>OU343065.1:9125057-10492557 GCA_910593695.2 Ocypus olens | reverse complement strand
ATATCCTCAATTGTGGCGCTTTCGTTTAGATGCTGCCCTTTCGCTGCGCTTTTCCACGCTATTTCTGAATATGTGGTTCATTTTGCTTTACCCTCCATATAAACAAAGTTATTGCAAAAAAACAATTGTGGCAACCGTGCCACAAGTATTGGGAAACGTGAAGTGTGTATCCAGGGTGCCACAAGTGTAGGGAAACATACCGTGTGTAAGAATGGGTTGCCATAAGTATTGCATAACCTACCAGTGTGTGAAAAGCAACGTTGCCGCTGCCAGCAACCTACAATAATTCATTGCATTCTACCTTTTGAACACCTTTAACCCTTAAATGCATGGCTATTTAATTAAAATTTGTTTATATTATCGATGTACATATTCAGAAAATAATTTATGACAAGCATCCAAAGAATTGCTTCATTTTGTGAGTAGGGAATTTGCACAACGACGGCGAACCAGCAGCTCCGCAATGCTACGAAATAAAAATAAAGGCACTTTTAATGCGTGTATCATTCCCATTTTTTTCTATAGTAATAATAGTTATTTTTGTATGTAAGTGCGCAAAATTTGTGTTTTTTTTTGTTTCGCATGAGAATGTCATTCGAATATAATCATCGAACACGAAATACAAACAATATTTTTGTTAAAATTAGAATACTATACATAAATATTGAGAATTTAGCGATGCGTCAATATACTTTTTTTCTGACGATTGTAGAAAATAATATTTGTACTTTTGTGATTTATTTTCAATTTAAATTATAAAATTTTACTTTATAATATGCTGACATAGTTTCATTGGTTCAAAACTTCGGATATAAAATGTTGTAAATCTTCTGAATCAATTCTAATGAATAGTTTTAATTAAAATAAGACACTAATAGATAAAATTCGAAATTTTTAGTATTTAACTCTGATTTTGCATTAAAACCAATGAGACATATAAATGTGTTCAGAAATACTCCAGAAATAAGTGTCATATTTTCGATTTTTTTTTATTATCCATCTATATGAGTCTATTTTCTCAAAAAAAACTTTATCTAAAATATTTGAATATGAATACTATTTCTAATATACTTTCGATCATTAATACCAAGGAAACAAAAGAAGGAATGTATTAAATATTTTAGATCCCCGTACAATTTAATTCTGCCTCTGATTTTGTAAAATATACAGGGTGTCCCATGCAACAATATAGATTTTGGATTATTAAAATTCGCTAAAATTGCTGTTAAATTTCGAGCAGATATAAGTGGCAACAATAATTATAATTAGGTAGTATTGAAGTTTAATTTTAAAGGACTCATAGACTTTCAGAGGTTAGTATTTTAAAAGTTATCTGAAAAATGAATAAATTTTCAAACAAAAATAAATATACGGGGTGTCTCACTGGAGGGTCAAAGTAACTTTTTGGCCTTAAATATTTAAGATAGAAAAATATGTTTTATATAAAATAAGATAATTATCAACTCTATAATCGGAAAATATTTTTATGTATACAGAGGTCCCGCAACACAAACTTATGTTTTTTTTAATGGAACACTAGGTATGTTTTTGCATTTTTATGCGTAGTTTTTAATACTAATTCAATTGATAATAACTTTTATTGGTCTAAATTTAACCGTTTCTGAGTTATTCTGCTTTTAGGGCAAAAACACAAAAACACAAAAAATAACAAGTTATTTTAAAATTATCTAATTAATTATCTAAATGTTTTTTATCAATAGAAATGTTACACTCTGCAAAATTATGTCTTACTAAGACTATAAACAACTACTTCCGTGGCTAATTCCACGCCAGATATTGAACGACACAAAAGAAATTTGCTTGTCAAAATGTTTTCTAGCTTTTTAATTGTAGTTAGCACTTGTACGTAGAAATAAACGACCTTAAACCAATGTTATTTCAATAGTAGTACTATTAATAATTCAATTAAATATTCTGCGTAGCATTAGCCAGGGAAGTAGTTGTTTCAATAAGTTATTCGTTTATGGTCTTATAGTTAGTAAGACTTAATTTTGCATAGTTATGAACATGTTGAATATTCATATATTCAAGCTACTTTTCGTCTTTATTGAATTTATTTAATGTATCTGCAACAAGTGAGAGTTTCTCAAGTTTAATTAAAACTGATTCGCTCAAAATGGCGGAGTTGTGACTCTTTGACAATCAAAACAACTTAGTACCTCATATCAATGTGTTGCCTTTAAGGTCGTCTATCTAAATTTTGAACAAAATACAGGGTGTTTTATTTAATAAAATATAACTTTGGCGTATAACTCAAATAATAAAATGTTTGTAGAACATGCATTCAGATACATCTATGTTTAATCCTAAAGCTTTTAGTGTGCACACAATTTTCCGTGGACATGCGGTTGGGACACCAGGTTAACCCATGTAGTTTTGTTATTATTCGAAATATCAATTTGAAATTCGGTAGGGTTATACTAATGGCAAATTTGAGTTTAGTGGTCATCCAAAAACCAGTTGCAGTTTTGGTTTTACCGGAAGTTACATCAATTAATTTTTAGTAAATTTATAAAGTTTATACGAGAGACATTTTCAAGACATTTTTCATTTCATTTTTGTCTTTGAATGGCAAAATATTATTAGTTTCAAAAAACAACCGACCTTGTTGTTTACTTTTTAGATAGAGCATTTTTAACTACAAAGCAATACTATTTTTCCTAGGGTCACCTAAGGCATTTTTCAAGTAAATTTGACGAAAAATAAGCGGTAGCGTGTCTAATATATATCGCATAATAACAATTTTTTTAAATTATTTACCAGATTCAAAAATGCATTGAACTAAGTTGATTACTTTGTTGCTATAACAATACACTTTTTTACTCTTTAAAGATTTTTCTCTGGTCCTATTTTTTTAAATTGCATTATTAGGAATTTTTTGAGTCATTTCGTTTTGAAAATAAAAGAAACAATGCGTTGTCATAGCAACAAAATATTAAGTGGCAACAAATATCCAACATCATCACTAAATGCATTATTAAATTCCAAAAACTTGTATACAAATCGTTTTCGGATTCGGTAAATAAAATAAAAGTAGTCATTATGCAAATGTTCTAATGTAACGCTATATATAAATAGGACTGTCATTGTCGCCTATATACTTAGAAAAAGTTCATGGAGTTATTCAAAACAAAGATTTTAATATATAATTCATAAAATATTTTATTTGGAACGACATTTAATCGATGAAAATAATATTTTCTCATACCAGATTTACATCCCTTCCTTACTATTAGTTCAGTGATTTTGTAATTAAATTACGTTACATAAATGGATATTTTACTGTTAATGTGTAAATGTTTTTTTTGTGTTATTGTGTGTTAGTTTGGACCGGATATTGGGATGTGACGCATTCATTCCACGAATTCGTTTTAAAATTTAAAGGGCCGGTCGAAAACAGGTAGAAAACTTGGGGGGTGACGAATGCTAACATCTGCGAAAGATAAAAACATCTGAGGCACCCACTTCTATACGTATTTAAAAATAGATTTATATTATTGCTATTTACATTAATAACTTTCTTTAAGTTTTTTGCGGTTTCAAACTGAATTTCATTAGCCATTGTAACGCATGGTAGAGAAATAAATCTTCGATTTTTTTATTACCTCCATTTTCTCAATAATACTTTATTCGTACATTTCTTATAAATACTAATATAGAAATAAATACCAATCAATAATAATAACTTACAACAATAAATAAGTTTTTCGAACAATTTTAAACTGAATATAACATTTACTAAATTATAAATTGGTGGTCAAACAATAGCCTAAATTATACTATTTCAAGTAACGTTTGATTTTGTAAACTTATTTTTACCTGAGCTATAAATCTTTGAGATAATTTGTTGAGCTAAATTGCCGGAAATAAACAATGAATACCAATATAATATTTAATAAAATATGTATTGGTTTTGATTTTAAAAAGTAAAGTGATTTTTCTTGGAATAATTAATAATGCACAAATTACGGTATTAAACCTGTACTTGATAATATTAATTGCATCCTCTTGTGCCGTAATAGAGAAAAGTTAGACAGAAAAAGATTCAAAGGAAATTAATCATAAATCTGTTTTTTTTTAAATTTTAAAATTTTATTTGATGAACATCATTGATTCATTATTTTTAGAATAATTTCCCCAATATTATAAACATAGTAAGACATCTCATATGCTATTATTTGAGAATAATTTCTATATGTGTGTTATTTCTTTTCGAATCAGTGACCTGTTTTATACAAAGGGTGTAAGTTCCCGCGAAAAAGCCCATCTGGAGCGGAAGTTGTAGGACGCTCAACACATCTTTGTCAAATATTCTCCCTTAATGAATTGGCATGTACCTAATATAAATGTAAACTATTTCTTATTGCTTTTAGCACATTTAATAAATTGTGTAAAAATATAAGATTGTGAGTTTAACAGTATTTCCTATATGAACACGAACTTTAGAAAATGAATTTACTGAAGTTGAAAAGTAGACTGGATATTTGAATATTCAAGTGGTTCGTAATTCTGCAAAATTAAGTCTTACTAAGATAATATTATTAATAAATAACTTATTAGAACTCCCACTTCTCTTGTAATGCCATGCAAGCTATTAACTGATACAAAACACTGTGCCTAGTGAGTACGTAAAAATAAACTTTCTTAAACCTATGCTATTTCAACAGTAGTATTATTAATAACAGACAAATATCTTTCTGGCATGGCATTCGTCAGGGAAGTAGTTTCAACGATGATGTATTTTTTTATAGTCTTAGTAAGACTTAATTTTGCGGAGTAACAAATAGGTTGAATTTAATTTGTCTGATGCACAAAGTGAGGATTTTTAATTTTAATTTTAGAGGAATTCTACTGATACAAAATTAGAAAAAATTCTCGAAATAATTGTTATCTTATAGTTTCTGTGAATTTAACTAAAATACATTTGAATTAAGTATTACAATTTTAATAAACACTAAATGTGTGTGTTTTTGATTATTCTTAGATTAACAAAATCTGCCGAAATTTTAATAAAACGAATTAATGTTTTTATGCGGATATTCGGAATTTGTATGTCCATTTGTTTTAGGTATAATCTGCATTTATATTATTCGCATTGTTTCTAATCAATCAATGGAAAATTTTAAACATCTACTGGTGAAATTTGTGCATCACACAATTGTTTTCTCGTTGCCTAAAAAAGTATGAGCTCAATTAAATTATACATCCATTAAATCAAAGAAGTAAAAGAACAAGGAAATACTAAATCCTAATCGTTTCAAATTTATGAAGCATTTTCTGAAACGTCCACAATTTATTTATTTATTTTTTATTTGTACATTTCCCAACAGAAAAATATCTTACTGGGAAAAAATAAAATTTAGATACATATGAAAATAATACTATTCTAATTAAAAACTACAACATAACAATACGCTTAATATTTGACGAAAACATAGATAAACTTGGACAAAATATATCAACAAAACATTGAATGCCATGGTAACTACTTAACATCTGGTGTAAGGGAGAATTAGAAAAATGTGTGGTATTGGATTTATGATAATAAAATGTTAAAGAATGACGTGTAAAAAAAATAGATTTATAATACGACCGAATAACTATAAATAAGAGCCTCAAATTCAATTTAATAAACTTATAGGAGAGTAAACAAAAAATAAACTAAGCTTTCAAAAATTATAAAAATATATTATATTTATGATCAATTGCTGAATGTCTAACGATTAAATAATTTTTAAAATTATTTTATATTATCTTTACTTTATTCAGTAATTAAGAAAAAATAATTATTGTTAATTATTAAATGAATTATTTATTTAACCAATATAATTACTTATTATTATTATAACAGATTAAAATATGATATGTATGCAACCAGAAAAACAGTTCATAAAAGCAGAAATGATTTCTAGGATATTATCCGGCTCCAACCCAAATATATATGCGTCGAAGAAACTCTCAGTATCAAATTACTGGCAACGTAGCATTTTTTTGTAGAGGGCGCCACCAACTAAACACTACTGAAGTTGCCACAAATATGAGTGTGTGTACCACATGCAAGATCCTGAATAGTGGCGTCTTTTACACATTTTTAAAAAAAGTTGCATAACTTGTGTAAAAGGTACTTTTCGTAAAAACTATGATAATGAATAAATGTATTTTGTTGATCATAATATTCAGTGTAAATATCGTTAGTCTAACTTAATAGGAAACAGAGAAATCACCAGAGAAAATTGTGGCACAGTGTGTAAGTTGCCACAATTCCGTGCGTCCGCCACAGTTCAGGATGAGGCACACACAAGTTGCCACAAGTATAGAGGAACATACACACACCATCACACACACACACAGACACAAAAAATTTTTTTCCAGAAATTGTTGAAATGGCATCTAGGGACCCCAAAACGGATATTTCCGTAAAAAAAATTTTTGAAAAAAAAATCACGATCACAATACTTTCTCGTACTTCGTAACGGAGAAAGTAATATCAAATTTTATGTGGGCTGGGATACAGAGCAGATGTTCATTTCCGGATGTTGATGGATTCTTTTTAAATAACACGCCATTATCTATTATATAATTACGGGCCTTTCTTCTAATTACTGGTGTACCGAGAGTATTTGTGGAATCGGATACTATCTGGATTAGTTCTTGAATTTTGTCGTCCTGCTTTTGTTCCTGTCTGATATCGTCGGGGCTTAAAAGGTATGTTGGGAGTTCGTTTGGCATTTCCTCGTCAGCTGTTGTGGCTGCCTTGACGGGATGTCTAGACAAACAGTCTGCGTCCTTATGTGATGCACCGCTTTTATGCACAATTGTGTAATTGTACTCTGACAATTTAATTGCCCACCGCGCTAGTTTTCCCGTGGGGTCCCGGCAATTTTTTAACCAGCACAACGCGTGATGATCTGTTACTATCGTAATCTGTCGTCCGTGCACTAAGTGTCTTAAATTACCGAGGCTCCAAACGACAGCTAATGCTTCCAGTTCGGAAATCGTACAATTTTTTTCAGCCTTGGTTAAAGTTCGACTAATAAAGGCCACTGGATGTTTACCGTCATCTTTTTCTTGGAGTAGGATTGCACCGATGCCGTATCCACATGCGTCCGTTCTTAATTCGCAATTTTTCCTTGGGTTGAAATGCATTAAAACGGGAGCGGACGATAACGCAATTTTTAAATTATCGAATGCTGTTTGTTGTAATACACCCCAAATAAAACCTTCTTTTTTTGTTGCGTTATGGAGGGGTTGCGCAATCGTAGAATAATTTTGGATGAACTTCCTGTAAAAATTACATGTCCCCAAAAAGCTCTGTATGTCCTTAGTGTTTCTGGGAATTGGGAACTTTTCGATAGCAGCGATTTTTTTAGGGTCGGTTTTAACTCCTTCGTCGCTAATCACAAATCCAAGTACTTCAACCTCCTTCTCCAGTAGTGCACATTTAGAGGGTTTTAATCTTAAATTCGCCGCGCGGTGTCTGTCAAAAATAAGATGTAATTTATCTATATGTTCCTCGAATGTTTCGCTGAAAACGATGATGTCGTCTAAATAAATTAGCACATCTTTCCATTTAAGTCCTTGGAAGACAATATCGGCTAGTGCTTGGAACGTTGCAGGCGCGTTGCATAATCCAAACGGTAGTACATTGAACTCGTATAAGCCATTGTGAGTACAGAATGCTGTTAGTTCTTTGTGTTCTTCCTTAACCCCTACTTGCCAGTAACCGCTCAGCAGGTCCAGCGTAGAAAAATACTTGCTATTTCCAAATGAATTTAAAACGTCTTCTATTAAAGGTAAGGGATAGTTATTCTTTTTTGTCACGGAATTTAATTTTCGGTAGTCTACGCAGAATCTCCAAGAATCGTCCTTTTTCTTCACCAATACAACGGGCGAAGACCATGGTGATTTGCTTGGTCTGATAATGTTGTTTTGCAGCATTTCTTCGATTTGTTGTTCGATCACCTGCTTCTCTTTGAAGGACGTTCGGTACGGCTTGCATTTTATAGGCCTCGCGTCAGCATCAAGTTCAATTTCGTGTACTTGTGCATTTGTAAAACCCAGGTCGTCATTGTCGTTGGCGAAAACATCGGCATAATGTGCGATTAAATTATTAAACACGTCCCTTTGAATATTTGACAGGCGACCGACAGGAGCCAATTGATTCTCTAACGCTTTCCCATTGGGGTTATTTGTTAAAGTAAATATGCTGTCACTGTGGTTACTTTCTTGTAAGAATCCTATGGTGGATCCTTCCAGAAGTCTCGTATCGACGAATGAATGCGATTGTATTTTCAACAGTAATATAACGAGTGCCTATGATTTTGCCGGCAATTATTAGCGGCAGGATCACGATTTTCTAGAAGCAACAAGCAAGAGTGATCCAGACGCTAATAATTGCCTAGGAAAAATCAGTCACGAGTTAGATTCGGGAAGACAATTGGCCGAATAAAAAGTTCACACTTCATAATTTGAAAAGTTAAATTTAGTGACACCAATTGTCAGACGTGTATTAATTTGCGGCACAATAATTGTAATAAAAATGAGCTTACCAAGATTTTGAGAAATGCCTATGAATACTATTACTTATGAAAGCACTAACACTTCACCCGAAAATACAAACAGATCGAATTCAGGAGCAAACTGCTTAAAAGTCCGGCAATAACTGATGTTTTATACGTTATATAAAATGAACCAACGCGTTGCTAGGCAATACCAACATGAGAGATTATCTGATTAGATACCACCCAAGGTTAATTGCCATGCATAACATAGAGCGTGGTCTGTTACGCATCGTAATTAGAATTTTATTGGATCATCTCATCAACGTTATTCGATTTTATTGGTAAATAAGTAAGGGCAATTGTCACTTTAACAACGTTGTCAGTTGGATCTGCGCTCTCTATAAACTCGAGGCTTTTATTGTTTAAAAACCGGTAATTGGGACGCAGTATCATTTTCCCCGGGTCGATGGAAATTCTCGCGAAAGTATCAATGGACTGTCCTGCTGGAATTGTTATAGTTTCCGTCAAGGTGGCTTTGTTATTTTTGATAGGCTGTAGGTCGGTGTCAATGTTCATAAGTTCCATCAATTCGGCATCTAGATTTTCCCTATGTTCGTTTTTGTTGTTAGTCGATTTTCCATTTTTTGCGAATACTAGCGAGTTGTCAACGTAATTAATCACGGCGCCATGTTTTTGCAAAAACGGATTGCCTAAAATGAGTGGTTTGGGAACGTTTTTCAAAACTAGGGCTGTACAATGTGCTTTTAAATTGTTTACCGTAATCGTGAATGATGTTTCACCTATTGCGTGAGTAGATGATATTAGCCGCTACGGGGCCAGGAAGTATTCCCGGAAGTCTTCCCGGAAGTCAAAATGGCGGCGCGCGGGAAATTTAAAATACAAGTGGCGGGAAATTCAAATCTGAGCTTGGAAGTTCCACAGTGTTGCCGAAAGGGCATCCAACGTCTAGGAATTACATCAGGTTTACCTCAAACCGACAACACTGCAAGTTCAATAGGCGGGAAATTCAAAATCCGAGCTTGCAAGTTCTACAGTGTTGCCGAAAATGCCCTCAATTTCCGGGAATTCCATCCGGCTTCACCCCAGAACGGCAACACCGCAGTGCTTTAAGTTCAAGTTAGTGGCGGGAAATTCAAAAATTTTAAGGTGGGGTTAAAGTTTTACAGGAGTGCCAACTGTCCGCTAAAGTTCAGTACCAACACAATCCTTATCATTTTCGATTAATATACAGGATGTGTAAATAAATAAAATGGCGCTAAATTTAAAATCGATATACAGGGTGCGCCTTAGAAAAATATCCAAAATCCTCAAAATCAACAAAATTAGTATTAACAAAATCAAAATCAACCAAATCAAAATCAAAAATCTCAAAATTGAAAAATGTTTCAAAAATATCAAATCCAAAGTAACAAAAGGAGAACAAACAATGAAAAATTAATAACATAATGGTATTACATTAAGAAAAGTGAAAAGATATAAAAATGTGAATAACTTCGTAACGGCTCATCTGATATCGGATTGCTACATTGCAAATGAAAGAGCTCATCGAGTAGATTCAGAAAATGGCCACTTCCGGTCGACTGACATTTCATTTCCGGCGCTCGAAAATGGTCCTTGTTTGGTATCAAATGAACGGGCGTGAAGCGTAGATGTTGAATATCGCATTCTTATCTCGAAAATCTTAAGTTTCATTTCCGGTGCTCCAAAATGGCTCGTGTTTGGTATCAAATGAACGGGCGTGAAGCGTAGATGCCGAATAATGTATTGTGCGTGACGTCAGAAATCTGATTCTGCGATTTGAAACATTGACAATTTAAGTGAATAATTTAATTTATTCGTGTGTGCTAACTTGTGCAAAAAGTGCTCAAGGTTGAAATCGAAATCGGTAACTTGCGATAACACACCGGATGTCATGAGTGCTAACGGATGCGGGTTTTATAAAATTCTGATGCAATTTCAACCGCTCACAAATCGAATATTCTAGAACATTTCAACGGATGTTCTGATAAGTAAGATAAGTTCAGTTCTACAATAAAATGATTCAGTTTAATTTAGCGAGCAGTAGCAGCAACATGTTTTTGTGCGAGCTGTGTAGTTCCCAGTTCACTAAGAACTTCAATAAAACTAAACATGTCAAGAAATATCACCCCCAAGCGGCGCTACCTCAACCGATAGCAGGACCCTCTAGAGCCGCTGACCCACCAAAGCGCCCAGCCAACGCTCCCCTAGCTAGAGCGCCCCCGGCGAAGAAGAAGAAGGCGGCCCCATCCTCCTCTTCCACGAAGTGTGCCGGCTGCGATGAGGAATTTTCAACGCCTCAACTTCTGGTGGGACATCTGAGATCGCAGCGGCACCTGCGGACCATCGCTGCAGACGAGGAGGAAGGAATTAAGAGGGTCGCCTCGGCCTTCAAGAGCCGTTTAGCCATATACCAAATTACACCGCCGGAGGACCAAACGGACATCCACACGTTCCTCGAGCAGACCAAGGAGAAGTTTGTCCGTTTGGTGGAGCACCAGGGGCACACCACCTCGAAGGTGAATATCGAACTCTTCGGGCTGTACACCAAGCCCGGAGATGAGGACGTACCGCCAGAGTTAAAGTCCTTTAACACCCGCTTCGAGGTGGTGACCCCAGCTAGTGACTTGGGGGTCATATATGAACAATTGTGTGATGTGGTGAAAACCAAAAGTGAAGAGTTTCAGGTAAGTCGTAATTTTTTTTAGCAAAATCGAAAATTAAGTGCTACTCTTGCTTGTAGGAGCGGGACAGCGGATGGGCCCTGTTGAAGGTGTCTCACCTACAGGTGAACGTAAACAGGTACACCCCCATCCGCGGCTCCTCTTACGTCGAGCTGCCCCTGGAGGTTAGGAAGAAGCAGGCCTGCATCAACGTGCAGAATAAGGATGAGGCCTGCTTCGCCTGGGCGGTCACCTCGGCCCTCCACCCTGCGAACCACGGCGACCACCCCGACCGCATCACGTCATACCCCCATTATAGCGAGGTGTTGAACTTGACAGGTATGGAGTTTCCATTTAAAATTAATAATACCCCCAAATTTGAATTATTGAATAACATATCGATAAATCTTTATGGGTTAGAGTTTAACACCGCGCAAAATCGTTATGATGTGGTAGGACCGATTTATTTTTCCAAATTTAAGCGCGACACACACATTAATCTTCTGTACATCGAGGATGGGGAAAAAGGTCACTATGTCTGGATAAAACACTTATCCAGACTAGTTGCAGCACAAGTATCATCGCATCAACATAAAATGCATTTATGTGATGGTTGCTTGGCCTTCTTCCCCAGCGAGGTGGCACTCTTAGCCCACAGTGAGCATGACTGTAATAAAATTTGTACAGTCATGCCCACTACCAATTTAATCAAAAACAAAAACGGTGACATGCTACCTGGCAATTTGTTACAATTTACCAATTTTAATTCGAAAATGCGGGTACCATTCACCGTTTATGCCGATTTCGAGTCATTATTAACACCGATTGAGACATGTGAGCCGAATCCAAATTTGTCGTACACGAATGCAACACATGTTCACACCCCTTACAGTTTCGCGTATTATATAAAATGCTCGTTTGATCTAAATTTAGACAAGTTTGTCACGTACACGGGTTTGGACTGCCCTAAAATTTTTATGGAAAAATTAACCGCGGATGCGAAATCTATTTATGAAAATTATTTAAAGCCAATTATTCCAATGTCAAAATTAAGTCCAGGTGAGCAATATTTATTTGATTCCGCGGTTGAGTGTCACATTTGTGAAAAACCTTTAGATCCGGTAGACAAAGTAGCTGACCATTGTCATTTAACGGGGAAATTTGCCGGAGCCGCCCACTCCAAATGTAATTTAAACTACAAAATTCCAAAATTTTTACCAATATTTTTTCACAATTTATCCGGCTACGACACTCATTTGTTCATTAAAGAGTTTGGTGTCGATAATGAGAAAATTGATGTAATTGCCCAAAATAAGGAGAATTACATCTCTTTCTCAAAATCAATGAAAGTGGATCAATATACTGATAAGAGAGGGACCGATCGCGATATTTATTTGAAATTAAGATTTTTGGACTCATTTAAATTCATGTCATCGTCGCTTGAAAAATTAGCAAAGAATTTAAAACCAGATCAATTGGTTAATGTTAGAAAACATTTTCCTGATAATCAATTTGATCTGGTAACGAAAAAAGGTGTATTTCCTTATCAGTATATGGATTCGCTGTCGAAATTGGAGGAAACAAAATTACCGCCGCAAAAATTATTTTTTAATTCCCTTACAAACACAGACATCACTGCTAAGGAGTATGAACATGCACAAAACGTTTGGGTTAAATTTAATTGTAAAACTTTGCGCGAATACTCCGACTTATATTTGAAAACCGACGTTTTGCTTTTGGCCGATATTTTTGAAAATTTCCGCGATGTTTGTTTGAAAGCTTACAATTTGGATCCGGCTCATTATTACACGGCTCCTGGTTTGTCATGGGATGCCATGTTGAAATTGACTAACATTAAATTAGAACTTTTAACTGACATCGACATGCATCATTTTGTTCGCAAGGGCATACGTGGCGGTATAAGCCAGTGTTCTTTACGCCACGCCCGAGCGAACAATAAATACATGCAGGACTATGACAGAACAAAACCATCGACTTTTATGACGTACTGGGACGCTAATAATTTGTATGGATGGGCTATGTCTGAATGTTTACCATATGGCAGTTTTAAGTGGTTAAGCGCGGATGAAATTGAAAATTTTAATGTTGAAAACGTCCCCAATGACTCACCAATAGGTTACTTCCTTGAAGTGGATATTGAGTATCCTCAAGACCTTCACGATTTACACAACGATCTACCTTTTCTAGTAGAAAACATTGTACCTCCTGGCTCAAAATTTAACAACACCAAATTAATTCCAAATTTAAATAACAAGTCCAGGTATATTATTCATTACAGAAATTTGAAACAGGCTTTGGCAAACGGTTTAAAATTAACTAAAATTCATCGCGTTTTGGAGTTCAAACAATCAGATTGGCTAAAAAAATATATCGATTTGAATACCTCTGAGGAAATTGGCAAAAAATGATTTCGAGAAAGATTTTTTTAAACTGATGAACAACTCAGTATTTGGCAAGACAATGGAAAACGTAGATAAGCGTGTAGACGTTAAATTGGTCAATCATTGGGAGGATATAGGAAAACGACGCGGTGCGGAAAGTTTAATTGCAAAATTAAATTTTAATTGTTGTTCGATATTTACCGAAAATTTAGTCGCAATTCAATTAGACCGATTAAAAGCTGTTTACAATAAACCAATTTATGTTGGTTTTAGCGTTTTGGAAATATCTAAATTATTAATGTACAACTTTTACTACAACCATTTAAAACCTAAGTATGGGGATGGTGTGAATCTTTGTTACATAGACACGGACAGTTTTATTTTAAATTTGAGGACAGACGACGTTTTCAATGATATGAAACAGGACTTGGACAAATTCGACACAAGCAATTTTGACATAGACAATCAATATGGCATTCCACTGCAAAACAAAGCCGTGTTGGGGCTTTTTAAAGATGAGCTCGGGGGAAAAATCATTTCTGAATTTGTTGGGTTGCGGGCAAAAATGTATGCAGTGGAAACCCCCAAGCTTATTATCAAAAAGGTTAAGGGTGTCAAGAAATGTGTTGTCGCGCAAGATTTAGATTTAAGTGATTTTAAAAATTGTTTGTTTAATTCGGAAATCATCATGCGAAAACAAAGTTTATTTAGATCTATTAAACATACAATTTTTTCAATCACGCAAAATAAATTAGCCCTCTCACGTCATGACGATAAGCGGAACATCTGCGAAGACGGTGTTAATACTCTAGCCTGGGGACATAAAGATATTATTTAATAATTGAAATTTGGGGATATCATTCATTTTAAAAGGTAGCTACATTAAATCTGTTATGTTTCATACACCTCGCTTTATATTTGTATATTTTTATATTAAGATATTATTTTTAATCATTTTAGGATATTGTTTAGCACTTTATTTTAGAATTATATAACGGCTTAGTATTACACAATAGTTATGTTAGGATAAATAGATTTGGAAATTATAATTTACCTCAATACAAGTTTATCATCCACTAAGGCAACATGGAAAGAATAATTGCATTACTAGTTGTAATCATAATTATTTGTATTTCAATATAATGGTAAACATTTAATGATATTTCATTCTTTTTCTGATGATGAAAATTTTTACAGATGAATTTCACCTGTTTTATTTTATCTACAGCGTTTATACTATTTATATTATGGGTAATATGTATTGTCACCGGAGTGTTTAATATTCCTGTAAAATTTAAATAAAAACACACATGTTAAAATTGAAAAAAAGCATTTATTATTTTCTTAATATTCCTCACATAAAAGTTTAAATAAAAACACATGTTAAAATTGGGAAAAGCATTTTTTATTTCCTTAAACAATATTTTCCTTTACATATTTTAATAATTTTTGCACGTTAATAATACTGCAAACACTTAGCCTATTCCTATGCGATTGACAACAATACATAGATTTCTTAAAATTAGGACATTGGTCATCATATTCCAAATTAATAACTACATCATAAAATTTTGACAGGTAAGTACATTTTTGGCTACCTTTCACGTACACTATATCAGCGGACAATTTTTTAAACAGTTTCGGCAATTCACTTAAATCACTTTCACCACTGCTGTAGGGGATTCCGTGGTAATTGTTTTCCAACCACCTAACTTGTTTCTTGCTATCTTCATTTAGACGGTTAAATTGTGTTGGCGGCTTGAATACATACGCAAGTATTTTTTCTCCATCGTACGTTGCAGCAAGTTCTTTCGGAATAAAGTCGGGTGTGTTGAATCCTTGGATGTCAATAAATAATATTTTTGGTGGAGGAGGTGACGTGATACGTTTCAAGAGAACAGGGGCCAATACTTTTTCCATATCTCGAACCCTCTTCTTAAATCGAAGTCTGTCATTTGCTTCCTGCATCCAGTTTGCTGTATTATCGTCTTCATTCACCAAATATACAAAAGTGACGGGGACCAAATCGAAAAATACTTTTTTAATCATCTTAAATTATTTTTCTAACTATTCCGGATAACGGTGTGTACTCAACAATGGAATCGCTTAGAATAAGACAATAAGCACGAGTGTTGTCTTTAAATGGTTCAGCAGCTTCCATCTCAATGCGCAAGTCCACCGTTGATGACTTTACGCTTTCGTTTTGTTTGGATACATCAAATACGAATAATGAATAATCTTTAAAATTCGTAAATGAGAAATGCGGTCTATTTGTATGATTGTAATAACTCTGCTGAAATTGGCAATACATGTTGTATACAGTTAAGTAATCATTATTTCCAAAATCCAAATTTAAGTGATCATATGGATAAGATTCTGAATTCAGGTAAATTCTTATGTTTCTTATATTGCTGTTATCAAACATTGAAGCATCAGCATTAGCCACACCCTTTTTATTTTCTTGGAAAGCGATAATTATGTATCGGGGCTTCTCCAAACTGCTTGAGGTTTTTACGGCCCATATATCATCTCTAGATTTTTTCATGGTTGGTAGTTCATGCAATTCCCATTTTCGAAATGGAATTAATATATTTGGATCGTTTTTAATTTGCTCAAACATTTGCAATTTTAATTCATCATTCAGTTGAATGTGTGGTACACGCCATTCAATCTTATTGAGTTTAAATTTAATTTGGGCAACAACCGCATCATCATCATCACATTTAAAACAATTCACGTCACTGGAGGATCGTAACAAAACCAATTCCTGTTTTACATTGATTATTAACTTTTGGTAATCCTCAGCAAATCCCATTAAACTCTTTAATGGTATTTGTGCATAAAATTTCTTGTTTGGAAAAAATGTTTTTACGTGACCAGTCTTAGCCCATCCAGAAATACCGAGCACTTTCATGTCTTCTGAATCATCATATGAAACATATCCTTTTAGAGTACTAGTAATTCCCAAGTCCCTGGTTCGATCGACTTCAATACCGTTTAGTTCATATCTAATTTCCTCAAACAGGAAAGCGAAAGCGTTTGTAACTAATTCAAATTTTTTACCCGCAGATAAATTGTATTCAACTTCCCCGCTCAAGTAAATGTAGCTGTCTGCTGGACAGGTATAAATATCTTGATTTTGTATTGTTATCCTTATCTCATCGCTGTTTCCAAAATTTGTAGCTCTAGGTTGATATGTGTGATATTGATATTTGGCAATACTCTCGTCGTAGTGAACTTTATCGAATACACCAATTTTATCCATTATATTTAATTTTATAACCGAGAGAAGTTAATTTAGCAAGACTGATACGTGTCACTTCTTTGGGCGATGAACTCAAAGTGATGGTCTTTAGGTATGCACTACCCTTTTTATCAAAAACAATACCCATCACAACGTCTTTAATTCGAGTCTAACCAAAATATGTTCTCCTCTAAAATTTACAAACTCGCCTTCTTGATCAACAATTTTCAACGTTATATTATCAATTCTATCTCGAGTGTTTACAGGTAAATATAAAATATTTTTCGGCTCTATATTTATAGCAAAACCTGGATCAACAGATGGACTAAATTCGAACAAGGTGTGTGACAAGTTACTGTCGTAATAAGCACCGCTAGTAATATTGCACTCGATTCTTATACTATTAACTTTAATTATTTGCACGGGTAAATCAGATGTATGCAATGTCCCCGCTTTTAGAATTTTATTTCCAGAAAATCCTAATAATTTTCCAATAGTACCTTTCTGTGATGAAAAATCAATATCGTATTTACTTTTAATTTCACTTTTTAGCGTATTATTATTAGGTTTAAGTGATAACACTTTATCAGCTTCCGTTTGCGCCGCTTCGCTTATCAACAGCTGACGTTGTAAATATGATTCAATGTCATTAATTTCGTACGAGCCTGTTGGAATTGAGATGATTTGATTTTTCCCACAAATAAATTTATTGTTGCGGTCCTCTTCAATATTCGGAATTGAATTATATGTATGAAATCCTATCAATCCTAAACAATACTGACGACTCGAATCAAGTTCAATCGGTGGATAATAGTTTACAGAGAGCGTGCTACTTACACCTTGTAGGGTAAAGGTCTGAGACATGACTAAGACATCTTTACTATAACATCTTTATTTATACAAAAATTCTAAGCACAAATGTCCGCAGTTGTAAGAACTAAAGTTCTGATATTGATCATGATTATATTTAATATGACAATTATTAAAATATTTAATCACTTCTAGTGGTGGTGATAAATTTCCGAAACTATCAAAGTAACGAACAGTATCTCCAGCCTTTTTATAAGCCACCCAATGCGTTCCTAATCCATCCTTGGAATCCAAATTAATAATACCTGCTTCTCTAAAATGAGGTTTTGATGGTAGCGCATCACGCATAAACACTCCTCTAAAATGTTTAACGTTTCTAGCCCTATTTAGCAAATCAACATGGGTTAGGGCGCGGTTGGGTAGCGATTTTAACAGTTTTTTGACTTGTGTTGTTTGAGAAAGAGGCCCATACCTTTACGATATGGCTTTAAAAATAATCCTTTCCCCGGTTTACCGAGAGCAATAGCTTCCATCGTTTTATTGTGCCTTTCAGCTTCCGCAAGTTTTGATCGTGCATCTTTAGCACTATTAACGGCTTTAGCAATACCAGCAGCACCCCCGGCCAAGGTTCCGAGGGCGCTCAATCCGGCAAAAATTGGAATTAGTGGTAGAATTCCACCTTGTTTTGGAATCGGTATAATTCTCGGAGCTCGAATTTTTTTCTTACCACCAACCTCTCGTATAGCAATCTTTGCTGCAGACAATGCAATCTTACTACTTTCTTTAACACCTCCAGGTTTATCAATTTTTCGTTTAAATCGCTTAATAGCTTTTCGAGCCTTCATAACTACACCACTCCTCAAAGGAATTTTCTTGATACCCATTCCAGTTTTTCTCTTGATCTTCATCACGTTAGTAACCGCCCACGCTGCCGCTTTCTCACTAAATTTAGAGTCCTTGGCCTTGACTCTAGCCCAAGCAGCCTCCTCTAATTCTTTATCGGCTTTGTGTCTTTCGTTTAGGTCTTTGTTCTGCGAGTAAGCAATATCGTGCTGTTTACAGGCGGCGTCTAGTGGGTTAACACCTGGGTCGCCTCTTTTTAGACGTTTTTGTAACTTGGTTCCTGGACCGCAGTACTGATACCCCGGTACGTGTAATTCGAACGGGAGCTTGTTGATTAATGAATTGATGATACCTTCACCAGTATAAGTTATCATTTGAGAGACAATCACTGCCACATTGCTATATATACCCCATACAAATGAAATTACTATTAGTGCAATGAAGGTTATTAAACAGAAACAATCTCTCCCTATTTCAAATTTGGATAAGTGGGTGGGCGAGGGGTTTAAAAATCAAATGCGAAGACACGGTGATCTACTACCCAATTCAATTAGAGCGGTGATATGCGGTCCATCTAATTGCGGTAAATCGAATGTAATGCTATCACTCCTCTTCAATGAAAACGGGTTGAGATTTGAAAACGTTTATGTTTACTCCAAGTCACTTTATCAGCCAAAATATACATTTTTGCAAAGGACGATGGATGCAATTCCCGAAATTGAGTATTTTCCGTATAAAGAGAATGCTGAAATCATAAGTCCTGAGGAGGCAAAAGAAAATTCCGTTTTCATATTTGACGATGTAGCGTGTGACAAACAGGATAAAATTAGAGAATTTTTCAGTATGGGTCGACATAAAGACGTTGATTCGTTTTACCTTTGTCAGACTTATACTAGAATTCCTAAACATTTAATACGTGATAATGCTAATTTTATTATATTATTCAAACAAGACGACCTCAACTTGAAACATGTGTACACTGATCATGTGAGCAGTGATATGACATTTGAGAAATTTAAGTCTTTATGTGTAGAGTGCTGGAAAGAAAAATTTGGTTTCATTACTATCGATAAAGACTCGGACGAAGGTAGATATCGGAAAGGTCTTGATCAGTATATAATACTGAAGTAATCATAGTTTTGATACAGTCTAAAAACAGCTGCACGAAGCTAAACACCTATTGCAACTATCTCTCTCTACAGCTACCTGTTTTCTGAATAACTGCTACCTGTTTTCTGAAAAACAGATACCGGATTCTAAATAACAGCTACTTGTTTCTGAATTACAGCTACCTGATTTGATATAACAGCTACCTGTTTCTGTGAAATGACTGATGTCAAAAGAAAAATAATAGCAGTTCAAAAGGCTATTAGGAATAAGGCATTAGCTCTGAAACTAAATCGTAATGAAAATGATGAGCGGTTAGAAAAATTGTACAAACCGATCACGGAGCCTTTAAAATCAATCATAAAAACTCAAGGAGAGGTGAATTTATCATTGATAAAGCCAGAATTAATACCCGCCTCTACGCCTAATACATCGCCCGCTAGGGAGAATTTTAGGGAGGCACAAATTCTGAGACGGTTAGAATCCTCTACGCCTAATACATCGCCCGCTACCGGGAATTTTAGGGAGGCACAAATTCCGAGACGGTTGGAATTTTTAGGAGATGAAGAAGTTTTTGAGCGAGATCCAAATGAGTCTTCATCACTCAGAGATATTACCCCCGCAGCAGAACCTCCTTCTGAAGAAATAGATAGGTTTTTAGATACATTTGCACCTATACCCAGACAATATATTGAAGAATTAATACACGCTGGTGGTGATGATTTTGACAATGTCTTTGGTGTAACTTTCAATCCTGCAAATGCAAAGTTTAGAATCGGCAAAACAGACATTGATCTAGATGGAAATGATTTAATTATTGATAATGTACGTTATATCGGTACAGTGGGTTTATACGAATTACTCTTTAGAAAGGATCCTACAGCTTACCGACCTGAAGATGAAAGAAATTACATCGATATTCTAAAGAGAACGAATACTTTACACCGCGATTGTGACCCCACGAAACAGATAAGGGGCAATCCATCTCACAAATATAGAGCAATCATAAAACCCTTGCTAGATAAATATCCATCATCGGTTCCTCGCCCTTCATCGATTCCCCGTCTTGCTATTCGCAAGAAGTCCACGCAGGGTCAAGGATTTGATTCCAAGATGCACGTTGATGAAAAGTCTCATCGTTACACATATTGGGATGATCCTAATGAATTGGTTGATCGCTTATGGTTGCTGCATGCTTCGCGACGTGCAGGAAATACTTCTCACGATAATGAAATTGCTTCAATCGAATAGGAGTTACGTGAAGCTTATATAATCTATTAGCACATACTTACCATCTTATTTTTACAATGAGTGTTGACAAGTTCGGACGCCATTCTAGCAAATCTTTAGCTGGTGCTCGCGGTCCTCCTGGCCCGGGGTTTGCATTTACACCAGATGGGCACTTTGATCTGGCAAGAAAACGTTTAAAACGTGCGTTAACGCCTGAAGAACCTGAGGATGTTGCTACAAAGCAATATGTTGACAAAAATTATGGAGTAATTGAAAATATATTGAAACAAAATGCTGCCCTATTTAAAGAAGTTTTTACTGATGTTGATAAGAAAATTTTAACCGTAAAAGATTCATTAGAAAGACTCATAAACACGAAAACGAATCCTTTGCAAGAATTATTACTTAAAACCTCCAATGACATAAAAGATTTACAGGGTTCTGTATACAAAAATCAAGATGAGGTGAAACAAGTGAGTGAGGAGCACGAGAAAAAAAATAATACCGCTGCAACTCATCTCGAGGAACTGATTGCAATAAACATTGCTTACGTTTTAAAGCAGGCTGAAGAAATTAGAAATCAAAATTATGTTGCTCATAAGGAAATTTTGGACCGATTACAAATTTATGAAAAGACATTAAAAGATGTTGTTCTGAACTTGAACATCATTGCTAAAAACGTTTCGAAACCTAGAGGAGGTTCTCAATGAGTAAAATTAAGGCTGATATAGTTAAAGAACTGCACAAGCCGGCTCGTGTAAAATTTCCTCGCCGTCGAACAATTATTAAAGGATTGGATGATTTGTGGCAAGCTGATTTGGCCGAGTTTGGACTTTATGCAAGAGAAAATAAAGGTTATAAATTCATATTAGTGGTGATTGATTGTTTTTCAAAGTATCTGTGGACTGTGCCGTTAAAAGATAAATCTGGGGCAAATGTTACATCAGCATTTAAGAGTATACTTATGAAGGATAACCGAACTCCTAAGAATTTGCAAACTGATCAAGGAAAAGAATTTTACAATGGTCAGTTCCAGACTTTAATGAACAAACATGAAATTAATCATTATTCTACTTATACGATTATGAAAGCCTCAATGGCTGAACGCGTAATTCGAACTATTAAAGAAAAACTTTATCGCGCCTTTAGTCTGAATAGAAAATACCGCTGGCTAAGTATTCTGGATCAGATCACGGATGATTACAACAATCGTAAACATAGTACGACAGGAATGCGTCCCTCTGACGTCACAAAAGATAAGGAGAAACAGTTATTAAATTCGGTTTATTCACATATTAAAATCGCTGGACTTGGACAATTTCGCGTGGGTGACGTGGTTAGGATAAGTAAACAAAAAGCGCTTTTCGATAAGGGGTATACGCCAAACTGGTCTACGGAATTGTTTAAAATTATGAAAGTTAAAATATCGAATCCCACAACTTACCTACTTCAAGATATGCAAAATGCACCAATTACTGGAGCATTTTACGGAGAAGAACTTCAAAAGGCTAAACATTCAGACGTGTATTTGGTGGAAAAAGTTTTGCGGAGGAAAGGTGGCAAAGTCTACGTTAAGTGGTTAGGATTGGACAAGTCCCATAATAGCTGGATAAATAAATCTAATATTGTATAACATTTAAATAAATACTAGTATTGTATTACATCGTTTTTTTATTTTTTATAACCTCTACATAGAAAGCATATTGTACTTATTATAATAAATAATATGACTGCTGCTATTGCGCAAAATGATATCCACATGCTGAGAGAAATTTGCTCGAAATCATCCAACATCATTGGATGAGTAAAATTCATACGATCCTCTAAATGGCGCTGTATTGGAGGCGTCATTTTGACTGATTATAAGGTGTTACATTTTTCTTATATATACACATCAGACATCGCCTCCTTGGCGGCGGTGGACCATCTACCTGATGTTCACCTGTACTAAAATGCTCGTGGCAGGGGAGTCTCCTTTCTGCTTGCTGTTTATATTCTGATGGTCGCTACCGTACCCCCCAAATTTCTAACAGTTGAACTCCTTCAACCTTATTTAAATAATGAATGGGTAAATATTTTACTTGATTTTCTGTTAAACGTTTTTCATAAAAAGCTTCAATAGCCTCATTTACTTTGTTTTCCATTCTAACTCTGTCAAGGTGTGATTACTACTGATAAATACTTATAATTTCACTGATCTTAATAGTAAGAGGTGCGATGGGTAATTAAACACATAAGATAAGATTTAAAATTATATTTTTTATTGAAATATTTTTTTAATTTCAAAATCGAGACACATTTTATTATAATGAATATGAATACATTCCAACATTAAATAAGCATTTTGAGAATTTACATGTGGAGAAATTAAATTCGTAACATTATAATATAAATCACCATCTAGTTTTAGGCAAGAAGATAATATCATATCATAATACATATTAAATTCCAACGCTTTTAAAGCATTTAATTTGTAATTAATTAATTTTCTTAAGTCAAATAAATTTCCCAGTGTTTCTTCAGACACTACGACACATAAGCCGCGTTGTTCAATCCATACAGCCATGATGTTGCGATACTCGTTCTTGGTGATCTTAAGATTGCCAAAGGTGATGGGCTGCTGCTGCATCTCTGAGATGTTGATTGCAGAAAACTGGTTCCATTTCTCCTCGCTGAAGAAGATGCAGGAGTGGGCTCCCCAGATTTTCACGATTGGTGTGAATCCTACCGCCGGACTGATACCGATTGAGACTCTCTTTGATCCTGACTTATTGAGAGGATAAGTTGATTGACCCAACAGTGTCGACTCCTTCTTAATGCTGTTATCGAACGCGTAGATTTCATTTTCTAGCGGATCGACCATTGCAGCACTTTCAACTGTACGGAAAGACATCTTGAATAGTTGACAGTTTCAACTCGAATGATTACTCTCTCAAAGTAATCTTGACTATATCCTTGGTTTTGATTAGATTCTGCGCATTATAAGTAAAAACTTACCATCTCATTTTAATTGTACATCCTGTCTATAATATCCTGTGTGGAAAAAATCGCCTCCTCTGAATCTTCATCAAGAAATCCTGAATCGCTGTTTAGAATTGGAGGCTCAGGTGTAGGACTTCGCAGAGGTGTTAAAGCAGGTAGTGGCGAATATGAGCTATCCCATGAATCTTCTTCTTCTTCTTCTGTTGTGAATAGTTGTCGGGGTAGATATCTAACAGGGGTTAGTGTTGTGAAAACTTTTGTTTCTTCATCTAATTTTCTTTTCTTCGATGAATTAAACTCCTCTTGTTGTTTATATGTAGGTAAAAACACTCGTTGCAGAAAATATTTCTTCATTCGACACACAGCACAATCAGTTAATTTTATTGCACATGCTGAACAAAACATATGTCCGCAATTAATTACATACTTTACAACGTTTGTGAGACATACTGGACATCGACCACCATCGCATCCTTCTTTATATTCTGGAAACGTAATTGAAGGTAATAATTTAATACCAATCCGTTATAATTTTCTTACCTTCATCTTCGGTCAAATTAGACTCTTTTCTTGTTAGAAACTCCGCAATCACTACCGAACTAGACGACATTCTCTAACCGTTTCTAGACTCAAACTGATGAAATCTTGTCCAAACTTGCTTCGTGACAACCGTTTTCTTGACCACAACGTCCGGTCTGTTATCACAAATTACCGATTTCGATTGCAACCTTGAGCACTTTTTACACAAATTAGCACACACTCATAAAAAACTATTCGTTTAGATTTTTAATTGTTTTAATCATTTCACCAACTTTCCTCATGACATCCGGTGTGTTATCGCAAGTTACCGATTTCGATTGTAACCTTGAGCACTTTTTGCACAAATTAGCACACACGAATAAATATTATTCACTTAAAGTGTCAATGATTCAAATCGCCTCACCAACTCGTTGTTTATAATTTTTCGCAATTCAAGGTCTCTCCGCAGTTTTTCGATTGTCTTTTCTAATTTCAGAATTTTCACCGAAACAATACTTTGACTTTTACGCAAAAACTTGCGATTATTAATCACAGTTCTAAGATCATGCATCGCGTTGTAAGTTGATTACTTCAATAAAGAGAAATTCATAATAACTACTCGTTATATTCGATGATGATGAAATAACTAGTTCATTCAACCAATCAGATTACAGAATCAGATTTCTGACGTCACGCACAATACATTATTCGGCATCTACGCTTCACGCCCGTTCATTTGATACCAAACACGAGCCATTTTGGAGCACCGGAAATGAAACTTAAGATTTTCGAGATAAGAATGCGATATTCAACATCTACGCTTCACGCCCGTTCATTTGATACCAAACAAGGACCATTTTCGAGCGCCGGAAATGAAATGTCAGTCGACCGGAAGTGGCCATTTTCTGAATCTACTCGATGAGCTCTTTCATTTGCAATGTAGCAATCCGATATCAGATGAGCCGTTACGAAGTTATTCACATTTTTAATTCTTTTCACTTTTCTTAATGTAATACCATTATGTTATTAATTTTTCATTGTTTGTTCTCCTTTTGTTACTTTGGATTTGATATTTTTGAAACATTTTTCAATTTTGAGATTTTTGATTTTGATTTGGTTGATTTTGATTTTGTTAATACTAATTTTGTTGATTTTGAGGATTTTGGATATTTTTCTAAGGCGCACCCTGCATATCGATTTTAAATTTAGCGCCATTTTATTTATTTACACATCCTGTATATTAATCGAAAATGATAAGGATTGTGTTGGTACTGAACTTTAGCGGACAGTTGGCACTCCTGTAAAACTTTAACCCCACCTTAAAATTTTTGAATTTCCCGCCACTAACTTGAACTTAAAGCACTGCGGTGTTGCCGTTCTGGGGTGAAGCCGGATGGAATTCCCGGAAATTGAGGGCATTTTCGGCAACACTGTAGAACTTGCAAGCTCGGATTTTGAATTTCCCGCCTATTGAACTTGCAGTGTTGTCGGTTTGAGGTAAACCTGATGTAATTCCTAGACGTTGGATGCCCTTTCGGCAACACTGTGGAACTTCCAAGCTCAGATTTGAATTTCCCGCCACTTGTATTTTAAATTTCCCGCGCGCCGCCATTTTGACTTCCGGGAAGACTTCCGGGAATACTTCCTGGCCCCGTAGCGGCTAATATCATCTACTTGCGTGTGCTATATTGTTATCCGCTGTACGTAATAAGTGTTTGTTTGAATTTGTTCGCTTAAATTTTCCCGCAAGTTTTTCCGATATAATATTTTGAGCTGAGCCGGTGTCGATTACAATTTCAGTTGGGGTATCATTAACGTGTCCGAATATTGTTAGTATGTCAGATTTCGTCCTATTTGAATTTGCATTGTAAAAGGCGGCACTGGGAATTTTTAGTGACGCCCTTGCTCGTTTGGGTAGTTTCCACGGTTGGCATGGTTGACTGATACGGGTGTCGGTGCCATACAGGATCGTGCGGTGTGTCCGGGTTTCTCACATCGGAAACAAATTGGTCTACCATCGGTGGTCCTTGATGTTTGTTGTCGACTGCTGTTTCCATTTTGTCGCGGTAGTTGTTGGTACGTATTCTCGCGGTAGTTTCCAGCGGAATTAGCCATTCCTGGATGCGTTATCGGAGGGTGACTGATAGGGTGATATACAGTATTTTGTGGAGAATATTGTGCATAGTTAACGGGGAACGCAGGCGGATTGGGGAAGGAGTATGGTGATGGGTTAGAAAATGGGTTGTTCGTGAGATGGGGAGCAAGAGGTTCAGGTTATTGTAAAAAGGGATTCGCATTGTGTGTAAAGGGGTTGGAACCGTATGACAATCTAGCACTTAGCGCTTCTTTCTGTATGTCACTCATTTTCAATACTATTTCTTTTAATTTCGCTTTCGTCATGCCGGGTGAACGTAGTTCTACATATTTCTCCAAATATATGGGGTGGAGTCCAGCCAAAAAATATTCAATAATTCTTTCATCGCTGACTTGACCTAACTCTTCACACAATCTGCTTATGTTGAAATAATACGATTTTATGTCTTCGTTAAGGCTCTGTTTCCTGCAAGCTAATTTCAATTTAATGTCGTCTGTGGGGTCGTCTCCACCGAATTCCGCAATAAATGCTGCTTTTACGTCCTGCCATGTACTGCCGTAATTTGAAGGTTGTGTCCTGTACTTCGCATACCAGAAACATGCTTCATTGGAGAGAAATGAGCCGAAGAAATGAAGTCGATATTTGTCGTCCCAAGCGTTTGAGAATGAGGCTTGTTCGAAATGACGGAGAAACGATATTACGTTTTGACTCGCCGGGTCAAATATCGGGGGTGATGTGAATTTCGGCTGAGCGGGTGCGAGAGATGTATTATTTGCATCAAAAATTGTCGAGTTAGCCATTTTTTGAGATCGTAGTGCCGTGCGTTGAATGACACTTTTTGGTGAATCGGGGGCCGTTGGAGTAGTCTCTAGTGCGACTTGGGGAGGGAATATTGTTGTATCTAGATCGTCTTCTGAATTAGTTGTTTCCGTCGTGCGCGTTTCCGACAGAGACCAATTTTCAATCTTATCCTGAATGAATACAAGAGGTTCTAAAGGTTGGACGCGTCGGGGGTCGCTCGTTGTCAAAAATTCCGATTCCGTATTATCCGTTCCCGTAGGGGTCGTGTGATCTTCAATCGCGGATTGAACGGGTGAACGCGCGGTTTTTCTACTACCTATGAATATGTTACCTGGTTCAGTTTCGAAAATTTCGGTACTTCTGGTCGGCGGGCGAAATTCAGCGAAATTTTTATCAAAAATTTGTGCTTGGTAGCGAGTGTTATATTTTTGCGTATCTTTAGACATCTGTTAAACGAGTTAATGAACTGAACAAAGCATTTTTCGCAAGGCCGCGGTTTCGACTTACATATATTACACTCGCTAACACTCACGGCGTACACAGATTCACACTAGATTATGTTACTTATTGCCCTTGACCTCAATTAATATAATTTTTGCTTTGATTATTAATTCTAACATGAAATATTAATTATCAAACTAAAATAACGCGGGTTACCACCTGAAATGAAAGAAATATTACTTTCAATCTATAACGAGATATGGAAAACTGGTACTTACCCTAACTGGTGTTCATCCCTTGTAGTAGCCTTCCCAAAAAGTGGAAAAGATGGGTCAAAACCAGAGAACTATAGAGCAATCTCATTAACGTCATGCCTCAGCAAGATACTCGAGACTATGGTAAATCACAGACTAATATCTGTCATAGAAAAAGAAAATAGAATTAGTACATATCAAACAGGTTTCCGTAAGGGATACTCTACCATCGACCAGATAATTTACTTAGACTATCTCGTCAACGAAGTATTCTCAAAATCGAAACATTCCTTGGGTGTATTTTTCGATATCGAAAAAGCATACGACACAACGTGGAGACATTTTATACTTGAGAAACTGGAATCGTGGGAACTGAAAGGGAACCTACCCTTATTCATTAAAAGCTTCCTTAAAGAGAGACATTTCTGTGTTAAAATAGTTACAACATTCTCAAACACATTCAAACAAACAAATGTAATCCCCCAAGGTTCAGTTTTAAGCGTATCACTGTTCTTGATTGCAATTAATAACATAGCGGACAACATAAACCCCGAAACAATAGTAGTAAAACTACTATACGTAGACGACTTGGCATTAATCTGCACAGGACACGACATAACAAAAATGACAAATACCATACAGACCGACGTGGATACCATATCTAAAGAAGCAGCTGCTAGAGGCTTCAAATTGCCAACCAGTAAAACAATAGCGATGCATTTTTGCCGCCTACGTAAACAGCACGATGACCCGGAATTAAAGCTAAATGAAAGCCGAATCCCCATGTTAGAAGAATTTAAATTCCTAGGAATGACGATCGATAAAAAACTCACCTGGAAAAACCATATTGAAACCCTCAGTCAGTCACTTAAACAAAACTTGAATAAAATAAAAATGCTATGCAACTTTACATGGGGTGCAGACCAAGTTTGCTTAACCAGAATAATAAATGCATTTATAAGGAGCAAAATAGAATATGGAGCATGTGTATACATGTCAGCAGCTAGATCACACACAAAAAAAGTCTTTGGAATAAATCCCTACTGATGATTACTGGTGCCTTCAGAACCTCACCTACAGATAGCCTATGTGTAGAAGCTAAAATACTTCCAATAGAACTCAGAATTGAACAACTTAACTTGACCTATGGAATAAAACTACTATCAAAGCCGAAACATTACCTACACAACATAATAAAACAACCAATGATGTTAGAAAAATATTCATGGAAACAAACCCAAACAATCCCAGCCATAATAAAGATCCACAACCAGCTACAGGAACACAATTACATAGATAAAGAAATTTGGACGATAAGTAATACCTACACTTGGAACCTGAAACACCCACCTGTAAACACGGAAATATCAGAAGCACAAAAAATCAATCAATCTAAAGAAGCTATAGACGATATGATTACAAAACATGCGGAACACGACACGACCAAAAACATTATCTAAATAGGAAGCCACTCACATACTCATACGACATGCTCGATAAACACTAAAGATAACGTGATGACTTGGCGTCTAGAAAACCCATTCAGCCGCACAACGGCAGAATGCGTGGCAATCATAAAGGCTATGGAATGGAACAGAAGATCCGGAAAACTCGAAACCTTGATATGCAGCTCGGCAATACATATACTGGAACAACTAAAACGAAAGATCTCAACACATACCTTGATCAGAACTATAACAGGAGGTCGACCTGGAGTCGTAGCTGCGGCAGTTTTTGGAGAGCGAGAACAACCTGGTCAATTCTCCGCTGCGCGCCGACGATAAGACGATCGAGGAGATGCTGATGGAGTGAATATGAAGGTACAATATTAATAATATACCAATATAATATAATAATAATAATAATATTTAATTTAATGTCAAATATACATAAGTCAGTAAAATACAATAATATACACGAGTAAGACAGTCAGGGGTAAAAACAAGTTAAAATTAGACAAAAGACGTGAAATATGAACTACATCCTAAACAGCCTACAACTTGATTACGCAATGAGTGAAGTCCTCAATTGAATAAAAAGCCTTCCTTAAAAGAAAGACTCTTAATAATGCGAAGAATTTTTTTGATGGTAATAATCGGTATTGTTCAGGAATAGCGTTGTAGAATTTAAGCGCATAGTAATTAGTTCCTGAGCGAGAGCTACTGAGCCGTATTTTGTTAGGATAAATATTGTTTTTGTTGCGCGTACCATGCTCATGCACCGACGCATGTCTTTCATGGCTACATTCCCTACGTTTAATATGTTTTAAACACTCTAATATATAAAGAGATGGCAGAGTTAATATATTTAGTTTTGAGAATGCCTCTCTACAATCGGCTCTGTAACTTAAACCGGCAACGATACGAACTGCGCGTCGCTGCAATCTGAAAATATTACCTAAAATAGACGAGTGGCCCCATGCAAGGAGACCGTATACCATATGCGAATGGCAGTAAGCAAAGTATACTTTTCGGACTACGTCAGTATCTGTTGTACTAGCTAAGTTTCTGAGCAAGAAAATGTTAGATGCTATTTTTTTAGCTAGTACTTCTCCGTGTTTTGTCCATTTTAGGTGAGCATCAATGTATACGCCTAGAAATTTGGTACTGGCGATTTCACTTCCACGCTGTTGTTTCGTGAAAATAAGTTCTTGGGTTTTATCCACATTTAGGCATAATTTGTTACTCAGGAACCAATTACTAGCAGCATCGGTAACACATTTATGAGTTGCAGTAGTGGTTGACCAAATCCTACTAGTAGAGCTAATGGTAGTATCATCGGCAAACAATACCACACTATCCGAATCTATACAATGAGGAAGGTCATTTATATAAATTAAGAACAAAATGGGTCCAAGGACTGACCCCTGCGGGGCAACCACAGCAACCACAGCAACCACACTTATATACTTACCATACGATAACGAAGGCATTGCAGCAGCCATACATGAAGCAAAAACCAACAGAAGCAGATCTGAAATAAACTATAATAGTAAGGTAACTTTAAATGACTTAATCATGGAGATTAAAACAAAAATATACGAAAAGTGGCAAAACACATGGACAGCGAGCTCAACAAAACTTAAAGAAATAAAACCACAAATAAGGTATAATAAGAACTCGAGTGAGCTGTCCCGTAAAGAAGAAATAATACTTACCAGGCTGTCAATTGGACACACTAGAATCACCCACTCACACCTACTCATAGGGAAAAAAAACCCGGTCTGTACGCAATGCCAAGCGGAACTTACCGTAAAGCACATTATAGAAGAATGCCCAAATCTACAAGGCTACCGAGAACATCATAATGTAACTGAATGCAAATAATTATAACAAAATATTGAATTTCCTCAATAACATTAAAATTTAGCAACATTTATAAAAAAAAAAAAAAAACCACAAAATCAAATAAATTGAGAGTGCCTATAACCCCAGTAGTTAACGCGCTGAAGAAAAAAAAAAAAAATAATAATAATAATAATAATAATAATAATAATGATAGTAATAATAATATAAATAATAATAATAATAATTATTATTATTATTATTATTATTATAATAACCGCAGGGGTGGTTGAAACCGCAGTGGTGGTTGACGTGCACAGCCATTTGGGTATAGCGACCCCACGTACCCGAGCCGTACACTGCACACACACACACACACACACACACACACACACACACACACACACACACACACACACACACACACACACACACACACACACACACACACACACACACACACACACACACACACACACACACACACACACACACACACACACACACACACACACACACACACACACACACACACACACACACACACACACACACACACACACACACACACACACACACACACACACACACACACATACACGTCCCTACATATTTGTGGCACCGCATGATATATCCCCATTTGTGGCGCTTTTGTTAAGATACTGTCGTTCCGCTGCGCTTCTTTCCATTATTTCTGAATATGTGGTTAATTTTACGATACCCTCCATATAACAAAAGTTATTGCAAAAAAATCAAATGTGCCACAAATATTATGAAACGTGAAAAGTTAACACATGGTGTCACAAATATGACTGGTATCAATTTATGGTGCCACTAATATTGCATGCCATGAAAATGTGTGTAAGTGTGTGAAAAGCAATGTTGCCGTGGAGATGTGACCGTCTTATAATTTGCAAAGAAAGTCCTTGTCACGCATTTTCTTGCCCGCGCAACGCTTCCAATAGATAATAAAATAAAAATGTAATACCAAATAAATAAATAAATAAAATATAAGTAATTAAATGAATTAAAATAAAACATAAAGATTCAGATTCAAGATTTTTAACATTAAGCACAATATTGCAATTTGTATCTTATATACCGGGTGTAACTGAATTCTGGTAGACCCCAAATATCATTTGCATGTTTATATATATAAATATATATATGTATATATATATATATATATATCTATATATATATATATATATATATATATATATATATATATATATATCTTTGTTCACGAAAATGTTATAATATGCGCATTATTAAATTGTATGGGCAGCATAAATGGGGTACATTTTCTATATAATACTTTATTAAATAGCTGCATATAAAATATTAAGTACATTCGACCAAGCCTTAATTTCATTAAACACGCATTTGCGTTTTTAATATGGTTATTAAACACGCCAATTCGCTCTTTGATTCACAGAACGCGATTTATGATAATAATACAGATTTTAGCTTTGATTTTAATTTTTTTTCAATTGTAATTGTAATTACAATTTGAATTTTGATTTTGATTTTGATTTCGATTTCGATTTCGATTTCGATTTCGATTTCGATTTCGATTTCGATTTCGATTTCGATTTCGATTTCGATTTCGATTTCGATTTCGATTTCGATTTCGATTTCGATTTCGATTTCGATTTCGATTTCGATTTCGATTTCGATTTCGATTTCGATTTCGATTTCGATTTCGATTTCGATTTCGATTTCGATTTCGATTTCGATTTCGATTTCGATTTCGATTTCGATTTCGATTTCGATTTCGATTTCGATTTCGATTTCGATTTCGATTTCGATTTCGATTTCGATTTCGATTTCGATTTCGATTTCGATTTCGATTTCGATTTTGATTTTGACTTTGATTTTAATTTTGATTTTGATTTTGATTTTAATTTAAATTTTGATTGTAATTTTAATTTTGATTTTTATTTGAAATAGAAAAGTTAAACCGGAAATGGAATTGTTATTAAAAGTCTACATATTGACATACTTTGTTCCTTAAGAACACTATTCAAATGATATTTGATGCCTATAATTTGCATTTTTACATATATCTTTATGAAATTTAGTTTAGTGTTTTAAGGGAATAAAGTGTATCGACATGTGGATTTTTTATCAAAATTCCATTTCCATTTCCAATGACCACAACTTTTCTATTTCAGACGGAACAATCTGTATATTTTTACATAATTTAATTCGTCTCTAAATTCTGAGTTTAGAGACGTATCATAAGTGACCTTTTGGTTGTTAGTCTTTTGTTTAAATTTAAATTAAATTTACACAAAAAACAAATTTAAATTAATTTTAAACAAAAAATAAACAACCGGATGGTCACTTATGATACATCTATGAACTCAGAATATAGATAGGAATTAAATTATGTAAAAATATACAGGGTGTTCTATCTGAAATAGAATAGAAGGCCATTTCCGGTTAAACCGGAAATAGATTTTTTATTCAAATTCCGCTTGCTGACCCAATTTATTCTCTTAAAGCACCATCCTAAATTTCAAAACGATATATGTAAAGATAAAAAAGATATTCGGGGTCTACCAGAATTCAGTTACACCCGGTATATCAATTTTTCCAAAGACTAGTGAGATTTCGAAAAATACTTATTCTTTATAAAGTGTTCATTTTAGAATTCTCTACAAGTATTGATAATGAAAATAATTTGAAATTTTCGTTCCAATATTATCAAATAATAATTTCTACATGAAATTTTCATTAACAATAATTGTAGAGATTTCCAAAATGAACACTTTATAAAGATTAAGTACTTTTCGAAATCTCATCAGTAATTTTGAAGACCAATGATCAAAAAAACTGTACAACTAAATTAACTATAGCTGGGACAAATGTGTTCAAATTTTTATATAAACAACTGAATAACATAGAAACGATATGGTTCAAACCCATAGAACTTTATATCGTTTCAATAATCCTTACGTAATGAGGAATCTAAAAATGTAAAAATATATATTGTGTTCCATTAAAAAAAAGAAAAGTTTTGTGTATAACTTTTATTGAACCACCCTGTATAAATTCCGATTTTTTTTTATAATGTGCAAGTCACTATTCTGCACAACTTTTGTACCAATTGTTTTTCTATATTTTGTTAAAATATGCACATTTTCTACTTAAAATAAAAAATGTTTAATTATAAAAACGCTACAAAACATTTTGTTAATAATTTATGTACAATGTCTTGTGCGTAATTTAAAATGATTATACCTTGCTATAATCTATTTCTAATTATACAGGGGTTCAATTAGAAAGTTCAGCAATTTCATTTTAAAAATTACAAGTTGCATATGAAGTATTTTAAAATCAAAGTCAACTTGATAATTTTTTTATTAAATAAAGATCTATACTATAGATATGCATTACCATTAAATATAGTGTAAACTCTACTTATTTCACTCATTTGTATTATTGTAACAATTAAAAATAAGATGTTTCTCTTAATTATCTACAACGAATGATTTTCTTTTATCACTTACAAAATTTCGATATATTGAAAAACTTCTGTTTACTTAAAAAAATATACTTCTATGAATTATAGTATTAACATAAATGGTTCATTTATTAAGGACTATAAGTTATTTAAAAGATTCATGAATGTATTTATAATTTATCAGGTTACTTTTAAAAGTTATATGTTTTGTGTATAAAATTTACTATGTAGCGGCAAGTATCGCTACAAACGACTATAAAAACCACAACTATAGAGATAATGAGAAATACTATTTAGAATTTGAATATACTCGAAGGATAAATAAAATATGAATTATGTTGTATAATATGTTTCGCTAACAACGCCTACCATTTTCAAACATGAAAATAAAACGAGCATTTCTCATCCGGTTCAATTTGAATATATTACCATGTTATACAAAACAAAGTGAAAAGTGTTTTATTATATTATTCAACATGTATAAAGAAGTGGAAGTCTCCAGAATAAACAATATGAATGATATTGGTTTGAACCGGATTTTGAAATGAGTCGTCTGTCCTCTTTTCTAGGAATTCCTTTTAAAAATTTAAAGGGACGCTTGGTACCTGCTTTCGACTGCTGAGACGAACAATGCCGACATCTGGATATTATAAATGTTTGAAAATACAACTTTCCTAGTACTATAAACACTAAAAATGCAGTTTCAATATAAAGATTTAACGTGAATAATATTTAAATCTAGAATGATTTTATCTTGAATATAATCCTCATTTATAAATCGTGAAGTATCTTCGTGAGGAAAAATTTCCGTTTTCAGTTGTTTTAAGCTCTTGTAGTTTTTTAAACCTTTTTTCCCTTTTAATTTAAAAGGTAGACAAATATTATTTTTCTTACAGTTTTTTACAATTAAACGTTTAAAAGTCACGTGAATTTTCTATTTAAAATAGTATCAAATTCAAGATAAATTAAATTTATAATTTTCATATTCAATGCCGAAAACGAAACACTGGTAATGTCATGAAATCAATTTGTCAGTGTCAATTTTATCATAAGGGCTAACGTATGTTTGTAATTTCCTTACCATGTTCAAAAATTGAATTTGAACATCCCATCATTTTTTCAAAATATTAATAACCCCCAAAATGTTTCCACATGTAAAGTTTATTGCCTTTGGCAAATCAATTTCATTACGCTAATGAGAGTTTTGTTTTTGAAAATAAATATGAAAATGTCTGTATTAACTTTCAAATTAAGGAAATAAAAATAATATCCACAAATTGAAGCAATGACTTTTTTTGTTAATACAATTTGAAAGATAAACCACTCAAAGCTACGCTATGAACTAGATTTAGACTCCTTATTTATATGTTTTTTTAAATTTATAACCATCACAAAGTTTCGGCTCAGAACGAAATCGAAGTCAAAAAATGGTAGTTGAAGAGGCCAAAAACGGAAATAATCACGTTAATATTACATAATTATGCATATTAGCAAACTCTTGTCTGTTATCCTTTTAAAATACTTTTGTATGTAACCACAGAAAACAATAATTTATAAATATTGGTTACTGGATAATAAAGGAACTTAGCACAGGAGAAAAACGAGAATGATTTCTTATGTACTTACCCTTCGGATTTAAATAATTATAAACAGCGGAGCATGACAATACAATTTTTCCGAAATTATTTCTCCAATAACCTATATAGGCCCCCATAAATATTTTTGGGTCCCACACGACAAGGATTTGTACGATGAAACCATAAATTTATATAATATCTATAAAAAAACGAGTATTAAACCATACCCTTTGAACTAATAATTTAACCTAATTTTATTGTACAAACATTTTAAGTTTGAGTTTATGATCAAAATGTGCCTTATAAACTAATTGAAAAATGGTAAAATAAATATTTTAGAATAAGCATAGCTTTAGAATATGCATGGCTTAATTAAATAACCTTGACAAAAAGTGATTTTTTATGTTTGTGCTTGAAATGCTCCAAGATTTCTGTTGGGACAATAAAAATAGTCTCTTGATGTTTTAAATGTATGAAAGCTCACAACTTTTACAGCAAACTTTTGTAATAGGATTAAAATTATTGGCCTTTTTGAAACTATTGTTACATCCAGTTATTTTAGGTAGGTTGATAATACTAATTATGTTACAACCGTCTTTAGTGAGGTTTATACATTTAAAACTTTTCTGGTATAAAAAATATAACAGAATATGCGAAAATGTTTTAAAGCTATATTTTGAGTAATTGTACTTGAATTGCCTCGTCAGCTATCGGGTGAAATATAAAGGGTGATTGAAATTCGAGGGCGAGTATGGGGATATAGCTTATTATAGGAAATAGAGGGTAGGTTTAAATTCTACACTTTTGCAGAATTTTATGTTGATTAATAATCTGCTTTAACATTTAAATTATTTTAACGGTTTCTCTGCAGTTTGGAAAGAAGTGTAAATCGTAATTTCGTAAAAACGTTCCTACGGCATCTTTTTACGTCTTATCAAATGGCGAACGATTTTTATCTACAGGGTTAGTTTTTGTTTTTTTACACTTAGCTTTCGTTTTCATTGTGGGCACAATTTATGATATATACATATTTAAATCAGATTTTTTTTGCTGATTTCAGTGATGTGACACACGGGCATATCCGTTGCAATTTTATTTCAGTATTATGATTATTACAAGTATCATCTAGTACGAATCGAGCTAAGAGTCAATTGCCCATTGAATTTATGTGATTTGAATTCAATAACTGGCACAAAACGGTAAATAATTTTAATTGTATCAAATATTTTAATTAAATACAATTTCAATTTGTTTTTCTAAATTTACATATTTTGCTAATAAATGTCTTTCGAACATTGTAATTTAGTCAAATTATAGGTTTAGATGATATATTATTAATAGATTATGCTTTTAGGGGGTATGTTATAATATGCCGTGTATTTTATTACCACGGCCGTTAAGATTTTGCAAATTAACTTTTGGACCATATTTTAACATATGAAAATATTTGCTTAAAATCCATATTAAAATTTTATCTTTTTACAGCGAACTGATTGTTCTTATAATTAGAACATTTTTATAACAGACAATAGATTGTAATTCATAGGTTTTTGCTTAATTTTTAGGAAAATGACATTGACATGAATTACATTCGTAATTCGTAATCTCGTATTTCGGTTATCAAAGTTAACATATCAACAGTTAAATAATTAAATTTTAATATAGTACCACTTAAAACTTAATATGAAAACTTTAAAAGTTCACAGTAAAAAATACACTACATATCAATTCATCTTATAAGTTGTGCTTATGTTGGTATCAATATATTTAATTTTTTTTTTGCATTGTAATAAATGATGTTAGTTTGCAGCTTCTCAACCATCCCATTTGAAAATTAATTTTAGGAAAAAAGTTATTCTTTATAAAAAGTTCTGCATGGTCCAAAACCTTAAATGCAACCATCAGCTGTCAAATTTTTTTGGTCATATACGGAGTTTGTGTGAAAATATGAATTTTGTTCCAGAATAAAGTACCTTTATTTTTGACAATATCAAGAACTGTTATAAAGAAAAGTTATTTAGAATTGAAAACTGGGTTCAATCATACAGTCATGTATACCTGTTGCTAAAAATAAGATTTTGTAATTTTTCTTTTTCTCTACAGTGATACATGCACATTGATATTTCAAATGTTGAAATGACAGTGACAGGTCTGTCATTAAACATCAGATATTATTTAAACATTATAAATGAATAGTAATTCCGGTGACATTGAGTTTGGAGAAAAAATAGAAATTGTATTAATTGTGATTGAAAATTATAAAACGTATCGGGAAGCAGCTGAAATATATTATAACAAACATCCAGATAAAAATGTACACAATACTACAGTAATGAATATTTATTTCGTTAGTTAGTTAGGGTTGAAGGTCATTCCATCATCGACAATTTTGGGAACTCACTGTACCATTTGAATTAAATGAAGCTTCATCTTCAAACATGATTATTCTAACCCAAAATGGATGCTCTTCTAACTCTCCTTGGATAAGAGAACAAAAATTGAAACCACTAACATAATCTCTAGGTTTTAATGTGGTTTATATGGGTGGAATTTGTGTGCTTTCAAAATATTTGCCATCATATCTTTACCCTTTTGCGCAGCTAATATTTAATATATTCTATTGTAGATAACATTACATTTAAAGTCCTCACTTTAAAGTCCTCAGTTATCGACGTTTGTTATTTAATTTATTTTTAACATATCCATATGTTTTAATTATTTTCATTTCAAAATATTAATTATTGTATGTACATTTGTGTCTGGATGTTTCTTATTAAATATTTCAGCTGCTTCCCGATACGTTTTATAATTTTAACTCACAATTAACACAATTTATATTTTTTTTACTTCGCAAATTTAGCATATCTTACTATGTTTATAATATTAGGCAAATTATTCTAAAATTTATGAATTCAAATTAAATTTTAAAATGAAAAAAAAAAGATTTGTCATTATGTTGTTCTGTCTAACTTTTCTCTATTACACACACAATTTACGGCACAAAAGGATTATCAAATACAGGTTTAATACCGTAAATTATGCATTATTCATTATTCGAAGAAAAATCAGTTTACTTTTGAAAATCAAAACCAATACATTTTTTATTAAATATTATATTGGTATTCATTATTTATTTCCGGCGATTTAGCTGAAAAAATATCTCAGATTTATAGCTCAGGCAAATATAAGTTTATAAAATCATCGAACGTTACTTGAAATAGTATAATTTAGGCTATTATTTAACCACCAATTTTTAATTTAGTAAATGTTATATACAATTTAAAATTGTTCGAAAAACTCTAAACTAGTAAAGTCATGAGTAAACAAACGGTAGAAAAAACCACTTACGATTCCGCCATATTAGTAACGTCAAGCCCTGATTTACAAAATTTTTGCTTTGAAAAACTTATTTTAGGATACACTCGTCATTTGAAAGTTTCGGTTCTCATTTAAAAAATAATTATGTCCGAAACTGACACACTTATTTGTCGAAACTATGTAGTCAGAAAAAAGTCGATAGAGTTATTCGAAATAAGGATTTGAATGTAGATGTAAGTCATATTTTTTTTAGATTTACAATATCTCCTTACTTTAGTAAGTTTTGAATTTATAAACGTCACATAAATGGACATTTCGGGTATTTCACACGTTCAAATATTCGCAAATTATGTATCTAATGTTCATTTCATGGTTTATTTTATCCATTCGCTGTTTTGGGCAGCAAAAAATAATGAATTCCTTAATAGCATAAAAATTAAAAGATAATAGTTTGATTTTTACCAACATTATTTTTTGTAGTAAGTTATTATTATTGATTGGTATTTATTTCTATATTAAAATCTATAAGAAATGTATGAATAAAGTTTTATTGAGAAAATGGACGTAATAAAAAAATCGAAGATTTATTTCTCTAGCGTGCATTACAATAGCCATTGAAATTCAGTTTGAAAGAGCAAGAAATTTACAGAAAGTTATTAATTTAAATAGCAATAATAAAAGTCTATTTTTAAATATGTATAGAAGTAGGAGCCAGGCCTCAAATATTTATCTTTCGCAGATGTTAGCATTCGTCACCCCCAAGTGTTCTACCTGTTTTGGACCGTCCCTTTAAATTTTAAAAGGAATTCGTCGAATGAATGCGTCACATCCCAATATCCGGTCCAAACTAACACACAATAGCAATTAACACATAACAACATTTACACATTTACAGTAAAATGAGAATGGATCAAATAAACCAAGAAATTAATATTAGACACATAATTGGAGCTTATTTGACAGTGCAGCATATACAAAATATCCATTTATGTGAGTTTTATGAACGTAATTTAATTAAAAAATCACTGAACTAATTGTAAGGAAGGAATGTAAATCTGGTATGAGAAAATGTTATTTTCATCAATTAAATGTGGTTGCAAATACAATAACATTTTCAAAAAAAAATCGACTAAATAAGCGGTCAGGGTTTTGCGTAATGACTTTACTTTTATTTTATTTACCGAATCCGAAAATGATTTGTATACAAGTTCTTTGGAATTTAATAATGCGTTTAGTGATGATGTTGGATATTCGTTGGAACTTATCGTTTTGTTGCTAGGACAACGCACTGTTGCTTTTATTTTCAAAACGAAATTACTCAAAAAATTTCTAATAATGCAACTTAAAAAAAATTACTAGAGAAAAATCTCCATAAAGAATAAAAAAGTGTATTGTTATAGCAACAAAATAATCAACTTTAGTTTGATGCAATACTGAATTTGGTAAATAATTAAAAAAAAAATGTTATTATGCGACAAATTTTAGACACGCAGCGCTTATTTTAGTCAAATTAACTTGAAAAATGCCTTAGGCGAGGGTATAATAGTATACTCTGTAACAAGGTTAAAATGGAAATTCGATGCGAGTGGACTAGCATCAGAATTTCCATTCTTACCCAGTAGTAGACTATACTTTCTCCTCGACCAGATAAAATAGACTAATACAATAATTATTGTATTAGTATATTAATTATAATTAACACAAAGAACTTACGTTTTATTATCACGTTTGTGGTTATGTTTATAGTATTTTGACAATTGTGATATCCAAGGCTAATTGTTTTATTCGAAACGGTGTGAGAATATTAATTCCATTAGTTATTATGGAATGAATTACATGCAAAACGCATAAGTGCATTTTATTTTGATCCATAACAAGAGTGAGAATGTGTACGTTCTATGATCAAAATTGATTTTAGAATGCTTAAATTCTACAGTGGTCGTGGAGAAAAAATAGTATTGTATTGTAGTTAAAAATGCTCTATCTAAAAAGTAAACAACAAGGTAGGTTGTTATTTGAAAATAACAATATTTTTGCCATTCAAATGAAAAAATGAAATGAAATATGTCTCTCCTATAAACTTTATAAATTTACTAAAAATTAATTATAATTATTAATCCATAGAAACCTGCAAACACCCCATCCGCAAGTTGTGGGATAAATCCATGAGAATAAAGTATAAGTTCTTGAAAATCTGTAATAATTTAAGTGAAAAAATGTAATAATAATTACCATCGATTTGAAAATTTACTCAAAATTCATTCCGGATTGTATTTTAAGAAAATTATTAACAATCTATTTATAGATTTTCAATTGATGACAAGCGCGGTAACTCGTGTGAAATCCCAAATATTTTAATTTTATTTTTTCACTCTTGAGTAACAAGTTACAATACACGTTTTTTGTTATGCTATTGCCTTTTTTTGCCATCTGTATGGGAAGCAGGAGTTTGCATAAACATATAAATACAATGTAAATCACCAATGTACATTGCTGAATTTTCTATTCGATACAGAAACCAAATTAGAATGAGTTACATTTTAATTGTTGTCAGAATAAAGACAGCACTCTCATACTATTCAAAGCAATTATGGTGAAAAATCTAATCGCTCATATTTTCTTTGGTTTTTATCAACTTTTCCTAATATTTTGCAAACAAACATGTAAGTATATGAACCAACCTAAATATTCCAGCGTTCATGAACATATATTTAGGGAGATGCATTTCAAACGAACTTCTTACTTATTGTTAGACAATTTTGAAACAATAAATATATTTTTAAGAAGTAAACATATTTTTAAAACAGTTTGTTTGATTATTGTCTTTAGATTGTCACTAAAAATTCTTAGGGGTCAATCAAATCAACCAATTTAATTTGAAAAGGTCTCTGACAAAATTTATTTATTTTCGTTTTTTTACCTATGTTGTAGTATATTCAGAGAGTTGAAAACAGCTATGCATTAATTTTTCAGATGTTCAGTTTTTTTTGTGAACAGCCATTTTGTATTGGTGGGTCAGCCTATTTTGCATTTTGTAGAGATTTACGTTAAACTCTGTAGCTCCTCGGTTTTTGGAGATATTTGGTTCAAAAAGAAACCATGTTAAAGAACATAAAATGTACAATTTTTTCTGTTAAGTATATATATATATATATATATATATATATATATATATATATATATATATATAGGCCTATACTAAATTGTAAATTAGCAGAAAATAGGTAAATGTTAACGTTTCGAAAATAAAAAGCTTCTCTTTAAAAATTAAAAGTGTTAAAGATAAAACGAAGACTCAAATTCATTTTTTGTGGATATAGTGTCTATAGTATACTACTTCCCTAAAAAGTATCAGGCCAGAGAGTTACATCCTTTTTTAAAGGGTCTTCAAATATTGCAATTTTCCTAAAATCAGATATTTTCGATCTGAAATATCTCGGAAGGGACACACTTTAAAAACCCAATATTTTCACAAAACGTTCTTTAATGGTGTTATACTAAGTGGTTAAAATTTCATCACTGAGACTTTATTAGCTTTTTGGTTAGAAATTTAAAAAATAGCTAAAACTTCTGGAAAATAAAAAAAAATTAGCGACTATCATTGGTTGATTTGACATGGATTGACCGTTAGATATACAGTATGTTTTTTATCGTTGGCCATAGGATTTTACATGCTAAAACTTTTACCTTATGTTAATGTATATTTTATCATATAATTTTGAAGCAAATTTTTGTTAGTAATATAAATCAATTATTTTTCTATATGATGGGATTAATTAGAATTATTTAAACATGTTTTATTCCATTAAAAAAATATTTTTTTTAATATAAGTGTCGACTCAAGTACCTGTTCCCCGTACATGTTCAGGTAATGATATTTATTAATATTGTTTAGTGCTATTTCAAAATTAATCATAAACTATTTGTATCCTTAATATGATGTATAATGCTCTAGTGCAGAGAAAGGAGCAGTGTTGAAGTTTTTTGCAACGCACATAAAAAGAAATACTGTACCAGGAAAAGTAAACTGCATAAAATGTATGAATAGCAATTCTATATTATCTTCACGCGGTTGGACTGACATTAAATTTTGTGTTAAAAATCATATAGATAAAATTAAAAATTCAAAGAAAGTGGGAAAATTTTGTTAATTGAATACGAAATAAATTATATTACATGCACTTTTTATATACATATAAAGATTGTAATAATATTTGTATCATTTTATCATCCCGAACCCGTTTAAACTTTAAAACAGAATCCAATAAATTAATATAAATAAATGCTATTTAATTTGGTGAATTTGCATAATTTATGCATAATTTTAACTGTAATTCAAGTAAAGTGGGAACAAAAAAATCAATTTAAGTTGGGTATTAATTGTCAAGAACAATAATAATTTAGACAATTACAAGAAATTCCGTGCATTTTTAACATTTAATTGTACATTTTATTTCTCTGTTTGCAATTTTATGTTTCATAAATAATTCAATTTTTATTTATTTATTAATAATTACTGTTATTAATTTAATTAATTTCTCTACTCACAATTTCTTATTTCATTAATATTTTAATATTTCAATATTTATTTATTAATAATTTATGTTATTTATTTAATTTAAATATTTATGAATGGACACTGCAAGTCCTAACGCCAATTGTAAATCTATTTCCAACCCGAGAATTGAGCAAACAATGCGATCCCCTCGGTAGGTATGTGGGATAGGTCGGCAACGCAGCATATTTTGTTCCAGGTGGCGCTACCAACAAGGGTTGTCACAATTTGGTGTGTAGCACACATGATCGGTACCCATGATGTGGCGTCATACACACAATTATTTTTAAGGTATCATAACTTTCGTGAGAATGATTTTAGAGAATTTTCGTATAGATAACTGAAATAATCTGATCTTCTTTAACATTGGTACTAAATGTCGTAAGTGTGACATATGAAGCAATGGAGAAATAGCCGAATGTACTTGTGGCACGGAGGGTAAGGTGCCACAAGAACGCGCCTCCGCCACAATTCAGGATGTAGCACACACAAAGTGCCACAAATATGTGGGGACATACACACACACACACACACACACACACACACACACACACACACACACACACACACACACACACACACACACACACACACACACACACACACACCCACGCACGCACGCACGCACGCACGCACGCACGCACGCACGCACGCACGCACGCACGCACGCACGCACGCACGCACGCACGCACGCACGCACGCACGCACGCACGCACGCACGCACGCACGCACGCACGCACGCACGCACGCACGCACGCACGCACGCACGCACGCACGCACGCACGCACGCACGCACGCACGCACGCACGCACGCACGCACGCACGCACGCACGCACGCACGCACGCACGCACGCACGCACGCACGCACGCACAAACACACACACACACACACACACACACACACACACACACACACACACACACACACACACACACACACACACACACACACACACCCAGGTGGGTAGGGCCAACGGTCCAGAATCCCACTCGGTTTCTGGGGAGGGCAACTATCCGCGTGATAAACGGGGAATGTCCGATCATAGGCTGGAGATGACCCCCGCCTTTGCTAAAGGCAAAAAAACTCTTAGATCTCCCATAGGGTCGAGATCAGAGAAAGAAAATGAGGAAGGCACTCCATGTATTGATGTTGAGTCCCCTCAAACAGATGAAAACAATAAAACTATAAGGGAATATGAATCAGAAAAACTAGAAATAACGGTAATGTAGAACCGTGATAGCGACCAGACAACTACTCGCAAAAGAAGAAGAAAACATTCGAAATACCATCCTGAATTTAATGAGCATCATCTTAGCGAACTGCATCACATCATTTTACTTCGCTATCTCCTTTCATGATCTATAAGAAGATCACTGAGGTAATAGGCAGAGAAGTACCAGTGAAGAAAATTGGACCAGGTCTCCTGAATGTAACTGTCCAAACACAAGCAGAACTTGATAAACTAAAATCTCTGCAAGACATAAACGGAAAAAAGACAAATATAACCCCGAACGATCGCCTTAATAAATCAATTGGAGTAATTACGTGTGCAGATCTAGATATCTGTACCGAAGAAGAATTGAAAGAGGAGCTTAGGCAAGTTGGAGTAGTGGATGTACATCGCATAATGCGAAAACAAAACGATGAGCTAATACCTACATCGTCCATTAAACTCACATTTAATAAAAGCAAACTACCCGAGGAAATTAAAGCGTAAAAGCGTACTTGAAACTATCAGTGCGACCCTATATCCCAAAACAGATGAAGTGTTTTAACTGCCTCGAATTTGGCCACCTGGCTAAATACTACAAGAAAACCCAAATGTGTGAGTGCGGAAAAGAAAAGCACGCAGAGACAGAAAGCTGTTTAACGCCTCCATCATGCATCAACTGTGGCAGAGAACACACCAGCAGATCGTCATCGTGCGAAATCTTCCATATGGAGAAGGAAGTATGCTTGGTCAAAACGCTGGAAAACCGCACATACAAAGAAGCATCGTCTATAGTAAAAGCCGTACCCAACCAGGTATATCATTTGCCGACAAAGCAAGGTATGCCAGTCCCCCAAAATACACTCTCCAAACCCCAAAATTAAGGAAGGCTATACAGCTGGAAAATTGGACCATGAGTGACACAACATCTAAGGATACTACTGAGGAAGTATCTAATGATGAAGAAGACTTAACCGCGGAAAAATCGCCCAAAGCAAAAAAGAAAAAAGGATGGCCTGCGGGAAGACCGCGAATTAATCAGCGGAAGAACCCGGAAAAGACATGTTACTCTAGACCGAACTATATATTAAAGAAATCATAACCTAGAAAACTTGATATCGAACCAAATATAATACCTATAATAACTATTTGTTACTTACCTTTGTAACTGTCCCATTTACATACTTATTTTAAAAATTATCTAACCTAAATCTAGTTATTTATTTATTTATTCACTATGTAAATAAAGAGAACACTGAAAAAATCATTCAATGGAACATTAGAGGCGCAAAAAATAAATACGATGAAATCAGATACCTTATAAAAACATACAAACCTGCTGTAATATGCATCCAAGAAACGCACCTGAAACATTATGAAACATTCAATATTAAAGACTTCAATATATATCGAAAGGACACTACACCTTGTACAAGCGGAAGGGCGCATGGTGGAGTCCTAATTGCAGTAAGAAATGATATCCCGGCAAAGCTTGTACCAACTCAAACAAATTTGCAATCAATACTAGTAGAGATCAAGCTCGCAACGAAAGTGTATATTAGAAACATATACTTACCGAATCAAAGATGGGAGAAGGAGACCGTAGAGCGGATACTTTTGGATACACCAAACCCATCTATAATTATGGGAGACTTCAACTCTCATAGCTCATGGTGGAGCCCGACCCGAACCTCACCGAAAGGCGCACAACTTGAACAGATCATCTTAAATACTAACCTAATTCTACTAAACAACGGAGAGCCTACTCACCTGACCGTGGCTACTGGTACCCTAAGTGCAATCGACCTTGCACTAGCATCTTCAAGTATAGCTACAGAAGCAGAATGGACTGTGCTGGATGACCTGAGACACAGCGACCACTTCACAATCATCGTAGACCTAGGTACCCCAAAGTGTGAATATAACTTCCCACCAAAATGGCACACCAAAAAGGGAAACTGGACGAAATTCAAACAAATTCTTCAGACTACTGAACCAGGCCCATCAATATCTGCAGCAATAGATATATTTGAGAGAGAAATCTTAGCTGCAGCTGAGAAAACAATTCCTACAACCGTACTCAAACTGACACGGCCACCAGTCCCTTGGTGGAATAAAGAAATCGAAAACGTCAATAAGGAAAAGAAGAAAATGCTCAACAAGCTGAAAAAGAAAAACTCCCCAGAAAACCTCATAGAGTTTAAGAAACTAAGAGCAAAAGAGAGGAAAATGAAAGTCGAAGAACAGAAGTTATCGTGGCATAAGTACATCTCAAACATGAATTACAAAACCAACCCATCAGAAATGTGGAATAAAGTAAAAACCATGACTGGGAAAAGAACCACACCAAAACTTCCAACACTGGAGGTAGATGGAGTACCCCACCGGGAACCGAAAGATACGGCAAATATAATTGGTTGCCATCTACAAAATATTTACAGTGGATGTACTTACTCCGAAGAATTCAAAGCTAAGAAACTAAAAGAGGAATCAGAAGAACTGAATATGGCCAACGCTACCGAAGAACACTACAATCAACCGTTTAGTATGAATGAGCTGAAAGAGGCCCTTTACGGGACTAAAGAATCTGCACCAGGCAAGGACGGAATAACCTACGATATGCTAAAAAATCTAACGTACAAAGCCAAATCCCACCTCCTACAAATATATAATAACATATGGAAATCGGGTTTATTCCCTACAAAATGGAAAGAGGCAATCGTTATCCCAATCCCCAAAGAAGGTAAAGACCTGTCAAAACCGGAGAACTACCGACCTATCTCCCTAACTAGCTGCCTTATTAAAATACTAGAATCAATGTTAAATACCCGGTTAACATGGTTCCAGGAATCAAATAACGTGCTAAGCGCATATCAAGCAGGATTTCGGAAAGGCTTCTCAACTGTAGACCACCTGGTAGCACTGGACTCAGTGGCTAGGGAATCGTTTGCAAAACGTGAACACCTAATCGCTGTATTCTTTGACATGATGAAAGCTTATGACACCATATGGCGAAGGGCAATCATAAATCGACTCCATGAATGGGGCATCCGAGGAAACCTAATTAAGACAGTCGAAGACTTTCTAAAAAATAGAACATACAAAGTCAGAGTAGGACACAGCCTCTCCGAAACATTTGAACAATAAAATGGGATCCCGCAAGGTTCAGTACTTAGCGTAACCCTGTTTGCAGTAGGAATCAATGGCATAGCAGACCCCCTGGACAACGAAATTCAAAAAGCACTATACGTTGACGACCTCGCTATTTACATATCAGGTAAGCACAACAAAAACACCGACGAAATCCTACAAAGAAACATAAACATACTATCACAACAAGCGGAACAGCGAGGGCTAACATTCTCTCCAACAAAAACTGCCTCGGTACACTTCTGCCGACTCCGATCTGAGCACGCCTTATCTAAACTAACCCTGGACGGTATCGATATCCCGGTAAGAACAAAACACAAATTCCTAGGAATAGTCTTCGACCAAAAACTCAAATACTGTGATCATATCAGGGAAATGGAACAAAAAATAAAGAAGACTATAAATTACTTAAAAGTTGTAAGCCACCATACATGGGGCGCAGACTGTAATACGCTAATGTACCTGATAAACTCTTTAATTAGATCCCGTATCGAATACGGTGCCCCAGCATATGCACTAAATATCCCCAAATCAACTTTCAAGCCCATTCAAACACTGTGGAATACGGCCCTGCGAATCGCTACAGGATCCTACCGCACATCACCTACCTTATGTCTTTCCCGACAGGCCAATACGATCCCACTAGAACTGAGGCTAGAGCAAATTGCAGCACATTACGGCATCAAAAAAATTGCTAACACAAAGCATCCGATGAATGCCTCGATAAGAACACCAACTATGAGAGCAGAATACGAATGGCAACAAACTAAGTCCATACCAAGCACAGAAAAAATTAAAACAATTATCGATAAACTCGAACTCAGCACTGATATCTACGAAGACACGCTGTTGACTCCTTGGACTCTGATAAAAATAAAAGTAAACAAAACGCTGCTGAACTTAGAAAAGTCGGACTCTCAACGGCAAAACATCATATCTAAATATATAAAGGAAACATATCACGAATGGGAACATATATATATATATATATATATATATATATATACAGATGGATCCGCAACCTCCACTGGCGCTGGATGCGCAGTGATAACGAGAGTATGTAAACAATCGTGGAGACTAAATAAAGTGGCGTCCGTATTAACTACCGAACTCAGCGCTATACTCAAAGCACTCGAAGCTGTTGAAAAGCTAAACCTGACAAAGACAGTCATCCTTACAGACTCTGCACTCGCAATTCAAAATCTTGAGACTATATTCCCAAGAAATGAACTAAGCAGGAAGATACTGACCAGTTATAATAAACTCCTTAACACCGGCAAACGATATGTGGCAACAATACGATGGTCCACTAAAGCAAATAAAACCAACGATATACACTAATAATAATCACACGGATATATGTCGTAAAGAACAAATAGTGATGACCAGAATATCAATTGGACACACGAGACTAACACATAATTACATACTTCGAAATCTGCCACCCCCGAGATGCCCACAATGTAAAGGCGCGCTCACTATAAAGCATATATTAGAAGAGTGTGTCCAACTACATGCATACAGACAACGGCATCAACTCACAACTCAGAACTACATCTCACTTCTAAAAAAACCAAGAAAATGACCATAAAATACTGAATTATCTGAAAGACATAAATATATTTAACAAACTGTAATATTCAACTGCAGCGATACTAATTTAACTTAATATGAAATACTGTTACCGGACCGAAAATATGTGATATATACTTCCCTCTCTACTTTAACACCATAAGTGACCTGCTACACCCATATAGTCACGTTTTATGTTAGGAAGCCAATGATCTTAGAAATCGACGCTTCCAAGCAAAAAAATAATAATAATAATAAACAGGGAAAAAAAAATTATAAAAATACCTATCTTTTCAAAAGTTATTAAAAACGCCATTAGTTTACAGATTGTTCAGTACTTCTAATCCAATTAATTGTTTGATGATAAACAATTTGGTTTCAGAAAATATCGAAATACCTCTGAAGCAATAAGTAAGCTCGTGGCAAATATCGTCGACAGTTTTGAGAATGGGGAGTACTCGTCATTCTTGTTTTGTGACCTCAGCAAAGCCTTCGAATGCGTTTCTCATACAATCGTGCTACAGAAGCTTGAACACTATTGGTTAGATAAAGTCCGCATTGATTTAATACGATCACATCTTAGTAATCGAAGATATTGTGTGTGAATTGGAGAAAATATCTCGAATAACCTCCCACTTACTATCAGTGTGCCGCAAGGCTCAATTCTCGGTCCGTTGTTATTATTTATTTGTATAAATGTTTTCTCCAAATATGTAACAAACAGCGATTGAACCTTTTTTGCGGACGATACAACTATTACAGTTAGGGGGAAAGATCTGGCTTGCTACCTCAATTTCTGGTCGCAAAAGTTGCTCTTGAGCGAGATCAAGTAGGTGTTCAGCCTTTGACACTAATTGATCACGCTGTAATCGCACATATTCCGACGACACATTAATTCTAACTGCTCGATTACGTACATGAATCAACCGTGAAGCAACACTCTCAATTCCATTCACCCTACCCTCAACAACTAAATTATCGAAGTCCTCCTTCAAATCGATGATCTTCGTACCACAATTATCTAGCTCCTCCTCTTCTGGAAGAACCAAGGAGTCAAAAATTAGGGTTTTACCCCCCGTTCCTTTCTCAACAACCCCCTTAAAACCTGTCTTTTCAATACTACAATACCACTGGCTGTCACACCTCGTATTTGAATTTTATAAATTTTACAAAAGAACCGATCTTAAAAAGGGCGCCACATAATTTAAATTTCAGATAACAGGCATTAGTGACGGCAATCATGAACCGTGGATTACCACCTTTAAATACAACTGGGAAAATGATATCTCGACAAGAAAGAAAAAATATAGTTTTGAATAAAATTAATAACCTGAGTTTTATTTAAGCTATAGTTGAGTTAAAAAACAACAAAATTATCAGCTGCGATTAATATTTCTAAGAGTAAAAAACTTATTTTTTCCGCTACCGGTATCGTAAATAAGCATTGCATCCATAGTTATAGGTACCGTAAGTGGCCGATAACATTCGTGGTGTTTGTTGTCCTTGGCGATGGAACTTAATTTTTACTTACGGACCTAGGAAAATAATAAACAGAAACGTAACCTTCAACATATAGGCGAGCAACACATTTTCGTCTATAGCTATAGCATCGGTATCCTTCTTACATAACCACTGCTTAAAAGAGTCGTAACAGGGCACATACCTTTTTCCCATTTCGTCGGTAATACGTTCTAACACGCAATATTCGCAGTTTCGTTTGCATCCGTGCCCGCAGAAATTTTCACTGGATGGACACAAACAAACAAAATTCAACATTATTTTCTCGGTCGCTGGGTTGCCATAGGACGCATAGGTGACTAAAAAAAACTGAATCCCAAATGTTACAAGCCGTATTTTAGAATATTTTCTGATCTTTTTTAAGTATTATATTTCCGGTAGCGGAAAAAAATTAATAAGCAACACGGAACGTAATGACAATTAACATTTTCGCAAGGCCTCGGCTCCACCTCGGCACATATTCGCCTACCTCAAATGTTACGTTCCTTGTTGCTTAAATAACCATTCAGTGTGGTTGATATGGGAAAGTGGTAATAACGTTATTCCCTGCATATTATCCCGAAACTAAAATAACTAACTTATAAATATCATAATCGGCTGAGAAGAATTTATGTAGGACTTTTATCCAAATTTTGCTAAAATTTATACTAATAATACGGGGATACAGTCTTGATCACGATGAAACGAGTCGCTACTTTAATTACTCTCAACTCCACGTAACATATAAAAATAATCATGCATCCGCAGGTAATCAGTTACTTTACAAATTAAAAACGGTAGTAATTAAATTCAAATTTCAAACCGATAATAATTACTTTAAAAATTCAAACAGGTAATAGTTCATTTCAAATACAAACAGGTAATAATTAATTTCCAACAGCTTATGAGTAATTTCAAAAATTCAAACAGGTAATAATTAATTTCAGAATTCAAACAGGTGATAATTAATTTCAAATAAAAAAAAAATCTTCTAATATGAAGGTTGAATTAACAAGTTGTGAAATAAATTGAAAGGGAAAAAAATATGACGAAAAAAGAAATTCTCAAAAGCGCGAAGCGTTACGCATTTAACAAAATAATAAAACCTTATTTTTCCGTTGTTGTGCCGAGGATTCTCCCGTGTGCGCGGAGGAAAGGTGTAGCAACCATCTCCTCGAATATCCGGCGGAATTCCGGAATCGGCGGTGGTTCGGCAGAATATCCTGAGGATCGACACTCCGTTGTATAATCCAAATTTCGGAAATCCAAATGTCGGAAACCAAACGGCAAACAAACGGAAATCAAATGGAAACCAAATGGAAATCAACTGGAAACCAAATGGACCTAAGTATATTGATTCAGTATTAGAAAATTCAACTTCCATCGAGGAAAACAAATTACCACCCACCTAAGTTCTAGTGAGGTCCTTAAGAATAATTTTCCGATTTGGGATAAGATCCGTAAAAAATTACGTCCCACGTGGTCGTAACCCCAAACTCGAATTGCTTCACCCACAATGCTAAGTTCACCCTCTTTGTGTAAAACTCCCTCCACAGAGGAACACTAACTATGTAAGTGTTAAATATTCCACGAGGTTGTATTTGCCAAAATCAAAGAAAAATAAAATTACTTGTGCTCTCTCCAAAAGCCGAAACGGAACAGAACTCGAACCTAGAAGGCTCCTCTCAAGAAGAGAAGAAAAAAGTTCTTGCCGAAATATTTGTCACATCCGAGAGAAAAAAAAAATTAAATATTTTCTACCATTTTCCCTTCAATAAGAAAAAAATAATTAGTCCGATAACCCTTATACTAACTCCGCCACTGGAGAAATGACTATTCCCCAGTTACTGTTACTAGTCAGCTTCCGCTATATTAGGGAACATCATTCCGCGCTGAATCCAAAAGATAGCGCCACGACTATCACGATAGTCCAAGTTTAATACGATCATCCAGTAAATGTAGATCGCTACTGATATTGAAATCATCCATCAACCCCTATTATTACCCCACCCCCAAGTACAACATCCAAGAATTAACGATCTAATTTATCCCATCCAAAATTTATCAAAACGAAACCTGTAAGTTGCTTTACCATCTTGGTAATGCATAATCTACGGCAGTGGTGGGGAAACTTTTTTTAAGACGGGCCATTTGTAATAACTAGACAATCGTAGCGGGCCAAAGAATAATGCTTAATCGTTAACTAATTTATGTGTTCTATAAATATATACATATATTATTACATACACTTATTATTTTAATAGTAAAAAAGCAAAAGGTAACAAAAATTTTAAGCACATAATATAAAATGAATTTAGTGTAGTTCTTGATGTGAAGTATTATCACTTTATTTTCTGGTGTCATTACTGGTTGATGGTGCATGAGAAAAATGAAATTGAGACTGTTTCATCAAAATTTTATCATAGTCCGGTTCCATTTGCGAAGCAGAAATTCTTAAAACTGATGAAAGGTGCTCATCTGTAATTCTGTTTCTTAAAGAAGTTTTCCTAAGCTTCATTGTTGAAAAGATTTGTTCGCATATATAAGATGAGCCGAACATTGTCATTATTATTTTAACTCAAATGATCACAAAACAGAATCATTAACTGATGTGCTAAGGTCATTTAGTCTCTATAAAACAGTGTCATTTAATACCAGACAAAGTAATTGTATTGACAATATCTTTACCAATTATGATATAAAATCATTAATTGTGACAGATCTTGAAACTTCTCTCTCCGACCACCTTGGGTTATCAATTATGATAAAATGCTCGGAAAAATCAGAACAGATAAAAAATCAAATCGTAAGGCCCATTACTATGTCAGGTAAACAAACTTTTTTTAGATGATTGAGCAATGTAACATGGGATTTTATAAAAGAAGATATTGATCTCAATATTAAATGGGATCGAATGCACGACCATCTAATTGAGTTGATACATACTGCATTTCCAACTAAAATTATCAAAATTAAAAAGTGCAAACACAATGACAACAAATGGTTTACTCCTGAGCTCCGCTCGATGAGAGAAACTTTAAAACTCATTGAAGATGATTATTCAAATCATCCATAAGAACATCAGAAAGCATTCAAAGCTGACTATTCAAAACAATATAAAGCAGCCATTATTTCATCGAAACAACGTGCAAACCAAAACTACATTAATAGATGTAGTTAGTAATAAAACTAGGGGATTGTGGCAAATTATGAATAAAAAAGGGGCTTATCTGAAAACGTTAACACACATGATATAACTTGTGATGATTTTAACTCATTTTTTGCCACAGTGGCAAACACTCTTGCAAATAACAATACTTCAGTCGGAAATTGCGAACAAATTCATACACCACCTAACATTAAATTTAGTTTTACTGAATCACGCCCATTCAGGTCAGGGATGCTATAAACAGCCTGAAAATAAAAAAAAGCACGGATATTTATGGTATTAGTCTAGAGATCTTAAAACTCGTTAAGGACCAGCTCATACCCCCACTAACGTACTTAATCAACTGTTGTATTAAAAATGGAAAATTTCCTAATATACTCAAATTTGGTAAATTAATACCCATTTTTAAAAAAGGTGATGCTAGTGACGTTAACAACTATCGTCCTATTTCATTACTCCCTGTGATATCCAAAATAATAGAAACCATCTTAAAAAACCAAATAATCAAGTATTTTGAAAATAACAATCTTTTATTTAACAACAAATATGGTTTCAGGCAAGGGCGATCAACCGCCGATGCATTATTGCAACTCAGTGATTTAATATGTGATAGCTTCGAAAATAAGACTTTCTGTGTGGCTTCCTTTCTGGATTTAAGCAAGGCCTTTGACTGTGTTCCACATGATCTTCTTATCCGAAAACTGTGACTTTATAATTTCGACGAGACTAGTTTAAATCTGTTAACTTCATATTTGAGGGATCGTAAGTAATCCGTCTATTCAAACAACCACATGTCAGAGGCATTGCTGCTATATCAGGATGTACCACAAGGGTCAATATTAGGGCCAATATTATTTTTAATTTATATAAACGACCTACCAATGTCACTAAAAGAGACAACAACAATATTGTTTGCAGATGATACGACTATCACAAACGTATCCAATACCATAAGCGAGGTCAAAGAGAAAAACTCTAAATCCCTTGAAAATGCATCCACATGGTGTCAAGAAAATAGGCTAACATTAAATGATAACAAAACGACTCAAATGTTATTTTCAACCACTAAGACAATGTCAGAACGTGAATCCATATCATTTCTAGGCATTCATTTCGATCCCGAGCTAAAGTGCCATAAACATGGAGACGAACTTTCGAAAACCCTTGGGAAAAATATATTTTGCTTAAGAAATATTTCCCGTCAAATACCCAAGCAGGAATTGAAATCGGCATATTTTAGTTTAATTGACTCTCACATAAGATATGTTATTCTTGTTTGGGGGCACTCATCTATTAATACTCGTATTTTTTCACTTCAGCGACGTGCTCTTAGAATCGTTGCTGAAACAAACTACAGAACTGATAGTAGGAACGATTTCATCCGTTATGGCTTATTAACAGTTCATTCAATATTTATATTAGAGTGTTTATGCTATATTAAAAATCACCTTGTCAACTACCCCAGCCATAATCACGCTTACCCAACAAGACATAAAGATAATGTCCGTTTAAATCAATTAAGATTAACGAGAACTCAAACGGCCAGTAATTATTATGCCATAAAGTTTTCTAATAAATTACCCACAGATATAAGGGAATATCCAGGAACAAAGTTCAAAACTACCATGAAAGCATATTTATTAGCCAAAGCTTTTTACACAATTGACGAATTTGTATATAGGGTCATTCCATGCTATTTCAACAAAAGGTTGTGCTGCACCATTTTTATTTTGTTTTATATTTTGCACAGATATTTATACATGTATCTAGAGTATAAAACTAATTTTAGAAAAAAATAAAATGTTGCCGCGTGGCAGATATGTTCCCAGATGGAGCTTGAAACATGTACATTATTGTGATTACAAGCAATTGCGCAAAGTGGTATAACAATTTTTCGAATTGAGCAAATTGAAAAATTAGAAAATCTCCTAACGCAGATTAAAGTGGTGAATATTTTGGTTTAATTTTCTTTCATAATTTGATATGTTTTTCAAATTTATTGGCCCTCAAATTTACCATCAAGATTTGCATTTTTTTCATTATTCGATCCTGTTTTCGACTGGGAAGGGGGCAATATAATCAAACCAAATTTAGTTTGCAAGTAGAATAGTAACAATAGATTTTACCTGTGGCAAAAAATCTGAAGTGTTTTAAACCCTTCTAATTTTTTTTTGCTGGTGAAATTAGACATTTTCAACAAAATCCGTATTTGTCTAAAGCTGTATCTCCAGTGGGGTACATAGTAAAAATCTGAAATTTATACTACCAATGCTTCTATCCGGGAGCAACACCATTATAAAATTTGGTAGCTTTGTTTTGCCTAGTAACAAAAATATTTATGTTCAAATTTGTAATAATTTTTATGCAATCGGATTAAAAATCGAACTTTAAATATTAGAAGCCGACACTAAAATGGAACTCACCAGTACTAGCAGTGATTATAATACACTTGTAAATATTATAATCACTGGTACTAGGCATTAAAATACCTACCAAGGGTTTCCGTACAACGAGATGATTGGCGACTCATTAATGCGTCCTGGTGATGAAATTTAAAAAGGTACCGTGGACCCTAAATATAGACGTATTATTATTCAAAATGATTAAAGAATAAAATTGAATAAAGCCGTAAAATTTATTAGACAATTGTTTTAAATTTGCGGCTGTCGGGAGTCAAGCTGCTGATTACGTTCTAGAATTTCTGTGATTGTTTAAACCATGCGCGCGATGCTAATCCAACCTTTGAAAAGAATTTACTGATCTTGCGTTAAACAAATATCAACATAACCTATAATTACATCTGCAAGTTCTACCACTGAAACGCTAGAACATCTTTAGATGAAAAACGTAAGTAATTACAATTTTAAATCTGAAAATAGAGTATTTTCGATTGCATAAAAAAATCATTTACCTCAGCACTAAAGTGCCCTTTCATTAATATTATAGTTTAAATTAAATTCAATAGTAATAAAAGGATTAACAGAATTGTAATAAAATGATTAACACAGAAATTCTAGAACGTAATCAGCAGCTTGACTCCCAACAGCCGCAAATTTAAGACAATTGTGTAATGACTTTTATGGTTTTATTCAATTTTATTCTTTAATCATTTTGAATAATAATAATAAGTTTCTATTCAGGATCCATGGTACCTTTTTTTTTAAATTTCATCACAAGGACTATGATTTGCATTAACGAGTGGCCAATCACCTCGTTGTACGGAAACCCTTGGTAAGTACTTTAATGCCTAGTACCAGAGATTATAATACTCACAAGTGTATTATAATCACTGCTAGTACTGGTGAGTTCCATTTTAGTACCGGCTTCTAATATTTAAAGTTCAATTTTTAATCCGATTGCATAAAAATTATTACAAATTTGAACTTAAATATTTTTATTACTAGGCAAAACAAAGTTACCAAATTTTGTAATGGTGTTGCTCCTGGATAGAAGCATTGGTATTATAAATTTCAGATTTTTACTGTGTGTCCCACTGGAGATACAGCTTTAGAAAAATACGGATTTTCTTGAAAATGCCAATTTTCTCCAGCGAAAAAAAATTAGAAGGGTTTAAAACACTTTAGATTTTTTGCCTCAGATAAAATCTATTGTTACCGTTGTACTTGCAAACTAAATTTGGTTTGAGTGTATTGCCCCCTTCTCAGTCCAAAGCAAGGCCGAAAAATGAAAAAAATGCAAATCTCAATGCTAAACTTTGACGGCCATTATATTTGAAAAAATAAAACAAATAATGAATAAGAATTACACTAAACTCTTCGGCACTTTAATCTGAGTTAAGAGTTTTTTAAATTTTTAAATTTGCACAATTGGAAAGAAAGTTATGCCACTTTGCGCAAACGCTTGCATTTACAAAAATGTACATGTTTCATGCTCCATCCGGGGACATTGCTGCCACATGGCAAGAATTTTTATTTTTCTTAAATTAGTTTTGAACTCTAGAAACATGTATAAATATCTGTGCAAAATATAAAAAAAAATTAAAATGGTGCAGCACAACCTTTTGTTGAAATAGCATGGAATGACCCTATAGCGAATTTCAAATGTGATACTAATTTGTTTACACTCTTTGCCTAATTATAAGCTAATCCCAATTTATGACATTATTTTTCTCTAGTTTATACACATATTTTATTTATGCCTGTTATGTCAACACATTTTAAATTTTAACTCATTTGTTTTTATAAATTTGACATGAATTTTAGTATTTATACGACTATTTATAATTGTTTTAATATGTTGTTCTGTTTCTGTGATTTGCTCAAATTTTTAATGAATTTTATTTTATAAGAATATTTATAGACATTGCTCATTTTACGATTTTAATGGTTTTAATATGTTGGTATGTTTGTGTAATCTGTACAAATGTATGACTGTACTTTATTGTATATAAGTATTTATAGTTATTGCTCTTTTTATTTTTAAGATAATATTATTATGTACTTCAATTTTCTAGCATACTGCTGATATATTCACTTGACTTGTGTAAACATATTGTAATGACACCAATAAAACATTATTATTATACCGTCCATAACAATCTGTAGTTTCGTCCCCAACGAAATAGAGATATTTATTTTTTACTATTTCTTTTATATGTCCCATTGTTTCGAGATAGACGTCATTGACATACCTTTTTCGGAGTGTGCTTTCATCAGGCACTTGTTTGTTGCTAATTTTTTGTAAAAATGACTCAAAACTAGATTATTAAGTTTTTTAATGGAATTTATTCAATTTATTTATTTATTTATTAACGCAACTGCATTTACATGTAAATAATTAAAATAAAACAATGACAAATTACAAACATTTTAAAATATAACAAAATCAAACAGTAAAAGAAAAAAATATATAGTATATAAGTACATACTAACATGTGCATAAATTCAAACGTAAATATTATACAATTAATTAAGTGCTCTTCTACCCTGCGCCTTAAATCTTTCAAAGGAAACTCAAAAAAAATCCACTAACAGTGCGATATTATTAACATCTCTACAAATGCGCGACATAGGACTATGCATACCGTAATTAGTTCTGTGGTATTTCATATGCTAAAAATATGATGTTCTTAATGTCCTACATGGTATGTTGATGTGGAGAAGATTCATCAAGTCAATTGAGTTGACCATGCCATTTAGAAGTTTAAATATATATAAGAGATCAAATTCTCTTCGGCGAACAACCAATGATGTAAGACCCACATAAGCGCCAGACTGTTCAAGAGTCAAAATAATTCCTGTGCGACTTAATTTAAATGACAACAGTTTTAAAAATTTGCATTGCACAGACTCCAACCTATCGACTTAAGTTTTATACAAAGGAGACCAAATGAGAGAGCAGTACTCCAGATGAGATCTTACTAATTGTATAAAACTACAAGCGTACGTAAAAGAACAAAATCTACCGTGCATCGCCTAATAAAATGTAGCATTTTATTAGCTTTATTGATTACATGATCAATGTAAAAGTTAAACATCAATTTTAAGTCTAGTAACACACCTAAGTCTCGAATGGAAGCCACGTTACATAACGGAGTGCCATTTAAAACATAAGTAAAGTCAGTTGCAAAGTTCCCCCATTGCAAGTTACTCTTTCCAAAACTATCTAATAACGGGTAAATTTGAAGAGTTTTCCCTCTGGAATGTTTCTCTACAAATTTATCGCGCTAATTTGTAAAGCTCTCTTCGTTTTTACAAATTACTCAGGTAATGAATTCGCATTAAATTTGCAGAGTTTCCCCTCTGGAATGTTTTTCTTAACAAATTTATCTAGTAATGGGTAAATTTGCAGAGTTTCCCCTCTGGAATGTTTCTCTACAAATTCATCCGTCTAGTTGCGAAAACTGAATAACTTACAATCCGGATTGCAAGTATAACCCACCTTGGAAGGCCTATACTATACAAGCTCTCAAGCAGGAGCGCCCCAGACCTTGTTTATATACGCGAAATTCCTCTCCATTGTCCCCACTGTTCGGTCTTTTCAGGTGGGAATTCTCCCGCATTGCGGCTGTGGCGCGCGCGAACGGACAAACTAGTGAGGATTCGGATTGTCGACACGGTCGTTCGAAACAAAAACTTGTTCACGGCCGAGTAATGGAATGTGCCATCTTAAGTTTTAATTTAAAATGATGAAACGATATGCAGAGTCGCCACAAATATATTTTATATATTTAATTCTGACCCTCTTTGTATATCGCGTCGTTACAGTATAAAACATTTTTCTAAATTTTGAAAAATAAGCACGTGATTGACCGTTCCCAGAGCTCTGAAATACCCTGTATATATATATATAGTTATTGAATAATTATGTTGTCTCTCTCTCTCTCTCTCTCTCTCTCTATTTTTTTATTATTTAATTTTTTTAAACAATTGAATTAAAATACTCACCTAATACACAGGTAAAAAAAAAATGAAACTCAAATTGATTTTGTATAATCTTCAAAAATTATTCTTTTATTTATAGAGGAATGTGCAATTCCTTTATATCTTTTATGATCTATTACACCATCTTTTGTTATACATTGAATTGCGTAAACTTTTGCTCGAATTCCTACATACTCTTCTGTAATTTGTCCACACATCTCATCTTTAAATTTACCAATTACTTTCTTGTTAGAGGTATTCTATTTTTAATATTTTCATCATGGGCTGAATGCTGCTATTATACTGTCCGTATCAGTATAACATATTTCAATTTTGAAATGTGGTTCAACATAAATTTTGAGATAATCATAAATAAAGCTTTGTTATATTTTACCGATATTTTAATCATTTAAACGGCAACTAAATTTTCATTAAATATTTGGATACTTTTCAAATTGGGTTTTGCAATTAATTTCTTCGCCCTTTCCCATCAATTTACAATATAAATTTCCCTATATTTTTTTACGGACTCCATCATTTTACCAAAACTCATATTAGAAAAATCCTGATCCTTAATACTGTTGTTTGTCAAAATCATTTGTGACTTGTGCTCGAAGACCACCATTAAGATCTATAAAATGTTTCAACCATTTCGAATGCGAAAACTCAATTGCTCTATAGATTTTTTTTAATATGAATCCATAAGAAATACATTGCATCAACACCTTTAAATGTAGTATATATTTTTTCTTTTTTCGTAATTTTAACAATCATTTCTTATCACATTTATGATCGGTCGATGATATATGTTCGGGGCAGAATGAAAAATACAAATGAGCATCGTGTAATTTTGCAGGGTAATCAATATCACATTCAAGAATACATGATTTTTTCAAATCGTCTCCATACTTGCTAATTATGGAACCGTCAATTATGTTTTTTTTATAAGCTGTCAACATCCTCAATCCACATAAAATCATGTGGTAAACTCGAAGTCATTGCGAATGGATATAACCCAGTTATTTTCCCAGGGTCATATTTATATACAGGGTGTCAATTTGAAAACTTTCAATGCGAATATCTGTGAAAATAAAAGAGTTAGAAAAACGCCATTTGGTACAAATGTTATACAGGTAGGGCGAACTAGAACCACCATATTTTGGTTATGGGGTGAGTAACCACTTGGGCCCCATTCACCCTAACCCCAAAATTTTAAATGGCATCACCTCTTTTGTAATTCCTTAAATTAAACGTTTTTTTTAGTAGTATTCACCAGCACAAGATTTTTTTTTAAATTTAATACAGGGCCGAACAAAAAAGTATAATTAAAAAAAAATCTGTTTCTATGAATTGCTATTTTATTTAATTGGATTCTTATAATTCAGTCCATTTTGGGCTACAAAAAAGGATAATACATTTTTTTGCTGCAAATACTCGAAGCTGTGGGTCAGGTTTCAACAAATAACAATCACCTATTTCAGTCAGGTGTCTAAATCGCAATTCTTTCAGCCATACTGTAAACCATGTCTAATACCGGGTAAAAAAGAAAATTAAATAGTGATTTCGTCTGAAATTATTTCACTTCGATCGTTTTTAAATTTGACGTACAATCTAACACACCTGACCCACTGCTTCGAGTATTTGGAGAAAAAAAAATTATTATCCTCTTTTGTAGCCCAAAATGGAATGCATTACAAGAATCTAGTTAAATAAAATAACAATTCATAGAATCAGATTTTATTTTATTTATACTTTTTATTCGGCCCTGTATTAAATTTTAAAAACATTCTTGTACTGGTGAATACAGTAGAGCGCTTGAGCCGACACTAGATATTCCTCCACACTCCATCCCCACACCACTCCAAAATGGCCGCCTAATCACCAAAATGGCCGCCTAATCACCAAAATGGCCGCCTAATCACCAAAATGGCCGCCTCAAAATGGCCGCCTAATCACCAAAATGGCCGCCCGCTGCTCCCGCCATCTAGTGGCGAAAAACTCAACTACACGATTACAGATTCCATTTCCCACGAGCGCCATCTAGTGGCGAAAAACTCAACTACACGATTACAGATTCCATTTCCCACGAGCGCCATCTAGTGGCTAAAAACTCAACTACACGATTTCATTTTTCACGGACGACACCTGGTGGCGAAAAGCTCAACTACGCGATTACAATTTTTTTTTTGTGAGTATAAGGTTGTGAAATAAAAATAAACAAACATAAAATGTAGATGTGTGTACATGGTTAAAACAATTCTGGAAATAATTTATTTTTAAACAACATGAAGCGCTGGAAATAATTCACAAGTGTCACCTGATGATGAAAGCTGAACTATGTAAATCAAAACAAAATATATCAAACACTGGATAAATAATTGTGTAAATAGAAAAACAATATTTATTTTTACATTTTTCATATTTATTCGTTCAATAGTCAAACATAAAATGTAGGTATGTGTGCAAGGTTGAAATAATTTATTTTAAACAAAATAGAAATTTTTACAAGTGTCAGAAATAATTTATTTTATATTTACAAGTTCCGATACATTTATTAAGTATTATTTCGATTTTTTTATTTTCACCTTCACATTTCGCATATTTATTTTTTCAATGATATAGCACGCATGTAGCATCGTTACATCGTGGCTATCGTCGGCAAGCTCCATTACTGCTGAAATGTGGTGATTATCATCATCCGCGTAAAAATCCTTTAAGTAAAATATATTATTTAGCAACAATATATTAATAATGTACATGAATTATCGACAATAATAAATAAATATATTTACTCACTCTAATTGCAGCTTCCACATCACCGGCCTTACTAGACATCACGTTTTTAATATAAATTAATAAATTATATTTTTTAAATAAAATATATATATATATATATATATATATATATATATATATATACATGTAGAGGGCCATTACGAAGCCAAAAGTTATATACTCCGCCGCTTATACCAAGCCCGACACCGACTTACGAGGCCCGAATCCGGGCTTCGTAAAAACTCCATGTATATCGTCTTATTTTTCAATGTTATGTCGGAAACTGTCGGAAAAAAAATTTCGGGGGGGCTTCATAATTCCGGATTTTTCATCAAAATATACATGTTTAGTTCATTGCTTTTGCTGCAGAGGGCGCTTCGGTTTTTCAGTGTATATAAGATATACAAATTTGAGATATATGATCGATTATACGAGCCAACCATATATTACAATGTATCCGAAGCCCTAAGTTTGGCAACATCGCTTGTATCAGTACTTATATTGTCTACCGGTTCGTTTGCGGTAAAAAAGACTCGATACGATTTTTGCTTTCTATCTGCTCGCTCTAGGCGAGCGCTTGTTCCAGCTGCAGCCCGTATTCATTTATTCATCCAACAATTTGTACATAAATAGTAGCGGCCTTGAGCGATCGATCCCGAGTCCAAAAAAAAAACAATTTTTGCTTTATTCCAAACTAGAATTTGGCGGTTGAAATTCGAAATATAATTTCAGGGATGGTATGAAAATGTTAAATGGTTCAAGGAATATTTTTGATTTACTACTATTTCTATATTTTATTAATATAAGAAAAACATTTTTACAGATATTGAAGGCAACAAAAAAGTGAATATCATTTGTTTGTAAATGTTTCTCGTAAAAATTTCGATTTTTAAAGAAACATTTTGAAATTAAACTTTTTTAGTTTGTTGTTTATAATTATGAAATTATAAACGTAACAGAAAATTTAAATTAACAATAATTGTAGAGAATGTTAAAGTGAACGAATTATAAAGAATAATGTTTTTAGAAATATTCTAGTTTTTGAAAAAAAATCAATAAATACGAGAAATATCACTAAAAACCCTATTATCATTAAATCGGAGAAAGAAACTTGATGGTCACATTACAACTTGTTTGTATAGTAAACACTACTTGGTTCGCTAAAGCAGGATTATGATGGAGGCATGCAAATGATGTGTACAGGGTGGGCAAAATTCTACGTTTCTGTGGGGGATCTCGATAACTATTATAGATATACTAATAGATAGAGAGAAACGCATGGCGCATCCTCGATCTCTTAATAAAGCACACAATGGTAAACTAAATTTATTTATCTTCTTTTGTTTTCGAGTTGTAGACAAAAATTATTTTTCTTCCATTTTCGATATATTGCAATATCTCACTTGTTTATCATTTGACAATAATAAAAGTTATATGTTTTTTGAAAAGAATAAAATAAGCTTAACAGTATTCCGATATCTTCATTAATATGAGAGTTATAACATAAAGTTGTGTTTTTTTAATATAACCTAAAAAAATACTCTGATAAAATACGCGAAATCCATCTACAGGTTATATTAAAAAAATAACTTTATGTTGTTATTCAAATTAATAAAGATATCGAAATTTTGTTAAGCTTATTTCGTTCTTTTCAAGAAAGTGCAATATATAATTTTCATTATTGTCAAATGGTAAACAACTGAGATATTTCAATATATCGAAAATTGAAAAAATGACTTTCTGGCTATAACTGAAAAACAAAAGATGATAAATAAATTTAGTTTTCACCATTGAGTTTTTCTGTAAAAAAGAGAATGGATGCGCCATCCATTTTTCTCCATCTATTATAGTTATCGAGATCTCCCATTGAAACATCGAATTTTGCCCACCCAGTACTTTCATCGTAAGTAATTTACTTATTGATTATATGAAATACAGTGTAGTGTCGATAACGTGAACTAATTATACCACGCCTGTTCACGTTTTCGAGGAATTCACAAAACTGGGTAGGTATATAAATACGTATACAGGGTGTAGAATTGGTTCGCACACTAAATTATTTCAACATCTGGAAAACATGGGCCCACACTCTTCAAGGAAAGCTAGAGGGTTTGTGAGAGTGATTGATGAACACATCGGGTTTTAATCTACAATCAAACACGCATTTTAAGTCCTGCCACCTCACTCTATTCTTCGCAATGATTTTCTTGCAGTTTTTGATGGAAATATTTAGCTTTCTCTTTCAGTACCACTCCACTTATAATCGACGCGTGCAGCAGGTTTACGTTGTTTCAAAAATCATTTAGAGAGGCATTACTCCATCTTACAGAATTCAGAGGTTCGAAGAGATTAGCTATTCCACATTTGTCAAATATATTGATGCTGTAATTATGAATGTACTGCTTCGAATATAGGCACTGTTCATGTTCACGTTATTCAATATTTTCAATACCTACTTTAAAGAGCCAAAATTAAATTAAATATTTTAAATAACCTCAATTCATTAACTTATAAAATTTTTCTCTCTTGTAAATTATTTTGTAGCGTTATCCCTGAAGAAGCTAATAAACATTGGCGAAAGCTCGGTTTTATGATAAATAGATGATTTATTAACCACCCTTTTTGGTCGGGTTCCCTGATACGAGGATTTTTCTTCGACATTTTTACTATTTTCCAACAAGTACGGCCGTTACTTCCCTCCAGCATCTATTTTAAAGTGTCTATCATGTTATTTTTTTCCGATTTAATTATACGTTATATGTTTTTTTTATATTTATTAATTTTTACAAAACTAGAGATTTCAAAAAACTTTTTTGGGAGATCCGGTTTTATAAAGGCGTATTTTTTTTCCAAAATTATGATTAAAAGCAATTCGGAAAAAAAAGAAACGAAATTTCACCAAAAGTTTCAGTACTTGGGATTGCCAAATAAAGGTTATGTTCAAAGTTTCATTTGTAAATATTAAGTCGTTTTTGAGAAAAGACGCCCACAGACATTTTTCAAAAATGGTCGGAATCTTTGACTATGGACTGACGAAATATGCTCGCATTTGCATTGTCCACGTTGCTGACGAATACTTCGAGAAATTTGTTTTTGCTTTCCCATTTTTAAATTACGCTCCATTTTTGGCTCAGGGGCGGGACTTATATCAGGCTCCAGCTCGCGGACAACTTTTGGAGCAGTGATCATATGGGAAATGGTGGGGAAATAGCAGTCCATGTTTATATAGTCAAAGGTCGAAATCGATTCATAGATGTGTGATATTTGCAAAAAACTTTACAATTATTTTGAATTAAAAACAAAGGTTTGCTATGAAATCATAATGTCGGATATTTTATTTTGTTCTGAAAAATGACAGTTGCTGTCACATTACGATTTACCGGCCGTTTATTCTACACAACAAAAAGTATTTGTAATTAAAAGGTTTTACTTAAGTAAAATTTAAATTAATTTTAATTTAAAACTTAATAAGTGTACGTGATTTGTTTAATGTTAAATTTCTGGAGAAGGCAAGGTACCAAATCAATCAGCTTAAAAAGCTTCTAAAATAATGTAAGAATACCGATACTGTCAAATAATTAGGGGAACCAATATTAACAGATTTCAATTTTTTGCATAAAATCAATGTTCATTTTTCATTATCCACAACTTGAATCTAAAATATTTTTCGAAGAGATTTAAAAAATATATAAAAAAGAACAAACGGAAAACGCTAGTATAAACAGCCACTTCCGGCTTCCGCATTTTAACTAAATGCTTTTCAGATCGTTGGGTTAAAATATTCGGGAGTTCGCCACCCGTACCAAAAAGTAAAAAAAAAAAACGGGGATTAATATTATGCAAAGGGCAGAAAGACCTAAGGTCGATAGCCCAGATAGAGACATACTAACAAACTTGTATATAAATAAAACGTTACTGTGTATACTATATATGTAAGTGTCTGAATAAAGATGTTGATGTATTATGCAATTTTTACTGATGCGGAAAGCGTAGGAAATTGTCACGATGGTAGTTAGCATGGACGAACTATTTTTGTAATATTTTCACATTTATAAAATTATCGGATAAACAAAAACACGGTGTTTGAAATTTTACCAGAAGCATTCTAGTTCTATAGATTGTTAAATAAGGCTACTGTTCAAAGTCTTATGCACTCACAGACACTCTGACATGAAAATTTTGTTTTAAAAACTATGGTAATCATCTCTAGAGACGCTTAAACGAATATTTCCTTTAAAAAAAATGTAAAAAAATTTCGTGATTACAATATTTTCGGTTGATTTACAAAACCGATTTTCTTCGGAGCTCCTCTTACAATAACAATTTAAGAAATATCATAATATCATTGAACTTTCAGTATGTTGTTGATAAATATTCCCTACTTAATTAAGCTATATAAATTAATTATTTGGCTCGACATTTTTTGTTTGTTTTCAGCGCTTTTCAAATTCAGAGACCAAAATGTTTTAAACTAATCAGGATATTAAAACAAAATAAAAATAAAAATTACAGTAAAACCAGTCACGGAAATGGATACATTTTCAAATTGCCTGTGTCTTGAAATGTTAGAAATATATTCCCGAGTTATCGCACCACATGGGAACAGAAAAAGTCTTGAAGTATAATATCGGCAGTACAAAAACAAGGCATGACCACATTGGCAACGCAGTATGGTTTCGTAAAATGCGCAAAACACATACATTTTATGCAGATGGGCTTCGCATCCCGCGTGATATATCAATGGTTTAGTAAAACGTGTAATATATGCTTTATTGCTGTATATACTATAAATTGAATAAAGTTACCCCTCTTAGGTTGCCTTTATTTATAGATATCTCGTCAATTGATATACTTAATTTGCACTCCACTATCACTTTAAATAGACCCGGGCTTCTGAGCACCTATTGTATATGTCGGGCCTCCTATCATCCGTTCTACATGTATATATATATATATATATATATATATATATATAAATATAATTTATAAAGCAAGTGCAGTTTGTAAGAGTAAACTGTGAACTGTATGTTGACATAATTCTACATTAGTATTTATTGTATTATTTTGGAAAGTCAAGTTAGCTTAATTGGGGAAAATTACTCGAAATATTTGAGTCAGTAACGATTGTCGTTATACCACATTCCTAAATAATCACTTTATCATAACAAATATATTACGAATGATTAACATTTTCGAAAACCAATTAACAATGGAAAATCACCACAACAATGATGACGTCAGAGCACATTACCATTTCAATAAATATATAACTAAAATTTGTTGGAAGTAAAAGCAGCATTAATGGAAAACGTCAGTTGCTCGAAACTTAAACATAAGTTGCCCCCGCTCGTGTTACCTACAGTTAGTTCCGCAGTTATTATTATTATTAATTATCAGCATATATGATTTACATGTCAAGGTAAGTGCAATATTATTTTCAATAATCTACATTATTTTAATATTTTATTTCTAATAATCTTATACATTATCCTAATTTTATGTATTATTACTGGTGTTTGAAGTGCAACAATTATTTTTCGAAAGTAGATTGCAGGGACAGCGACAAAAGCTAGTTTAAAATGTTCAATGCAAAATATATGGTGGCCAATGATGGAATATTCGCTACAATTAAAACGAAAAGTGAATAATTCCAGGTTATAGTTATGTTGTTTATAAATTATGGGTGCTTATTAAATATGATAATGTTTATCAAATTAAATATCATAATGTTTGTTATACGAAAGAGGTAGCGCTTGGATCTTGGCAGTAGCCCACATCTATTGATTAAAGTATCCCAAATATCGATGGATCTAACTATATTGTTTTGCCAGGTAAATATTTATAAGTATAATTTTTATCACGTAATTATCGTAACTTTGAATACATATTATTTGCATTATTTATTTTGTTTGAAACACAAATTAAGATTAGAAAGCCTACCTAAATATTAAAAACAATGAAGAGATGTGCCTGGCCAAGAGCATCACCACTGCTGTCCTCCATTCTATAGTTGAATACCAAGACCGCATGCCACAGTATCTGCACTCTACTCAACCGCAAATTACTAGCCCAAGAACAAATAATTCATTCGAACTGTAATATTAATTATCAAATTTAGACTTGTGTGGGTATGATTTACACTTAATGATTCATGATAATGTAGATATAGACATTATTCCATAAAATAGGAAAAAATATTTCTTTGTCGAAATCAAGTAAAGTCGACGAGTACATCAATAATAATAATAATGTATAATTCCCGCAATACTAAATTACGACTCTTGAACAATTTAAATTGATTGCTATCTCAATGGGAAGTTAATAAACAAAAAATCTAAGTTGCGATTAATTAGTTTCGAAATTTTACAAATCAGATGAATTTAAATGGTTTTTGAGAAAGTGTTTTTTTTTCTCTATGTATATATGGATTCGATTGGACGACTCCAAGAAATGAAATTTCCAGCTAAAACAATTGTTGTTCGACCCCCCGCAAACACCGACATTTCCGTCACTGACTAACAGCATGTTTAAAATATGTGCTCAATTCAATTGTAAAAATTTAAATTATTATTCAAAATCTTCCTTTTGTAAGGCACATACTTTGCTAACGGAACATTTCAAAACCAAAACTATTTACTCTTCCTCAATTTAATTTAAGTTTTAGGTTCGGTCAATCATCATATTTTGTTTTTGCCTATCCATAATAATAACAATTTCATCAATTTTTTTTGTAATAAAATTTTTATATTATTAATTTACATGGCTATTTTCTTAACAATATTTAATGCGTTTATTATTACTGAAAATATGAATATTTATAATTTGTACCGTTTTCTTGGCCCACTGTGTATATAACAATTCTAGTGTCGATGGATAATTTGTTCATGGGTATTATATGTCTCAAACGATTGTCGTAAATTCTGTAGGCGTCGACAGTAATTCGATCCACAAACACTTTAACACAGTTTTCATCGGTGTAAATTTCAAATTTATTTAGTGACTCAACATAAGAGCATTTAACTTTATACACGAAACTGTATGGCGCACAGTGGGACGGATGACTATTCTAGCGCGACACAAGTAAAAAAAAAATGATACCCGCAAAAGACGAAATAAATGTTGGAAATTTCTTTCTACGTACATATTCAAATGAAGAAAACAGTTAGTAAATGCGCATATAAACAATTGAGATTTTTTTTTTGTGCAATAAGTACATGATAACGATTGTCTTTTAAGTGATAATTATTTTTTTTAGCTGTTTTTTTATTTGTCGTTATAATTTTTGGATTTAATCGTTTATTTTGTGATATATCTCAAGTTATTGCAAGTTACCGCAGTTCGAACATGCTGAGAATTATGTGAAAATGTCTCGAGAAAGATGACATGTAAGCCGTTTTTCGACAAAATCCGGGATTTGTTTTGTACATCACAAAAAAATATCCAAATTTCGAATAAAATTAACGATGAAATAAAAAATTATAATGACAAAAAAATACTTATCACTTAAAGGACAATTGTTATCATGTACTTATTGCACAAAAAAAAATCGCAATTGTTAATATGAACTTTTACTTACTGTTTTCTGCATTTGAATATGCACGGCATACCAACGCTTTAGTATTCAGGCAAGATGAGTATAATCATTGTCGCTTTTCACAGCAAGAGTATCTGCGACAGGTGACTTAAATGTCATTATGATTGAAGAAGTGTTGTAGAAAGAGATTTTTAACATTTATTTCGTCTTTTGGGAGTATCATTTTTTTTTACGTTTGTCGCGCTAGAATACTCATCCGTCCCACTGTATGGCGGGTGTATATGTGTTATGTTTTTGAATGATGTTTCAGTCTAGAGGTTTTAAAATGCCCTCAACATCCGCGTAAATAACAAATGGAACTTAAGCACTCTAATGTATGGTTGTATTTAAATCAGTATTTTTTTTGTAAAGAAATTCAGATTGTTTAGAACCAATTACTCTGTGAATTTTGTTTATTTTCAACAAAGCGACAAATTTCTATAATGGAGGACGTTTTCTTTTTGTTTTTTCTTATTGATCTTTTCTTAAAATATTTATGAATTTTTTTGAATTTTCATCTGGGTGGTACCATGTTTTCCGACCTAAATATGTAAACGCATTATGCTTACAATGTCAACATCCATGATATATTTCCCATTGACGAGTCGTCGGGTATATTAGCAACGTTTAAAATAGAGATTTCGTTCTCGCGAACTCACTTAAAATCCTTATATTGCATCCAAATATGACAGTTATGAATATATTTTAGCACACACTAAGCGGAATACTTCACAAAATATCGGTTAAAAATAATTCCAATTGTAGGGAAACATAAAATATTAGCGCTACATTTATAACTAAAAATATGGCGTTCAGTGAGCAATATATAAAAATTCAAGAAGAAGAAAACAATAAAAAAAATATTTGCCAACGAAAGAAAATAGCTATGTAAATTAATAATATAAAAATTTTATTACAAAAAAAATTGATGAAATTGTTATTATTATGGATAGGCAAAAACAAAATATGATGATTGACCGAACCTAAAACTTAAATTAAATTGAGGAAGAGTAAATAGTTTTGGTTTTGAAATGTTCCGTTAGCAAAGTATGTGCCTTACAAAAGGAAGATTTTGAATAATAATTTAAATTTTTACAATTGAATTGAGCACATATTTTAAACATGCTGTTAGTCAGTGACGGAAATGTCGGTGTTTGCGGGGGGTCGAACAACAATTGTTTTAGCTGGAAATTTCATTTCTTGGAGTCGTCTAATCGAATCCATATATACATAGAGAAAAAAAAACACTTTCTCAAAAACCTTTTAAATTCATCTGATTTGTAAAATTTCGAAACTAATTAATCGCAACTTAGATTTTTTGTTTATTAACTTCCCATTGAGATAGCAATCAATTTAAATTGTTCAAGAGTCGTAATTTAGTATTGCGGGAATTATACATTATTATTATTATTGATGTACTCGTCGACTTTACTTGATTTCGACAAAGAAATATTTTTTCCTATTTTATGGAATAATGTCTATATCTACATTATCATGAATCATTAAGTGTAAATCATACCCACACAAGTCTAAATTTGATAATTAATATTACAGTTCGAATGAATTATTTGTTCTTGGGCTAGTAATTTGCGGTTGAGTAGAGTGCAGATACTGTGGCACGCGGTCTTGGTATTCAACTATAGAATGGAGGACAGCAGTGGTGATGCTCTTGGCCAGGCACATCTCTTCATTGTTTTTAATATTTAGGTAGGCTTTTTAATCTTAATTTGTGTTTCAAACAAAATAAATAATGCAAATAATATGTATTCAAAGTTACGATAATTACGTGATAAAAATTATACTTATAAATATTTACCTGGCAAAACAATATAGTTAGATCCATCGATATTTGGGATACTTTAATCAATAGATGTGGGCTACTGCCAAGATCCAAGCGCTACCTCTTTCGTATAACAAACATTATGATATTTAATTTGATAAACATTATCATATTTAATAAGCACCCATAATTTATAAACAACATAACTATAACCTGGAATTATTCACTTTTCGTTTTAATTGTAGCGAATATTCCATCATTGGCCACCATATATTTTGCATTGAACATTTTAAACTAGCTTTTGTCGCTGTCCCTGCAATCTACTTACGAAAAATAATTGTTGCACTTCAAACACCAGTAATAATACATAAAATTAGGATAATGTATAAGATTATTAGAAATAAAATATTAAAATAATGTAGATTATTGAAAATAATATTGCACTTACCTTGACATGTAAATCATATATGCTGATAATTAATAATAATAATAACTGCGGAACTAACTGTAGGTAACACGAGCGGGGGCAACTTATGTTTAAGTTTCGAGCAACTGACGTTTTCCATTAATGCTGCTTTTACTTCCAACAAATTTTAATTATATATTTATTGAAATGGTAATGTGCTCTGACGTCATCATTGTTGTGGTGATTTTCCATTGTTAATTGGTTTTCGAAAATGTTAATCATCCGTAATATATTTATTATGATAAAGTGATTATTTAGGAATGTGGTATAACGACAATCGTTACTGACTCAAATATTTCGAGTAATTTTCCCCAATTAAGCTAACGTGACTTTCCAAAATAATACAATAAATACTAATGTAGAATTATGTCAACATACAGTTCACAGTTTACTCTTACAAACTGCACTTGCTTTATAAATTATATTTATATATATATATATATATATATATATATATATATATATATATATATATATATATATATATATATAGTAAAAATGTCGAAGAAAAATCTTCGTATCAGGGAATCCGACCAAAAAGGGTGGTTAATAAATCATCTATTTATCATAAAACCGAGCTTTCGCCAATGTTTATTAGCTTCTTCAGGGATAACGCTACAAAATAATTTACAAGAGAGAAATTTTTTTTTTTTATAAGTTAATGAATTGAGGTTATGCACGTGTTCGCGACGCACGTGTTGGCGAAAATGTACTTACATGGAAGATGTGAAAAAATAAACCGTTGAACATACGGGATTAATGAAAAGGCTCGATGCAGTAATAGTGAAACATATTAAAATTTGTTTAAAACGCTGATGTCACAGGATTAAAATTTACAAAAATTTACAAACACACATCGCCGGACATGTTGGTTCGAGACGATGACTAACAGTGATTGTGAACTAGGTTAGATTGTAATGGCCGAGGTACAAGCCAACTGGAGGGAGAGCACTACACAATTAGTGCCAACCCTTGGAATTGATGCCGTCAAAGTGGCGGTAAAATTTGAATTTGACAATTTTAAGTGTAAAAGAGTATAAGTGTAAAAATGTATAAGAAAAAAGGGGGGGTGGTGTTGTCTGTGGCTATCAATTTAACCTTTATAAATGTAGATTATAACATTAACAATGACTGACTCATTTTAACGCTATAATAAAATGTAGGGGTTAGGATTAATAGATGAGTTAAAAAATATAATATAATTGTTAGAGGTGGTAGTTAAGTGATGGTGGTTAAATGGTGAGCACACCATTTATGGTGAACAAAGTGGATTAATGTAACCCCCAGATTGTAGGTTGTAATATTAACAATGTACAAGTCATTGTAGTATTATAACACATTGCAGCGGTTGCAGGGTTGTTATTGAAAACGTATAAGTTACGTAATGTTAAAGATATATAAAAGGTAGTGTTTAAGAGTTTAAATTATTTAGGTGTAATACAGCAATTTCAATAAATTGCTGGGGGGGGGGGGTAAGAGAGAAAAAAGTGAGATGTATAATAATAATTGGTGTGATTACTGATAACGAGAACAATTAACTAGATCCAAACGAAAATCAAGCAGCAGAAACTAAGGAGTTGTGTGAATTATCAATCAGGGGATCGTTATTAGTTTTATGATGGTCTGAAAGACTGATAAGGTAGGAATAGATATTACTTAAGTGATCTGTATCTGATTTGTAATTCATTGTTTTTCCACGGTTCTTCTGAATGTGATACATCTCCAGAAACAGTCTGCCCCTGTTGGACTTACAAGTGTCGAGAACTTTTACGTTGTTGAAGTCTGGGTTGTGGTTTGAAGAGTTGCAGTGAATAGAAAGAGCACATGACCTCTTGCCCAGTCTGTAATCGCTCCTGTGTTGTGTCAAACGTGACTTGAGCCACTGTGAAGTTTGACCCACATAAGAGAGATCACAACCCGAGCAAGGTATATTGTAAATTACGTTGGACAAGACATCAATTGAGTTCTTGTCTTTAAGCCTAGTGAAAAAATGACTGTTAAGGGTGCTAATGTTAGATTGAGCTATTCTTTGTCGTGGCCCAGAACGTTAATAAGTTTAGGGGTGAGGCCCTCTGCGTAGGGCAACTTCCTGAATGTTATTTGGTCGGGGGGGTTTGGGGGAGGTTCAATAGGGACTACTGTTGGTGGAGTAATAATAGGATCTTGTCGGTTAAACATCAATTTGGACACAAGTGAACGCGGAAAACCATTGTTAACCGCTATATCAGCTAATAAGTGTAGGTTTTTTTTCCCTGAAGGAGTGATGGCAAATTTTTATAATTCTAGATTTCAAACCTAATAAGGTGTTAATTTTCACTCGAAAAGGTGAATGTGAATGAAAGTTGATATAACGGCCGGAATTCGTTGGCTTGCGGTACCAGTCCAGGACAAGAGTGTTGTCAGTTCTCCTAACAACCCTCGTGTCCAAGAAGGGTATGCATCCATCGACTTCCGTTTCAACTGTGAATTGAATATGTGTGTTGAACGTGTTAAAAGTGTCCAGAGTGAGCTGAACCGATTCGAGGGGAACAAGTAAGGCCGTTACTTCCCTCCAGCATCTATATATATATATATATATATATATATATATATATATAGTGAAGTGTGAGGTGTAACGGGAGAAAGGTCCAGAATTTCGATATAGTCCGCAGGGAGCAATAAACCAGATGTAGTGTGTGCTCAGTCACTATATTTCGCTATAAGTAGCCAACGTTTCGCGTAAAACATTTACGCATCATCAGGGCCTAAAATTAAATGTTACAATAAATTTTAGTGAGGAGTAAAATGATCAAAATTGAGAAAAATTTAACAAAGTAAAAGCTGAAGGCAGTGAACAAGAAAACAAAAGAGGTTAAACTTACTAGTAAACGATTAAAATAATGATGTCCTGCGGCGCGTGAGGCGACCGCGTGGTGAAGAGGTTAAGAAGTTCGACATGGTGATCGTGTGTAGACGAGGCGTTAAAATTTAAAAATACAACAGCACATCGCAAATAACATGTGCGCGTAACGTAATAGGGGCGCAACAAACCACTTAAATCAGAAAATACACAGTGGATGAACAGATTAAAAGCACAGTCGGTAGGTGTAAAATTGACGGTGCAAAATGGCGTTCAACAAGTACAACACTGTTGTGCTTCGATCCGGTGGAATTTCGCGGTGGGAAAAGGAGATGGGCGGGGCAACGTCTATCGAGGCCGGAGATGTTGGTGGGAAATAGTGTACGAAAAAGCGCGGCAAAGATTGTTTTCTTTTCCCCATCCAAACCGTCGAGCGTAACCGACTACGGTCAAGATGGGAGAAGGAGAACAACCCCTGACTCGAGTACCAAAAAAAGTAATGTAGTCGCAGTAGTACAACTGTACACAGGCCCTGACTCAGTGCGAAAATGAAAACCGTCACATTATGTCGATGTGCTATCCGGGAAAGAAAAGAAAAAACAATTTAAAAAAGGCGAGAAAAATTTAGAGAAAATAGAAAATATAATAATCGGGCGCTATGGGATGTACGGGAATGAAAATGAGCAAGGGGAGGAATCATTATAAGTACTGAAGGCACAATAATGGGTGAAACAAAAAACTGTACGTGTCAAAAAAAATTATTAAATGTATGAGAATGGGGTGAAAATTGAACAATACTAAATGATCTCTCACAAGAGTGTCAAACACGCAAGAGAAAAGGGGAAAAAAAAAACAACAAAACAAACAATAAGACAGTGTAAGGGAGGAAGGGACTGAGATATGGTGGAATCGGGCTAATGGGACGGGGAGGCTAGGGAAAGAAGGTTACTGTAAATTATGCTAAGGCCCTCGATGTCCTTCTTGAAATTCATTGGTTTTCCTTGTGCTTGTATGTAACACATTTCAAGGAAGTTCCTTTTGAAGGAATTCTGTTCTGTGCACAGAATTTTGGCATTTTTATAGTCTGGTATGTGATCAGTGTCATTACAATGAACACTGAGACCAGTGGATCGTGGTTTATGCCTGACGTCGCTCTTGTGAAGGGCCAAGCGTTTACTTAGTTTTTGGCCAGTTTGGCCAGTGTAAACGAGGTCACAGTGTTGGCATTTAATAGCATAAACAACGTCGTGTTTGTAACCAACGGGAATAGGATCTTTGAGACGGGAGAAGAAGAGGAGTTTAAGGGTGTTGACATTGCTGTGGGCGATCATCAAGTTCAGGGCAACTGAACGGAAAATGTAGGTAAGTTGTTGGGATAACCCATCAACATAGGGCAGCTTACGATAAGCAATTCGGTCTGAGCCTGTCACATCGTTGGACGAAATATTGACTACACGCGCTTCAACGGCACGACTAGGTGTGCGAAACAACAATCTCTTCAACAGCTCCGGCGGATAAAGGTTGTTTTTCAGGATCTGGAATAATTTGCTGATGTTAGGGGCATGGAAAGAAGGATGGGTGATCCGCACAATTCTGGACTTAAGTGCCACAACTGTGTTGTACTTGTATTTACGCGGATGATAAGAGTCGAAGGGAGTGTACCTGCCAGAACTGATCGGTTTAATGTACCAGTCTAATTTAATAGTGTTGTCTGATGATCTACACACCAAGGTATCTAAGAACGGTACATTTCCATCGGTCTCCGTTTCAACAGTAAATTGTAGATTAGTATGAAAAGAATTGAAAATATCCAACGTGTTTTGAATCTGTGTAACAGGTACAGCGCAAATTAAATCGTCAACGTATTGAAAAATGAAGGGGAACACAAATGGAACCTGATCAGAGCAAAAGTGTAAAACTGAGTTCATGACTATCTCAGCTATTGAGGGGCTAATAGGCCCTCCCATAGGGCAACCTGAAATTTGCTGGTAATAAACTTGATTGTAGGAAAAAAAAGTTGAGTTGAAAAGAAAAGAAATGACAGAAATAAATTCAGGGAGAGGAATGGTAGTATTTGGTTCAATGAGGTAAAAATTATCGGTAATAATTTTGATAACCAGATCTAAAGGGATGTTGGTGAATAGGGACACAACGTCAAAGGAGACTAGACAAAACCCAAGTGGAAGTTGAAAATTATTAATTTTATCGGCAAATTCAAAAGAGTCTTTAATACGGAATTTGTTGTAACTAGAAAAAGAGTTGTCAATAATTTTAGCAATGAATGTAGCAAGATTTTTTGTATGACTGTCAACGCAAGCAATTATTGGTCTGAGGGGGCGGCCCTCTTTGTGAATTTTAGGGAAGCCATAGTATTGGGGGCAGGAGCCCTTATAACATTTGAGATGACGTGCGGTGGGTTGGTCTATGTACTCCTTTTTTAAAAGTTGATCTACTAGTTTATTGAGGTTGCGCTCAAGGGAAGGGGTGGGGTCACTTTTAGGATTTTGTAAGTATCTGTGTTGTTCAAAAGTTCTAGGGATTTAGAGTTGTATTCTGTTTTGTGGAGGATAACAGTGCAGTTGCCTTTATCCGCGCTGGTAATGATCAAATGGGGGTTATTTTTCAAGAAAATTTTGATTTGTTTAATTAATTTATCAAACGGTGAGGCCTGTGAAGGGGAAGTTACAAAGTTAGTAATTACGTGACTAGAGCAAAAGTGACACACACAATGAAAGCGTGTAGTTGAGTTTTTCGCCACTAGATGGCGCTCGTGGGAAATGGAATCTGTAATCGTGTAGTTGAGTTTTTCGCCACCAGATGGCGGGAGCAGCGGGCGTATTTTATCTCTGGGGGCCCCCGTTCCGTGGCCCCGGCCTTAAAAGTGAGCGATTCAAGATTATTTTTCGGGAGTCTTCATGCCTTCAGTTTTGACTTTGAAGAGTCTGTCAAAGCTCCAGTATATTTACAAAGCTTTATTAAACAATATTTATGTTGGAGCATGTTTTTGATTTGTTGTTCCCTTAACGGGATTCGATTTTTCAAATATTGACCAAATTGTTTATAACATTTTTCAAGTTTCTTTAAGGGACGTGTATTTGTCCTATTCAAATTGAAGAGCTGAAATGTTTAAAGTTGATAAAGGGCACAACAAGCTTCCATCTCTGTGTTTTAAAAATTTTTGGGACTACTCCCAAGCTCCATTTGCAGCTTCTGGGTTCGTATTTCTTTTTTTAAGGATTTTTTTTTTCTTTTCAAAATGAAAAGCTTAACGGTAGGGTATAGGCTCTATTCTGTTGTTGGGAAAACGTAATTTTTAGTCATTTGCTATTTAAATTTATTTACGTCGTAAATGTATGTTACTCTGAAATGTATGAACAATATATAAATGTTTAAAAAAAATTTTTTTGTCCATTAATAAAAAAGTTAGATTTATGTTAGTAATCAGAAAAAATATAGCAATTATAGAATTTTTTTTTTCAATAGTTAATTGTCATAGTATTTCATGGGTCGTTGTATATTTTCATGAATATTGAGTGAAAAATATAGGAGAAATACAGTGTTATGTGTTGTAATGTATGGAAATAAATGAGTCATCTCTCATTTTTGCTAATATCTCTACCAGAATATAAAAAAAAAATGTTAGAGATACCTTGAAAATGTTAGCAGCTTTTTTCTGAGACCAAGTTCATGAAAATTGCATAATTAATAAGAGCAATAATAAACATACAAATTTTCGTTTTTTTCGGAATTACTAGGACTGCAGTAGAGAAAGATAGACACAATTTACGCTTTCGCCCCGACATCGGCCGAATAATACATCTGGCAAAATACATCTGGAGACTATTTTCAGTGGGGATAGACGGAATTTAAACGAATAATCGAGATCACCTAAAAACGCATCGGCACGGAAAACGAAAAAAATACATGACTGTGTTTACCGCAACACTCGGCCGGATAGGAATTTTAATGGGGTAGTTTTACAGCGGTCGGACCTTTTCGCCTGCTTTTTTATTAGTAATAATAATAATTTATTGGTGCTATTAACGGAGCGTCTTACACAGGTCATAAAAGGTATAAAAATTAACGAAGATGGCACAACATATGAACTTAAAAATTAAAAATTAAAAATTAAACATTAAAAATTAAAAAGTAAAAATTAAAAATTAAAAATTAAAAATTGAAAATTAAAAATTAAAAATTAAAAATTAAAAATTAAAAATTAAAAATTAAAAATTAAAAATTAAAAATTAAAAATTAAAAATTAAAAATTAAAAATTAAAAATTAAAAATTAAAAATTAAAAATTAAAAATTAAAAATTAAAAATTAAAAATTAAAAATTAAAAATTAAAAATTAAAAATTAAAAATTAAAAATTAAAAATTAAAAATTAAAAATTAAGCACTATTTTTTAATTTTCATGGCAACCTTTATTTCCGCGAATATTATCATTTGTATTTTATTATTTATTTCGGGTTTTTACTCTAAAATGATCGGGGAAGATAATATTCCAATATAAAAAAATTAACAGTGAAAATCCTATGTTCTATTTTGTTCCACTACTGACTACACCCTGTATATATTTCTGATAATTCCTGACCCATTCAATTGGTAATAAATATTCAATTGGTTGCACATAGAAATCTTTTGGTATTTTTTTGTAAAATATTGATATTGGAATAGATTTAAATCTACTGCAGATTTTGGAACAAGGTTGGAAGAAAGAATACTTATACCAGCTGGATACATGACATCTATAACTTGATTTACTGTCTTGAAAAATTATCCAAATGTTCTTGTTCCTCAATTTTTTTAGCAAATGTAATTTTACATTTATTATAGAACGATGATGATGAATGATGTCACAATCTGTAAATGCATGTAGAAACAGCACGTGCTCTCTTTACATTTAGGCATTTTATTGAGACAGGCTTACAAATAGACCATTTGTGGCATTTTACTTCTGGGTGATTTTAGAAAATAATTGTCTTGTTCTTCTGGTGTCAAAGCTATTAATAAAAACAACCCGCTTATATCTTTGACTGCAGTATTATAAAGAATATTAAATTATGCAACACTAAAAATACCGGGTATAAGCACTACGGCAAATTTTCACTTCTGTCAAAGCTAAGACTAGTTTATTTTAAACTGATAGTTTCAACTTTTTATTGCTAAGGTAAATTTTAGGCGTACATATAATTTAGCGTTAAATAATGCCAAAATATCAGCTAATGCTAAAATAATTAGGGAATCTGGAAATAAACCTAAAGCATTGTGGTCATTAATTAAAAATAATCACCAGCAACCACATGCAAACTGCAAAATTGACGCAAATGCTGCTAACACTTTTTTTAGGGATATTGCAGAAAATCTTGTTAAAAATTTGCCTGCAATAGAAAAAGATCCAATAAATTTCGTTATTGAAAGCAATTGCAGTGACAATAAAAATTATCTACAGTTTAATGAAATTAGTTCTGTAATTATTAGAAATATTATTAGGAAATTAAAACCTTCCCCTAGTCGTGATATCTATGGAATGAATGTACATATAATAAAATATATCACCGACGTAATAATAACACCACTTACAAAACTCATAAATTTATGCATATCGAAAAGTATATTTCCTCAATGCTTGCAGCGAGCTAAAGTGATACCTTTACATAAAAAGGGGGATGCTAATGACATTAATAATTACAGGCCCATCTCACTGCTACCAATTATTTCCAAAATCCTAGAACGAGTACTGTTCTTACAAATCGTTGAATTCATGGAGCTTCAAAGATTTATCACCGGCCAGCAGTACGGCTTTCGTAGGGGAAGATCGACATCTGACGCAATTACCGCGCTTACTGAGGTAATATACGAGGCATTCGAAGAAGGTAATTACTCCGTAGCAACCTTTATGGACCTCACGAAAGCTTTCGATTGCGTCTCGCACGGTGTTCTCTTGCGAAAGTTGTACTGCTATAACTTTCATCCCAATAGCTGCCGTATGATACATTCATACCTTGCACGCAGATGCCAACGAGTCTGTTGCAACAATACCACCTCGGAGGAAGTAAAAATTAACTGTGGCATACCTCAAGGATCAATTTTAGGCCCTCTGCTTTTCATTATTTACATCAATGATTTGCCCGGGCAAAATCATGGTGTAAATACTGTGTTATTTGCAGATGACACTACACTGCAAAGTTCCTCTGCTCACAAGACGGTAGCTATTGATATGAATAACATGGCGGTTAATAAGGCGACTGACTGGTTTACAGCGAATGGCCTCACTGTTAATCCGGAGAAGACGACGGAATTAACCTTCTCCATGAAAAAAGATGTCGAAGTGAGTACTGCAAAATACTTGGGAATTGAGTTGGACTCAAAATTAAGCTGGCATTCACATGAGCAGGTATTGTCTAAAAAACTATGCAAGGGCATATACCTTCTTAGACAATTAAAAAACTCCTTGCCTACAGAGGCTCTCCGAACAGCATATTTTGCAGTGTGTCAAGCTCATATTACATATGGGATTCTATCGTGGGGTCATTCTGCTATAATTGGTAGAGTATTTGGCATTCAGAGACGCGCCATACGAGTACTAGCTTCTCTTGATTATAGAGCGGATAGCCGCGAAGCTTTCATTAACCTCGGTATTCTTACACTTCCTTGCCTGTATGTACTTGAATGTCTGACATATGTCCGAAAAAATATTGATAAACTAAAAACTCACGGCCAGAATCATCAACATAACACAAGATCAATCAATCTCATATACCCTCTATGTATTCGTCTGGGTATATCGCAGAATACAATTAGATATTATGGACCTAAATTATTTAATATTTTGCCGAATTCAATTAAATCGCTGCCACTAATAACCTTTCGGCAAACCATAAAATCATATCTGGAGAAGCAAGCATTCTTTAGTGTATCAGAGTGTCTATCTAGTAAATTTGCCGGTCTAGTTATATAAGTTTTAATCTGTTTGTGATTGTATTATTTTAAATTTTATTTATTGCCACTATACTATTTTATCCTTTTACAATATTTATTTATTTAAACATTCCAGTCTAGTTGTATAGGTTTTAATCTGTTCGTGATCGTAATATTTTAAATTTTATTTATTGCCACTTTATTTTATCCTTTTACTATATTATATTAATTTATTTAAAAATTTTAGCCTAGTTAGATAAGTTTTAAACTGTTTGTGATTGTAATATTTTAAATTCTATTTATTGCCCTATCACACTTTTTGTAATTTTTTGTATACTGTATATTAACTCGCTTCTATTATTTTTTTTTGTCAAAGTGTTGCGAGATTGTAATAATAACCGATTAGTTATAAAATTATTTGACGTTTCTTTTTGGTTATGTCATAGTTACACAGCTTACTTCTTCAAAATTGAATTTATAAATTTCATAAATATTACTTCCATTACATTCTTCTAAAATCGAGCGATATTCTTCCGAATATCCCACATGCATCAATTTTTGCGATTGCAATCGGTCGTCTTTGACTCGTGCCGACTGCGAATGCAAAAACGCACTCATGTTAACAAGTTTAAGTTTAAATTAAAAAGTTTTTACTTCTAAAATTAACTCAAAATGGTGCATTTGACTGAACAAGAAATAATAGTTATGAATGATGATGGAATATGGCGATAGGCTAAGAACTTGTGAGGAATCATGCGATTTGTTCAATCAATAACACCACGAAAGAGTTAAAATTTCAAAATCCACAGTAAGAGCTCTGCAAAAGTTGCTCGTCAAACACTAGTAACGTCACAATATTTTTGAGCACGTCAAAAAGTGCGCAATAATGAACAAAAATCGACCTGCTAAGCTGTTATGAATTTTGTGCTGATCTTTTTCACCATTCTGTATATAAATATCCATATTTAAAATAAAATAGAGTGTTTACTAATAATTGCTAATTATTTAATCAAATAAGTATAGTCAGTATTGCGATTATTTAAACTATTACATATACACTCCTCAATTGTGTTGCAGGTAATCAAACCCAACCCTCGTTCATTGTAAATTTCCCTTTTTTGGTATTCTCGAAATTCGATATGGGTGATTAACACCCTGGAGTTCTCTGGGGTGGGCCGCCGGAGGGCTTGGTGACAAATTCTTGCGGACCTGTCATTTTTAGCGGCTCTTCGGGCGTTTCCGCCGAGCAGTTGAAAAAGGAAAGAACAGTCGCGGTATGCACTATCGCCGCCTAGCGAGAATGAGTGGAACATTTTAACCAATACCCTACCCTTAAAGTGATCGCAGAGGATACAACTGGCTTTCAAAAAAATTAAAAAAATAAATAAAAAATTTAAAATGAAAAATGGAAAAAATGAAAAATGAAAAATGAAAAATTGAAAAAAAATGAAAAATGAAAAATGGAAAAAAAATATGCGTCAGACATGACATTCACTAACATATCTGGAACAAGGTTATGATTGCACACAATTGTCAGATTTAATGACATTGACATGACATGCTTAAAGTCGCGGGTTTAGGTTAGGAACCTATCAGCTGTGCGTGAGACATGACATTTACTGACATATCTGAAACAAGGTTATGACTGCATACAATGTTGCTGATTCTTGACAACTTCTGTTAGACTGGCCCTAACGGGACTTGAACAATATATTTAGTATTTAGTTTTGTTCGGTACCTCCCCAGAAAGTCTGTAACTTTGTATTCCAAATCGTTCGTAAACTTTGTATTCCAAATCGTTCGTCACCAGTTACTTTGGTCAATTTTAGTGGGATACGCTCAGACGACGGCGCAGCGCAGCTCACCGGTTACTTTGCTCTATTTTTACAGGTTACACACGGACGACGGCGCAGCGCAGTGGAGAATTGGAACGAGCGTGTTTGCAACTAACTTGGCATATTCCACCGCGGAGACCTCTTTCAAAGATAAAATAATAGCACGCTATAAATAAAAAAAAATATTTTAACAAGTAATTAACTCTGCCCTCATTAGCCAAAACGCCGTATCTACAGAGAATTAAAAACAGAGTAAAGCTAGTTTAAGTTTGAACGGCTAGCCGTTGTAAACTATTCAGATTAATTTTGTGTCTTTCGCTTTATATTATGTATTAAGGTAACTGAATTCAGACTGAGCAAAAAAATGGGTAAAAAGATGTTACTTACCCTAAAAATGCATTTACTTCGTTCTTCCTAAGCATTTAATACAAATTCAACAATTTATACTGCATTTTTGCTAAATACAGTATTGATTTATAAATTGTTTATGAAGGGGTTGTATATGAAAAAAACTCAATAAAATATATTATTTAGCAAGAACTGCATTTATAATCAAAAATTAACAATTTTAACATAAAAGTAATTTCATAACATTTTTTGCGAAATTATACAAATGTTAGCACATAATTAATTATGTGCACCTATAGGTATGTTTAACCAAAAATCCATTTTATTTAAGGGTAAAACTTGATCAAGGTTTTTTAATATATTATTCCTCTTTTCTATTGGAAATCCACGAGGCCCACTTAAAAAGTCAGGACGTTTCAAACCATTTTTCACGGCCTTTACCGTTAAAAAGTCAAGGCAGTTTAATGGTTCTGTTTCGGAGTAGGATGTCTTGTACAGCAAGTAATGATTTCCTCGAGACGCAGTTAAATGAACAATATTTTTTTAAATATGTGCGATTCGGTTGCTTTAACTTTTTCTGCGACGAATGGTTTGCCCACTTAAAAAAATCACTATTCTTCATTTCCTTTATATCTACTTTTCCACTATTTGCAGATTGTACGGCCTGAACAAAGTCTGAAAAATCATAAGTTTTGCCCTGCTTCTTTAAAGACAATTCCACCTGATGGTGGAAACTATCTGCGGACATAAAAGTATGACCTGGTTCAAAGTAATTTGTATTGATATTTTCAGCATCTATTTCATCAGAATTGACAATATAAACTAGAAAGCTTAGGAAGCACCAATTTTTATTTTGGCTTGAACAGTTGTCAAGCCAAATGGTTAATCACTTTAAATCACGCTCTCGCTTACATAATGCATAGAAAGTGCTTACTATGTCTTCTTGATTTCTGCCACTGATCCCCTCATGCCAAAGCACAGCAAATGGATTTGTTTTGGATTTTTTTCCCAGCGGCACAAAGCTTTCATTGTAGACAGTGAGACGCTTGGTAAAAATTACTTTTTTAAAAGTGTCTACTCGTGGCAGCATAATAATTTTTTCTAAATCTGCAGAAAAGCTTGGTCCTTGTTTATTTTCTTCAACCATTTTTCTATACAGTTTTCGACTCTCTGTAGCTAAATCAATGTGGACTTTCCATTCGACACATACCTTGCAATCATCCACCATATTTTCTTTGCTATGAACATGGAGATTAAAATGCTCACATGTCTCACATTCTTCATTTCCAAGTCTTGCAAAAGAAATATTTTTTGCTTTCACTTGAACTCGATAAGTGTTATATGACACTTTGAGAGTTGGATTTTTTTTTTAATATTTGTGCATGAAAGTTACCGTTACGTCACTGGGCAAATATCGAATATTTGGAGCATGCTCCCTAAGGTAATGTGGTAATGTGATATAACCGGATTAAAAGATTCTATATGATCGTCAATTTTGTCCTTGTGAATGTAGTTAGGAGGGCGCCTTTTTCCTCTTTTATCTTCCAATGGAGTTATAGATCCTTTTGGTGTCTTTGCAAGCACCTCATACACAAATCGATCATTGGTAGCTCTGTATACCAAGGTGCACAAATAAAATGTCTTCCAGACGCGTTTAATGTCCCCATCATGGGTTGTTAATGTGTATTTAAAAGTAAATTTTTTACTTACATTATCAGTTTCTTTTGTGCGCCTTTTTACATTTAGCCGTTCGCACGAATTTAAAACAAAGGCCCTTCTTTGAATATATGTCAAGTTCCAGAACTGAGTATTTATATTGTTTCGTCTTTCCTCAAAAAAATGTGACATACATTTAAGTTTGCAAATATTTTTGCAAGGTGGAAGCACAGGATGTTTGTTTTTATAATTTTCGTGTTTCTGTTTTAGTCGCTCTGATGGCTTTTCTTCAATTCTTCTTCTTTTTCGTATTTTTCCAGATTTTGTATATTGAATTTCTACATTTTCGGAAGAATTTATATTTGGAGTTTCAACTGCAGTTTTAACCTGTAAAATTAAGGATAAATAAATTGAATGATCACTCCGAAAAAAAAAGATTTAATTAAATAAACACCCTTCCATGGGTTTTACAAACCTTGTCACTTACATCATATACATAGCTCGCCGGTAGGCTGTTAGATATAATTATTTCGTTAGTTGTTTCAACAGGACACTAAAATTAAATTATGGAGTATAATTTTTGCATTCAAGTATTAAGTCTCTCAAATAAAATATAAGTATTTTTTTACTTATAGATACATACGTCGTGCAGCTCAAAATTTAATGAAACCAATTCTTGATAAAAGTTATGATGAACTGAACCATTCAAGTTTTGAGTATCTATGCTGCAATTATTTGCACACAGATCACCTTCAGCTATAGGTAATAATTTGGTACGGTTCGACATTATTTTTAAGTAATTTAACAATTAAATTAACCACACGGCACTTGTATGTTCCGAAGAAAACTAATAGCATCTACGACGCGACGTAAACCACAGCTGCGCAGGCTGGGTGTTGATGTTTTTTGTTACTGTTGTTTTTTTGTTTGCAAATACTTAGCGGGAACGCGTTATCTACAGCCTGCTTAGTAAAAACGCGGCAAGTGAGATTTAAATACAGCATTTTTCCTAAGTATTTTGCTGATACCGCATTTATACTAAGCATCGGCGCACATTTTTGTAGATACGGCAACATTTTGTTGCCGTTAATGCGTTTTTTGTTTGAATTCTCGCTTTTTTACTAAGTAAACGAGATAGATATTAAAATTTCCAACTCATTGATATAATAAATCGAAAATTAAGTTTTTTGTAGATACGGCGTTTTGGCTAATGAGGGCAGAACTCACGTCTTTCCAACTAACTCGATCTGTCAGCTTATTTCAATCTCCATGTTGTTGATTTTGTTGAGATGGAGCACGAGGTCTGAGACCGAAACCAATTATTCTAGTCCGATTCTGATATTTGGATTTTAATGTTTCAAGTATAGCCAATTACCTATTTGCACATTTTCAGGAAATAAGTGTATAAGTAAATTAAAATACAAAAAAAGGTTTTATTATTATTATTATTTAGAATTTTTTTAGATATTGACCCAATAAACTAACATTATTTAAACTACAAATACTAATATCCTTGCAGTGAATCTTACAATAATTTGATTTTTTTTTAAATTAGGACAATTACTATCGAAACCTAAATCTATTACATTTTAACCTTTTTTTAATTTCCTTTTACATAAACCACATCTGCTGGAAACATTTTAAAAATCGAATACAACTCACTAGGATTAGTATTACCATCACTATAAGCAATGCTAATTGCTCTCCAACCACCGCACGTTGAATCCTTGAATATCAATAATCAGTTGATGTTGTGGAGCTATCCTCTTCAACAGAATCAGGTTTAGGGCTTGTTAAAACTTCTTCACACGATCGTTAAATCTAACTCTATCGGCTGCAGCTCGTAACCAATTTACATCCTGTTTGGTTCCGTAGCCACCATCATCATCTTTATAAATAAACGTAATTGGTGGTTAATTGAACACGACAGATTTTTTTTTTATTTTAAATCAATCTAAATTATTTTTCGAACTATGCCTGATATACTCGGAGTATACTCGACGACTGCGTCGCAAAGAATAAGACATTACGCTCGAGTGTATTATTTATTAAATGAAATTTCAATTTTTTCAAAAACAGTGCATTAAGTCGAATTTATTTGATTGAAATCGTATTTATATGACCAAAAGCATGACTAACACATGTGACGCACCTCGGTGCAAGCTATTAGGATCATTGCAAAAATTAAATTTATTTTATTTATTAAATGAAATTTCAATTTTCTCAATAACAATGCATAAAGTCGCTTCTATTTGATTAAAAACGTTCTTAAATGATCAAATGCATGCCAAAAACATGTGTCGCACTTAGGTGCAAGCTATTAGGATCATTGCAAAAAATAAATTTATTTTATTTATTAAATGAAATATCAATTTTGTCAATAACAATGCATTAAGTCGAATTTATTTAATAGAAATCATATTAACATGATTAAATGCATGCCGAAAACATGTGTCGCACTTAGGTGCAAGCTATTAGGATCATTGCAAAAATTAAATTTATTTTATTTAATAAATGAAATTTCAATTTTTTCAATAACTATGCATAAAGTCGAATTTATTTTATTAAAATCGTGTTTAAATGATCAAATGCATGCCAAAAACGTGTGTCGCACTTAGGTGCAAGCTATTAGGATCATTGCAAAAATTAAATTTATTTTATGTATTAAATGAAATATCAATTTTGTCAATAACAATGCATTAAGTCGAATTTATTTAATAGAAATCATATTAACATGATTAAATGCATGCCGAAAACATGTGTCGCACTTAGGTGCAAGCTATTAGGATCATTGCAAAAAATAAATTTATTTTATTTATTAAATGAAATATCAATTTTGTCAATAACAATGCATTAAGTCGAATTTATTTAATAGAAATCATATTAACATGATTAAATGCATGCCGAAAACATGTGTCGCACTTAGGTGCAAGCTATTAGGATCATTGCAAAAATTAAATTTATTTTATTTAATAAATGAAATTTCAATTTTTTCAATAACTATGCATAAAGTCGAATTTATTTTATTAAAATCGTGTTTAAATGATCAAATGCATGCCAAAAACGTGTGTCGCACTTAGGTGCAAGCTATTAGGATCATTGCAAAAATTAAATTTATTTTATGTATTAAATGAAATATCAATTTTGTCAATAACAATGCATTAAGTCGAATTTATTTAATAGAAATCATATTAACATGATTAAATGCATGCCGAAAACATGTGTCGCACTTAGGTGCAAGCTATTAGGATCATTGCAAAAAATAAATTTATTTTATTTATTAAATGAAATATCAATTTTGTCAATAACAATGCATTAAGTCGAATTTATTTAATAGAAATCATATTAACATGATTAAATGCATGCCGAAAACATGTGTCGCACTTAGGTGCAAGCTATTAGGATCATTGCAAAAATTAAATTTATTTTATTTAATAAATGAAATTTCAATTTTTTCAATAACTATGCATAAAGTCGAATTTATTTTATTAAAATCGTGTTTAAATGATCAAATGCATGCCAAAAACGTGTGTCGCACTTAGGTGCAAGCTATTAGGATCATTGCAAAAATTAAATTTTATTTATGTATTAAATGAAATATCAATTTTGTCAATAACAATGCATTAAGTCGAATTTATTTAATAGAAATCATATTAACATGATTAAATGCATGCCGAAAACATGTGTCGCACTTAGGTGCAAGCTATTAGGATCTTTGCAAAAAATAAATTTATTTTATTTATTAAATGAAATATCAATTTTGTCAATAACAATGCATTAAGTCGAATTTATTTAATAAAAATCATATTAACATGAATAAATGCATGCCGAAAACATGTGTCGCACTTAGGTGCAAGCTATTAGGATTATTGCAAAAATTAAATTTAATTTATTTATTAAATGAAATTTCAATTTTTTCAAAAACAATGCATTAAGTCGAATTTATTTGATTGAAATCGTATTTATATGACCAAAAGCATGACTAACACATGTGACGCACCACGGTGCAAGCTATTAGGATCATTGCAAAAATTAAATTTATTTTATTTAATAAATGAAATTTCAATTTTTTCAATAACTATGCATAAAGTCGAATTTATTTTATTAAAATCGTGTTTAAATGATCAAATGCATGCCAAAAACGTGTGTCGCACTTAGGTGCAAGCTATTAGGATCATTGCAAAAATTAAATTTATTTTATTTAATAAATGAAATTTCAATTTTTTCAATAACTATGCATAAAGTCGAATTTATTTTATTAAAATCGTGTTTAAATGATCAAATGCATGCCAAAAACGTGTGTCGCACTTAGGTGCAAGCTATTAGGATCATTGCAAAAATTAAATTTATTTTATTTATTAAATGAAATTTCAATTTCTTCAATACCAATGCATAAAGTCGAATTTATTTGATAGAAATCGTGTTTATATTATCAAATGCATGCCGAAAACATGTGTCGCACTTAGGTGCAAGCTATTAGGATCATTGCAAAAATTAAATTTATTTGCAGTGTGTCAAAATTAATAATTTTGTCTCTAAGCCTATCCCCGTAACATCAGGGGTACCGCAGGGGTCTCACTGTGGTCCAATATTGTTCCTACTTTTCATTAACGATCTTGGTGCTTATGTTAAACACTGTAATTTTTTACTTTTTGCGGACGATCTCAAAATCTTTCAAATGATTATTACTCCTTCTGATGCAGCTCACCTACAAGATGATTTAGATAATATATATAATTGGTGCTTAGACAATAACTTGCATTTCAATATTAGTAAATGCTTGTCGATATCTTTTAGAAGGGGCCGTGCTGTTGAAAATAATTACTCAATAAATGGTCAAATGTTACCAACTGTAAAACAGGTTGAAGACCTTGGTGTTTTATTCGACAGTTCCTTCTCCTTCTCTAAACATATTGACAGCATTTGTTGTAAGGCTTTCCAAACGCTTGGTTTTGTTAATAGATTTTCAAGAAATTTTTCACTGGATACACAGAAAACTTTATTTACCTCTTTAGTACGTCCTCAACTTGAATATGCTTCTTGTATTTGGTCTCCGTCTTATCATAAAAAAATTAATCAAATTGAGCGAGTTCAAAATAAATTTTTGATGACTATTTCTTTTAAAAGTGGTATCAATAGAGTTGACTATAGTCGTAGTAGTATGCTATTATCTCTTAATCTAATTTCCTTACGAGAAAGACGAATACATGCGGATTTATGTATTCTATATAAGTTAGTCAACGGGCAAATTAATTGCAGTGAGTTACTTGCATGTTTGAATTTTGTTATTCCCTTCAAAACAAGAAGTGGCAATGTTTTCCGCGAAATTTTTTATAAGTCTAATTTTGCAAGAAATTCGGCAATTTGTAGAATACTCCGGCTGTGTAATCGTGTCTCTTCCTCTCCTCATTTTATGCTATATTGCGCATCGTATATTAAATTTAAATATCACCTCAAGTTTATTGACTTATGTGCTCTTACCAATATATAGCGGTTTTAGTTACTAGTAATGAGATTTAGTTTATTTATTAAGTTTCTGTAATCGTAATTGTTAATATTATCTTATAGTTTTTATATTTCACATTGATGCTTTTATTTATTTCGTTGTTTATTAATCTATATTTATCTGTTTGTTATTTTATACTTTATTGTAAAAAGGTTGAATCCGTAAATAAAGTTATTATTATTATTATTATTTTATTTATTAAATGAAATTTCAATTTCTTCAATACCAATGCATAAAGTCGAATTTATTTGATTAAAATCGTTTTTATATGATCAAATGCATGCCAAAACATGTGTCGCACTTAGGTGCAAGCTATTAGGATCATTGCAAAAATTAAATTTATTTTATTTATTAAATGAAATTTCAATTTCTTCAATACCAATGCATAAAGTCGAATTTATTTTATTGAAATCGTGTTTATATGAGTAAAAGCATGCCGAAATCATGTGTCGCACTTAGGTGCAAGCTATTAGGATGATTGCAAAAATTAAATTTATTTTATTTATTACATGAAATTTAAATTTTTTCAATAACAATACATAAAGTCAAATTGATTTGATTGAAATCGTGTTTATTTGATCAAGCGCATGCCGAAATCATGTGTCGAACTTAGGTGCAGGCTATTAGGATTGTGGCGGCTCAAACAGCCCCACAGGCCACCCCACGCCGACGCCACTGGAACCGCGCACGGCACTGCGCGCCTTTCCCACCACGCGCGACGCCCGCGCGCCCCTTCCAACTTGCGTGACGCGCGCACGCCCCCACTCCGGCCAAAGCGGCCAAAAAGGGTATAAAACCCCAAACGCCAGGACAAGAAGACAGACAGCAGAGTGATCTTAAACCTGCTCTCTCCTTTGGCCTACAGCGTGATATTGAACCTGCTCGCCTTAGCTCTCCTCGACCCGCAGCGCGATACGAGCCTGCACCAGCGAAACCCAACTCCATCCCTCGTAGTGCGACACGAGCCTACACGATTCCGGAAGGGGGCCTATGGAGTGCCCCAGGAGGACCACCCCAGCCGCTGCCCGCCGACTACACCGAAATGTATGCAGAGAGTTCCTCCGACGTCCGAAGCTCCCAGTCATCGTTTCCCCGCTGAAGGCGACCCCCGTGAAACCACAGCCTACCTCCCGATCGACGAGGCCACGCCACGGATCCCCCAAGAAACCACTGGTCTACCCACGCTCACCGAAGAAGAGGCCATCCGTACGACGCCACTGCACGCCGCCTCCCAGAGCCTTCTCTCCGCTCCCGCCGTCGCCGACCGAGCAGTTACGCCGCCAACTCGCCCCCCTCAGACGCGAGGGCCCCCGGCTTGCATGCTATCGACTCACCGCCATCGACCTCCCGCCTAGGAGGACCTACCACGGCGTCAGCCCCCGGAAGGTGCACCTGACAGACCCCCGCCATTTCCCCGTCCGAACCAACCGTAGGAGGGAGACAAGTCAATCGACACCCCGGCTCACGACCTAGGTTATCTTGTATCTTGTGTGAATAGCGAATAAATACTTAAAACTGGAGATTAAAACTTGTCAATTCAACGACAAGCCCGTAAACCCCCCAAATTGGTGACCCCGACTTTGAAAAACACGCAAGATGCCAGACAACGATAATACAACGAGTATCAGCAGGGTGCAGGTCAAAATCCCACCTTTCTGGCCGGATGACCCAGAAATGTGGTTCGCTCAGGTCGAGAGCCAATTCGCGATCGCTGGGATAACCAGCGACGAAACAAAGTACGGCCACGTGGCAGGGAACCTCGAAGCCCGCTACGCAAAGGAAATTCGTGACATTTTAACGAACCCACCAGCCACAGGAAAGTACACAACGCTCAAAAAGGAGCTAACGCAGCGATTAAGCGTGAGCCAGGAACACAGAACGAAACAACTCCTGGAAAGCGAAGAATTGGGCGACCGCAAACCGTCTCAATTCCTGAGACACCTGCAGCACCTCGCAGGATCGGCAGTGCCCGAAGCGTTGCTGCGTTCAATATGGATCACCCGACTCCCGGCTAATGCCCAGGCCATATTAGCAACGCAAACCAAGGCCCAGCTCAACGAAGTATCCGAGTTAGCAGATGCTATCGTCAACACCACGGCCCCGCAAATCAACGAAGCCAGTGCATCATACAACGACACGATGAAGACACTAGTGGAAGAAGTTCAACAGCTCAAGGCGCAGTTCAGCAGACGTCCATCACGACAGGACCAGCCAAGCCCTCACATACGAAGTCGATCCCGAAGCCAAAACCAAAACCGAAATAAACAAACCTACGACACGTGTTGGTATCACTTCAAGTTCGGGAAAGAAGCCAGAAATTGCCGACCACCGTGCAAAGCGAACACCAGCACGGGAAACGGCCAAGGCAGTCAATCATGACGGCAGATGACTTGCCCCAACAGCTGCGCCGTCTTTTCGTAACGGATCAACACTCCAAAATACGCTTTTTAATAGATACCGGAGCAGACATCTGTATATTCCCGAGACAACTAATACAAGGAAAAAGAGCAGCAACGACATACAAACTATACGCGGCGAACGACACCGAAATTAAAACATATGGAACAATCAACCTCAACCTTGACATAAAGCTGAGACGAGACTTTCCATGGCGATTCGTAGTAGCTGATACGCAGAAACCAATAATCGGCGCAGACTTTCTCTCGCACTACGGATTACTAGTCGACATGCGAAACGGAAAAGTGTGCGACGCACAGACCAACCTCACGACAAGAGGGAAGTACGCTGACAACTCCGACAACACCACGATCAGCACCGTACACAGTACATCGAAATTCCACGAAATCCTGAAAGAATTTCCCAACATCTGCAAACCCGCTGGTATATTAAAACCACCATGCCACGCGAAGCAGCACGAAATTTACACCACGCCAGGACCTCCCATCGCGAGCAGACCGAGACGACTCGCGCCGGATAAACTGGAAATCGCAAAAAAAGAATTTCAAGTGATGTGCCAACTAGGGATTGCCCGACCATCAAAAAGTCCATGGTCATCTCCACTACATCTTGAACCGAAAAAGAACACCGAGTAGCGACCATGCGGCGACTACCGAGCACTAAACGGAAGAACAATGCCAGACGAATACCCCATTCGTCACATCGAAGACTTCGCACAGCAGCTACATGGAAAAACATGGTTTTCCACAGTCGATCTAGTACGAGCTTACAACCAGATACCAGTAGCAGAGCAGGACATCCAAAAAACAGCCATAACCACCCCATTTGGTCTTTTTGAGTTCCCCTACATGACATTCGGTTTACGCAACGCAGCTCAGACGTTCCAACGATTCATGGACAAAATCCTAAACGACCTCGAATTTTGCTATGTATATATCGACGATATACTAATACCTTCCACACCAGAGGAAGAACACGCGAAGCATCTACGACAACTATTCCAAAGACTACACGACAACGGGATCATAATCAGTCCAGCAAAGTGCAGCTTCGGAACAGAAGAAATCTCATTCCTAGGATACCGAGTCACAGGAGAAGGAACCGAACCCCTCCCAGACAAGGTCGAAGTAATCCAGAACCTCACATTGCCAGCAACAGCGAAGAAGCTCAGACAAATGCTCGGGATGATTAACTATTATCGGAGATTCATCCCAGACGCAGCGAGAGTGCAAGCACCACTTAACGAACTTCTGAAAGGAAAAATCAAAGGCAACCAAATCATCACGTGGACCGAGGAAGCACGAATCGCGTTCACCGAGTGCAAAACGCAGATAGCCAACGCAACACTGTTAACATACCCCAAACCCAACGCCCGACTATCGGTAACGACAGATGCGTCAGACACAGCCTTAGGAAGCGTCATCCAACAACTTCAAGACGGAGAATGGAAACCTCTGGCGTTCCTATCGCGGAAACTGACCACGGCAGAACAAAAATACGCGGCATACGACAGAGAATTGCTCGCAATTTACGCCACGATAAAGCATTATCAGCATCTCCTCGAAGGACGATCCTTCACAGTGTACACCGACCACAAACCAATAACGTTCGCGTTCCGACAAAAACCAGGAAAAAGTACACCCAGACAATTCCGCTACCTCGACTTCATCGGCCAATTTATGACCGATATCCAGCACATCGCAGGGAAAGACAACATCGTCGCAGACACACTGTCCCGTATCGAGCAAATCGAAACAGGAATCAAGCTCGTACCACTTGGAAACGACCAAGAAACGGACCAGGAGCTCAAACACATCTTGGACCACGGAAACACAGGATTGCAGCTGAAAAAAATCTATTTTCCCAAACACGACGTCAGCCTATTCTGCGACATAGCCACAAAAACAGCCAGACCATACGTAACGACCAAATTCCGAAAACAAGTGTTCGATAGCTTGCATCAGATATCTCACCCAGGAGTTCGACCGACAACAAAGCTCATCACGGAAAAATTCGTATGGCCCAAAATCCGAGCCGACTGCAGACAATAGACCCGACAGTGCATACAGTGCCAACGATCAAAGATAACAAGACACAACGCACCGCCCGCAACAGCTTTCCAGCTCCCGTCAGCCCGCTTCGACCACGTCCACATAGACATAGTGGGACCACTCCCAGAATCCAGAGGGAAGAAATACATACTAACGTGCATTGACTGCTTTACACGATGGCCAGAAGCCATTCCCATGGCCAACATGGAAGCCAGCACGGTAGCCCGACATTTTTTACAAATTGGATAGCCAGATTCGGAGCACCGCTCCGAGTCACGACGGACCAAGGCAGGCAATTCGAATTACAATTGTTCAAGCAATTAGAACAAATGATCGGATTCACTAGACACAGGACCACGGCTTACCATCCCCAGGCAAACGGACTCGTAGAACGATTCCACCGACAGCTTAAATCAGCCCTGATGTGCCACCAAACGGAAGCATGGACCGAAACACTACCCTTCGTACTCCTCGGCATCCGTTCCGCTTGGAAAGAAGACATCGCAGCAACCGCAGCAGAAATGGTGTACGGTAACCCCATCAGACTACCAGGAGAAGTTCTCACCGAAAGGCCATCCGAACACGACATCGACCCAGAGAACTACGTAACGCAACTCCGAAGACACGTCCAACAAATCCAACCAACGCAAACAACAAATCATAGTCTACAAAGGCCATTTACCTTCAAAAACTTAGACACGACAACACACGTTTTCGTACGACACGACGCCGTCCGAAAACCGCTCCAGCCACCTTACGACGGACCATACGAAATCGTCAGGAGGACCAGAAGCACGTTCACCATTAAGAAACACGGAGAACCAGTGACAGTAGCTGCACAACGAGTCAAGCCAGCGTTCATAGAGCAAACGCCCCCGGCAACCGATCACCAAACGCCACCGCCCAGCAGCACGAAACCTACCAGGAAAACCAAACTCACCGTACGTTTTCTGCAGTGACTCCATCACTAGGAAGGGGGTGTGTGGCGGCTCAAGCAGCCCCACAGGCCACCCCTCGCCGACGCCACTGGAACCGCGCACGGCACTGCGCGCCCTTCCTACCAAGCGTGACGCCCGCGCGCCCCTTCCAACTTGCGTGACGCGCGCACGCCCCCACCCCGGCCAAAGCGGCCAAAAAGGGTATAAAACCCCAAACGCCAGGACAAGAAGACAGACAGCAGAGTGATCTTGAACCTGCTCTCTCCTCTGGCCTACAGCGTGATATTGAACCTGCTCGCCTTAGCTCTCCTCGACCCGCAGCGCGATACGAGCCTGCACCAGCGAAACCCAACTCCATCCCCCGTGGTGCGACACGAGCCTACACGACCCCGGAAGCCGCCTATGGAGTGCCCCAGGAGGACCACCCCAGCCGCTGCCCGCCGACTACACCGAAATGTATGGAGAGAGTTCCTCCGACGTCCGAAGCTCCCAGTCATCGTTTCCCCGCTGAAGGCGACCCCCGTGAAACCACAGCCTACCTCCCGATCGACGAGGCCACGCCACGGATCCCCCAAGAAACCACTGGTCTACCCACGCTCACCGAAGAAGAGGCCATCCGTACGACGCCACTGCACGCCGCCTCCCAGAGCCGTCTCTCCGCTCCCGCCGTCGCCGACCGAGCAGTTACGCCGCCAACTCGCCCCCCTCGGACGCGAGGCCCCCGGCTTGCATCCTAACGACTCACCGCCATCGACCTCCCGCCTAGGAGGACCTACCGCGGCGTCAGCCCCCGGAAGGTGCACCTGACAGACCCCCGCCGTTTCCCCGTCCAAACCAACCGTAGGAGGGAGACAAGTCAATCGACACCCCGGCTCACGACCTAGGTTATCTTGTATCTTGTGTGAATAGCGAATAAATACTTAAAACTGGAGAGTAAAACTTGTCAATTCAACGACAAGCCCGTAAACCCCCCAAAGGATCATTGCGAAAATTAAATTTAATTTATTTATTAAATGAAATTTCAATTTTTTCATTAACAATGCATAAAGTCAAATCTATTTTAATGAAATCGTATTTATACGACCAAAAGCATGCCGAAAACATGGGTCGCACTTAGGTGCAAGCTATTAGGATCATTGCAAAAATTAAATTTATTTTATTTATTAAATTAAATTAAAATTTCTTCAAAACCAATGCTTAAAGTCAAATTTATTTGATTGAAATCGTGTTTATATGATCAAATACATGCCAAAAATATGTCTCGCACTTAGGTGCAAGCTATAAGGATCATTGCAAAAATTAAATTTATTTTATTTATTAAATGAAATTTTAATTTTTTCAATAACAATGCATAAAGTCAAATTTATTTGATTGAAATCGTGTTTATATGATCAAAAGCATGCCGATATCATGTGTCGCACTTGGGTGCAAGCTATTAGGATCATTGCAAAAATTAAATTTATTTTATTTATTACATTAAATTTCAATTTTTTCAATAAAAATGCATAAATTCAAATTTATTTGATTTAAATCGTGTTTATATGATCAAATGTATGCCGATATCATGTGTCGCACTTAGGTGCAAGCTATTAGGATCATTGCAAACAATAAAATTTATTTTATTTATTAAATGAAATTTCAATTTTTTCAATAACAATGCATAAAGTCGAATTTATTTTATTGAAATCGTGTTTATATGAGCAAACGCATGCCGAAATCATGTGTCGCACTTAGGTGCAAGCTATTAGCATCATTGCAAAAATTAAATTTATTTTATTTATTAAATGAAATTTCAATTTTTTCAATAACAATGCTTAAAGTCGAATTTATTTGGTTGAAATCGTGTTTATATGATCAAATGCATGCCGAAATAATGTGTCGCACTTAGGTGCAAGCTATTAGGATCATTGCAAAAAATAAAATTTATTTTATTTATTAAATAAAATTTCAATTTTTTTAATAACAATGCATAAAGTCGAATTTATTTTATTGAAATCGTGTTTATATGATCAAAAGCATGCCGAAAGCAAGTGTCGCACTTAGGTGCAAGCTATTAGGATCATTGCAAAAATTAAATTTATTTTATTTATTAAATGAAATTTCAATTTTTTCAATAACAATGCATGAAGTCAAATTTATTTTATTGAAATCGTGTTTATATGATCAAATGCATGCCGAAATCATGTGTCGCACGTAGGTGCAGGCTATTAGGATCATTGCAAAAAATAAAATTTATTTTATTTATTAAATAAAATTTCAATTTTTTTAATAACAATGCATAAAGTCGAATTTATTTTATTGAAATCGTGTTTATATGATCAAAAGCATGCCGAAAGCAAGTGTTGCACTTAGGTGCAAGCTATTAGGATCATTGCAAAAATTAAATTTATTTTATTTATTAAATGAAATTTCAATTTTTTCAATAACAATGCATAAAGTCGAATTTATTTTATTGAAATCGTGTTTATATGATCAAATGCATGCCGAAATCATGTGTCGCACGTAGGTGCAGGCTATTAGGATCATTGCAAAAATTAAATTTATTTTATTTATTACAAGAAATTTCAGTTTTTTCAAACACAATGCATAAAGTCAAATTTATTTGTTAGAAATCGTGTTTATATGATCAAATGTATGCCGAAATAATGTGTCGCACTTAGGTGCAAGCTATAAGGATCATTGCAAAAATTAAATTTATTTTATTTATTAAATGAAATTTCAATTTTTTCAATAACAATGCATGAAGTCAAATTTATTTTATTGAAATCGTGTTTATATGAGCAAATGCATGCCGAAAGCAAGTGTCGCACTTAGGTGCAAGCTATTAGGATCATTGCGAAAATTAAATTTATTTTATTTATTAAATGAAATTTCAATTTTTTCAATACCAATGCATAAAGTCGAATTTATTTTATTGAAATCGTGTATATAAGATCAAATAGATGCCGAAATCATGTGTCGCACTTAGGTGCAAGCTATTAGGATCATTGCAAAAATTAAATTTATTTTATTTATTAAATGAAATTTCAATTTTTTCAATACCAATGCATAAAGTCGAATTTATTTTGTTGAAATCGTGTTTATATGAGCAAATGCATGCCGAAAGCAAGTGTCGCACTTAGATGCAAGCTATTAGGATCATTGCAAAAATTAAATTTATTTTATTTATTATATGAAATTTCAATTTTTTCAATAACAATGGATAAAGTCGAATTTATTTGTTAGAAATCGTGCTTATATGATCAAATGTATGCCGAAATAATGTGTCGCACTTAGGTGCAAGCTATTAGGATCATTGCAAAAATTAAATTTAATTTATTTATTAAATTAAATTTCAATTTTTTCAATAACAATGCATAAAGTCAAATTTATTTGATTGAAATCGTGTTTATATGATCAAAAGCATGCTGAAATCATGTGTCGCACTAAGGTGCAAGCTATTAGGATCATTGCAAAAATTAAATGTATTTTATTTATTAAATGAAATATCAATTTTTTCAATAACAATGCATAAAGAAGAATTTATTTTATTGAAATCGTGTTTAAATGATCAAATGCATACAGAAAACATGTATCGCACTTAGGTGCAAGCTATTAGGATCATTGCAAAAATTAAATTTATTTTATTACTTGTAATTTCAATTTTTTCAATAACAATGCATAAAGTCAAATTTATTTGATTGAAATCGTAATTATATGATCAAATGCTTGCCTAAAACATGTGTCGCACTTAGGTGCAAGCTATTAGGATCATTGCAAAAATTAAATTTATTTTATTTATTAAATGAAATTTTAATTTTTTCAATAACAATGCATAAAGTCAAATTTATTTGATTGAAATCGTGTTTATATGATCAAAAGCATGCCGAAATTATGTGTCGCACTAAGGTGCAAGCTATAAGGATCATTGCAAAAATTAAATTTATTTTATTTATTACATGAAATTTCAATTTTTTCAATAAAAATGCATAAATTCAAATTTATTTGATTTAAATCGTGTTTATATGATCAAATGCATGCCGATATCATGTGTCGCACTTAGGTGCAAGGTGCAAGGTAACAGCACATAAGTGAAGATACGTGCAGTGTGCGAAACTAACATTATATTATATAATGAATATTAAAAATATATAAAATAATCGATACATAAATAAAAAATATATAAATAAATATATATATATATATATATATACATACATACATACATACCCACATACACTTACACAGATGTATAGATATAGATAGATAAAACCGCAAGACCGACATTACACATTAAAACTTTTAAATGATGACACGTTAAAATTACTAACATAAGTACTTAAAAGATACAAAAATATACATAAATAAAATTGCATGATGAACATTACACATTAAAACTTATTGACTAATAAAATCCTTGTTAAAGTTGCATTACAGTTATAGTTATTTAAAAGTGAATAATACTTATCACAATACAAACCAACTAGACTATAGCAGTTGCCAAATACTCTTCAAACGAGTAGAATGCTTGTTTAATTAAGTAGTTTTTGCACCACGTTTTATATTTCTTAATGTTTAGTTGCTGAATATTGCTGGACAATACGTTAAAAAAATTGATACAATAATATTTTGCATAAAGTCTAATTTATTTTATTGAAATCGTGTTTATATGATCAAATGCATGCACTTAGGTGCAAGCTATTAGGATCATTGCAAAAATTAAATTTATTTTATTTATTAAATGAAATTTCAATTTTTTCAATAACAATGCAGAAAGTCGAATTTATTTTATTGAAATCGTGTTTATATGATCAAAATCATGCCGAAATCATGTGTCGCACTTAGGTGCAAGCAATTAGGATCATTGCAAAAATTAAATTTATTTTATTTATTAAATGAAATATCAATTTTTTCAATAACAACGCATAAAGTTGAATTTATTTTATTGAAATCGTGTTTATATGATCAAATGCATGCCGAAATCATGTGTCGCACTTAGGTGCAAGCTATTAGAATCATTGCAAAAATTAAATTTATTTTATTTATTAAATGAAATTTCAATTTTTTCAATAACAATGCATAAAGTCGAATTTATTTTATTGAAATCGTGTTTATATGATCAAAATGATGCCGAAATCATGTGTCGCACTTAGGTGCAAGCAATTAGGATCATTGCAAAAATTAAATTTATTTTATTTATTAAATGAAATATCAATTTTTTCAATAACAATGCATAAAGTCGAATTTATTTTATTAAAATCGTGTTTATATGATCAAAATCATGCCGAAATCATGTGTCGCACTTAGGTGCAAGCAATTAGGATCATTGCAAAAATTAAATTTATTTTATTTATTAAATGAAATTTCAATTTCTTTAAAAACAATGCATAAAGTCGAATTTATTTGATTGAAGTCGAGTTTATATGACCAAATGCATGCCGAAATCATGTGTCGCACTTAGGTGCTAGCTATTAGGATTATTGCAAAAATTAAATTAATTTTATTTATTAAATGAAATTTCAATTTTTTCAATAACAATGCATAAAGTCGAATTTATTTGATTGATATCGTGTTTATATAACCAAGAGCATGCCTAATACATGATTCGCACTTAGGTGCAAGCCATTAGGATCATTGCAAAAATTAAATTTATTTTATGTATTAAATGAAATATCAATTTTTTCAATAACAACGCATAAAGTCGAATTTATTTTATTGAGATCGTGTTTATATGATCAAATGCATGCCGAAATCATGTAACGCACTTAGGTGCAAGCTATTAGGATCATTGCAAAAATTATATTGATTTTATTTATTAAATGAAATTTCAATTTTTTCAATAACAATGCATAAAGTCGAATTTATTAGATTGAAATCGTGTTTATATGATCAAATGCATGCCGAAATCATGTGTCGCACTTAGTTGCAAGCTATTAGGATCATTGCAAAAATTAAATTGATTTTATTTATTAAATGAAATTTCAATTATTTCAATAACAATGCATAAAGTCGAATTTATTAGATTGAAATAGTGTTTATATGATCAAATGCATGCCGAAATCATGTGTCGCACCTAGGTGCAAGCTATTAGGATCATTGCAAAAATTAAATTTATTTTATTTATTAAATGAAATTTCAATTTTTTCAATAACAATGCATAAAGTCGAATTTATTAGATTGAAATCGTGTTTATATGATCAAATGCATGCCGAAATCATGTGTCGCACTTAGGTGCAAGCTATTAGGATCATTGCAAAAATTAAATTGATTTTATTTATTAAATGAAATTTCAATTATTTCAATAACAATGCATAAAGTAGAATTTATTAGATTGAAATCGTGTTTATATGATCAAATGCATGCCGAAATCATGTGTCGCACTTAGGTGCAAGCTATTAGGATCATTGCAAAAATTATATTGATTTTATTTATTAAATGAAATTTCAATTTTTTCAATAACAATGCATAAAGTCGAATTTATTAGATTGAAATCGTGTTTATATGATCAAATGCATGCCGAAATCATGTGTCGCACTTAGGTGCAAGCTATTAGGATCATTGCAAAAATTAAATTGATTTTATTTATTAAATGAAATTTCAATTATTTCAATAACAATGCATAAAGTCGAATTTATTAGATTGAAATCGTGTTTATATGATCAAATGCATGCCAAAATCATGTGTCGCACCTAGGTGCAAGCTATTAGGATCATTGCAAAAATTAAATTTATTTTATTTATTAAATGAAATTTCAATTTCTTTAAAAACAATGCATAAAGTCGAATTTATTTTATTGAAATCGTGTTTATATGATCAAATGCATGCCGAAATCATGTGTCGCACTTAGGTGCAAGCTATTAGGATCATTGCAAAAATTAAATATATTTTATTTATTAAATGAAATTTCAATTTTTTCAATAACAATGCATAAAGTCGAATTTATTTTATTGAAATCGTGTTTATATGATCAAAATCATGCCGAAATCATGTGTCGCACTTAGGTGCAAGCAATTAGGATCATTGCAAAAATTAAATTTATTTTATTTATTAAATGAAATTTCAATTTCTTTAAAAACAATGCATAAAGTCGAATTTATTTGATTGAAGTCGAGTTTATATGACCAAATGCATGCCGAAATCATGTGTCGCACTTAGGTGCTAGCTATTAGGATTATTGCAAAAATTAAATTAATTTTATTTATTAAATGAAATTTCAATTTTTTCAATAACAATGCATAAAGTCGAATTTATTTTATTGAAATCGTGTTTATATGATCAAAATCATGCCGAAATCATGTGTCGCACTTAGGTGCAAGCAATTAGGATCATTGCAAAAATTAAATTTATTTTATTTATTAAATGAAATTTCAATTTCTTTAAAAACAATGCATAAAGTCGAATTTATTTGATTGAAGTCGAGTTTATATGACCAAATGCATGCCGAAATCATGTGTCGCACTTAGGTGCTAGCTATTAGGATTATTGCAAAAATTAAATTAATTTTATTTATTAAATGAAATTTCAATTTTTTCAATAACAATGCATAAAGTCGAATTTATTTGATTGATATCGTGTTTATATAACCAAGAGCATGCCTAATACATGATTCGCACTTAGGTGCAAGCCATTAGGATCATTGCAAAAATTAAATTTATTTTATGTATTAAATGAAATATCAATTTTTTCAATAACAACGCATAAAGTCGAATTTATTTTATTGAGATCGTGTTTATATGATCAAATGCATGCCGAAATCATGTAACGCACTTAGGTGCAAGCTATTAGGATCATTGCAAAAATTATATTGATTTTATTTATTAAATGAAATTTCAATTTTTTCAATAACAATGCATAAAGTCGAATTTATTAGATTGAAATCGTGTTTATATGATCAAATGCATGCCGAAATCATGTGTCGCACTTAGTTGCAAGCTATTAGGATCATTGCAAAAATTAAATTGATTTTATTTATTAAATGAAATTTCAATTATTTCAATAACAATGCATAAAGTCGAATTTATTAGATTGAAATAGTGTTTATATGATCAAATGCATGCCGAAATCATGTGTCGCACCTAGGTGCAAGCTATTAGGATCATTGCAAAAATTAAATTTATTTTATTTATTAAATGAAATTTCAATTTTTTCAATAACAATGCATAAAGTCGAATTTATTAGATTGAAATCGTGTTTATATGATCAAATGCATGCCGAAATCATGTGTCGCACTTAGGTGCAAGCTATTAGGATCATTGCAAAAATTAAATTGATTTTATTTATTAAATGAAATTTCAATTATTTCAATAACAATGCATAAAGTAGAATTTATTAGATTGAAATCGTGTTTATATGATCAAATGCATGCCGAAATCATGTGTCGCACTTAGGTGCAAGCTATTAGGATCATTGCAAAAATTATATTGATTTTATTTATTAAATGAAATTTCAATTTTTTCAATAACAATGCATAAAGTCGAATTTATTAGATTGAAATCGTGTTTATATGATCAAATGCATGCCGAAATCATGTGTCGCACTTAGGTGCAAGCTATTAGGATCATTGCAAAAATTAAATTGATTTTATTTATTAAATGAAATTTCAATTATTTCAATAACAATGCATAAAGTCGAATTTATTAGATTGAAATCGTGTTTATATGATCAAATGCATGCCAAAATCATGTGTCGCACCTAGGTGCAAGCTATTAGGATCATTGCAAAAATTAAATTTATTTTATTTATTAAATGAAATTTCAATTTCTTTAAAAACAATGCATAAAGTCGAATTTATTTTATTGAAATCGTGTTTATATGATCAAATGCATGCCGAAATCATGTGTCGCACTTAGGTGCAAGCTATTAGGATCATTGCAAAAATTAAATATATTTTATTTATTAAATGAAATTTCAATTTTTTCAATAACAATGCATAAAGTCGAATTTATTTTATTGAAATCGTGTTTATATGATCAAAATCATGCCGAAATCATGTGTCGCACTTAGGTGCAAGCAATTAGGATCATTGCAAAAATTAAATTTATTTTATTTATTAAATGAAATATCAATTTTTTCAATAACAATGCATAAAGTCGAATTTATTTTATTGAAATCGTGTTTATATGATCAAAATCATGCCGAAATCATGTGTCGCACTTAGGTGCAAGCAATTAGGATCATTGCAAAAATTAAATTTATTTTATTTATTAAATGAAATTTCAATTTCTTTAAAAACAATGCATAAAGTCGAATTTATTTGATTGAAGTCGAGTTTATATGACCAAATGCATGCCGAAATCATGTGTCGCACTTAGGTGCTAGCTATTAGGATTATTGCAAAAATTAAATTAATTTTATTTATTAAATGAAATTTCAATTTTTTCAATAACAATGCATAAAGTCGAATTTATTTGATTGAAATCGTGTTTATATAACCAAGAGCATGCCTAATACATGATTCGCACTTAGGTGCAAGCCATTAGGATCATTGCAAAAATTAAATTTATTTTATGTATTAAATGAAATATCAATTTTTTCAATAACAACGCATAAAGTCGAATTTATTTTATTGAGATCGTGTTTATATGATCAAATGCATGCCGAAATCATGTGTCGCACTTAGTTGCAAGCTATTAGGATCATTGCAAAAATTAAATTGATTTTATTTATTAAATGAAATTTCAATTATTTCAATAACAATGCATAAAGTCGAATTTATTAGATTGAAATCGTGTTTATATGATCAAATGCATGCCGAAATCATGTGTCGCACCTAGGTGCAAGCTATTAGGATCATTGCAAAAATTAAATTTATTTTATTTATTAAATGAAATTTCAATTTTTTCAATAACAATGCATAAAGTCGAATTTATTAGATTGAAATCGTGTTTATATGATCAAATGCATGCCGAAATCATGTCTCGCACTTAGGTGCAAGCTATTAGGATCATTGCAAAAATTAAATTGATTTTATTTATTAAATGAAATTTCAATTATTTCAATAACAATGCATAAAGTCGAATTTATTAGATTAAAATCGTGTTTATATGATCAAATGCATGCCAAAATCATGGGTCGCACCTAGGTGCAAGCTATTAGGATCATTGCAAAAATTAAATTTATTTTATTTATTAAATGAAATTTCAATTTCTTTAAAAACAATGCATAAAGTCGAATTTATTTTATTGAAATCATGTTTATATGATCAAATGCATGCCGAAATCATGTGTCGCACTTAGGTGCAAGCTATTAGGATCATTGCAAAAATTAAATTTATTTTATTTATTAAATGAAATTTCAATTTTTTCAATAACAATGCATAAAGTCGAATTTATTAGATTGAAATCGTGTTTATATGATCAAATGCATGCCGAAATCATGTGTCGCACTTAGGTGCAAGCTATTAGGATCATTGCAAAAATTAAATTGATTTTATTTATTAAATGAAATTTCAATTATTTCAATAACAATGCATAAAGTCGAATTTATTTGATTGAAATCGTGTTTATATAACCAAGAGCATGCCTAATACATGATTCGCACTTAGGTGCAAGCCATTAGGATCATTGCAAAAATTAAATTTATTTTATGTATTAAATGAAATATAATTTTTTTCAATAACAACGCATAAAGTCGAATTTATTTTATTGAGATCGTGTTTATATGATCAAATGCATGCCGAAATCATGTGTCGCACTTAGGTGCAAGCTATTAGGATCATTGCAAAAATTAAATTGATTTTATTTATTAAATGAAATTTCAATTTTTTCAATAACAATGCATAAAGTCGAATTTATTAGATTGAAATCGTGTTTATATGATCAAATGCATGCCGAAATCATGTGTCGCACTTAGTTGCAAGCTATTAGGATCATTGCAAAAATTAAATTGATTTTATTTATTAAATGAAATTTCAATTATTTCAATAACAATGCATAAAGTCGAATTTATTAGATTGAAATCGTGTTTATATAATCAAATGCATGCCGAAATCATGTGTCGCACCTAGGTGCAAGCTATTAGGATCATTGCAAAAATTAAATTTATTTTATTTATTAAATGAAATTTCAATTTTTTCAATAACAATGCATAAAGTCGAATTTATTAGATTGAAATCGTGTTTATATGATCAAATGCATGCCGAAATCATGTCTCGCACTTAGGTGCAAGCTATTAGGATCATTGCAAAAATTAAATTGATTTTATTTATTAAATGAAATTTCAATTATTTCAATAACAATGCATAAAGTCGAATTTATTAGATTAAAATCGTGTTTATATGATCAAATGCATGCCAAAATCATGGGTCGCACCTAGGTGCAAGCTATTAGGATCATTGCAAAAATTAAATTTATTTTATTTATTAAATGAAATTTCAATTTCTTTAAAAACAATGCATAAAGTCGAATTTATTTTATTGAAATCGTGTTTATATGATCAAATGCATGCCGAAATCATGTGTCGCACTTAGGTGCAAGCTATTAGGATCATTGCAAAAATTAAATTTATTTTATTTATTAAATGAAATTTCAATTTTTTCAATAACAATGCATAAAGTCGAATTTATTAGATTGAAATCGTGTTTATATGATCAAATGCATGCCGAAATCATGTGTCGCACTTAGGTGCAAGCTATTAGGATCATTGCAAAAATTAAATTGATTTTATTTATTAAATGAAATTTCAATTATTTCAATAACAATGCATAAAGTCGAATTTATTTTATTGAAATCGTGTTTATATAATCAAATGCATGCCGAAATCATGTGTCGCACTTAGGTGCAAGCTATTAGGATCATTGCAAAAATTAAATTTATTTTATTTATTAAATGAAATTTCAATTTTTTTCAATAACAATGAATAAAGTCGAATTTATTAGATTGAAATCGTGTTTATATGATCAAATGCATGCCGAAATTATGTATCGCACTTAGGTGCAAGCTATTAGGATCATTGCAAAAATTAAATTGATTTTATTTATTAAATGAAATTTCAATTATTTCAATAACAATGCATAAAGTCGAATTTATTTTATTGAAATCGTGTTTATATGATCAGATGCATGCCGAAATCATGTGTCGCACCTAGGTGCAAGCTATTAGGATCATTGCAAAAATTAAATTTATTTTATTTATTAAATGAAATTTCAATTTCTTTAAAAACAATGCATGAAGTCGAATTTATTTTATTGAAATCGTGTTTATATGATCAAATGCATGCCGAAATCATGTGTCGCACTTAGGTGTAAGCTATTAGGATCATTGCAAAAATTAAATTGATTTTATTTATTAAATGAAATTTCAATTATTTCAATAACAATGCATAAAGTCGAATTTATTTTATTGAAATCGTGTTTATATAATCAAATGCATGCCGAAATCATGTGTCGCACTTAGGTGCAAGCTATTAGGATCATTGCAAAAATTAAATTTATTTTATTTATTAAATGAAATTTCAATTTTTTTCAATAACAATGAATAAAGTCGAATTTATTAGATTGAAATCGTGTTTATATGATCAAATGCATGCCGAAATTATGTATCGCACTTAGGTGCAAGCTATTAGGATCATTGCAAAAATTAAATTGATTTTATTTATTAAATGAAATTTCAATTATTTCAATAACAATGCATAAAGTCGAATTTATTTTATTGAAATCGTGTTTATATGATCAGATGCATGCCGAAATCATGTGTCGCACCTAGGTGCAAGCTATTAGGATCATTGCAAAAATTAAATTTATTTTATTTATTAAATGAAATTTCAATTTCTTTAAAAACAATGCATGAAGTCGAATTTATTTTATTGAAATCGTGTTTATATGATCAAATGCATGCCGAAATCATGTGTCGCACCTAGGTGCAAGCTGTTAGGATCATTGCAAAAATTAAATTGATTTTATTTATTAAATGAAATTTCAATTTTTTCAATAACAATGCATAAAGTCGAATTTATTTTATTGAAATCGTGTTTATATGATCAGATGCATGCCAAAATCATGTGTCGCACCTAGGTGCATGCTATTAGGATCATTGCAAAAATTAAATTTATTTTATTTATTAAATGAAATTTCAATTTCTTTAAAAACAATGCATAAAGTCGAATTTATTTTATTGAAATCGTGTTTATATGATCAAATGCATGCCGAAATCTTGTGTCGCACCTAGTTGCAAGCTATTAGGATCATTGCAAAAATTAAATTGATTTTATTTATTACATGAAATTTCAATTTTTTCAATAACAATGCATAAAGTCGAATTTATTTGATTAAAATCGTGTTTATATAACCAAGAGCATGCCTAATACATGGTTCGCACTTAGGTGCAAGCCATTAGGATCATTGCAAAAATTAAATTTATTTTATTTATTAAATGAAATATCAATTTTTTCAATAACAATGCATAAAGTCGAATTTATTTTATTGAAATCGTGTTTATATGATCAAAATCATGCCGAAATCATGTGTCGCACTTAGGTGCAAGCAATTAGGATCATTGCAAAAATTAAATTTATTTTATTTATTAAATGAAATTTCAATTTCTTTAAAAACAATGCATAAAGTCGAATTTATTTTATTGAAAACGTGTTTATATGATCAAATGCATGAGGAAATCATGTGTCGCACCTAGGTGCAAGCTATTAGGATCATTGCAAAAATTAAATTTATTTTATTTATTAAATGAAATTTCAATTTCTTTAAAAACAATGCATAAAGTCAAATTTATTTTATTGAAATCGTGTTTATATGATCAAATGCATGCCGAAATCATGTGTCGCACTTAGGTGCAAGCTATTTGGATCATTGCAAAAATGAAATTGATTTTATTTATTACATGAAATTTCAATTTTTTCAATACCAATGGATAAAGTCAAATTTATTTTATTAAAATCGTGTTTATATGATCAAATGCATGGCGAAATCATGTGTCGCACCTAGGTGCAAGCTATTAGGATCATTGCAAAAATTAAATTTATTTTATTTATTAAATGAAATTTCAATTTCTTTAAAAACAATGCATAAAGTCGAATTTATTTGATTGAAGTCGAGTTTATATGACCAAATGCATGCCGAAATCATGTGTCGCACCTAGGTGCAAGCTATCAGGATCATTGCAAAAATTAAATTGATTTTATTTATTAAATGAAATTTCAATTTTTTCAATAACAATGCATAAAATCGAATTTATTTTATTGAAAACGTGTTTATATGATCAAATGCATGAGGAAATCATGTGTCGCACCTAGGTGCAAGCTATTAGGATCATTGCAAAAATTAAATTTATTTTATTTATTAAATGAAATTTCAATTTCTTTAAAAACAATGCATAAAGTCAAATTTATTTTATTGAAATCGTGTTTATATAATCAAATGCATGCCGAAATCATGTGTCGCACCTAGGTGCAAGCTATTAGGATCATTGCAAAAATTAAATTTATTTTATTTATTAAATGAAATTTCAATTTTTTCAATAACAATGCATAAAGTTAAATTTATTTTATTGAAATCGTGTTTAACTGATCAAATGCATGCCAAAAACGTGTCTCGCACTTAGGTGCAAGCTATCAGGATCATTGCAAAAATTAAATTTATTTTATTTATTAAATGAAATTTCAATTTTTTCAATAACAATGAATAAAGTAGAATTTATTTAATAGAATCGTGTTTATATGATCAAATGCATGCCGAAAACATATGTCGCACTTAGGTGCAAGCTATTAGGATCATTGCAAAAATTAAATTTATTTTATTTATTAAATGAAATTTCAATTTTTTCAATAACAATGCATAACGTCAAATTTATTTTATTAAAATCGTGTTTATATGATCAAATGCATGCCAAAAACATGTGTTGCACTTAGGTGCAAGCTATTAGGATCATTGAAAAAATTAAATTTATTTTATTTATTAAATGAAATTTCAATTTCTTTAAAAACAATGCATAAAGTCGAATTTATTTTATTGAAAACGTGTTTATATGATCAAATGCATGAGGAAATCATGTGTCGCACCTAGGTGCAAGCTATTAGGATCATTGCAAAAATTAAATTTATTTTATTTATTAAATGAAATTTCAATTTCTTTAAAAACAATGCATAAAGTCAAATTTATTTTATTGAAATCGTGTTAATATGATCAAATGCATGCCGAAATCATGTGTCGAACTTAGGTGCAAGTTATTAGGATCATTGCAAAAATTAAATTTATTTTATTTATTACATGAAATTTCAATTTCTTCAATACCCATGCATAAAGTCGAATTTATTTTATTGAAATCGTGTTTATATGGTCAAATGCATGCCGAAATCATGAGTCGCACTTAGGTGCAAGCTATTAGGATCATTGCAAAAATTAAATTTATTTTATTTATTACATGAAATTTCAATTTTTTCAATAACAATGCATAAAGTCAGATTTATTTGATTAAAATCGTGTTTATATGATCAAATGCATGCCGAAATCATGTGTCGAGTTTAGGTGCAAGCTATTCGGATCATTGCAAAAATCAAATTTATTTTATTTATTAAATGAAATTTAAATTTTTTCAATAACAATGCATTAAGTCAAATTTATTTGATCGAAATCGTGTTAATTTGATTAAATGCATGCCGAAATCATGTGTCGCACTGAGGTGCAGGCTATTAGGATTGTTGCAAAAATTAAATTTATTTTATTTATTACATGAAATTTCAATTTTTTCAATAACAATGCGTTAAGTCATATTTATTTGATGTAAATCGTGTTTATATGATCAAATTCATGCCGAAATCATGTGTCGCACTTAGGTGCAAGCTATTAGGATCATTGCAAAAATTAAATTTATTTTATTTGTTAAATGAAATTTCAATTTTTTTCAATAACAATGCATAAAGTCGAATTTATTTTATTAAAATCGTGTTTATATGATCAAATGCATGCCGAAATCATGTGTCGCACTTAGGTGCAAGCAATTAGGATCATTGCAAAAATTAAATTTATTTTTTTTATTAAATGAAATTTCAATTTTTTCAATAACAATGCATAAAGTTAAATTTATTTGATTGAAATCGTATTTAACTGATCAACTGCATGAAAAAAACGTGTGTCGCACTAGTAGAGGATAATAGCCGATTCTGGGACAGGAAGTGATCCCGGAAGTGATCCCGGAAAACCGGAAGTGAAAATGGCAACGCTGTACGCCAAAATGGCTGCCAATTTAGTGGCGGGAAATTCAAATCTGGGGGATTTTAGGGTGAAAAAATTCAAATCTGGGGGATTTTAGGGTGGAAAAATTCAAATCTGGGGGATTTCGGGGTGGAAAAATTCAAATCTGGGGGATTTTCAACTCAAAATGTTCACCAACTGTCAAAATCTGGGGGATTTTAGTGGCGGGAAATTCAAAATCTGGGGGAATAAAATGGCAACAGCGGAGCTTGGAAGTTCTACAGTGTTGCCGAAAAGGCATCCGGTTTCCGGGAATTCCATCCGGTTTCACCCCGGAATGGCAACGCTGTCGAGCTTTAAGTTCAAGTTCGTGGCGGGAAATTCAAATCCAAAGTTCAGCGCCAGCCAAAGTTCTAAAGCGGGAAATTCAAAAAAATTAATTGCGGGGAATAAAATGGCAACAGCGGAGCTTGGAAGTTCTACAGTGTTGCCGAAAAGGCATCCTGTTTTCGAGAATTCCATCCGGTTTCACCCTGGAACGGCAACGCTGTCCAGCTTTAAGTTCAAGTTCGTGGCGGGAAATTTAAATCCAAAGTTCAGCGCCAGCCAAAGTTCTAAAGCGGGAAATTCAAAAGGTGGGGTCGACTTAAAGTTTTACAAAAGTGCCAACTGTTCACCAAAATTTAGTGCCAACCTAATAGCTTTATTTATATGTGAATATATCCGTAACGACTCGTCGGATTTGGTGTAGATATCTACTTTGCACGTTTTGAAATCTGATTCGGCAATCTGATTGGTTGAAAGTGCTAGTTATTTCATCATCCTCGAATATAACGAGCAGTTATTATGAATTCATCTTTATTGTAACGCGATGCATGATCTTAGAAGTGTGATTAATAACCGCAAGTTTTTGCGTAAAAGTGGAAGTATTGTTTCGATGAAAATTCTCAAATTAGAAAAGACAATCGAAAAACTGCGGAGAGACCTTGAATTGCGAAAAATTATAAACAACGAGTTGGTGAGACGTTTCGAAAAATTGACAATTTGTGTAAAAAGTGCTCAAGGTTGCAATCGAAATCGGTAACTTGGATAACAGACCAGACGTTGTGCTCAAGTTTCATCGCCGACGGACCGAAACAGCAAGCATCAGCAAAATATCAAATGAACGGGCGCGACGTAAGGAGATTTCGTGGAATAAAACAGTAAATCCTATGCGATAAGTGTCGGATTCGGCGTAGATATGCACTAATTAAAATGGAGCCGGAAATATTTGCACTTCGCGCAAATTGAGTAATATAATTTCAACACGAGGAAATTAATCAGTTTATTCAGAGATTCCGAGCAATAAACATGTTTTCGTGCGAGCTGTGTCCATCAACATTCACACTGAAGAGCAACTTGAAGAAGCATGTGCGGAAGTATCACCCCCAAGCAGCACCACCTCAGCCATCGGCAACAGCAGGACCCTCCCGAGCCTTGCCGCCGATGAAGAGGACAGCCAATGCTCCCCCAGCCCAAGCACCTCCGGCGAAGAAGGTGAAGCCGACCCCGAAGCCCCTGAAGTGTGACGCGTGCCAGGAGGAGTTTACCACACCACAACTCTTGGCTGGGCACATAAGAACTCAGCGCCACCTGCAGGTCATCGCCGCAAATGATGGGGAAGGCATCAAGCGGATCGCCTCAGCCTTCAGGCATCGCATAGCGAGCTATGCGATTGAGGCCACGCTGGAGAGCCTGACGGACATCCCCACGTTCCTCGAGGTGTGTGAGGAGAAGTTCGTCCGCTTGGTGGAGCGCCAGGAGCACCTAACATCTAAGGTGAATGTGGAACTCTTCGGCCTCTACACCAAGCCCGGGGATGAGGAAGTGCCGCCGGAGTTGAAGTCCTTCAACACCCGCTTCCAGGTGGTGACTCCAGGTGCTGACTTGGGGGGTATATATAGACAATTGTGTAGTGTGGTGAAAACGAAAAGTGAGGAGTTTCAGGTAAGTCGTAAACCTTTTTTAAACAAATTCGAAATATAAGTGCTACTCTTGATTCCAGGAGCGAGACAGCGGATGGGCCTTGTTAAAGGTATCTCACCTGGAGGTGAATATAAACAAGTATACCCCCATCCGCGGATCTTCGTACGTAGAGCTGCCCCCGTCCATCAAGAAGAAGAAGGCGTGCATCAATGTGCAGAATGAAGATGAGGCCTGCTTTGCATGGGCGGTGACGTCGGCTCTTCGTCCTGTGGATCATGGATACGCCCCTCACCGGCCCGCATCGTACCCGCATTATTCCGCGCTGCTGAATTTAACAGGTATGGAGCTGCCTTTCAAAATTAAAGATATCCTCAAATTTGAGGAGTTGAATAATATTTCTATTAATGTGTACGGGCTTGAGTTCAACGTCGAAAAACATATTCACGAAGTAGTAGGGCCAATTTACTTTACAAAATTTAGACGCGATAGACACGTAAACCTTCTTTACATCGAGGATGGAGAAAAGGGGCACTATGTCTGGATCAAACATTTATCCAGACTAGTAGCGACCCAAGTGTCCACCCATGGACATAAAAAACATTTATGTGATGGGTGTTTGACTTTCTTCTCCACCCAGACCACCCTTTCGAAACACGCAGAAAATGACTGCAACAAAATTTATACCATTATGCCCACTACAGAGTTGATTAAAAACAGAAATGGTGATATGGTGCCTGGAAATTTGCTACAATTCACGAATTTCAATTCAAAAATGCGGGTACCTTTCGCCGTTTACGCAGATTTTGAGTCCATTCTCACCCCGATTCAAACTTGTCAGCCGGATCCGAGCGGATCGTACACGTTTTCAACACATGTTCATACTCCGTACAGCTTCGCGTATTTTATTAAATGTTCTTATAATCCAAATTTGGATAAATTTGTAACGTATACTGGTTTGGACTGCCCTAAAGTGTTCATGGAGGAATTAGGCGAGGATGCTAAATGGATTTATGAAAATCATTTGAATCCAATAATTCCAATGCCGAAATTAACTCCGGGTGAGCAGTATTTATTTGACACCGCGACCGAATGCCACATATGTGAAAAACACTTGCAAATTTCTGATAAAGTCGCGGACCATTGTCATTTAACGGGGAAATTTGTCGGAGCCGCCCACTCCAAATGTAATTTAAATTATAAGATACCGCGATTTTTACCCATTTTTTTCCATAATTTAAGCGGTTACGATTCACATTTATTTATCAAAGAATTCGGCCTAGACAATGACAAAATTGATGTAATTCCTCAGAATAAAGAGAAATACATCTCATTTTCCAAATCAATTAAAGTCGATAAATATACGGACAAGCGCGGAGTTGATCGCGATGTTTATTTGAAATTAAGATTTTTAGACTCATTTAGATTCATGGCATCATCTTTAGACAAACTAGCTAGAAATTTAAAGCCGGAGCAATTAAATACTGTTAGAAAACATTTTCCCATTACTGAACAATTCGATTTGGTCACGAAAAAAGGTGTCTTTCCCTACCAGTATATGGACGACTTTTCAAAATTAGCCGAAACGAAATTACCACCCAGGAAATTATTTTTTAATACATTAACAAACACAGATATCACAGCTAAGGAGTATGAGCACGCTGAAAACGTTTGGCAGCATTTTAATTGCAAAACTTTGCAAGAATATTCAGATCTATATTTAAAAACTGATGTATTACTACTAGCCGACATCTTTGAAAATTTCCGCGATGTTTGTTTAAAGGCGTATAACTTGGATCCCGCTCATTATTACACGGCTCCCGGACTGTCGTGGGATGCTATGCTGAAATTGACAGACATTAAATTAGAATTACTGACGGACATTGACATGCACCATTTTATTCGCAAAGGTATTCGTGGTGGTATAAGCCAGTGCTCTTTACGCCACGCCCGAGCGAACAATAAATATATGCAAGACTTCGACAGGACGAAGCCGTCAAAATTTTTAACTTACTGGGACGCAAACAATTTATATGGGTGGGCAACGTCACAATCGCTACCGCATGGCGACTTTAAATGGTTAAGCGCGGAAGAAATTCAAAATTTTAATGTTGAAAATGTGCCTGATGATTCTACAACTGGGTACTTCCTTGAAGTGGATGTTGAGTACCCAGCACATCTTCACGATCTACATAACGATCTACCTTTTCTTGTTGAAAATATGGTACCGCCTGGCTCTAAATTTTCCAACACAAAATTAATACCAAATTTAAACGATAAATCAAAATACATTATTCATTACCGCAACTTGAAACAGGCGCTATCAAACGGGTTGAAATTGAATCAAATTCACCGCATAATTTCATTTAAACAGGCTGATTGGCTTAAAAAATACATTGATTTGAATACCAGTATGCGACAATTGGCAACTAACGATTTCGAAAAAGATTTTTTTAAATTAATGAACAATAGCGTTTTTGGCAAAACTATGGAAAACGTGGATAAGCGTGTAGCTGTGAAATTAGTGAACCATTGGGAAGATATCGGGAATAGGCGCGGTGCTGAGAGTTTAATAGCTAAACTAAATTTTAATTGTTGCTCCATATTTACGGAAAATCTGGTTGCCATTCAACTCGACCGCTTGAAAACTATTTATAATAAACCTATTTATATTGGCTTCTCAGTTTTAGACTTGTCGAAATTATTAATGTACGATTTTTATTACGACTATTTAAAGTCTAAATACTGCGATAAAGTGATGTTGTGCTACATTGACACGGACAGCTTAACGTTACAAATTGAGACAGATGACGTTTTTGCAGACATGAAACAGGACTTAGATAAATTTGACACGAGCAATTTCGATCCAAACAATCAGTATGGCATCCCATTGCAAAACAAAGCTGTCTTGGGTTTGATGAAGGATGAGAATGGTGGAAAAATTATGTCAGAATTTATTGGGTTGCGGGCTAAATTATATGCTAACAGCGTACAGGACAAATGGTCAAAAAAGGCCAAAGGTGTAAAGATGTGTGTAGTGGCTGACGACATTTCGGGTGATGATTATAAAAATTGTCTGCTAAATTCGGTCACCATCACCCGGAAACAAAATTTATTCAGGTCCATCAAACACACCATTTATTCAAACACTCAAAATAAATTAGCCCTATCACCGTTCGATGACAAGCGCCATATATGCGCGGATGGTATTGACACTCTAGCCTGGGGACATATAGCCATCATTTTTTAATTCCAAAAAATTTGGGGATATTAGTTTTAAAAGCAGCTCCATATCTTGCACAGCTTATTTAATTTTAATTATATACTTTAACCATTTATGTTAACCATTTATATTAAGTTATATATTTTAATCACTTTATGTGTGTATGATGTAATATGATGCAATATGAATTCTAACTGGTCTGAACAGGTCTGAACCTGTCTCAACATGTCTGAGTCAGATATATATGATGTACAGTCAGACACTGAATTAGTACTAGTCAGACGTTCAACATGGAAAGAATAATTATATTATTTATAGTAATCATCATTATTTGTATTACACTCTAGCTGTGAAACATATGATTTTTTAATTAATGTCACCTGATTTATTTATCTGTACTGCTAATATTATGGGTAATATTTAAATAAAAACACTATGTTATAATTGAAAAAAGTATTTTATTTCCTTTACATATTTTCCTTTACATATTTTAATAATTTTTGCACGTTAACAATACTGCAAACACTTAGCCTATTCCTATGCGATCGACAGCAATACATTGATTTTTTAAAATTAGGACATTGATAATCAAGCTCTAAATTAATAACATTATCAAAAAATTTAGACAGGTAAGTACATTTTTGACTGCCTTTCACGTATACAATATCTGCAGGTAATTTTTTTAATATAGCCGGTAATTCACTTAAGTCACTTTCGCCACTACCATACGGAATTCCGTGGTAATTGTTTTCCAACCATCGCACTTGTTTTTGGGAGGTTGAACTAAGATTGTGAAATGGGGTCGGCGGTTTGAATACGTGGTAAAGTAGATTTATTCCATCATACGTAGCAGCAAGTTCTTTCGGAGTAAAGTCGGGAGCGTTGAATCCTTGGATGTCGATGAATACTGCCCTAGGAGGTGGGGGCGGAATGTGTTTCAAGAGAACTGGAGCTAATATTTTTTCCATATCATGAACCCTCTTCATGAACCGCTGCCTATCGTTTGCTTCCTGCACCCAGTTTGCTGTATTATCATCTTCTTCCAACACATACATGAAAGTGACGGGCACTAAATCGAAGCACACTTTTTCAGCCATCTTAAATTATTTTTCTAACTATCCCGGATAACGGTGTATACTCGACAATTGAATCGCTCAGAATGAGACAATAAGCGCGAGTATTATCTTTAAATATTTCTGAAGCTTCCATCTCAATGCGCAGGTCCACTGTTGATGACTTTACGCTTTCGTTTTGTTTGGATACATCAAATACGAATAATGAATAATCTTTAAAATTCGTAAATGAGAAATGAGGTCTATTTGTATGATTGTAATAACTCTGCTGAAATTGGCAGTACATGTTGTATACAGTTAAGTAATCATTATTTCCAAAATCCAAATTTAAGTGATCATATGGATAAGATTCCGAGTTCAGGTAAATTCTTATGTTTCTTATATTGCTGTTATCAAACATTGAAGCATCAGCATTAGCGACTCCCTTTTTATTTTCTTGGAAAGCGATAATTATGTATCGGGGCTTCTCCAAACTGCTTGAGGTTTTTACGGCCCATATATCATCTCTAGATTTTTTCATGGTTGGTAGTTCATGCAATTCCCATTTTCGAAATGGAATTAATATATTTGGATCGTTTTTAATCTGCTCAAACATTTGCAATTTTAATTCATCATTCAGTTGAATGTGTGGTACCCGCCATTCAATTTTATTAAGTTTAAATTTAATTTGGGCAACAACCGCATCATCATCATCACATTTGAAACAATTCACGTCACTGGAGGATCGCAACAAAACCAATTCCTGTTTTACATTGATTATTAACTTTTGGTAATCCTCAGCAAATCCCATTAAACACTTTAACGGTATTTGTGCATAAAATTTCTTGTTTGGAAAAAATGTTTTTATGTGACCAGTCTTAGCCCATCCAGAAATACCGAGCACTTTCATGTCTTCTGAATCATCATATGAAACATATCCTTTTAGAGTACTAGTAATTCCCAAGTCCCTGGTTCGATCGACTTCAATACCGTTTAGTTCATATCTAATTTCCTCAAATAGGAAAGCGAACGCGTTTGTAACTAACTCAAATTTTTTACCCTGAGTTAAATTGTATTCAACTTCCCCGCTCAAGTAAATGTAACTGTCTGCTGGACAGGTATAAATATCTTGATTTTGTATTGTTATCCTTATCTCATCGCTGTTTCCAAAGTTTGTAGCTCTAGGTTGATATGTGTGATACTGATATTTGACAATTCTCTCGTCGTAGTGGACTTTATCGAACACACCAATTTTATCCATTATATTTAATTTTATAACCGAGAGAAGTTAATTTAGCAAGACTGATACGTGTCACTTCTTTGGGCGATGAACTCAAAGTGATGGTCTTTAGGTGTGCACCCCCCTTTTTATCAAAAACAATACCCATCACAACGTCTTTAATTCGAGTCTAACCAAAATGTGTTCTCCTCTAAAATTTACAAACTCGCCTTCTTGGTCAACAATTCTCAGCGTTATATTATCAATCCTATCTCGAGTGTTTACAGGTAAATATAAAATATTTTTCGGCTCTATATTTATAGCAAAACCTGGATCAACAGATGGACTAAACTCAAACAAGGTGTGTGACAAGTTACTGTCATAATAAGCACCGCTAGTAATATTGCACTCGATTCTTATACTATTAACTTTAATTATTTGCACGGGTAAATCAGATGTATGCAGCGCCCCCGCTTTTAGAATTTTATTTCCAGAAAATCCTAATAATTTTCCAATAGTGCCTTTATGCGATGAAAAATCAATATCGTATTTACTTTTAATTTCACTTTTTAGCGTATTATTATTAGGTTTAAGTGATAACACTTTATCAGCTTCCGTTTGTGCCGCTTCACTTATCAACAGCTGACGTTGTAAATATGATTCAATGTCATTAATTTCGTACGATCCCGTTGGAATTGAGATTATTTGATTTTTCCCATAAATAAATTTATTGTTCCGGTCCTCTTCAATATTCGGAATTGAATTATATGTATGCAATCCTATTAATCCTAAACAATACTGACGACTCGGATCAAGTTCAATCGGTGGATAATAGTTTACAGAGAGCACACTACTTACACCTTGTAGGGTAAAGGTCTGAGACATGACTAAGACATCTTTACTATATCATCTTTATTTATACAAAAATTCTAAGCACAAATGTCCACAGTTGTAAGAACCAAAGTTTTGATATTGATCATGATTATATTTTATATGACAATTATTAAAATATTTAATCACTTCTAGAGGTGGTGATAAATTTCCGAAACTATCAAAGTAGCGAACAGTATCTCCAGCCTTTTTATAAGCCACCCAATGCGTTCCTAATCCATCCTTGGAATCCATATTAATAATACCTGCTTCTCTATAATGAGGTTTTGATGGTAGCGCATCACGCATAAACACTCCTCTAAAATGTTTAACGTTTCTAGCCCTATTTAGCAAATCGACATCGGTTAGGGCGCGGTTGGGTAGCGATTTCATTAGTTTTTTGACTTGTGTTGTTGTTTGAGAAAGAGGCCCATACCTTTACGATATGGTTTTAAAAATAATCCTTTCCCTGGTTTACCAAGAGCAATAGCCTCCATCGTTTTATTGTGCCTTTCAGCTTCCGCAAGTTTTGATCGTGCATCTTTAGCACTATTCACAGCTTTGGCAATACCAGCAGCACCCCCGGCCAAGGTTCCGAGGGCGCTCAATCCGGCAAAAATTGGAATTAGTGGTAGAATTCCGCCCTGTTTTGGAATGGGGATAATTCTCGGGGCTCTAATTTTTTTCTTACCACCAACCTCTCGAATAGCAATCTTTGCTGCAGATAATGCAATCTTACTACCCTCTTTAACACCGCCAGGCTTATCGATTTTTCGTTTAAATCGCTTAATAGCTTTTCGAGCCTTCATAACTACTCCACTCTTTAAAGGGATTTTTTTGATACCCATGCCCGTTTTTCTCTTAGCTTTCATCACGTTCGTAACTGTCCACGCTACTGCTTTTTCCCCGAATTTAGCGTCCTTTGCTTTTACCCTAGTCCAAGCAGCCTCCTCCAACACCTTATCAGCTTTATGTCTCTCGCTTAAGTCCTTATGTGTAGAGTAAGCAATGTCGTGCTGTCTACAGGCGGCGTCTAGGGGATTAATGCCGGGGTCGCCTCTTTTTAGCCGCTTTTCTAACTTGGTCCCCGGGCCACAATACTGATAGCCGGGTATGTGTGCTTCGAACGGGAGCTTATTGATCAATGAGTTGATGATACCTCTACCGCTGTAAGTCATCATTTGAAAGTTACTTGGAATTGGTGGGCTATATATACCCTCAGCTGAAGTCACTGGTGTTAGTGCAATGAGGGTTGTCAAACAGAAACCATCACTACCAGTATCAAATTTAGATAAGTGGGTGGGCGAGGGATTCAAAAATAAAATCCTGAGACATGGCGATCTACTACCTAATTCAATTAGAGCACTTATTTGCGGACCATCAAATTGCGGTAAATCAAATGTAATGCTATCGCTCCTGTTCAATGAAAACGGTTTAAGGTTTGAGAACGTTTACATTTACTCCAAGTCACCATATCAACCTAAATACATATTTTTGCAAAAAACGATAGATGTTATGCCTGAAATTGAATATTTTCCATATAGAGAGAACGCTGAAATTATAAGTCCTGAGGACGCGAAAGAGCATTCAGTTTTCATATTCGATGATGTCGCTTGTGACAAACAAGACAAAATCCGAGAATATTTCAGTATGGGTAGACATAATAATATAGATTCCTTCTATCTTTGTCAGACTTATACTAGAATTCCTAAACATTTAATACGGGATAATGCTAATTTTATAATATTATTTAAACAAGATGATCTCAACTTGAAGCATGTGTACGCTGATCACGTGAGCAGTGACATGACCTTTGAGAAATTTAAGTCTTTATGTGTAGAGTGCTGGAAAGAAAAATTCGGTTTCATTACTATTCATAAAGACTCGGAGGAAGGTAGATATCGGAAAGGTCTTGATCAGTATATAATACTGAAGTAATCAGAGTTTGTGGTAGTGCTAAAACAGCTGTGCAAAGATACAGACCTGTTTTTAATAACAGCTACCTGTCTTGGAATAACAGCTACCTGATTTGGAATAACAGCTACCTGTCTTGGAATAACAGCTACCTGTCTTGGAATAACAGCTACCTGATTTGGAATAACAGCTACCTGATTTGGAATAACAGCTACCTGTCTTGGAATAACAGCTACCTGATTTGGAATAACTGCTACCTGTCTTGGAATAACTGCTACCTGTCTCCGGTGAAATGGCTGATGTTAAAAGAAAAATATTATCAATTCAAAAGGCTATTAGGAATAAAGTATTAGCTCTGAAATTAAACCGTAATGAAAATGATGAGAGGTTAGAAAAATTGTACAAACCAATCACGGAGCCTTTAAAATCAATCATAAAAACTCAAGAAGAGGTGAATTTATCATTGATGAAGCCGGAATTAATACCCGCCTCTACGCCTAATACGTCGCCCGTTAGGGGGAATTTTAAGAAGGTGCAAGTTCCGAGACGGTTAGAATCCTCTACGCCTAATACGTTGCCCACCAGCGGGAATTTTAGGGAGGCGCACATTCCGAGGCGGTTGGAATTTTTAGGAGACGAAGAAGTTTTTGAGCGAGATCCAAATGAGTCTTCATCACTTAGAGATATTACCCCCGCAGCAGAACCTCCTTCTGAAGAAATAGATAGGTTTTTAGATTCCTTTGCACCTATACCCAGACAATATATTGAAGAATTAATACACGCTGGTGGTGATGATTTTGATAATGTCTTTGGTGTAACTTTCAATCCTGCAAATGCAAAGTTTAGAATCGGCAAAACAGACATTGATCTAGATGGAAATGATTTAATTATTGCCAATGTACGTTATACCGGTACGGTGGGTTTATACGAATTACTCTTTAGAAAGGATCCTACAGCTTACCGGCCTGAAGATGAGAGAAATTACATCGATATTCTGAAGAGAACGAATACTTTACACCGCGATTGTGATCCCACAAAACAGATAAGAGGCAATCCATCTCACAAATATAGAGCGATCATAAAACCCTTGCTAGATAAATATACATCATCGATTCCTCGCCCTTCATCGATTCCCCGTCCTGCTACTCGCGCAAAATCTGCTCAAGGCGAAGGATTCGATTCAAAAATGATCGTTGATGAAAAGCCTCACCGTTACACATATTGGGATGATCCTAATGAATTGGTTGATCGCTTATGGTTGCTGCATGCTTCGCGACGTGCAGGAAATACTTCTCACGATAATGAAATTGCTTCAATCGAAGAGGAGTTACGTGAAGCTAATATAATCTATTAGCACGTACTTACCATCTTATTTTTACAATGAGTGTTGACAAGTTTGGACGTCATTCTAGCAAATCTTTAGCTGGTGCTCGCGGCCCTCCTGGCCCGGGGTTTGCATTTACACCAGATGGACATTTTGATCTGGCAAGAAAACGTTTAAAACGTGCGCTAACGCCTGAAGAACCTGAAGATGTTGCTACAAAGCAATATGTTGACAAAAATTATGGAGTTATTGAAAATATATTGAAACAAAATGCTGCCCTATTTAAAAAAGTTTTTACTGATGTTGATAAGAAAATTTTAACCGTAAAAGACTCATTAGAAAGAGTCATAAACACAAAAACGAAACCTATGCAAGAATTATTACTTAAAACCTTCAATGACATAAAATATTTACAGGGTTCTGTATACAAAAATCATGATGAGGTGAAACAAGTGAGCGAGGAGCACGAGAAAAAAATTAATACCGCTGCAACTCATCTCGAGGAATTGATTACAATAAACATTGCTTACGTTTTAAAGCAGGCTGAAGAAATTATAAATAAAAATGATGTCGCTCATAAGGAAATTTTGGACAGATTACAAATTTATGAAAAGACATTAAAAGATGTTGTTCTGAACTTGAACATCATTGCTAAAAACGTTTCGAAACCTAGAGGAGGTTCTCAATGAGTAAAATTAAGGCTGATATAGTTAAAGAACTACACAAGCCGGCTCGTGTAAAATTTCCTCGCCGTCGGACAATTATTAAAGGATTGGATGATTTGTGGCAAGCTGATTTGGCCGAGTTTGGACTTTATGCAAGAGAAAATAAAGGTCATAAATTTATTCTCGTGGTGATTGATTGTTTTTCAAAGTATCTGTGGACTGTGCCGTTAAAAGATAAATCTGGGATAAATGTTACATCAGCATTTAAGAGTATACTTATGAAGGATGGTCGAGCTCCTAAAAATTTGCAAACTGACCAAGGAAAAGAATTTTACAACGGTCAGTTCCAGACTTTAATGAAAAAACATGAAATTAATCATTATTCTACGTATACGATTATGAAAGCCTCGATGGCTGAACGCGTAATTCGAACTATTAAAGAAAAACTTTATCGCGCCTTTAGTCTGAATGGAAAATACCGCTGGCTAAGTATTCTGGATCAGATCACAGATGACTACAACAATCGTAAACATGGTACGACAGGAATGCGACCCTCTGACGTCACAAAAGAAAAGGAGAAACAGTTATTAAATTCGGTTTATTCACATATTAAAATCGCTGGACTTGTAAAATTTCGCGTGGGTGACGTGGTTAGGATAAGTAAACAAAAAGCGCTTTTCGATAAGGGGTATACACCAAGCTGGTCTACGGAATTGTTTAAAATTATGAAAGTTAAAATATCGAACCCCACAACTTACCTACTTCAAGATATGCGAGATGCACCAATTACTGGAGCATTTTACGGTGAAGAGCTTCAAAAGGCTAAACATTCGGACGTGTATTTGGTGGAAAAAGTTTTGCGGAGGAAAGGTGGCAAGGTCTACGTTAAGTGGTTAGGATTGGACAAGTCCCATAATAGCTGGATAAATAAATCTAATATTGTATAACATTTAAATAAATACTAGTATTGTAATACATTGTTTTTTATTTTTTATAACCTCTACATAGAAAACATATTGTACTTATTATAATAAATAATATTACTGCTGCTATTGCGCAAAATGATATCCACATGCTGAGAGAAATTTGCTCGAAATCATCCAACATCATTGGATGAGTAAAATTCCTACTATCCTCTAAATTGCGCTGAATTGGAGGCCCCATATATACATATCGGACAGCGCCTCCTTGGTGGGGGTGGGCCATCTACCTGATCTGGTCCAGTGTTGTGATGTTCGTAGCAGGGGAGTTTCTCTTCTGCTTGCTGTTTGTATTCAGCCGGTAGTGCTTCCCAAATTCTTGCAAGTTGAATCCCTTCGACTTGATTTAAGTAATAAATCGGAAGATATTTCACATGATTCAGCACCAACAGCTTATCACAAAATGCCTCAATGGCGGCGTCTACTTGGTTTTCCATTCTTACTTTGTCAAGGTGTGATTGATACTGATTAATATTTACAATTACACTTAATATAATTACAAAAAGGTGGGGGTAATAAAAACATTTCGTATAAGAATTATATTTTATTGAAATATTCTCCTAATTTCGAAATCCATACAGATTTTGTTGTAATAAATATGCAAACATTCCAACATTAAGTATGCATTTTGGGTGTGTATATGTGAGGATATTATTGTTAATACATTCATATATAAATCTCCATCTAATTTTAAACATGATGATAAAATTAAATTATAGTATGAATAAAAATCTAGAGCTTTCAGCTCGCCCAACTTATGATTAATCACTTTTTTCATATCGAATAAATTTCCGACAGTTTCTTCGGACACCACAACGCTCAATTCGCGCTGCTCGATCCATATCGCCATGATGTCTCGATACTCGTTCTTGGTGATCTTGTGATCGCCGATGGTGATGGGCCCCTGCATCTCTGTGATGTTGATTGCAGAAAACTGGTTCCATTCCTCCTCGGTAAAGAAGACACATGTATGGGCGCCCCAGATTTTCACAAATGGGGTGAAATTAGCTGTTGGGCTGATTCCGATGCTCACGTTCTTTGTTGCAGACTTGTTGAGGGGATAAGTTGATTGCCCCAGAAGAGTCCTCTCCCTCTTCACTGCCGCATCATAGTTTCGGATTTCTTTTTCTAGAGGATCCTGGAACGTAGCACTTTCAATTGCAGGAGCACTTTCAATTGTGGGAGATGACATCTTGATTGCTCTATGGTGACTCGAATGATCGCTCTCTCGAGCGATTTACAATTTATGGTAACCTCCCCACCCCACACTTTTATAGATTCTGCGCACTATAGGACTTGTCATCAAAACTCACTTATGGATTTAGGATTTCCTGTTTTATCCCACGAAATCTGAACTCCTTACGTCGCGCCTGTTCATTTGATATTTTGCTGATGTGTGCTATTTTGGTCCTCTGGCGATGAAACTTGAGCACAACGTCCGTTCATTCTTACGGGCTAGCTCAATTTCAAAATGTGCAAAGTCAGGATTGAACAAGTTTAATCCTGTTATTTTGCTGATGCGTGCTGTTTCAGTCCGCTGGCGATGAACCTTGAGATAGGCATGCGTTATTCGGCACGCCCGTTCATTTGATATTTTGCTGATGCTTGCTGTTTCGGTCCGTCGGCGATGAAACTTGAGCACAACGTCTGGTCTGTTATCCAAGTTACCGATTTCGATTGCAACCTTGAGCACTTTTTACACAAATTGTCAATTTTTCGAAACGTCTCACCAACTCGTTGTTTATAATTTTTCGCAATTCAAGGTCTCTCCGCAGTTTTTCGATTGTCTTTTCTAATTTGAGAATTTTCATCGAAACAATACTTCCACTTTTACGCAAAAACTTGCGGTTATTAATCACACTTCTAAGATCATGCATCGCGTTACAATAAAGATGAATTCATAATAACTGCTCGTTATATTCGAGGATGATGAAATAACTAGCACTTTCAACCAATCAGATTGCCGAATCAGATTTCAAAACGTGCAAAGTAGATATCTACACCAAATCCGACGAGTCGTTACGGATATATTCACATATAAATAAAGCTATTAGGTTGGCACTAAATTTTGGTGAACAGTTGGCACTTTTGTAAAACTTTAAGTCGACCCCACCTTTTGAATTTCCCGCTTTAGAACTTTGGCTGGCGCTGAACTTTGGATTTAAATTTCCCGCCACGAACTTGAACTTAAAGCTGGACAGCGTTGCCATTCCAGGGTGAAACCGGATGGAATTCTCGAAAACAGGATGCCTTTTCGGCAACACTGTAGAACTTCCAAGCTCCGCTGTTGCCATTTTATTCCCCGCAATTAATTTTTTTGAATTTCCCGCTTTAGAACTTTGGCTGGCGCTGAACTTTGGATTTGAATTTCCCGCCACGAACTTGAACTTAAAGCTCGACAGCGTTGCCATTCCGGGGTGAAACCGGATGGAATTCCCGGAAACCGGATGCCTTTTCGGCAACACTGTAGAACTTCCAAGCTCCGCTGTTGCCATTTTATTCCCCCAGATTTTGAATTTCCCGCCACTAAAATCCCCCAGATTTTGACAGTTGGTGAACATTTTGAGTTGAAAATCCCCCAGATTTGAATTTTTCCACCCCGACATCCCCCAGATTTGAATTTTTCCACCCTAAAATCCCCCAGATTTGAATTTTTTCACCCTAAAATCCCCCAGATTTGAATTTCCCGCCACTAAATTGGCAGCCATTTTGGCGTACAGCGTTGCCATTTTCACTTCCGGTTTTCCGGGATCACTTCCGGGATCACTTCCTGTCCCAGAATCGGCTATTATCCTCTACTCGCACTTAGGTGCAAGCTATTAGGATCATTGCAAAAATTGAATTTATTTTATTTATTAAATGAAATTTCAATTTTTTCAATAACTATGCATAAAGTCAAATTTATTTAATAGAAATAGTGTTTATATGATCAATTGCTTGCCGAAAACATGTGTCGCAGTTAGGTGCAAGCTATTAGGATCATTGCAAAAAATAAATTTATTTTATTTATTAAATGAAATTTAAATTTCTTCAAAACCAATGCATAAAGTCAAATTTATTTGATTGAAATCGTGTTTATATAATCAAATGCATGCCAAAAACACGTGTCGCACTTAGGTACAAGCTGTAAGGAGCATTGCAAAAATTGAATTTTATTTATTTATTACATGAAATTTCAATTGTTTCAATAATATTGCATAAAGTCGAACTTATTTGATTGAAATCGTGTTTATATGATCAAATGAATGCCGAAAACAAGTGTCGCACTTAGATGCAAGCCACCAGGATCATTGCAAAAATTAAATTTAATTTATTTATTACATTAAATTTCAATTTTTTCAATAACAGTACATAACATCAAATTTATTTGATTGAAATCGTTTTTATCTGATTAAATGCATGCCGAAAACGTATGTCGCACTTAGGTGCAAGCAGTTAGGATCATTGCAAAAATTAAATTTATTTTATTTATCAAATGAAATTTAAATTTCTTCAAAACCAATGCATAAAGTCAAATTTATCTTAATGAAATCGTGTTTATATGATCAAATGCATGCCAAAAACATGTGTCGCACTTAGGTCCAAGCTATTAGGATCATTGCAAAAATTAAATTTATTTTATTTATTAAATGAAATTTAAATTTCTTCAAAACCAATGCATAAAGTCAAATTTATTTGATTGAAATCGTGTTTATATGATCAAATGCATGCCAAAAACATGTGTCGCACTTAGGTACAAGCTGTAAGGAGCATTGCAAAAATTGAATTTTATTTATTTATTACATGAATTTTCAATTGTTTTAATAACAATGCATAAAGTCAAACTTATTTGATTGAAATCGTGTTTATATAATCAAATGCATGCCGAAAACATGTGTCGCACTTAGATGCAAGCCATCAGGATCATTGCAAAAATTAAATTTAATTTATTTATTAAATTAAATTTCAATTTTTTCAATAACAATACATAAAGTCAAATTTATTTGATTGAAACCGTTTTTATCTGATTAAATGCATGCCGAAAACGTATGTCGCACTGAGGTGCAAGCTATTAGGATCATTGCAAAAATTAAATTTATTTTATTTATTAAATGAAATTTAAATTTCTTCAAAACCATTGCATAAAGTCAAATTTATCTTAATGAAATCGTGTTTATATGATCAAATGCATGCCAAAAACATGTGTCGCACTTAGGTCCAAGCTATTAGGATCATTGCAAAAATTAAATTTATTTTATTTATTAAATGAAATTTAAATTTCTTCAAACCAATGCATAAAGTCAAATTTATTTGATTGAAATCGTGTTTATATGATCAAATGCATGCCAAAAACATGTATCGCACTTAGGTGCAAGCCATTAGGATCATGGCAAAAATTAAATTTATTTTATTTATTAAATGAAATTTCAATTTTTTCAATAACAATGCATAAAGTCCAATTTATTTAATAGAAATCATGTTTATATGATCAAATGCATGCCGAAAACTCGTGTCGCACTTAGGTGCAAGCTATTAGGATCATTGCAAAAATTAAATTTAATTTATTTATAAAATGAAATTTCAATTTTTTCAATAACAATGCATAAAGTCAAATTTATTTGATTGAAATCGTTTTTATCTGATCAAATGCATGCAGAAAACGCATGTCGCACTTAGGTGCAAGCTATTAGGATCATTGCAAAAATTAAATTTATTTATTAAATGAAATTTAAATTTCTTCAAAACCAATGCATAAAGTCAAATTTATTTGAATAAAATCGTGTTTATATGATCAAATGCATGCCAAAAACGTGTGTCGCACTTAGGTGCAAGCTATTAGGATCATTGCAAAAATTAAATATATTTTATTTATGAAATGAAATTTCAATTTTTTCAGTAACAATGCATAAAGTCAAATTTATTTTATTGAAATCGTGTTTAAATGATCAAACTCATGCCAAAATCATGTATCGCACCTAGGTGCAAGCTATTAGGATCATTGCAAAAATTAAATTTATTTTATTTAATAAATGAAATTTCAATTTTTTCAGTAACAATGCATAAAGTCGAATTTATTTTATTGAAATCGTGTTTATATGATTAAATGCATGCTGAAATCATGTGTCGCACTTAGGTGCAAGCCATTAGGATCATTGCAAAAATTAAATTTATTTTATTTATTAAATGAAATTTCAATTTTTTCAATAACTATGCATAACGTCGAATTTATTTGATCGAAATCGTGTTTATATAATCAAATGCATGCCGAAAATATGTGTCGCACTTAGGTGCAAGCTATTTGGATCATTGCAAAAATTAAATTTATTTTATTAATTAAATGAAATTTCAATTTCTTCAATACCAATGCATAAAATCGAATTTATTTTTTTGAAATCGTGTTTATATGATCAAATGCATGCCGAAAACATGTGTCGCACTTAGGTGCAAGCTATTAGAATCATTGCAAAAATTAAATTTATTTTATTTATTAAATGAAATTTCAATTTCTTCAATACCAATGCATAAAGTCGAATTTATTTTATTGAAATCGTGTTTATATGATCAAATGCATGCCGAAATCATGTGTCGCACTTAGGTGCAAGCTATTAGGATCATTGCAAAAATTAAATTTATTTTATTTATTACATGAAATTTCAATTTTTTCAATAACAATGCATAAAGTGGAATTTATTTAATAAAAATCGTGTTGATATGATCAAATGAATGCCGAAAGCATAAGTCGCACTTAGGTGCAAGCTATTAGGATCATTGCAAAAATTAAATATATTTTATTTATGAAATGAAATTTCAATTTTTTCAGTAACAATGCATAAAGTCAAATTTATTTTATTGAAATCGTGTTTAAATGATCAAATTCATGCCAAAATCATGTGTCGCACTTAGGTGCAAGCTATTAGGATCATTGCAAAAATTAAATTTATTTTATTTAATAAATGAAATTTCAATTTTTTCAGTAACAATGCATAAAGTCGAATTTATTTTATTGAAATCGTGTTTATATGATCAAATGCATGCCAAAATCATGTGTCGCACTCAGGTGCAAGCTATTAGGATCATTGCAAAAATTAAATATATTTTATTTATTAAATGAAATTTCAATTTTTTCAGTAACAATGCATATATCGAATTTATATTATTGAAATCGTGTTTTTATGATCAAATGCATGCCGAAAACATGGGTCGCACTTAGGTGCAAGCTATTAGGATCACTGCAAAAATTAAATTTATTTTATTTATTACATGAAATTTCAATTTTTTCAATAACAATGCATAAAGTCAAATTAATTTGATTGAAATTGTGTTTAAATGATCAAATGCATGCCAAAATCATGTGTCGCACTTAGGTGCAAGCCATTAGGATCATTGCAAAAATTAAATTTATTTTATTTATTAAATGAAATTTCAATTTTTTCAGTAACAATGCATATATCGAATTTATTTTATTGAAATCGTGTTTTTATGATCAAATGCATGCCGAAAACATGGGTCGCACTTAGGTGCAAGCTATTAGGATCACTGCAAAAATTAAATTTATTTTATTTATTACATGAAATTTCAATTTTTTCAATAACAATGCATAAAGTCAAATTAATTTGATTGAAATTGTGTTTAAATGATCAAATGCATGCCAAAATCATGTGTCGCACTTAGGTGCAAGCCATTAGGATCATTGCAAAAATTAAATTTATTTTATTTATTAAATGAAATTTCAATTTTTTCAATAACAATGCATAAAGTCGAATTTATTTGATTGAAATCGTGTTTATATGATCAAATGCATGCCGAAAACATGTGTCACACTTGGGTGCAAGCTATTAGGATCATTGCAAAAATTGAATTTATTTTATTTATTAAATGAAATTTCCATTTTCTCAAAAACAATGCCTAAAGTCGAATTTATTTTATTGAAATCGTGTTTATATGACCAAAAGCATGAATAAAACATTTGTCGCACTTAGGTGCAACCTATTAGGATCATTGCGAAAATTATATTTATTTTATTTATTAAATGAAATTTCAATTTTTTCAATAACAATGCATAAAGTCGAATTTATTTGATTGAATTCGTGTTTATATGATCAAATGCATGCCGAAAAACATGTGTCGCACTTAGGTGCAAGCTATTTGGATCATTGCAAAAATTAAATTTATTTTATTAATTAAATGAAATTTCAATTTCTTCAATACCAATGCATAAAGTCGAATTTATTTGATTGAAATCGTGTTTATATGATTAAATGCATGCCGAAATCATGTGTCGCACTTAGGTACAAGCTATTAGGATCATTGCAAAAATTAAATTTATTTTATTTATTACATGAAATTTCAATTTCTTCAATACCAATGCATAAAGTCGAATTTATTTTATTGAAATCGCATTTATATAATAAAATGCATGCCGAAAATATGTGTCGCACTTAGGTGCAAGCTATTTGGATCATTGCAAAAATTAAATTTATTTTATTAATTAAATGAAATTTCAATTTCTTCAATACCAATGCATGAAGTCGAATTTATTTTTTTGAAATCGTGTTTAAATGATCAAATGCATGCCGAAAACATGTGTCGCACTTAGGTGCAAGCTATTAGAATCATTGCAAAAATTAAATTTATTTTATTTATTAAATGAAATTTCAATTTCTTCAATACCAATGCATAAAGTCGAATTTATTTTATTGAAATCGTGTCGATATGAACAAATGCATGCCGAAATCATGTGTCGCACTTAGGTGCAAGCTATTAGGATCATTGCAAAAATTAAATTTATTTTATTTATTACATGAAATTTCAATTTTTTCAATAACAATGCATAAAGTCAAATTAATTTGATTGAAATTGTGTTTATATGATCAAATGCATGCCGAAAACATGTGTCGCATTTAGGTGCAAGCTATTAGGATCATTGCAAAAATTAAATATATTTTATTTATTAAATGAAATTTCAATTTTTTCAGTAACAATGCATAAAGTCGAACTTTTTTTATTTAAATCGTGTTTAAATGATCAAATGCATGCCGAAAACATGTGTCGCACTTAGGTGCAAGCTATTAGGATCATTGCAAAAATTAAATTTATTTTATTTAATAAATGAAATTTCAATTTTTTCAATAACAATGCATAAAGTCAAATTTATTTTATTGAAATCGTGTTTATATGATCAAATGCATACCAAAATTATGTGTCGCACTTAGGTGCAAGCTGTAAGGATCATTGCAAAAATTAAATTTATTTTATTTATTAAATGAATTTTCAATTTTTTCAATAACAATGCATAAAGTCGAATTTATTTGATTGAAATCATGTTTATATGATCAAATGCATGCCGAAAACATGTGTCGCACTTAGGTACAAGCTATTAGGATCATTGCAAAAATTGAATTTACTTTATTTATTAAATGAAATTTCCATTTTCTCAAAAACAATGCCTAAAGTCGAATTTATTTTATTGAAATTGTGTTTATATGACCAAAAGGATGAATAAAACATTTGTCGCACTTAGGTGCAACCTATTAGGATCATTGCGAAAATTATATTTATTTTATTTATTAAATGAAATTTCAATTTTTTCAATAACAATGCATAAAGTCGAATTTATTTGATTGAAATCGTGTTTATATGATCAAATTCATGCCGAAAATATGTGTCGCACTTAGGTGCAAGCTATTTGGATCATTGCAAAAATTAAATTTATTTTATTAATTAAATGAAATTTCAATTTCTTCAATGCCAAGGCATAAAGTCGAATTTATTTTTTTGAAATCGTGTTTATATGATCAAATGCATGCCGAAAACATGTGTCGCACTTAAGTGCAAGCTATTAGAATCATTGCAAAAATTAAATTTATTTTATTTATTAAATGAAATTTAAATTTCTTCAATACCAATGCATAAAGTCGAATTTATTTGATTGAAATCGTGTTTATATGATTAAATGCATGCCGAAATCATGTGTCGCACTTAGGTACAAGCTATTAGGATCATTGCAAAAATTAAATTTATTTTATTTATTACATGAAATTTCAATTTCTTCAATACCAATGCATAAAGTCGAATTTATTTTATTGAAATCGCATTTATATAATAAAATGCATGCCGAAAATATGTGTCGCACTTAGGTGCAAGCTATTTGGATCATTGCAAAAATTAAATTTATTTTATTAATTAAATGAAATTTCAATTTCTTCAATACCAATGCATGAAGTCGAATTTATTTTTTTGAAATCGTGTTTAAATGATCAAATGCATGCCGAAAACATGTGTCGCACTTAGGTGCAAGCTATTAGAATCATTGCAAAAATTAAATTTATTTTATTTATTAAATGAAATTTCAATTTCTTCAATACCAATGCATAAAGTCGAATTTATTTTATTGAAATCGTGTCGATATGAACAAATGCATGCCGAAATCATGTGTCGCACTTAGGTGCAAGCTATTAGGATCATTGCAAAAATTAAATTTATTTTATTTATTACATGAAATTTCAATTTTTTCAATAACAATGCATAAAGTCAAATTAATTTGATTGAAATTGTGTTTATATGATCAAATGCATGCCGAAAACATGTGTCGCATTTAGGTGCAAGCTATTAGGATCATTGCAAAAATTAAATATATTTTATTTATTAAATGAAATTTCAATTTTTTCAGTAACAATGCATAAAGTCGAACTTTTTTTATTGAAATCGTGTTTAAATGATCAAATGCATGCCGAAAACATGTGTCGCACTTAGGTGCAAGCTATTAGGATCATTGCAAAAATTAAATTTATTTTATTTAATAAATGAAATTTCAATTTTTTCAATAACAATGCATAAAGTCAAATTTATTTTATTGAAATCGTGTTTATATGATCAAATGCATACCAAAATTATGTGTCGCACTTAGGTGCAAGCTGTAAGGATCATTGCAAAAATTAAATTTATTTTATTTATTAAATGAATTTTCAATTTTTTCAATAACAATGCATAAAGTCGAATTTATTTGATTGAAATCATGTTTATATGATCAAATGCATGCCGAAAACATGTGTCGCACTTAGGTACAAGCTATTAGGATCATTGCAAAAATTGAATTTACTTTATTTATTAAATGAAATTTCCATTTTCTCAAAAACAATGCCTAAAGTCGAATTTATTTTATTGAAATTGTGTTTATATGACCAAAAGCATGAATAAAACATTTGTCGCACTTAGGTGCAACCTATTAGGATCATTGCGAAAAATATATTTATTTTATTTATTAAATGAAATTTCAATTTTTTCAATAACAATGCATAAAGTCGAATTTATTTGATTGAAATCGTGTTTATATGATCAAATTCATGCCGAAAATATGTGTCGCACTTAGGTGCAAGCTATTTGGATCATTGCAAAAATTAAATTTATTTTATTAATTAAATGAAATTTCAATTTCTTCAATGCCAAGGCATAAAGTCGAATTTATTTTTTTGAAATCGTGTTTATATGATCAAATGCATGCCGAAAACATGTGTCGCACTTAGGTGCAAGCTATTAGAATCATTGCAAAAATTAAATTTATTTTATTTATTAAATGAAATTTAAATTTCTTCAATACCAATGCATAAAGTCGAATTTATTTTATTGAATTCGTGTTTATATGATCAAATGCATGCCGAAATCATGTGTCGCACTTAGGTGCAAGCTATAAGGATCATTGCAAAAATTAAATTTATTTTATTTATTACATGAAATTTCAATTTTTTCAATAACAATGCATAAAGTCAAATTTAATTGATTGAAATCGTTTTTATCTGATCAAATGCATGCCGAAAACGTATGTTGCACTTGGGTGCAAGCTATTAGGATCATTGCAAAAATTAAATTTATTTAATTTATTACATTAAATTTCAATTTTTTCAATAACAATGCATAAAGTCAAATATATTTTATTGAAATCCTATTTATATGATCAAATGCGTGCTGAAATTATGTGTCGAACTTAGGTGCAAGCTATAAGGATCATTGCAAAAATTAAAGTTATTTGATTTATTTAATGAAATTCCAATTTTTTTAAAAACAATGCATAAAGTCGAATTTATTTGATTGAAATCATGTTTATATGATCAAATGCATGCCTAAAACATGTGTCGCACTTAGGTGCAGGCTATTAGGATCATTCCAAAAATTAAATTTATTTTATTTATTACAGGAAATTTCAATTTTTTCAATAACAATGCATAAAGTCAAATTTATTTAATAGAAATCGTGTTTATATGATCAAATGCATGCCGAAAACATGTGTTGCACTTAGGTACAAGCTATTAGGATCATTGCAAAAGTTAAATTTATTTTATTTATTAAATGAAATTTCAATTTCTTCAATAACAATGCATAAAGTCAAATATATTTTATTGAAATCTTATTTATATGATCAAATGCGTGCCGAAATCATGTGTCGAACTTAGGTGCAAGCTATTAGGATCATTGCAAAAATTTAATTTATTTTATTTATTAAATGAAATTTAAATTTTTTCAATAACAATGCATAAAGTCAAATGTATTTAATAGAAATCGTGTTTATTTAATCAAATGCATGCCGAAAACATGTGTCGCACTTAGGTGCAAGCTATTAGGATCATTGCAAAAATTAAATTTATTTTATTTATTAAATGAAATTTCAATTTTTTTGATTACCAATGCATAAAGTCGAATTTATTTTATTGAAATCGTGTTAATAGGATCAAATGCATGCCGAAATCATGTGTCGCACTTAGGTGCAGGCTATTAGGATCATTGCAAAAACTAAATTTATTTTATTTATTAAATGAAATTTCAATTTTTTCAATAACAATGCATAAAGTCAAATTTATTTAATTGAATGTGTTTATATGATCAAATGCATGCCGAAATCATGTGTCGCACTTAGATGCAAGCTATTGGGATAATTGCAAAAATTAAATTAAATTTATTTTTTAAATGAATCTTCAATTTTCTCAAAAACAATGTATAAAGTTAAGACTATTTGATTGAAATCAAATTTATATGATCAACTGCATGCCGAAAACATATGTCGCACTTAGGTGCAAGCCATTAGGATCATTGCAAAAATTAAATTTATTTTATTTATTATATGAAATTTCATTTTTTTCAATAACTATGCATAAAGTCGAATTTATTTGATCGAAATCGTGTTTATATGATAAAATGCATGCCGAAAAACATGTGTCGCACTTAGGTGCAAGCTATTAGGATCATTGCAAAAATTAAATTTATTTTATTTATTAAATGAAATTTCAATTTTTTTGATTACCAATGCATAAAGTCGAATTTATTTTATTGAAATCGTGTTTATAGGATCAAATGCATGCCGAAATCATGTGTCGCACTTAGGTGCAGGCTATTAGGATCATTGCAAAAACTAAATTTATTTTATTTATTAAATGAAATTTCAATTTTTTCAATAACAATGCATAAAGTCAAATTTATTTGATTGAAATCGTGTTTATATGACCAGATGCATGCCGAAATCATGTGTCGCACTTAGGTGCAAGCTATTAGGATCATTGCAAAAATTAATTTTATTTTATTTATTAAATGAAATTTCAATTTTTTTGATTAACAATGCATAAAGTCGAATATATTTTATTGAAATCGTGTTTATAAGATCAAATGCATGCCGAAATCATGTGTCGCACTTAGGTGCAAGCTGTAAGGATCATTGCAAAAATTGAATTTTATTTATTTATTACAAGAAATTTCAATTTTTTCGATAACAATGCATAAAGTCAAATATATTTGATTGAAATCGTATTTATATGATCAAATGCATGCCAAAATCATTTGTCGAACTTAGTTGCAAGCTATTAGGATCATTGCAAAAATTAAATTTATTTTATTTATTAACTGAAATTTAAAATTTTTCAATAACAATGCATAAAGTCGAATTTATTTTATTAAAATCGTGTTTATATGATCAAATGCATGGCAAAATCATGTGTCGCACTTAGGTACAAGCTATTAGGATCATTGCAAAAATTAAATTTATTTTATTTATTAAATGAAATTTCAATTTCTTCAATACCAATGCATAAAGTCGAATTTATTTTTTTTAATCGTGTTTATATGATCAAATGCATGCCGAAAACATGTGTCGCACTTAGGTGCAAGCTATTAGGATCATTGCAAAAATTAAATTTGTTTTATTTATTAAATGAAATTTCAATTTTTTCAATACCAATGCATAAAGTCGAATCTATTTTATTGCAATCGTGTTTATATGATCAAATGCATGCCGAAATCATGTGTCGAACTTAGGTGCAAGCTATTCGGATCTTTGCAAAAATTAAATTTATTTTGTTTATTAAATGAAATTTCAATTTTTTCAATAACAATGCATAAAGTCAAATTTATTTGATTGGAATCGTTTTTATCTGATCAAATGCATGCCGAAAACGTATGTCGCACTTAGGTGCAAGCTATTAGGATCATTGCAAAAAATAAATTTATTTCATTTATTAAATGAAATTTAAATTTCTTCAAAACCAATGCTTAAAGTCAAATTTATTTGATTGAAATCGTGTTTATATGATCAAATGCATGCCTAAAACATGTGTCGCACTTAGGTACAAGCGGTAAGGAGCATTGCAAAAATTGAATTTTATTTATTTATTACATGAAATTTCAATTGTTTCAATAACAATGCATAAAGTCGAACTTATTAAATTATAATCGTGTTTATATGATCAAATGCATGCCAAAAACATGTGTCGCACTTAGGTGCAAGCTATTAGGATCATTGCAAAAATTAAATTTATTTTATTTATTACATGAAATTTCAATTTCTTCAATACCAATGCATAAAGTCGAATTTATTTTATTAAAATCGTGTTTATATGGTCAAATGCATGCCGAAATCCTGTGTCGAACTTAGGTGCAAGCTATTAGGATCATTGCTAAAATTAAATTTATTTTATTTATTAAATGAAATTTCAATTTCTTCAATAACAATGCATAAAGTCAAATTTATTTTATTGAAAACGTGTTTATATGATCAAATGCATGCCGAAATTATGTGTCGCACTTAGGGGCAAGCTATTAGGATCATTGCAAAAATTAAATTTATTTTATTTATTACAGGAAATTTCAATTTTTTCAATAACAATGCATAAAGTCAAATTTATTTAATAGAAATCGTGTTTATATGATCAAATGCATGCCGAAAACATGTGTCGCACTTAGGTACAAGCTATTAGGATCATTGCAAAAATTAAATTTATTTTATTTATTACATGAAATTTCAATTTCTTCAATACCAATGCATAAAGTCGAATTTATTTTATTGAAATCGTGTTTATATGATCAAATGCATGCCGAAAACATGTGTCACACTTAGGTACAAGCTATTAGGATCATTGCTAAAATTAAATTTATTTTATTTATTAAATGAAATTTTAATTTCTTCAATAACAATGCATAAAGTCAAATTTATTTAATAGAAATCGTGTTTATATGATCAAATGCATGCCGAAATCATGTGTCGCACTTAGGTGCAAGCTATTAGGATCATTGCAAAAATTAAATTTGTTTTATTTATTAAATGAAATTTCAATTTTTTCAATACCAATGCATAAAGTCGAATCTATTTTATTGCAATCGTGTTTATATGATCAAATGCATGCCGAAATCATGTGTCGAACTTAGGTGCAAGCTATTCGGATCTTTGCAAAAATTAAATTTATTTTGTTTATTAAATGAAATTTCAATTTTTTCAATAACAATGCATAAAGTCAAATTTATTTGATTGGAATCGTTTTTATCTGATCAAATGCATGCCGAAAACGTATGTCGCACTTAGGTGCAAGCTATTAGGATCATTGCAAAAAATAAATTTATTTCATCTATTAAATGAAATTTAAATTTCTTCAAAACCAATGCATAAAGTCAAATTTATTTGATTGAAATCGTGTTTATATGATCAAATGCATGCCTAAAACATGTGTCGCACTTAGGTACAAGCGGTAAGGAGCATTGCAAAAATTGAATTTTATTTATTTATTACATGAAATTTCAATTGTTTCAATAACAATGCATAAAGTCGAACTTATTAAATTAAAATCGTGTTTATATGATCAAATGCATGCCAAAAACATGTGTCGCACTTAGGTGCAAGCTATTAGGATCATTGCAAAAATTAAATTTATTTTATTTATTACATGAAATTTCAATTTCTTCAATACCAATGCATAAAGTCGAATTTATTTTATTAAAATCGTGTTTATATGGTCAAATGCATGCCGAAATCCTGTGTCGAACTTAGGTGCAAGCTATTAGGATCATTGCTAAAATTAAATTTATTTTATTTATTAAATGAAATTTCAATTTCTTCAATAACAATGCATAAAGTCAAATTTATTTTATTGAAAACGTGTTTATATGATCAAATGCATGCCGAAATTATGTGTCGCACTTAGGGGCAAGCTATTAGGATCATTGCAAAAATTAAATTTATTTTATTTATTACAGGAAATTTCAATTTTTTCAATAACAATGCATAAAGTCAAATTTATTTAATAGAAATCGTGTTTATATGATCAAATGCATGCCGAAAACATGTGTCGCACTTAGGTACAAGCCATTAGGATCATTGCAAAAATTAAATTTATTTTATTTATTACATGAAATTTCAATTTCTTCAATACCAATGCATAAAGTCGAATTTATTTTGTTGAAATCGTGTTTATATGATCAAATGCATGCCGAAAACATGTGTCGCACTTAGGTACAAGCTATTCGGATCATTGCTAAAATTAAATTTATTTTATTTATTAAATGAAAATTTAATTTCTTCAATAACAATGCATAAAGTCAAATTTATTTAATAGAAATCGTGTTTATATGATCAAATGCATACCGAAGTCATGTGTCGCACTTAGGTGCAAGCTATTAGGATCATTGCAATAATTAAATTTATTTTATTTATTAAATGAAATTTAAATTTTTTCAATAACAATGCATAAACTCAAATGTATTTAATAGAAATCGTGTTTATTTAATCAAATGCATGCCGAAAACAAGTGTCGCACTTAGGTGCAAGCTTTCAGGTTTTTTTGCAAAAATTAAATTAATTTTATTTTTTACCTGAAATTTCAATTTCTTCAATACCAATGCATAAAGTCGAAATTATTTTATTAAAATCGTGTTTATATGGTCAAATGCATGCCGAAATCATGTGTCGAACTTAGGTGCAAGCCATTAGGATCATTGCTAAAATTAAATTTATTTTATTTATTAAATGAAATTTCAATTTCTTCAATAACAATGCATAAAGTCAAATTTATTTTATTGAAAACGTGTTTATATGATCAGGTGCATGCCGAAATCATGTGTCGAACTTAGGTGCAAGCTATTAGGATCATTGCAATAATTAAATTTATTTTATTTATTAAATGAAATTTAAATTTTTTCAATAACAATGCATAAACTTAAATGTATTTAATATAAATCGTGTTTATTTAATCAAATGCATGCCGAAAACATGTGTCGCACTTAGGTGCAAGCTTTCAGGATCTTTGCAAAAATTAAATTTATTTTATTTTTTACCTGAAATTTCAATTTCTTCAATACCAATGCATAAAGTCGAATTTATTTAATAGAAATCATGTTTATATGATCAAATGCATGCCGAAAACATGTGTCCCACTTAGGTGCAAGCTTTTAGGATCATTGCAAAAATTAAATTTATTTTATTTATTAAATGAAATTTCAATTTCTTCAATACCAATGCATAAAGTCGAATCTAATTTATTGAAATCGTGTTTATATGATCAAATACTTGCCGAAATTATGAGTCGCACTTAGGGGCAAGCTATTAGGATCATTGCAAAAATTAAATTTATTTTATTTATTACATGAAATTACAATTTCTTCAATATGCTTCAATATGCATAAAGTCAAATTTATTTTATTGAAATCGTGTTTATATGATCAAATGCATGCCGAAAACGTGTGTCGCACTTAGGTGCAAGCCATAAGGATCATTGCAAAAATTAAATTTATTTTATTTATTAAATGAAATTTCTATTTTTTCAATACCAATGCATAAAGTCGAATCTATTTTATTGAAATCGTGTTTATATGATCAAATGCAAGCTGAAATCATGTGTCGAACTTAGGTGCAAGCTATTAGGATCATTGCAAAAATTAAATTTATTTTATTTATTACATGAAATTTCAATTGTTTCAATAACAATGCATAAAGTCAAACTTATTTGATTGAAATATCGTGTTTATATGATCAAAAGCATGCCGAAATCATGTGTCGCACTTAGGTGCAAGCCATTAGGTTCATTGCAAAAATTAAATTTATTTTATTTATTAAATGAAATTTCAATTGTTTCAATAACAATGCATAAAGTCAAACTTATTTGATTAAAATATCATGTTTACATAATCAAATGCATGCCGAAATCATGTGTCGCTCTTAGGTGCAAGCTATTAGGATCATTGCAAAAATTAAATTTATTTTATTTATTACATGAAATTGCAATTTTTTCAATAACAATGCATAAAGTCAAACTTATTTGATTGAAACATCGTATTTATATGATCAAAAGCATGCCGAAATCATGTGTCGCACTTAGGTGCAAGCTATTAGGATCATTGCAAAAATTGAATTTATTTTATTTATTAAATGAAATTTCAATTTTTTCAATAACTATGCATAAAGTCAAATTTATTTAATAGAAATAGTGTTTATATGATCAATTGCTTGCCGAAAACATGTGTCGCAGTTAGGTGCAAGCTATTAGGATCATTGCAAAAAATAAATTTATTTTATTTATTAAATGAAATTTAAATTTCTTCAAAACCAATGCATAAAGTCAAATTTATTTGATTGAAATCGTGTTTATATAATCAAATGCATGCCAAAAACACGTGTCGCACTTAGGTACAAGCTGTAAGGAGCATTGCAAAAATTGAATTTTATTTATTTATTACATGAAATTTCAATTGTTTCAATAATATTGCATAAAGTCGAACTTATTTGATTGAAATCGTGTTTATATGATCAAATGCATGCCGAAAACAAGTGTCGCACTTAGATGCAAGCCACCAGGATCATTGCAAAAATTAAATTAAATTTATTTATTAAATTAAATTTCAATTTTTTCAATAACAATACATAACATCAAATTTATTTGATTGAAATCGTTTTTATCTGATTAAATGCATGCCGAAAACGTATGTCGCACTTAGGTGCAAGCTATTAGGATCATTGCAAAAATTAAATTTATTTTATTTATCAAATGAAATTTAAATTTCTTCAAAACCAATGCATAAAGTCAAATTTATCTTAATGAAATCGTGTTTATATGATCAAATGCATGCCAAAAACATGTGTCGCACTTAGGTCCAAGCTATTAGGATCATTGCAAAAATTAAATTTATTTTATTTATTAAATGAAATTTAAATTTCTTCAAAACCAATGCATAAAGTCAAATTTATTTGATTGAAATCGTGTTTATATGATCAAATGCATGCCAAAAACATGTGTCGCACTTAGGTACAAGCTGTAAGGAGCATTGCAAAAATTGAATTTTATTTATTTATTACATGAATTTTCAATTGTTTTAATAACAATGCATAAAGTCAAACTTATTTGATTGAAATCGTGTTTATATAATCAAATGCATGCCGAAAACATGTGTCGCACTTAGATGCAAGCCATCAGGATCATTGCAAAAATTAAATTTAATTTATTTATTAAATTAAATTTCAATTTTTTCAATAACAATACATAAAGTCAAATTTATTTGATTGAAACCGTTTTTATCTGATTAAATGCATGCCGAAAACGTATGTCGCACTTAGGTGCAAGCTATTAGGATCATTGCAAAAATTAAATTTATTTTATTTATTAAATGAAATTTAAATTTCTTCAAACCAATGCATAAAGTCAAATTTATTTGATTGAAATCGTGTTTATATGATCAAATGCATGCCAAAAACATGTATCGCACTTAGGTGCAAGCCATTAGGATCATGGCAAAAATTAAATTTATTTTATTTATTAAATGAAATTTCAATTTTTTCAATAACAATGCATAAAGTCCAATTTATTTAATAGAAATCATGTTTATATGATCAAATGCATGCCGAAAACTCGTGTCGCACTTAGGTGCAAGCTATTAGGATCATTGCAAAAATTAAATTTAATTTATTTATAAAATGAAATTTCAATTTTTTCAATAACAATGCATAAAGTCAAATTTATTTGATTGAAATCGTTTTTATCTGATCAAATGCATGCAGAAAACGCATGTCGCACTTAGGTGCAAGCTATTAGGATCATTGCAAAAATTAAATTTATTTATTAAATGAAATTTAAATTTCTTCAAAACCAATGCATAAAGTCAAATTTATTTGAATAAAATCGTGTTTATATGATCAAATGCATGCCAAAAACGTGTGTCGCACTTAGGTGCAAGCTATTAGGATCATTGCAAAAATTAAATATATTTTATTTATGAAATGAAATTTCAATTTTTTCAGTAACAATGCATAAAGTCAAATTTATTTTATTGAAATCGTGTTTAAATGATCAAACTCATGCCAAAATCATGTATCGCACCTAGGTGCAAGCTATTAGGATCATTGCAAAAATTAAATTTATTTTATTTAATAAATGAAATTTCAATTTTTTCAGTAACAATGCATAAAGTCGAATTTATTTTATTGAAATCGTGTTTATATGATCAAATGCATGCCAAAATCATGTGTCGCACTCAGGTGCAAGCTATTAGGATCACTGCAAAAATTAAATATATTTTATTTATTAAATGAAATTTCAATTTTTTCAGTAACAATGCACAAAGTCGAATTTATTTTATTGAAATCGTGTTTTTATGATCAAATGCATGCCGAAAACATGGGTCGCACTTAGGTGCAAGCTATTAGGATCTTTGCAAAAATTAAATTTAATTTATTTATAAAATGAAATTTCAATTTTTTCAATAACAATGCATAAAGTCTAATTTATTTGATTAAAATCGTTTTTATCTGATCAAATGCATGCAGAAAACGCATGTCGCACTTAGGTGCAAGCTATTAGGATCATTGCAAAAATTAAATTTGTTTATTAAATGAAATTTAAATTTCTTCAAAACCAATGCATAAAGTCAAATTTATTTGAATAAAATCGTGTTTATATGATCAAATCCATGCCAAAAACGTGTGTCGCACCTAGGTGCAAGCTATTAGGATCATTGTAAAAATTAAATATATTTTATTTATGAAATGAAATTTCAATTTTTTCAGTAACAATGCATAAAGTCAAATTTATTTTATTGAAATCGTGTTTAAATGATCAAACTCATGCCAAAATCATGTGTCGCACTCAGGTGCAAGCTATTAGGATCACTGCAAAAATTAAATTTATTTTATTTATTACATGAAATTTCAATTTTTTCAATAACAATGCATAAAGTCAAATTAATTTGATTGAAATTGTGTTTATATGATCAAATGCATGCCGAAAACATGTGTCGCATTTAGGTGCAAGCTATTAGGATCATTGCAAAAATTAAATATATTTTATTTATTAAATGAAATTTCAATTTTTTCAGTAACAATGCATAAAGTCAAACTTTTTTTATTGAAATCGTGTTTAAATGATCAAATGCATGCCGAAAACATGTGTCGCACTTAGGTGCAAGCTATTAGGATCATTGCAAAAATTAAATTTATTTTATTTATTACATGAAATTTCAATTTCTTCAATACCAATGGATAAAGTCGAATTTATTTTATTGAAATCGTGTTTATATAATCAAATGCATTCCGAAAACATGTGTCGCACTTAGGTGCAAGCTATTTGGATCATTGCAAAAATTAAATTTATTTTATTAATTAAATGAAATTTCAATTTCTTCAATACCAATGCATAAAGTCGAATTTATTTTATTGAAATCGTGTTTAAATGATCAAATGCATGCCAAAATCATGTGTCGCACTTAGGTGCAAGCCATTAGGATCATTGCAAAAATTAAATTTATTTTATTTATTAAATGAAATTTCAATTTTTTCAATAACTATGCATAACGTCGAATTTATTTGATCGAAATCGTGTTTATATAATCAAATGCATGCCGAAAACATGTGTCACACTTGGGTGCAAGCTATTAGGATCATTGCAAAAATTGAATTTATTTTATTTATTAAATGAAATTTCCATTTTCTCAAAAACAATGCCTAAAGTCGAAATTATTTTATTGAAATCGTGTTTATATGACCAAAAGCATGAATAAAACATTTGTCGCACTTAGGTGCAACCTATTAGGATCATTGCGAAAATTATATTTATTTTATTTATTAAATGAAATTTCAATTTTTTCAATAACAATGCATAAAGTCGAATTTATTTGATTGAATTCGTGTTTATATGATCAAATGCATGCCGAAAAACATGTATCGCACTTAGGTGCAAGCTATTTGGATCATTGCAAAAATTAAATTTATTTTATTAATTAAATGAAATTTCAATTTCTTCAATACCAATGCATAAAGTCGAATTTATTTGATTGAAATCGTGTTTATATGATTAAATGCATGCTGAAATCATGTGTCGCACTTAGGTGCAAGCCATTAGGATCATTGCAAAAATTAAATTTATTTTATTTATTAAATGAAATTTCAATTTTTTCAATAACTATGCATAACGTCGAATTTATTTGATCGAAATCGTGTTTATATAATCAAATGCATGCCGAAAATATGTGTCGCACTTAGGTGCAAGCTATTTGGATCATTGCAAAAATTAAATTTATTTTATTAATTAAATGAAATTTCAATTTCTTCAATACCAATGCATAAAATCGAATTTATTTTTTTGAAATCGTGTTTATATGATCAAATGCATGCCGAAAACATATGTCGCACTTAGGTGCAAGCTATTAGAATCATTGCAAAAATTAAATTTATTTTATTTATTAAATGAAATTTCAATTTCTTCAATACCAATGCATAAAGTCGAATTTATTTTATTGAAATCGTGTTTATATGATCAAATGCATGCCGAAAACATATGTCGCACTTAGGTGCAAGCTATTAGAATCATTGCAAAAATTAAATTTATTTTATTTATTAAATGAAATTTCAATTTCTTCAATACCAATGCATAAAGTCGAATTTATTTTATTGAAATCGTGTTTATATGATCAAATGCATGCCGAAAACATATGTCGCACTTAGGTGCAAGCTATTAGGATCATTGCAAAAATTAAATTTATTTTATTTATTACATGAAATTTCAATTTTTTCAATAACAATGCATAAAGTCGAATTTATTTTATTGAAATCGTGTCGATATGAACAAATGCATGCCGAAATCATGTGTCGCACTTAGGTGCAAGCTATTAGGATCATTGCAAAAATTAAATTTATTTTATTTATTACATGAAATTTCAATTTTTTCAATAACAATGCATAAAGTCAAATTAATTTGATTGAAATTGTGTTTATATGATCAAATGCATGCCGAAAACATGTGTCGCATTTAGGTGCAAGCTATTAGGATCATTGCAAAAATTAAATATATTTTATTTATTAAATGAAATTTCAATTTTTTCAGTAACAATGCATAAAGTCGAACTTTTTTTATTGAAATCGTGTTTAAATGATCAAATGCATGCCGAAAACATGTGTCGCACTTAGGTGCAAGCTATTAGGATCATTGCAAAAATTAAATTTATTTTATTTAATAAATGAAATTTCAATTTTTTCAATAACAATGCATAAAGTCAAATTTATTTTATTGAAATCGTGTTTATATGATCAAATGCATACCAAAATTATGTGTCGCACTTAGGTGCAAGCTGTAAGGATCATTGCAAAAATTAAATTTATTTTATTTATTAAATGAATTTTCAATTTTTTCAATAACAATGCATAAAGTCGAATTTATTTGATTGAAATCATGTTTATATGATCAAATGCATGCCGAAAACATGTGTCGCACTTAGGTACAAGCTATTAGGATCATTGCAAAAATTGAATTTACTTTATTTATTAAATGAAATTTCCATTTTCTCAAAAACAATGCCTAAAGTCGAATTTATTTTATTGAAATTGTGTTTATATGACCAAAAGCATGAATAAAACATTTGTCGCACTTAGGTGCAACCTATTAGGATCATTGCGAAAATTATATTTATTTTATTTATTAAATGAAATTTCAATTTTTTCAATAACAATGCATAAAGTCGAATTTATTTGATTGAAATCGTGTTTATATGATCAAATTTATGCCGAAAATATGTGTCGCACTTAGGTGCAAGCTATTTGGATCATTGCAAAAATTAAATTTATTTTATTAATTAAATGAAATTTCAATTTCTTCAATGCCAAGGCATAAAGTCGAATTTATTTTTTTGAAATCGTGTTTATATGATCAAATGCATGCCGAAAACATGTGTCGCACTTAGGTGCAAGCTATTAGAATCATTGCAAAAATTAAATTTATTTTATTTATTAAATGAAATTTAAATTTCTTCAATACCAATGCATAAAGTCGAATTTATTTTATTGAATTCGTGTTTATATGATCAAATGCATGCCGAAATCATGTGTCGCACTTAGGTGCAAGCTATAAGGATCATTGCAAAAATTAAATTTATTTTATTTATTACATGAAATTTCAATTTTTTCAATAACAATGCATAAAGTCAAATTTAATTGATTGAAATCGTTTTTATCTGATCAAATGCATGCCGAAAACGTATGTCGCACTTGGGTGCAAGCTATTAGGATCATTGCAAAAATTAAATTTATTTAATTTATTACATTAAATTTCAATTTTTTCAATAACAATGCATAAAGTCAAATATATTTTATTGAAATCCTATTTATATGATCAAATGCGTGCTGAAATTATGTGTCGAACTTAGGTGCAAGCTATAAGGATCATTGCAAAAATTAAAGTTATTTGATTTATTTAATGAAATTCCAATTTTTTTAAAAACAATGCATAAAGTCGAATTTATTTGATTGAAATCATGTTTATATGATCAAATGCATGCCTAAAACATGTGTCGCACTTAGGTGCAGGCTATTAGGATCATTCCAAAAATTAAATTTATTTTATTTATTACAGGAAATTTCAATTTTTTCAATAACAATGCATAAAGTCAAATTTATTTAATAGAAATCGTGTTTATATGATCAAATGCATGCCGAAAACATGTGTTGCACTTAGGTACAAGCTATTAGGATCATTGCAAAAGTTAAATTTATTTTATTTATTAAATGAAATTTCAATTTCTTCAATAACAATGCATAAAGTCAAATTTATTTTATTGAAAACGTGTTTATATGATCAGATGCATGCCGAAATCATGTGTCGAACTTAGGTGCAAGCTATTAGGATCATTGCAAAAATTTAATTTATTTTATTTATTAAATGAAATTTAAATTTTTTCAATAACAATGCATAAAGTCAAATGTATTTAATAGAAATCGTGTTTATTTAATCAAATGCATGCCGAAAACATGTGTCGCACTTAGGTGCAAGCTATTAGGATCATTGCAAAAATTAAATTTATTTTATTTATTAAATGAAATTTCAATTTTTTTGATTACCAATGCATAAAGTCGAATTTATTTTATTGAAATCGTGTTAATAGGATCAAATGCATGCCGAAATCATGTGTCGCACTTAGGTGCAGGCTATTAGGATCATTGCAAAAACTAAATTTATTTTATTTATTAAATGAAATTTCAATTTTTTCAATAACAATGCATAAAGTCAAATTTATTTAATTGAATGTGTTTATATGATCAAATGCATGCCGAAATCATGTGTCGCACTTAGATGCAAGCTATTGGGATAATTGCAAAAATTAAATTAAATTTATTTTTTAGATGAATCTTCAATTTTCTCAAAAACAATGTATAAAGTTAAGACTATTTGATTAAAATCAAATTTATATGATCAACTGCATGCCGAAAACATATGTCGCACTTAGGTGCAAGCCATTAGGATCATTGCAAAAATTAAATTTATTTTATTTATTATATGAAATTTCATTTTTTTCAATAACTATGCATAAAGTCGAATTTATTTGATCGAAATCGTGTTTATATGATAAAATGCATGCCGAAAAACATGTGTCGCACTTAGGTGCAAGCTATTAGGATCATTGCAAAAATTAAATTTATTTTATTTATTAAATGAAATTTCAATTTTTTTGATTACCAATGCATAAAGTCGAATTTATTTTATTGAAATCGTGTTTATAGGATCAAATGCATGCCGAAATCATGTGTCGCACTTAGGTGCAGGCTATTAGGATCATTGCAAAAACTAAATTTATTTTATTTATTAAATGAAATTTCAATTTTTTCAATAACAATGCATAAAGTCAAATTTATTTGATTGAAATCGTGTTTATATGACCAGATGCATGCCGAAATCATGTGTCGCACTTAGGTGCAAGCTATTAGGATCATTGCAAAAATTAATTTTATTTTATTTATTAAATGAAATTTCAATTTTTTTGATTAACAATGCATAAAGTCGAATATATTTTATTGAAACCGTGTTTATAAGATCAAATGCATGCCGAAATCATGTGTCGCACTTAGGTGCAGGCTATTAGGATCATTGCAAAAATTAAATTTATTTTATTTATTAAATGAAATTTCAATTTTTTCAATAACAATGCATAAAGTCAAATTTATTTATTAAAATCGTGTTTATTTGATCAAATGCATACCAAAAACATGTGTCGCACTTAGGTGCAAGCTGTAAGGATCATTGCAAAAATTGAATTTTATTTATTTATTACAAGAAATTTCAATTTTTTCGATAACAATGCATAAAGTCAAATATATTTGATTGAAATCGTATTTATATGATCAAATGCATGCCAAAATCATTTGTCGAACTTAGTTGCAAGCTATTAGGATCATTGCAAAAATTAAATTTATTTTATTTATTAACTGAAATTTAAAATTTTTCAATAACAATGCATAAAGTCGAATTTATTTTATTAAAATCGTGTTTATATGATCAAATGCATGGCAAAATCATGTGTCGCACTTAGGTACAAGCTATTAGGATCATTGCAAAAATTAAATTTATTTTATTTATTAAATGAAATTTCAATTTCTTCAATACCAATGCATAAAGTCGAATTTATTTTTTTTAATCGTGTTTATATGATCAAATGCATGCCGAAAACTTGTGTCGCACTTAGGTGCAAGCTATTAGGATCATTGCAAAAATTAAATTTGTTTTATTTATTAAATGAAATTTCAATTTTTTCAATACCAATGCATAAAGTCGAATCTATTTTATTGCAATCGTGTTTATATGATCAAATGCATGCCGAAATCATGTGTCGAACTTAGGTGCAAGCTATTCGGATCTTTGCAAAAATTAAATTTATTTTGTTTATTAAATGAAATTTCAATTTTTTCAATAACAATGCATAAAGTCAAATTTATTTGATTGGAATCGTTTTTATCTGATCAAATGCATGCCGAAAACGTATGTCGCACTTAGGTGCAAGCTATTAGGATCATTGCAAAAAATAAATTTATTTCATTTATTAAATGAAATTTAAATTTCTTCAAAACCAATGCTTAAAGTCAAATTTATTTGATTGAAATCGTGTTTATATGATCAAATGCATGCCTAAAACATGTGTCGCACTTAGGTACAAGCGGTAAGGAGCATTGCAAAAATTGAATTTTATTTATTTATTACATTAAATTTCAATTGTTTCAATAACAATGCATAAAGTCGAACTTATTAAATTATAATCGTGTTTATATGATCAAATGCATGCCAAAAACATGTGTCGCACTTAGGTGCAAGCTATTAGGATCATTGCAAAAATTAAATTTATTTTATTTATTACATGAAATTTCAATTTCTTCAATACCAATGCATAAAGTCGAATTTATTTCATTAAAATCGTGTTTATATGGTCAAATGCATGCCGATATCCTGTGTCGAACTTAGGTGCAAGCTATTAGGATCATTGCTAAAATTAAATTTATTTTATTTATTAAATGAAATTTCAATTTCTTCAATAACAATGCATAAAGTCAAATTTATTTTATTGAAAACGTGTTTATATGATCAAATGCATGCCGAAATTATGTGTCGCACTTAGGGGCAAGCTATTAGGATCATTGCAAAAATTAAATTTATTTTATTTATTACAGGAAATTTCAATTTCTTCAATAACAATGCATAAAGTCAAATTTATTTAATAGAAATCGTGTTTATATGATCAAATGCATGCCGAAAACATGTGTCGCACTTAGGTACAAGCTATTAGGATCATTGCAAAAATTAAATTTATTTTATTTATTACATGAAATTTCAATTTCTTCAATACCAATGCATAAAGTCGAATTTATTTTATTGAAATCGTGTTTATATGATCAAATGCATGCCGAAAACATGTGTCACACTTAGGTACAAGCTATTAGGATCATTGCTAAAATTAAATTTATTTTTTTATTAATTAACGACCAGGTCGACCTAGTATTCTCCTCCTTATTCCATTCCGCATAAATACGTGTGTTTATTGTAATTTAATTTACTTTAAGTTTGAAAATGATCAGCTTATGATCGAAACTCGAGTCACTAAACAATAAAGTGTGATATTAACAAAGAAACTGTTTTATTTAAAGTTCCAAAATGTATCACGAAGTTAACGCCTCAACCATCAATCAATTAAATTTATTTTATTTATTAAATGAAATTTTAATTTCTTCAATAACAATGCATAAAGTCAAATTTATTTAATAGAAATCGTGTTTATATGATCAAATGCATGCCGAAATCATGTGTCGCACTTAGGTGCAAGCTATTAGGATCATTGCAAAAATTAAATTTGTTGTATTTATTAAATTAAATTTCAATTTTTTCAATACCAATGCATAAAGTCGAATCTATTTTATTGCAATCGTGTTTATATGATCAAATGCATGCCGAAATCATGTGTCGAAGTTAGGTGCAAGCTATTCGGATCTTTGCAAAAATTAAATTTATTTTGTTTATTAAATGAAATTTCAATTTTTTCAATAACAATGCATAAAGTCAAATTTATTTGATTGGAATCGTTTTTATCTGATCAAATGCATGCCGAAAACGTATGTCGCACTTAGGTGCAAGCTATTAGGATCATTGCAAAAAATAAATTTATTTCATCTATTAAATGAAATTTAAATTTCTTCAAAACCAATGCATAAAGTCAAATTTATTTGATTGAAATCGTGTTTATATGATCAAATGCATGCCTAAAACATGTGTCGCACTTAGGTACAAGCGGTAAGGAGCATTGCAAAAATTGAATTTTATTTATTTATTACATGAAATTTCAATTGTTTCAATAACAATGCATAAAGTCGAACTTATTTGATTGAAACATCGTATTTATATGATCAAAAGCATGCCGAAATCATGTGTCGCACTTAGGTGCAAGCTATTAGGATCATTGCAAAAATTGAATTTATTTTATTTATTAAATGAAATTTCAATTTTTTCAATAACTATGCATAAAGTCAAATTTATTTAATAGAAATAGTGTTTATATGATCAATTGCTTGCCGAAAACATGTGTCGCAGTTAGGTGCAAGCTATTAGGATCATTGCAAAAAATAAATTTATTTTATTTATTAAATGAAATTTAAATTTCTTCAAAACCAATGCATAAAGTCAAATTTATTTGATTGAAATCGTGTTTATATAATCAAATGCATGCCAAAAACACGTGTCGCACTTAGGTACAAGCTGTAAGGAGCATTGCAAAAATTGAATTTTATTTATTTATTACATGATATTTCAATTGTTTCAATAATATTGCATAAAGTCGAACTTATTTGATTGAAATCGTGTTTATATGATCAAATGCATGCCGAAAACAAGTGTCGCACTTAGATGCAAGCCACCAGGATCATTGCAAAAATTAAATTAAATTTATTTATTAAATTAAATTTCAATTTTTTCAATAACAATACATAACATCAAATTTATTTGATTGAAATCGTTTTTATCTGATTAAATGCATGCCGAAAACGTATGTCGCACTTAGGTGCAAGCTATTAGGATCATTGCAAAAATTAAATTTATTTTATTTATCAAATGAAATTTAAATTTCTTCAAAACCAATGCATAAAGTCAAATTTATCTTAATGAAATCGTGTTTATATGATCAAATGCATGCCAAAAACATGTGTCGCACTTAGGTCCAAGCTATTAGGATCATTGCAAAAATTAAATTTATTTTATTTATTAAATGAAATTTAAATTTCTTCAAAACCAATGCATAAAGTCAAATTTATTTGATTGAAATCGTGTTTATATGATCAAATGCATGCCAAAAACATGTGTCGCACTTAGGTACAAGCTGTAAGGAGCATTGCAAAAATTGAATTTTATTTATTTATTACATGAATTTTCAATTGTTTTAATAACAATGCATAAAGTCAAACTTATTTGATTGAAATCATGTTTATATAATCAAATGCATGCCGAAAACATGTGTCGCACTTAGATGCAAGCCATCAGGATCATTGCAAAAATTAAATTTAATTTATTTATTAAATTAAATTTCAATTTTTTCAATAACAATACATAAAGTCAAATTTATTTGATTGAAACCGTTTTTATCTGATTAAATGCATGCCGAAAACGTATGTCGCACTTAGGTGCAAGCTATTAGGATCATTGCAAAAATTAAATTTATTTTATTTATTAAATGAAATTTAAATTTCTTCAAACCAATGCATAAAGTCAAATTTATTTGATTGAAATCGTGTTTATATGATCAAATACATGCCAAAAACATGTATCGCACTTAGGTGCAAGCCATTAGGATCATGGCAAAAATTAAATTTATTTTATTTATTAAATGAAATTTCAATTTTTTCAATAACAATGCATAAAGTCCAATTTATTTAATAGAAATCATGTTTATATGATCAAATGCATGCCGAAAACTCGTGTCGCACTTAGGTGCAAGCTATTAGGATCATTGCAAAAATTAAATTTAATTTATTTATAAAATGAAATTTCAATTTTTTCAATAACAATGCATAAAGTCAAATTTATTTGATTGAAATCGTTTTTATCTGATCAAATGCATGCAGAAAACGCATGTCGCACTTAGGTGCAAGCTATTAGGATCATTGCAAAAATTAAATTTATTTATTAAATGAAATTTAAATTTCTTCAAAACCAATGCATAAAGTCAAATTTATTTGAATAAAATCGTGTTTATATGATCAAATGCATGCCAAAAACGTGTGTCGCACTTAGGTGCAAGCTATTAGGATCATTGCAAAAATTAAATATATTTTATTTATGAAATGAAATTTCAATTTTTTCAGTAACAATGCATAAAGTCAAATTTATTTTATTGAAATCGTGTTTAAATGATCAAACTCATGCCAAAATCATGTATCGCACCTAGGTGCAAGCTATTAGGATCATTGCAAAAATTAAATTTATTTTATTTAATAAATGAAATTTCAATTTTTTCAGTAACAATGCATAAAGTCGAATTTATTTTATTGAAATCGTGTTTATATGATCAAATGCATGCCAAAATCATGTGTCGCACTCAGGTGCAAGCTATTAGGATCACTGCAAAAATTAAATATATTTTATTTATTAAATGAAATTTCAATTTTTTCAGTAACAATGCACAAAGTCGAATTTATTTTATTGAAATCGTGTTTTTATGATCAAATGCATGCCGAAAACATGGGTCGCACTTAGGTGCAAGCTATTAGGATCTTTGCAAAAATTAAATTTAATTTATTTATAAAATGAAATTTCAATTTTTTCAATAACAATGCATAAAGTCAAATTTATTTGATTAAAATCGTTTTTATCTGATCAAATGCATGCAGAAAACGCATGTCGCACTTAGGTGCAAGCTATTAGGATCATTGCAAAAATTAAATTTGTTTATTAAATGAAATTTAAATTTCTTCAAAACCAATGCATAAAGTCAAATTTATTTGAATAAAATCGTGTTTATATGATCAAATCCATGCCAAAAACGTGTGTCGCACCTAGGTGCAAGCTATTAGGATCATTGTAAAAATTAAATATATTTTATTTATGAAATGAAATTTCAATTTTTTCAGTAACAATGCTTAAAGACAAATTTATTTTATTGAAATCGTGTTTAAATGATCAAACTCATGCCAAAATCATGTGTCGCACTCAGGTGCAAGCTATTAGGATCACTGCAAAAATTAAATTTATTTTATTTATTACATGAAATTTCAATTTTTTCAATAACAATGCATAAAGTCAAATTAATTTGATTGAAATTGTGTTTATATGATCAAATGCATGCCGAAAACATGTGTCGCATTTAGGTGCAAGCTATTAGGATCATTGCAAAAATTAAATATATTTTATTTATTAAATGAAATTTCAATTTTTTCAGTAACAATGCATAAAGTCAAACTTTTTTTATTGAAATCGTGTTTAAATGATCAAATGCATGCCAAAATCATGTGTCGCACTTAGGTGCAAGCCATTAGGATCATTGCAAAAATTAAATTTATTTTATTTATTAAATGAAATTTCAATTTTTTCAATAACAATGCATAAAGTCGAATTTATTTGATTGAATTCGTGTTTATATGATCAAATGCATGCCGAAAAACATGTATCGCACTTAGGTGCAAGCTATTTGGATCATTGCAAAAATTAAATTTATTTTATTAATTAAATGAAATTTCAATTTCTTCAATACCAATGCATAAAGTCGAATTTATTTGATTGAAATCGTGTTTATTTGATCAAATGCATGCCGAAAACATGTGTCGCACTTAGGTGCAAGCTATTAGGATAATTGCAAAAATTAAATTTATTTTATTTAATAAATGAAATTTCAATTTTTTCAATAACAATGCATAAAGTCTAATTTATTTTATTGAAATCGTGTTTAAATGATCAAATGCATGCCAAAATCATGTGTCGCACTTAGGTGCAAGCCATTAGGATCATTGCAAAAATTAAATTTATTTTATTTATTAAATGAAATTTCAATTTTTTCAATAACTATGCATAACGTCGAATTTATTTGATCGAAATCGTGTTTATATAATCAAATGCATGCCGAAAACATGTGTCACACTTGGGTGCAAGCTATTAGGATCATTGCAAAAATTGAATTTATTTTATTTATTAAATGAAATTTCCATTTTCTCAAAAACAATGCCTAAAGTCGAATTTATTTTATTGAAATCGTGTTTATATGACCAAAAGCATGAATAAAACATTTGTCGCACTTAGGTGCAACCTATTAGGATCATTGCGAAAATTATATTTATTTTATTTATTAAATGAAATTTCAATTTTTTCAATAACAATGCATAAAGTCGAATTTATTTGATTGAATTCGTGTTTATATGATCAAATGCATGCCGAAAAACATGTATCGCACTTAGGTGCAAGCTATTTGGATCATTGCAAAAATTAAATTTATTTTATTAATTAAATGAAATTTCAATTTCTTCAATACCAATGCATAAAGTCGAATTTATTTGATTGAAATCGTGTTTATATGATTAAATGCATGCTGAAATCATGTGTCGCACTTAGGTGCAAGCCATTAGGATCATTGCAAAAATTAAATTTATTTTATTTATTAAATGAAATTTCAATTTTTTCAATAACTATGCATAACGTCGAATTTATTTGATCGAAATCGTGTTTATATAATCAAATGCATGCCGAAAATATGTGTCGCACTTAGGTGCAAGCTATTTGGATCATTGCAAAAATTAAATTTATTTTATTAATTAAATGAAATTTCAATTTCTTCAATACCAATGCATAAAATCGAATTTATTTTTTTGAAATCGTGTTTATATGATCAAATGCATGCCGAAAACATATGTCGCACTTAGGTGCAAGCTATTAGAATCATTGCAAAAATTAAATTTATTTTATTTATTAAATGAAATTTCAATTTCTTCAATACCAATGCATAAAGTCGAATTTATTTTATTGAAATCGTGTTTATATGATCAAATGCATGCCGAAAACATATGTCGCACTTAGGTGCAAGCTATTAGAATCATTGCAAAAATTAAATTTATTTTATTTATTAAATGAAATTTCAATTTCTTCAATACCAATGCATAAAGTCGAATTTATTTTATTGAAATCGTGTTTATATGATCAAATGCATGCCGAAAACATATGTCGCACTTAGGTGCAAGCTATTAGGATCATTGCAAAAATTAAATTTATTTTATTTATTACATGAAATTTCAATTTTTTCAATAACAATGCATAAAGTCGAATTTATTTTATTGAAATCGTGTCGATATGAACAAATGCATGCCGAAATCATGTGTCGCACTTAGGTGCAAGCTATTAGGATCATTGCAAAAATTAAATTTATTTTATTTATTACATGAAATTTCAATTTTTTCAATAACAATGCATAAAGTCAAATTAATTTGATTGAAATTGTGTTTATATGATCAAATGCATGCCGAAAACATGTGTCGCATTTAGGTGCAAGCTATTAGGATCATTGCAAAAATTAAATATATTTTATTTATTAAATGAAATTTCAATTTTTTCAGTAACAATGCATAAAGTCGAACTTTTTTTATTGAAATCGTGTTTAAATGATCAAATGCATGCCGAAAACATGTGTCGCACTTAGGTGCAAGCTATTAGGATCATTGCAAAAATTAAATTTATTTTATTTAATAAATGAAATTTCAATTTTTTCAATAACAATGCATAAAGTCAAATTTATTTTATTGAAATCGTGTTTATATGATCAAATGCATACCAAAATTATGTGTCGCACTTAGGTGCAAGCTGTAAGGATCATTGCAAAAATTAAATTTATTTTATTTATTAAATGAATTTTCAATTTTTTCAATAACAATGCATAAAGTCGAATTTATTTGATTGAAATCATGTTTATATGATCAAATGCATGCCGAAAACATGTGTCGCACTTAGGTACAAGCTATTAGGATCATTGCAAAAATTGAATTTACTTTATTTATTAAATGAAATTTCCATTTTCTCAAAAACAATGCCTAAAGTCGAATTTATTTTATTGAAATTGTGTTTATATGACCAAAAGCATGAATAAAACATTTGTCGCACTTAGGTGCAACCTATTAGGATCATTGCGAAAATTATATTTATTTTATTTATTAAATGAAATTTCAATTTTTTCAATAACAATGCATAAAGTCGAATTTATTTGATTGAAATCGTGTTTATATGATCAAATTTATGCCGAAAATATGTGTCGCACTTAGGTGCAAGCTATTTGGATCATTGCAAAAATTAAATTTATTTTATTAATTAAATGAAATTTCAATTTCTTCAATGCCAAGGCATAAAGTCGAATTTATTTTTTTGAAATCGTGTTTATATGATCAAATGCATGCCGAAAACATGTGTCGCACTTAGGTGCAAGCTATTAGAATCATTGCAAAAATTAAATTTATTTTATTTATTAAATGAAATTTAAATTTCTTCAATACCAATGCATAAAGTCGAATTTATTTTATTGAATTCGTGTTTATATGATCAAATGCATGCCGAAATCATGTGTCGCACTTAGGTGCAAGCTATAAGGATCATTGCAAAAATTAAATTTATTTTATTTATTACATGAAATTTCAATTTTTTCAATAACAATGCATAAAGTCAAATTTAATTGATTGAAATCGTTTTTATCTGATCAAATGCATGCCGAAAACGTATGTCGCACTTGGGTGCAAGCTATTAGGATCATTGCAAAAATTAAATTTATTTAATTTATTACATTAAATTTCAATTTTTTCAATAACAATGCATAAAGTCAAATATATTTTATTGAAATCTTATTTATATGATCAAATGCGTGCTGAAATTATGTGTCGAACTTAGGTGCAAGCTATAAGGATCATTGCAAAAATTAAAGTTATTTGATTTATTTAATGAAATTCCAATTTTTTTAAAAACAATGCATAAAGTCGAATTTATTTGATTGAAATCATGTTTATATGATCAAATGCATGCCTAAAACATGTGTCGCACTTAGGTGCAGGCTATTAGGATCATTCCAAAAATTAAATTTATTTTATTTATTACAGGAAATTTCAATTTTTTCAATAACAATGCATAAAGTCAAATTTATTTAATAGAAATCGTGTTTATATGATCAAATGCATGCCGAAAACATGTGTTGCACTTAGGTACAAGCTATTAGGATCATTGCAAAAGTTAAATTTATTTTATTTATTAAATGAAATTTCAATTTCTTCAATAACAATGCATAAAGTCAAATTTATTTTATTGAAAACGTGTTTATATGATCAGATGCATGCCGAAATCATGTGTCGAACTTAGGTGCAAGCTATTAGGATCATTGCAAAAATTTAATTTATTTTATTTATTAAATGAAATTTAAATTTTTTCAATAACAATGCATAAAGTCAAATGTATTTAATAGAAATCGTGTTTATTTAATCAAATGCATGCCGAAAACATGTGTCGCACTTAGGTGCAAGCTATTAGGATCATTGCAAAAATTAAATTTATTTTATTTATTAAATGAAATTTCAATTTTTTTGATTACCAATGCATAAAGTCGAATTTATTTTATTGAAATCGTGTTAATAGGATCAAATGCATGCCGAAATCATGTGTCGCACTTAGGTGCAGGCTATTAGGATCATTGCAAAAACTAAATTTATTTTATTTATTAAATGAAATTTCAATTTTTTCAATAACAATGCATAAAGTCAAATTTATTTAATTGAATGTGTTTATATGATCAAATGCATGCCGAAATCATGTGTCGCACTTAGATGCAAGCTATTGGGATAATTGCAAAAATTAAATTAAATTTATTTTTTAGATGAATCTTCAATTTTCTCAAAAACAATGTATAAAGTTAAGACTATTTGATTAAAATCAAATTTATATGATCAACTGCATGCCGAAAACATATGTCGCACTTAGGTGCAAGCCATTAGGATCATTGCAAAAATTAAATTTATTTTATTTATTATATGAAATTTCATTTTTTTCAATAACTATGCATAAAGTCGAATTTATTTGATCGAAATCGTGTTTATATGATAAAATGCATGCCGAAAAACATGTGTCGCACTTAGGTGCAAGCTATTAGGATCATTGCAAAAATTAAATTTATTTTATTTATTAAATGAAATTTCAATTTTTTTGATTACCAATGCATAAAGTCGAATTTATTTTATTGAAATCGTGTTTATAGGATCAAATGCATGCCGAAATCATGTGTCGCACTTAGGTGCAGGCTATTAGGATCATTGCAAAAACTAAATTTATTTTATTTATTAAATGAAATTTCAATTTTTTCAATAACAATGCATAAAGTCAAATTTATTTGATTGAAATCGTGTTTATATGACCAGATGCATGCCGAAATCATGTGTCGCACTTAGGTGCAAGCTATTAGGATCATTGCAAAAATTAATTTTATTTTATTTATTAAATGAAATTTCAATTTTTTTGATTAACAATGCATAAAGTCGAATATATTTTATTGAAACCGTGTTTATAAGATCAAATGCATGCCGAAATCATGTGTCGCACTTAGGTGCAGGCTATTAGGATCATTGCAAAAATTAAATTTATTTTATTTATTAAATGAAATTTCAATTTTTTCAATAACAATGCATAAAGTCAAATTTATTTATTAAAATCGTGTTTATTTGATCAAATGCATACCAAAAACATGTGTCGCACTTAGGTGCAAGCTGTAAGGATCATTGCAAAAATTGAATTTTATTTATTTATTACAAGAAATTTCAATTTTTTCGATAACAATGCATAAAGTCAAATATATTTGATTGAAATCGTATTTATATGATCAAATGCATGCCAAAATCATTTGTCGAACTTAGTTGCAAGCTATTAGGATCATTGCAAAAATTAAATTTATTTTATTTATTAACTGAAATTTAAAATTTTTCAATAACAATGCATAAAGTCGAATTTATTTTATTAAAATCGTGTTTATATGATCAAATGCATGGCAAAATCATGTGTCGCACTTAGGTACAAGCTATTAGGATCATTGCAAAAATTAAATTTATTTTATTTATTAAATGAAATTTCAATTTCTTCAATACCAATGCATAAAGTCGAATTTATTTTTTTTAATCGTGTTTATATGATCAAATGCATGCCGAAAACTTGTGTCGCACTTAGGTGCAAGCTATTAGGATCATTGCAAAAATTAAATTTGTTTTATTTATTAAATGAAATTTCAATTTTTTCAATACCAATGCATAAAGTCGAATCTATTTTATTGCAATCGTGTTTATATGATCAAATGCATGCCGAAATCATGTGTCGAACTTAGGTGCAAGCTATTCGGATCTTTGCAAAAATTAAATTTATTTTGTTTATTAAATGAAATTTCAATTTTTTCAATAACAATGCATAAAGTCAAATTTATTTGATTGGAATCGTTTTTATCTGATCAAATGCATGCCGAAAACGTATGTCGCACTTAGGTGCAAGCTATTAGGATCATTGCAAAAAATAAATTTATTTCATTTATTAAATGAAATTTAAATTTCTTCAAAACCAATGCTTAAAGTCAAATTTATTTGATTGAAATCGTGTTTATATGATCAAATGCATGCCTAAAACATGTGTCGCACTTAGGTACAAGCGGTAAGGAGCATTGCAAAAATTGAATTTTATTTATTTATTACATTAAATTTCAATTGTTTCAATAACAATGCATAAAGTCGAACTTATTAAATTATAATCGTGTTTATATGATCAAATGCATGCCAAAAACATGTGTCGCACTTAGGTGCAAGCTATTAGGATCATTGCAAAAATTAAATTTATTTTATTTATTACATGAAATTTCAATTTCTTCAATACCAATGCATAAAGTCGAATTTATTTCATTAAAATCGTGTTTATATGGTCAAATGCATGCCGAAATCCTGTGTCGAACTTAGGTGCAAGCTATTAGGATCATTGCTAAAATTAAATTTATTTTATTTATTAAATGAAATTTCAATTTCTTCAATAACAATGCATAAAGTCAAATTTATTTTATTGAAAACGTGTTTATATGATCAAATGCATGCCGAAATTATGTGTCGCACTTAGGGGCAAGCTATTAGGATCATTGCAAAAATTAAATTTATTTTATTTATTACAGGAAATTTCAATTTTTTCAATAACAATGCATAAAGTCAAATTTATTTAATAGAAATCGTGTTTATATGATCAAATGCATGCCGAAAACATGTGTCGCACTTAGGTACAAGCTATTAGGATCATTGCAAAAATTAAATTTATTTTATTTATTACATGAAATTTCAATTTCTTCAATACCAATGCATAAAGTCGAATTTATTTTATTGAAATCGTGTTTATATGATCAAATGCATGCCGAAAACATGTGTCACACTTAGGTACAAGCTATTAGGATCATTGCTAAAATTAAATTTATTTTATTTATTAAATGAAATTTTAATTTCTTCAATAACAATGCATAAAGTCAAATTTATTTAATAGAAATCGTGTTTATATGATCAAATGCATGCCGAAATCATGTGTCGCACTTAGGTGCAAGCTATTAGGATCATTGCAAAAATTAAATTTGTTGTATTTATTAAATGAAATTTCAATTTTTTCAATACCAATGCATAAAGTCGAATCTATTTTATTGCAATCGTGTTTATATGATCAAATGCATGCCGAAATCATGTGTCGAAGTTAGGTGCAAGCTATTCGGATCTTTGCAAAAATTAAATTTATTTTGTTTATTAAATGAAATTTCAATTTTTTCAATAACAATGCATAAAGTCAAATTTATTTGATTGGAATCGTTTTTATCTGATCAAATGCATGCCGAAAACGTATGTCGCACTTAGGTGCAAGCTATTAGGATCATTGCAAAAAATAAATTTATTTCATCTATTAAATGAAATTTAAATTTCTTCAAAACCAATGCATAAAGTCAAATTTATTTGATTGAAATCGTGTTTATATGATCAAATGCATGCCTAAAACATGTGTCGCACTTAGGTACAAGCGGTAAGGAGCATTGCAAAAATTGAATTTTATTTATTTATTACATGAAATTTCAATTGTTTCAATAACAATGCATAAAGTCGAACTTATTTGATTGAAACATCGTATTTATATGATCAAAAGCATGCCGAAATCATGTGTCGCACTTAGGTGCAAGCTATTAGGATCATTGCAAAAATTGAATTTATTTTATTTATTAAATGAAATTTCAATTTTTTCAATAACTATGCATAAAGTCAAATTTATTTAATAGAAATAGTGTTTATATGATCAATTGCTTGCCGAAAACATGTGTCGCAGTTAGGTGCAAGCTATTAGGATCATTGCAAAAAATAAATTTATTTTATTTATTAAATGAAATTTAAATTTCTTCAAAACCAATGCATAAAGTCAAATTTATTTGATTGAAATCGTGTTTATATAATCAAATGCATGCCAAAAACACGTGTCGCACTTAGGTACAAGCTGTAAGGAGCATTGCAAAAATTGAATTTTATTTATTTATTACATGATATTTCAATTGTTTCAATAATATTGCATAAAGTCGAACTTATTTGATTGAAATCGTGTTTATATGATCAAATGCATGCCGAAAACAAGTGTCGCACTTAGATGCAAGCCACCAGGATCATTGCAAAAATTAAATTAAATTTATTTATTAAATTAAATTTCAATTTTTTCAATAACAATACATAACATCAAATTTATTTGATTGAAATCGTTTTTATCTGATTAAATGCATGCCGAAAACGTATGTCGCACTTAGGTGCAAGCTATTAGGATCATTGCAAAAATTAAATTTATTTTATTTATCAAATGAAATTTAAATTTCTTCAAAACCAATGCATAAAGTCAAATTTATCTTAATGAAATCGTGTTTATATGATCAAATGCATGCCAAAAACATGTGTCGCACTTAGGTCCAAGCTATTAGGATCATTGCAAAAATTAAATTTATTTTATTTATTAAATGAAATTTAAATTTCTTCAAAACCAATGCATAAAGTCAAATTTATTTGATTGAAATCGTGTTTATATGATCAAATGCATGCCAAAAACATGTGTCGCACTTAGGTACAAGCTGTAAGGAGCATTGCAAAAATTGAATTTTATTTATTTATTACATGAATTTTCAATTGTTTTAATAACAATGCATAAAGTCAAACTTATTTGATTGAAATCGTGTTTATATAATCAAATGCATGCCGAAAACATGTGTCGCACTTAGATGCAAGCCATCAGGATCATTGCAAAAATTAAATTTAATTTATTTATTAAATTAAATTTCAATTTTTTCAATAACAATACATAAAGTCAAATTTATTTGATTGAAACCGTTTTTATCTGATTAAATGCATGCCGAAAACGTATGTCGCACTTAGGTGCAAGCTATTAGGATCATTGCAAAAATTAAATTTATTTTATTTATTAAATGAAATTTAAATTTCTTCAAACCAATGCATAAAGTCAAATTTATTTGATTGAAATCGTGTTTATATGATCAAATGCATGCCAAAAACATGTATCGCACTTAGGTGCAAGCCATTAGGATCATGGCAAAAATTAAATTTATTTTATTTATTAAATGAAATTTCAATTTTTTCAATAACAATGCATAAAGTCCAATTTATTTAATAGAAATCATGTTTATATGATCAAATGCATGCCGAAAACTCGTGTCGCACTTAGGTGCAAGCTATTAGGATCATTGCAAAAATTAAATTTAATTTATTTATAAAATGAAATTTCAATTTTTTCAATAACAATGCATAAAGTCAAATTTATTTGATTGAAATCGTTTTTATCTGATCAAATGCATGCAGAAAACGCATGTCGCACTTAGGTGCAAGCTATTAGGATCATTGCAAAAATTAAATTTATTTATTAAATGAAATTTAAATTTCTTCAAAACCAATGCATAAAGTCAAATTTATTTGAATAAAATCGTGTTTATATGATCAAATGCATGCCAAAAACGTGTGTCGCACTTAGGTGCAAGCTATTAGGATCATTGCAAAAATTAAATATATTTTATTTATGAAATGAAATTTCAATTTTTTCAGTAACAATGCATAAAGTCAAATTTATTTTATTGAAATCGTGTTTAAATGATCAAACTCATGCCAAAATCATGTATCGCACCTAGGTGCAAGCTATTAGGATCATTGCAAAAATTAAATTTATTTTATTTAATAAATGAAATTTCAATTTTTTCAGTAACAATGCATAAAGTCGAATTTATTTTATTGAAATCGTGTTTATATGATCAAATGCATGCCAAAATCATGTGTCGCACTCAGGTGCAAGCTATTAGGATCACTGCAAAAATTAAATATATTTTATTTATTAAATGAAATTTCAATTTTTTCAGTAACAATGCACAAAGTCGAATTTATTTTATTGAAATCGTGTTTTTATGATCAAATGCATGCCGAAAACATGGGTCGCACTTAGGTGCAAGCTATTAGGATCTTTGCAAAAATTAAATTTAATTTATTTATAAAATGAAATTTCAATTTTTTCAATAACAATGCATAAAGTCAAATTTATTTGATTAAAATCGTTTTTATCTGATCAAATGCATGCAGAAAACGCATGTCGCACTTAGGTGCAAGCTATTAGGATCATTGCAAAAATTAAATTTGTTTATTAAATGAAATTTAAATTTCTTCAAAACCAATGCATAAAGTCAAATTTATTTGAATAAAATCGTGTTTATATGATCAAATCCATGCCAAAAACGTGTGTCGCACCTAGGTGCAAGCTATTAGGATCATTGTAAAAATTAAATATATTTTATTTATGAAATGAAATTTCAATTTTTTCAGTAACAATGCTTAAAGTCAAATTTATTTTATTGAAATCGTGTTTAAATGATCAAACTCATGCCAAAATCATGTGTCGCACTCAGGTGCAAGCTATTAGGATCACTGCAAAAATTAAATTTATTTTATTTATTACATGAAATTTCAATTTTTTCAATAACAATGCATAAAGTCAAATTAATTTGATTGAAATTGTGTTTATATGATCAAATGCATGCCGAAAACATGTGTCGCATTTAGGTGCAAGCTATTAGGATCATTGCAAAAATTAAATATATTTTATTTATTAAATGAAATTTCAATTTTTTCAGTAACAATGCATAAAGTCAAACTTTTTTTATTGAAATCGTGTTTAAATGATCAAATGCATGCCGAAAACATGTGTCGCACTTAGGTGCAAGCTATTAGGATCATTGCAAAAATTAAATTTATTTTATTTATTACATGAAATTTCAATTTCTTCAATACCAATGGATAAAGTCGAATTTATTTTATTGAAATCGTGTTTATATAATCAAATGCATTCCGAAAACATGTGTCGCACTTAGGTGCAAGCTATTTGGATCATTGCAAAAATTAAATTTATTTTATTAATTAAATGAAATTTCAATTTCTTCAATACCAATGCATAAAGTCGAATTTATTTTATTGAAATCGTGTTTATTTGATCAAATGCATGCCGAAAACATGTGTCGCACTTAGGTGCAAGCTATTGGGATAATTGCAAAAATTAAATTTATTTTATTTAATAAATGAAATTTCAATTTTTTCAATAACAATGCATAAAGTCTAATTTATTTTATTGAAATCGTGTTTAAATGATCAAATGCATGCCAAAATCATGTGTCGCACTTAGGTGCAAGCCATTAGGATCATTGCAAAAATTAAATTTATTTTATTTATTAAATGAAATTTCAATTTTTTCAATAACTATGCATAACGTCGAATTTATTTGATCGAAATCGTGTTTATATAATCAAATGCATGCCGAAAACATGTGTCACACTTGGGTGCAAGCTATTAGGATCATTGCAAAAATTGAATTTATTTTATTTATTAAATGAAATTTCCATTTTCTCAAAAACAATGCCTAAAGTCGAATTTATTTTATTGAAATCGTGTTTATATGACCAAAAGCATGAATAAAACATTTGTCGCACTTAGGTGCAACCTATTAGGATCATTGCGAAAATTATATTTATTTTATTTATTAAATGAAATTTCAATTTTTTCAATAACAATGCATAAAGTCGAATTTATTTGATTGAATTCGTGTTTATATGATCAAATGCATGCCGAAAAACATGTATCGCACTTAGGTGCAAGCTATTTGGATCATTGCAAAAATTAAATTTATTTTATTAATTAAATGAAATTTCAATTTCTTCAATACCAATGCATAAAGTCGAATTTATTTGATTGAAATCGTGTTTATATGATTAAATGCATGCTGAAAACATATGTCGCACTTAGGTGCAAGCTATTAGGATCATTGCAAAAATTTAATTTATTTTATTTATTAAATGAAATTTAAATTTTTTCAATAACAATGCATAAAGTCAAATGTATTTAATAGAAATCGTGTTTATTTAATCAAATGCATGCCGAAAACATGTGTCGCACTTAGGTGCAAGCTATTAGGATCATTGCAAAAATTAAATTTATTTTATTTATTAAATGAAATTTAAATTTTTTCAATAACAATGCATAAAGTCGAATTTATTTGATCGAAATCGTGTTTATATGATAAAATGCATGCCGAAAAACATGTGTCGCACTTAGGTGCAAGCTATTAGGATCATTGCAAAAATTAAATTTATTTTATTTATTAAATGAAATTTCAATTTTTTTGATTACCAATGCATAAAGTCGAATTTATTTTATTGAAATCGTGTTTATAGGATCAAATGCATGCCGAAATCATGTGTCGCACTTAGGTGCAGGCTATTAGGATCATTGCAAAAACTAAATTTATTTTATTTATGAAATGAAATTTCAATTTTTTCAATAACAATGCATAAAGTCAAATTTATTTGATTGAAATCGTGTTTATATGACCAGATGCATGCCGAAATCATGTGTCGCACTTAGGTGCAAGCTGTTAGGATCATTGCAAAAATTAATTTTATTTTATTTATTAAATGAAATTTCAATTTTTTTGATTAACAATGCATAAAGTCGAATATATTTTATTGAAATCGTGTTTATAAGATCAAATGCATGCCGAAATCATGTGTCGCACTTAGGTGCAGGCTATTAGGATCATTGCAAAAATTAAATTTATTTTATTTATTAAATGAAATTTCAATTTTTTCAATAACAATGCATAAAGTCAAATTTATTTATTAAAATCGTGTTTATTTGATCAAATGCATACCAAAAACATGTGTCGCACTTAGGTGCAAGCTGTAAGGATCATTGCAAAAATTGAATTTTATTTATTTATTACAAGAAATTTCAATTTTTTCGATAACAATGCATAAAGTCAAATATATTTGATTGAAATCGTATTTATATGATCAAATGCATGCCAAAATCATTTGTCGAACTTAGTTGCAAGCTATTAGGATCATTGCAAAAATTAAATTTATTTTATTTATTAACTGAAATTTAAAATTTTTCAATAACAATGCATAAAGTCGAATTTATTTTATTAAAATCGTGTTTATATGATCAAATGCATGGCAAAATCATGTGTCGCACTTAGGTACAAGCTATTAGGATCATTGCAAAAATTAAATTTATTTTATTTATTAAATGAAATTTCAATTTCTTCAATACCAATGCATAAAGTCGAATTTATTTTTTTTAATCGTGTTTATATGATCAAATGCATGCCGAAAACATGTGTCGCACTTAGGTGCAAGCTATTAGGATCATTGCAAAAATTAAATTTGTTTTATTTATTAAATGAAATTTCAATTTTTTCAATACCAATGCATAAAGTCGAATCTATTTTATTGCAATTGTGTTTATATGATCAAATGCATGCCGAAATCATGTGTCGAACTTAGGTGCAAGCTATTCGGATCTTTGCAAAAATTAAATTTATTTTGTTTATTAAATGAAATTTCAATTTTTTCAATAACAATGCATAAAGTCAAATTTATTTGATTGGAATCGTTTTTATCTGATCAAATGCATGCCGAAAACGTATGTCGCACTTAGGTGCAAGCTATTAGGATCATTGCAAAAAATAAATTTATTTCATTTATTAAATGAAATTTAAATTTCTTCAAAACCAATGCTTAAAGTCAAATTTATTTGATTGAAATCGTGTTTATATGATCAAATGCATGCCTAAAACATGTGTCGCACTTAGGTACAAGCGGTAAGGAGCATTGCAAAAATTGAATTTTATTTATTTATTACATTAAATTTCAATTGTTTCAATAACAATGCATAAAGTCGAACTTATTAAATTATAATCGTGTTTATATGATCAAATGCATGCCAAAAACATGTGTCGCACTTAGGTGCAAGCTATTAGGATCATTGCAAAAATTAAATTTATTTTATTTATTACATGAAATTTCAATTTCTTCAATACCAATGCATAAAGTCGAATTTATTTCATTAAAATCGTGTTTATATGGTCAAATGCATGCCGAAATCCTGTGTCGAACTTAGGTGCAAGCTATTAGGATCATTGCTAAAATTAAATTTATTTTATTTATTAAATGAAATTTCAATTTCTTCAATAACAATGCATAAAGTCAAATTTATTTTATTGAAAACGTGTTTATATGATCAAATGCATGCCGAAATTATGTGTCGCACTTAGGGGCAAGCTATTAGGATCATTGCAAAAATTAAATTTATTTTATTTATTACAGGAAATTTCAATTTTTTCAATAACAATGCATAAAGTCAAATTTATTTAATAGAAATCGTGTTTATATGATCAAATGCATGCCGAAAACATGTGTCGCACTTAGGTACAAGCTATTAGGATCATTGCAAAAATTAAATTTATTTTATTTATTACATGAAATTTCAATTTCTTCAATACCAATGCATAAAGTCGAATTTATTTTATTGAAATCGTGTTTATATGATCAAATGCATGCCGAAAACATGTGTCACACTTAGGTACAAGCTATTAGGATCATTGCTAAAATTAAATTTATTTTATTTATTAAATGAAATTTTAATTTCTTCAATAACAATGCATAAAGTCAAATTTATTTAATAGAAATCGTGTTTATATGATCAAATGCATGCCGAAATCATGTGTCGCACTTAGGTGCAAGCTATTAGGATCATTGCAAAAATTAAATTTGTTGTATTTATTAAATGAAATTTCAATTTTTTCAATACCAATGCATAAAGTCGAATCTATTTTATTGCAATCGTGTTTATATGATCAAATGCATGCCGAAATCATGTGTCGAACTTAGGTGCAAGCTATTCGGATCTTTGCAAAAATTAAATTTATTTTGTTTATTAAATGAAATTTCAATTTTTTCAATAACAATGCATAAAGTCAAATTTATTTGATTGGAATCGTTTTTATCTGATCAAATGCATGCCGAAAACGTATGTCGCACTTAGGTGCAAGCTATTAGGATCATTGCAAAAAATAAATTTATTTCATCTATTAAATGAAATTTAAATTTCTTCAAAACCAATGCATAAAGTCAAATTTATTTGATTGAAATCGTGTTTATATGATCAAATGCATGCCTAAAACATGTGTCGCACTTAGGTACAAGCGGTAAGGAGCATTGCAAAAATTGAATTTTATTTATTTATTACATGAAATTTCAATTGTTTCAATAACAATGCATAAAGTCGAACTTATTAAATTAAAATCGTGTTTATATGATCAAATGCATGCCAAAAACATGTGTCGCACTTAGGTGCAAGCTATTAGGATCATTGCAAAAATTAAATTTATTTTATTTATTACATGAAATTTCAATTTCTTCAATACCAATGCATAAAGTCGAATTTATTTTATTAAAATCGTGTTTATATGGTCAAATGCATGCCGAAATCCTGTGTCGAACTTAGGTGCAAGCTATTAGGATCATTGCTAAAATTAAATTTATTTTATTTATTAAATGAAATTTCAATTTCTTCAATAACAATGCATAAAGTCAAATTTATTTTATTGAAAACGTGTTTATATGATCAAATGCATGCCGAAATTATGTGTCGCACTTAGGGGCAAGCTATTAGGATCATTGCAAAAATTAAATTTATTTTATTTATTACAGGAAATTTCAATTTTTTCAATAACAATGCATAAAGTCAAATTTATTTAATAGAAATCGTGTTTATATGATCAAATGCATGCCTAAAACATGTGTCGCACTTAGGTACAAGCCATTAGGATCATTGCAAAAATTAAATTTATTTTATTTATTACATGAAATTTCAATTTCTTCAATACCAATGCATAAAGTCGAATTTATTTTATTGAAATCGTGTTTATATGATCAAATGCATGCCGAAAACATGTGTCGCACTTAGGTACAAGCTATTAGGATCATTGCTAAAATTAAATTTATTTTATTTATTAAATGAAAATTTAATTTCTTCAATAACAATGCATAAAGTCAAATTTATTTAATAGAAATCGTGTTTATATAATCAAATGCATACCGAAATCATGTGTCGCACTTAGGTGCAAGCTATTAGGATCATTGCAATAATTAAATTTATTTTATTTATTAAATGAAATTTAAATTTTTTCAATAACAATGCATAAACTCAAATGTATTTAATAGAAATCGTGTTTATTTAATCAAATGCATGCCGAAAACAAGTGTCGCACTTAGGTGCAAGCTTTCAGGTTTTTTGCAAAAATTAAATTAATTTTATTTTTTACCTGAAATTTCAATTTCTTCAATACCAATGCATAAAGTGGAAATTATTTTATTAAAATCGTGTTTATATGGTCAAATGCATGCCGAAATCATGTGTCGAACTTAGGTGCAAGCCATTAGGATCATTGCTAAAATTAAATTTATTTTATTTATTAAATGAAATTTCAATTTCTTCAATAACAATGCATAAAGTCAAATTTATTTTATTGAAAACGTGTTTATATGATCAGGTGCATGCCGAAATCATGTGTCGAACTTAGGTGCAAGCTATTAGGATCATTGCAATAATTAAATTTATTTTATTTATTAAATGAAATTTAAATTTTTTCAATAACAATGCATAAACTTAAATGTATTTAATATAAATCGTGTTTATTTAATCAAATGCATGCCGAAAACATGTGTCGCACTTAGGTGCAAGCTTTCAGGATCTTTGCAAAAATTAAATTTATTTTATTTTTTACATGAAATTTCAATTTCTTCAATACCAATGCATAAAGTCGAATTTATTTAATAGAAATCATGTTTATATGATCAAATGCATGCCGAAAACATGTGTCCCACTTAGGTGCAAGCTTTTAGGATCATTGCAAAAATTAAATTTATTTTATTTATTAAATGAAATTTCAATTTCTTCAATACCAATGCATAAAGTCGAATCTAATTTATTGAAATCGTGTTTATATGATTAAATGCTTGCCGAAATTATGAGTCGCACTTAGGGGCAAGCTATTAGGATCATTGCAAAAATTAAATTTATTTTATTTATTACATGAAATTACAATTTCTTCAATACCAATGCATAAAGTCAAATTTATTTTATTGAAATCGTGTTTATATGATCAAATGCATGCCGAAAACGTGTGTCGCACTTAGGTGCAAGCCATAAGGATCATTGCAAAAATTAAATTTATTTTATTTATTAAATGAAATTTCTATTTTTTCAATACCAATGCATAAAGTCGAATCTATTTTATTGAAATCGTGTTTATATGATTAAATGCAAGCTGAAATCATGTGTCGAACTTAGGTGCAAGCTATTAGGATCATTGCAAAAATTAAATTTATTTTATTTATTACATGAAATTTCAATTGTTTCAATAACAATGCATAAAGTCAAACTTATTTGATTGAAATATCGTGTTTATATGATCAAAAGCATGCCGAAATCATGTGTCGCACTTAGGTGCAAGCCATTAGGTTCATTGCAAAAATTAAATTTATTTTATTTATTAAATGAAATTTCAATTGTTTCAATAACAATGCATAAAGTCAAACTTATTTGATTAAAATATCATGTTTACATAATCAAATGCATGCCGAAATCATGTGTCGCTCTTAGGTGCAAGCTATTAGGATCATTGCAAAAATTAAATTTATTTTATTTATTACATGAAATTGCAATTTTTTCAATAACAATGCATAAAGTCAAACTTATTTGATTGAAACATCGTATTTATATGATCAAAAGCATGCCGAAATCATGTGTCGCACTTAGGTGCAAGCTATTAGGATCATTGCAAAAATTAAATTTATTTTATTTATTACATGAAATTGCAATTGTTTCAATAACAATGCATAAAGTCAAACTTATTTGATTGAAACATCGTATTTATATGATCAAAAGCATGCCGAAATCATGTGTCGCACTTAGGTGCAAGCCATTAGGATCATTGCAAAAATTAAATTTATTTTATTTATTAAATGAAACTTCAATTGTTTCAATAACAATGCATAAAGTCAAACTTATTTGATTAAAATATCATGTTTATATAATTAAATGCATGCCGAAATCATGTGTCGCACTTAGGTGCAAGCTATTAGGATCATTGCAAAAATTAAATTTATTTTATTTATTAAATGAAATTTCAATTGTTTCAATAACAATGCATAAAGTCAAACTTATTTGATTGAAATATCGTGTTCTTATGATCAAATGCATGCCGAAATCATGTGTCGCACTTGGATGCAAGCTATTAGGATCATTGCAAAAATTAAATTTATTTTATTTATTGCATGAAATTTCAATTGTTTCAATAACAATGCATAAAGTCAAACTTATTTGATTGAAATATTGTGTTTATATGATCAAAAGCATGCCAAAATCATGTGTCGCACTTAGGTGCAAGCCATTAGGATCATTGCAAAAATTAAATTTATTTTATTTATTAAATGAAATTTCAATTGTTTCAATAACAATGCATAAAGTCAAACTTATTTGATTGAAATATCATGTTTATATAATTAAATGCATGCCGAAATCATGTGTCGCACTTAGGTGCAAGCTATTAGGATCATTGCAAAAATTAAATTTATTTTATTTATTACATGAAATTGCAATTGTTTCAATAACAATGCATAAAGTCAAACTTATTTGATTGAAACATCGTATTTATATGATCAAAAGCATGCCGAAAGCATGTGTCGCACTTAGGTGCAAGCCATTAGGATCATTGCAAAAATTAAATTTATTTTATTTATTGCATGAAATTTCAATTGTTTCAATAACAATGCATAAAGTCAAAATTATTTGATTGAAATATCATGTTTATATAATTAAATGCATGCCGCAATCATGTGTCGCACTTAGGTGCAAGCTATTAGGATCATTGCAAAAATTAAATTTATTTTATTTATTAAATGAAATTTCAATTGTTTCAATAACAATGCATAAAGTCAAACTTATTTTTCAATAAGGTCAAACTTATTTGATTGAAATATCGTGTTTATATGATCAAATGCATGCCGAAATCATGTGTCGCACTTAGATGCAAGCTATTAGGATCATTGCAAAAATTAAATTTATTTTATTTATTGCATGAAATTTCAATTGTTTCAATAACAATGCATAAAGTCAAACTTATTTGATTGAAAGATTGTGTTTATATGATCAAAAGCATGCCGCAATCATGTGTCGCACTTAGGTGCAAGCTATTAGGATCATTGCAAAAATTAAATTTATTTTATTTATTAAATGAAATTTCAATTGTTTCAATAACAATGCATAAAGTCAAACTTATTTGATTGAAATATCGTGTTTATATGATCAAATGCATGCCGAAATCATGTGTCGCACTTAGATGCAAGCTATTAGGATCATTGCAAAAATTAAATTTATTTTATTTATTGCATGAAATTTCAATTGTTTCAATAACAATGCATAAAGTCAAACTTATTTGATTGAAATATTGTGTTTATATGATCAAAAGCATGCCGAAATCATGTGTCGCACTTAGGTGCAAGCCATTAGGATCATTGCAAAAATTAAATTTATTTTATTTATTACATGAAATTGCAATTGTTTCAATAACAATGCATAAAGTCAAACTTATTTGATTGAAACATCGTATTTATATGACCAAAAGCATGCCGAAATCATGTGTCGCACTTAAGTGCAAGCTATTAGGATCATTGCAAAAATAAAATTAATTTTATTTATTATTTATTTATTTATTTGTTTATTCACGGACGAACCTCTTTCCAAGAAAAATTTAAAATAAGAAATTCAATAAAGAAATCAAAATAAAATATTGCACAATATAACTATTACATAACAATAACGATATATTACAAAAGTAGAATTACCATTATATAAATTATACAGATTAATAATTAATAACAACATTATATACCAACAATATATGGTGATACATCAATATATTTTAGATGGCGTTTAAATTTATTTTAACATGTAACGTACAGGAAAAAATTACATGAAATTTCAATTGTTTCAATAACAATGCATAAAGTCAAACTTATTTGATTGAAATATCGTGTTTATATGATCAAATGCATGCCGAAATCATGTGTCGCACTTAGGTGCAAGCTGTTAGGATCATTGCAAAAATTAAATTTATTTTATTTATTAAATAAAGTTTCAATTTTTTCAATAACAATGCATAAAGTCAAATTTATTTAATAGAAATCGTGTTTATGTTATCAAGTGCATGCCGAAAACATGTGTCGCACTTAGGTGCACGCTATTAGGATCATTGCAAAAATTAAATTTATTTTATTTATTAAATGAAATTTCAATTTTTCAATAACAATGCTTAAAGTCAAATTTATTTAATAGAAATCGTGTTTATATGATCAAATGCATGCCGAAAACATGTGTCGCACTTGGGTGCAAGGATCATTGCAAAAATTAAATTTATTTAATTTACTAAATGAAATTTCAATTTCTTCAATACCAAAGCACAAAGTCGAATTTATTTGATTAAGATCGTTTTTATATGATCAAATGCATGCCGAAAACATGTGTCGCAGTTAGGTGCAAGCTATTAGGATCATTGCAAAAATTAAATTTATTTTATTTATTAAATGAAATTTCAATTTTTTCAATAACAATGCATAAAGTCGAATTTATTTAATTGAAATCGTGTTTATATGATCAAATGTATGCCGAAAACTTGTGTCGCACTTAGGTGCAAGCTGTTAGGATCATTGCAAAAATTAAATTTATTTTATTTATTAAATGAAATTTCAATTTCTTCAATACCAATGCATAAAGTCCAATTTATTTAATAGAAATCATGTTTATATGATCAAATGCATGCCGAAAACATGTGTCGCCATCAGGTGCAAGGTTTTAGGATGATTGTAAAAATTAAATTTATTTTATTTATTAAATGAAATTTCAATTTCTTCAATACCAATGCATAAAGTCGAATTTATTTTTTTGAAATCGTGTTTATATGATTAAATGCATGCCGAAATCATGTGTCGCATTTAGGTGCAAGCTATTAGGATCATTGCAAAAAATAAATTTATTTTATTTATTACATGAAATTTCAATTTTTTCAATAACAATGCATAAAGTCGATTTTATTTGATTGAAATCGTGTTTATATGATCAAATGCATGCCGAAAACATGTGTCGCACTTAGGTGCAAGCAGTAAAGAGCATTGCAAAAATTGAATTTTATTTATTTATTACATGAAATTTCAATTGTTTCAATAACAATGCATAAAGTCGAACTTATTTGATTAAAATCGTGTTGATATGTTCAAATGCAAGCCGAAAACATGTGTCGCACTTAGATGCAAGCTGTCAGGATCATTGCAAAAATTAAATTTATTTTATTTATTAAATGAAATTTAAATTTCTTTAAAAACAATGAATAAAGTCGAATTTATTTGATTGAAATCGTGTTTATATGACCAAGAGCATGCCTAAAGCATGTGTCGGACTTAGGTACAAGCTATTGGGATCATTGCAAAAATTAAATTAAATTTATTTATTAAATGAAATTTCAATTTTTTCAAAAACAATGCATAAAGTCGAATTTATTTGATTGAAATCGAGGTTATACGATCAGCTGCATGCCGAAAACATGTGTCGCACTTAGGTGCAAGCCATTAGGATCATTGCAAAAATTAAATTTATTTTATTTATTAAATGAAATTTCAATTTTTTCAATAACTATGCATAAAGTCGAATGTATTTGATCGAAATCGTGTTTATATGATCAAATGCATATCGAAAACATGTGTCGCACTTAGGTGCAAGCTATTAGCATCATTTAATATTGGCATTGTTAAATGGATAAATAGCTTCATCTCTGGTAGAAAACAATGTGTGAGAATTAATGGTACGCTATCTAAGGAATTCATTGCTACTACCGGTGTTCCCCAAGGATCGCACATAGGCCCCATTTTATTTAATATATTTGTTAATGATGTTTTGGATCAAATAAATAATTCTCACATATTGCTATATGCCGACGATATTAAATTATTCAGAGTAATACGAAATCAAATGGATGGTACTTTACTTCAATCAGATTTGAATGCTATTTTTAACTGGTGTCTTAGTAATAATTTACACCTTAATATTAACAAATGCAAACACATTTCATTTCTTAAGAATAACATCAGCGTTGACATAACTTACACAATAAATAATGTACCCTTAGAGGTAGTAACGGAAATTAGAGATCTTGGTTTTACGCTCAACCGTAAAATGAATTTTCAAACTCATATCACTAATATAGTAAATAAAGCGATGAGAATGCTGGGATTTATCTCCAGAGTGGGTAAAGACTTTTCTGCTGGTACCCTAAAGTTGCTCTACTGTACATTTGTTAGATCAATATTGGAATACGCATCTGTGGTCTGGAACCCTTACCAGTCATACCTGATCAAAAAAATTGAAAAAGTTCAGAGAAAATTTTTAAGGATGATTGCCTATAAATGGAGAATACCGTCAATAAATATTAACTATGATAATTTATTATCTATACTCAATATCCAGTCATTAACACATAGGCGAGGTGTTGCCGATATTTGTTTTCTTTATAAAATTCTAAATTGCCAAATAATATGTCATGAGTTATTGAGTAAAGTGCATTTCTTGGTTTTAAGTGTTCGAACCAGAAGCAAAGCAATATTCAGATACAATTTTCATAGAACGAATTATGGTCAAAATAATCCTGTTTGTAGAATTATGCGTGTGGCTAATAGATTAAATGAAATTTCTTCATTTCCTCTTTTCTCATATAGCTATGAAAGGTTCAAATTGTATTTATTTAGAGTAAATTGGGACATTATATTGGTTCATTTTTTTTTTCCATGATAATATAGTATTTTAAATAAGGCTCCAATTATTACAATAGCGAGTTGATCTGTAAGATCTGTATAATATGTATTAATTATAGTAGCGTTTGTATTAGTAGTTGTGTATATATTAAGTCATTATTCATGTATAAAAACATTTATGTATTTATTGTAAAAAAGGGTCCGCCCGTTAATAAAGATATTATTATTATTATTATTATTGCGAAAATTGAATTTAATTTATTTATTAAATGAAATTTCCATTTTTTCAAAAACAATGCCTAAAGTCGAATTATTTAATTAAAATCGTGTTTATATGACCAAAAGCATGAATAAAACATTTGTCGCACTTAGGTGCAACCTATTAGGATAATTGCGAAAATTAAATTTATTTTATTTATTAAATGAAATTTCAATTTTTTTAAAAACAATGCATAAAGTCGAATTTATTTGATTTAAATCGTGTTTATATGACCAAGAGCATGCCTAAAACTTGAGTCGCACTTAGGTGCAAGCTATTAGGATCATTGCGAAAATTAAATTTATTTTATTTATTAAATGAAATTTCAATTTTTTCAGCAACAATGCATAAAGTCGAATTTATTTGATTGAAATCGTGTTTATATGATCAAATGCATGCCGGAAATATGTGTCGCACTTAGGTGTAAGCTATTAGGATCATTGCAAAAATTAAATTTATTTTATTTATTAAATGAAATTTCAATTTTTTCAATAACAATGCTTAAAGACGAATATATTTTATTGAAATCGTGTTTAAATGATCAAATGCATGCTGAAAACATGTATCGCACTTAGGTGCAAGCTATTAGGATCATTGCAAAAATTAAATTTATTTTATTTATTAAATGAAATTTCAATTTTTTCAATAACAATGCATAAAGTCAAATTTATTTGAAAGAAATCGTATTTATATCATCAAATGCATGCCGAAAACATATGTCGCACTTAGGTGCAAGCTATCAGGATCATTGCTAAAATTAAACTTAATTTATTTATTAAATGAAATTTCAATTTTTTCAAAAACAATGCATAAAGTCGAATTTATTTTATTGAAATCGTGTTTATATGATCAAATTCATGCCGAAAACATGTGTCGCACTTAGGTGCAAGCTATTAGGATCATTGCAAAAATTAAATTTATTTTATTCATTAAATGAAATTTTAATTTTTTCAATAACAATGCATAAAGTCGAATTTATTTTATTAAAATCGTGTTTAAATGATCAAATGCATGCCGAAAACATGTATCGCACTTAGGTGCAAGCTATTAGGATCATTGCAAAAATTAAATTTATTTTATTTATTAAATGAAATTTCAATTTTTTCAATAACAATGCATAAAGTCAAATTTATTTTAAAGAAATCGTATTTATATGATCAAATGCATGCCGAAATCATGTGTCGCACTTGGGTGCAAGCTATTAGGATCATTGCAAAAATTAAATTTATTTTATTTATTAAATGAAATTTCAATTTTTTCAATAACAATGCATAAAGTCGAATTTATTTGATTGAAATCGTGTTATATGATCAAATGCATGCCGAAAACATATGTCGCACTTAGGTGCAAGCTATCAGGATCATTGCTAAAATTAAACTTAATTTATTTATTAAATGAAATTTCAATTTTTTCAAAAACAATGCATAAAGTCGAATTTATTTTATTGAAATCGTGTTTATATGATCAAATGCATGCCGAAAACATGTGTCGCACTTAGGTGCAAGCTATTAGGATCATTGCAAAAATTAAATTTATTTTATTCATTAAATGAAATTTCAATTTTTTCAATAACAATGCATAAAGTCGAATTTATTTTATTAAAATCGTGTTTAGATGATCAAATGCATGCCGAAATCATGTGGCGCACTTAGGTGCAAGCTATTAGGATCATTGCAAAAATTAAATTTATTTAATTTATTACATGAAATTTCAATTTTTTCAATAACAATGCATAAAGTCAAATTTGTTTGATTAAAATCGTGTTTGTTTAATCAAATGCATGCCGAAATCATGTGTCGCACTTAGGTGCAAGCTATTAGGATCATTGCAAAAATTAAATTTATTTTATTTATTAAATGAAATGTCAATTTTTTCAGTAACAATGCATAAAGTCAAATTTATTTGATTGAAATCGTGTTATATGATCAAATGCATGCCGAAAATATGTGTCGCACTTAGGTGCAAGCTTTTAGGATCATTGCAAAAATTAAATTTATTTTATTTATTAAATGAAATTTTAATTTTTGTAATAACAATGGATAAAGTCAAATTTATTTGATTAAAATCGTGTTAATTTGATCAAATGCATGCCGAAATCATGTGTGGCACTTAGGTGCAAGCTGTTAGGATCATTGCAAAAATTAAATTTATTTTATTTATTAAATGAAATTTCAATTTTTTCACTAACAAAGCATAAAGTCGAATTTATTTGATTGAAATCGTGTTTATATGCCAAAAGCATGCCTAAAACATGTGTCGCACTTTGATGCAAGCTATCAGGCTTATTGCAAAAATTAAATTTAATTTATTTTTTATATGAAATTTCAATTTTTTTAAAAACAATGCATGAAGTCGTATTTATTTTAATGAAATCATGTTTAACTGACCAAAAGCATGCCGAAAACATATGTTGCATTTAGGTGCAAGCTATTAGGATCATTGAAAAAATTAAATTTATTTTATTTATTAAATGAAATTTCAATTTTATCAATAAAAATGCATAAAGTCGAATTTATATGATTGAAATCAAGTTTATATGATTAATTGCATGCCTAAAACATGTGTCGCACTAAGGTGCAAGCTATTAGGATCATTGCAAAAACTAATTTTTTTTATTTATTAGAGGAAATTTCGATTTTTTCAAGAACAATGCATAAAGTTGAATTTATTTAAATAAATTGTGTTTATATGGTCAAACACATGCCAAAAACATGTGTCGCACTTAGGTGCAAGCTATAAGGATCATTGCAAAAATTAAATTTATTTTATTTGTTAAATGGAATTTCTATTTTTTCAATAACAATGCATAAAGTCGAATTTATTTGATTAAAATCGTGTTTATTTAATTAAATGCATGCCTAAAACATGTGTCGCACTTAGGTGCAAGCTATTGGGATCATTGCAAAAATTAAATTTATTTTATTTATTAAATGAAATTTCGATTTTTTCAATAACAATGCATAAAGTCGTATTTATTTTATTGAAATCGTGTTTATATGATCAAAAGCATGCCGAAATCATGTGTCGCATTTAGGTGCAAGCTATAAGGATCATTGCAAAAATTAAATTTATTTTATTTGTTAAATGGAATTTCTATTTTTTCAATAACAATGCATAAAGTCAAATTTATTTGATTAAAATTGTGTTTATTTAATTAAATGCATGCCTAAAACATGTGTCGCACTTACGTGCAAGCTATTAGGATCATTGCAAAAATTAAATTTATTTCATTTATTAAATGAAATTCCAATTTTTTTAATAACAATGCATAAAGTCAAATTTATTTGATTAAAATCGTGTTATTTTGATCAAATGCATGCCGAAATCATGTGTCGCACTTAGGTGCAAGCTATAAGGATCATTGCAAAAATTAAATTTATTTTATTTGTTAAATGGAATTTCAATTTTTTCAATAACAATGCATAAAGTCGAATTTATTTGACTAAAATCGTGTTTATTTAATTAATTGCATGCCTAAAACATGTGTCGCACTTAGGTGCAAGCTATTAGGATCATTGCAAAAATTAAATTTATTTTATTTAAATGAAATTTCAATTTTTTCAATAACAATGCATAAAGTCGAATTTATTTTATTGAAATCGTGTTTATATGATCAAATGCATGCCGAAATCATGTGTCGCACTTAGGTGCAGGCCTTTAGGATCATTGCAAAAATTAAATTTATTTTATTTATTATTTGAAATTTCAATTTTTTCAATAACAATGCATAAAGTCAAATTTATTTGATTGAAATCGTATTTATATGATCAAATGAATGCCGAAATCATGTGACGCACTTAGGTGCAAGCCGTTTGGATCATTGCAAAAATTAAATTTATTTTATTTATTAAATGTAATTTCAATTTTTTCAATAACAATGCATAAAGTCGAATTTATTTTATTGAAATCGTGTTTAAATGATCAAATGCATGCCGAAATCATGTGTCGCACTTAGGTGCAAGCTATTAGGCTCATTGCAAAAATTAAATTTATTTTATTTATTAAATGAAATTTAAATTTTTTCAATAACAATGCATAAAGTCGAATTTATTTAATAGAAATCGTATTTATATAATAAAATGCATGCCGAAATCATGTGTCGCACTTAGGTGCAAGTTATTAGGATCATTGCAAAAATTAAATTTATTTTATTTATTAAATGAAATTTCAATTTTTTCAATAAAAATGCATAAAGTCGAATTTATTTGTATAAAATCAAGTTTATATGATTATTTGCATGCCAAAAACATGTGTCGCACTAAGGTGCAAGCTATTAGGATCATTGCAAAAATTAAATTTATTTTATTTATTAGATGAAATTTCGATTTTTTCAATAACAATGCATAAAGTCGAATTTATTTGATTGAAATTATGTTTATATGATTATTTGCATGCCAAAAACAATGGTCGCACTTAGGTGCAAGCTATTAGGATCATTGCAAAAATTAAATTTATTTTATTTATTAGATGAAATTTCGATTTTTTCAATAACAATGCATAAAGTCGAAATTATTTGAAAGAAATCGTATTTATATGATCAAATGCATGCCGAAATCATGAGTTGCACTTGGGTGCAAGCTATTAGGATCATTGCAAAAATTAAATTTATTTTATTTATTAAATGAAATTTCAATTTTTTCAATAACAATGCATAAAGTCGAATTTATTTGATTGAAATCGTGTTATATGATCAAATGCATGCCGAAATCATGTGGCGCACTTAGGTGCAAGCTATTAGGATCATTGCAAAAATTAAATTTATTTAATTTATTACATGAAATTTCAATTTTTTCAATAACAATGCATAAAGTCAAATTTATTTAATTAAAATCGTGTTTGCTTAATCAAATGCATGCTGAAATCATGTGTCGCACTTAGGTGCAAGCTATTAGGATCATTGCAAAAATTAAATTTATTTTATTTATTAAATGAAATGTCAATTTTTTCAGTAACAATGCATAAAGTCAAATTTATTTGATTGAAATCGTGTTATATGATCAAATGCATGCCGAAAACATGTGTCGCACTTAGGTGCAAGCTATTAGGATCATTGCAAAAATTAAATTTATTTTATTTATTAAATAAAATTTCAATTTTTTCAATAACAATGCATAAAGTCGAGTTTATTTTATTGAAATCGTGTTTATATGATCAAAAGCATGCCGATATCATGTGTCGCACTTAGGTGCAAGCTATTAGGATCATTGCAAAAATTAAATTTATTTTATTTATTAAATGAAATGTCAATTTTTTCAGTAACAATGCATAAAGTCAAATTTATTTGATTGAAATCGTGTTATATGATCAAATGCATGCCGAAAACATGTGTCGCACTTAGGTGCAAGCTATTAGGATCATTGCAAAAATTAAATTTATTTTATTTCTTAAATAAAATTTCAATTTTTTCAATAACAATGCATAAAGTCGAATTTATTTGATTGAAATCGTGTTATATGATCAAATGCATGCCGAAATCATGTGTCGCACTTAGGTGCAAGCTGTTAGGATCATTGCAAAAATTAAATTTATTTTATTTATTAAATGAAATTTCAATTTTTTCACTAACAAAGCATAAAGTCGAATTTATTTGATTGAAATCGTGTTTATATGACCAAAAGCATGCCTAAAACATGTGTCGCACTTTGATGCAAGCTATCAGGCTTATTGCAAAAATTAAATTTAATTTATTTTTTATATAATATTTCAATTTTTTTAAAAACAATGCATGAAGTCGTATTTATTTTAATGAAATCATGTTTAACTGACCAAAAGCATGCCGAAAACATGTGTTGCATTTAGGTGCAAGCTATTAGGATCATTGCAAAAATTAAATTTATTTTATTTATTAAATGAAATTTCAATTTTATCAATAAAAATGCATAAAGTCGAATTTATATGATTGAAATCAAGTTTATATGATTAATTGCATGCCTAAAACATGTGTCGCACTAAGGTGCAAGCTATTAGGATCATTGCAAAAACTAATTTTTTTTATTTATTAGAGGAAATTTCGATTTTTTCAAGAACAATGCAGAAAGTTGAATTTATTTAATTAAATTGTGTTTATATGATCAAACACATGCCAAAAACATGTGTCGCACTTAGGTGCAAGCTATAAGGATCATTGCAAAAATTAAATTTATTTTATTTGTTAAATGGAATTTCTATTTTTTCAATAACAATGCATAAAGTCGAATTTATTTGATTAAAATCGTGTTTATTTAAATAAATGCATGCCTAAAACATGTGTCGCACTTAGGTGCAAGCTATTGGTATCATTGCAAAAATTAAATTTATTTTATTTATTAAATGAAATTTCGATTTTTTCAATAACAATGCATAAAGTCGTATTTATTTCATTGAAATCGTGTTTATATGATCAAAAGCATGCCGAAATCATGTGTCGCATTTAGGTGCAAGCTATAAGGATCATTGCAAAAATTAAATTTATTTTATTTGTTAAATGGAATTTCTATTTTTTCAATAACAATGCATAAAGTCGAATTTATTTGATTAAAATTGTGTTTATTTAATTTAATGCATGCCTAAAACATGTGTCGCACTTAGGTGCAAGCTATTAGGATCATTGCAAAAATTAAATTTATTTTATTTATTAAATGAAATTGCAATTTTTTTAATAACAATGCATAAAGTCGAATTTATTTGATTAAAATCGTGTTTATTTAATTAAATGCATGCCTAAAACATTTGTCGCACTTAGGTGCAAGCTATTAGGATCATTGCAAAAATTAAATTTATTTTATTTAAATGAAATTTCAATTTTTTCAATAACAATGCATAAAGTCGAATTTATTTTATTGAAATCGTGTTTAAATGATTAAATGCATGCCGAAATCATGTGTCGCACTTAGGTGCAAGTTATTAGGATCATTGCAAAAATTAAATTTATTTTATTTATTAAATGAAATTTCAATTTTTTTAATAACAATGCATCAAGTCAAATTTATTTGATTAAAATCGTGTTATTTTGATCAAATGCATGCCGAAATCATGTGACGCACTTAGGTGCAAGCTATTAGGCTCATTGCAAAAATTAAATTTAATTTATTTAAATGAAATTTCAATTTATTCAATAACAATGCATAAAGTCGAATTTATTTTATTGAAATCGTGTTTATATGGTCAAATGCATGCCGAAATCATGTGTCGCACTTAGGTGTATGCCATTAGGATCATTGCAAAAATTAAATTTATTTTAATTATTATTTGAAATTTCAATTTTGTCAATAACAATGCATAAAGTCAAATTTATTTGATTGAAATCGTATTTATATGATCAAATGTATGCCGACATCATGTGACGCACTTCGGTGTAAACTATTTGGATCATTGCAAAAATTAAATTTATTTTATTTATTAAATGTAATTTCAATTTTTTCAATAACAATGCATAAAGTCGAATTTATTTTATTGAATTCGTGTTTAAATGATTAAATGCATGCCGAAATCATGTGTCGCACTTAGGTGCAAGCTATTAGGCTCATTGCAAAAATTAAATTTATTTTATTTATTAAATGAAATTTAAATTTTTTCAATAACAATGCATAAAGTCGAATTTATTTAATAGAAATCGTATTTATATGATCGAATGCATGCCGAAATAATGTGTCGCACTTAGGTGCAAGTTATTAGGATCATTGCAAAAATTAAATTTATTTTATTTATTAAATGAAATTTCAATTTTTTCACTAACAAAGCATAAAGTCGAATTTATTTGATTAAAATCGTGTTTATATGGCCAAAAGCATGCGTAAAACATGTGTCGCACTTAGATGCAAGCTATCAGGATTATTGCATAAATTAAATTAAATTTATTTTTTATATGAAATTTCAATTTTTTTTTAAAACAATGCATGAAGTCGTATTTATTTTAATGAAATCATGTTTAACTGACCAAAAGTATGCCGAAAACATGTGTTGCATTAAGGTGCAAGCTATTAGGATCATTGCAAAAATTAAATTTATTTTATTTTTTAAATGAAATTTCAATTTTTTCAATAAAAATGCATAAAGTCGAATTTATTTGATTGAAATCAAGTTTATATGATTATTTGCATGCCTAAAACATGTGTCGCACTAAGGTGCAAGCTATTAGGATCATTGCAAAAATTAAATTTATTTTATTTATTAAATGAAATTTCAATTTTTTCAATAACAATGCATGTATTTGAATTTATTTTATTGAAATCGTAATTATATGATCAAATGCATGCCGAAAACATGTGTCGCACTTAGGTGCAAGCTATTAGGATCATTGCAAAAATTAAATTTATTTTATTTATTAGATAAAATTTCCATTTTTTCAATAACAATGCATAAAGTCGAATTTATTTGATTAAAATCGTGTTTATGTAATCAAATACATGCCGAAAACATGTGTCGCACTCAGGTGCAAGCTATTAGGATCATTGCAAAAATTAAATTTATTTTATTTATTAAATGAAATTTCAATTTTTTCAATAACAATGCATGTAGTCGAATTTATTTTATTGAAATCGTAATTATATGATCAAATGCATGCCTAAAACATGTGTCGCACTAAGGTGCAAGCTATTTGGATCATTGCAAAAATTAAATTTATTTTATTTATTAAATGTAATTTCAATTTTTTCAATAACAATGCATAAAGTCGAATTTATTTTATTGTAATCGTGTTTAAATGATCAAATGCATGCCGAAATCATGTTTCGCTCTTAGGTGCAAGCTATAAGGCTCATTGCAAAAATTAAATTTATTTTATTTATCAAATGAAATTTAAATTTTTTCAATAACAATGCATAAAGTCGAATTTATTTAATATAAATCGTATTTATATGATCAAATGCATGCCGAAATCATGTGTCGCACTTAGGTGCAAGTTATTAGGATCATTGCAAAAATTAAATTTATTTTATTTATTAAATGAAATTTCAATTTTTTCACTAACAAAGCATAAAGTCGAATTTATTTGATTAAAATCGTGTTTATATGACCAAAAGCATGCCTAAAACATGTGTCGCACTTAGATGCAAGCTATCAGGATTATTGCAAAAATTAAATTAAATTTATTTTTTATATGAAATTTCAATTTTTTTTAAAAACAATGCATGAAGTCGGATTTATTTTAATGAAATCATGTTTACCTGACCTAAAGCATGCCGAAAACATTTGTTGCATTAAGGTGCAAGCTATTAGGATCATTGCAAAAATTAAATTTATTTTATTTATTAAATGAAATTTCAATTTTTTCAATAAAAATGCATAAAGTCGAATTTATTTTATTGAAATCAAGTTTATATGATTATTTGCATGCCTAAAACATGTGTCGCACTAAGGTGCAAGCTATTAGGATCATTGCAAAAATTAAATTTATTTTATTTATTAGATGAAATTTCGATTTTTTCAATAACAATGCATAAAGTCGAATTTATTTGATTGAAATTGTGTTTATATGATCAAACACATGCCAAAAACATGTGTCGCACTTAGGTGCAAGCTATAAGGATCATTGCAAAAATTAAATTTATTTTATTTGTTAAATGGAATTTCTATTTTTTCAATAACAATGCATAAAGTCGAATTTATTTGATGGAAATCGTGTTTATTTAATTAAATGCATGCCAAAAACATGTGTCGCACTTAGAAGCAAGCTATTAGGATCATTGCGAAAATTAAATTTATTTTATTTATTAAATGGAATTTCAATTTTTCCAAAAACAATGCATAAAGTCGAATTTATTTGATTAAAATCGTGTTTATATGATTAAATGCATGCCGAAATCATATGTCGCACTTAGGTGCAAGCTTTAAGGATCATTGCAAAAATTAAATTTATTTTATTTATTAAATGAAATTTCAATTTTTTCAATAACAATGCATGTAGTCGAATTTGTTTGATTGAAATCGTTTTTATATGATCAAATGCATGCCAAAAACATGTGTTGCAGTTAGGTGTAAGCTATTGGGATCATTGCAAATATTAAATTTATTTTATTTATTAAATGAAATTTCTATTTTTTCAATAACAATGCATAAAGTCAAATTTATTTTATTGAAATCGTATTTAAATGATCAAATGCATGTCAAAAACATGTGTCGCACTTAGGTGCAAGCTGTTAGGATTTATGCATAACAAAGCATAAAGTCGAATATTTTTTTTTGAAATCGTGTTTATATGATCAAATGGATGCCAAAAACATGTGTCGCACTTAGGTGCAAGCTGTTAGAATCATTGCAAAAATTCAATTTATTTTATTTATTACTTGAAATTTCAATTTTTTCAATAACAATGCCTAAAGTCGAATTTATTTGTTTGAAATCAAGTTTATATTATTCTGATTCGATTCACGTGTCGTACATCGTGTGCATATTTATTAATTAAACCGTGTGTTTACCGTATTTAAAAAGTGCAACATTTTTCTAATGTGTGTGTATATATGCATTCTAGTATAGCACACAACGTAAGTAATTTTGATTTTGTCGTTGTTTAATAACTGTAATATAATCTATTTCTAGTCCTAACCTATATTTTTCCAACTTTTTCCGCGGCCTTCACGTCTGTTAAATTCGTTAGTCACCACGACGGGCCCCGTTGGTGTGAAGAAGTGTGTCCCTGTCTGTCTCCTTATCATTTTGTTTTTCTTACCTGCGATCATTTCTTTTCAATTTGTTAGCTCCATTTGTGATAATAAAAATGCCTGATTATATTTGTGCTGGTCGATGTGGTCAAATTGTTGCAAATAAGACTTCTTGTATAACCTGTAAAAAATATTGTCACCCCAGTTGTCGTGATAAACATGTTTGCGAAGCAGCTAATAATGATAACATTTCCTTTGAATTAATGAAATGCGTCAAAGATTTACAAAAATCAGTGAATATTCTCACAGAAAAATGTGATAAGTTGGCTGATGATAATATCGCTCTAAAGGTACTCTTAACTGATGTCGCCAACATCAAATCCGATAACGAGTGTCTACATTCCGAACTTGATCGGCTCAATTCAAAAGTATGCGCACTCGAGTCCAAACTTTCTGACTTCACTACTGGCAATAACCAGGCGGGCATAAACGAATTGTATGATAGGAAATTACGCGAGAAAAATTTAATCTTATATAATCACCCTAAATTAATTGAGAATGACAAATCTCCCAACGAATTTGCTAAAATTGATGCCGTTCTTCAAGAAATTGACAACGGTATTGTTATGAAAAAATGTTTTCAATTGGGAAAGAAAAGTGATCGTCCACGACCAATTTAACTTATCTTCTCAAGTGCCGATATGGTTATAAGTATAATGAACAACAAAAACAAATTTGGAAACAACCTTCGAATTAAACCTGATCGTACCCCAATGCAACGTGTTGAATTTGTAAAGCTGCAAGAAGAGCTAAAATAACGCCAAGCTACAGGTGAAGATGTTATTATAAAATACCTCAATAATATTCCAAGGATCGTCAGGAAAACCCCAGTTCAGAAAAAAAAACTAATTTCTACCCAACTTACTCATCCATCTAAATTACATGTTGTGTATCAGAATGTGCGCGGCTTGAATAGTAAAATAAATGAATTTTACAATAGCGTTGAATGTAATGATAACGATATATATTTTTTGACTGAAACATGGCTTCATAATGATGTTCAAAACTCAGAGCTTTTTCCTGCAAATTATAATGTATATAGATCTGATCGATTATGAGGCAGAGGCGACGGTGTTTTAATTGCATCTCGTACACAGTTTTCTACTGAAGCAATTTCATTCAATATGGACCTATTGAACTCTATTGAGCTTATAGCTGTGCATCTAAAATTAAATCAAATATCCACCATATTAATTTGCCTATATATCAAACCTACAACTCCTGTTGATGAATATTCCATTTTATTTGAACGCATTGAACATCAATTTTCACATATGAATGTTGTTATAGTTGGTGATTTTAACATCCCCAACTATTCCGATAATGCTCGCTCATCTTCTTTGGACGCCTTGCATGCCTTCCTGAACTTCAACGACTTAATTCAGTTCAACATTGTCACTAATACTAACAACAGAATTCTAGATCTGGTTATTGCATCAGATAACTCTATCTACGACTTGGAAGGTGTTCCTCGCCATTGGTTGATGAGGATGCCCATCATCCCACTATAATATTTACTACACCACTTGGAAATGATACAAAAACAAATATTTTTGAAGAAATGACATACAAATATAATTTCAGAAGAGCAAATTATCCTGCCCTATATGATGATATATATGATGCTGATTGGAGTGAGATATATGGATGTTCAGATGTTGACACCGCATGTGAGGCTTTTTATAATACTATGTATCATATCTTTGATAAGCACGTTCCGCGTTTCAAACCTAACAACTTCAACATAAGTGCTCCATGGATTAATTCTTCCATTCGTAAAAAATTGAAATCAAAACAGAAATGTCGTGAGCGTCTTTTGAAATTACATCGAACAGAGGACCGTAATAAATTTCAAGAACTTCGAAAATCTTGTAAAAAAGATATTGCCTCCGCCCATCTAGAATATGTCAAGCGTACTGAGCAACGTCTATCACATGAACCTAAATTGGTTTGGAATTATATAAATACAAAGCGGAAAATATCTCGTATTCCGGGTTCAATGATGCGTGAGGGCTTAACATATAGTACACCCAGTGACATTACTAACGCTTTTGCTGATAATTTTATAAAATCATATACAACTAGGACAGTTTCTCATCCCAAACGTAATGTGCAGTTAAATAAATCCAACTTGGGCGATTTTGTGATAGATTCGATTGATATTCGTCAGCAATTAAAGCGCTTGAAGCTCACCCTAACAATGGGGTTAGATTTAGTTCCTGCTATGATATTAAAAGATGCAGCCGATGTTTTATGTAAACCTCTTACTCATATCTATAAATTAATATTAAAGACTGGTATATTTCCCACAAGGTGGAAAGAAGTAAGAATATGTCCGGCATTAAAGTCAGGATCGAACAATGTTATAGAGAATTACCGACCCATAGCTATTCTTAGCAACCTATCAAAGGTATTTGAATCCCTGTTGAGCGACCATTTATATTATCAAGTTAGTCCATGTCTTTCCACCCGACAACATGGTTTCATGAAACACAGATCTACATCTACGAATCTAATGAATATAACGCAACTGATAACTGAAGCGATGAACAATGGGAAACAGGTTGATGTTATCTATGGAGATTTAACTAAGGCATTTGATCGTCTAGATCATTCTTTGCTTATCGACAAACTACACAACTTTGGCCTAAACCAAAATATTATAAACGTCTTGTCATCCTATCTGTATGATCGTCGCCAACTTGTGGAAATTTATGGCTGTAAATCCAGGTGGTACGTTGCAAGTAGTGGTGTTCCTCAAGGATCCAATTTGGGGCCTCTACTCTTCCTGCTATTTATGGATGATGTGTGTAAAATATTCAAATGTGATATGTTACTATATGCGGACGACATAAAAATATATAGTGTTATTGATAGTGCATACCAATGTGCTCAACTTCAAAGTGAACTCAATAACTTCATTGAATGGTGCAATGCCAACAATCTATCACTTAATATTTCTAAATGCTCTGTAGTTACCTATGGAAGAAAGAATAACTTAATATTGTATCCATACTTTATCAATGATATACAAGTTACTAGGCTAAGTGAAATTAAAGATCTTGGTATAATATTTGATGTCAAGTTGTCATTTAATAACCATATTTCACAAATAAGCAAGGATTGTTATCGTCTACTTGGCTTTATTATCCGTAACTGTAGAGCATTTACCGATATGAAAGTTATGAGCTTACTTTTTCGTTCATTTATATTAAGCAAGATGACGTATTGTTCAATGGTATGGTCCCCTATGTACTTAAATTACATAAATATGTTAGAGCGGGTACAGAGAAAATTTCTCAGATATCTGTATTTTGTAAAATATAAAGTTTACCGCTTCGATATACCTTATAATGACCTACTATCAGAGTTTAATTTCATTACAGTACATAATTAACACATATATGGAAGTTTGTGTTTTCTTTATAAACTTATTAATTACTCCATTGATGATTCGCACCTATTAAGCTTATTTAATTTTAATGTTCCTCGACTGTCCGCATGGCACTCTAAAACTTTTGTATATAACTCTTCAAAAACTAATTATTATTCAAACTCACCAATTTTACGTTTGTCGCGCTTATATGACCAATATGTATATAATGTTGACATATTTAATCCATCATTCAATGAATTTAAGAAAGATCTTATGGAATGCTTGAAATTGTCAACTTTACCCTAGGTTTAAGTTTCTATAAATGTAATTTATGTTTGTACCATGTACTACATTTGTATATATACTTAGCCCTGTTAATGGACTTTGAGTCTGTTGGGTTTATGAACAATAAATAAATAAATATGATCAAATGCATGCCAAAAACATGTGTCGCACTTAGGTGCAAGCTCTTAGGATCATTGCGAAAATTAAATTTATTTATTTATTAAATGAAATTTCAATTTTTTTAATAACAATGCATAAAGTCGAATTTATTTAATTGAAGTCGTGTTTAAATGAACAAATGCATGCCAAAAACATGTGTTGCATTTAGGTGCAAGCTATTTATTAAATGAAATTTCAATTTTTTCAATAACAATGCATAAAGTCAAATTTATTTAGTTGAAATCAAGTTTATATGATCAAATCTATGCCAAAGACATGTGTCGCACTTAGGTGCAAGCCATTGGGATCATTGCGAAAATTAAATTTATTTTATTTATTAAATTAAATTTCAATTTTTTCAATAACAATGCATAAAGTCGAATTTATTTGATTGAAATCAAGTTTATATGATCAAATGCATGCCAAAAACATGTGTCGCACTTAGGTGCAAGCTGTTAGGATTTGCAAAAATTCAATTTATTTTATTTATTACTTGAAATTTCAATTTTTTCAAAGACAATGCCTAAAGTCGAATTTATTTGATTGAAATCAAGTTTATATGATCAAATGCATGCCAAAAACATGTGTCGCACTTAGGTGCAAGCTCTTAGGATCATTGCGAAAATTAAATTTATTTATTTATTAAATGAAATTTCAATTTTTTTAATAACAATGCATAAAGTCGAATTTATTTAATTAAAATCGTGTTTAAATGAACAAATGCATGCCAAAAACATGTGTTGCATTTAGGTGCAAGCTATTTATTAAATGAAATTTCAATTTTTTCAATAACAATGCATAAAGTCAAATTTATTTAGTTAAAATCAAGTTTATATGATCAAATCTATGCCAGAGACATGTGTCGCACTTAGGTGCAAGCTCTTGGGATCATTGCAAAAATTAAATTTATTTTATTTATTAAATGAAATTTCAATTTTTTCAATAACAATGCATAAGGTCGAATATATTTTTTTGAAATCGTGTTTATATGATCAAATGCATGCCACAAACATGTGTCGCACTTAGGTGCAAGCTATTAGGATCATTGCGAAAATTAAATTAATGTTATTTATTAAATGAAATTTCCATTTTTTTTAATAACAATGCATAAAGTCGAATTTATTTGATTGAAATCAAGTTTATATAATCAAATGCATAGCAAAAACATGTGTCGCACTTAGGTGCAAGCTATTAGGATCATTGCAAAAATTAAATTTATTTTATTTATTAAATGGAATTTCAATTTTTTCAATAACAATGCAAAAAGTCGAATTTATTTTATTTAAATCGTGTTTAAATGAGCCAATACATGCCAAAAATATCTGTCGCACTTAGGTGCAAGCTATAAGGATCATTGCAAAAATTAAATTTATTTTATTTGTTAAATGGAATTTCAATTTTTTCAATAACAATGCATAAAGTCGAATTAATTTGATTGAAATCGTGTTTATATAAATTAATGCATGCCTAAAACATGTGTCGCACTTAGGTGTAAGCTGTTAGGATCATTGCAAAAATTGAATTTAATTTATTTATTACATGAAATTTCAATTTTTTCAATTACAATGCATAAAGTCGAATTTATTTAATTAAAATCGTGTTTATATGACCCAAAGCATGCCTAAAACATGTGTCGCACTTAGGTGCAAGCTATTAGGATCATTGCGAAAATTAAGTTTATTTTATTTATTAAATGAAATTTCAATTTTTTCAATAACAATGCATAAAGTCGAATTTATTTAGTTAAAATCAAGTTTATATGATCAAATGCATGCCAAAGACATGTGTCGCACTCAGGTGCAAGCTATTAGGATCATTGCAAAAATTAAATTTATTTTATTTATTAAATGAAATTTCAATTTTTAAATAACAATGCATAAAGTCAAATTTATTTGATTGAAATTAAGTTTATATGATTAAATGCATGCCAAAAACATGTGTCGCACTCAGGTGCAAGCTATTAGGATCATTGCAAAAATTAAATATATTTTATTTATTAAATGAAATTTCAATTTTTTCAGTAACAATGCATATATCGAATTTATTTTATTGAAATCGTGTTTTTATGATCAAATGCATGCCGAAAACATGGGTCGCACTTAGGTGCAAGCTATTAGGATCATTGCAAAAATTAAATTTATTTTATTTATTAGATGAAATTTCAATTTTTTCAATAACAATGCATAAAGTCGAATTTATTTGATTTAATTCGTGTTTATATGATCAAATTCATGCCAAAAATATTTGTCGCACTTAGGTGCAAGCTATAAGGATCATTGCAAAAATTAAATTTATTTTATTTGTTAAATGGAATTTCAATTTTTTCAATAAAAATGCATAAAGTCGAATTAATTTGATTGAAATCGTGTTTATATAAATTAATGCATGCCTAAAACATGTGTCGCACTCAGGTGCAAGCTGTTAGGATCATTGCAAAAATTGAATTTAATTTATTTATTACATGAAATTTCAATTTTCTCAATAACAATGCATTAAGTGAATTTATTTGATTGAAATCGTGTTTATATGACCAAAAGCATGCCTAAAACATGTGTCGCACTCAGGTGCAAGCTATTAGAATAATTGCGAAAATTAAATTTATTTTATTTATTAAATGAAATTTAAATTTTTTCAATAACAATGCTTAAAGTCGAATTTATTTAGTTGAAATCAAGTTTATATGATTAATTGCATGCCAAAATCATGTGTCGCACAAAGGTGCAAGCTATTAGGATCATTGCAAAAATTAAATTTATTTTATTTATTAAATGAAATTTCAATTTTTTCAATAACAATGCATAAAGTCGAATTTATTTTATTGAAATCGTGTTTAAATGATCAAATGCATGCCGAAAACATGTGTTGAACTTAGTTGCAACCTATCAGGATCATTGCGAAAATTAAATTTATTTTATTTATTAAATGAAATTTCAATTTTTTCAATAACAATGCCTAAAGTCGAATTTATTTAGTTTAAATCAAGTTTATATAATCAAATGCATGCCAAAGACATGTGTCGCACTTAGGTGCAAGCTATTGGAATCATTGCAAAAATTAAATTTATTTTATTTATTAAATGAAATTTCATTTAATAAATAAAATAAATTTAATTTTTGCAATCATCCTGACAGCGTGCACCTAAGTGCAACACATGTTTTGAGCATGGTTTTGGTCATATGAACACGATTTCAATAAAATAAATTCGACTTTATGCATTGTTATTGAAAAATTGAAATTTCATGTAATAATTAAATTAAATTCAATTTTTGCAATTATCCTTATCGCTTCCACCTAAATGCGACACATGTTTTCGGCATGCTTTTGGTCATTTGTTGTCCATGCGGGAGAGCCGAATCAGCTGTGCGACATAAACAATCGCGTTGTAAACAAATGTGCTAGTGTTAGTGAAACTCCCAAAATCATTAGTGCAACAGTTACATCCGAGAAACCCAGTGAAAAACTCAGTGAAAGGTCTCAACAAGCCAGTAAGAGCATCGATAAAAATGGATTCCAAACCGTATCGAATAAAAAAATTCGCCGACCGGCCGTTAAGAATCTGGTTACCGGTTCAGGGGGCTCCATTCTCTCCAAGGTTGAAGCTGAACCCAAGAAGACTTGGCTTTTCTTAAAGAGGGTCAAAAATAGTGTTACTGTGGCTGACCTACGTGAACATATAGAAATGATAATAACCTCTAAAAATTTCACTTGTGAAAAAGTTAACACTAAAGCGATGCACCAGGCGTTCAAAATAGGAGCCGACTACAAACATCACGACAAGCTGATTGCCCCGTGCAACTGGCCTGAAGAACTTCTACTAAACCGGTATATTTTTAGACGAAGTAGCCAACCACCCGGGAAAACCTAATCAGTGTGAGTCGTCTGAATCTAATTCACACAATGTTAATTTATATTTTCTAAACATTCAATGTTTACGTAATAAAATGAACGAGCTTGAAGCATTTATACTTGATTACAATAATAAATTTGATTTGTTATGTTTAAGTGAGCACTGGCTAAATAATAGTGAGGCCTCCACACTAGCATTAGGAAATTATTTTGTAAATTCTTATTTTGCGCGTAAGTCACATATTCACGGTGGCGTTTTGCACTTGAGCAAAAACACAGTAACATGTAAAACATTAGTTAATGTTAATAATCTCTCTAGAGAGTTGGATTGTGAAATTGCGGCAACGTTAATTATCGACCTTAAAATAATAGTAGTAACAGTATATCGTTCTCCTGCAGGTGACTTTAATAACTTTTTGATAATCCTCAGTGATATATTAAACAAAACAAGTGCCCCTAATCGTACCATTATTGGCGGGGATTTTAATGTTAGGTTTAATTCCAATGATCACAATGCCGCTCTTTTGTGTGATTTGTTTGAGACCTATGGGTTTAAAGGCCTTGTACACTTCAACACGAGGTTAAACAACTGTATTGATAATGTTTTCACAAATATTGACTCTGATAACTTTACCATTGCCCCCCTGGATTGCGGTCTGTCGGATTATATTGGAATACAGGTTCAGGCACCAACTTGCCTCCCTGTACCTAAATCTTATCAGCACATTTTGCGACCAATTACTCCGGTGGGTCGCTATAAATTATGCAAGTTGCTTCAGGACACTGACTGGACTTTTGTTAATAACATTGACGCTTCGGTGGGTAGTAAATTTCAATTTTTTTTGGAAATACTTAGCACGTATCTCGTAGAGTGCTTTCCTGAAAAAAATATCCGAATTAATCCTAATCAATCTAAAGTAAATTGGTTTAATGAAGATTTACGTAAAATGAGGGAATATCTAATGCTGCTAAAAGAAGCGTGCATTAAGTATCCCCAAAATAAAACAGCCTACATTGGTCTCAAGCATAAATATCGTTCGTCAATAGTTGAAGCTAAAAAAGAAGCAAATGCCAAATTCATCCATAATTCCGGAAGTAACCCCAAGCCATTATGGACACTTATAAAATCGTATGTACCTAGAGATCCATCTGAAATTAATTCTTATATAGATGCCGACTCATTTAATTCACACTTCATAAATGCTGCTGATAATGTACTAAAAGATTTACCTCTAATTGGTGGTGACCCTATAGATTATTTACATAACGTTAAAACACAATCCAACGTATACGTTAAATTTACAGAGGTTAGTCCCACTAAAGTACGTGAGATTGTAAATAGTTTGAAAAATAGTAAATGTCAAGACGTTTATGGCATGGGCGTCGGTATTCTGAAAGGCATAATCGATGTTATAATTTCCCCGCTTACTAAGCTATTAAACTTATGTATCGCTTCCGGTATATTTCCAGACAGCCTCAAACGGGCGCGAGTCAGACCTGTTTACAAAAAAGGGGATGCAAATGATATTAAAAATTACAGGCCCATATCACTTTTGCCTGTAATATCCAAGGTGCTCGAGAAACTACTTTTATTTCAGATTGTTGAGTTTTTATACGACAATAATATAATTTCGGATTGCCAATATGGTTTCCGCCGGGGGAGGTCCACGGTGGACGCAATCATTGCCCTCACTGAAAGGGTCTACGAGAGTTTTGAAGCCGGTACTTACTCAGTAGCGTCTCTTATGGATCTTACAAGCGCGTTTGATTGCGTCTCCCATGGGCTTCTCCTGCGGAAGCTATATTATTACAATTTTTCACCTATGGCTTGTCGTATGATGAACTCATTCCTCTGTGGTAGGTCTCAGATGGTGCGAGTAGATGATTGCATGTCTGAAGAACTACCATTAAAGCATGGTGTCCCACAAGGATCGATACTGGGCCCACTGCTCTTCTTAGTCTATATTAATAATAATAATAATTTGTTTATTTCTAGTAACAATGCATACAGTCGGATAAATTTGATTGAAATTATGTTTATATGATCAAATGCATGCCGAAAACATATGCTACACTTAGGTGCAAGATATTAGGATCATTGCAAAAATTTAATTTATTTTATTTATTAAATGAAATTTCAATTCTTTCAATAGAAATGCATAAAGTCGAATTAATTTGATTAAAATCGTGTTTATATGATTAAATGCATGCGGAAAACATGTGTCACACTTAGGTGCAAGCTATAAGGATCATTGCAAAAATTAAATTTATTTTATTTATGAAATGAAATTTCAATTTTTTCAATAACAATGCATAAAGTCGAATTAATTTGCTTGAAATCGTGTTTATATGATTCAAATGCATGCCGAAAAAATGTGTTGCACTTAGGTGCAAGCTATAAGGATCATTGCAAAAATTAAATTTATTTTATTTATTAAATGAAATTTCAATTTTTTCAAAAACAATGCTTAAAGTCGAATTAATTTGATTGAAATCGTGTTTATATGTTCAAATGCATGCCAGAAACATGTGTCGCACTTAGGTGCAAGCCATTAGGATCATTGCAAAAATTAAATTTATTTTATTTATTAAATGAAATTTCAATTTTTTCAATACCAATGCATAAAGTCGAATTAATTTGATTGAAATCGTGTTTATATGATCAAATGCATGCCGAAAACATGTGTCGCACTTAGGTGCTAGCTGTTAGAATCATTGCAAAAATTAAATTTATTTTATTTATCAAATGAAATTTCAATTTTTTCAATAACAATGCATAAAGTCGAATTATTTTGATTGAAATCGTGTTTATATGATCAAATGCATGCCGAAAACATGTGTCGCACTTAGGTGCAAGCTGTGAGGATCATTGCAAAAATCAAATTTATTTTATTTATTAAATAAAATTTCAATTTTTTCAATACCAATGCATAAAGACGAATTAATTTGATTGAAATCGTGTTTATATGATCAAATGCATGCCGAAAACATGTGTCGCACTTAGGTGCAAGCTGTAGGGATCATTGCAAAAATTAAATTTATTTTATTTATTAAATGAAATTTCAATATTTTCAATACCAATGAATAAAGTCGAATTATTTTGATTGAAATCGTGTTTATATGATCAAATGCATTCCAAAAACATGTGTCGCACTTGGGTGCAAGCTATTAGGATCATTGCAAAAATTAAATTTATTTTATTTATTAAATGAAATTTCAATTTTTTCAATAACAATGCATAAAGTCGAATTAATTTGATTGAAATCGTGTTTATATGATCAAATGCATGCCGAAAACATGTGTCATTCTTAGGTGCAAGCTATTAGGATCATTGCAAAAATTAAATTTATTTTATTTATTAAGTGGAATTTCAATTTTTTCAATAACAATGCATAAAGTCAAATTTATTTGTAAAATCGTATTTAAATGATTAAATGCATGCCGAAAACATGTGTCACACTTAGGTGCAAGCTACTAGGATCATTGCAAAAATTAAATTTATTTTATTTATTAAATGAAATTTCAATTCTTTCAATAACAATGCATAAAGTCGAATTAATTTGATTAAAATCAAGTTTAAAAAATCAAATGCATGCCGAAAACATATGTCACACTTAGGTGCAAACTATTAGGATCATTGCAAAAAATAAATTTATTTTATTTATTAAATGGAATTTCAATTTTTTCAATAACAATGCATAAAGTCAAATTTATTTGATTAAAATCGTGTTTATAAGATAAAATAAATGCTGAAAACATGTATCGCACTTAGGTGCAAGCTATATGGATCATTGCAAAAATTAAATTTAATTTATTCATTTAATGAAATTTCAATTTTTTCAAAAACAATGCATAAAGTCGAATTAATTTGATTGAAATAGTGTTTATATGATTAAATGCATGCCGAAATCATGTGTCGCACTTAGGTGCAAGCTGTTAGGATCAATGCAAAAATTAAATTTATTTTATTTATTAAATGAAATTTCAATTTTTTCAATAACAATGCATAAAGTCGAATTAATTTGATTGAAATAATGTTTATATGATCAAATGCATGCCGAAAACATGTGTCACACTTAGGTGCAAGCTATTAGGATCATTGCAAAAATTAAATTCATTTTATTTATTAAATGAATTTTCGATTCTTTCAATAACAATGCATAAAGCCGAATTTATTTGATTGAAATCAAGTTTAAATGATCAAATGCATGCCAAAAACATGTGTCGCACTTGAGTGCAAGCTATTAGGATCATTGCAAAAATTAAATTTATTTTATTTATTAAATGAAATTTTAATTTTTTCAATAACAATGCATAAAGTCGAATTAATTTGATTGAAATCGTGTTTAAATGATCAAATGCATGCCGAAAACATGTGTCGCACTTAGGTGCAAGCTGTTGGGATCATTGCAAAAATTAAATTTATTTTATTTATTAAATGAAATTTCAATTTTTTCAATAACAATGCATAAAGTCGGATATATTTGATTGAAAACGTGTTTATATGATCAAATGCATGCCGAAAACATGCGTCGCACTTAGGTGCAAGCTGTTAGGATCATTGCAAAAATTAAATTTATTTTATGTATTAAATTAAATTTCAATTTTTTCAATAACAATGCATAAAGTCGAATTAATTTGATTGAAATCGTGTTTATATGATCAAATGCATGCCGAAAACATGTGTCGCACTTAGGTGCAAGCTGTTAGGATCATTGCAAAAATTAAATTTATTTTATTTATTAAATGAAATTTCAATTTTTTCAATAACAATGCATAAAGTCGAATTAATTTGATTTAAATCGTGTTTATATGATCAAATGCATGCCGAAAACATGTGTCGCACTTAGGTGCAAGATATTAGGATCATTGCAAAAATTAAATTTAATTTACTTATTAAATGAAATGTCAATTTTTTCAATAACAATGCATAAAGTCGAATTATTTGATTGAAATCGTGTTTATATGATCAAATTAGTGCCGAAAACATGTGTCGCACTTAGGTGCAAGATATTAGGATCATTGCAAAAATTAAATTTATTTTATTTATTAAATGAAATTTCAATTTTTTCAATAACAATGCATAAAGTCGAATTAATTTGATTGAAATAGTGTTTATATGATTAAATGCATGCCGAAATCATGTGTCGCACTTAGGTGCAAGCTGTTAGGATCAATGCAAAAATTAAATTAATTTGATTGAAATAGTGTTTTTATGATCAAATGCATGCCGAAAACATGTGTCACACTTAGGTGCAAGCTATTAGGATCATTGCAAAAATTAAATTCATTTTATTTATTAAATGAATTTTCAATTCTTTCAATAACAATGCATAAAGCCGAATTTATTTGATTGAAATCAAGTTTAAATGATTAAATGCATGCCAAAAACATGTGTCGCACTTGGGTGCAAGCTATTAGGATCATTGCAAAAATTAAATTTATTTTATTTATTAAATGAAATTTTAATTTTTTCAATAACAATGCATAAAGTCGAATTAATTTGATTGAAATCGTGTTTAAATGATCAAATGCATGCCGAAAACATGTGTCGCACTTAGGTGCAAGCTGTTGGGATCATTGCAAAAATTAAATTTATTTTATTTATTAAATGAAATTTCAATTTTTTCAATAACAATGCATAAAGTCGGATATATTTGATTGAAAACGTGTTGATATGATCAAATGCATGCCGAAAACATGCGTCGCACTTAGGTGCAAGCTGTTAGGATCATTGCAAAAATTAAATTTATTTTATGTATCAAATGAAATTTCAATTTTTTCAATAACAATGCATAAAGTCGAATTAATTTGATTGAAATCGTGTTTATATGATCAAATACATGCCGAAAACATGTGTCGCACTTAGGTGCAAGCTGTTAGGATCATTGCAAAAATTAAATTTATTTTATTTATTAAATGAAATTTCAATTTTTTCAATAACAATGCATAAAGTCGAATTAATTTGATTTAAATCGTGTTTATATGATCAAATGCATGCCGAAAACATGTGTCGCACTTAGGTGCAAGATATTAGGATCATTGCAAAAATTAAATTTAATTTACTTATTAAATGAAATGTCAATTTTTTCAATAACAATGCATAAAGTCGAATTATTTGATTGAAATCGTGTTTATATGATCAAATTAGTGCCGAAAACATGTGTCGCACTTAGGTGCAAGATATTAGGATCATTGCAAAAATTAAATTTATTTTATTTATTAAATGAAATTTCAATTCTTTCAATAACAATGCATAAAGTCGAATTTATTTGATTGAAATCAAGTTTAAATGATCAAATGCATGCCAAAAACATGTGTCGCACTTAGGTGCAAGATATAAGGATCATTGCAAAAATTAAATTTATTTTATTTATTAAATAAATTTCAATTTTTTCATTAACAATGCATAAAGTCAAATTTATTTGATTGAAATCAAGTTTAAAAAATCAAATGCTTGTTGAAAACATCTATCACACTTAGGTGCAAGCTATTAGGATCATTGCAAAAATTAAATTTATTTTATTTATTAAATGAAATTTCAATTCTTTCAATAACAATGCATAGAGTCGAATTTATTTGATTAAAATCAAGTTTAAATGATTAAAAGCATGCCAAAAACATGTGTCGCACTTAGGTGCAAGATATTAGGATCATTGCAAAAATTAAATTTATTTTATTTATTAAATGAAATTTCAATTTTTTCATTAACAATACATAAAGTCAAATTTATTTGATTGAAATCAAGTTTAAAAAATCAAATGCTTGTTGAAAACATCTGTCACACTTAGGTGCAAGCTATTAGGATCATTGCAAAAATTAAATTTATTTTATTTATTAAATGAAATTTCAATTTTTTCAATAACAATGCACAAAGTCTAATTAATTTGATTGAAATCGTGGTTATATGATCAAATGCATGCCGAAAACATGTGTCGCACTTAGGTGCAAGCTGTTAGGATCATTGCAAAAATTAAATTTATTTTATTTATTAAATGAAATTTAAATTTTTTCAATAACAATGCATAAAGTCGAATAAATTTGATTGAAATCGTGTTTATATAATCAAATGCATGCCGAAAACATGTGTCGCACTTAGGTGCAAGCTATTAGGATTATTGCAAAAATTAAATTAAATTTATTTATTAAATGAAATGTCAATTTTTTCAAAAACAATGCATAAAGTCGAATTTATTTGATTGAAATCGTGTTAATATTATCAAATGCATGCCGAAAACTTATGTCACACTTAGGTGCAAGCTACTAGGATTATTGCAAAAATTAAATTTATTTGATTTATTAAATTTATTTGATTTATTAAATGAAATTTCAATTTTTTCAATAACAATGCATAAAGTCGAATTTATTTAATTGAAATCAAGTTTAAAAAATCAAATGCATGCCGAAAACATGTGTCACACTTAGGTGCAAGATATTAGGATCATTGCAAAAATTAAATTTATTTTATTTATTAAATGGAATTTTAATTTTTTCAATAACAATGCACAAAGTCGAATTTATTTGATTAAAATCGTATTTAAATGATCAAGTCCATGCCTAAAACATGTGTCGCACTTAGGTGCAAGCTATTAGGATCATTGCAAAAATTAAATTTATTTTATTTAATAACCCATCTTTGGCCAACGGTGCGTGTACGCACCATTTCAGAATAAACAAAGAAATGCAACTATTTATTATTTTATTGTATCAATTGTTATTATTTCCATAAAAAGACATATTAAACTTAATTTAGAGATAGTTTAAATAATTGTTTTCTTTTTAATTACATTTGAAAACAATGTATGAAGTTGTCCAATTTTAGATATAACTTCATTGAGGTTGTTTAAATTAAATGTTTTGTTTCTAGACAATATTTTTTGATGTTTTTGATAGCCAATTGCCTTGTTAACATATCCAGGGTTATCATAAACTTTCTTTCAATGGAATAAACATTTCCATAATTGAAATAATGACAGTTAAACCTTAGTGGTGCGTACACGCACCATTGGCCAAAAGGGAGTATACCAGCTTCTAAAAAATAATTATCGTAAATCCACTTTTAACGGATTATAGATTTCTAAAATCGAAATATTTACCCTTAATCAATGTTATCTTGTTAACAATATTTATATTTGATTTTAAAGGATTAAAAATTTATGAAATTGAAGTAATGACCTTTAGTCCTTTATAATGATTGTTTACAACAAGGGTTATATTTGTATGTTATAAATATTATGTAAAGACCAATAATTGTAAATATTATTCCTTATTAGTTGTATCGTTTCCGTGCAACGTAAGAAACAATTACTCGTGATACAGTGTGGGAAAAAAGCAACTTCCAAATATCAGCTATGCTAAACTCATCGAAGTGAATGACGTCTGATATGTAACATTGTTGGAAAAACACCTTGGGAAATGTTCTTATTCTTGGATGAGAAATTATTGTTGTTAATGGTTGAGCATTTCAACAAATTTGCTACGGATAATTATCGCCACGATAGCTATTCAGTGACGAATTGAAGAAAAATATTGGTCTACGGAGGATGACAGAGTATACATTGTTAAAATAATGCATAAGCAGGAATCCATTGCGAAAAATAAAACAATATTTACTGCAATAAACTTGATATGAAATAGAATATTGTTGTTAGAATCTTGGCAAAAGAAGATCGAACCATAGCATCGGGATAGTACCGTCAGAAGCGCAGAAAAATATTTTTGGATAAAATTATTTATTTATTGTTTCTTCCTCGTATTTACATAACATAAAGCCAAGAAGTGGCTAATGTGTAAAGTGTGCAAATCTAATACTATTTACTGATGTATAAAATGAAATATGCATCTGCACTCAGAATGTTTTAACCAGTATCACATTTAATTTTTATACCCCTATGCGCCAATGGTGCGTATACGCACCATTCAAATTTTAGTATAAACAATTTTTTTTTGATAAAAATTTTATTATTTATTTCTTATTGAACACCTTTCTAACTTGTTTCATTTAACAAAAATATCAAATAATTATTATTTCAATGCTTGGCCAAAGATGGGTTAAATGAAATTTCAATTTTTTCAAAAACAATGCATAAAGTCGAATCTATTTAATTGAAATCGTGTTTATATAAACAAATGCATGCCGAAAACTTGTGTCGCAGTCGGGTGCAAGCTATTAGGATTATTGCAAACATTAAATTTAATTTAATTATTAAATTAAATTTCAATTTTTTCAATAACAATGCAATAAGTCGAATTTATTTGATTGAAATCGTGTTTATATGATCAAATGCATGCCGAAAATCTGTGTCGCACTTAGGTGCAAGCTATAAGGATCATTGCAAAAATTAAATTTATTTTATTTATTAAATGCAATTTCAATTTTTTCAATAACAATGCATAAAGTCGAATTTATTTGATTGTAATCGTTTTTAAATAATCAAATGCATGCTGAAAACATGTGTCGCACTTAGGTGCAAGCTATTAGGATTATTGCAAAAATTAAATTTAATTTATTTACTAAATGAAATGTCAATTTTTTCAAAAACAATGCATAAAGTCGAATTTATTTGATTGAAATCGTGTTAATATTATCAAATGCATGCCGAAAACTTATGTCACACTTAGGTGCAAGCTATTAGGATTATTGCAAAAATTAAATTTATTTGATTTATTAAATTGAAATTTCAATTCTTTCAATAACAATGCATAAAGTCGAACTTATTTGATTGAAATCAAGTTTAAATGATCAAATGCATGCCAAAAACATGTGTCGCACTTAAGTGCAAGCTATCAGGATCATTGCAAAAATTAAATTTATTTTATTTATTAAATGAAATCTCAATTTTTTCAATAACAATGCATAAAGCCGAATTAATTTGATTGAAATCGTGTTTATATGATCAAATGCATGCCTAAAACATGTGTCGCACTTAGGTGCAAGCTGTTAGGATCATTGCAAAAATTAAATTTATTTTATTTATTAAATGAAATTTCAATTCTTTCAATAACAATGCATAAAGTCGAACTTATTTGATTGAAATCAAGTTTAAATGATCAAATGGATGCCAAAAACATGTGTCGCACTTAGGTGCAAGCTATTAGGATCATTGCAACAATTAAATTTATTTTATTTATTAAATGAAATTTTAATTTTTTTAATAACAATGCATAAAGTCGAATTAATTTGATTGAAAACGTGTTTATATAATCAAATGCATGCCGAAAACACATGTCGCAGTTAGGTGCAAGCTATTAGGATTATTGCAAAAATTAAATTTAACTTATTTATTAAATGAAATGTCATTTTTTTCAAAAACAATGCATAAAGTCGAATTTATTTAATTGAAATCGTGTTTATATGATCAAATGCATGCCGAAAACATGTGCCACACTTAGGTGCAAGCTACTAGGATCATTGCAAAAATTAAATGTATTTTATTTATTAAATGAAATTTCAATTTTTTCAAAAACAATGCTTAAAGTCGAATTAATTTGATTGAAATCGTGTTTATATGATCAAATGCATGCCGAAAACATGTGTCGCACTTGGGTGCAAGCTATAAGGATCATTGCAAAAATTAAATTTATTTTATTTATTAAATGAAATTTTAATTTTTTCAATAACAATGCATAAAGTCGAAATAATTTGATTAAAAACGTGTTTATATAATCAAATGCATGCCGAAAACATGTGTCCCACTTGGGTGCAAGCTACTAGGATCATTGCAAAAATTAAATTTATTTTATTTATTAAATGAAATTTCAATTTTTTCAATACCAATGCATAAAGTCGAATTTATTTGATTGAAATCGTGTTTATATGATTAAATGCATGCCGAAAACATGTGTCACACTTAGGTGCAAGCTATTAGGATCATTGCAAAAATTATTTTTTTTTTATTTATTAAATGAAATTTCAATTTTTTTCAATAACAATGCATAAAGTCGAATTAATTTAATTGAAAACGTGTTTATATGATCAAACGCATGCCGAAAACATGTGTCACACATTTAGGTGCAAGCTGTTAGGATCATTGCAAAAATTAAATTTATTTCATTTATTAAATGAAATTTCAATTTTTTCAATAACAATGCATAAAGTCGAATTTATTTGATTGAAATCGTGTTTATATGATTAAATGCATGCCGAAAACATGTCTCACACTTAGGTGCAAGCTATTAGGATCATTGCAAAAATTAATTTTTTTTAATTTATTAAATGAAATTTCAATTTTTTTTAATAACAATGCATAAAGTCGAATTAATTTAATTGAAAACGTGTTTATATGATCAAACGCATGCCGAAAACATGTGTCACACATTTAGGTGCAAGCTGTTAGGATCATTGCAAAAGATAAATTTATTTCATTTATTAAATGAAATTTCAATTTTTTCAATAACAATGCATAAAGTCGAATTTATTTGATTGAAATCGTGTTTATATGATTAAATGCATGCCGAAAACATGTCTCACACTTAGGTGCAAGCTATTAGGATCATTGCAAAAATTATTTTTTTTTTATTTATTAAATGAAATTTCAATTTTTTCAATAACAATGAATAAAGTCGAATAAATTTGATTGAAATCGTGTTTATATGATCAAATGCATGCCGAAAACATGTGTCGCACTTGGGTGCAAGCTATAAGGATCATTGTAAAAATTAAATTTATTTTATTTATTAAATGAAATTTTAATTTTTTCAATAACAATGCATAAAGTCGAATTAATTTGATTGAAAACGTGTCTATATAATCAAATGCATGCCGAAAACATGTGTCCCACTTGGGTGCAAGCTACTAGGATCATTGCAAAAATTAAATTTATTTTATTTATTAAATGAAATTTAAATTTTTTCAATAACAATGCATTAAATCGAATTAATTTTAAAGAAAACGTGTTTATATGATCAAATGCATGCCGAAAACATGTGCCGCACCTAGGTGCAAGCTGTTAAGATCATTGCAAAAATTAAATTTATTTTATTTATTAAATGAAATTTCTATTTTTTCAATAACAATGCATAAAGTCGGATATATTTGATTGAAATCGTGTTTATATGATCAAATGCATGCCGAAAACATGTGTCACACTTTGGTGCAAGCTATTAGGATCATTGCAAAAATTACATTTATTTTATTTATTAAATGAAATTTCAATTCTTTCAATAACAATGCATAAAGTCGAATTTATTTGATTTAAATCAAGTTTAAATGATCAAATGCATGCCGAAAACATGTGTCGCACTAAGGTGCAAGTTATGGGCAAGCAATTAGGATCATTGCAAAAATTAAATTTATTTTATTTAATAAATGAAATTTCAATTTTTTCAATAACAATGCATAAACTCGAAATTAATTTGATTAAAATCGTGTTTATATGATCAAATGCATGTCGAAAACATGTGTCGCACTTAGGTGCAAGCTATTAGGATCATTGCAAAAATTAAATTTAATTTATTTATTGAATAAAATTTCAATTTTTTCAAAAACAATGCATAAAGTCGAAACTATTTGATTAAAATCATGTTTATATGATCTCATGCATGCCGAAGACATGTGTCACACTTAGGTGCAAGCTATTAGGATCATTGCAAAAATTAAATTAATTTTATTTATTTAATGAAATTTCAATTTTTTCAATAACAATGCATAAACTTGAATAATTTGATTAAAATCGTGTTTATATGACCAAATCAACGCCGAAAACATGTGTCACACTTAGGTGCAAGGTGTTAGGATCATTGCAAAAATTAAATTTATTTTATTTATTAAATGAAATTTCAATTTTTTCAATAACAATGCATATAGTCGATTTAATTTGATTGAAATCGTGTTTGTGTGAATAAATGCATGCCGAAAACATGTGTCGCACTTGAGTGCAAGCCGTTAGGATCATTGCAAAAATTAAATTTATTTTATTTAATAAATGAAATTTCAATTTTTTCAAAAACAATGCATTTAGTCGAAATAATTTGATTGAAATCGTGTTTATATGATAAAATGCATGCCGAAAACATGTGTCACATTTAGCTGCAAGCTATTAGGATAATTGCAAAAATTAAATTTATTTTATTTATTTAATGAAATTTCAATTTTTTCAATAACAATGCATAAACTCGAATTAATTTGATTAAAATCGTGTTTAAATGATCATATGAATGCCGAAAACATGTGTCGCACTTAGGTGCAAGCTATTAGGATCATTGCAAAAATTAAATTTAATTTATTTATTGAATGAAATTTCAATTTTTTCAAAAACAATGAATAAAGTCGAATTTATTTGATTAAAATCGTGTTTATGTGATCAAATGCATGCCGAAAACATGTGTCGCACTTAGGTGCAACCTATTAGGATCATTGCAAAAATTAAATTTATTTTATTTATTAAAAAGAATTTCAATTTTTTCAAAAACAATGCATAAAGTCGAATTTATTTGATTAAAATCGTATTTAAATGATCAAATCCATGCCTAAAACATGTGTCGCACTTAGGTACAAGCTATTAGGATCATTGCAAAAATTAAATTTATTTTATTTATTAAATGAAATTTCAATTTTTTCAAAAACAATGCTTAAAGTCGAATTAATTTGATTGAAATCGTGTTTATATGATCAAATTCATGCCGAAAACATGTGTCGCACTTAGGTGCAAGCTATAAGGATCATTGCAAAAATTAAATTTATTTTATTTATTAAATGAAATTTCTATTTTTTCAATAACAATGCATACAGTCGGATATATTTGATTAAAATCGTGTTTATATGATCAAATGCATGCCGAAAACATGTGTCACACTTAGGTGCAAGATATTAGGATCATTGCAAAAATTAAATTTTTTTATTTATTAAATGAAATTTCAATTTTTTCAAAAACAATGCTTTAAGTCGAACTAATATGATTAAAATCGTGTTTATATGATCAAATGCATGCCAAAAACATGTAACACGCTTAGGTGCAAGCCATAAGGATCATTGCAAAAATTAAATTTATTTAATTTATTAAATGAAATTTCAATTTTTTCAATAACAATGCATAAAGTCGAATCAATTTGATTAAAATCGTGTTTATATGATCAAATGGATGCCGAAAACATGTGTCGCACTTAGGTGCAAGCTATAAGGATCATTGCAAAAATTAAATTTATTTAATTTATTAAATGAAATTTCAATTTTTTCAATAACAATGCATAAAGTCGAATTATTTTAATTGAAATCGTGTTTATATGATCAAATGCATGCCGAAAACATGTGTCGCACTTAGGTGCAAGCTATTAGGATCATTGCAAAAATTAAATTCATTTTATTTATTAAATGAAATTTCAATTCTTTCAATAACAATGCTTAAAGCCGAATTTATTTGATTGAAATCAAGTTGAAATGATCAAATGCATGCCAAAAACATGTGTCGCACTTAGGTGCAAGCTATTAGGATCATTGCAAAAATTATATTTATTTTATTTGTTGAATGAAATTTCAATTTTTTCAATAACAATGCATAAAGTCGAATTAATTTGATTGAAATAGTGTTTATATGATTAAATGCATGCCGAAATCATGTGTCGCACTTAGGTGCAAGCTGTTAGGATCAATGCAAAAATTAAATTTATTTTATTTATTAAATGAAATTTCAATTTTTTCAATAACAATGCATAAAGTCGAATTAATTTGATTGAAATAGTGTTTATATGATCAAATGCATGCCGAAAACATGTGTCACACTTAGGTGCAAGCTATTAGGATCATTGCAAAAATTAAATTCATTTTATTTATTAAATGAATTTTCAATTCTTTCAATAACAATGCATAAAGCCGAATTTATTTGATTGAAATCAAGTTTAAATGATCAAATGCATGCCAAAAACATGTGTCGCACTTGAGTGCAAGCTATTAGGATCATTGCAAAAATTAAATTTATTTTATTTATTAAATGAAATTTTAATTTTTTCAATAACAATGCATAAAGTCGAATTAATTTGATTGAAAACGTGTTTATATGATCAAATGCATGCCGAAAACATGCGTCGCATTTAGGTGCAAGCTGTTAGGATCATTGCAAAAATTAAATTTATTTTATGTATTAAATGAAATTTCAATTTTTCAATAACAATGCATAAAGTCGAATTAATTTGATTGAAATCGTGTTTATATGATCAAATGCATGCCGAAAACATGTGTCGCACTTAGGTGCAAGCTGTTAGGATCATTGCAAAAATTAAATTTATTTTATTTATTAAATGAAATTTCAATTTTTTCAATCACAATGCAAAAAGTCGAATTAATTTGATTTAAATCGTGTTTATATGATCAAATGCATGCCGAAAACATGGGTCGCACTTAGGTGCAAGATATTAGGATCATTGCAAAAATTAAATTTAATTTACTTATTAAATGAAATGTCAATTTTTTCAATAACAATGCATAAAGTCGAATTATTTGATTGAAATCGTGTTTATATGATAAAATTAGTGCCGAAAACATGTGTCGCACTTAGGTGCAAGATATTAGGATCATTGCAAAAATTAAATTTATTTTATTTATTAAATGAAATTTCAATTTTTTCAAAAACAATGCATAAAGTCGAATTAATTTGATTGAAATCGTGTTTATATGATCAAATTCATGCCGAAAACATGTGTCGCACTTAGGTGCAAGCTATAAGGATCATTGCAAAAATTAAATTTATTTTATTTATTAAATGAAATTTCTATTTTTTCAATAACAATGCATAAAGTCGAATTAATTTGATTTAAATCGTGTTTATATGATCCAATGCATGCCGAAAACATGTGTCGCACTTAGGTGCAAGATATTAGGATCATTGCAAAAATTAAATTTAATTTACTTATTAAATGAAATGTCAATTTTTTCAATAACAATGCATAAAGTCGAATTATTTGATTGAAATCGTGTTTATATGATCAAATTATTGCCGAAAACATGTGTCGCACTTAGGTGCAAGATATTAGGATCATTGCAAAAATTAAATTTATTTTATTTATTAAATGAAATTTCAATTTTTTTATTAACAATGCATAAAGTCAAATTTATTTGATTGAAATCAAGTTGAAATGATCAAATGCATGCCAAAAACATGTGTCGCACTTAGGTGCAAGCTATTAGGATCATTGCAAAAATTATATTTATTTTATTTGTTGAATGAAATTTCAATTTTTTCAATAACAATGCATAAAGTCGAATTAATTTGATTGAAATAGTGTTTATATGATTAAATGCATGCCGAAATCATGTGTCGCACTTAGGTGCAAGCTGTTAGGATCATTGCAAAAATTAAATTCATTTTATTTATTAAATGAATTTTCAATTCTTTCAATAACAATGCATAAAGCCGAATTTATTTGATTGAAATCAAGTTTAAATGATCAAATGCATGCCAAAAACATGTGTCGCACTTGAGTGCAAGCTATTAGGATCATTGCAAAAATTAAATTTATTTTATTTATTAAATGAAATTTTAATTTTTTCAATAACAATGCATAAAGTCGAATTAATTTGATTGAAATTGTGTTTAAATGATCAAATGCATGCCGAAAACATGTGACGCACTTAGGTGCAAGCTGTTGGGATCATTGCAAAAATTAAATTTATTTTATTTATTAAATGAAATTTCAATTTTTTCAATAACAATGCATAAAGTCGGATATATTTGATTGAAAACGTGTTTATATGATCAAATGCATGCCGAAAACCTGCGTCGCATTTAGGTGCAAGCTGTTAGGATCATTGCAAAAATTAAATTTATTTTATGTATTAAATGAAATTTCAATTTTTCAATAACAATGCATAAAGTCGAATTAATTTGATTGAAATCGTGTTTATATGATCAAATGCATGCCGAAAACATGTGTCGCACTTAGGTGCAAGCTGTTAGGATCATTGCAAAAATTAAATTTATTTTATTTATTAAATGAAATTTCAATTTTTTCAATCACAATGCAAAAAGTCGAATTAATTTGATTTAAATCGTGTTTATATGATCAAATGCATGCCGAAAACATGGGTCGCACTTAGGTGCAAGATATTAGGATCATTGCAAAAATTAAATTTAATTTACTTATTAAATGAAATGTCAATTTTTTCAATAACAATGCATAAAGTCGAATTATTTGATTGAAATCGTGTTTATATGATAAAATTAGTGCCGAAAACATGTGTCGCACTTAGGTGCAAGATATTAGGATCATTGCAAAAATTAAATTTATTTTATTTATTAAATGAAATTTCAATTTTTTCAATAACAATGCAGAAAGTCGAATTAATTTGATTGAAATAGTGTTTATATGATTAAATGCATGCCGAAATCATGTGTCGCACTTAGGTGCAAGCTGTTAGGATCAATGCAAAAATTAAATTTATTTTATTTATTAAATGAAATTTCAATTTTTTCAATAACAATGCATAAAGTCGAATTAATTTGATTTAAATCGTGTTTATATGATCCAATGCATGCCGAAAACATGTGTCGCACTTAGGTGCAAGATATTAGGATCATTGCAAAAATTAAATTTAATTTACTTATTAAATGAAATGTCAATTTTTTCAATAACAATGCATAAAGTCGAATTATTTGATTGAAATCGTGTTTATATGATCAAATTATTGCCGAAAACATGTGTCGCACTTAGGTGCAAGATATTAGGATCATTGCAAAAATTAAATTTATTTTATTTATTAAATGAAATTTCAATTTTTTCATTAACAATGCATAAAGTCAAATTTATTTGATTGAAATCAAGTTTAAAAAATCAAATGCTTGTTGAAAACATGTGTCACACTTAGGTGCAAGCTATTAGGATCATTGCAAAAATTAAATTTATTTTATTTATTAAATGAAATTTCATTAAAATCATATTTAAATGATCAAATGCATGCCTAAAACATGTGTCACACTTAGGTGCAAGCTGTTAGGATCATTGCAAAAATTAAATTTATTTTATTTATTAAATGAAATTTCAATTTTTTCAATAACAATGCATAAAGTCAAATTTATTTGATTCAAATAAAGTTTAAAAAATCAAATGGTTGCCGAAAACATGTGTCACACTTAGATGCAAGCTATTAGGATCATTGCAAAAATTAAATTTATTTTATTTATTAAATGAAATTTCAATTCTTTCAATTACAATGCATAAAGTTGAATTTATTTGATTAAAATTAAGTTTAAATGATCAAATGCATGCCAGAAAAATGTGTCGCACTTAGGTGCAAGATATTAGGATCATTGCAAAAATTAAATTTATTTTATTTATCAAATGAAATTTCAATTTTTTCAATAACAATGCATAAAGTCGAATTTATTTGATTAAAATCGTATTAAAATGATGAAATTCATACCTTAAACAGGTGTTGCACTTAGGTGCAAGCTGTTAGGATCATTGCAAAAATTAAATTTATTTTATTTATTAAACGAAATATCTCTTTTTTCAATAACAATGCATACAGTCGGATATTTTTGATTGAAATCGTATTTATATGATCAAATGCATGCCGAAAACATGTGTCACACTTAGGTGCAAGCTATTAGGATCATTGCAAAAATTAAATTTATTTTATTTATTAAATGAAATTTTAATTTTTTCAATAACAATGCATAAAGTCGAATTAATTTGATTGAATTCGTGTTTAAATGATCAAATGCATGCCGAAAACATGTGTCGCACTTAGGTGCAAGCTGTTGGGATCATTGCAAAAATTAAATTTATTTTATTTATTAAATGAAATTTCAATTTTTTCAATAACAATGCATAAAGTCGGATATATTTGATTGAAAACGTGTTTATATGATCAAATGCATGCCGAAAACATGCGTCGCACTTAGGTGCAAGCTGTTAGGATCATTGCAAAAATTAAATTTATTTTATGTATTAAATTAAATTTCAATTTTTTCAATAACAATGCATAAAGTCGAATTAATTTGATTGAAATCGTGTTTATATGATCAAATGCATGCCGAAAACATGTGTCGCACTTAGGTGCAAGCTGTTAGGATCATTGCAAAAATTAAATTTATTTTATTTATTAAATGAAATTTCAATTTTTTCAATAACAATGCATAAAGTCGAATTAATTTGATTTAAATCGTGTTTATATGATCAAATGCATGCCGAAAACATGTGTCGCACTTAGGTGCAAGATATTAGGATCATTGCAAAAATTAAATTTAATTTACTTATTAAATGAAATGTCAATTTTTGCAATAACAATGCATAAAGTCGAATTATTTGATTGAAATCGTGTTTATATGATCAAATTAGTGCCGAAAACATGTGTCGCACTTAGGTGCAAGATATTAGGATCATTGCAAAAATTAAATTTATTTTATTTATTAAATGAAATTTCAATTTTTTCAATAACAATGCATAAAGTCGAATTAATTTGATTGAAATAGTGTTTATATGATTAAATGCATGCCGAAATCATGTGTCGCACTTAGGTGCAAGCTGTTAGGATCAATGCAAAAATTAAATTTATTTTATTTATTAAATGAAATTTCAATTTTTTCAATAACAATGCATAAAGTCGAATTAATTTGATTGAAATAGTGTTTTTATGATCAAATGCATGCCGAAAACATGTGTCACACTTAGGTGCAAGCTATTAGGATCATTGCAAAAATTAAATTCATTTTATTTATTAAATGAATTTTCAATTCTTTCAATAACAATGCATAAAGCCGAATATATTTGATTGAAATCAAGTTTAAATGATTAAATGCATGCCAAAAACATGTGTCGCACTTGGGTGCAAGCTATTAGGATCATTGCAAAAATTAAATTTATTTTATTTATTAAATGAAATTTTAATTTTTTCAATAACAATGCATAAAGTCGAATTAATTTGATTGAAATCGTGTTTAAATGATCAAATGCATGCCGAAAACATGTGTCGCACTTTGGTGCAAGCTGTTGGGATCATTGCAAAAATTAAATTTATTTTATTTATTAAATGAAATTTCAATTTTTTCAATAACAATGCATAAAGTCGGATATATTTGATTGAAAACGTGTTTATATGATCAAATGCATGCCGAAAACATGCGTCGCACTTAGGTGCAAGCTGTTAGGATCATTGCAAAAATTAAATTTATTTTATGTATCAAATGAAATTTCAATTTTTTCAATAACAATGCATAAAGTCGAATTAATTTGATTGAAATCGTGTTTATATGATCAAATACATGCCGAAAACATGTGTCGCACTTAGGTGCAAGCTGTTAGGATCATTGCAAAAATTAAATTTATTTTATTTATTAAATGAAATTTCAATTTTTTCAATAACAATGCATAAAGTCGAATTAATTTGATTTAAATCGTGTTTATATGATCAAATGCATGCCGAAAACATGTGTCGCACTTAGGTGCAAGATATTAGGATCATTGCAAAAATTAAATTTAATTTACTTATTAAATGAAATGTCAATTTTTTCAATAACAATGCATAAAGTCGAATTATTTGATTGAAATCGTGTTTATATGATCAAATTAGTGCCGAAAACATGTGTCGCACTTAGGTGCAAGATATTAGGATCATTGCAAAAATTAAATTTATTTTATTTATTAAATGAAATTTCAATTCTTTCAATAACAATGCATAAAGTCGAATTTATTTGATTGAAATCAAGTTTAAATGATCAAATGCATGCCAAAAACATGTGTCGCACTTAGGTGCAAGATATAAGGATCATTGCAAAAATTAAATTTATTTTATTTATTAAATAAATTTCAATTTTTTCATTAACAATGCATAAAGTCAAATTTATTTGATTGAAATCAAGTTTAAAAAATCAAATGCTTGTTGAAAACATCTGTCACACTTAGGTGCAAGCTATTAGGATCATTGCAAAAATTAAATTTATTTTATTTATTAAATGAAATTTCAATTCTTTCAATAACAATGCATAGAGTCGAATTTATTTGATTGAAATCAAGTTTAAATGATTAAAAGCATGCCAAAAACATGTGTCGCACTTAGGTGCAAGATATTAGGATCATTGCAAAAATTAAATTTATTTTATTTATTAAATGAACATTCAATTTTTTCATTAACAATGCATAAAGTCAAATTTATTTGATTGAAATCAAGTTTAAAAAATCAAATGCTTGTTGAAAACATCTGTCACACTTAGGTGCAAGCTATTAGGATCATTGCAAAAATTAAATTTATTTTATTTATTAATTGAAATTTCAATTTTTTCAATAACAATGCACAAAGTCTAATTAATTTGATTGAAATCGTGGTTATATGATCAAATGCATGCCGAAAACATGTGTCGCACTTAGGTGCAAGCTATAAGGATCATTGCAAAAATTAAATTTATTTTATTTATTAAACGAAATTTCAATTTTTTCAATAACAATGCATAAAGTCGAATTAATTTGATTTAAATCGTGTTTATATAATCAAATGAATGCCAAAACAGGTGTCGCACTAGGTGCAAGCCATTGGGATCATTGCAAAAATTAAATTTAATTTACTTATTAAATTAAATGTCAATTTTTTCAATAACAATGCATAAAGTCGAATTATTTGATTGAAATCGTGTTTATATGATCAAATTCATGCCGAAAACTTGTGTCGCACTTAGGTGCAAGATATTAGGATCATTGCAAAAATTAAATTTATTTTATTTATTAAATGAAATTTCAATTTTTTCAATAACAATGAAACAATGAATAAAGTCGAATAAATTTGATTGAAATCGTGTTTATATGATCAAATGCATGCCGAAAACATGTGTCGCACTTAGGTGCAAGCTGTTAGGATCATTGCAAAAATTAAATTTATTTTATTTATTAAATGAAATTTAAATTTTTTCAATAACAATGCATAAAGTCAAATTAATTTGATTGAAATCGTGTTTATATAATCAGATGCATGCCGAAAACATGTGTCGCACTTAGGTGCAAGCTATTAGGATTATTGCAAAAATTAAATTTAATTTATTTATTAAATGAAATGTCAATTTTTTCAAAAACAATGCATAAAGTCGAATTTATTTGATTGAAATCGTGTTATTATTATCAAATGCATGCCGAAAACTTATGTCACACTTAGGTGCAAGCTACTAGGATTATTGCAAAAATTAAATTTATTTGATTTATTAAATGAAATTTCAATTTTTTCAATAATAATGCATAAAGTCGAATTTATTTAATTGAAATCAAGTTTAAAAAATCAAATGCATGCCGAAAACATGTGTCACACTTAGGTGCAAGATATTAGGATCATTGCAAAAATTAAATTTATTTTATTTATTAAATGGAATTTTAATTTTTTCAATAACAATGCATAAAGTAGAATTTATTTGATTAAAATCGTATTTAAATGATCAAATCTATGCCTAAAACATGTGTCGCACTTAGGTGCAAGCTATTAGGATCATTGCAAAAATTAAATTTATTTTATTTATTAAATGAAATTTCAATTTTTTTAAATAACAATGCATAAAGTCGAATTTTTTTGATTGAAATCAAGTTTAAAAAATCAAATGCACGCCGAAAACATGTGTCACACTTAGGTGCAAGCTATTAGGATCATTGCAAAAATTAAATTTATTTTATTTATTAAATGGAATTTCAATTTTTACAAATTTATTTTATTTATTAAATGGAATTTCAATTTTTACAATAACAATGCATAAAGTCGAATTTATTTGATTAAAATCGTATTTAAATGATCAAATCCATGCCTAAAACATTTGTCGCACTTAGGTGCAAGCAATTAGGATCATTGCAAAAATTAAATTTATTTTATTCATTAATTGAAATTTCAATTTTTTCAATAACAATGTATAAACTCGAATTAATTTGATTAAAATCGTGTTTATATGACCGAATGAATGCCGAAAACATGTGTCACACTTAGGTGCAAGCTGTTAGGATCATTGCAAAAATTAAATTTATTTGATTTATTTAATGAAATTTCATTTTTTTCAATAACTATGCATAAACTGGAATTAATTAGATTAAAATCGGGTTTATATGATCAAATGAATGCCGAAAACATGATTCGCACTTAGGTGCAAGCTATTAGGATCATTGCAAAAATTAAATTTAATTTATTTATTGAATGAAATTTCAATTTTTTCAAAAACAATGAATAAAGTCGAATTTATTTGATTTAAATCGTGTTTATATGATTAAATTCATGCCGAAAACATGTGTCGCACTTAGGTGCAAGCTATAAGGATTATTGCAAAATCTAAATTTAATTTATTTATTAAATGAAATGTCAATTTTTTCAAAAACAATGCATAGGGTCGAATTAATTTGATTAAAATCGTGTTTTTATGATCAAATGCATGCCGAAATCATGTGTCACTCTTAGGTGCAAGCTATTAGGATCATTGCAAAAATTAAATTAATTTTATTTATTAAATGAAATTTCAATTTTTTCAATAACAATGCATAAAGTCGAATTAATTTGATTGAAATCGTGTTTATATGATCAAATGCATGCCGAAAACATGTGTCGCACTTAGGTGCAAGCTATAAGGATCATTGGAAAAATTAAATTTATTTTATTTATTAAATGAAATTTCAATTTTTTCAATAACAATGCATAAAGTCGAATTAATTTGATTGAAATCGTGGTTATATGATCAAATGCATGCCGAAAACATGTGTCGCACTTAGGTGCAAGCTATAAGGATCATTGCAAAAATTCAATTTATTTTATTTATTAAATGAAATTTCAATTTTTTCAATAACAATGCATAAAGTCGAATTAATTTGATTTAAATCGTGGTTATATGATCAAATGCATGCCGAAAACATGTGTCGCACTTAAGTGCAAGCTATAAGGATCATTGCAAAAATTCAATTTATTTTATTTATTAAATGAAATTTCAATTTTTTCAATAACAATGCATAAAGTCGAATTAATTTGATTGAAATCGTGTTTATATGATCAAATGCATGCCGAAAACATGTGTCGCACTTAGGTGCAAGCTATAAGGATCATTGCAAAAATTCAATTTATTTTATTTATTAAATGAAATTTCAATTTTTTCAATAACAATGCATAAAGTCGAATTAATTTGATTTAAATCGTGTTTATATAATCAAATGCATGCCGAAAACATGTGTCGCACTTAGGTGCAAGCTATAAGGATCATTGCAAAAATTAAATTTATTTTATTTATTAAATGAAATTTCAATTTTTTCAATAACAATGCATAAAGTCGAATTAATTTGATTGAAATCGTGGTTATATGATCAAATGCATGCCGAAAACATGTGTCGCACTTAGGTGCAAGCTATTAGGATTATTGCAAAAATTTAATTTAATTTATTTATTAAATGAAATGTCAATTTTTTCAAAAACAATGCATAAGGTCGACTTAATTTGATTGAAATCGGGTTTATATGATTAAATGCATGCCGAAAAGATGTGTCACCCTTAGGTGCAACCTATTAGGATCATTGCAAAAATTAAATTTATTTTATTTATTAAAAAGAATTTCAATTTTTTCAAAAACAATGCATAAAGTCGAATTTATTTGATGAAAATCGTATTTAAATGATCTAATCCATGCCTAAAACATGTGTCGCACTTAGGTACAAGCTATTAGGATCATTGCAAAAATTAAATTTATTTTATTTATTAAATGAAATTTCAATTTTTTCAATAACAATGCATAAAGTCGAATATTTTTGATTGAAATCAAGTTTAAATGATTAAATGCATGCCTAAAACATGTGTCGCACTTAGGTGCAAGCTGTTAGGATCATTGCAAAAATTAAATTTATTTTATTTATTAAATGAAATTTCAATTTTTTCAATACCAATGCATAAAGTCAAAATAATTCGATTAAAATCGTGTTTATATGATCAAATGCATGCCGGAAACATTTGTCGCACTTAGGTGCAAGCTGTTAGGATCATTGCAAAAATTAAATTTATTTTATTTATTAAATTAAATTTCAATTTTTTCAAAAACAATGCTTAAAGTCGAATTAATTTGATAGAAATCGTGTTTATATGATCAAATGCATGCCGAAAACATGTGTCGCACTTAGGTGCAAGCTATAAGGATCATTGCAAAAATTAAATTTATTTTATTTATTAAATGAAATTTCTATTTTTTCAATAACAATGCATACAGTCGGATATATTTGATTGAAATCGTGTTTATATGATCAAATGCATGCCGAAAACATGTGTCACACTTAGGTGCAAGATATTAGGATCATTGCAAAAATTAAATTTTTTTATTTATTAAATGAAATTTCAATTTTTTCAAAAACAATGCTTTAAGTCGAACTAATTTGATTGAAATCGTGTTTATATGATCAAATGCATGCCAAAAACATGTGTCACGCTTAGGTGCAAGCCATAAGGATCATTGCAAAAATTAAATTTATTTTATTTATTAAATGAAATTTCAATTTTTTCAATAACAATACATAGAGTCGAATCAATTTGATTGAAATCGTGTTTATATGATCAAATGCATGCCGAAAACATGTGTCGCACTTAGGTGCAAGCTATAAGGATCATTGCAAAAATTAAATTTATTTAATTTATTAAATGAAATTTCAATTTTTTCAATAACAATGCATAAAGTCGAATTATTTTAATTGAAATCGTGTTTATATGATTAAATGCATGCCGAAAACATGTGTCGCACTTAGGTGCAAGCTATAAGGATCATTGCAAAAATTAAATTTATTTTATTTATTAAATGAAATTTCTATTTTTTCAATAACAATGCATACAGTCGGATATATTTGATTGAAATCGTGTTTATATGATCAAATGCATGCCGAAAACATGTGTCGCACTTAGGTGCAAGCTGTTAGGATCATTGCAAAAATTAAATTAATTTTATTTATTTAATGAAATTTCAATTTTTTCAATAACAATGCATAAACTTGAATAATTTGATTAAAATCGTGTTTATATGACCAAATCAACGCCGAAAACATGTGTCACACTTAGGTGCAAGCTGTTAGGATCATTGCAAAATTTACATTTATTTTATTTATTAAATGAAATTTCAATTCTTTCAATTACAATGCATAAAGTCAAATTCATTTGATTGAAATCAAGTTTAAATGATCAAATGCATGCCTAAAACATTTGTCGCACTTAGGTGCAAGCTGTTAGGATCATTGCAAAAACTAAATTTATTTTATTTATTAAATGAAATTTCTATATTTTCAATAACAATGCATAAAGTAGAGTTAATTTGATTGAAATCGTGTTTATATGATCAAATGCATACCGGAAACATTTGTCGCACTTGGGTGCAAGATGTTAGGATCATTGCAAAAATTAAATTTATTTTATTTATTAAATGAAATTTCAATTTTTTCAAAAACAATGCTTAAAGTCAAATTAATTTGATTGAAATCGTGTTTATATGATCAAATGCATGCCAAAAACATGTGTCGCACTTAGGAGCAAGCTATAAGGATCATTCCAAAAATTAAATTTATTTTATTTATTAAATGAAATTTCAATTTTTTTAATAACAATGCATAAAGTCGAATTAATTTGATTTAAATCGTGTTTATATGATCAAATGCATGCCGCAAACATGTGTCGCACTAGGTGCAAGCTGTTAGGATCATTGCAAAAATTAAATTTATTTTATTTATTAAATGAAATTTCAATTTTTTCAATAACAATGCATAAAGTCGAATTAATTTGTAAGAAATCGTGTTTATATGATCAAATGCATGCCGAAAACATGTGTCGCACTTAGGTGCAAGCTATAAGGATCATTGCAAAAATTAAATTTATTTTATTTATTAAATGAAATTTCTATTTTTTCAATAACAATGCATACAGTCGGATATATTTGATTGAAATCGTGTTTATATGATCAAATGCATGCCGAAAACATGTGACGCACTTAGGTGCAAGCTGTTAGGATCATTGCAAAAATTAAATGTATTTTATTTATTAAATGAAATTTCTATTTTTTCAATAACAATGCATACAGTCGGATATATTTGATTGAAATCGTGTTTATATGATCAAATGCATGCCGAATACATGTGTCACACTTTGGTGCAAGCTATTAGGATCATTGCAAAATTTACATTTATTTTATTTATTAAATGAAATTTCAATTCCTTCAATTACAATGCATAATGTCGAATTCATTTGATTGAAATCAAGTTTAAATGATCAAATGCATGCCTAAAACATGTGTCGCACTTGGGTGCAAGCTGTTAGGATCATTGCAAAAACTAAATTTATTTTATTTATTAAATGAAATTTCAATATTTTCAATAACAATGCATAAAGTAGAGTTAATATGATTGAAATCGTGTTTATATGATTAAATGCATGCCGGAAACATTTGTCGCACTTGGGTGCAAGATGTTAGGATCATTGCAAAAATTAAATTTATTTTATTTATTAAATGAAATTTCAATTTTTTCAAAAACAATGCTTAAAGTCAAATTAATTTGATTGAAATCGTGTTTATATGATCAAATGCATGCTAAAAACATGTGTCGCACTTAGGAGCAAGCTATAAGGATCATTCCAAAAATTAAATTTATTTTATTTATCAAATGAAATTTCAATTTTTTCAATAACAATGCATAAAGTCAAATTTATTTGATTGAAATCAAGTTTAAAAAATCAAATGCATGCCGAAAATATGTGTCACACCTAGGTGCAAGCTATTAGGATCATTGCAAAAATTAAATTTATTTTATTTATTAAATGGAATTTCAATTTTTTCAATAACAATGCATAAAGTCGAATTTACTTGATTAAAATCATATTTAAATGATCAAATGCATGCCTAAAACATGTGTCGCACTTAGGTGCAAGCTGTTAGGATCATTGCAAAAATTAAATTTATTTTATTTATTAAATGAAATTTCAATTTTTTCAATATCAATGCATAAAGTCAAATTTATTTGATTGAAATAAAGTTTAAAAAACCAAATGGTTGCCGAAAACATGTGTCACACTTAGGTGCAAGCTATTAGGATCATTGCAAAAATTAAATTTATTTTATTTATTAAATGAATTTTCAATTCTTTCAATAACAATGCATAAAGTTGAATTTATTTGATTAAAATTAAGTTTAAATGATCAAATGCATGCCAGAAAAATGTGTCGCACTTAGGAGCAAGCTATAAGGATCATTCCAAAAATTAAATTTATTTTATTTATCAAATGAAATTTCAATTTTTTCAATAACAATGCATAAAGTCAAATTTATTTGATTGAAATCAAGTTTAAAAAATCAAATGCATGCCGAAAACATGTGTCGCACTTAGGTGCAAGATATAAGGATCATTGCAAAAATTAAATTTATTTTATTTATTAAAAGAAATTTCAATTTTTTCATTAACAATGCATAAAGTCAAATTTATTTGATTGAAATCAAGTTTAAAAAATCAAATGCTTGTTGAAAACATCTGTCACACTTAGGTGCAAGCTATTAGGATCATTGCAAAAATTAAATTTATTTTATTTATTAAATGAAATTTCAATTCTTTCAATAACAATGCATAGAGTCGAATTTATTTGATTGAAATCAAGTTTAAATGATCAAAAGCATGCCAAAAACATGTGTCGCACTTAGGTGCAAGATATTAGGATCATTGCAAAAATTAAATTTATTTTATTTATTAAATGAAATTTCAATTTTTTCATTAACAATGCATAGAGTCAAATTTATTTGATTGAAATCAAGTTTAAAAAATCAAATGCTTGTTGAAAACATCTGTCACACTTAGGTGCAAGCTATTAGGATCATTGCAAAAATTAAATTCATTTTATTTATTAAATGAAATTTCAATTCTTTCAATAACAATGCTTAAAGCCGAATTTATTTGATTGAAATTAAGTTGAAATGATCAAATGCATGCCTAAAACATGTGTCGCACTTAGGTGCAAGCTATTAGGATCATTGCAAAAATTAAATTTATTTTATTTATTAAATGAAATTTCTATTTTTTCAATAACAATGCATACAGTCGGATATATTTGATTGAAATCGTGTTTATATGATCAAATGCATGCCGAAAACATGTGTCGCACTTAGGTGCAAGCTGTTGGGATCATTGCAAAAATTAAATTTATTTTATTTATTAAATGAAATTTCAATTTTTTCAATAACAATGCATAAAGTCGGATATATTTGATTGAAAACGTGTTTATATGATCAAATGCATGCCGAAAACATGCGTCGCACTTAGGTGCAAGCTGTTAGGATCATTGCAAACATTAAATTTATTTTATGTATTAAATGAAATTTCAATTTTTTCAATAACAATGCATAAAGTCGAATTAATTTGATTGAAATCGTGTTTATATGATCAAATGCATGCCGAAAACATGTGTCGCACTTAGGTGCAAGCTGTTAGGATCATTGCAAAAATTAAATTTATTTTATTTATTAAATGAAATTTCAATTTTTTCAATAACAATGCATAAAGTCGAATTAATTTGATTTAAATCATGTTTATATGATCAAATGCATGCCGAAAACATGTGTCGCACTTAGGTGCAAGATATTAGGATCATTGCAAAAATTAAATTTAATTTACTTATTAAATGAAATGTCAATTTTTTCAATAACAATGCATAAAGTCGAATTATTTGATTGAAATCGTGTTTATATGATCAAATTAGTGCCGAAAACATGTGTCGCACTTAGGTGCAAGATATTAGGATCATTGCAAAAATTAAATTTATTTTATTTATTAAATGAAATTTCAATTCTTTCAATAACAATGCATAAAGTCGAATTTATTTGATTGAAATCAAGTTTAAATGATCAAATGCATGCCAAAAACATGTGTCGCACTTAGGTGTAAGATATAAGGATCATTGCAAAAATTAAATGTATTTTATTTATTAAAAGAAATTTCAATTTTTTCATTAACAATGCATAAAGTCAAATTTATTTGATTGGAATCAAGTTTAAAAAATCAAATGCTTGTTGAAAACATCTGTCACACTTAGGTGCAAGCTATTAGGATCATTGCAAAAATTAAATTTATTTTATTTATTAAATGAAATTTCAATTCTTTCAATAACAATGCATAGAGTCGAATTTATTTGATTGAAATCAAGTTTAAATGATTAAAAGCATGCCAAAAACATGTGTCGCACTTAGGTGCAAGATATTAGGATCATTGCAAAAATTAAATTTATTTTATTTATTAAATGAAATTTCAATTTTTTCATTAACAATGCATAAAGTCAAATTTATTTGATTGAAATCAAGTTTAAAAAATTAAATGCTTGTTGAAAACATCTGTCACACTTAGGTGCAAGCTATTAGGATCATTGCAAAAATTATATTTATTTTATTTATTAAATGAAATTTCAATTTTTTCAATAACAATGCACAAAGTCTAATTAATTTGATTGAAATCGTGGTTATATGATCAAATGCATGCCGAAAACATGTGTCGCACTTAGGTGCAAGCTATAAGGATCATTGCAAAAATTAAATTTATTTTATTTATTAAACGAAATTTCAATTTTTTCAATAACAATGCATAAAGTCGAATTAATTTGATTTAAATCGTGTTTATATGATCAAATGAATGCCAAAACATGTGTCGCACTTAGGTGCAAGCTATTAGGATTATTGCAAAAATTAAATTTAATTTATTTATTAAATGAAATATCAATTTTTTCAAAAACAATGCATAAAGTCGAATTTATTTGATTGAAATCGTGTTATTATTATCAAATGCATGCCGAAAACTTATGTCACACTTAGGTGCAAGCTACTAGGATTATTGCAAAAATTAAATTTATTTGATTTATTAAATGAAATTTCAATTTTTTCAATAACAATGCATAAAGTCGAATTTATTTAATTGAAATCAAGTTTAAAAAATCAAATGCATGCCGAAAACATGTGTCACACTTAGGTGCAAGATATTAGGATCATTGCAAAAATTAAATTTATTTTATTTATTAAATGGAATTTTAATTTTTTCAATAACAATGCATAAAGTAGAATTTATTTGATTAAAATCGTATTTAAATGATCAAATCCATGCCTAAAACATGTGTCGCACTTAGGTGCAAGCTATTAGGATCATTGCAAAAATTAAATTTATTTTATTTATTAAATAATATTTCAATTTTTTTAAATAACAATGCATAAAGTCGAATTTTTTTGATTGAAATCAAGTTTAAAAAATCAAATGCATGCCGAAAACATGTGTCACACTTAGGTGCAAGCTATTAGGATCATTGCAAAAATTAAATTTATTTTATTTATTAAATGGAATTTCAATTTTTACAAATTTATTTTATTTATTAAATGGAATTTCAATTTTTACAATAACAATGCATAAAGTCGAATTTATTTGATTAAAATCGTATTTAAATGATCAAATCCATGCCTAAAACATTTGTCGCACTTAGGTGCAAGCAATTAGGATCATTGCAAAAATTAAATTTATTTTATTTATTAATTGAAATTTCAATTTTTTCAATAACAATGCATAAACTCGAATTAATTTGATTAAAATCGTGTTTATATGACCGAATGAATGCCGAAAACATGTGTCACACTTAGGTGCAAGCTGTTAGGATCATTGCAAAAATTAAATTTATTTGATTTATTTAATGAAATTTCATTTTTTTCAATAACAATGCATAAACTGGAATTAATTTGAATAAAATCGGGTTTATATGATCAAATGAATGCCGAAAACATGATTCGCACTTAGGTGCAAGCTATTAGGATCATTGCAAAAATTAAATTTAATTTATTTATTGAATGAAATGTCAATTTTTTCAAAAACAATGCATAGGGTCGAATTAATTTGATTAAAATCGTGTTTTTATGATCAAATGCATGCCGAAATCATGTGTCACTCTTAGGTGCAAGCTATTAGGATCATTGCAAAAATTAAATTTATTTTATTTATTAAATGAAATTTCAATTTTTTCAATAACAATGCATAAAGTCGAATTAATTTGATTGAAATCGTGTTTATATGATCAAATGCATGCCGAAAACATGTGTCGCACTTAGGTGCAAGCTATAAGGATCATTGGAAAAATTAAATTTATTTTATTTATTAAATGAAATTTCAATTTTTTCAATAACAATGCATAAAGTCGAATTAATTTGATTGAAATCGTGGTTATATGATCAAATGCATGCCGAAAACATGTGTCGCACTTAGGTGCAAGCTATAAGGATCATTGCAAAAATTCAATTTATTTTATTAATTAAATGAAATTTCAATTTTTTCAATAACAATGCATAAAGTCGAATTAATTTGATTTAAATCGTGGGTATATGATCAAATGCATGCCGAAAACATGTGTCGCACTTAAGTGCAAGCTATAAGGATCATTGCAAAAATTCAATTTATTTTATTTATTAAATGAAATTTCAATTTTTTCAATAACAATGCATAAAGTCGAATTAATTTGATTGAAATCGTGTTTATATGATCAAATGCATGCCGAAAACATGTGTCGCACTTAGGTGCAAGCTATAAGGATCATTGCAAAAATTCAATTTATTTTATTTATTAAATGAAATTTCAATTTTTTCAATAACAATGCATAAAGTCGAATTAATTTGATTTAAATCGTGTTTATATGATCAAATGCATGCCGAAAACATGTGTCGCACTTAGGTGCAAGCTATAAGGATCATTGCAAAAATTAAATTTATTTTATTTATTAAATGAAATTTCAATTTTTTCAATAACAATGCATAAAGTCGAATTAATTTGATTGAAATCGTGGTTATATGATCAAATGCATGCCGAAAACATGTGTCGCACTTAGGTGCAAGCTATAAGGATCATTGCAAAAATTAAATTTATTTTATTTATGAAATGAAATTTCAATTTTTTCAATAACAATGCATAAAGTCGAATTAGTTTGATTTAAATCGTGTTTATATGATCAAATGTATGCCGAAAACATGTGTCGCACTTAGGTGCAAGCCATTGGGATCATTGCAAAAATTAAATTTAATTTACTTATTAAATGAAATGTCAATTTTTTCAATAACAATACATAAAGTCGAATTATTTGATTGAAATCGTGTTTATATGATTAAATTCATGCCGAAAACATGTGTCGCACTTAGGTGCAAGCTGTTAGGATCATTGCAAAAATTAAATTTATTTTATTTATTAAATGAAATTTCAATTTTTTCAATAACAATGCATAAAGTCGAATCAATTTGATTGAAATCGTGTTTATATAATCAAACGCATGCCGAAAACATGTGTCGCACTTAGGTGCAAGCTATAAGGATCATTGCAAAAATTAAATTTATTTAATTTATTAAATGAAATTTCAATTTTTTCAATAACAATGCATAAAGTCGAATTATTTCAATTGAAATCGTGTTTATATGATCAAATGCATGCCGAAAACATGTGTCGCACTTAGGTGCAAGCTATAAGGATCATTGCAAAAATTAAATTTATTTTATTTATTAAATGAAATTTCTATTTTTTCAATAACAATGCACACAGTCGGATATATTTAATTGAAATCGTGTTTATATGATCAAATACATGTCGAAAACATGTGTCGCACTTAGGTGCAAGCTATTAGGATTATTGCAAAAATTAAATTTAATTTATTTATTAAATGAAATGTCAATTTTTTCAAAAACAATGCATAAGGTCGACTTAATTTGATTGAAATCGGGTTTATATGATTAAATGCATGCCGAAAACATGTGTCACCCTTAGGTGCAACCTATTAGGATCATTGCAAAAATTAAATTTATTTTATTTATTAAAAAGAATTTAAATTTTTTCAAAAACAATGCATAAAGTCGAATTTATTTGATGAAAATCGTATTTAAATGATCTAATCCATGCCTAAAACATGTGTCGCACTTAGGTACAAGCTATTAGGATCATTGCAAAAATTAAATTTATTTTATTTATTAAATGAAATTTCAATTTTTTCAATAACAATGCATAAAGTCGAATATTTTTGATTGAAATCAAGTTTAAATGATTAAATGCATGCCTAAAACATGTGTCGCACTTAGGTGCAAGCTGTTAGGATCATTGCAAAAATTAAATTTATTTTATTTATTAAATGAAATTTCAATTTTTTCAATACCAATGCATAAAGTCAAAATAATTTGATTAAAATCGTGTTATTATGATCAAATGCATGCCGGAAACATTTGTCACACTTAGGTGCAAGCTGTTAGGATCATTGCAAAAATTAAATTTATTTTATTTATTAAATTAAATTTCAATTTTTTCAAAAACAATGCTTAAAGTCGAATTAATTTGATTGAAATCGTGTTTATATGATCAAATTCATGCCGAAAACATGTGTCACACTTAGGTGCAAGCTATAAGGATCATTGCAAAAATTAAATTTATTTTATTTAATAAATGAAATTTCAATTTTTTCAATAACAATGCATAAAGTCGAATTAATTTGATAGAAATCGTGTTTATATGATCAAATGCATGCCGAAAACATGTGTCGCACTTAGGTGCAAGCTATAAGGATCATTGCAAAAATTAAATTTATTTTATTTATTAAATGAAATTTCTATTTTTTCAATAACAATGCATACAGTCGGATATATTTGATTGAAATCGTGTTTATATGATCAAATGCATGCCGAAAACATGTGTCACACTTAGGTGCAAGATATTAGGATCATTGCAAAAATTAAATTTTTTTATTTATTAAATGACATTTCAATTTTTTCAAAAACAATGCTTTAAGTCGAACTAATTTGATTGAAATCGTGTTTATATGATCAAATGCATGCCAAAAACATGTGTCACGCTTAGGTGCAAGCCATAAGGATCATTGCAAAAATTAAATTTATTTTATTTATTAAATGAAATTTCAATTTTTTCAATAACAATACATAAAGTCGAATCAATTTGATTGAAATCGTGTTTATATGATCAAATGCATGCCGAAAACATGTGTCGCACTTAGGTGCAAGCTATAAGGATCATTGCAAAAATTAAATTTATTTAATTTATTAAATGAAATTTCAATTTTTTCAATAACAATGCATAAAGTCGAATTATTTTAATTGAAATCGTGTTTATATGATCAAATGCATGCCGAAAACATGTGTCGCACTTAGGTGCAAGCTATAAGGATCATTGCAAAAATTTAATTTATTTTATTTATTAAATGAAATTTCTATTTTTTCAATAACAATGCCTACAGTCGGATATATTTGATTGAAATCGTGTTTATATGATCAAATGCATGCCGAAAACATGTGTCGCACTTAGGTGCAAGCTGTTAGGATCATTGCAAAAATTAAATTAATTTTATTTATTTAATGAAATTTCAATTTTTTCCATAACAATGCATAAACTTGAATAATTTGATTAAAATCGTGTTTATATGACCAAATCAACGCCGAAAACATGTGTCACACTTAGGTGCAAGCTGTTAGGATCATTGCAAAATTTACATTTATTTTATTTATTAGATGAAATTTCAATTCTTTCAATTACAATGCATAAAGTCAAATTCATTTGATTGAAATCAAGTTTAAATGATCAAATGCATGCCTAAAACATTTGTCGCACTTAGGTGCAAGCTGTTAGGATCATTGCAAAAACTAAATTTATTTTATTTATTAAATGAAATTTCTATATTTTCAATAACAATGCATAAAGTAGAGTTAATTTGATTGAAATCGTGTTTATATGATCAAATGCTTGCCGGAAACATTTGTCGCACTAGGGTGCAAGATGTTAGGATCATTGCAAAAATTAAATTTATTTTATTTATTAAATGAAATTTCAATTTTTTCAAAAACAATGCTTAAAGTCAAATTAATTTGATTGAAATCGTGTTTATATGATCAAATGCATGCCAAAAACATGTGTCGCACTTAGGAGCAAGCTATAAGGATCATTCCAAAAATTAAATTTATTTTATTTATTAAATGAAATTTCAATTTTTTTAATAACAATGCATAAAGTCGAATTAATTTGATTTAAATCGTGTTTATATGATCAAATGCATGCCGCAAACATGTGTCGCACTAGGTGCAAGCTGTTAGGATCATTGCAAAAATTAAATTTATTTTATTTATTAAATGAAATTTCAATTTTTTCAATAACAATGCATAAAGTCGAATTAATTTGTAAGAAATCGTGTTTATATGATCAAATGCATGCCGAAAACATGTGTCGCACTTAGGTGCAAGCTATAAGGATCATTGCAAAAATTAAATTTATTTTATTTATTAAATGAAATTTCTATTTTTTCAATAACAATGCATACAGTCGGATATATTTGATTGAAATCGTGTTTATATGATCAAATGCATGCCGAAAACATGTGTCGCACTTAGGTGCAAGCTGTAAGGATCATTGCAAAAATTAAATTTATTTTATTTATTAAATGAAATTTCTATTTTTTCAATAACAATGCATAAAGTCGGATATATTTGATTGAAATCGTGTTTATATGATCAAATGCATGCCGAATACATGTGTCACACTTTGGTGCAAGCTATTAGGATCATTGCAAAATTTACATTTATTTTATTTATTAAATGAAATTTCAATTCATTAAATTACAATGCATAAAGTCGAATTCATTTGATTGAAATCAAGTTTAAATGATCAAATGCATGCCTAAAACATGTTTCGCACTTAGGTGCAAGCTGTTAGGATCATTGCAAAAACTAAATTTATTTTATTTATTAAATGAAATTTCAATATTTTCAATAACAATGCATAAAGTAGAGTTAATATGATTGAAATCGTGTTTATATGATTAAATGCATGCCGGAAACATTTGTCGCACTTGGGTGCAAGATGTTAGGATCATTGCAAAAATTAAATTTATTTTATTTATTAAATGAAATTTCAATTTTTTCAAAAACAATGCTTAAAGTCAAATTAATTTGATTGAAATCGTGTTTATATGATCAAATGCATGCCAAAAACATGTGTCGCACTTAGGAGCAAGCTATAAGGATCATTCCAAAAATTAAATTTATTTTATTTATCAAATGAAATTTCAATTTTTTCAATAACAATGCATAAAGTCAAATTTATTTGATTGAAATCAAGTTTAAAAAATCAAATGCATGCCGAAAATATGTGTCACACCTAGGTGCAAGCTATTAGGATCATTGCAAAAATTAAATTTATTTTATTTATTAAATGGAATTTCAATTTTTTCAATAACAATGCATAAAGTCGAATTTACTTGATTAAAATCATATTTAAATGATCAAATGCATGCCTAAAACATGTGTCGCACTTAGGTGCAAGCTGTTAGGATCATTGCAAAAATTAAATTTATTTTATTTATTAAATGAAATTTCAATTTTTTCAATAACAATGCATAAAGTCAAATTTATTTGATTGAAATAAAGTTTAAAAAATCAAATGGTTGCCGAAAACATGTGTCACACTTAGGTGCAAGCTATTAGGATCATTGCAAAAATTAAATTTATTTTATTTATTAAATGAAATTTCAATTCTTTCAATAACAATGCATAAAGTTGAATTTATTTGATTAAAATTAAGTCTAAATGATCAAATGCATGCCAGAAAAATGTGTCGCACTTAGGTGCAAGATATTAGGATCATTGCAAAAATTAAATTTATTTTATTTATCAAATGAAATTTCAATTTTTTCAATAACAATGCATAAAGTCGAATTTATTTGATTAAAATCGTATTAAAATGATCAAATCCATACCTAAAACAGGTGTTGCACTTAGGTGCAAGCTGTTAGGATCATTGCAAAAATTAAATTTATTTTATTTATTAAACGAAATATCTCTTTTTTCAATAACAATGCATACAGTCGGATATTTTTGATTGAAATCGTATTTATATGATCAAATGCATGCCGAAAACATGTGTCACACTTAGGTGCAAGCTATGAGGATCATTGCAAAAATTAAATTCATTTTATTTATTAAATGAAATTTCAATTCTTTCAATAACAATGCTTAAAGCCGAATTTATTTGATTGAAATCAAGTTGAAATGATCAAATGCATGCCAAAAACATGTGTCGCACTTAGGTGCAAGCTATTAGGATCATTGCAAAAATTATATTTATTTTATTTATTATATGAAATTTCAATTTTTTCAATAACAATGCATAAAGTCGAATTAATTTGATTGAAATAGTGTTTATATTATTAAATGCATGCCGAAATCATGTGTCGCACTTAGGTGCAAGCTGTTAGGATCATTGCAAAAATTAAATTTATTTTATGTATTAAATGAAATTTCAATTTTTTCAATAACAATGCATAAAGTCGGATATATTTGATTGAAAACGTGTTTATATGATCAAATGCATGCCGAAAACATGCGTCGCACTTAGGTGCAAGCTGTTAGGATCATTGCAAAAATTAAATTTATTTTATGTATTAAATGAAATTTCAATTTTTTCAATAACAATACATAAAGTCGAATTAATTTGATTGAAATCGTGTTTATATGATCAAATGCATGCCGAAAAAATGTGTCGCACTTAGGTGTAAGCTGTTAGGATCATTGCAAAAATTAAATTTATTTTATTTATTAAATGAAATTTCAATTTTTTCAATAACAATGCATAAAGTCGAATTAATTTGATTTAAATCGTGTTTATATGATCAAATGCATGCCGAAAACTAGTGTCGCACTTAGGTGCAAGATATTAGGATCATTGCAAAAATTAAATTTAATTTACTTATTAAATGAAATGTCAATTTTTTCAATAACAATGCATAAAGTCGAATTATTTGATTAAAATCGTGTTTATATGATCAAATTAGTGCCGAAAACATGTGTCGCACTTAGGTGCAAGATATTAGGATCATTGCAAAAATTAAATTTATTTTATTTATTAAATGAAATTTCAATTCTTTCATTAACAATGCATAGAGTCAAATTTATTTGATTGAAATCAAGTTTAAAAAATCAAATGCTTGTTGAAAACATCTGTCACACTTAGGTGCAAGCTATTAGCATCATTGCAAAAATTAAATTTATTTTATTTATTAAATGAAATTTCATTAAAATCATATTTAAATGATCAAATGCATGCCTAAAACATGTGTCGCACTTAGGTGCAAGCTGTTAGGATCATTGCAAAAATTAAATTTATTTTATTTATGAAATGAAATTTCAATTTTTTCAATAACAATGCATAAAGTCGAATTAATTTGATTGAAATCGTGTTTATATGATCAAATGCATGCCGAAAACATGTGTCGCACTTAGGTGCAAGCTGTTAGGATCATTGCAAAAATTAAATTTATTTTATTTATTAAATGAAATTTCAATTTTTTCAATAACAATGCATAAAGTCGAATTAATTTGATTGAAATCGTGTTTATATGATCAAACGCATGCCGAAAACATGTGTCGCACTTAGGTGCAAGCTGTTAGGATCATTGCAAAAATTAAATTTATTTTATTTATTAAATGAAATTTCAATTTTTTCAATAACAATGCATAAAGTCGAATTAATTTGATTTAAATCGTGTTTATATGATCAAATGCATGCCGAAAACTAATGTCGCACTTAGGTGCAAGATATTAGGATCATTGCAAAAATTAAATTTAATTTACTTATTAAATGAAATGTCAATTTTTTCAATAACAATGCATAAAGTCGAATTATTTGATTAAAATCGTGTTTATATGATCAAATTAGTGCCGAAAACATGTGTCGCACTTAGGTGCAAGATATTAGGATCATTGCAAAAATTAAATTTATTTTATTTATTAAATGAAATTTCAATTCTTTCAATAACAATGCATAAAGTCGAATTTATTTGATTGAAATCAAGTTTAAATGATCAAATGCATGCCAAAAACATGTGTCGCACTTAGATGCAAGATATAAGGATCATTGCAAAAATTAAATTTATTTTATTTATTAAAAGAAATTTCAATTTTTTCATTAACAATGCATAAAGTCAAATTTATTTGATTGAAATCAAGTTTAAAAAATCAAATGCTTGTTGAAAACATCTGTCACACTTAGGTGCAAGCTATTAGGATCATTGCAAAAAATAAATTTATTTTATTTATTAAATGAAATTTCAATTCTTTCAATAACAATGCATAGAGTCGAATTTATTTGATTGAAATCAAGTTTAAATGATCAAAAGCATGCCAAAAACATGTGTCGCACTTAGGTGCAAGCTGTTAGGATCATTGCAAAAATTAAATTTATTTTATGTATTAAATGAAATTTCAATTTTTTCAATAACAATGCATAAAGTCGAATTAATTTGATTGAAATCGTGTTTATATGATCAAATGCATGTCGAAAACATGTGTCGCACTTAGGTGCAAGCTATTAGGATCATTGCAAAAATTAAATTTATTTTATTTATTAAATGGAATTTCAATTTTTTCAATAACAATGCATAAAGTCGAATTTACTTGATTAAAATCATATTTAAATGATCAAATTCATGCCTAAAACATGTGTCGCACTTAGGTGCAAGCTGTTAGGATCATTGCAAAAATTAAATTTATTTTATTTATTAAATAAAATTTCAATTTTTTCAATAACAATGCATAAAGTCAAATTTATTTGATTGAAATAAAGTTTAAAAAATCAAATGGTTGCCGAAAACATGTGTCACACTTAGGTGCAAGCTATTAGGATCATTGCAAAAATTAAATTTATTTTATTTATTAAATGAAATTTCAATTCTTTCAATAACAATGCATAAAGTTGAATTTATTTGATTAAAATTAAGTTTAAATGATCAAATGCATGCCAGAAAAATTTGTCGCACTTAGGTGCAAGATATTAGGATCATTGCAAAAATTAAATTTATTTTATTTATCAAATGAAATTTCAATTTTTTCAATAACAATGCATAAAGTCGAATTTATTTGATTAAAATCGTATTAAAATGATGAAATCCATACCTAAAACAGGTGTTGCACTTAGGTGCAAGCTGTTAGGATCATTGCAAAAATTAAATTTATTTTATTTATTAAACGATATATCTCTTTTTTCAATAACAATGCATACAGTCGGATATTTTTGATTGAAATCGGATTTATATGATCAAATGCATGCCGAAAACATGTGTCACACTTAGGTGCAAGCTATTAGGATCATTGCAAAAATTAAATTCATTTTATTTATTAAATGAAATTTCAATTCTTTCAATAACAATGCTTAAAGCCGAATTTATTTGATTGAAATCAAATTGAAATGATCAAATGCATGCCAAAAACATGTGTCGCACTTAGGTGCAAGCTATTAGGATCATTGCAAAAATTATATTTATTTTATTTATTAAATGAAATTTCAATTTTTTCAATAACAATGCATAAAGTCGAATTAATTTGATTGAAATAGTGTTTATATGATTAAATGCATGCCGAAATCATGTGACGCACTTAGGTGCAAGCTGTTAGGATCAATGCAAAAATTAAATTTATTTTATTTATTAAATGAAATTTCAATTTTTTCAATAACAATGCATAAGTCGAATTAATTTGATTGAAATAGTGTTTATATGATCAAATGCATGCCGAAAACATGTGTCACACTTAGGTGCAAGCTATTAGGATCATTGCAAAAATTAAATTCATTTTATTTATTAAATGAATTTTCAATTCTTTCAATAACAATGCATAAAGCCGAATTTATTTGATTGAAATCAAGTTTAAATGATCAAATGCATGCCAAAAACATGTGTCGCACTTGGGTGCAAGCTATTAGGATCATTGCAAAAATTAAATTTATTTTAAATAAAACAGTTTCTTTGTTAATATCACACTTTATTGTTTAGTGACTCGAGTTTCGATCATAAGCTGATCATTTTCAAACTTAAAGTAAATTAAATTACAATAAACACACGTATTTATGCGGAATGGAATAAGGAGGAGAATACTAGGTCGACCTGGTCGTTAATTATGGGGAAGTCCGGATTACGCTTCGCTTTGTGGATTTCTAGGGATTCGAGTAGGTCCATTTTCGGGCCTTTTTCTGCGAAGTGGATTATTTCAAGTACATCATCTTCAAAAGTATGTCGGTTCTCAATTAGGTGGTTCGCGAATGTTGAATTATTTTGGTGTAATCGGAAGGATCTTAAATGTTCTTTTAATCTGATTTTAAAGTTACGACCAGATTGCCCTATGTACACTCCTTTACAATCTTTGCATGTTAGTTTATAAATGCCTGATCTTTCTAATTTATCTATCGGAGTTTTGGAATTAAAAATAGAGTTACAAATTTGGTTCGTTGTTTTAAATGCTACATTGATATCATGTTTTTTTAGAATATTGCGTATTTTTTGGCTAACTTCACCAAAAACTAAACAATAAAGTGTGATATTAACAAAGAAACTGTTTTATTTAAAGTTCCAAAATGTATCACGAAGTTAACGCCTCAACCATCAATCAATTAAATTTATTTTATTTATTAAATGAAATTTTAATTTTTTCAATAACAATGCATAAAGTCGAATTAATTTGATTGAAATCGTGTTTAAATGATCAAATGCATGCCGAAAACATGTGTCGCACTTAGGTGCAAGCTGTTGGGATCATTGCAAAAATTAAATTTATTTTATTTATTAAATGAAATTTCAATTTTTTCAATAACAATGCATAAAGTCGGATATATTTAATTGAAAACGTGTTTATATGATCAAATGCATGCCGAAAACATGCGTCGCACTTAGGTGCAAGCTGTTAGGATCATTGCAAAAATTAAATTAATTTTATGTATTAAATGAAATTTCAATTTTTTCAATAACAATGCATAAAGTCGAATTAATTTGATTGAAATCGTGTTTATATGATCAAATGCATGCCGAAAACATGTGTCGCACTTAGGTGCAAGCTGTTAGGATCATTGCAAAAATTAAATTTATTTTATTTATTAAATGAAATTTCAATTTTTTCAATAACAATGCATAAAGTCGAATTAATTTGATTTAAATCGTGTTTATATGATCAAATGCATGTCGAAAACATGTGTCGCACTTAGGTGCAAGATATTAGGATCATTGCAAAAATTAAATTCATTTTATTTATTAAATGAATTTTCAATTCTTTCAATAACAATGCATAAAGTCGAAATAATTTGATTTAAATCGTGTTTATATGATCAAATGCATGCCGAAAACATGTGTCACACTTAGGTGCAAGCTATTAGGATCATTGCAAAAATTAAATTCATTTTATTTATTAAATGAAATTTCAATTTTTTCAATAACAATGCATAAAGTCGAATAAATTTGATTTAAATCGTGTTTATATGATCAAATGCATGCCGAAAACATGTGTCACGCTTAGGTGCAAGCTGTTAGGATCATTGCAAAAATTAAATTTATTTTATGTATTAAATGAAATTTCAATTTTTTCAATAACAATGCATAAAGTCGAATTAATTTGATTTAAATCGTGTTTATATGATCAAATGCATGCCGAAAACATGTGTCACACTTAGGTGCAAGCTATTAGGATCATTGCAAAAATTAAATTAATTTTATGTATTAAATGAAATTTCAATTTTTTCAATAACAATGCATAAAGTCGAATTAATTTGATTTAAATCGTGTTTATATGATCAAATGCATGCCGAAAACATGTGTCACACTTAGGTGCAAGCTGTTAGGATCATTGCAAAAATTAAATTTATTTTATGTATTAAATGAAATTTCAATTTTTTCAATAACAATGCATAAAGTCGAATTAATTTGATTGAAATCGTGTTTATATGATCAAATGCATGCCAAAAACATGTGTCGCACTTAGGAGCAAGCTATAAGGATCATTCCAAAAATTAAATTTATTTTATTTATCAAATGAAATTTCAATTTTTTCAATAACAATGCATTAAGTCAAATTTATTTGATTGAAATCAAGTTTAAAAAATCAAATGCATGCCGAAAATATGTGTCACACCTAGGTGCAAGCTATTAGGATCATTGCAAAAATTAAATTTATTTTATTTATTAAATGGAATTTCAATTTTTTCAATAACAATGCATAAAGTCGAATTTACTTGATTAAAATCATATTTAAATGATCAAATGCATGCCTAAAACATGTGTCGCACTTAGGTGCAAGCTGTTAGGATCATTGCAAAAATTAAATTTATTTTATTTATTAAATAAAATTTCAATTTTTTCAATAACAATGCATAAAGTCAAATTTATTTGATTGAAATAAAGTTTAAAAAATCAAATGGTTGCCGAAAACATGTGTCACACTTAGGTGCAAGCTATTAGGATCATTGCAAAAATTAAATTTATTTTATTTATTAAATGAAATTTCAATTTTTTTAAAAACAATGCTTAAAGTCGAATTAATTTGATTGAAATCGTGTTTATATGATCAAATGCATGCCGAAAACATGTGTCGCACTTAGGTGCAAGCTGTTAGGATCATTGCAAAAATTAAATTTATTTTATTTATTAAATGAAATTTCAATTTTTTCAATAACAATGCATAAAGTCGAATTAATTTGATTTAAATCGTGTTTATATGATCAAATGCATGCCGAAAACATGTGTCGCACTTAGGTGCAAGATATTAGGATCATTGCAAAAATTAAATTTAATTTACTTATTAAATGAAATGTCAATTTTTTCAATAACAATGCATAAAGTCGAATTATTTGAATAAAATCGTGTTTATATGATCAAATTAGTGCCGAAAACATGTGTCGCACTTAGGTGCAAGATATTAGGATCATTGCAAAAATTAAATTTATTTTATTTATTAAATGAAATTTCAATTCTTTCAATAACAATGCATAAAGTCGAATTTATTTGATTGAAATCAAGTTTAAATGATCAAATGCATGCCAAAAACATGTGTCGCACTTAGGTGCAAGATATAAGGATCATTGCAAAAATTAAATTTATTTTATTTATTAAAAGAAATTTCAATTTTTTCATTAACAATGCATAAAGTCAAATTTATTTGATTGAAATCAAGTTTAAGAAATCAAATGCTTGTTGAAAACATCTGTCACACTTAGGTGCAAGCTATTAGGATCATTGCAAAAATTAAATTTATTTTATTTATTAAATGAAATTTCAATTCTTTCAATAACAATGCATAGAGTCGAATTTATTTGATTAAAATCAAGTTTAAATGATCAAAAGCATGCGAAAAACATGTGTCGCACTTAGGTGCAAGATATTAGGATCATTGCAAAAATTAAATTTATTTTATTTATTAAATGAAATTTCAATTTTTTCATTAACAATGCATAGAGTCAAATTTATTTGATTGAAATCAAGTTTAAAAAATCAAATGCTTGTTGAAAACATCTGTCACACTTAGGTGCAAGCTATTAGGATCATTGCAAAAATTAAATTTATTTTATTTATTAAATGAAATTTCATTAAAATCATATTTAAATGATCAAATGCATGCCTAAAACATGTGTCGCACTTAGGTGCAAGCTGTTAGGATCATTGCAAAAATTAAATTTATTTTATTTATGAAATGAAATTTCAATTTTTTCAATAACAATGCATAAAGTCAAATTTATTTGATTGAAATAAAGTTTAAAAAATCAAATGGTTGCCGAAAACATGTGTCACACTTAGGTGCAAGCTATTAGGATCATTGCAAAAATTAAATTTATTTTATTTATTAAATGAAATTTCAATTCTTTCAATAACAATGCATAAAGTTGAATTTATTTGATTAAAATTAAGTCTAAATGATCAAATGCATGCCAGAAAAATGTGTCGCACTTAGGTGCAAGATATTAGGATCATTGCAAAAATTAAATTTATTTTATTTATCAAATAAAATTTCAATTTTTTCAATAACAATGCATAAAGTCGAATTTATTTGATTAAAATCGTATTAAAATGATCAAATCCATACCTAAAACAGGTGTTGCACTTAGGTGCAAGCTGTTAGGATCATTGCAAAAATTAAATTTATTTTATTTATTAAACGAAATATCTCTTTTTTCAATAACAATGCATACAGTCGGATATTTTTGATTGAAATCGTATTTATATGATCAAATGCATGCCGAAAACATGTGTCACACTTAGGTGCAAGCTATGAGGATCATTGCAAAAATTAAATTCATTTTATTTATTAAATGAAATTTCAATTCTTTCAATAACAATGCTTAAAGCCGAATTTATTTGATTGAAATCAAGTTGAAATGATCAAATGCATGCCAAAAACATGTGTCGCACTTAGGTGCAAGCTATTAGGATCATTGCAAAAATTATATTTATTTTATTTATTATATGAAATTTCAATTTTTTCAATAACAATGCATAAAGTCGAATTAATTTGATTGAAATAGTGTTTATATTATTAAATGCATGCCGAAATCATGTGTCGCACTTAGGTGCAAGCTGTTAGGATCATTGCAAAAATTAAATTTATTTTATGTATTAAATGAAATTTCAATTTTTTCAATAACAATGCATAAAGTCGGATATATTTGATTGAAAACGTGTTTATATGATCAAATGCATGCCGAAAACATGCGTCGCACTTAGGTGCAAGCTGTTAGGATCATTGCAAAAATTAAATTTATTTTATGTATTAAATGAAATTTCAATTTTTTCAATAACAATACATAAAGTCGAATTAATTTGATTGAAATCGTGTTTATATGATCAAATGCATGCCGAAAAAATGTGTCGCACTTAGGTGTAAGCTGTTAGGATCATTGCAAAAATTAAATTTATTTTATTTATTAAATGAAATTTCAATTTTTTCAATAACAATGCATAAAGTCGAATTAATTTGATTTAAATCGTGTTTATATGATCAAATGCATGCCGAAAACTAGTGTCGCACTTAGGTGCAAGATATTAGGATCATTGCAAAAATTAAATTAAATTTACTTATTAAATGAAATGTCAATTTTTTCAATAACAATGCATAAAGTCGAATTATTTGATTAAAATCGTGTTTATATGATCAAATTAGTGCCGAAAACATGTGTCGCACTTAGGTGCAAGATATTAGGATCATTGCAAAAATTAAATTTATTTTATTTATTAAATGAAATTTCAATTCTTTCATTAACAATGCATAGAGTCAAATTTATTTGATTGAAATCAAGTTTAAAAAATCAAATGCTTGTTGAAAACATCTGTCACACTTAGGTGCAAGCTATTAGCATCATTGCAAAAATTAAATTTATTTTATTTATTAAATGAAATTTCATTAAAATCATATTTAAATGATCAAATGCATGCCTAAAACATGTGTCGCACTTAGGTGCAAGCTGTTAGGATCATTGCAAAAATTAAATTTATTTTATTTATGAAATGAAATTTCAATTTTTTCAATAACAATGCATAAAGTCGAATTAATTTGATTGAAATCGTGTTTATATGATCAAATGCATGCCGAAAACATGTGTCGCACTTAGGTGCAAGCTGTTAGGATCATTGCAAAAATTAAATTTATTTTATTTATTAAATGAAATTTCAATTTTTTCAATAACAATGCATAAAGTCGAATTAATTTGATTGAAATCGTGTTTATATGATCAAATGCATGCCGAAAACATGTGTCGCACTTAGGTGCAAGCTGTTAGGATCATTGCAAAAATTAAATTTATTTTATTTATTAAATGAAATTTCAATTTTTTCAATAACAATGCATAAAGTCGAATTAATTTGATTTAAATCGTGTTTATATGATCAAATGCATGCCGAAAACTAATGTCGCACTTAGGTGCAAGATATTAGGATCATTGCAAAAATTAAATTTAATTTACTTATTAAATGAAATGTCAATTTTTTCAATAACAATGCATAAAGTCGAATTATTTGATTAAAATCGTGTTTATATGATCAAATTAGTGCCGAAAACATGTGTCGCACTTAGGTGCAAGATATTAGGATCATTGCAAAAATTAAATTTATTTTATTTATTAAATGAAATTTCAATTCTTTCAATAACAATGCATAAAGTCGAATTTATTTGATTGAAATCAAGTTTAAATGATCAAATGCATGCCAAAAACATGTGTCGCACTTAGGTGCAAGATATAAGGATCATTGCAAAAATTAAATTTATTTTATTTATTAAAAGAAATTTCAATTTTTTCATTAACAATGCATAAAGTCAAATTTATTTGATTGAAATCAAGTTTAAAAAATCAAATGCTTGTTGAAAACATCTGTCACACTTAGGTGCAAGCTATTAGGATCATTGCAAAAAATAAATTTATTTTATTTATTAAATGAAATTTCAATTCTTTCAATAACAATGCATAGAGTCGAATTTATTTGATTGAAATCAAGTTTAAATGATCAAAAGCATGCCAAAAACATGTGTCGCACTTAGGTGCAAGATATTAGGATCATTGCAAAAATTAAATTTATTTTATTTATTAAATGAAATTTCAATTTTTTCATTAACAATGCATAGAGTCAAATTTATTTTATTGAAATCAAGTTTAAAAAATCAAATGCTTGTTGAAAACATCTGTCACACTTAGGTGCAAGCTATTAGGATCATTGCAAAAATTAAATTTATTTTATTTATTAAATGAAATTTCAATTCTTTCAATAACAATGCATAGAGTCGAATTTATTTGATTGAAATCAAGTTTAAATGATCAAAAGCATGCCTAAAACATGTGTCGCACTTAGGTGCAAGCTGTTAGGATCATTGCAAAAATTAAATTTATTTTATTTATGAAATGAAATTTCAATTTTTTCAATAACAATGCATAAAGTCAAATTTATTTGATTGAAATAAAGTTTAAAAAATCAAATGGTTGCCGAAAACATGTGTCACACTTAGGTGCAAGCTATTAGGATCATTGCAAAAATTAAATTTATTTTATTTATTAAATGAAATTTCAATTCTTTCAATAACAATGCATAAAGTTGAATTTATTTGATTAAAATTAAGTTTAAATGATCAAATGCATGCCAGAAAAATTTGTCGCACTTAGGTGCAAGATATTAGGATCATTGCAAAAATTAAATTTATTTTATTTATCAAATGAAATTTCAATTTTTTCAATAACAATGCATAAAGTCGAATTTATTTGATTAAAATCGTATTAAAATGATGAAATCCATACCTAAAACAGGTGTTGCACTTAGGTGCAAGCTGTTAGGATCATTGCAAAAATTAAATTTATTTTATTTATTAAACGATATATCTCTTTTTTCAATAACAATGCATACAGTCGGATATTTTTGATTGAAATCGGATTTATATGATCAAATGCATGCCGAAAACATGTGTCACACTTAGGTGCAAGCTATTAGGATCATTGCAAAAATTAAATTCATTTTATTTATTAAATGAAATTTCAATTCTTTCAATAACAATGCTTAAAGCCGAATTTATTTGATTGAAATCAAATTGAAATGATCAAATGCATGCCAAAAACATGTGTCGCACTTAGGTGCAAGCTATTAGGATCATTGCAAAAATTATATTTATTTTATTTATTAAATGAAATTTCAATTTTTTCAATAACAATGCATAAAGTCGAATTAATTTGATTGAAATAGTGTTTATATGATTAAATGCATGCCGAAATCATGTGACGCACTTAGGTGCAAGCTGTTAGGATCAATGCAAAAATTAAATTTATTTTATTTATTAAATGAAATTTCAATTTTTTCAATAACAATGCATAAGTCGAATTAATTTGATTGAAATAGTGTTTATATGATCAAATGCATGCCGAAAACATGTGTCACACTTAGGTGCAAGCTATTAGGATCATTGCAAAAATTAAATTCATTTTATTTATTAAATGAATTTTCAATTCTTTCAATAACAATGCATAAAGCCGAATTTATTTGATTGAAATCAAGTTTAAATGATCAAATGCATGCCAAAAACATGTGTCACACTTGGGTGCAAGCTATTAGGATCATTGCAAAAATTAAATTTATTTTATTTATTAAATGAAATTTTAATTTTTTCAATAACAATGCATAAAGTCGAATTAATTTGATTGAAATCGTGTTTAAATGATCAAATGCATGCCGAAAACATGTGTCGCACTTAGGTGCAAGCTGTTGGGATCATTGCAAAAATTAAATTTATTTTATTTATTAAATGAAATTTCAATTTTTTCAATAACAATGCATAAAGTCGGATATATTTAATTGAAAACGTGTTTATATGATCAAATGCATGCCGAAAACATGCGTCGCACTTAGGTGCAAGCTGTTAGGATCATTGCAAAAATTAAATTAATTTTATGTATTAAATGAAATTTCAATTTTTTCAATAACAATGCATAAAGTCGAATTAATTTGATTGAAATCGTGTTTATATGATCAAATGCATGCCGAAAACATGTGTCGCACTTAGGTGCAAGCTGTTAGGATCATTGCAAAAATTAAATTTATTTTATTTATTAAATGAAATTTCAATTTTTTCAATAACAATGCATAAAGTCGAATTAATTTGATTTAAATCGTGTTTATATGATCAAATGCATGTCGAAAACATGTGTCGCACTTAGGTGCAAGATATTAGGATCATTGCAAAAATTAAATTCATTTTATTTATTAAATGAATTTTCAATTCTTTCAATAACAATGCATAAAGTCGAAATAATTTGATTTAACTCGTGTTTATATGATCAAATGCATGCCGAAAACATGTGTCACACTTAGGTGCAAGCTGTTAGGATCATTGCAAAAATTAAATTTATTTTATTTATTAAATAAAATTTCAATTTTTTCAATAACAATGCATAAAGTCAAATTTATTTGATTGAAATAAAGTTTAAAAAATCAAATGGTTGCCGAAAACATGTGTCACACTTAGGTGCAAGCTGTTAGGATCATTGCAAAAATTAAATTTATTTTATTTATTAAATAAAATTTCAATTTTTTCAATAACAATGCATAAAGTCGAATTAATTTGATTGAAATCGTGTTTATATGATCAAATGCATGCCGAAAACATGTGTCGCACTTAGGTGCAAGCTGTTAGGATCATTGCAAAAATTAAATTTATTTTATTTATTAAATGAAATTTCAATTTTTTCAATAACAATGCATAAAGTCGAATTAATTTGATTTAAATCGTGGTTATATGATCAAATGCATGCCGAAAACATGTGTCGCACTTAGGTGCAAGCTATTAGGATCATTGCAAAAATTAAATTCATTTTATTTATTAAATGAAATTTCAATTTTTTCAATAACAATGCATAAAGTCGAATAAATTTGATTTAAATCGTGTTTATATGATCAAATGCATGCCGAAAACATGTGTCACGCTTAGGTGCAAGCTGTTAGGATCATTGCAAAAATTAAATTTATTTTATGTATTAAATGAAATTTCAATTTTTTCAATAACAATGCATAAAGTCGAAATAATTTGATTTAAATCGTGTTTATATGATCAAATGCATGCCGAAAACACGTGTCACACTTAGGTGCAAGCTATTAGGATCATTGCAAAAATTAAATTAATTTTATGTATTAAATGAAATTTCAATTTTTTCAATAACAATGCATAAAGTCGAATTAATTTGATTTAAATCGTGTTTATATGATCAAATACATGCCGAAAACATGTGTCACACTTAGGTGCAAGCTGTAAGGATCATTGCAAAAATTAAATTTATTTTATGTATTAAATGAAATTTCAATTTTTTCAATAACAATGCATAAAGTCGAATTAATTTGATTGAAATCGTGTTTATATGATCAAATGCATGCCAAAAACATGTGTCGCACTTAGGAGCAAGCTATAAGGATCATTCCAAAAATTAAATTTATTTTATTTATCAAATGAAATTTCAATTTTTTCAATAACAATGCATAAAGTCAAATTTATTTGATTGAAATCAAGTTTAAAAAATCAAATGCATGCCGAAAATATGTGTCACACCTAGGTGCAAGCTATTAGGATCATTGCAAAAATTAAATTTATTTTATTTATTAAATGGAATTTCAATTTTTTCAATAACAATGCATAAAGTCGAATTTACTTGATTAAAATCATATTTAAATGATCAAATGCATGCCTAAAACATGTGTCGCACTTAGGTGCAAGCTGTTAGGATCATTGCAAAAATTAAATTTATTTTATTTATTAAATAAAATTTCAATTTTTTCAATAACAATGCATAAAGTCAAATTTATTTGATTGAAATAAAGTTTAAAAAATCAAATGGTTGCCGAAAACATGTGTCACACTTAGGTGCAAGCTATTAGGATCATTGCAAAAATTAAATTTATTTTATTTATTAAATGAAATTTCAATTTTTTTAAAAACAATGCTTAAAGTCGAATTAATTTGATTGAAATCGTGTTTATATGATCAAATGCATGCCGAAAACATGTGTCGCACTTAGGTGCAAGATATTAGGATCATTGCAAAAATTAAATTTAATTTACTTATTAAATGAAATGTCAATTTTTTCAATAACAATGCATAAAGTCGAATTATTTGATTGAAATCGTGTTTATATGATCAAATTAGTGCCGAAAACATGTGTCGCACTTAGGTGCAAGATATTAGGATCATTGCAAAAATTAAATTTATTTTATTTATTAAATGAAATTTCAATTCTTTCAATAACAATGCATAAAGTCGAATTTATTTGATTGAAATCAAGTTTAGATGATCAAATGCATGCCAAAAACATGTGTCGCACTTAGGTGCAAGATATAAGGATCATTGCAAAAATTAAATTTATTTTATTTATTAAAAGAAATTTCAATTTTTTCATTAACAATGCATAAAGTCAAATTTATTTGATTGAAATCAAGTTTAAAAAATCAAATGCTTGTTGAAAACATCTGTCACACTTAGGTGCAAGCTATTAGGATCATTGCAAAAATTAAATTTATTTTATTTATTAAATGAAATTTCAATTCTTTCAATAACAATGCATAGAGTCGAATTTATTTGATTGAAATCAAGATTAAATGATCAAAAGCATGCCAAAAACATGTGTCGCACTTAGGTGCAAGATATTAGGATCATTGCAAAAATTAAATTTATTTTATTTATTAAATGAAATTTCAATTTTTTCATTAACAATGCATAGAGTCAAATTTATTTGATTGAAATCAAGTTTAAAAAATCAAATGCTTGTTGAAAACATCTGTCACACTTAGGTGCAAGCTATTAGGATCATTGCAAAAATTAAATTTATTTTATTTATTAAATGAAATTTCATTAAAATCATATTTAAATGATCAAATGCATGCCTAAAACATGTGTCGCACTTAGGTGCAAGCTGTTAGGATCATTGCAAAAATTAAATTTATTTTATTTATGAAATGAAATTTCAATTTTTTCAATAACAATGCATAAAGTCGAATTAATTTGATTGAAATCGTGTTTATATGATCAAATGCATGCCGAAAACATGTGTCGCACTTAGGTGCAAGCTGTTAGGATCATTGCAAAAATTAAATTTATTTTATTTATTAAATGAAATTTCAATTTTTTCAATAACAATGCATAAAGTCGAATTAATTTGATTTAAATCGTGTTTATATGATCAAATGCATGCCGAAAACTAGTGTCGCACTTAGGTGCAAGATATTAGGATCATTGCAAAAATTAAATTTAATTTACTTATTAAATGAAATGTCAATTTTTTCAATAACAATGCATAAAGTCGAATTATTTGATTAAAATCGTGTTTATATGATCAAATTAGTGCCGAAAACATGTGTCGCACTTAGGTGCAAGATATTAGGATCATTGCAAAAATTAAATTTATTTTATTTATTAAATGAAATTTCAATTCTTTCATTAACAATGCATAAAGTCGAATTTATTTGATTGAAATCAAGTTTAAATGATCAAATGCATGCCAAAAACATGTGTCGCACTTAGGTGCAAGATATAAGGATCATTGCAAAAATTAAATTTATTTTATTTATTAAAAGAAATTTCAATTTTTTCATTAACAATGCATAAAGTCAAATTTATTTGATTGAAATCAAGTTTAAAAAATCAAATGCTTGTTGAAAACATCTGTCACACTTAGGTGCAAGCTATTAGGATCATTGCAAAAAATAAATTTATTTTATTTATTAAATGAAATTTCAATTCTTTCAATAACAATGCATAGAGTCGAATTTATTTGATTGAAATCAAGTTTAAATGATCAAAAGCATGCCAAAAACATGTTTCGCACTTAGGTGCAAGATATTAGGATCATTGCAAAAATTAAATTTATTTTATTTATTAAATGAAATTTCAATTTTTTCATTAACAATGCATAGAGTCAAATTTATTTTATTGAAATCAAGTTTAAAAAATCAAATGCTTGTTGAAAACATCTGTCACACTTAGGTGCAAGCTATTAGGATCATTGCAAAAATTAAATTTATTTTATTTATTAAATGAAATTTCAATTCTTTCAATAACAATGCATAGAGTCGAATTTATTTGATTGAAATCAAGTTTAAATGATCAAAAGCACGCCTAAAACATGTGTCGCACTTAGGTGCAAGCTGTTAGGATCATTGCAAAAATTAAATTTATTTTATTTATGAAATGAAATTTCAATTTTTTCAATAACAATGCATAAAGTCAAATTTATTTGATTGAAATAAAGTTTAAAAAATCAAATGGTTGCCGAAAACATGTGTCACACTTAGGTGCAAGCTATTAGGATCATTGCAAAAATTAAATTTATTTTATTTATTAAATGAAATTTCAATTCTTTCAATAACAATGCATAAAGTTGAATTTATTTGATTAAAATTAAGTTTAAATGATCAAATGCATGCCAGAAAAATTTGTCGCACTTAGGTGCAAGATATTAGGATCATTGCAAAAATTAAATTTATTTTATTTATCAAATGAAATTTCAATTTTTTCAATAACAATGCATAAAGTCGAATTTATTTAATTAAAATCGTATTAAAATGATGAAATCCATACCTAAAACAGGTGTTGCACTTAGGTGCAAGCTGTTAGGATCATTGCAAAAATTAAATTTATTTTATTTATTAAACGATATATCTCTTTTTTCAATAACAATGCATACAGTCGGATATTTTTGATTGAAATCGGATTTATATGATCAAATGCATGCCGAAAACATGTGTCACACTTAGGTGCAAGCTATTAGGATCATTGCAAAAATTAAATTCATTTTATTTATTAAATGAAATTTCAATTCTTTCAATAACAATGCTTAAAGCCGAATTTATTTGATTGAAATCAAATTGAAATGATCAAATGCATGCCAAAAACATGTGTCGCACTTAGGTGCAAGCTATTAGGATCATTGCAAAAATTATATTTATTTTATTTATTAAATGAAATTTCAATTTTTTCAATAACAATGCATAAAGTCGAATTAATTTGATTGAAATAGTGTTTATATGATTAAATGCATGCCGAAATCATGTGACGCACTTAGGTGCAAGCTGTTAGGATCAATGCAAAAATTAAATTTATTTTATTTATTAAATGAAATTTCAATTTTTTCAATAACAATGCATAAGTCGAATTAATTTGATTGAAATAGTGTTTATATGATCAAATGCATGCCGAAAACATGTGTCACACTTAGGTGCAAGCTATTAGGATCATTGCAAAAATTAAATTCATTTTATTTATTAAATGAATTTTCAATTCTTTCAATAACAATGCATAAAGCCGAATTTATTTGATTGAAATCAAGTTTAAATGATCAAATGCATGCCAAAAACATGTGTCGCACTTGGGTGCAAGCTATTAGGATCATTGCAAAAATTAAATTTATTTTATTTATTAAATGAAATTTTAATTTTTTCAATAACAATGCATAAAGTCGAATTAATTTGATTGAAATCGTGTTTAAATGATCAAATGCATGCCGAAAACATGTGTCGCACTTAGGTGCAAGCTGTTGGGATCATTGCAAAAATTAAATTTATTTTATTTATTAAATGAAATTTCAATTTTTTCAATAACAATGCATAAAGTCGGATATATTTAATTGAAAACGTGTTTATATGATCAAATGCATGCCGAAAACATGCGTCGCACTTAGGTGCAGGCTGTTAGGATCATTGCAAAAATTAAATTAATTTTATGTATTAAATGAAATTTCAATTTTTTCAATAACAATGCATAAAGTCGAATTAATTTGATTGAAATCGTGTTTATATGATCAAATGCATGCCGAAAACATGTGTCGCACTTAGGTGCAAGCTGTTAGGATCATTGCAAAAATTAAATTTATTTTATTTATTAAATGAAATTTCAATTTTTTCAATAACAATGCATAAAGTCGAATTAATTTGATTTAAATCGTGTTTATATGATCAAATGCATGTTGAAAACATGTGTCGCACTTAGGTGCAAGATATTAGGATCATTGCAAAAATTAAATTCATTTTATTTATTAAATGAATTTTCAATTCTTTCAATAACAATGCATAAAGTCTAAATAATTTGATTTAAATCGTGTTTATATGATCAAATGCATGCCGAAAACATGTGTCACACTTAGGTGCAAGCTATTAGGATCATTGCAAAAATTAAATTCATTTTATTTATTAAATGAAATTTCAATTTTTTCAATAACAATGCATAAAGTCGAATAAATTTGATTTAAATCGTGTTTATATGATCAAATGCATGCCGAAAACATTTGTCACGCTTAGGTGCAAGCTGTTAGGATCATTGCAAAAATTAAATTTATTTTATGTATTAAATGAAATTTCAATTTTTTCAATAACAATGCATAAAGTCGAATTAATTTGATTTAAATCGTGTTTATATGATCAAATGCATGCCGAAAACATGTGTCACACTTAGGTGCAAGCTATTAGGATCATTGCAAAAATTAAATTAATTTTATGTATTAAATGAAATTTCAATTTTTTCAATAACAATGCATAAAGTCGAATTAATTTGATTTAAATCGTGTTTATATGATCAAATGCATGCCGAAAACATGTGTCACACTTAGGTGCAAGCTGTTAGGATCATTGCAAAAATTAAATTTATTTTATGTATTAAATGAAATTTCAATTTTTTCAATAACAATGCATAAAGTCGAATTAATTTGATTGAAATCGTGTTTATATGATCAAATGCATGTCGAAAACATGTGTCGCACTTAGGTGCAAGCTATTAGGATCATTGCAAAAATTAAATTTATTTTATTTATTAAATGGAATTTCAATTTTTTCAATAACAATGCATAAAGTCGAATTTACTTGATTAAAATCATATTTAAATGATCAAATGCATGCCTAAAACATGTGTCGCACTTAGGTGCAAGCTGTTAGGATCATTGCAAAAATTAAATTTATTTTATTTATTAAATAAAATTTTAATTTTTTCAATAACAATGCATAAAGTCAAATTTATTTGATTGAAATAAAGTTTAAAAAATCAAATGGTTGCCGAAAACATGTGTCACACTTAGGTGCAAGCTATTAGGATCATTGCAAAAATTAAATTTATTTTATTTATTAAATGAAATTTCAATTCTTTCAATAACAATGCATAAAGTTGAATTTATTTGATTAAAATTAAGTTTAAATGATCAAATGCATGCCAGAAAAATTTGTCGCACTTAGGTGCAAGATATTAGGATCATTGCAAAAATTAAATTTATTTTATTTATCAAATGAAATTTCAATTTTTTCAATAACAATGCATAAAGTCGAATTTATTTGATTAAAATCGTATTAAAATGATGAAATCCATACCTAAAACAGGTGTTGCACTTAGGTGCAAGCTGTTAGGATCATTGCAAAAATTAAATTTATTTTATTTATTAAACGATATATCTCTTTTTTCAATAACAATGCATACAGTCGGATATTTTTGATTGAAATCGGATTTATATGATCAAATGCATGCCGAAAACATGTGTCACACTTAGGTGCAAGCTATTAGGATCATTGCAAAAATTAAATTCATTTTATTTATTAAATGAAATTTCAATTCTTTCAATAACAATGCTTAAAGCCGAATTTATTTGATTGAAATCAAATTGAAATGATCAAATGCATGCCAAAAACATGTGTCGCACTTAGGTGCAAGCTGTTAGGATCATTCCAAAATATATATTTATTTTATTTATTAAATGAAATTTCAATTTTTTCAATAACAATGCATAAAGTCGAATTAATTTGATTGAAATAGTGTTTATATGATTAAATGCATGCCGAAATCATGTGACGCACTTAGGTGCAAGCTGTTAGGATCAATGCAAAAATTAAATTTATTTTATTTATTAAATGAAATTTCAATTTTTTCAATAACAATGCATAAGTCGAATTAATTTGATTGAAATAGTGTTTATATGATCAAATGCATGCCGAAAACATGTGTCACACTTAGGTGCAAGCTATTAGGATCATTGCAAAAATTAAATTCATTTTATTTATTAAATGAATTTTCAATTCTTTCAATAACAATGCATAAAGCCGAATTTATTTGATTGAAATCAAGTTTAAATGATCAAATGCATGCCAAAAACATGTGTCGCACTTAGGTGCAAGCTATTAGGATCATTGCAAAAATTAAATTTATTTTATTTATTAAATGAAATTTTAATTTTTTCAATAACAATGCATAAAGTCGAATTAATTTGATTGAAATCGTGTTTAAATGATCAAATGCATGCCGAAAACATGTGTCGCACTTAGGTGCAAGCTGTTGGGATCATTGCAAAAATTAAATTTATTTTATTTATTAAATGAAATTTCAATTTTTTCAATAACAATGCATAAAGTCGGATATATTTAATTGAAAACGTGTTTATATGATCAAATGCATGCCGAAAACATGCGTCGCACTTAGGTGCAAGCTGTTAGGATCATTGCAAAAATTAAATTAATTTTATGTATTAAATGAAATTTCAATTTTTTCAATAACAATGCATAAAGTCGAATTAATTTGATTGAAATCGTGTTTATATGATCAAATGCATGCCGAAAACATGTGTCGCACTTAGGTGCAAGCTGTTAGGATCATTGCAAAAATTAAATTTATTTTATTTATTAAATGAAATTTCAATTTTTTCAATAACAATGCATAAAGTCGAATTAATTTGATTTAAATCGTGTTTATATGATCAAATGCATGTCGAAAACATGTGTCGCACTTAGGTGCAAGATATTAGGATCATTGCAAAAATTAAATTCATTTTATTTATTAAATGAATTTTCAATTCTTTCAATAACAATGCATAAAGTCGAAATAATTTGATTTAAATCGTGTTTATATGATCAAATGCATGCCGAAAACATGTGTCACACTTAGGTGCAAGCTATTAGGATCATTGCAAAAATTAAATTCATTTTATTTATTAAATGAAATTTCAATTTTTTCAATAACAATGCATAAAGTCGAATAAATTTGATTTAAATCGTGTTTATATGATCAAATGCATGCCGAAAACATGTGTCACGCTTAGGTGCAAGCTGTTAGGATCATTGCAAAAATTAAATTTATTTTATGTATTAAATGAAATTTCAATTTTTTCAATAACAATGCATAAAGTCGAATTAATTTGATTTAAATCGTGTTTATATGATCAAATGCATGCCGAAAACATGTGTCACACTTAGGTGCAAGCTATTAGGATCATTGCAAAAATTAAATTAATTTTATGTATTAAATGAAATTTCAATTTTTTCAATAACAATGCATAAAGTCGAATTAATTTGATTTAAATCGTGTTTATATGATCAAATGCATGCCGAAAACATGTGTCACACTTAGGTGCAAGCTGTTAGGATCATTGCAAAAATTAAATTTATTTTATGTATTAAATGAAATTTCAATTTTTTCAATAACAATGCATAAAGTCGAATTAATTTGATTGAAATCGTGTTTATATGATCAAATGCATGCCAAAAACATGTGTCGCACTTAGGAGCAAGCTATAAGGATCATTCCAAAAATTAAATTTATTTTATTTATCAAATGAAATTTCAATTTTTTCAATAACAATGCATAAAGTCAAATTTATTTGATTGAAATCAAGTTTAAAAAATCAAATGCATGCCGAAAATATGTGTCACACCTAGGTGCAAGCTATTAGGATCATTGCAAAAATTAAATTTATTTTATTTATTAAATGGAATTTCAATTTTTTCAATAACAATGCATAAAGTCGAATTTACTTGATTAAAATCATATTTAAATGATCAAATGCATGCCTAAAACATGTGTCGCACTTAGGTGCAAGCTGTTAGGATCATTGCAAAAATTAAATTTATTTTATTTATTAAATAAAATTTCAATTTTTTCAATAACAATGCATAAAGTCAAATTTATTTGATTGAAATAAAGTTTAAAAAATCAAATGGTTGCTGAAAACATGTGTCACACTTAGGTGCAAGCTATTAGGATCATTGCAAAAATTAAATTTATTTTATTTATTAAATGAAATTTCAATTTTTTTAAAAACAATGCTTAAAGTCGAATTAATTTGATTGAAATCGTGTTTATATGATCAAATGCATGCCGAAAACATGTGTCGCACTTAGGTGCAAGCTGTTAGGATCATTGCAAAAATTAAATTTATTTTATTTATTAAATGAAATTTCAATTTTTTCAATAACAATGCATAAAGTCGAATTAATTTGATTTAAATCGTGTTTATATGATCAAATGCATGCCGAAAACATGTGTCGCACTTAGGTGCAAGATATTAGGATCATTGCAAAAATTAAATTTAATTTACTTATTAAATGAAATGTCAATTTTTTCAATAACAATGCATAAAGTCGAATTATTTGAATAAAATCGTGTTTATATGATCAAATTAGTGCCGAAAACATGTGTCGCACTTAGGTGCAAGATATTAGGATCATTGCAAAAATTAAATTTATTTTATTTATTAAATGAAATTTCAATTCTTTCAATAACAATGCATAAAGTCGAATTTATTTGATTGAAATCAAGTTTAAATGATCAAATGCATGCCAAAAACATGTGTCGCACTTAGGTGCAAGATATAAGGATCATTGCAAAAATTAAATTTATTTTATTTATTAAAAGAAATTTCAATTTTTTCATTAACAATGCATAAAGTCAAATTTATTTGATTGAAATCAAGTTTAAGAAATCAAATGCTTGTTGAAAACATCTGTCACACTTAGGTGCAAGCTATTAGGATCATTGCAAAAATTAAATTTATTTTATTTATTAAATGAAATTTCAATTCTTTCAATAACAATGCATAGAGTCGAATTTATTTGATTAAAATCAAGTTTAAATGATCAAAAGCATGCCAAAAACATGTGTCGCACTTAGGTGCAAGATATTAGGATCATTGCAAAAATTAAATTTATTTTATTTATCAAATGAAATTTCAATTTTTTCAATTACAATGCATAAAGTCGAATTTATTTGATTAAAATCGTATTAAAATGATGAAATCCATACCTAAAACAGGTGTTGCACTTAGGTGCAAGCTGTTAGGATCATTGCAAAAATTAAATTTATTTTATTTATTAAACGAAATATCTCTTTTTTCAATAACAATGCATACAGTCGGATATTTTTGATTGAAATCGGATTTATATGATCAAATGCATGCCGAAAACTTGTGTCACACTTAGGTGCAAGCTATTAGGATCATTGCAAAAATTAAATTCATTTTATTTATTAAATGAAATTTCAATTCTTTCAATAACAATGCTTAAAGCCGAATTTATTTGATTGAAATCAAGTTGAAATGATCAAATGCATGCCAAAAACATGTGTCGCACTTAGGTGCAAGCTATTAGGATCATTGCAAAAATTATATTTATTTTATTTATTAAATGAAATTTCAATTTTTTCAATAACAATGCATAAAGTCGAATTAATTTGATTGAAATAGTGTTTATATGATTAAATGCATGCCGAAATCATGTGACGCACTTAGGTGCAAGCTGTTAGGATCAATGCAAAAATTAAATTTATTTTATTTATTAAATGAAATTTCAATTTTTTCAATAACAATGCATAAGTCGAATTAATTTGATTGAAATAGTGTTTATATGATCAAATGCATGCCGAAAACATGTGTCACACTTAGGTGCAAGCTATTAGGATCATTGCAAAAATTAAATTCATTTTATTTATTAAATGAATTTTCAATTCTTTCAATAACAATGCATAAAGCCGAATTTATTTGATTGAAATCAAGTTTAAATGATCAAATGCATGCCAAAAACATGTGTCGCACTTGGGTGCAAGCTATTAGGATCATTGCAAAAATTAAATTTATTTTATTTATTAAATGAAATTTTAATTTTTTCAATAACAATGCATAAAGTCGAATTAATTTGATTGAAATCGTGTTTAAATGATCAAATGCATGCCGAAAACATGTGTCGCACTTAGGTGCAAGCTGTTGGGATCATTGCAAAAATTAAATTTATTTTATTTATTAAATGAAATTTCAATTTTTTCAATAACAATGCATAAAGTCGGATATATTTGATTGAAAACGTGTTTATATGATCAAATGCATGCCGAAAACATGCGTCGCACTTAGGTGCAAGCTGTTAGGATCATTGCAAAAATTAAATTAATTTTATGTATTAAATGAAATTTCAATTTTTTCAATAACAATGCATAAAGTCGAATTAATTTGATTGAAATCGTGTTTATATGATCAAATGCATGCCGAAAACATGTGTCGCACTTAGGTGCAAGCTGTTAGGATCATTGCAAAAATTAAATTTATTTTATTTATTAAATGAAATTTCAATTTTTTCAATAACAATGCATAAAGTCGAATTAATTTGATTTAAATCGTGTTTATATGATCAAATGCATGTCGAAAACATGTGTCGCACTTAGGTGCAAGATATTAGGATCATTGCAAAAATTAAATTCATTTTATTTATTAAATGAATTTTCAATTCTTTCAATAACAAAGCATAAAGTCGAAATAATTTGATTTAAATCGTGTTTATATGATCAAATGCATGCCGAAAACATGTGTCACACTTAGGTGCAAGCTATTAGGATCATTGCAAAAATTAAATTCATTTTATTTATTAAATGAAATTTCAATTTTTTCAATAACAATGCATAAAGTCGAATAAATTTGATTTAAATCGTGTTTATATGATCAAATGCATGCCGAAAACATGTGTCACACTTAGGTGCAAGCTGTTAGGATCATTGCAAAAATTAAATTCATTTTATTTATTAAATGAATTTTCAATTCTTTCAATAACAATGCATAAAGCCGAATTTATTTGATTGAAATCAAGTTTAAATGATCAAATGCATGCCAAAAACATGTGTCGCACTTGGGTGCAAGCTATTAGGATCATTGCAAAAATTAAATTCATTTTATTTATTAAATGAATTTTCAATTCTTTCAATAACAATGCATAAAGTCGAAATAATTTGATTTAAATCGTGTTTATATGATCAAATGCATGCCGAAAACATGTATCACACTTAGGTGCAAGCTATTAGGATCATTGCAAAAATTAAATTCATTTTATTTATTAAATGAAATTTCAATTTTTTCAATAACAATGCATAAAGTCGAATAAATTTGATTTAAATCGTGTTTATATGATCAAATGCATGCCGAAAACATGTGTCACACTTAGGTGCAAGCTGTTAGGATCATTGCAAAAATTAAATTTATTTTATGTATTAAATGAAATTTCAATTTTTTCAATAACAATGCATAAAGTCGAATTAATTTGATTTAAATCGTGTTTATATGATCAAATGCATGCCGAAAACATGTGTCACACTTAGGTGCAAGCTATTAGAATCATTGCAAAAATTAAATTAATTTTATGTATTAAATGAAATTTCAATTTTTTCAATAACAATGCATAAAGTCGAATTAATTTGATTTAAATCGTGTTTATATGATCAAATGCATGCCGAAAACATGTGTCACACTTAGGTGCAAGCTGTTAGGATCATTGCAAAAATTAAATTTATTTTATGTATTAAATGAAATTTCAATTTTTTCAATAACAATGCATAAAGTCGAATTAATTTGATTGAAATCGTGTTTATATGATCAAATGCATGCCAAAAACATGTGTCGCACTTAGGAGCAAGCTATAAGGATCATTCCAAAAATTAAATTTATTTTATTTATCAAATGAAATTTCAATTTTTTCAATAACAATGCATAAAGTCGGATATATTTGATTGAAAACGTGTTTATATGATCAAATGCATGCCGAAAACATGCGTCGCACTTAGGTGCAAGCTGTTAGGATCATTGCAAAAATTAAATTAATTTTATGTATTAAATGAAATTTAAATTTTTTCAATACCAATGCATAAAGTCGAATTAATTTGATTGAAATCGTGTTTATATGATCAAATGCATGCCGAAAACATGTGTCGCACTTAGGTGCAAGCTGTTAGGATCATTGCAAAAATTAAATTTATTTTATTTATTAAATGAAATTTCAATTTTTTCAATAACAATGCATAAAGTCGAATTAATTTGATTTAAATCGTGTTTATATGATCAAATGCATGTCGAAAACATGTGTCGCACTTAGGTGCAAGATATTAGGATCATTGCAAAAATTAAATTCATTTTATTTATTAAATGAATTTTCAATTCTTTCAATAACAATGCATAAAGTCGAAATAATTTGATTTAAATAGTGTTTATATGATCAAATGCATGCCGAAAACATGTGTCACACTTAGGTGCAAGCTATTAGGATCATTGCAAAAATTAAATTCATTTTATTTATTAAATGAAATTTCAATTTTTTCAATAACAATGCATAAAGTCGAATAAATTTGATTTAAATCGTGTTTATATGATCAAATGCATGCCGAAAACATGTGTCACACTTAGGTGCAAGCTGTTAGGATCATTGCAAAAATTAAATTTATTTTATGTATTAAATGAAATTTCAATTTTTTCAATAACAATGCATAAAGTCGAATTAATTTGATTTAAATCGTGTTTATATGATCAAATGCATGCCGAAAACATGTGTTACACTTAGGTGCAAGCTGTTAGGATCATTGCAAAAATTAAATTTATTTTATGTATTAAATGAAATTTCAATTTTTTCAATAACAATGCATAAAGTCGAATTAATTTGATTGAAATCGTGTTTATATGATCAAATGCATGCCAAAAACATGTGTCGCACTTAGGAGCAAGCTATAAGGATCATTCCAAAAATTAAATTTATTTTATTTATCAATTGAAATTTCAATTTTTTCAATAACAATGCATAAAGTCAAATTTATTTGATTGAAATCAAGTTTAAAAAATCAAATGCATGCCGAAAATATGTGTCACACCTAGGTGCAAGCTATTAGGATCATTGCAAAAATTAAATTTATTTTATTTATTAAATGGAATTTCAATTTTTTCAATAACAATGCATAAAGTCGAATTTACTTGATTAAAATCATATTTAAATGATCAAATGCATGCCTAAAACATGTGTCGCACTTAGGTGCAAGCTGTTAGGATCATTGCAAAAATTAAATTTATTTTATTTATTAAATGAAATTTCAATTTTTTCAATGACAATGCATAAAGTCAAATTTATTTGATTGAAATAAAGTTTAAAAAATCAAATGGTTGCCGAAAACATGTGTCACACTTAGGTGCAAGCTATTAGGATTATTGCAAAAATTAAATTTATTTTATTTATTAAATGAAATTTCAATTTTTTCAAAAACAATGCTTAAAGTCGAATTAATTTGATTGAAATCGTGTTTATATGATCAAATGCATGCCGAAAACATGTGTCGAACTTTGGTGCAAGCTGTTAGGATCATTGCAAAAATTAAATTTATTTTATTTATTAAATGAAATTTCAATTTTTTCAATAACAATGCATAAAGTCGAATTAATTTGATTTAAATCGTGTTTATATGATCAAATGCATGCCGAAAACATGTGTCGCACTTAGGTGCAAGATATTAGGATCATTGCAAAAATTAAATTTAATTTACTTATTAAATGAAATGTCAATTTTTTCAATAACAATGCATAAAGTCGAATTATTTGATTAAAATCGTGTTTATATGATCAAATTAGTGCCGAAAACATGTGTCGCACTTAGGTGCAAGATATTAGGATCATTGCAAAAATTAAATTTATTTTATTTATTAAATGAAATTTCAATTCTTTCAATAACAATGCATAAAGTCGAATTTATTTGATTGAAATCAAGTTTAAATGATCAAATGCATGCCAAAAACATGTGTCGCACTTAGGTGCAAGATATAAGGATCATTGCAAAAATTAAATTTATTTTATTTATTAAAAGAAATTTCAATTTTTTCATTAACAATGCATAAAGTCAAATTTATTTGATTGAAATCAAGTTTAAGAAATCAAATGCTTGTTGAAAACATCTGTCACACTTAGGTGCAAGCTATTAGGATCATTGCAAAAATTAAATTTATTTTATTTATTAAGTGAAATTTCAATTCTTTCAATAACAATGCATAGAGTCGAATTTATTTGATTAAAATCAAGTTTAAATGATCAAAAGCATGCCAAAAACAGGTGTCGCACTAAGGTGCAAGATATTAGGATCATTGCAAAAATTAAATTTATTTTATTTATTAAATGAAATTTCAATTTTTTCATTAACAATGCATAGAGTCAAATTTATTTGATTGAAATCAAGTTTAAAAAATCAAATGCTTGTTGAAAACATCTGTCACACTTAGGTGCAAGCTATTAGGATCATTGCAAAAATTAAATTTATTTTATTTATTAAATGAAATTTCAATTTTTTCAATAACAATGCATAAGTCGAATTAATTTGATTGAAATAGTGTTTATTAGATCAAATGCATGCCGAAAACATGTGTCACACTTAGGTGCAAGCTATTAGGATCATTGCAAAAATTAAATTCATTTTATTTATTAAATGAATTTTCAATTCTTTCAATAACAATGCATAAAGCCGAATTTATTTGATTGAAATCAAGTTTAAATGATCAAATGCATGCCAAAAACATGTGTCGCACTTAGGTGCAAGCTGTTGGGATCATTGCAAAAATTAAATTTATTTTATTTATTAAATGAAATTTCAATTTTTTCAATAACAATGCATAAAGTCGGATATATTTGATTGAAAACGTGTTTATATGATCAAATGCATGCCGAAAACATGCGTCGCACTTAGGTGCAAGCTGTTAGGATCATTGCAAAAATTAAATTAATTTTATGTATTAAATGAAATTTCAATTTTTTCAATAACAATGCATAAAGTCGAATTAATTTGATTGAAATCGTGTTTATATGATCAAATGCATGCCGAAAACATGTGTCGCACTTAGGTGCAAGCTGTTAGGATCATTGCAAAAATTAAATTTATTTTATTTATTAAATGAAATTTCAATTTTTTCAATAACAATGCATAAAGTCGAATTAATTTGATTTAAATCGTGTTTATATGATCAAATGCATGTCGAAAACATGTGTCGCACTTAGGTGCAAGATATTAGGATCATTGCAAAAATTAAATTCATTTTATTTATTAAATGAATTTTCAATTCTTTCAATAACAAAGCATAAAGTCGAAATAATTTGATTTAAATCGTGTTTATATGATCAAATGCATGCCGAAAACATGTGTCACACTTAGGTGCAAGCTATTAGGATCATTGCAAAAATTAAATTCATTTTATTTATTAAATGAAATTTCAATTTTTTCAATAACAATGCATAAAGTCGAATAAGCTTGATTTAATCGTGTTTATATGATCAATTGCATGCCGAAAACATGTGTCACACTTAGGTGCAAGCTGTTAGGATCATTGCAAAAATTAAATTTATTTTATGTATTAAATGAAATTTCAATTTTTTCAATAACAATGCATAAAGTCGAATTAATTTGATTTAAATCGTGTTTATATGATCAAATGCATGCCGAAAACATGTGTCACACTTAGGTGCAAGCTATTAGGATCATTGCAAAAATTAAATTAATTTTATGTATTAAATGAAATTTCAATTTTTTCAATAACAATGCATAAAGTCGAATTAATTTGATTTAAATCGTGTTTATATGATCAAATGCATGCCGAAAACATGTGTCACACTTAGGTGCAAGCTGTTAGGATCATTGCAAAAATTAAATTTATTTTATGTATTAAATGAAATTTCAATTTTTTCAATAACAATGCATAAAGTCGAATTAATTTGATTGAAATCGTGTTTAAATGATCAAATGCATGCCGAAAACATGTGTCGCACTTAGGTGCAAGCTGTTAGGATCATTGCAAAAATTAAATTTATTTTATTTATTAAATGAAATTTCAATTTTTTCAATAACAATGCATAAAGTCGAATTAATTTGATTTAAATCGTGTTTATATGATCAAATGCATGCCGAAAACATGTGTCGCACTTAGGTGCACGATATTAGGATCATTGCAAAAATTAAATTTATTTTATTTATTAAATGAAATTTCAATTTTTTCAATAACAATGCATAAAGTCGAATTAATTTGATTTAAATCGTGTTTATATGATCAAATGCATGCCGAAAACATGTGTCACACTTAGGTGCAAGCTATTAGGATCATTGCAAAAATTAAATTCATTTTATTTATTAAATGAATTTTCAATTCTTTCAATAACAATGCATAAAGCCGAATTTATTTGATTGAAATCAAGTTTAAATGATCAAATGCATGCCAAAAACATGTGTCGCACTTGGGTGCAAGCTATTAGGATCATTGCAAAAATTAAATTTATTTTATTTATTAAATAAAATTTTAATTTTTTCAATAACAATGCATAAAGTCGAATTAATTTAATTGAAATCGTGTTTAAATGATCAAATGCATGCCGAAAACATGTGTCGCACTTAGGTGCAAGCTGTTGGGATCATTGCAAAAATTAAATTTATTTTATTTATTAAATGAAATTTCAATTTTTTCAATAACAATGCATAAAGTCGGATATATTTGATTGAAAACGTGTTTATATGATCAAATGCATGCCGAAAACATGCGTCGCACTTAGGTGCAAGCTGTTAGGATCATTGCAAAAATTAAATTAATTTTATGTATTAAATGAAATTTCAATTTTTTCAATAACAATGCATAAAGTCGAATTAATTTGATTGAAATCGTGTTTATATGATCAAATGCATGCCGAAAACATGTGTCGCACTTAGGTGCAAGCTGTTAGGATCATTGCAAAAATTAAATTTATTTTATTTATTAAATTAAATTTCAATTTTTTCAATAACAATGCATAAAGTCGAATTAATTTGATTTAAATCGTGTTTATATGATCAAATGCATGCCGAAAACATGTGTCGCACTTAGGTGCAAGATATTAGGATCATTGCAAAAATTAAATTTAATTTACTTATTAAATGAAATGCCAATTTTTTCAATAACAATGCATAAAGTCGAATTATTTGATTGAAATCGTGTTTATATGATCAAATTCATGCCGAAAACTTGTGTCGCACTTAGGTGCAAGATATTAGGATCATTGCAAAAATTAAATTTATTTTATTTATTAAATGAAATTTCAATTTTTTCATTAACAATGCATAAAGTCAAATTTATTTGATTGAAATCAAGTTTAAAAAATCAAATGCTTGTTGAAAACATCTGTCACACTTAGGTGCAAGCTATTAGAATCATTGCAAAAATTAAATTTATTTTATTTATTAAATGAAATTTCAATTTTTTCATTAACAATGCATAAAGTCAAATTTATTTGATTGAAATCAAGTTTAAAAAATCAAATGCTTGTTGAAAACATCTGTCACACTTAGGTGCAAGCTATTAGAATCATTGCAAAAATTAAATTTATTTTATTTATTAAATGAAATTTCAATTCTTTTAATAACAATGCATAGAGTCGAATTTATTTGATTGAAATCAAGTTTAAATGATCAAAAGCATGCCAAAAACATGTGTCGCACTTAGGTGCAAGATATTAGGATCATTGCAAAAATTAAATTTATTTTATTTATTGAATGAAATTTCAATTCTTTCAATAACAATGCATAAAGTCGAATTTATTTGATTGAAATCAAGTTTAAATGATCAAAAGCATGCCAAAAACATGTGTCGCACTTAGGTGCAAGATATAAGGATCATTGCAAAAATTAAATTTATTTTATTTATTAAAAGAAATTTCAATTTTTTCATTAACAATGCATAAAGTCAAATTTATTTGATTGAAATCAAGTTTAAAAAATCAAATGCTTGTTGAAAACATCTGTCACACTTAGGTGCAAGCCATTAGGATCATTGCAAAAATTAAATTTATTTTATTTATTAAATGAAATTTCAATTCTTTTAATAACAATGCATAGAGTCGAATTTATTTGATTGAAATCAAGTTTAAATGATCAAAAGCATGCCAAAAACATGTGTCGCACTTAGGTGCAAGATATTAGGATCATTGCAAAAATTAAATTTATTTTATTTATTAAATGAAATTTCTTTTTTTTCATTAACAATGCATAAAGTCAAATTTATTTGATTGAAATCAAGTTTAAAAAATCAAATGCTTGTTGAAATTATCTGTCACACTTAGGTGCAAGCTATTAGAATCATTGCAAAAATTAAATTTATTTTATTTATTAAATGAAATTTCAATTTTTTCATTTACAATGCACAAAGTCTAATTAATTTGATTGAAATCGTGGTTATATGATCAAATGCATGCCGAAAACATGTGTCGCACTTAGGTGCAAGCTATAAGGATCATTGCAAAAATTAAATTTATTTTATTTATTAAATGAAATTTCAATTTTTTCAATAACAATGAAACAATGAATAAAGTCGAATAAATTTGATTGAAATCGTATTTATATGATCAAATGCATGCCGAAAACATGTGTCGCACTTAGGTGCAAGCTGTTAGGATCATTGCAAAAATTAAATTTATTTTATTTATTAAATGAAATTTCAATTTTTTCAATAAAAATGCATAAAGTCAAATTTATTTGATTGAAATAAAGTTTAAAAAATCAAATGGTTGCCGAAAACATGTGTCACACTTAGGTGCAAGCTATTAGGATCATTGCAAAAATTAAATTTATTTTATTTATTAAATGAAATTTCAATTCTTTCAATAACAATGCATAAAGTTGAATTTATTTGATTAAAATTAAGTTTAAATGATCAAATGCATGCCAGAAAAATGTGTCGCACTTAGGTGCAAGATATTAGGATCATTGCAAAAATTAAATTTATTTTATTTATCAAATGAAATTTCAATTTTTTCAATAACAATGCATAAAGTCGAATTTATTTGATTAAAATCGTATTAAAATGATGAAATCCATACCTAAAACAGGTGTTGCACTTAGGTGCAAGCTGTTAGGATCATTGCAAAAATTAAATTTATTTTATTTATTAAACGAAATATCTCTTTTTTCAATAACAATGCATACAGTCGGATATTTTTGATTAAAATCGTATTTATATGATCAAATGCATGCCGAAAACATGTGTCACACTTAGGTGCAAGCTATTAGGATCATTGCAAAAATTAAATTCATTTTATTTATTAAATGAAATTTCAATTCTTTCAATAACAATGCTTAAAGCCGAATTTATTTGATTGAAATCAAGTTGAAATGATCAAATGCATGCCAAAAACATGTGTCGCACTTAGGTGCAAGCTATTAGGATCATTGCAAAAATTATATTTATATTATTTATTAAATGAAATTTCAATTTTTTCAATAACAATGCATAAAGTCGAATTAATTTGATTGAAATAGTTTTTATATGATTAAATGCATGCCGAAATCATGTGTCGCACTTAGGTGCAAGCTGTTAGGATCAATGCAAAAATTAAATTTATTTTATTTATTAAATGAAATTTCAATTTTTTCAATAACAATGCATAAGTCGAATTAATTTGATTGAAATAGTGTTTATATGATCAAATGCATGCCGAAAACATGTGTCACACTTAGGTGCAAGCTATTAGGATCATTGCAAAAATTAAATTCATTTTATTTATTAAATGAATTTTCAATTCTTTCAATAACAATGCATAAAGCCGAATTTATTTGATTGAAATCAAGTTTAAATGATCAAATGCATGCCAAAAACATGTGTCGCACTTGGGTGCAAGCTATTAGGATCATTGCAAAAATTAAATTTATTTTATTTATTATAAATGAAATTTTAATTTTTTCAATAACAATGCATAAAGTCGAATTAATTTGATTGAAATCGTGTTTAAATGATCAAATGCATGCCGAAAACATGTGTCGCACTTAGGTGCAAGCTGTTGGGATCATTGCAAAAATTAAATTTATTTTATTTATTAAATGAAATTTCAATTTTTTCAATAACAATGCATAAAGTCGGATATATTTGATTGAAAACGTGTTTATATGATCAAATGCATGCCGAAAACATGCGTCGCACTTAGGTGCAAGCTGTTAGGATCATTGCAAAAATTAAATTAATTTTATGTATTAAATGAAATTTCAATTTTTTCAATAACAATGCATAAAGTCGAATTAATTTGATTGAAATCGTGTTTATATGATCAAATGCATGCCGAAAACATGTGTCGCACTTAGGTGCAAGCTGTTAGGATCATTGCAAAAATTAAATTTATTTTATTTATTAAATTAAATTTCAATTTTTTCAATAACAATGCATAAAGTCGAATTAAATTGATTTAAATCGTGTTTATATGATCAAATGCATGCCGAAAACATGTGTCGCACTTAGGTGCAAGATATTAGGATCATTGCAAAAATTAAATTTAATTTACTTATTAAATGAAATGCCAATTTTTTCAATAACAATGCATAAAGTCGAATTATTTGATTGAAATCGTGTTTATATGATCAAATTCATGCCGAAAACTTGTGTCGCACTTAGGTGCAAGATATTAGGATCATTGCAAAAATTAAATTTATTTTATTTATTAAATGAAATTTCAATTTTTTCATTAACAATGCATAAAGTCAAATTTATTTGATTGAAATCAAGTTTAAAAAATCAAATGCTTGTTGAAAACATCTGTCACACTTAGGTGCAAGCTATTAGAATCATTGCAAAAATTAAATTTATTTTATTTATTAAATGAAATTTCAATTTTTTCATTAACAATGCATAAAGTCAAATTTATTTTTAACTTTAAATAAAACAGTTTCTTTGTTAATATCACACTTTATTGTTTAGTGACTCGAGTTTCGATCATAAGCTGATCATTTTCAAACTTAAAGTAAATTAAATTACAATAAACACACGTATTTATGCGGAATGGAATAAGGAGGAGAATACTAGGTCGACCTGGTCGTTAATTATGGGGAAGTCCGGATTACGCTTCGCTTTGTGGATTTCTAGGGATTCGAGTAGGTCCATTTTCGGGCCTTTTTCTGCGAAGTGGATTATTTCAAGTACATCATCTTCAAAAGTATGTCGGTTCTCAATTAGGTGGTTCGCGAATGTTGAATTATTTTGGTGTGTTTATTGTAATTTAATTTACTTTAAGTTTGAAAATGATCAGCTTATGATCGAAACTCGAGTCACTAAACAATAAAGTGTGATATTAACAAAGAAACTGTTTTATTTAAAGTTCCAAAATGTATCACGAAGTTAACGCCTCAACCATCAATCAATCAAATTTATTTGATTGAAATCAAGTTTAAAAAATCAAATGCTTGTTGAAAACATCTGTCACACTTAGGTGCAAGCTATTAGAATCATTGCAAAAATTAAATTTATTTTATTTATTAAATGAAATTTCAATTCTTTTAATAACAATGCATAGAGTCGAATTTATTTGATTGAAATCAAGTTTAAATGATCAAAAGCATGCCAAAAACATGTGTCGCACTTAGGTACAAGATATTAGGATCATTGCAAAAATTAAATTTATTTTATTTATTGAATGAAATTTCAATTCTTTCAATAACAATGCATAAAGTCGAATTTATTTGATTGAAATCAAGTTTAAATGATCAAAAGCATGCCAAAAACATGTGTCGCACTTAGGTGCAAGATATAAGGATCATTGCAAAAATTAAATTTATTTTATTTATTAAAAGAAATTTCAATTTTTTCATTAACAATGCATAAAGTCAAATTTATTTGATTGAAATCAAGTTTAAAAAATCAAATGCTTGTTGAAAACATCTGTCACACTTAGGTGCAAGCCATTAGGATCATTGCAAAAATTAAATTTATTTTATTAATTAAATGAAATTTCAATTCTTTTAATAACAATGCATAGAGTCGAATTTATTTGATTAAAATCAAGTTTAAATGATCAAAAGCATGCCAAAAACATGTGTCGCACTTAGGTGCAAGATATTAGGATCATTGCAAAAATTAAATTTATTTTATTTATTAAATGAAATTTCAATTTTTTCATTAACAATGCATAAAGTCAAATTTATTTGATTGAAATCAAGTTTAAAAAATCAAATGCTTGTTGAAAACATCTGTCACACTTAGGTGCAAGCTATTAGAATCATTGCAAAAATTAAATTTATTTTATTTATTAAATGAAATTTCAATTTTTTCATTTACAATGCACAAAGTCTAATTAATTTGATTGAAATCGTGGTTATATGATCAAATGCATGCCGAAAACATGTGTCGCACTTAGGTGCAAGCTATAAGGATCATTGCAAAAATTAAATTTATTTTATTTATTAAACGAAATTTCAATTTTTTCAATAACAATGCATAAAGTCGAATTATTTTGATTTAAATCGTGTTTATATGATCAAATGAATGCCAAAACATGTGTCACACTAGGTGCAAGCCATTGGGATCATTGCAAAAATTAAATTTAATTTACTTATTAAATTAAATGTCAATTTTTTCAATAACAATGCATAAAGTCGAATTATTTGATTGAAATCGTGTTTATATGATCAAATTCATGCCGAAAACTTGTGTCGCACTTAGGTGCAAGATATTAGGATCATTGCAAAAATTAAATTTATTTTATTTATTAAATGAAATTTCAATTTTTTCAATAACAATGAAACAATGAATAAAGTCGAATAAATTTGATTGAAATCGTATTTATATGATCAAATGCATGCCGAAAACATGTGTCGCACTTAGGTGCAAGCTATTAGGATCATTGCAAAAATTAAATTCATTTTATTTATTAAATGAAATTTCAATTTTTTCAATAACAATGAAACAATGAATAAAGTCGAATAAATTTGATTGAAATCGTATTTATATGATCAAATGCATGCCGAAAACATGTGTCGCACTTAGGTGCAAGCTGTTAGGATCATTGCAAAAATTAAATTTATTTTATTTATTAAGTGAAATTTCAATTTTTTCAATAAAAATGCATAAAGTCAAATTTATTTGATTGAAATAAAGTTTAAAAAATCAAATGGTTGCCGAAAACATGTGTCACACTTAGGTGCAAGCTATTAGGATCATTGCAAAAATTAAATTTATTTTATTTATTAAATGAAATTTCAATTCTTTCAATAACAATGCATAAAGTTGAATTTATTTGATTAAAATTAAGTTTAAATGATCAAATGCATGCCAGAAAAATGTGTCGCACTTAGGTGCAAGATATTAGGATCATTGCAAAAATTAAATTTATTTTATTTATCAAATGAAATTTCAATTTTTTCAATAACAATGCATAAAGTCGAATTTATTTGATTAAAATCGTATTAAAATGATGAAATCCATACCTAAAACAGGTGTTGCACTTAGGTGCAAGCTGTTAGGATCATTGCAAAAATTAAATTTATTTTATTTATTAAACGAAATATCTCTTTTTTCAATAACAATGCATACAGTCGGATATTTTTGATTAAAATCGTATTTATATGATCAAATGCATGCCGAAAACATGTGTCACACTTAGGTGCAAGCTATTAGGATCATTGCAAAAATTAAATTCATTTTATTTATTAAATGAAATTTCAATTCTTTCAATAACAATGCTTAAAGCCGAATTTATTTGATTGAAATCAAGTTGAAATGATCAAATGCATGCCAAAAACATGTGTCGCACTTAGGTGCAAGCTATTAGGATCATTGCAAAAATTATATTTATTTTATTTATTAAATGAAATTTCAATTTTTTCAATAACAATGCATAAAGTCGAATTAATTTGATTGAAATAGTTTTTATATGATTAAATGCATGCCGAAATCATGTGTCGCACTTAGGTGCAAGCTGTTAGGATCAATGCAAAAATTAAATTTATTTTATTTATTAAATGAAATTTCAATTTTTTCAATAACAATGCATAAGTCGAATTAATTTGATTGAAATAGTGTTTATATGATCAAATGCATGCCGAAAACATGTGTCACACTTAGGTGCAAGCTATTAGGATCATTGCAAAAATTAAATTCATTTTATTTATTAAATGAATTTTCAATTCTTTCAATAACAATGCATATAGCCGAATTTATTTGATTGAAATCAAGTTTAAATGATCAAATGCATGCCAAAAACATGTGTCGCACTTGGGTGCAAGCTATTAGGATCATTGCAAAAATTAAATTTATTTTATTTATTATAAATGAAATTTTAATTTTTTCAATAACAATGCATAAAGTCGAATTAATTTGATTGAAATCGTGTTTAAATGATCAAATGCATGCCGAAAACATGTGTCGCACTTAGGTGCAAGCTGTTGGGATCATTGCAAAAATTAAATTTATTTTATTTATTAAATGAAATTTCAATTTTTTCAATAACAATGCATAAAGTCGGATATATTTGATTGAAAACGTGTTTATATGATCAAATGCATGCCGAAAACATGCGTCGCACTTAGGTGCAAGCTGTTAGGATCATTGCAAAAATTAAATTAATGTTATGTATTAAATGAAATTTCAATTTTTTCAATAACAATGCATAAAGTCGAATTAATTTGATTGAAATCGTGTTTATATGATCAAATGCATGCCGAAAACATGTGTCGCACTTAGGTGCAAGCTGTTAGGATCATTGCAAAAATTAAATTTATTTTATTTATTAAATGAAATTTCAATTTTTTCAATAACAATGAATAAAGTCGAATTAATTTGATTGAAATCGTGTTTATATGATCAAATGCATGCCGAAAACATGTGTCGCACTTAGGTGCAAGCTGTTAGGATCATTGTAAAAATTAAATTTATTTTATTTATTAAATGAAATTTCAATTTTTTCATTAACAATGCATAAAGTCAAATTTATTTGATTGAAATCAAGTTTAAAAAATCAAATGCTTGTTGAAAACATCTGTCACACTTAGGTGCAAGCTATTAGAATCATTGAAAAAATTAAATTTATTTTATTTATTAAATGAAATTTCAATTTTTTCATTTACAATGCACAAAGTCTAATTAATTTGATTGAAATCGTGGTTATATGATCAAATGCATGCCGAAAACATGTGTCGCACTTAGGTGCAAGCTATAAGGATCATTGCAAAAATTAAATTTATTTTATTTATTAAACGAAATTTCAATTTTTTCAATAACAATGCATAAAGTCGAATTAATTTGATTTAAATCGTGTTTATATGATCAAATGAGTGCCAAAACATGTGTCACACTAGGTGAAAGCCATTGGGATCATTGCCAAAATTAAATTTAATTTACTTATTAAATTAAATGTCAATTTTTTCAATAACAATGCATAAAGTCGAATTATTTGATTGAAATCATGTTTATATGATTAAATTCATGCCGAAAACTTGTGTCGCACTTAGGTGCAAGATATTAGGATCATTGCAAAAATTAAATTTATTTTATTTATTAAATGAAATTTCAATTTTTTCAATAACAATGAAACAATGAATAAAGTCGAATAAATTTGATTGAAATCGTATTTATATGATCAAATGCATGCCGAAAACATGTGTCGCACTTAGGTGCAAGCTGTTAGGATCATTGCAAAAATTAAATTTATTTTATTTATTAAATGAAAATTCAATTTTTTCAATAAAAATGCATAAAGTCAAATTTATTTGATTGAAATAAAGTTTAAAAAATCAAATGGTTGCCGAAAACATGTGTCACACTTAGGTGCAAGCTATTAGGATCATTGCAAAAATTAAATTTATTTTATTTATTAAATGAAATTTCAATTCTTTCAATAACAATGCATAAAGTTGAATTTATTTGATTAAAATTAAGTTTAAATGATCAAATGCATGCCAGAAAAATGTGTCGCACTTAGGTGCAAGATATTAGGATCATTGCAAAAATTAAATTTATTTTATTTATCAAATGAAATTTCAATTTTTTCAATTACAATGCATAAAGTCGAATTTATTTGATTAAAATCGTATTAAAATGATGAAATCCATACCTAAAACAGGTGTTGCACTTAGGTGCAAGCTGTTAGGATCATTGCAAAAATTAAATTTATTTTATTTATTAAACGAAATATCTCTTTTTTCAATAACAATGCATACAGTCGGATATTTTTGATTAAAATCGTATTTATATGATCAAATGCATGCCGAAAACATGTGTCACACTTAGGTGCAAGCTATTAGGATCATTGCAAAAATTAAATTCATTTTATTTATTAAATGAATTTTCAATTCTTTCAAAAAAATGAATAAAGCCGAATTTATTTGATTGAAATCAAGTTTAAATGATCAAATGCATGCCAAAAACATGTGTCGCACTTGGGTGCAAGCTATTAGGATCATTGCAAAAATTAAATTTATTTTATTTATTAAATGAAATTTTAATTTTTTCAATAACAATGCATAAAGTCGAATTAATTTGATTGAAATCGTGTTTAAATGATCAAATGCATGCCGAAAACATGTGTCGCACTTAGGTGCAAGCTGTTGGGATCATTGCAAAAATTAAATTTATTTTATTTATTAAATGAAATTTCAATTTTTTCAATAACAATGCATAAAGTCGGATATATTTGATTGAAAACGTGTTTATATGATCAAATGCATGCCGAAAACATGCGTCGCACTTAGGTGCAAGCTGTTAGAATCATTGCAAAAATTAAATTAATTTTATTTATTAAATTAAATTTAAATTTTTTCAATAACAATGCATAAAGTCGGATATATTTGATTGAAAACGTGTTTATATGATTAAATTCAAGCCGAAAACATGCGTCGCACTTAGGTGCAAGCTGTTAGGATCATTGCAAAAATTAAATTAATTTTATGTATTAAATGAAATTTCAATTTTTTCAATAACAATGCATAAAGTCGAATTAATTTGATTGAAATCGTGTTTATATGATCAAATGCATGCCGAAAACATGTGTCGCACTTAGGTGCAAGATATTAGGATCATTGCAAAAATTAAATTTATTTTATTTATTAAATGAAATTTCAATTTTTTCAATAACAATGCATAAAGTCGAATTAATTTGATTTAAATCGTGTTTATATGATCAAATGCATGCCGAAAACATGTGTCGCACTTAGGTGCAAGATATTAGGATCATTGCAAAAATTAAATTTATTTTATTTATTAAATGAAATTTCAATTTTTTCAATAACAATGCATAAAGTCGAATTAATTTGATTTAAATCGTGTTTATATGATCAAATGCATGCCGAAAACATGTGTCGCACTTAGGTGCAAGATATTAGGATCATTGCAAAAATTAAATTTATTTTATTTATTAAATGAAATTTCAATTTTTTCAATAACAATGCATAAAATCGAATTAATTTGATTTAAATCGTGTTTATATGATCAAATGCATGCCGAAAACATGTGTCGCACTTAGGTGCAAGATATTAGGATCATTGCAAAAATTAAATTTATTTTATTTATTAAATGAAATTTCAATTTTTTCAATAACAATGCATAAAGTCGAATTAATTTGATTGAAATCGTGTTTATATGATCAAATGCATGCCGAAAACATGTGTCGCACTTAGGTGCAAGATATTAGGATCATTGCAAAAATTAAATTTATTTTATTTATTAAATGAAATTTCAATTTTTTCAATAACAATGCATAAAGTCGAATTAATTTGATTTAAATCGTGTTTATATGATCAAATGCATGCCGAAAACATGTGTCGCACTTAGGTGCAGAATATTAGGATCATTGCAAAAATTAAATTTAATTTACTTATTAAATGAAATGTCAATTTTTTCAATAACAATGCATAAAGTCGAATTATTTGATTGAAATCGTGTTTCTATGATCAAATTAGTGCCGAAAACATGTGTCGCACTTAGGTGCAAGATATTAGGATCATTGCAAAAATTAAATTTATTTTATTTATTAAATGAAATTTCAATTCTTTCAATAACAATGCATAAAGTCGAATTTATTTGATTGAAATCAAGTTTAAATGATCAAATGCATGCTAAAAACATGTGTCGCACTTAGGTGCAAGATATAAGGATCATTGCAAAAATTAAATTTATTTTATTTATTAAAAGAAATTTCAATTTTTTCATTAACAATGCATAAAGTCAAATTTATTTGATTGAAATCAAGTTTAAAAAATCAAATGCTTGTTGAAAACATCTGTCACACTTAGGTGCAAGCTATTAGGATCATTGCAAAAATTAAATTTATTTTATTTATTAAATGAAATTTCAATTCTTTTAATAACAATGCATAGAGTCGAATTTATTTGATTAAAATCAAGTTTAAATGATCAAAAGCATGCCAAAAACATGTGTCGCACTTAGGTGCAAGATATTAGGATCATTGCAAAAATTAAATTTATTTTATTTATTAAATGTAATTTCAATTTTTTCATTACCAATGCATAAAGTCAAATTTATTTGATTGAAATCAAGTTTAAAAAATCAAATGCTTGTTGAAAACATCTGTCACACTTAGGTGCAAGCTATTAGAATCATTGCAAAAATTAAATTTATTTAATTTATTAAATGAAATTTCAATTTTTTCAATTACAATGCACAAAGTCTAATTAATTTGATTGAAATCGTGGTTATATGATCAAATGCATGCCGAAAACATGTGTCGCACTTAGGTGCAAGCTATAAGGATCATTGCAAAAATTAAATTTATTTTATTTATTAAACGAAATTTCAATTTTTTCAATAACAATGCATAAAGTCGAATTAATTTGATTTAAATCGTGTTTATATGATCAAATGAATGCCAAAACATGTGTCACACTAGGTGCAAGCCATTGGGATCATTGCAAAAATTAAATTTAATTTACTTATTAAATTAAATGTCAATTTTTTCAATAACAATGCATAAAGTCGAATTATTTGATTGAAATCGTGTTTATATGATCAAATTTATGCCGAAAACTTGTGTCGCACTTAGGTGCAAGATATTAGGATCATTGCAAAAATTAAATTTATTTTATTTATTAAATGAAATTTCAATTTTTTCAATAACAATGAAACAATGAATAAAGTCGAATAAATTTGATTGAAATCGTATTTATATGATCAAATGCATGCCGAAAACATGTGTCGCACTTAGGTGCAAGCTGTTAGGATCATTGCAAAAATTAAATTTATTTTATTTATTAAATGAAATTTCAATTTTTTCAATAAAAATGCATAAAGTCAAATTTATTTGATTGAAATAAAGTTTAAAAAATCAAATGGTTGCCGAAAACATGTGTCACACTTAGGTGCAAGCTATTAGGATCATTGCAAAAATTAAATTTATTTTATTTATTAAATGAAATTTCAATTCTTTCAATAACAATGCATAAAGTTGAATTTATTTGATTAAAATTAAGTTTAAATTATCAAATGCATGCCAGAAAAATGTGTCGCACTTAGGTGCAAGATATTAGGATCATTGCAAAAATTAAATTTATTTTATTTATCAAATGAAATTTCAATTTTTTTCAATAACAATGCATAAAGTCGAATTTATTTGATTAAAATCGTATTAAAATGATGAAATCCATACCTAAAACAGGTGTTGCACTTAGGTGCAAGCTGTTAGGATCATTGCAAAAATTAAATTTATTTTATTTATTAAACGAAATATCTCTTTTTTCAATAACAATGCATACAGTCGGATATTTTTGATTAAAATCGTATTTATATGATCAAATGCATGCCGAAAACATGTGTCACACTTAGGTGCAAGCTATTAGGATCATTGCAAAAATTAAATTCATTTTATTTATTAAATAAAATTTCAATTCTTTCAATAACAATGCTTAAAGCCGAATTTATTTGATTGAAATCAAGTTGAAATGGTCAAATGCATGCCAAAAACATGTGTCGCACTTAGGTGCAAACTATTAGGATCATTGCAAAAATTATATTTATTTTATTTATTAAATGAAATTTCAATTTTTTCAATAACAATGCATAAAGTCGAATTAATTTGATTGAAATAGTGTTTATATGATTAAATGCATGCCGAAATCATGTGTCGCACTTAGGTGCAAGCTGTTAGGATCAATGCAAAAATTAAATTTATTTTATTTATTAAATGAAATTTCAATTTTTTCAATAACAATGCATAAGTCGAATTAATTTGATTAAAATAGTGTTTATATGATCAAATGCATGCCGAAAACATGTGTCACACTTAGGTGCAAGCTATTAGGATCATTGCAAAAATTAAATTCATTTTATTTATTAAATGAATTTTCATTTCTTTCCATAACAATGCATAAAGCCGAATTTATTTGATTGAAATCAAGTTTAAATGATCAAATGCATGCCAAAAACATGTGTTTCACTTGGGTGCAAGCTATTGGGATCATTGCAAAAATTATATTTATTTTATTTATTAAATGAAATTTTAATTTTTTCAATAACAATGCATAAAGTCGAATTAATTTGATTGAAATCGTGTTTAAATGATCAAATGCATGCCGAAAACATGTGTCGCACTAAGGTGCAAGCTGTTGGGATCATTGCAAAAATTAAATTTATTTTATTTATTAAATGAAATTTCAATTTTTTCAATAACAATGCATAAAGTCGGATATATTTGATTGAAAACGTGTTTATATGATCAAATGCATGCCGAAAACATGTGTCGCACTTAGGTGCAAGCTGTTAGGATCATTGCAAAAATTAAATTTATTTTATTTATTAAATGAAATTTCAATTTTTTCAATAACAATGCATAAAGTCGAAATAATTTGATTTAAATCGTGTTTATATGATCAAATGCATGCCGAAAACATGTGTCGCACTTAGGTGCAAGATATTAGGATCATTGCAAAAATTAAATTTAATTTACTTATTAAATGAAATGTCAATTTTTTCAATAACAATGCATAAAGTCGAATTAATTGATTGAAATCGTGTTTATATGATCAAATTAGTGCCGAAAACATGTGTCGCACTTAGGTGCAAGATATTAGGATCATTGCAAAAATTAAATTTATTTTATTTATTAAATGAAATTTCAATTCCTTCAATAACAATGCATAAAGTCGAATTTATTTGATTGAAATCAAGTTTAAATGATCAAATGCATGCCAAAAACATATATCGCACTTAGGTGCAAGATATAAGGATCATTGCAAAAATTAAATTTATTTTATTTATTAAAAGAAATTTCAATTTTTTCATTAACAATGCATAAAGTCAAATTTATTTGATTGAAATCAAGTTTAAAAAATCAAATGCTTGTTGAAAACATCTGTCACACTTAGGTGCAAGCTATTAGGATCATTGCAAAAATTAAATTTATTTTATTTATTAAATGAAATTTCAATTCTTTCAATAACAATGCATAGAGTCGAATTTATTTGATTGAAATCAAGTTTAAATGATCAAAAGCATGCCAAAAACATGTGTCGCACTTAGGTGCAAGATATTAGGATCATTGCAAAAATTAAATTTATTTTATTTATTAAATGAAATTTCAATTTCTTCATTAACAATGCATAAAGTCAAATTTATTTGATTGAAATCAAGTGTAAAAAATCAAATGCTTGTTGAAAACATCTGTCACACTTAGGTGCAAGCTATTAGGATCATTGCAAAAATTAAATTTATTTTATTTATTAAATGAAATTTCAATTTTTTCAATTACAATGCACAAAGTCTAATTAATTTGATTGAAATCGTGGTTATATGATCAAATGCATGATGAAAACATGTGTCGCACTTAGGTGCAAGCTATAAGGATCATTGCAAAAATTAAATTTATTTTATTTATTAAACGAAATTTCAATTTTTTCAATAACAATGCATAAAGTCGATTTAATTTAATTTAAATCGTGTTTATATGATCAAATGAATGTCAAAACATGTGTCGCACTAGGTGCAAGCCATTGGGATCATTGCAAAAATTAAATCTAATTTACTTATTAAATTAAATGTCAATTTTTTCAATAACAATGCATAAAGTCGAATTATTTGATTGAAATCGTGTTTATATGATCAAATTCATGCCGAAAACTTGTGTCGCACTTAGGTGCAAGATATTAGGATCATTGCAAAAATTAAATTTATTTTATTTATTAAATGAAATTTCAATTTTTTCAATAACAATGAAACAATGAATAAAGTCGAATAAATTTGATTGAAATCGTGTTTATATGATCAAATGCATGCCAAAAACATGTGTCGCACTTAGGTGCAAGCTATTAGGATTATTGCAAAAATTAAATTTATTTTATTTATTAAATGAAATGTCAATTTTTTCAAAAACAATGCATAAAGTCGAATTAATTGATTGAAATCGTGTTATTATTATCAAATGCATGCCGAAAACTTATGTCACACTTAGGTGCAAGCTACTAGGATTATTGCAAAAATTAAATTTATTTGATTTATTAAATGAAATTTCAATTTTTTCAATAACAATGCATAAAGTCGAATTTATTTAATTGAAATCAAGTTTAAAAAATCAAATGCATGCCGAAAACATGTCACACTTAGGTGCAAGATATTAGGATCATTGCAAAAATTAAATTTATTTTATTTATTAAATTGAATTTTAATTTTTTCAATAACAATGCATAAAGTGGAATTTATTTGATTAAAATCGTATTTAAATGATCAAATCCATGCCTAAAACATGTGTCGCACTTAGGTGCAAGCTATTAGGATCATTGCAAAAATTAAATTTATTTTATTTATTAAATGAAATTTCAATTTTTTTAAATAACAATGCATAAAGTCGAATTTTTTTGATTGAAATCAAGTTTAAAAAATCAAATGCATGCCGAAAACATGTGTCACACTTAGGTGCAAGCTATTAGGATCATTGCAAAAATTAAATTTATTTTATTTATTAAATGGAATTTCAATTTTTACAAATTTATTTTATTTATTAAATGGAATTTCAATTTTTACAATAACAATGCATAAAGTCGAATTTATTTGATTAAAATCGTATTTAAATGATCAAATCCATGCCTAAAACATTTGTCGCACTTAGGTGCAAGCAATTAGGATCATTGCAAAAATTAAATTTATTTTATTTATTAATTGAAATTTCAATTTTTTCAATAACAATGCATAAACTCGAATTAATTTGATTAAAATCGTGTTTATATGATCAAATGAATGCCGAAAACATGATTCGCACTTAGGTGCAAGCTATTAGGATCATTGCAAAAATTAAATTTTATTTATTTATTGAATGAAATTTCAATTTTTTCAAAAACAATGAATAAAGTCGAATTTATTTGATTGAAATCGTGTTTATATGATCAAATCCATGCCGAAAACATGTGTCGCACTTAGGTGCAAGCTATTAGGATTATTGCAAAAATGAAATTTAATTTATTTATTAAATGAAAGGTCAATTTTTTCAAAAACAATGCATAGGGTCGAATTAATTTGATTAAAATCGTGTTTTTATGATCAAATGCATGCCGAAATCATGTGTCACACTTAGGTGCAAGCTATTAGGATCATTGCAAAAATTAAATTTATTTTATTTATTAAATGAAATTTCAATTTTTTCAATAACAATGCATAAAGTCGAATTAATTTGATTTAAATCGTGTTTATATGATCAAATGCATGCCGAAAACATGTGTCGCACTTAGGTGCAAGCTATAAGGATCATTGCAAAAATTAAATTTATTTTATTTATTAAATGAAATTTCAATTTTTTCAATAACAATGCATAAAGTCGAATTAATTTGATTGAAATCGTGTTTAAATGATCAAATGCATGCCGAAAACATGTGTCGCACTTAGGTGCAAGCTATAAGGATCATTGCAAAAATTCAATTTATTTTATTTATTAAATGAAATTTCAATTTTTTCAATAACAATGCATAAAGTCGAATTAATTTGATTTAAATCGTGTTTATATGATCAAATGCATGCCGAAAACATGTGTCGCACTTAGGTGCAAGCTATAAGGATCATTGCAAAAATTAAATTTATTTTATTTATTAAATGAAATTTCAATTTTTTCAATAACAATGCATAAAGTCGAATTAATTTGATTGAAATCGTGTTTAAATGATCAAATGCATGCCGAAAACATGTGTCGCACTTAGGTGCAAGCTGTTGGGATCATTGCAAAAATTAAATTTATTTTATTTATTAAATGAAATTTCAATTTTTTCAATAACAATGCATAAAGTCGGATATATTTGATTGAAAACGTGTTTATATGATCAAATGCATGCCGAAAACATGCGTCGCACTTAGGTGCAAGCTGTTAGGATCATTGCAAAAATTAAATTAATGTTATGTATTAAATGAAATTTCAATTTTTTCAATAACAATGCATAAAGTCGAATTAATTTGATTGAAATCGTGTTTATATGATCAAATGCATGCCGAAAACATGTGTCGCACTTAGGTGCAAGCTGTTAGGATCATTGCAAAAATTAAATTTATTTTATTTATTAAATGAAATTTCAATTTTTTCATTTACAATGCACAAAGTCTAATTAATTTGATTGAAATCGTGGTTATATGATCAAATGCATGCCGAAAACATGTGTCGCACTTAGGTGCAAGCTATAAGGATCATTGCAAAAATTAAATTTATTTTATTTATTAAACGAAATTTCAATTTTTTCAATAACAATGCATAAAGTCGAATTAATTTGATTTAAATCGTGTTTATATGATCAAATGAGTGCCAAAACATGTGTCACACTAGGTGAAAGCCATTGGGATCATTGCCAAAATTAAATTTAATTTACTTATTAAATTAAATGTCAATTTTTTCAATAACAATGCATAAAGTCGAATTATTTGATTGAAATCATGTTTATATGATTAAATTCATGCCGAAAACTTGTGTCGCACTTAGGTGCAAGATATTAGGATCATTGCAAAAATTAAATTTATTTTATTTATTAAATGAAATTTCAATTTTTTCAATAACAATGAAACAATGAATAAAGTCGAATAAATTTGATTGAAATCGTATTTATATGATCAAATGCATGCCGAAAACATGTGTCGCACTTAGGTGCAAGCTGTTAGGATCATTGCAAAAATTAAATTTATTTTATTTATTAAATGAAAATTCAATTTTTTCAATAAAAATGCATAAAGTCAAATTTATTTGATTGAAATAAAGTTTAAAAAATCAAATGGTTGCCGAAAACATGTGTCACACTTAGGTGCAAGCTATTAGGATCATTGCAAAAATTAAATTTATTTTATTTATTAAATGAAATTTCAATTCTTTCAATAACAATGCATAAAGTTGAATTTATTTGATTAAAATTAAGTTTAAATGATCAAATGCATGCCAGAAAAATGTGTCGCACTTAGGTGCAAGATATTAGGATCATTGCAAAAATTAAATTTATTTTATTTATCAAATGAAATTTCAATTTTTTCAATTACAATGCATAAAGTCGAATTTATTTGATTAAAATCGTATTAAAATGATGAAATCCATACCTAAAACAGGTGTTGCACTTAGGTGCAAGCTGTTAGGATCATTGCAAAAATTAAATTTATTTTATTTATTAAACGAAATATCTCTTTTTTCAATAACAATGCATACAGTCGGATATTTTTGATTAAAATCGTATTTATATGATCAAATGCATGCCGAAAACATGTGTCACACTTAGGTGCAAGCTATTAGGATCATTGCAAAAATTAAATTCATTTTATTTATTAAATGAAATTTCAATTCTTTCAATAACAATGCTTAAAGCCGAATTTATTTGATTGAAATCAAGTTGAAATGATCAAATGCATGCCAAAAACATGTGTCGCACTTAGGTGCAAGCTATTAGGATCATTGCAAAAATTATATTTATTTTATTTATTAAATGAAATTTCAATTTTTTCAATAACAATGCATAAAGTCGAATTAATTTGATTGAAATAGTTTTTATATGATTAAATGCATGCCGAAATCATGTGTCGCACTCAGGTGCAAGCTATTAGGATCATTGCAAAAATTAAGTTCATTTTATTTATTAAATGAATTTTCAATTCTTTCAAAAAAATGAATAAAGCCGAATTTATTTGATTGAAATCAAGTTTAAATGATCAAATGCATGCCAAAAACATGTGTCGCACTTGGGTGCAAGCTATTAGGATCATTGCAAAAATTAAATTTATTTTATTTATTAAATGAAATTTTAATTTTTTCAATAACAATGCATAAAGTCGAATTAATTTGATTGAAATCGTGTTTAAATGATCAAATGCATGCCGAAAACATGTGTCGCACTTAGGTGCAAGCTGTTGGGATCATTGCAAAAATTAAATTTATTTTATTTATTAAATGAAATTTCAATTTTTTCAATAACAATGCATAAAGTCGGATATATTTGATTTAAAACGTGTTTATATGATCAAATGCATGCCGAAAACATGCGTCGCACTTAGGTGCAAGCTGTTAGAATCATTGCAAAAATTAAATTAATTTTATTTATTAAATTAAATTTAAATTTTTTCAATAACAATGCATAAAGTCGGATATATTTGATTGAAAACGTGTTTATATGATTAAATTCAAGCCGAAAACATGCGTCGCACTTAGGTGCAAGCTGTTAGGATCATTGCAAAAATTAAATTAATTTTATGTATTAAATGAAATTTCAATTTTTTCAATAACAATGCATAAAGTCGAATTAATTTGATTGAAATCGTGTTTATATGATCAAATGCATGCCGAAAACATGTGTCGCACTTAGGTGCAAGATATTAGGATCATTGCAAAAATTAAATTTATTTTATTTATTAAATGAAATTTCAATTTTTTCAATAACAATGCATAAAGTCGAATTAATTTGATTTAAATCGTGTTTATATGATCAAATGCATGCCGAAAACATGTGTCGCACTTAGGTGCAAGATATTAGGATCATTGCAAAAATTAAATTTATTTTATTTATTAAATGAAATTTCAATTTTTTCAATAACAATGCATAAAGTCGAATTAATTTGATTTAAATCGTGTTTATATGATCAAATGCATGCCGAAAACATGTGTCGCACTTAGGTGCAAGATATTAGGATCATTGCAAAAATTAAATTTATTTTACTTATTAAATGAAATTTCAATTTTTTCAATAACAATGCATAAAGTCGAATTAATTTGATTTAAATCGTGTTTATATGATCAAATGCATGCCGAAAACATGTGTCGCACTTAGGTGCAAGATATTAGGATCATTGCAAAAATTAAATTTATTTTATTTATTAAATGAAATTTCAATTTTTTCAATAACAATGCATAAAGTCGAATTAATTTGATTGAAATCGTGTTTATATGATCAAATGCATGCCGAAAACATGTGTCGCACTTAGGTGCAAGATATTAGGATCATTGCAAAAATTAAATTTATTTTATTTATTAAATGAAATTTCAATTTTTTCAATAACAATGCATAAAGTCGAATTAATTTGATTTAAATCGTGTTTATATGATCAAATGCATGCCGAAAACATGTGTCGCACTTAGGTGCAAGATATTAGGATCATTGCAAAAATTAAATTTAATTTACTTATTAAATGAAATGTCAATTTTTTCAATAACAATGCATAAAGTCGAATTATTTGATTGAAATCGTGTTTATATGATCAAATTAGTGCCGAAAACATGTGTCGCACTTAGGTGCAAGATATTAGGATCATTGCAAAAATTAAATTTATTTTATTTATTAAATGAAATTTCAATTCTTTCAATAACAATGCATAAAGTCGAATTTATTTGATTGAAATCAAGTTTAAATGATCAAATGCATGCTAAAAACATGTGTCGCACTTAGGTGCACGATATAAGGATCATTGCAAAAATTAAATTTATTTTATTTATTAAAAGAAATTTCAATTTTTTCATTAACAATGCATAAAGTCAAATTTATTTGATTGAAATCAAGTTTAAAAAATCAAATGCTTGTTGAAAACATCTGTCACACTTAGGTGCAAGCTATTAGGATCATTGCAAAAATTAAATTTATTTTATTTATTAAATGAAATTTCAATTCTTTTAATAACAATGCATAGAGTCGAATTTATTTGATTAAAATCAAGTTTAAATGATCAAAAGCATGCCAAAAACATGTGTCGCACTTAGGTGCAAGATATTAGGATCATTGCAAAAATTAAATTTATTTTATTTATTAAATGTAATTTCAATTTATTCATTACCAATGCATAAAGTCAAATTTATTTGATTGAAATCAAGTTTAAAAAATCAAATGCTTGTTGAAAGCATCTGTCACACTTAGGTGCAAGCTATTAGAATCATTGCAAAAATTAAATTTATTTAATTTATTAAATGAAATTTCAATTTTTTCAATTACAATGCACAAAGTCTAATTAATTTGATTGAAATCGTGGTTATATGATCAAATGCATGCCGAAAACATGTGTCGCACTTAGGTGCAAGCTATAAGGATCATTGCAAAAATTAAATTTATTTTATTTATTAAACGAAATTTCAATTTTTTCAATAACAATGCATAAAGTCGAATTAATTTGATTTAAATCGTGTTTATATGATCAAATGAATGCCAAAACATGTGTCACACTAGGTGCAAGCCATTGGGATCATTGCAAAAATTAAATTTAATTTACTTATTAAATTAAATGTCAATTTTTTCAATAACAATGCATAAAGTCGAATTATTTGATTGAAATCGTGTTTATATGATCAAATTTATGCCGAAAACTTGTGTCGCACTTAGGTGCAAGATATTAGGATCATTGCAAAAATTAAATTTATTTTATTTATTAAATGAAATTTCAATTTTTTCAATAACAATGAAACAATGAATAAAGTCGAATAAATTTGATTGAAATCGTATTTATATGATCAAATGCATGCCGAAAACATGTGTCGCACTTAGGTGCAAGCTGTTAGGATCATTGCAAAAATTAAATTTATTTTATTTATTAAATGAAATTTCAATTTTTTCAATAAAAATGCATAAAGTCAAATTTATTTGATTGAAATAAAGTTTAAAAAATCAAATGGTTGCCGAAAACATGTGTCACACTTAGGTGCAAGCTATTAGGATCATTGCAAAAATTAAATTTATTTTATTTATTAAATGAAATTTCAATTCTTTCAATAACAATGCATAAAGTTGAATTTATTTGATTAAAATTAAGTTTAAATGATCAAATGCATGCCAGAAAAATGTGTCGCACTTAGGTGCAAGATATTAGGATCATTGCAAAAATTAAATTTATTTTATTTATCAAATGAAATTTAAATTTTTTCAATAACAATGCATAAAGTCGAATTTATTTGATTAAAATCGTATTAAAATGATGAAATCCATACCTAAAACAGGTGTTGCACTTAGGTGCAAGCTGTTAGGATCATTGCAAAAATTAAATTTATTTTATTTATTACACGAAATATCTCTTTTTTCAATAACAATGCATACAGTCGGATATTTTTGATTAAAATCGTATTTATATGATCAAATGCATGCCGAAAACATGTGTCACACTTAGGTGCAAGCTATTAGGATCATTGCAAAAATTAAATTCATTTTATTTATTAAATAAAATTTCAATTCTTTCAATAACAATGCTTAAAGCCGAATTTATTTGATTGAAATCAAGTTGAAATGGTCAAATGCATGCCAAAAACATGTGTCGCACTTAGGTGCAAACTATTAGGATCATTGCAAAAATTATATTTATTTTATTTATTAAATGAAATTTCAATTTTTTCAATAACAATGCATAAAGTCGAATTAATTTGATTGAAATAGTGTTTATATGATTAAATGCATGCCGAAATCATGTGTCGCACTTAGGTGCAAGCTGTTAGGATCAATGCAAAAATTAAATTTATTTTATTTATTAAATGAAATTTCAATTTTTTCAATAACAATGCATAAGTCGAATTAATTTGATTAAAATAGTGTTTATATGATCAAATGCATGCCGAAAACATGTGTCACACTTAGGTGCAAGCTATTAGGATCATTGCAAAAATTAAATTCATTTTATTTATTAAATGAATTTTCATTTCTTTCCATAACAATGCATAAAGCCGAATTTATTTGATTGAAATCAAGTTTAAATGATCAAATGCATGCCAAAAACATGTGTTGCACTTGGGTGCAAGCTATTGGGATCATTGCAAAAATTATATTTATTTTATTTATTAAATGAAATTTTAATTTTTTCAATAACAATGCATAAAGTCGAATTAATTTGATTGAAATCGTGTTTAAATGATCAAATGCATGCCGAAAACATGTGTCGCACTAAGGTGCAAGCTGTTGGGATCATTGCAAAAATTAAATTTATTTTATTTATTAAATGAAATTTCAATTTTTTCAATAACAATGCATAAAGTCGGATATATTTGATTGAAAACGTGTTTATATGATCAAATGCATGCCGAAAACATGTGTCGCACTTAGGTGCAAGCTGTTAGGATCATTGCAAAAATTAAATTTATTTTATTTATTAAATGAAATTTCAATTTTTTCAATAACAATGCATAAAGTCGAAATAATTTGATTTAAATCGTGTTTATATGATCAAATGCATGCCGAAAACATGTGTCGCACTTAGGTGCAAGATATTAGGATCATTGCAAAAATTAAATTTAATTTACTTATTAAATGAAATGTCAATTTTTTCAATAACAATGCATAAAGTCGAATTAATTGATTGAAATCGTGTTTATATGATCAAATTAGTGCCGAAAACATGTGTCGCACTTAGGTGCAAGATATTAGGATCATTGCAAAAATTAAATTTATTTTATTTATTAAATGAAATTTCAATTCCTTCAATAACAATGCATAAAGTCGAATTTATTTGATTGAAATCAAGTTTAAATGATAAAATGCATGCCAAAAACATATATCGCACTTAGGTGCAAGATATAAGGATCATTGCAAAAATTAAATTTATTTTATTTATTAAAAGAAATTTCAATTTTTTCATTAACAATGCATAAAGTCAAATTTATTTGATTGAAATCAAGTTTAAAAAATCAAATGCTTGTTGAAAACATCTGTCACACTTAGGTGCAAGCTATTAGGATCATTGCAAAAATTAAATTTATTTTATTTATTAAATGAAATTTCAATTCTTTCAATAACAATGCATAGAGTCGAATTTATTTGATTGAAATCAAGTTTAAATGATCAAAAGCATGCCAAAAACATGTGTCGCACTTAGGTGCAAGATATTAGGATCATTGCAAAAATTAAATTTATTTTATTTATTAAATGAAATTTCAATTTCTTCATTAACAATGCATAAAGTCAAATTTATTTGATTGAAATCAAGTTTAAAAAATCAAATGCTTGTTGAAAACATCTGTCACACTTAGGTGCAAGCTATTAGGATCATTGCAAAAATTAAATTTATTTTATTTATTAAATGAAATTTCAATTTTTTCAATTACAATGCACAAAGTCTAATTAATTTGATTGAAATCGTGGTTATATGATCAAATGCATGATGAAAACATGTGTCGCACTTAGGTGCAAGCTATAAGGATCATTGCAAAAATTAAATTTATTTTATTTATTAAACGAAATTTCAATTTTTTCAATAACAATGCATAAAGTCGATTTAATTTAATTGAAATCGTGTTTATATGATCAAATGAATGTCAAAACATGTGTCGCACTAGGTGCAAGCCATTGGGATCATTGCAAAAATTAAATCTAATTTACTTATTAAATTAAATGTCAATTTTTTCAATAACAATGCATAAAGTCGAATTATTTGATTGAAATCGTGTTTATATGATCAAATTCATGCCGAAAACTTGTGTCGCACTTAGGTGCAAGATATTAGGATCATTGCAAAAATTAAATTTATTTTATTTATTAAATGAAATTTCAATTTTTTCAATAACAATGAAACAATGAATAAAGTCGAATAAATTTGATTGAAATCGTGTTTATATGATCAAATGCATGCCGAAAACATGTGTCGCACTTAGGTGCAAGCTATTAGGATTATTGCAAAAATTAAATTTATTTTATTTATTAAATGAAATGTCAATTTTTTCAAAAACAATGCATAAAGTCGAATTAATTGATTGAAATCGTGTTATTATTATCAAATGCATGCCGAAAACTTATGTCACACTTAGGTGCAAGCTACTAGGATTATTGCAAAAATTAAATTTATTTGATTTATTAAATGAAATTTCAATTTTTTCAATAACAATGCATAAAGTCGAATTTATTTAATTGAAATCAAGTTTAAAAAATCAAATGCATGCCGAAAACATGTCACACTTAGGTGCAAGATATTAGGATCATTGCAAAAATTAAATTTATTTTATTTATTAAATGGAATTTTAATTTTTTCAATAACAATGCATAAAGTGGAATTTATTTGATTAAAATCGTATTTAAATGATCAAATCCATGCCTAAAACATGTGTCGCACTTAGGTGCAAGCTATTAGGATCATTGCAAAAATTAAATTTATTTTATTTATTAAATGAAATTTCAATTTTTTTAAATAACAATGCATAAAGTCGAATTTTTTTGATTGAAATCAAGTTTAAAAAATCAAATGCATGCCGAAAACATGTGTCACACTTAGGTGCAAGCTATTAGGATCATTGCAAAAATTAAATTTATTTTATTTATTAAATGGAATTTCAATTTTTACAAATTTATTTTATTTATTAAATGGAATTTCAATTTTTACAATAACAATGCATAAAGTCGAATTTATTTGATTAAAATCGTATTTAAATGATCAAATCCATGCCTAAAACATTTGTCGCACTTAGGTGCAAGCAATTAGGATCATTGCAAAAATTAAATTTATTTTAATTATTAATTGAAATTTCAATTTTTTCAATAACAATGCATAAACTCGAATTAATTTGATTAAAATCGTGTTTATATGATCAAATGAATGCCGAAAACATGATTCGCACTTAGGTGCAAGCTATTAGGATCATTGCAAAAATTAAATTTTATTTATTTATTGAATGAAATTTCAATTTTTTCAAAAACAATGAATAAAGTCGAATTTATTTGTTTGAAATCGTGTTTATATGATCAAATCCATGCCGAAAACATGTGTCGCACTTAGGTGCAAGCTATTAGGATTATTGCAAAAATGAAATTTAATTTATTTATTAAATGAAAGGTCAATTTTTTCAAAAACAATGCATAGGGTCGAATTAATTTGATTAAAATCGAGTTTTTATGATCAAATGCATGCCGAAATCATGTGTCACACTTAGGTGCAAGCTATTAGGATCATTGCAAAAATTAAATTTATTTTATTTATTAAATGAAGTTTCAATTTTTTCAATAACAATGCATAAAGTCGAATTAATTTGATTGAAATCGTGTTTATATGATCAAATGCATGCCGAAAACATGTGTCGCACTTAGGTGCAAGCTATAAGGATCATTGCAAAAATTCAATTTATTTTATTTATTAAATGAAATTTCAATTTTTTCAATAACAATGCATAAAGTCGAATTAATTTGATTTAAATCGTGTTTATATGATCAAATGCATGCCGAAAACATGTGTCGCACTTAGGTGCAAGCTATAAGGATCATTGCAAAAATTAAATTTATTTTATTTATTAAATGAAATTTCAATTTTTTCAATAACAATGCATAAAGTCGAATTAATTTGATTGAAATCGTGGTTATATGATCAAATGCATGCCGAAAACTTGTGTCGCACTTAGGTGCAAGCTATAAGGATCATTGCAAAAATTAAATTTATTTTATTTATGAAATGAAATTTCAATTTTTTCAATAACAATGCATAAAGTCGAATTAGTTTGATTTAAATCGTGTTTATATGATCAAATGTATGCCGAAAACATGTGTCGCACTTAGGTGCAAGCCATTGGGATCATTGCAAAAATTAAATTTAATTTACTTATTAAATGAAATGTCAATTTTTTCAATAACAATACATAAAGTCGAATTATTTGATTGAAATCGTGTTTATATGATCAAATTCATGCTGAAAACATGTGTCGCACTTGGGTGCAAGCTGTTAGGATCATTGCAAAAATTAAATTTATTTTATTTATTAAATGAAATTTCAATTTTTTCAAAAACAATGCTTAAAGTCGAATTAATTTGATTGAAATGGTGTTTATATGATCAAATGCATGCCAAAAACATGTGTCACACTTAGGTGCAAGCCATTAGGATCATTGCAAAAATTAAATTTATTTTATTTATTAAATGAAATTTCAATTTTTTCAATAACAATGCATAAAGTCGAATTAATTTGATTGAAATCGTGTTTATATGATCAAATGCATGCTAAAAACATGTGTCACACTTAGGTGCAAGCCATTAGGATCATTGCAAAAATTAAATTTATTTTATTTATTAAATGAAATTTCAATTTTTTCAATAACAATGCATAAAGTCGTATTAATTTGATTGAAATCGTGTTTATATGATTAAATGCATGCCGAAAACATGTGTCGCACTTAGCTGCAAGCTGTAAGTATCATTGCAAAAATTAAATTTATTTTATTTATTAAATGAAATTTAAATTTTTTCAATAAAGATGCATAAAGTCAGATTTATTTGATTGAAATCAAGTTTAAAAAATCAAATGCATGCCGAAAACATGTGTCACACTTAGGTGCAAGTTGTTAGGATCATTGCAAAAATTAAATTTATTTTATTTATTAAATGGAATTTCAATTTTTTCAATAACAATAAATAAAGTCGAATTTATTTGATTAAAATCGTATTTAAATGATCAAATCCATGCGTAAAACATGTGTCGCACTTAGGTGCAAGCTGTTAGGATCATTGCAAAAATTAAATTTATTTTATTTATTAAATGAAATTTCAATTTTTTCAATAACAATGCATAAAGTCGAATTTATTTGATTAAAATCGTATTAAAATGATCAAATCCATACCTAAAACAGGTGTTGCACTTAGGTGCAAGCTGTTAGGATCATTGCAAAAATTAAATTTATTTTATTTATTAAACGAAATATCTCTTTTTTCAATAACAATGCATACAGTCGGATATTTTTGATTGAAATCGTATTTATATGATCAAATGCATGCCGAAAACATGTGTCACACTTAGGTGCAAGCTATTAGGATCATTGCAAAAATTAAATTCATTTTATTTATTAAATGAAATTTCAATTCTTTCAATAACAATGCTTAAAGCCGAATTTGTTTGATTGAAATCAAGTTGAAATGATCAAATGCATGCCAAAAACATGTGTCGCACTTAGGTGCAAGCTATTAGGATCATTGCAAAAATTATATTTATTTTATTTATTAAATGAAATTTCAGTTTTTTCAATAACAATGCATAAAGTCGAATTAATTTGATTGAAATAGTGTTTATATGATTAAATGCATGCCGAAATCATGTGTCGCACTTAGGTGCAAGCTGTTAGGATCAATGCAAAAATTAAATTTATTTTATTTATTAAATGAAATTTCAATTTTTTCAATAACAATGCATAAAGTCGAATTAATTTGATTGAAATAGTGTTTATATGATCAAATGCATGCCGAAAACATGTGTCACACTTAGGTGCAAGCTATTAGGATCAATGCAAAACTTAAATTCATTTTATTTATTAAATGAAATTTCAATTCTTTCAATAACAATGCATAAAGCCGAATTTATTTAATTGAAATCAAGTTTAAATGATCAAATGCATGCCAAAAACATGTGTCGCACTTGGGTGCAAGCTATTAGGATCATTGCAAAAATTAAATTTATTTTATTTATTAAATGAAATTTTAATTTTTTCAATAACAATGCATAAAGCCGAATTAATTTGATTGCAATCGTGTTTAAATGATCAAATGCATGCCGAAAACATGTGTCGCACTTAGGTGCAAGCTGTTGGGATCATTGCAAAAATTAAATTTATTTTATTTATTAACCCTGCTGTTCTGCTCGCGAGGCCTATACACTTGTGCTCTTCGGGTCATATTGACCCAGGCATCCTAAATTGTGAGAAAATAATTAGGGACACAAAAAAATACTCAATTTTCAATTCAAATTTATTATAGTTGGGATAAAACATACTGTTTAACAATTATATGTCATAAATTAAACAATTATATAATAATATAATTATATTTACACATGATATTTTTTGAAAATCGTACTGCGACATGGTTGCTAGAAAAATTGGTCTGCCTGTTTCACTATCCCACAAACTTTTTGTTGATTCGCCATGTGACTTGTATACTCCAGATAGTAATAGTAGTCCAATATATGCTTCCATTTTTATTGCATCTATTTTATTTCACATATCGCCGAAAACAGTTTTTCCTTCTAAGTTGGTCATATCCAATAACATTTTCTGGGCTTGATTATTGAATACAACAGAGGAGGATGACTTTATATCATCGATTCTAGCTGTTGACTATTTTGTAGGGCCGGGAGTAAATTTTATAATATTTGATACAGATGTACATCCATATACAGGTAATGGTTCCAGCATTCAATTTATATTTTTATTTTTTGATTCGACTATTATCACTTTGGGTTGTATCGGAAAATTGTTGTCTCTTTCTGAATCACAATTTGAGTCAGAATAATCACTACACTCACTTAGATGGTCCTCATCTTCTGTTACTAGTTTATCACTATCGGAAGCATTTGCAAGGATTTTCAACTCTGCTTCACTAAGAACACGCTTTGCCACTATTGATTTTGTATGATGTATACTCAAATGAAACCAAAATAAAACAATTGATAATTTTGGAATGTCTAGGTTTATATACTATATTACCATAATTGCATAATCTCAGCGGGGGACAATTCGCAATTGAACCGAATCGGATTATCGCGGTAATTAGAGTGATTCTTTGAAATATATGTGGGTGCCGACATTTTCATCATAACAAATACCTGGATATGTAATACTAATCATAATCCTAATGAACACACTGCAGACTGTACCAAAAAAACATTTCAAAATTTATAATATATTAACTGGGTCAATATGACCCGAACATGACAGCTGTAACAATGTTATCTAACAAAGTTGATATTGTTATTTTTTTTGAGAAAACAAAATGCAATTGTCTAACAATACCATGTACACAAAGTCATTCATTTTTAGGAAAATAAAATAAATTTATAGAAAGTTATAAGCATATAAATTTCATTTCGGGTCAAATAGACCCGAAGGACACAGCAGGGTTAAATGAAATTTCAATTATTTCAATAACAATGCATAAAGTCGGATATATTTGATTAAAAACGTGTTTATATGATCAAATGCATGCCGAAAACATGCGTCGCACTTAGGTGCAAGCTGTTAGGATCATTGCAAAAATTAAATTTATTTTATGTATTAAATGAAATTTCAATTTTTTCAATAACAATGCATAAAGTCGAATTAAATTGATTGAAATCGTGTTTATATGATCAAATGCATGCCGAAAACATGTGTCGCACTTAGGTGCAAGCTGTTAGGATCATTGCAAAAATTAAATTTATTTTATTTATTAAATGAAATTTCAATTTTTTCAATAACAATGCATAAAGTCGAATTAATTTGATTTAAATCGTGTTTATATGATCAAATGCATGCCGAAAACATGTGTCGCACTTAGGTGCAAGATATTAGGATCATTGCAAAAATTAAATTTAATTTACTTATTAAATGAAATGTCAATTTTTTCAATAACAATGCATAAAGTCGAATTATTTGATTGAAATCGTGTTTATATGATCAAATTAGTGCCGAAAACATGTGTTGCACTTAGGTGCAAGATATTAGGATCATTGCAAAAATTAAATTTATTTTATTTATTAAATGAAATTTAAATTCTTTCAATAACAATACATAAAGTCTAATTAATTTGATTGAAATCGTGTTTATATGTTCAATTGCATGCCAAAAACATTTGTCGCACTTAGGTGCAAGCTATTAGGATCATTGCAAAAATTAAATTTATTTTATTTATTGAATGAAATTTCAATTTTTTCAATAACAATGCATAAAGTCGAATTAATTTGATTGAAATCGTGTTTATATGATCAAATGCATTCCGAAAACATGTGTCGCACTTAGGTGCAAGCCATAAGGATCATTGCAAAAATTAAATTTATTTTATTTATTAAATGAAATTTCAATTTTTTCAATAACAATGAATAAAGTCGAATTAATTTGATTAAAAACGTGTTTATATGATCAAATGCATGCCGAAAACATGTGTCACACTTAGGTGCAAGCCATAAGGATCATTGCAAAAATTAAATTTATTTTATTTATTAAATGAAATTTCAATTTTGTCAAAAACAATGCTTAAAGTCGAATTACTTTGATTGAAATCGTGTTTATATGATCAAATGCATGCCGAAAACATGTGTCACACTTAGGTGCAAGCCATAAGGATCATTGCAAAAATTAAATTTGTTTTATTTATTAAATGAAATTTCAATTTTTTCAAAAACAATGCTTACAGTCGAATTAATTTAAATGAAATCGTGTCTATATGAACTAATGCATGCCGAAAACATGTGTCACACTTAGGTGCAAGCCATAAGGATCATTGCAAAAATTAAATTTATTTTATTTATTAAATGAAATTTCAATTTTTTCAATAACAATGCATAAAGTCGAATTAAGTTGATTAAAATCGTGTTTATATGTTCAATTGCATGCCGAAAACATTTGTCGCACTTAGGTGCAAGCTATTAGGATCATTGCAAAAATTAAATTTATTTTATTTATTAAATGAAATTTCAATTTTTTCAATAACAATGCATAAAGTCGAATTAATTTGATTGAAATCGTGTTTATATGATCAAATGCATGCCGAAAACATGTGTCGCACTTAGGTGCAAGCTGTTAGGATCATTGCAAAAATTAAATTTATTTTATTTATTAAATGAAATTTCAATTTTTTCAATAACAATGCATAAAGTCGGATATATTTGATTAAAAACGTGTTTATATGATTAAATGCATGCCGAAAACATGTGTCGCACTTAGGTGCAAGCTGTTAGGATCATTGCAAAAATTAAATTTATTTTATTTATTAAATGAAATTTCAATTTTTTCAATAACAATGCATAAAGTCGAATTAATTTGATTGAAATCGTGTTTATATGATCAAATGCATGCCGAAAACATGTGTCGCACTTAGGTGCAAGCTGTTAGGATCATTGCAAAAATTAAATTTATTTTATTTATTAAATGAAATTTCAATTTTTTCAATAACAATGCATAAAGTCGAATTAATTTGATTGAAATCGTGTTTATATGATCAAATGCATGCCGAAAACATGTGTCGCACTTAGGTGCAAGCTATAAGGATCATTGCAAAAATTAAATTTATTTTATTTATTAAATGAAATTTCAATTTTTTTAATAACAATGCATAAAGTCGAATTAATTTGATTGAAATCGTGTTTATATGATCAAATGCATGCCGAAAACATGTGTCACACTTAGGTGCAAGCCATAAGGATCATTGCAAAAATTAAATTTATTTTATTTATTAAATGAAATTTCAATTTTTTCAATAACAATGCATAAAGTCGAATTAAGTTGATTAAAATCGTGTTTATATGTTCAATTGCATGCCGAAAACATTTGTCGCACTTAGGTGCAAGCTATTAGGATCATTGCAAAAATTAAATTTATTTTATTTATTAAATGAAATTTCAATTTTTTCAATAACAATGCATAAAGTCGAATTAATTTGATTGAAATCGTGTTTATATGATCAAATGCATGCCGAAAACATGTGTCGCACTTAGGTGCAAGCTGTTAGGATCATTGCAAAAATTAAATTTATTTTATTTATTAAATGAAATTTCAATTTTTTCAATAACAATGCATAAAGTCGAATTATATTGATTAAAATACGTGTTTATATGATTAAATGCATGCCGAAAACATGTGTCGCACTAAGGTGCAAGCTGTTAGGATCATTGCAAAAATTAAATTTATTTTATTTATTAAATGAAATTTCAATTTTTTCAATAACAATGCATCAAGTTGAATTAATTTGATTGAAATCGTGTTTATATGATCAAATGCATGCCGAAAACATGTGTCGCACTTAGGTGCAAGCTATAGGGATCATTGCAATAATTAAATTTATTTTATTTATTAAATGAAATTTCAATTTTTTCAATAACAATGCATAAAGTCGAATTAATTTGATTGAAATCGTATTTATATGATCAAATGCATGCCGAAAACATGTGTCGCACTTAGGTGCAAGCAGTTAGGATCATTGCAAAAATTAAATTTATTTTATTTATTAAATGAAATTTTTATTTTTTCAATAACAATGCATACATTCGGATATATTTGATTGAAATCATGTTTATATGATCAAATGCATGCCGAAAACATGTGTCACACTTAGGTGCAAGATATTAGGATCATTGCAAAAATTAAATTTTTTTATTTATTAAATGAAATTTCAATTTTTTTAAAAACAATGATTTAAGTCGAATTAATTTGATTGAAATCGTGTTTATATGATCAATTGCATGCCGAAAACATGTGTCACACTTAGGTGCAAGCCATTAGGATCATTGCAAAAATTAAATTTATTTTATTTATTAAATGAAATTTCAATTTTTTCAATAACAATGCATAAAGTCGAATTAATTTGATTGAAATCGTGTTTATATGATCAAATGCATGCCGAAAACATGTGTCGCACTTAGGTGCAAGCTGTTAGGATCATTGCAAAAATTAAATTTATTTTATTTATTAAATGAAATTTCAATTTTTTCAATAACAATGCATAAAGTCGGATATATTTGATTAATAACGTGTTTATATGATTAAATGCATGCCGAAAACATGTGTCGCACTTAGGTGCAAGCTATAAGGATCATTGCAAAAATTAAATTTATTTTATTTATCAAATTAAAGTTCAATTTTTTCAATAACAATGCATAAAGTCGAATTTATTTGATTGAAATCGTGTTTATATGATCAAAAGCATGCCGAAAACATTTGTCGCACTTAGGTGCAAGCTGTTAGGATCATTGCAAAAATTACATTTATTTTATTTATTAAATGAAATTTCTATTTTTTCAATAACAATGCATAATTAATTAATAATTAAGTCGAATTTATTTGATTAAAATCGTATTTAAATGATCAAATCCATGCCTAAAACATGTGTCACACTTAGGTGCAAGCTGTTAGGATCATTGCAAAAATTAAATTTATTTTATTTATTAAATGGAATTTCAATTTTTTCAATAACAATGCATAAAGTCGAATTTATTTGATTAAAATCGTATTTAAATGATCAAATCCATGCCTAAAACATGTGTTGCACTTAGGTACAAGCTGTTAGGATCGTTGCAAAAATTAAATTTATTTTATTTATTAAACGAAATTTCTATTTTTTCAATAACAATGCATACAGTCGGATATATTTGATTGAAATCGTGTTTATATGATCAAATGCATGCCGAAAACATGTGTCACACTAAGGTGCAAGATATTAGGATCATTGCAAAAATTAAATTTATTTTATTTATCAAATTAAAGTTCAATTTTTTCAATAACAATGCATAAAGTCGAATTTATTTGATTGAAATCGTGTTTATATGATCAAAAGCATGCCGAAAACATTTGTCGCACTTAGGTGCAAGCTGTTAGGATCATTGCAAAAATTAAATTTATTTTATTTATTAAATGAAATTTAAATTTTTTCAAAAACAATGCTTAAAGTCGAATTAATTTGATTGAAATCGTGTTTATATGATCAAATACCTGCCGAAAACATGTGTCACACTTAGGTGCAAGATATTAGGATCATTGCAAAAATTAAATTTATTTTATTTATTAAATTAAATTTCAATTTTTTCAATAACAATACATAAAGTCTAATTAATTTGATTGAAATCGTGTTTATATGTTCAATTTCATGCCGAAAACATTTGTCGCACTTAGGTGCAAGCTATTAGGATCATTGCAAAAATTAAATTTATTTTATTTATTAAATGAAATTTCAATTTTTTCAATAACAATGCATAAAGTCGAATTAATTTGATTGAAATCGTGTTTATATGATCAAATGCATGCCGAAAACATGTGTCGCACTTAGGTGCAAGCCATAAGGATCATTGCAAAAATTAAATTTATTTTATTTATTAAATGAAATTTCAATTTTTTCAATAACAATGAATAAAGTCGAATTAATTTGATTAAAATCGTGTTTATATGATCAAATGCATGCCGAAAACATGTGTCACACTTAGGTGCAAGCCATAAGGATCATTGCAAAAATTAAATTTATTTTATTTATTAAATGAAATTTCAATTTTTTCAAAAACAATGCTTAAAGTCGAAATTCTTTGATTGAAATCGTGTTTATATGATCAAATGCATGCCGAAAACATGTGTCACACTTAGGTGCAAGCTATTAGGATCATTGCAAAAATTACATTTATTTTATTTATTAAATGAAATTTCAATTCTTTCAATCACAATGCATAAAGTCGAATTTATTTGATTGAAATCGTGTTTATATGATCAAAAGCATGCCGAAAACATTTGTCGCACTCCGGTGCAAGCTGTTAGGATCATTGCAAAAATTAAATTTGTTTTATTTATTAAATGAAATTTCAATTTTTTCAAAAACATTGCTTACAGTCGAATTAATTTAAATGAAATCGTGTTTATATGAACTAATGCATGCCGAAAACATGTGTCACACTTAGGTGCAAGCCATAAGGATCATTGCAAAAATTAAATTTATTTTATTTATTAAATGAAATTTCAATTTTTTCAATAACAATGCATAAAGTCGAATTAAGTTGATTAAATTCGTGTTTATATGTTCAATTGCATGCCGAAAACATTTGTCGCACTTAGGTGCAAGCTATTAGGATCATTGCAAAAATTAAATTTATTTTATTTATTAAATGAAATTTCAATTTTTTCAATAACAATGCATAAAGTCGAATTAATTTGATTGAAATAGTGTTTATATGATCAAATGCATGCCGAAAACATGTGTCACACTTAGGTGCAAGCTATTAGGATCATTGCAAAAATTAAATTTATTTTATTTATTAAATGAAATTTCAATTTTTTTAAATAACAATGCATAAAGTCGAATTTTTTTGATTGAAATCAAGTTTAAAAAATCAAATGCATGCCGAAAACATGTGTCACACTTAGGTGCAAGCTATTAGGATCATTGCAAAAATTAAATTTATTTTATTTATTAAATGGAATTTCAATTTTTACAAATTTATTTTATTTATTAAATGGAATTTCAATTTTTACAATAACAATGCATAAAGTCGAATTTATTTGATTAAAATCGTATTTAAATGATCAAATCCATGCCTAAAACATTTGTCGCACTTAGGTGCAAGCAATTAGGATCATTGCAAAAATTAAATTTATTTTATTTATTAATTGAAATTTCAATTTTTTCAATAACAATGCATAAACTCGAATTAATTTGATTAAAATCGTGTTTATATGATCAAATGAATGCCGAAAACATGATTCGCACTTAGGTGCAAGCTATTAGGATCATTGCAAAAATTAAATTTAATTTATTTATTGAATGAAATTTCAACTTTTTCAAAAACAATAAATAAAGTCGAATTTATTTGATTGAAATCGTGTTTATATGATCAAATCCATGCCGAAAACATGTGTCGCACTTAGGTGCAAGCTATTAGGATTATTGCAAAAATGAAATTTAATTTATTTATTAAATGAAAGGTCAATTTTTTCAAAAACAATGCATAGGGTCGAATTAATTTGATTGAAATCGTGTTTATATGATCAAATGCATGCCGAAAACATGTGTCGCACTTAGGTGCAAGCTATAAGGATCTTTGCAAAAATTAAATTTATTTTATTTATTAAATGAAATTTCAATTTTTTCAATAACAATGCATAAAGTCGAATTAATTTGATTGAAATCGTGGTTATATGATCAAATGCATGCCGAAAACTTGTGTTGCACTTAGGTGCAAGCTATAAGGATCATTGCAAAAATTAAATTTATTTTATTTATGAAATGAAATTTCAATTTTTTCAATAACAATGCATAAAGTCGAATTAGTTTGATTTAAATCGTGTTTATATGATCAAATGTATGCCGAAAACATGTGTCGCACTTAGGTGCAAGCCATTGGGATCATTGCAAAAATTAAATTTAATTTACTTATTAAATGAAATGTCAATTTTTTCAATAACAATACATAAAGTAGAATTATTTGATTGAAATCGTGTTTATATGATCAAATTCATGCTGAAAACATGTGTCGCACTTAGGTGCAAGCTGTTAGGATCATTGCAAAAATTAAATTTATTTTATTTATTAAATGAAATTTCAATTTTTTCAAAAACAATGCTTAAAGTCGAATTAATTTGATTGAAATCGTGTTTATATGATCAAATGCATGCCAAAAACATGTGTCACACTTAGGTGCAAGCCATTAGGATCATTGCAAAAATTAAATTTATTTTATTTATTAAATGAAATTTCAATTTTTTCAATAACAATGCATAAAGTCGAATTAATTTGATTGAAATCGTGTTTATATGATCAAATGCATGCCAAAAACATGTGTCACACTTAGGTGCAAGCCATTAGGATCATTGCAAAAATTAAATTTATTTTATTTATTAAATGAAATTTCAATTTTTTCAATAACAATGCATAAAGTCGTATTAATTTGATTGAAATCGTGTTTATATGATTAAATGCATGCCGAAAACATGTGTCGCACTTAGCTGCAAGCTGTAAGGATCATTGCAAAAATTAAATTTATTTTATTTATTAAATGAAATTTAAATTTTTTCAATAAAGATGCATAAAGTCAGATTTATTTGATTGAAATCAAGTTTAAAAAATCAAATGCATGCCGAAAACATATGTCACACTTAGGTGCAAGTTGTTAGGATCATTGCAAAAATTAAATTTATTTTATTTATTAAATGGAATTTCAATTTTTTCAATAACAATGCATAAAGTCGAATTTATTTGATTAAAATCGTATTTAAATGATCAAATCCATGCGTAAAACATGTGTCGCACTTAGGTGCAAGCTGTTAGGATCATTGCAAAAATTAAATTTATTTTATTTATTAAATGAAATTTCAATTTTTTCAATAACAATGCATAAAGTCGAATTTATTTGATTAAAATCGTATTAAAATGATCAAATCCATACCTAAAACATGTGTCACACTTAGGTGCAAGCTATTAGGATCATTGCAAAAATTAAATTCATTTTATTTATTAAATGAAATTTCAATTCTTTCAATAACAATGCTTAAAGCCGAATTTATTTGATTAAAATCAAGTTGAAATGATCAAATGCATGCCAAAAACATGTGTCGCACTTAGGTGCAAGCCATAAGGATCATTGCAAAAATTAAATTTATTTTATTTATTAAATGAAATTTCAATTTTTTCAAAAACAATGCTTAAAGTCGAATTACTTTGATTGAAATCGTGTTTATATGATCAAATGCATGCCGAAAACATGTGTCACACTTAGGTGCAAGCTATTAGGATCATTGCAAAAATTAAATTTATTTTATTTATTAAATGAAATTTTAATTTTTTCAAAAACAATGCTTAAAGTCGAATTACTTTGATTGAAATCGTGTTTATATGATCAAATGCATGCCGAAAACATGTGTCACACTTAGGTGCAAGCTATTAGGATCATTGCAAAAATTACATTTATTTTATTTATTAAATGAAATTTCAATTCTTTCAATCACAATGCATAAAGTCGAATTTATTTGATTGAAATCGTGTTTATATGATCAAAAGCATGCCGAAAACATTTGTCGCACTCCGGTGCAAGCTGTTAGGATCATTGCAAAAATTAAATTTGTTTTATTTATTAAATGAAATTTCAATTTTTTCAAAAACAATGCATAAAGTCGAATTAAGTTGATTAAAATCGTGTTTATATGTTCAATTGCATGCCGAAAACATTTGTCGCACTTAGGTACAAGCTATTAGGATCATTGCAAAAATTAAATTTATTTTATTTATTAAATGAAATTTCAATTTTTTCAAAAACAATGCTTAAAGTCGAATTAATTTAAATGAAATCGTGTTTATATGAACTAATGCATGCCGAAAACATGTGTCACACTTAGGTGCAAGCCATAAGGATCATTGCAAAAATTAAATTTATTTTATTTATTAAATGAAATTTCAATTTTTTCAATAACAATGCATAAAGTCGAATTAAGTTGATTAAAATCGTGTTTATATGTTCAATTGCATGCCGAAAACATTTGTCGCACTTAGGTGCAAGCTATTAGGATCATTGCAAAAATTAAATTTATTTTATTTATTAAATGAAATTTCAATTTTTTCAATAACAATGCATAAAGTCGAATTAATTTGATTGAAATCGTGTTTATATGATCAAATGCATGCCGAAAACATGTGTCGCACTTAGGTGCAAGCTGTTAGGATCATTGCAAAAATTAAATTTATTTTATTTATTAAATGAAATTTCAATTTTTTCAATAACAATGCATAAAGTCGGATATATTTGATTAAAAACGTGTTTATATAATTAAATGCATGCCGAAAACATGTGTCGCACTTAGGTGCAAGCTATAAGGATCATTGCAAAAATTAAATTTATTTTATTTATTAAATGAAATTTCAATTCTTTCAATCACAATGCATAAAGTCTAATTTATTTGATTGAAATCAAGTTCAAATGATTAAATGCATACCCAAAACATGTGTCGCACTTAGGTGCAAGCTGTTAGGATCATTGCAAAAATTAAATTGATTTTATTTATTAAATGAAATTTCAATTTTTTCAATAACAATGCATAAAGTCGAATTATATTGATTAAAATACGTGTTTATATGATTAAATGCATGCCGAAAACATGTGTCGCACTAAGGTGCAAGCTGTTAGGATCATTGCAAAAATTAAATTTATTTTATTTATTAAATGAAATTTCAATTTTTTCAATAACAATGCATCAAGTTGAATTAATTTGATTGAAATCGTGTTTATATGATCAAATGCATGCCAAAAACATGTGTCGCACTCAGGTGCAAGCTATAGGGATCATTGCAATAATTAAATTTATTTTATTTATTAAATGAAATTTCAATTTTTACAATAACAATGCATAAAGTCGAATTAATTTGATTGAAATCGTATTTATATGATCAAATGCATGCTGAAAACATGTGTCGCACTTAGGTGCAAGCAGTTAGGATCATTGCAAAAATTAAATTTATTTTATTTATTAAATGAAATTTTTATTTTTTCAATAACAATGCATACATTCGGATATATTTAATTGAAATCGTGTTTATATGATCAAATGCATGCCGAAAACATGTGTCACACTTAGGTGCAAGATATTAGGATCATTGCAAAAATTAAATTTTTTTATTTATTAAATGAAATTTCAATTTTTTTAATAACAATGATTTAAGTCGAATTAATTTGATTGAAATCGTGTTTATATGATCAATTGCATGCCGAAAACATGTGTCACACTTAGGTGCAAGCCATAAGGATCATTGCAAAAATTAAATTTATTTTATTTATTAAATGAAATTTCAATTTTTTCAATAACAATGCATAGAGTCGAATTAATTTGATTGAAATCGTATTTATATGATCAAATGCATGCCGAAAACATGTGTCGCACTTAGGTGCAAGCTATTAGGATCATTGCAAAAATTAAATTTATTTTATTTATTAAAAGGAATTTCAATTTTTTCAAAAACAATGCATAAAGTCGAATTAATTTGATTGAAATCGTGTTTACATGATCAAATGCATGCCGAAAACATGTGTCGCACCTGGGTGCAAGCTGTTAGGATCATTGCAAAAATTACATTTATTTTATTTATTAAATGAAATTTCTATTTTTTCAATAACAATGCATAATTAATTAATAATTAAGTCGAATTTATTTGATTAAAATCGTATTAAAATGATCAAATCCATACCTAAAACAGGTGTTGCACTTAGGTGCAAGCTGTTAGGATCATTGCAAAAATTAAATTTATTTTATTTATTAAACGAAATATCTCTTTTTTCAATAACAGTGCATACAGTCGGATATTTTTGATTGAAATCGTATTTATATGATCAAATGCATGCCGAAAACATGTGTCACACTTAGGTGCAAGCTATTAGGATCATTGCAAAAATTAAATTCATTTTATTTATTAAATGAAATTTCAATTCTTTCAATAACAATGCTTAAAGCCGAATTTATTTGATTGAAATCAAGTTAAAATGATCAAATGCATGCCAAAAACATGTGTCGCACTTAGGTGCAAGCTATTAGGATCATTGCAAAAAATATATTTATTTTATTTATTAAATGAAATTTCAATTTTTTCAATAACAATGCATAAAGTCGAATTAATTTGATTGAAATAGTGTTTATATGATTAAATGCATGCCGAAATCATGTGTCGCACTTAGGTGCAAGCTGTTAGGATCAATGCAAAAATTAAATTTATTTTATTTATTAAATGAAATTTCAATTTTTTCAATAACAATGCATAAAGTCGAATTAATTTGATTGAAATAGTGTTTATATGATCAAATGCATGCCGAAAACATGTGTCACACTTAGGTGCAAGCTATTAGGATCATTGCAAAACTTAAATTCATTTTATTTATTAAATGAAATTTCAATTCTTTCAATAACAATGCATAAAGCCGAATTTATTTAATTGAAATCAAGTTTAAATGATCAAATGCATGCCAAAAACATGTGTCGCACTTGGGTGCAAGCTATTAGGATCATTGCAAAAATTAAATTTATTTTATTTATTAAATGAAATTTTAATTTTTTCAATAACAATGCATAAAGTCGAATTAATTTGATTGAAATCGTGTTTATATGATCAAATGCATGCCGAAAACATGTGTCGCACTTAGGTGCAAGCTGTTAGGATCATTGCAAAAATTAAATTTATTTTATTTATTAAATGAAATTTCAATTTTTTCAATAACAATGCATAAAGTCGAATTAATTTGATTTAAATCGTGTTTATATGATCAAATGCATGCGGAAAACATGTGTCGCACTTAGATGCAAGATATTAGGATCATTGCAAAAATTAAATTTAATTTACTTATTAAATGAAATGTCAATTTTTTCAATAACAATGCATAAAGTCGAATTATTTGATTGAAATCGTGTTTATATGATCAAATTAGTGCCGAAAACATGTGTTGCACTTAGGTGCAAGATATTAGGATCATTGCAAAAATTAAATTTATTTTATTTATTAAATGAAATTTAAATTCTTTCAATAACAATACATAAAGTCTAATTAATTTGATTGAAATCGTGTTTATATGTTCAATTGCATGCCGAAAACATTTGTCGCACTTAGGTGCAAGCTATTAGGATCATTGCAAAAATTAAATTTATTTTATTTATTGAATGAAATTTTAATTTTTTCAATAACAATGCATAAAGTCGAATTAATTTGATTGAAATCGTGTTTATATGATCAAATTAGTGCCGAAAACATGTGTTGCACTTAGGTGCAAGATATTAGGATCATTGCAAAAATTAAATTTATTTTATTTATTAAATGAAATTTAAATTCTTTCAATAACAATTTATAAAGTCTAATTAATTTGATTGAAATCGTGTTTATATGTTCAATTGCATGCCGAAAACATTTGTCGCACTTAGGTGCAAGCTATTAGGATCATTGCAAAAATTAAATTTATTTTATTTATTGAATGAAATTTCAATTTTTTCAATAACAATGCATAAAGTCGAATTAATTTGATTGAAATCGTGTTTATATGATCAAATGCATTCCGAAAACATGTGTCGCACTTAGGTGCAAGCCATAAGGATCATTGCAAAAATTAAATTTATTTTATTTATTAAATGAAATTTCAATTTTTTCAATAACAATGAATAAAGTCGAATTAATTTGATTAAAATCGTGTTTATATGATCAAATGCATGCCGAAAACATGTGTCACACTTAGGTGCAAGCCATAAGGATCATTGCAAAAATTAAATTTATTTTATTTATTAAATGAAATTTCAATTTTTTCAAAAACAATGCTTAAAGTCGAATTACTTTGATTGAAATCGTGTTTATATGATCAAATGCATGGCGAAAACATGTGTCACACTTAGGTGCAAGCTATTAGGATCATTGCAAAAATTAAATTTATTTTATTTATTAAATGAAATTTCAATTTTTTCAAAAACAATGCTTAAAGTCGAATTACTTTGATTGAAATCGTGTTTATATGATCAAATGCATGCCGAAAACATGTGTCACACTTAGGTGCAAGCTATTAGGATCATTGCAAAAATTACATTTATTTTATTTATTAAATTAAATTACAATTCTTTCAATCACAATGCATAAAGTCGAATTTATTTGATTGAAATCGTGTTTATATGATCAAAAGCATGCCGAAAACATTTGTCGCACTCCGGTGCAAGCTGTTAGGATCATTGCAAAAATTAAATTTGTTTTATTTATTAAATGAAATTTCAATTTTTTCAAAAACAATGCTTACAGTCGAATTAATTTAAATGAAATCGTGTTTATATGAACTAATGCATGCCGAAAACATGTGTCACACTTAGGTGCAAGCCATAAGGATCATTGCAAAAATTAAATTTATTTTATTTATTAAATGAAATTTCAATTTTTTCAATAACAATGCATAAAGTCGAATTAAGTTGATTAAAATCGTGTTTATATGTTCAATTGCATGCCGAAAACATTTGTCGCACTTAGGTGCAAGCTATTAGGATCATTGCAAAAATTAAATTTATTTTATTTATTAAATGAAATTTCAATTTTTTCAATAACAATGCATAAAGTCGAATTAATTTGATTTAAATCGTGTTTATATGATCAAATGCATGCCGAAAACATGTGTCGCACTTAGGTGCAAGCTGTTAGGATCATTGCAAAAATTAAATTTATTTTATTTATTAAATGAAATTTCAATTTTTTCAATAACAATGCATAAAGTCAGATATATTTGATTAAAAACGTGTTTATATGATTAAATGCATGCCGAAAACATGTGTCGCACTTAGGTGCAAGCTATAAGGATCATTGCAAAAATTAAATTTATTTTATTTATTAAATGAAATTTCAATTCTTTCAATCACAATGCATAAAGTCTAATTTATTTGATTGAAATCAAGTTCAAATGATTAAATGCATGCCTAAAACATGTGTCGCACTTAGGTGCAAGCTGTTAGGATCATTGCAAAAATTAAATTTATTTTATTTATTAAATGAAATTTCAATTTTTTCAATAACAATGCATAAAGTCGAATTATATTGATTAAAATACGTGTTTATATGATTAAATGCATGCCGAAAACATGTGTCGCACTAAGGTGCAAGCTGTTAGGATCATTGCAAAAATTAAATTTATTTTATTTATTAAATGAAATTTCAATTTTTTCAATAACAATGCATCAAGTTGAATTAATTTGATTGAAATCGTGTTTATATGATCAAATGCATGCCAAAAACATGTGTCGCACTTAGGTGCAAGCTATAGGGACCATTGCAATAAATAAATTTATTTTATTTATTAAATGAAATTTCAATTTTTTCAATAACAATGCATAAAGTCGAATTAATTTGATTGAAATCGTATTTATATGATCAAATGCATGCTGAAAACATGTGTCGCACTTAGGTGCAAGCAGTTAGGATCATTGCAAAAATTAAATTTATTTTATTTATTAAATGAAATTTTTATTTTTTCAATAACAATGCATACATTCGGATATATTTGATTAAAATCGTGTTTATATGATCAAATGCATGCCGAAAACATGTGTCACACTTAGGTGCAAGATATTAGGATCATTGCAAAAATTAAATTTTTTTATTTATTAAATGAAATTTCAATTTTTTTAAAAACAATGATTTAAGTCGAATTAATTTGATTGAAATCGTGTTTATATGATCAATTGCATGCCGAAAACATGTGTCACACTTAGGTGCAAGCCATAAGGATCATTGCAAAAATTAAATTTATTTTATTTATTAAATGAAATTTCAATTTTTTCAATAACAATGCATAAAGTCGAATTAATTTGATTGAAATCGTGTTTATATGATCAAATGCATGCCGAAAACATGTGTCGCACTTAGGTGCAAGCTATTAGGATCATTGCAAAAATTAAATTTATTTTATTTATTAAAAGGAATTTCAATTTTTTCAAAAACAATGCATAAAGTCGAATTAATTTGATTGAAATCGTGTTTACATGATCAAATGCATGCCGAAAACATGTGTCGCACCTGGGTGCAAGCTGTTAGGATCATTGCAAAAATTACATTTATTTTATTTATTAAATGAAATTTCTATTTTTTCAATAACAATGCATAATTAATTAATAATTAAGTCGAATTTATTTGATTAAAATCGTATTTAAATGATCAAATCCATGCCTAAAACATGTGTCACACTTAGGTGCAAGCTGTTAGGATCATTGCAAAAATTAAATTTATTTTATTTATTAAATGAAATTTCAATTTTTTCAATAACAATGCATAAAGTCGAATTAATTTGATTGAAATCGTGTTTATATGATCAAATGCATGCCGAAAACATGTGTCGCACTAAGGTGCAAGCTGTTAGGATCATTGCAAAAATTAAATTTATTTTATTTATTAAATGAAATTTCAATTTTTTCAATAACAATGCATAAAGTCGAATTAATTTGATTGAAATCGTGTTTATATGATCAAATGCATGCTGAAAACATGTGTCGCACTTAGGTGCAAGCTATTAGGATCATTGCAAAAATTAAATTTATTTTATTTATTAAATGAAACTTCAATTTTTTCAATAACAATGCATAAAGTCGAATTAATTTGATTGAAATCATGTTTATATGATCAATTGCATGCCGAAAACATGTGTCACACTTGGGTGCAAGCCATAAGGATCATTGCAAAAATTAAATTTATTTTATTTATTAAATGAAATTTCAATTTTTTCAATAACAATGCATAAAGTCGAATTAATTTGATTGAAATCGTATTTATATGATCAAATGCATGCCGAAAACATGTGTCGCACTTAGGTGCAAGCTATTAGGATCATTGCAAAAATTAAATTTATTTTATTTATTAAAAGGAATTTCAATTTTTTCAAAAACAATGCATAAAGTCGAATTTATTTGATTAAAATCGTATTTAAATGATCAAATCCATGCCTAAAACATGTGTTGCACTTAGGTACAAGCTGTTAGGATCGTTGCAAAAATTAAATTTATTTTATTTATTAAACGAAATTTCTATTTTTTCAATAACAATGCATACAGTCGGATATATTTGATTGAAATCGTGTTTATATGATCAAATGCATGCCGAAAACATGTGTCGCACTTAGGTGCAAGCTGTTAGGATCATTGCAAAAATTAAATTTATTTTATTTATTAATTGAAATTTCAATTTTTTCAATAACAATTCATAAAGTCGAATTATATTGATTAAAATACGTGTTTATATGATTAAATGCATGCCGAAAACATGTGTCGCACTAAGGTGCAAGCTGTTAGGATCATTGCAAAAATTAAATTTATTTTATTTATTAAATGAAATTTCAATTTTTTCAATAACAATGCATCAAGTTGAATTAATTTGATTGAAATCGTGTTTATATGATCAAATGCATGCCGAAACCATGTGTCGCACTTAGGTGCAAGCTATAGGGATCATTGCAATAATTAAATTTATTTTATTTATTAAATGAAATTTCAATTTTTTCAATAACAATGCATAAAGTCGAATTAATTTGATTGAAATCGTATTTATATGATCAAATGCATGCCGACAACATGTGTCGCACTTAGGTGCAAGCAGTTAGGATCATTGCAAAAATTAAATTTATTTTATTTATTAAATGAAATTTTTATTTTTTCAATAACAATGCATACATTCGGATATATTTGATTGAAATCGTGTTTATATGATCAAATGCATGCCGAAAACATGTGTCACACTTAGGTGCAAGATATTAGGATCATTGCAAAAATTAAATTTTTTTATTTATTAAATGAAATTTCAATTTTTTTAAAAACAATGATTTAAGTCGAATTAATTTGATTGAAATCATGTTTATATGATCAATTGCATGCCGAAAACATGTGTCACACTTTGGTGCAAGCCATAAGGATCATTGCAAAAATTAAATTTATTTTATTTATTAAATGAAATTTCAATTTTTTCAATAACAATGCATAAAGTCGAATTAATTTGATTGAAATCGTGTTTATATGATCAAATGCATGCCGAAAACATGTGTCGCACTTAGGTGCAAGCTATTAGGATCATTGCAAAAATTAAATTTATTTTATTTATTAAAAGGAATTTCAATTTTTTCAAAAACAATGCATAAAGTCGAATTAATTTGATTGAAATCGTGTTTATATGATCAAATGCATGCCGAAAACATGTGTCGCACCTGGGTGCAAGCTGTTAGGATCATTGCAAAAATTACATTTATTTTAAATTCAAAATTCAAAAAAACGAAATATAGCCTGAATATATAAATATTCAACCTGTTCTTTAACATTCAATTTAAATGCGAAGCTGCACTGATGAGAGATAAATCTCGAAACGCGTCTGCAGATGGCTATTTACTTAATTTTTACATACTTTTGGGTTCAGTTTTATAATTTAAAGTTTTCAAATTCAATTTAGTTTCATTTTTCAAGTTAGTCCTGTGGGTAGAAATAAGGGATCTTAAACCAATGTTATTTCACTGGTAGTACTAGTAATAACATGCAAATTTCTTTTGTATCATTCAATATCCGGCGTGGCATCAGCCAGGGAAGTGGTTGTTTCAATAAGTTATTTGTTTATAGTCTTAGTAAGACTTAATTTTGCTTGCAGAGTTACGAACAGGTTGAATATTTATATATTCAGGCTATATTTCGTTTTTTTGAATTTATTTAATACTCTCTGCAATAAGTAAGGTTGTTTCTATTTTATTTACATTTATTTTATTTATTAAATGAAATTTCAATTCTTTCAATCACAATGCATAAAGTCAAATTTATTTATTTGAAATCAAGTTTAAATGATCAAATGCATGCCCAAAACATGTGTCGCACTTAGGTGCTAACTGTTAGAATCATTGCAAAAATTAAATTTATATTATTTATTAAATGAAATTTCAATTTTTTCAATAACAATGCATAAAGTCGAATTAATTTGATTGAAATCGTGTTTATATGATCAAATGCATGTCGAAAACATGTGTCGCACTTAGGTGCAAGATATTAGGATCATTGCAAAAATTAAATTTATTTTATTTATTAAATGAAATTTCAATTTTTTCAATAACAATGCATAAAGTCATATATATTTGATTGAAATGGTGTTTATATAATCAAATGCATGCCGAAAACATGTGTCACACTTAGGTGCAAGATATTAGGATCATTGCAAAAATTAAATTTTTTTATTTATTAAATGAAATTTCAATTTTTTTAAAAACAATGATTTTAGTCGAATTAATTTGATTGAAATCGTGTTTATATGATCAATTGCATGCCGAAAACATGTGTCACACTTAGGTGCAAGCCATAAGGATCATTGCAAAAATTAAATTTATTTTATTTATTAAATGAAATTTCAATTTTTTCAATAACAATGCATAAAGTCATATATATTTGATTGAAATGGTGTTTATATAATCAAATGCATGCCGAAAACATGTGTCACACTTAGGTGCAAGATATTAGGATCATTGCAAAAATTAAATTTTTTTATTTATTAAATGAAATTTCAATTTTTTTAAAAACAATGATTTTAGTCGAATTAATTTGATTGAAATCGTGTTTATATGATCAATTGCATGCCGAAAACATGTGTCACACTTAGGTGCAAGCCATAAGGATCATTGCAAAAATTAAATTTATTTTATTTATTAAATGAAATTTCAATTTTTTCAATAACAATGAATAAAGTCGAATTAATTTGATTGAAATCGTGTTTATATGATCAAATGCATGCCGAAAACATGTGTCGCACCTGGGTGCAAGCTGTTAGGATCATTGCAAAAATTAAATTTATTTTATTTATTAAATGAAATTTCAATTCTTTCAATAACAATGCATAAAGTTGAATTTATTTGATTAAAATTAAGTTTAAATGATCAAATGCATGCCAGAAAAATGTGTCGCATTTAGGTGCAAGATATTAGGATCATTGCAAAAATTAAATTTATTTTATTTATCAAATGAAATTTCAATTTTTTCAATAACAATGCATAAAGTCGAATTTATTTGATTAAAATCGTATTAAAATAATCAAATCCATACCTAAAACAGGTGTTGCACTTAGGTGCAAGCTGTTAGGATCATTGCAAAAATTAAATTTATTTTATTTATTAAACGAAATATCTCTTTTTTCAATAACAATGCATACAGTCGGATATTTTTGATTGAAATCGTATTTATATGATCAAATGCATGCCGAAAACATGTGTCACACTTAGGTGCAAGCTATTAGGATCATTGCAAAAATTAAATTTATTTTATTTATTAAATGAAATTTCAATTTTTTCAATAACAATGCATAAAGTCGAATTAATTTGATTGAAATAGTGTTTATATGATCAAATGCATGCCGAAAACATGTGTCACACTTAGGTGCAAGCTATTAGGATCATTGCAAAAATTAAATTCATTTTATTTATTAAATGAAATTTCAATTCTTTCAATAACAATGCATAAAGCCGAATTTATTTGATTGAAATCAAGTTTAAATGATCAAATGCATGCCAAAAACATGTGTCGCACTTAGGTGCAAGCTGTTGGGATCATTGCAAAAATTAAATTTATTTTATTTATTAAATGAAATTTCAATTTTTTCAATAACAATGCATAAAGTCGGATATATTTGATTGAAAACGTGTTTATATGATCAAATGCATGCCGAAAACATGCGTTGCACTTAGGTGCAGGCTGTTAGGATCATTGCAAAAATTAAATTTATTTTATGTATTAAATGAAATTTCAATTTTTTCAATAACAATGCATAAAGTCAAATTAATTTGATTGAAATCGTGTTTATATGATCAAATGCATGCCGAAAACATGTGTCGCACTTAGGTGCAAGCTGTTAGGATCATTGCAAAAATTAAATTTATTTTATTTATTAAATAAAATTTCAATTTTTTCAATAACAGTGCATAAAGTCGAATTAATTTGATTTAAATCGTGTTTATATGATCAAATGCATGCCGAAAACATGTGTCGCACTTAGGTGCAAGATATTAGGATCATTGCAAAAATTAAATTTAATTTACTTATTAAATGAAATGTCAATTTTTTCAATAACAATGCATAAAGTCGAATTATTTGATTAAAATCGTGTTTATATGATCAAATTAGTGCCAAACACATGTGTCGCACTTAGGTGCAAGATATTAGGATCATTGCAAAAATTAAATTTATTTTATTTATTAAATGAAATTTTAATTCTTTCAATAACAATGCATAAAGTCGAATTTATTTGATTGAAATCAAATTTAAATGATCAAATGCATGCCAAAAACATGTGTCGCACTTAGGTGCAAGATATTAGGATCATTGCAAAAATTAAATTTATTTTATTTATTAAATGAAATTTCAATTTTTTCATTAACAGTGCATAAAGTCAAATTTATTTGATTGAAATCAAGTTTAAAAAATCAAATGCTTGTTGAAAACATCTGTCACACTTAGGTGCAAGCTATTAGGATCATTGCAAAAATTAAATTTATTTTATTTATTAAATGAAATTTAAATTCTTTCAATAACAATGCATAGAGTCGAATTTATTTGATTGAAATCAAGTTTAAATGATCAAAAGCATGCCAAAAACATGTGTCGCACTTAGGTGCAAGATATTAGGATCATTGCAAAAATTAAATTTATTTTATTTATTAAATGAAATTTCAATTTTTTCATTAACAGTGCATAAAGTCAAATTTATTTGATTGAAATCAAGTTTAAAAAATCAAATGCTTGTTGAAAACATCTGTCACACTTAGGTGCAAGCTATTAGGATCATTGCAAAAATTAAATTTATTTTATTTATTAAATGAAATTTCAATTTTTTCAATAACAATGCACAAAGTTCAATTAATTTGATTGAAATCGTGGTTATATGATCAAATTCATGCCGAAAACATGTGTCGCACTTAGGTGCAAGCTATAAGGATCATTGCAAAAATTAAATTTAATTTATTTATTAAATGAAATGTCAATTTTTTCAAAAACAATGCATAAAGTCGAATTTATTTGATTGAAATCGTGTTATTATTATCAAATGCATGCCGAAAACTTATGTCACACTTAGGTGCAAGCTACTAGGATTATTGCAAAAATTAAATTTATTTGATTTATTAAATGAAATTTCAATTTTTTCAATAACAATGCATAAAGTCGAATTTATTTAATTGAAATCAAGTTTAAAAAATCAAATGCATGCCGAAAACATGTGTCACACTTAGGTGCAAGATATTAGGATCATTGCAAAAATTAAATTTATTTTATTTATTAAATGGAATTTTAATTTTTTCAATAACAATGCATAAAGTAGAATTTATTTGATTAAAATCGTATTTAAATGATCAAATCCATGCCTAAAACATGTGTCGCACTTAGGTGCAAGCTATTAGGATCATTGCAAAAATTAAATTTATTTTATTTATTAAATGAAATTTCAATTCTTTCAATAACAATGCATAAAGTCGAATTAATTTGATTGAAATCGTGTTTATATGATCAAATGCATGCCGAAAACATGTGTCGCACTTAGGTGCAAGCTGTTAGGATCATTGCAAAAATTAAATTTATTTTATTTATTAAATGAAATTTCAATTTTTTCAATAACAATGCATAAAGTCGAATTAATTTGATTTAAATCGTGTTTATATGATCAAATGCATGCCGAAAACATGTGTCGCACTTAGGTGCAAGATATTAGGATCATTGCAAAAATTAAATTTAATTTACTTATTAAATGAAATGTCAATTTTTTCAATAACATTGCATAAAGTCGAATTATTTGATTAAAATCGTGTTTATATGATCAAATTAGTGCCGAAAACATGTGTCGCACTTAGGTGCAAGATATTAGGATCATTGCAAAAATTAAATTTATTTTATTTATTAAATGAAATTTCAATTCTTTCAATAACAATGCATAAAGTCGAATTTATTTGATTGAAATCAAGTTTAAATGATCAAATGCATGCCAAAAACATGTGTCGCACTTAGGTGCAAGATATAAGGATCATTGCAAAAATTAAATTTATTTTATTTATTAAAAGAAATTTCAATTTTTTCATTAACAATGCATAAAGTCAAATTTATTTGATTGAAATCAAGTTTAAAAAATCAAATGCTTGTTGAAAACATCTGTCACACTTAGGTGCAAGCTATTAGGATCATTGCAAAAATTAAATTTATTTTATTTATTAAATGAAATTTCAATTCTTTCAATAACAATGCATAGAGTCGAATTTATTTGATTGAAATCAAGTTTAAATGATCAAAAGCATGCCAAAAACATGTGTCGCACTAAGGTGCAAGATATTAGGATCATTGCAAAAATTAAATTTATTTTATTTATTAAATGAAATTTCAATTTTTTCATTAACAGTGCATAAAGTCAAATTTATTTGATTGAAATCAAGTTTAAAAAATCAAATGCTTGTTGAAAACATCTGTCACACTTAGGTGCAAGCTATTAGGATCATTGCAAAAATTAAATTTATTTTATTTATTAAATGAAATTTTAATTTTTTCAATAACAATGCACAAAGTCTAATTAATTTGATTGAAATCGTGGTTATATGATCAAATGCATGCCGAAAACATGTGTCGCACTTAGGTGCAAGCTATAAGGATCATTGCAAAAATTAAATTTATTTTATTTATTAAACGAAATTTCAATTTTTTTAATAACAATGCATAAAGTCAAATTAATTTGATTTAAATCGTGTTTATATGATCAAATGAATGCCAAAACATGTGTCGCACTAGGTGCAAACCATTGGGATCATTGCAAAAATTAAATTTAATTCACTTATTAAATTAAATGTCAATTTTTTCAATAACAATGCATAAAGTCGAATTATTTGATTGAAATCGTGTTTATATGATCAAATTCATGCCGAAAACTTGTGTCGCACTTAGGTGCAAGATATTAGGATCATTGCAAAAATTAAATTTATTTTATTTATTAAATGAAATTTCAATTTTTTCAATAACAATGAAACAATGAATTAAGTCGAATAAATTTGATTGAATTCGTGTTTATATGATCAAATGCATGCCGAAAACATGTGTCGCACTTAGGTGCAAGCTGTTAGGATCATTGCAAAAATTAAATTTATTTTATTTATTAAATGAAATTTAAATTTTTTCAATAACAATGCATAAAGTCAAATTAATTTGATTGAAATCGTGTTTATATAATCAAATGCATGCCGAAAACATGTGTCGCACTTAGGTGCAAGCTATTAGGATTATTGCAAAAATTAAATTTAATTTATTTATTAAATGAAATGTCAATTTTTTCAAAAACAATGCATAAAGTCGAATTTATTTGATTAAAATCGTGTTATTATTATCAAATGCATGCCGAAAACTTATGTCACACTTAGGTGCAAGCTACTAGGATTATTGCAAAAATTAAATTTATTTGATTTATTAAATGAAATTTCAATTTTTTCAATAACAATGCATAAAGTCGAATTTATTTAATTGAAATCAAGTTTAAAAAATCAAATGCATGCCGAAAACGTGTGTCACACTTAGGTGCAAGATATTAGGATCATTGCAAAAATTGAATTTATTTTATTTATTAAATGGAATTTTAATTTTTTCAATAACAATGCATAAAGTAGAATTTATTTGATTAAAATCGTATTTAAATGATCAAATCCATGCCTAAAACATGCGTCGCACTTAGGTGCAAGCTATTAGGATCATTGCAAAAATTAAATTTATTTTATTTATTAAATGAAATTTCAATTTTTTTAAATAACAATGCATAAAGTCGAATTTTTTTGATTGAAATCAAGTTTAAAAAATCAAATGCATGCCGAAAACATGTGTCACACTTAGGTGCAAGCTATTAGGATCATTGCAAAAATTAAATTTATTTTATTTATTAAATGGAATTTCAATTTTTACAAATTTATTTTATTTATCAAATGGAATTTCAATTTTTACAATAACAATGCATAAAGTCGAATTTATTTGATTAAAATCGTATTTAAATGATCAAATCCATGCCTAAAACATTTGTCGCACTTAGGTGCAAGCAATTAGGATCATTGCAAAAATTAAATTTATTTTATTTATCAATTGAAATTTCAATTTTTTCAATAACAATGCATAAACTCGAATTAATTTGATTAAAATCGTGTTTATATGACCGAATGAATGCCGAAAACATGTGTCACACTTAGGTGCAAGCTGTTAGGATCATTGCAAAAATTCAATTTATTTGATTTATTTAATGAAATTTCATTTTTTTCAATAACAATGCATAAACTCGAATTAATTTGATTAAAATCGTGTTTATATGATCAAATGAATGCCGAAAACATGATTCGCACTTAGGTGCAAGCTATTAGGATCATTGCAAAAATTAAATTTAATTTATTTATTGAATGAAATTTCAATTTTTTCAAAAACAATGAATAAAGTCGAATTTATTTGATTGAAATCGTGTTTATATGATCAAATTCATGCCGAAAACATGTGTCGCACTTAGGTGCAAGCTATTAGAATTATTGCAAAAATTAAATTTAATTTATTTATTAAATGAAATGTCAATTTTTTCAAAAACAATGCATAGGATCGAATTAATTTGTTTAAAATCGTGTTTTTATGATCAAATGCATGCCGAAATCATGTGTCACACTTAGGTGCAAGCTATTAGGATCATTGCAAAAATTAAATTTATTTTATTTATTAAATGAAATTTCAATTTTTTCAATAACAATGCATAAAGTCAAATTAATTTGATTGAAATCGTGTTTATATGATCAAATGCATGCCGAAAACATGTGTCGCACTTAGGTGCAAGCTATAAGGATCATTGCAAAAATTCAATTTATTTTGTTTATTAAATGAAATTTCAATTTTTTCAATAACAATGCATAAAGTCGAATTAATTTGATTTAAATCGTGTTTATATGATCAAATGCATGCCAAAAACATGTGTCGCACTTAGGTGCAAGCTATAAGGATCATTGCAAAAATTAAATTTATTTTATTTATTAAATGAAATTTCAATTTTTTCAATAACAATGCATAAAGTCGAATTAATTTGATTGAAATCGTGGTTATATGATCAAATGCATGCCGAAAACTTGTGTCGCACTTAGGTGCAAGCTATAAGGATCATTGCAAAAATTAAATTTATTTTATTTATGAAATGAAATTTAAATTTTTTCAATAACAATGCATAAAGTCGAATTAGTTTGATTTAAATCGTGTTTATATGATCAAATGTATGCCGAAAACATGTGTCGCACTTAGGTGCAAGCCATTGGGATCATTGCAAAAATTAAATTTAATTTACTTATTAAATGAAATGTCAATTTTTTCAATAACAATACATAAAGTCGAATTATTTGATTGAAATCGTGTTTATATGATCAAATTCATGCCGAAAACATGTGTCGCACTTAGGTGCAAGCTGTTAGGATCATTGCAAAAATTAAATTTATTTTATTTATTAAATGAAATTTCAATTTTTTCAAAAACAATGCTTAAAGTCGAATTAATTTGATTGAAATCGTGTTTATATGATCAAATGCATGCCAAAAACATGTGTCACACTTAGGTGCAAGCCATTAGGATCATTGCAAAAATTAAATTTATTTTATTTATTAAATGAAATTTCAATTTTTTCAATAACAATGCATAAAGTCGAATTAATTTGATTGAAATCGTGTTTATATGATCAAATGCATGCCAAAAACATGTGTCACACTTAGGTGCAAGCCATTAGGATCATTGCAAAAATTAAATTTATTTTATTTATTAAATGAAATTTCAATTTTTTCAATAACAATGCATAAAGTCGTATTAATTTGATTGAAATCGTGTTTATATGATTAAATGCATGCCGAAAACATGTGTCGCACTTAGCTGCAAGCTGTAAGGATCATTGCAAAAATTAAATTTATTTTATTTATTAAATGAAATTTCAATTTTTTCAATAACAATGCATAAAGTCAGATTTATTTGATTGAAATCAAGTTTAAAAAATCAAATGCATGCCGAAAACATGTGTCACACTTAGGTGCAAGCTGTTAGGATCATTGCAAAAATTAAATTAATTTTATTTATTAAATGGAATTCCAATTTTTTCAATAACAATGCATAAAGTCGAATTTATTTGATTAAAATCGTATTTAAATGATCAAATCCATGCCTAAAACATGTGTCGCACTTAGGTGCAAGCTGTTAGGATCATTGCAAAAATTAAATTTATTTTATTTATTAAATGAAATTTCAATTTTTTCAATAACAATGCATAAAGTCAAATTTATTTGATTGAAATCTGGTTTATATGATCAAATGCATGCCGAAAACATGTGTCGCACTTAGGTGCAAGCTATAAGGGTCATTGCAAAAATTAAATTTATTTTATTTATTAAATGGAATTTCAATTTTTTCAATAACAATGCATAGAGTCGAATTTATTTGATTAAAATAGTATTTAAATGATTAAATCCGTGCCTAAAACATGTGTCGCACTTAGGTGCAAGCAATTAGGATCATTGCAAAAATTAAATTTATTTTATTTATTACATGAAATTTCAATTTTTTCAGATACAATGCATAAACTCAAATTAATTTGATTAAAATCATGTTAATAAGATCAAATAAATGCCGAAAACATGTGTCGCACTTGGATGCAAGCTATTAGGATTATTGCAAAAATTAAATTTAATTTATTTATTAAAAGAAATGTTAATTTTTTCAAAAACAATGCATAAAGTCGAAATATTTTAATTGAAATCGTGTTTATATGATCAAATCCATGCCGAAAACATTTGTCACACTTAGGTGCAAGCTGCTAGGATCATTGCAAAAATTAAATTTATTTTATTTCTTAAATGAAATTTCAATTTTTTCAATAACAATGCATAAAGTCGAATTTATTTAATTGAAATCAAGTTTGAAAAATCAAATGCATGCCGAAAACATGTGTCACACTTAGGTGCAAGCTGTTGGGATCATTGCAAAAATTAAATTTATTTTATTTATTATATGAAATTTCAATTTTTTCAATAACAATGCATTAAGTCGAATTAATTTGATTGAAATCGTGTTTATATGATCAAATGCATACCGAAAACATGTGTCGCACTTAGGTGCAAGCTGTTAGGATCATTGCAAAAATTAAATTTATTTTATTTATTAAATGAAATTTCAATTTTTTCAATAACAATGCATAAAGTCGAATTAATTAGATTTAAATCGTGTTTATATGATCAAATGCATGCCGAAAACATGTGTCGCACTTAGGTACAAGCTGTTAGGATCATTGCAAAAATTAAATTTATTTTATTTATTAAATGAAATTTTAATTTTTTCAATAACAATGCATAAAGTCGGATATATTTGATTGAAAACGTGTTTAAATGATCAAATGCTTGCCGAAAACATGTGTCGCACTTAGGTGCAAGATATTAGGATCATTGCAAAAATTAAATTTATTTTATTTATTAAATGAAATTTCATTTTTTTCAAAAACAATGCTTAAAGTCGAATTTATTTGATTGAAATCAAGTTTAAATGATCAAATGCATGCCAAAAACATGTGTCGCACTTAGGTGCAAGATATAAGGATCATTGCAAAAATTAAATTTATTTTATTTATTAAATGAAATTTCAATTTTTTCAATAACAATGCATAAAGTCAAATTTATTAGATTGAAATCAAGTTTAAAAAATCAAATGCATGCCGAAAACAAGTGTCACACTTAGGTGCAAGCTATTAGGATCATTGCAAAAATTAAATTTATTTTATTTATTAAATGGAATTTTAATTTTTTCAATAATAATGCATAAAGTCGAATTTATTTGAATAAAATCGTATTTAAATGATCAAATCCATGCCGAAAACATGTGTCGCACTTTAGTGCAAGCTATTAGGATCATTGCAAAAATTAAATTTATTTTATTTATTAAATGAAATTTCAATTTTTTTAATAACAATGCATAAAGTCGAGCTAATTAGATTAAAATCGTGTTTATATGATCAAAAGCATTGCTAAAACATATGTCGCACTTAGGTGCACGCTATTGGGATCATTGCGAAAATTAAATTTATTTTATTTATTAAATGAAATTTAGATTTTTTCAATAACAATGCATAAAGTCGAATTTATTTGATTGAAATCGTGTTTATATGATCAAAAGCATGCCGAAAACAATTGTCGCACTTAGGTGCAAGCTGTTAGGATCATTGCAAAAATTAAATTTATTTTATTTATTAAATGTAATTTCAATTTTTTCAATAACAATGCATAAAGTCGAATTTATTTGATTGAAATCAAGTTTAAATGATCAAATGCATGCCTAAAACATGTGTCGCACTTAGGTGCAAGCTGTTAGGATCATTGCAAAAATTGAATTTATTTTATTTATTAAATGAAATTTTAATTTTTTTAATAACAATGCATAAAGTCAAATTTATTTGATAGAAATTAAGTTTCAAAAATTAAATCTATGCCAAAAACATGTGTCACACTTAGGTGCAAGATATTGGGATCATTGCAAAAATTAAATTTATTTTATTTATTAAATGAAATTTCAATTTTTTCAATAACAATGCATAAAGTCAAATTTATTTGAATAAAATCGTGTTTATATGATCAAAAGCATGCCGAAAATTTTTGTCGCACTTAGGTGCAAGTTGTTAGGATCATTGCAAAAATTAAATTTATTTTATTTATTAAATGAAATTTCAATTTTTTCAAAAACAATGCCTAAAATCGAATTAATTTGATTAAAATCGTGTTTATATGATCAAATACATGCCGAAAACATGTGTCACACTTAGGTGCAAGATATTAGGATCATTGCAAAAATTAAATTTATTTTATTTATTAAATTAAATTTCAATTTTTTCAAAAACAATACATAAAGTCGAATTAATTTGATTGAAATCGTGTTTATATGTTTAATTGCATGCCGAAAACATTTGTCGCACTTAGGTGCAAGCTATTAGGATCATTGCAAAAATTAAATTTATTTTATTTATTAAATGGAATTTCAATTTTTTCAATAACAATGCATAAAGTCGAATTTATTTGAATAAAATTGTATTTAAATGATCAAATTCATGCCTAAAACATGTGTTGCACTTAGGTACAAGCTGTTAGGATCATTGCAAAAATTAAATTTATTTTATTTATTAAACGAAATTTCTATTTTTTCAATAACAATGCATACAGTCGGATATATTTGATTGAAATCGTGTTTATATGATCAAATGCATGACGAAAACATGTGTCACACTTAGGTGCAAGATATTAGGATCATTGCAAAAATTAAATTTATTTTATTTATTAAATGAAATTTAGATTTTTTCAATAACAATGCATAAAGTCGAATTTATTTGATTGAAATCGTGTTTATATGATCAAAAGCATGCCGAAAACAATTGTCGCACTTAGGTGCAAGCTGTTAGGATCATTGCAAAAATTAAATTTATTTTATTTATTAAATGAAATTTTAATTTTTTCAAAAACTATGTTAAAGTCGAATTAATTTGATTGAAATCGTGTTTATACGATCAAATGCATGCCAAAAACTTGTGTCACACTTAGGTGCAAGCCATTAGGATCATTGCAAAAATTAAATTTATTTTATTTATTAAATGAAATTTCAATTTTTTCAATAACAATGCATAAAGTTGAATTAATTTGATTGAAATCGTGTTTAAATGATCAAATGCATGCCGAAATCATGTGTCGCACTTAGGTGCAAGCTGTTAGGATCATTGCAAAAATTAAATTTATTTTATTTATTAAATGAAATTTCAATTTTTTCAAAAACAATGCTTAAAGTCGTATTAATTAGATTGAAATCGTGTTTATATGATCAAATGCATGCCAAAAACATGTGTCACACTTAGGTGCAAGCCATTAGGATCATTGCAAAAATTAAATTTATTTTATTTATTAAATGAAATTTCAATTTTTTCAATAACAATGCATAAAGTCGTATTAATTTGATTGAGATCGTGTTTATATGATTAAATGCATGCCGAAAACATGTGTCACACTTAGCTGCAAGCTGTAAGGATCATTGCAAAAATTAAATTTATTTTATTTATTAAACGAAATTTCTATTTTTTCAATAACAATGCATACAGTCGGACATATTTATTTGATTGAAATCAAGTTTAAATGATTAAATGCACGCCAAAAACATGTGTAGCACTTAGGTGCAAGATATTAGGATCATTGCAGAAATTAAATTTATTTTATTTATTAAATGAAATTTCAATTTTTTCAATAACAATGCATAAAGTCAGATTTATTTGATTAAAATCAAGTTTAAAAAATCAAATGCATGCCGAAAACATGTGTCACACTTAGGTGCAAGCTATTAGGATCATTGCAAAAATTAAATTAATTTTATTTATTAAATGGAATTTCAATTTTTTCAATAACAATGCATAAAGTCGAATTTATTTGATTAAAATCGTATTTAAATGATCAAATCCATGCCTAAAACATGTGTCGCACTTAGGTGCAAGCTGTTAGGATCATTGCAAAAATTTAATTTATTTTATTTATTAAATGAAATTTCATTTTTTTTCAATAACAATGCATAAAGTCAAATTTATTTGATTGAAATAAAGTTTAAAAAATCAAATGCATGCCGAAAACATGTGTCACACTTAGGTGCAAGCTGTTAGGATCATTGCAAAAATTAAATTTATGTTATTTATTAAACGAAATTTCTATTTTTTCAATAACAATGCATACAGTCGGACATATTTATTTGATTGAAATCAAGTTTAAATGATTAAATGCACGCCAAAAACATGTGTAGCACTTAGGTGCAAGATATTAGGATCATTGCAGAAATTAAATTTATTTTATTTATTAAATGAAATTTCAATTTTTTCAATAACAATGCATAAAGTCAGATTTATTTGATTAAAATCAAGTTTAAAAAATCAAATGCATGCCGAAAACATGTGTCACACTTAGGTGCAAGCTGTTAGGATCATTGCAAAAATTAAATTTATGTTATTTATTAAATGGAATTTCAATTTTTTCAATAACAATGCATAAAGTCAAATTAATTTGATTGAAATCGTGTTTATATGTTCAATTGCATGCTGAAAACCTTTGTCGCACTTAGGTGCAAGCTATTAGGATCATTGCAAAAATTAAATTTATTTTATTTATTAAATGAAATTTCAATTTTTTCAATAACAATGCATAAATTTGAATTAATTTGATTGAAATCGTGTTTATATAATTAAGTGCATGCCGAAAACATGTGTCGCACTTAGGTGCAAGTTGTTAGGATCATTGCAAAAATTAAATTTATTTTATTTATTAAATGAAATTTTAATTTTTTCAATAACAATGCATAAAGTCGGCTATATTTGATTTAAAACGTGTTTATTTGATCAAATGCATGCCGAAAACATGTGTCGCACTTACTTGCAAGCTGTTAGGATCATTGCAAAAATTAAATTTATTTTATTTATTAAATGAAATTTCAATTTTTTCAATAACAATCCATAAAGTCGGATATATTTGATTGAAAACGTGTTTATATGATCAAATTCATGCCGAAAACATGTGTCGCACTTAGGTGCAAGCTGTTAGGATCATTGCAAAAATTAAATTTATTTTATTTATTAAATGAAATTTCTATTTTTTCAATAACAATGCATACAGTCGGACATATTTATTTGATTGAAATCAAGTTTAAATGATTAAATGCACGCCAAAAACATGTGTAGCACTTAGGTGCAAGATATTAGGATCATTGCAGAAATTAAATTTATTTTATTTATTAAATGAAATTTCAATTTTTTCAATAACAATGCATAAAGTCAGATTTATTTGATTAAAATCGTATTTAAATGATCAAATCCATGCCTAAAACATGTGTCACACTTAGCTGCAAGCTGTAAGGATCATTGCAAAAATTAAATTTATTTTATTTATTAAACGAAATTTCTATTTTTTCAATAACAATGCATACAGTCGGACATATTTATTTGATTGAAATCAAGTTTAAATGATTAAATGCACGCCAAAAACATGTGTAGCACTTAGGTGCAAGATATTAGGATCATTGCAGAAATTAAATTTATTTTATTTATTAAATGAAATTTCAATTTTTTCAATAACAATGCATAAAGTCAGATTTATTTGATTAAAATCAAGTTTAAAAAATCAAATGCATGCCGAAAACATGTGTCACACTTAGGTGCAAGCTGTTAGGATCATTGCAAAAATTAAATTTATGTTATTTATTAAATGGAATTTCAATTTTTTCAATAACAATGCATAAAGTCAAATTAATTTGATTGAAATCGTGTTTATATGTTCAATTGCATGCTGAAAACCTTTGTCGCACTTAGGTGCAAGCTATTAGGATCATTGCAAAAATTAAATTTATTTTATTTATTAAATGAAATTTCAATTTTTTCAATAACAATGCATAAATTTGAATTAATTTGATTGAAATCGTGTTTATATAATTAAGTGCATGCCGAAAACATGTGTCGCACTTAGGTGCAAGTTGTTAGGATCATTGCAAAAATTAAATTTATTTTATTTATTAAATGAAATTTTAATTTTTTCAATAACAATGCATAAAGTCGGCTATATTTGATTTAAAACGTGTTTATTTGATCAAATGCATGCCGAAAACATGTGTCGCACTTACTTGCAAGCTGTTAGGATCATTGCAAAAATTAAATTTATTTTATTTATTAAATGAAATTTCAATTTTTTCAATAACAATCCATAAAGTCGGATATATTTGATTGAAAACGTGTTTATATGATCAAATTCATGCCGAAAACATGTGTCGCACTTAGGTGCAAGCTGTTAGGATCATTGCAAAAATTAAATTTATTTTATTTATTAAATGAAATTTCAATTTTTTCAATAACAATGCATAAAGTCAAATTTATTTGATTGAAATCAATTTTAAAAAATCAAATTCATGTTGAAAACATGTGTCACACTTAGGTGCAAGCTATTAGGATCATTGCAAAAATTAAATTTATTTTATTTATTAAATGGAATTTCAATTTTTTCAATAACAATGCATAAAGTCGAATGCATTTGATAAAAATCGTATTTAAATGATCAAATCCATGCCTAAAACATGTGTTGCACTTAGGTGCAAGATATTAGGATCATTGCAAAAATTAAATTTATTTTATTTATTAAATGAAATTTAGATTTTTTCAATAACAATGCATAAAGTCGAATTTATTTGATTGAAATCGTGTTTATATGATCAAAAGCATGCCGAAAACAATTGTCGCACTTAGGTGCAAGCTGTTAGGATCATTGCAAAAATTAAATTTATTTTATTTATTAAATGAAATTTCAATTTTTTCAAAAACTATGTTAAAGTCGAATTAATTTGATTGAAATCGTGTTTATACGATCAAATGCATGCCAAAAACTTGTGTCACACTTAGGTGCAAGCCATTAGGATCATTGCAAAAATTAAATTTATTTTATTTATTAAATGAAATTTCAATTTTTTCAATAACAATGCATAAAGTTGAATTAATTTGATTGAAATCGTGTTTAAATGATCAAATGCATGCCGAAATCATGTGTCGCACTTAGGTGCAAGCTGTTAGGATCATTGCAAAAATTAAATTTATTTTATTTATTAAATGAAATTTCAATTTTTTCAAAAACAATGCTTAAAGTCGTATTAATTAGATTGACATCGTGTTTATATGATCAAATGCATGCCAAAAACATGTGTCACACTTAGGTGCAAGCCATTAGGATCATTGCAAAAATTAAATTTATTTTATTTATTAAATGAAATTTCAATTTTTTCAATAACAATGCATAAAGTCGTATTAATTTGATTGAGATCGTGTTTATATGATTAAATGCATGCCGAAAACATGTGTCACACTTAGCTGCAAGCTGTAAGGATCATTGCAAAAATTAAATTTATTTTATTTATTAAACGAAATTTCTATTTTTTCAATAACAATGCATACAGTCGGACATATTTATTTGATTGAAATCAAGTTTAAATGATCAAATGCACGCCAAAAACATGTGTAGCACTTAGGTGCAAGATATTAGGATCATTGCAGAAATTAAATTTATTTTATTTATTAAATGAAATTTCAATTTTTTCAATAACAATGCATAAAGTCAGATTTATTTGATTAAAATCAAGTTTAAAAAATCAAATGCATGCCGAAAACATGTGTCACACTTAGGTGCAAGCTATTAGGATCATTGCAAAAATTAAATTAATTTTATTTATTAAATGGAATTTCAATTTTTTCAATAACAATGCATAAAGTCGAATTTATTTGATTAAAATCGTATTTAAATGATCAAATCTATGCCTAAAACATGTGTCGCACTTAGGTGCAAGCTGTTAGGATCATTGCAAAAATTAAATTTATTTTATTTATTAAATGAAATTTCATTTTTTTTCAATAACAATGCATAAAGTCAAATTTATTTGATTGAAATAAAGTTTAAAAAATCAAATGCATGCCGAAAACATGTGTCACACTTAGGTGCAAGCTGTTAGGATCATTGCAAAAATTAAATTTATGTTATTTATTAAATGGAATTTCAATTTTTTCAATAACAATGCATAAAGTCAAATTAATTTGATTGAAATCGTGTTTATATGTTCAATTGCATGCTGAAAACCTTTGTCGCACTTAGGTGCAAGCTATTAGGATCATTGCAAAAATTAAATTTATTTTATTTATTAAATGAAATTTCAATTTTTTCAATAACAATGCATAAATTTGAATTAATTTGATTGAAATCGTGTTTATATAATTAAGTGCATGCCGAAAACATGTGTCGCACTTAGGTGCAAGCTGTTAGGATCATTGCAAAAATTAAATTTATTTTATTTATTAAATGAAATTTCAATTTTTTCAATAACAATGCATAAAGTCAAATTTATTTGATTGAAATCAAGTTTAAAAAATCAAATTCATGTTGAAAACATGTGTCACACTTAGGTGCAAGCTATTAGGATCATTGCAATAAATTTATTTTATTTATTAAATGGAATTTCAATTTTTTCAATAACAATGCATAAAGTCGAATGCATTTGATAAAAATCGTATTTAAATGATCAAATCCATGCCTAAAACATGTGTTGCACTTAGGTGCGAGCTGTTAGGATCATTGCAAAAATTAAATTTATTTTATTTATTAAATGAAATTTCAATTTTTTCAATAACAATGCATAAAGTTGAATTAATTTGATTGAAATCGTGTTTAAATGATCAAATTTATGCCGAAATCATGTGTCGCACTTAGGTGCAAGCTGTTAGGATCATTGGAAAAATTAAATTTATTTTATTTATTAAATTAAATTTCTATTTTTTCAATAACAATGCATAAAGTCGAATTTATTTCATTGAAATCAAGTTTAAAAAATCAAATGCATGCCGAAAACATGTGTCACACTTAGGTGCAAGCTGTTAGGATCATTGCAAAAATTAAATTTATTTTATTTATTAAATGAAATTTCAATTTTTTCAATAACAATGCATAAAGTCAAATTAATTTGATTAAAATCGTGTTTATATGATCAAATGCATGCCTAAAACATCTGTCGCACTTAGGTGCAAGCTGTTAGGATCATTGCAAAAATTAAATTTATTTTATTTATTAAATGGAATTTCAATTTTTTCAATAACAATGCATAAAGTCGAATTAATTTGATTGAAATCGTGTTTATATGTTCAATTGCATGCTGAAAACATTTGTCGCACTTAGGTGCAAGCTATTAGGATCATTGCAAAAATTAAATTCGAATTTATTTGATTAAAATCGTATTTAAATGATCAAATCCATGCCTAAAACATATGTTGCACTTAGGTGCAAGCTATTAGGATCATTGCAAAAATTAAATTTGTTTTATTTATTAAATGAACTTTCAATTTTTTCAATTACAATGCATAAAGTCAAATTTATTTGATTGAAATCGTGTTTATATGATCAAAAGCATGCCGAAAACATTTGTCGCACTTAGGTGCAAGCTGTTAGGATCATTGCAAAAATTAAATTTATTTTATTTATTAAATGAAATTTCAATTTTTTCAAAAAGAATGCTTAAAGTCGAATTAATTTGATTAAAATCGTGTTTATATAATCAAATGCATGCCGAAAACATGTGTCACACTTAGGTGCAAGCCATAAGGATCATAGCAAAAATTAAATTTATTTTATTTATTAAATGAAATTTCAATTTTTTCAATAACAATGCATAAAGTCGAATTAATTTGATTGAAATCGTATTTATATGATCAAATGCATGCCGAAAACATGTGTTGCACTTAGGTGCAAGCTATAGTGATCGTTGCAAAAATTTAATTTATTTTATTTATTAAATGAAATTTCAATTTTTTCAATAACAATGCATAAAGTTGAATGAATTTGATTGAAATCGTGTTTAAATGATCAAATGCATGCCGAAATCATGTGTCGTACTTAGGTGCAAGCAGTTAGGATCATTGGAAAAATTAAATTTATTTTATTTATTAAATGAAATTTCTATTTTTTCAATAACAATGCATAAAGTCGAATTTATTTAATTGAAATCAAGTTTAAAAAATCAAATTCATGCCGAAAACATGTGTCACACTTGGGTGCAAGCTGTTAGGATCATTGCAAAAATTAAATTTATTTTATTTATTAAATGAAATTTCTATTTTTTCAATAACAATGCATAAAGTCGGATATATTTGATTAAAATCGTGTTTATATGATCAAATGCATGCCGAAAACATGTGTCACGCTTAGGTGCAAGCTATTAGGATTATTGCGAAAATTAAATTTATTTTATTTATTAAATGAAATTTCAATTCTTTCAATAACAATGCATAAAGTCGAATTTATTCAATTGAAATCAAGTTTAAATGATCAAATGCATGCCAAAAACATGTGTCGCACTTAGGTGCAAGCTGTTCGGATCATTGCAAAAATTAAATTTATTTTATTTATTAAATGAAATTTCAATTTTCTCAATAACAATGCATAAGCTCGAATTAATTTGATTAAAGTCGTGTTTATAAGATCAAATGAATGCCGAACACATGTGTCGCACTTAGGTGCAAACTATATGGATCATTGCAAAAATTAAATTTAATTTATTTATTGAATGTAATCTCAATTTTTTCAAAAACAATGCATAAAGTCGAATTAATTTGATTGAAAATGTGTTTATATGATCAAATGCATGCCGAAAACATGTGTCACACTTAGGTGCAAGCTATTAGGATTATTGCAAAAATTAAATTTAATTTATTTATCAAATGAAATTTCAATTTTTTCAATAACAATGCATAAAGTCGAATTACTTTCATTGAAATCGTGTTTATATGATTAAATGCATGCCGAAAACATGTGTCGCACTTAGGTGCAAGCTGTTAGGATAATTGCAAAAATTTAATTTATTTTATTTATTAAATGAAATTTCTATTTTTTCAATAACAATGCATAAAGTCGGATATAGTTGATTGAAATCGTGTTTATATGATCAAATGCATGCCAAAAACATGTGTCGCACTGAGGTGCAAGCTATTAGGATCATTTCCAAAATTAAATTTATTTTATTTATTAAATGAAATTTCAATTTTTTCAATAACAATGTATAAAGTGGAAGTTCTTTCATTGAAATCGTGTTTATATAATCAAATGCATGCCGAAAACATGTGTCGCACTTAGGTGCAAGCTGTTAGGATCATTGCAAAAATTAAATTTATTTTATTTATTAAATGAAATTTTTATTTTTTCAATAACAATGCATAAAGTCGGATATATTTGATTGAAATCGTGTTTATATGATCAAATGCATGCCGAAAACATGTGTCATACTTCGGTGCAAGCTATTAGGATCATTGCAAAAATTAAATTTATTTCATTTATTAAATGAAATTTCAATTTTTTCAATAACAATGCATAAAGTCGAATTTATTTGATTGAAATCATGTTTAAATAAACAAATGCATGCCGGAAACATGTGTCACACTTAGGTGCAAGCAATTTGGATCATTTCAAAAATTAAATTTATTTTATTTATTCAATAAAATTTCAATTTTTTCAATAACAATGCATAAAATCGAGTTTATTTGATTGAAATCAAGTTTAAATGATCAAACGCATGCCGAAAACATGTGTAGCACTTAGGTGCAAGCTGTTAGGATCATTGCAAAAATTAAATTTATTTTATTTATTCAATGAAATTTCAATTTTTTCAATAACAATGCATAAAGTCGAATTTATTTGATTAAAATCATGTTTAAATAAACAAATGCATGCCGAAAACTAGTGTCACACTTAGGTGCAAGCAATTAGGATCATTTCAAAAATTAAATTTATTTTATTTATTCAATGAAATTTCAATTTTTTTAATAACAATGCATAAAATAGAGTTTATTTGAATGAAATCAAGTTTAAATGATCAAATGCATGCCAGAAACATGTGTCACACTTGGGTGCAAGCAATTAGGAATATTGCAAAAATTAAATTTAATTTATTTAATAAATGAAATTTCAATTTTTTCAATAACAATGCATCATGTCGAATTTATTTGATTAAAATCGTATTTAAATGATTAAATCCATGCCTAAAACATGTGTCGCACTTAGGTGCAAGCTGTTAGGATCATTGCAAAAATTAAATTTATTTTATTTATTAAATGAAATTTTAATTTTTTCAAAAACAATGTATAAAGTCGAATTAATTTGATTAAAATCGTGTTTATATAATCAAATGCAAGCCGAAAACATGTGTCACACTTAGGTGCAAGCTACTAGGATCATTTCAAAAATTAAATTTATTTTATTTATTCAATGAAATTTCAATTTTTTCAATAACAATGCATAAAATCGAGTTTATCTGATTGAAATCAAGTTTAAATGATTAAATGCATGCCAAAAACATGTGTCACACTTGGGTGCAAGCAATTAGGAATATTGCAAAAATTAAATTTAATTTATATAATGAATGAAATTTCAATTTTTTCAAAAACATTGCATAAAGTCGAATTTATTTGATTAAAATCGTATTTAAATGATCAAATGCATGCCAAAAACATGTGTCGCACTTAGATGCAAGCTATAAGGATTATTGCAAAAATTAAATTTAATTTATTTATTAAATGAAATGTCAGTTTTTTCAAAACCAATGCATAAAGTCGAATTAATTTAATTGAAATCGTATTTATATGCTTAAATCCATGCCGAAAACATTTGTCACACTTAGGTGCAAGCTACTAGGATCATTGCAAAAATTAAATTAGTTTTATTTATTAAATGAAATATCAATTTTTTGTATAACAATGCGTAATGTCGAATTTATTTGATTGAAATCAAGTTTATATAATCAAATGCATGCCGAAAACATGTGTCACACTTAGGTGCAAGCTGTTAGGATCATTGCAAAAATTAAATTTATTTTATTTATTAAATGAAATTGCAATTTTTTCAATAACAATGCATAAAGTCGAATTTATTTGATTGAAATCAAGATTAAATGATCAAATGCATGCCGAAAACATGTGTCACACCTAGGTGCAAGCTATTGGGATCATTGCAAAAATTAAATTTATTTTATTTATTAAATGGAATTTCAATGTTTTCAATAGTAATGCATAAAGTCGAATTTATTTGATTAAAATCGTATTTAAATGATCAAATTCGTACCTAAAACATGTGTCGCACTTAGGTGCAAGCTATTAGGATCATTGCAAAAATTAAATTTATTTTATTTATTAAATGAAATTTCAATTTTTTCAATAACAATGCATAAACTCGAATTAATTTGATTAAAATCGTGTTTATATAATCAAATTTATGCCGAAAACATGTGTCGCACTTAGGTGCAAGCTATTAGGATTATTGCCAAAATTAAATTTAATTTATTTATTAAATGAAATGTCAATTTTTTCAAAAACAATGCATAAAGTCGAATTTATTTGATTGAAATTGTGTTATTATGATCAAATGCATGCCCAAAACTTATGTCACACTTAGGTGCAAGCTACTAGGATTATTGCAAAAATTAAATTAATTTGATTTATTAAATGAAATTTCAATTTTTTCAATAACAATGCATAAAGTCGAATTAATTTGATTGAAATCGTATTTATATGATCAAATCCATGCCGAAAACATGTGTCACACTTAGGCGCAAGCTACTAGGATCATTGCAAAAATTAAATTTATTTTATTTATTAAATGAAATTTCAATTTTTTCAATAACAATGCATAAAGTCGAAAAATTTATTGAAATCAAGTTTGAAAAATTAAATGCATGCCGAAAACATGTGTCACACTTAGGTGCAAGCTATTAGGATCATTGCAAAAATTAAATTTATTTTATTTATTAAATGGAATTTCAATTTTTTCAAAAACAATGTTTAAAGTCGAATTAATTTGATTGAAATCATGTTTATATGATCAAATACCTGAAGAAAACATGTGTCACACTTAGGTGCAAGATATTAGGATCATTGCAAAAATTAAATTTATTTTATTTATTAAATTAAATTTCAATTTTTTCAATAACAATACATAAAGTCGAATTAATTTGATTGAAATCGTGTTTATATGTTCAATTGCATGCCGAAAACATTTGTCGCACTTAGGTGCAAGCTATTAGGATCATTGCAAAAATTAAATTTATTTTATTTATTAAATGGAATTTCAATTTTTTCAATAACAATGCATAAAGTCGAATTTATTTGACTAAAATCGTATTTAAATGATCAAATTCATGCCTAAAACATGTGTTGCACTTAGGTACAAGCTGTTAGGATCATTGCAAAAATTAAATTTATTTTATTTATTAAACGAAATTTCTATTTTTTCAATAACAATGCATACAGTCGGATATATTTGATTGAAATCGTGTTTATATGATCAAATGCATGCCGAAAACATGGGTGACACTTAGGTGCAAGATATTAGGATCATTGAAAAAATTAAATTTATTTTATTTATTAAACGAAATTTCTATTTTTTCAATAACAATGCATACAGTCGGATATATTTGATTGAAATCGTGTTTATATGATCAAATGCATGCCGAAAACATGTGTCACACTTAGGTGCAAGATATTAGGATCATTGCAAAAATTAAATTTATTTTATTTATTAAATGAAATTTCAATTTTTTCAATAACAATGCATAAAGTCGAATTTATTTGACTAAAATCGTATTTAAATGATCAAATTCATGCCTAAAACATGTGTTGCACTTAGGTACAAGCTGTTAGGATCATTGCAAAAATTAAATTTATTTTATTTATTAAACGAAATTTCTATTTTTTCAATAACAATGCATACAGTCGGATATATTTGATTGAAATCGTGTTTATATGATCAAATGCATGCCGAAAACATGGGTGACACTTAGGTGCAAGATATTAGGATCATTGAAAAAATTAAATTTATTTTATTTATTAAACGAAATTTCTATTTTTTCAATAACAATGCATACAGTCGGATATATTTGATTGAAATCGTGTTTATATGATCAAATGCATGCCGAAAACATGTGTCACACTTAGGTGCAAGATATTAGGATCATTGCAAAAATTAAATTTATTTTATTTATTAAATGAAATTTCTATTTTTTCAATAACAATGCATACAGTCGGATATATTTGATTGAAATCGTGTTTATATGATCAAATGCATGCCGAAAACATGGGTGACACTTAGGTGCAAGATATTAGGATCATTGAAAAAATTAAATTTATTTTATTTATTAAACGAAATTTCTATTTTTTCAATAACAATGCATACAGTCGGATATATTTGATTGAAATCGTGTTTATATGATCAAATGCATGCCGAAAACATGGGTGACACTTAGGTGCAAGATATTAGGATCATTGAAAAAATTAAATTTATTTTATTTATTAAACGAAATTTCTATTTTTTCAATAACAATGCATACAGTCGGATATATTTGATTGAAATCGTGTTTATATGATCAAAATCATGCCGAAAACATTTGTCGCTCTTAGGTGCAAGCTGTTAGGATCATTGCAAAAATTAAATTTATTTTATTTATTAAATGAAATTTCAATTTTTTCAAAAACAATGCTTAAAGTCGAATTAATTTGATTGAAATCGTGTTTATATGATCAAATACCTGCCGAAAACATGTGTCACTTTTAGGTGCAAGATATTAGGATCATTGCAAAAATTAAATTTATCTTATTTATTAAATTAAATTTCAATTTTTTCAATAACAATGAATATAGTCGAATTAATTTGATTGAAATCTTGTTTATATGTTCAAATGCATACTGATAACATGTGTCGCACTTAGGTGCAAGCTATAAGGATCATTGCAAAAATTAAATTTATTTTATTTATTAAATGAAATTTCAATTTTTTCAAAAAGAATGCATCAAGTCGAATTAATTTGATTGAAATTGTATTTATATGATCAAATGCATGCCGAAAACATGTGTCGCAGTTAGGTGCAAGCTATAAGGATCATTGCAAAAATTAAATTTATTTTATTTATTAAATGAAATTTCAATTTTTTCAATAACAATGAATAAAGTCGAATTAATTTGATAAAAATCGTGTTTATATGATCAAATTCATGCCGAAAACATGTGTCACACTTAGGTGCAAGCCATAAAGATCATTGCAAAAATTAAATTTATTTTATTTATTAAATGAAATTTCAATTTTTTCAAAAACAATGCTTAAAGTCGAATTACTTTGATTGAAATCGTGTTTTTATGATCAAATGCATGCCGAAAACATGTGTCACACTTAGGTGCAAGCCATAAGGATCATTGCAAAAATTAAATTTATTTTATTTATTAAATGAAATTTCAATTTTTTCAATAACAATGAATAAAGTCGAATTAATTTGATTGAAATCGTGTTTATATGATCAAATGCATGCCATAAACATGTGTCGCACTTAGGTGCAATCTATAAGGATCATTGCAAAAATTAAATTTATTTTATTTATTAAATGAAATTTCAATTTTTTCAATAACAATGCATCAAGTTGAATTAATTAGATTGAAATCGTGTTTATTTGATCAAATGCATGCCGAAAACATGTGTCGCACTTAGGTGCAAGCTATAGGGATTATTGCAAAAATTAAATTTATTTTATTTATTAAATGAAATTTCAATTTTTCCAGTAACAATGCATAAAGTCGAATTAATTTGATTGAAATCGTATTTATATGATCAAATGCATGCCGAAAACATGTGTCGCACTTGGGTGCAAGCTGTTAGGATCATTGCAAAAATTAAATTTATTTTATTTATTAAGTGAAATTTTTATTTTTTCAATAACAATGCATACAGTCGGATATATTTAATTGAAATCGTGTTTATATGATCAAATGCATGCCGAAAACATGTGTCACACTTTGGTGCAAGCTATTAGGATCATTGCAAAAATTACATTTATTTTATTTATTTCAATTCCTTCAATCACAGTGCATAAAGTCGAATTTATTTGATTGAAATCAAGTTTAAATGATTAAATGCATGCCCAAAACATTTGTCGCATTGTGGTGCAAGCTATTAGGAGCATTGCAAAAATTAAATTAATTTTATTTATTAAATGCAATTTCAATTTTTTCAATAACAATGCATAAAGTCAAATTTATTTGATTAAAATCGTATTTAAATGATCAAATCCATGCCTAAAACATGTGTCGCACTTAGGTGCAAGCCGTTAGGATCATTGCAAAAATTAAATTTATTTTATTTATTAAATGAAATTTCAATTTTTTCAATAACAATGCATAAAGTCAAATTTATTTGATTGAAAACAAGTTTAAAAAATCAAATGCATGCCGAAAACGTGTGTTACACTTAGCTGCAAGCTGTTAGGATCATTGCAAAAATTAAATTTATTTTATTTATTAAATGGAATTTCAATTTTTTCATTAACAATGCATAAAGTCGAATTTATTTGATTAAAATCGTATTTAAATGATCAAATCCATGCCTAAAACATGTGTTGCACTTAGGTACAAGCTGTTAGGATCATTGCAAAAATTAAATTTATTTTATTTATTAAATGAAATATATATGATCAAATACCTGCCGAAAAAATGTGTCACACTTAGGTGCAAGATATTAGGATCATTGCAAAAATTAAATTTATTTTATTTATTAAATTAAATTTCAATTTTTTCAATAACAATACATAAAGTCGAATTAATTTGATTGAAATCGTGTTTATATGTTCAATTGCATGCCGAAAATATTTGTCGCACTTAGGTGCAAGCTATTAGGATCATTGCAAAAATTAAATTTATTTTATTTATTAAATGGAATTTCAATTTTTTCAATAACAATGCATAAAGTCGAATTTATTTGATTAAAATCGTATTTAAATGATCAAATTCATGCGTAAAACATGTGTTGCACTTAGGTACAAGCTGTTAGGATCATTGCAAAAATTAAATTTATTTTATTTATTAAACGAAATTTCTATTTTTTCAATAACAATGCATACAGTCGGATATATTTGATTGAAATCGTGTTTATATGATCAAATGCATGCCGAAAACATGTGTCACATTTAGGTGCAAGATATTAGGATCATTGCAAAAATTAAATTTATTTTATTTATTAAATGAAATTTCAATTTTTTCAAAACCAATGCATAAAGTCAAATTTATTTGATTGAAATCGTGTTTATATGATCAAAAGCATGCCGAAAACATTTGTCGCACTTAGGTGCAAGCTGTTAGGATCATTGCAAAAATTAAATTTATTTTATTTATTAAATGTAATTTCAATTTTTTCAAAAAAAATGCTTAAAGTCGAATTAATTTGATTGAAATCGTGTTTATATGATCAAATACCTGCAGAAAACATGTGTCGCACTTAGGTGCAAGCCATAAGGAACATTGCAAAAATTAAATTTATTTTATTTAATAAATGAAATTTCAATTTTTTCAATAACAATACATAAAGTCGAATTAATTTGATTGAAATCGTGTTTATATGTTTAATTGCTTGCCGAAAACATTTGTCGCACTTAGGTGCAAGCTATTAGGATCATTGCAAAAATTAAATTTATTTTATTTATTAAACGAAATTTCTATTTTTTCAATAACAATGCATACAGTCGGATATATTTGATTGAAATCGTGTTTATATGATCAAATGCATTCCGAAAACATGTGTCACACTTAGGTGCAAGCCATAAGGATCATTGCAAAAATTAAATTTATTTTATTTATTAAATTAAATTTCAATTTTTTTAATAACAATGAATAAAGTCGAATTAATTTGATTAAAATCGTGTTTATATGATCAAATGCATGCCGAAAACATGTGTCACACTTAGGTGCAAACCATAAGGATCATTGCAAAAATTAAATTTATTTTATTTATTAAATGAAATTTCAATTTTTTTAAAAACAATGCTTAAAGTCGAATTACTTTGATTGAAATCGTGTTTATATAATCAAATGCATGCCGAAAACATGTGTCACACTTAGGTGCAACCTATTAGGATCATTGCAAAAATTACATTTATTTTATTTATTAAATGAAATTTTAATTCTTTCAATCACAATGCATAAAGTCGAATCTATTAGATTGAAATCGTGTTTATATGATCAAAATCATGCCGAAAACATTTGTCACACTCCGGTGTGACAAATGTTTTTTAAAAACAATGCTTAAAGTCGAATTACTTTGATTGAAATCGTGTTTATATAATCAAATGCATGCCGAAAACATGTGTCACACTTAGGTGCAACCTATTAGGATCATTGCAAAAATTACATTTATTTTATTTATTAAATGAAATTTTAATTCTTTCAATCACAATGCATAAAGTCGAATTTATTAGATTGAAATCGTGTTTATATGATCAAAATCATGCCGAAAACATTTGTCACACTCCGGTGCAAGCTGTTAGGATCATTGCAAAAATTAAATTTATTTTATTTATTAAATGAAATTTCAATTTTTTCAAAAACAATGCTTACAGTCGAATTAATTTGATTGAAATCGTGTTTATATAAATTAATGCATGCCGAAAACTTGTGTCACACTTAGGTGCAAGCCATTAGGATCATTGCAAAAATTAAACTTATTTTATTTATTAAATGAAATTTCAATTTTTTCAATAACAATGCATAAAGTCGAATTAATTTGATTGAAATCGTGTTTATATGTTCAATTGCATGCTGAAAACATTTGTCGCACTTAGGTGCAAGCTTTTAGGATCATTGCAAAAATTAAATTTATTTTATTTATTAAATGAAATTTCAATTTTTTCAATTACAATGCATAAAGTCGAATTAATTTGATTGAAATCGTGTTTATATGATTAAATGCATGCCGAAAACATGTGTCGCACTTAGGTGCAAGCTGTTAGGATCATTGCAAAAATTATTATTTTTTATTTATTAAATGAAATTTCAATTTTTTCAATAACAATGCATAAAGTCAGATATATTTGATTAAAAACGTGTTTATATGATTAAATGCATGCCGAAAACATGTGTCGCACTTAGGTGCAAGCTATAAGGATCATTGCAAAAATTAAATTTATTTTATTTATTAAATGAAATTTCAATTCTTTCAATCACAATGCATAAAGTCTAATTTATTTGATTGAAATCAAGTTCAAATGATTAAATGCATGCCCAAAACATGTGTCGCACTTAGGTGCAAGCTGTTAGGATCTTTGCAAAAATTAAATTTATTTTATTTATTAAATGAAATTTCAATTTTTTCTATAACAATGCATACAGTAGGATATATTTGATTGAAATCGTGTTTATATGATCAAATGCATGCCGAAAACATTTATCACACTTAGGTGCAAGATATTAGGATCATTGCAAAAATTAAATTTTTTTATTTATTAATTGAAATTTCAATTTTTTCAAAAACAATGCTTTAAGTCGAATTAATTTGATTGAAATCGTGTTTATATGATCAAATGCATGCCAAAAACATGTGCTAAGGTGCAAGCCATAAGGATCATTGCAAAAATTAAATTTATTTAATTTATTAAATAAAATTTCAATTTTTTCAATAACAATGCATAAAGTCGAATTAATTTGATTAAAATCGTGTTTATATGATCAAATGCATGCCGAAAACATGTGTCGCACTTAGGTGGAAGCCATAAGGATCATTGCAAAAATTAAATTTATTTTATTCAATAAATGAAATTACAATTTTTTCAATAACAATGCATAAAGTCGAATTAATTTGATTGAAATCGTGTTTATATGATCAAATGCATGCCGAAAACATGTGTCGCACTTAGGTGCAAGCTATAAGGATCATTGCAAAAATTAAATTTATTTTATTTATTAAATGAAATTTCAATTTTTTCAAAAGCAATGCCTAAAGTCGAATTTATTTAATTAAAATCAAGTTTAAATGATCAAATTCATGCCTAAAACATGTGTTGCACTTAGGTACAAGCTGTTAGGATCATTGCAAAAATTAAATTTATTTTATTTATTAAACGAAATTTCTATTTTTTCAATAACAATGCATACAGTCGGATATATTTGATTGAAATCGTGTTTATATGATCAAATGCATGCCGAAAACATGTGTCACACTTAGGTGCAAGATATTAGGATCATTGCAAAAATTAAATTTTTTTATTTATTAAATGAAATTTCAATTTTTTCAAAAACAATGCTTTAAGTCGAATTAATTTGATTGAAATCGTGTTTATATGATCAAATGCATGCCAAAAACATGTGCCACACTTGGGTGCAAGCCATAAGGATCATTGCAAAAATTAAATTTATTTATTCTTGAATCTTGGAGGCGTTCACTTCGTGGTACATTTTCAATTTCTCACTCAGTTTGATAATGATTACCGTGTAATTGAAACTAGTCACGTAAAGTAAAATAAAAGTGGTATAAAAAAGTTAAGTGTTTTCTTTATATCTAAATTTATTTAATTTATTAAATAAAATTTCAATTTTTTCAATAACAATGCATACAGTCGAATTAATTTGAATAAAATCGTGTTTATATGATCAAATGCATGCCGAAAACATGTGTCGCACTTAGGTGGAAGCTATAAGGATCATTGCAAAAATTAAATTTATTTTATTTATTAAATGAAATATAAATTTTTTCAATAACAATACATAAAGTCGAATTAATTTGATTGAAATCGTGTTTATATGTTCAATTGCATGCCAAAAACATTTGTCGCACTTAGGTGCAAGCTATTAGGATCATTGCAAAAATTAAATTTATTGTATTTATTAAATGGAATTTCAATTTTTTTAATAACAATGCATAAAGTCGAATTTATTTGATTAAAATCGTATTTAAATGATCAAATTCATGCCTAAGACATGTGTTGCACTTAGGTACAAGCTGTTAGGATCATTGCAAAAATTAAATTTATTTTATTTATTAAACGAAATTTCTATTTTTTCAATAACAATGCATACAGTCGGATATATTTGATTGAAATCGTGTTTATATGATCAAATGCATGCCGAAAACATGTGTCACACTTAGGTGCAAGATATTAGGATCATTGCAAAAATTAAATTTATTTTATTTATTAAATGAAATTTAGATTTTTTCAATAACAATGCATAAAGTCGAATTTATTTAATTAAAATCGTGTTTATATGATCAAAAGCATGCCGAAAACTTGTGTCGCACTTAGGTGCAAGCTGTTAGGATCATTTCAAAAATTAAATTTATTTTATTTATTAAATGAAATTTCAATTTTTTCAAAAACAATGCTTAAAGTCGAATTAATTTGATTGAAATCGTGTTTATATGATCAAATGCATGCCAAAAACATGTGTCACACTTAGGTGCAAGCCATTAGGATCATTGCAAAAATTAAATTTATTTTATTTATTAAATGAAATTTCAATTTTTTCAATAACAATGCATAAAGTTGTATTAATTTGATTGAAATCGTGTTTAAATGATCAAATTCATGCCGAAATCATGTGTCGCACTTAGGTGCAAGCTGTTAGGATCATTGGAAAAATTAAATTTATTTTATTTATTAAATGAAATTTCTATTTTTTCAATAACAATGCATAAAGTCGAATTTATTTAATTGAAATCAAGTTTAAAAAAAAAATGCATGCCGAAAACATGTGTCACACTTAGGTGCAAGCTGTTAGGATCATTGCAAAAATTAAATTTATTTTATTTATTAAATGAAATTTCAATTTTTTCAATAACAATGCATAAAGTCGAATTAATTTGATTGAAATCGTGTTTATATGATCAAATGCATGCCAAAAACATTTGTCGCACTTAGGTGCAAGCTGTTAGGATCATTGCAAAAATTAAATTTATTTTATTTATTAAATGAAATTTCAATTTTTTCAAAAACAATGCTTAAAGTCGAATTAATTTGATTGAAATCGTGTTTATATGATCAAATGCATGCCAAAAACATGTGTCACACTTAGGTGCAAGCCATTAGGATCATTGCAAAAATTAAATTTATTTTATTTATTAAATGAAATTTCAATTTTTTCAATAACAATGCATAAAGTTGAAATAATTTGATTGAAATCGTGTTTAAATCATCAAATGCATACCGAAATCATGTGTCGCACTTAGGTGCAAACTGTTAGGATCATTGCAAAAATTAAATTTATTTTATTTATTAAATGAAATTTCAATTTTTTCAAAAACAATGCTTAAAGTCGAATTAATTTGATTGAAATCGTGTTTATATGATCAAATGCATGCCAAAAACAAGTGTCACACTTAGGTGCAAGCCATTAGGATCATTGCAAAAATTAAATTTATTTTATTTATTAAATGAAATTTCAATTTTTTCAATAACAATGCATAAAGTTGTATTAAATTGATTGAAATCGTGTTTAAATGATCAAATTCATGCCGAAATCATGTGTCGCACTTAGGTGCAAGCTGTTAGGATCATTGGAAAAATTAAATTTATTTTATTTATTAAATGAAATTTCTATTTTTTCAATAACAATGCATAAAGTCGAATTTATTTAATTGAAATCAAGTTTAAAAAATCAAATGCATGCCGAAAACATATGTCACACTTAGGTGCAAGCTGTTAGGATCATTGCAAAAATTAAATTTATTTTATTTATTAAATGAAATTTTAATTTTTTCAATAACAATGCATAAAGTCAAATTAAATTGAATGAAATCGTGTTTATATGATCAAATGCATGCCAAAAACATTTGTCGCACTTAGGTGCAAGCTGTTAGGATCATTGCAAAAATTAAATTTATTTTATTTATTAAATGAAATTTCAATTTTTTCAAAAACAATGCTTAAAGTCGAATTAATTTGATTGAAATCGTGTTTATATGATCAAATGCATGCCAAAAACATGTGTCACACTTAGGTGCAAGCCATTAGGATCATTGCAAAAATTAAATTTATTTTATTTATTAAATGAAATTTCAATTTTTTCCATAACAATGCATAAAGTTGAATTAATTTGATTGAAATCGTGTTAACATGATCAAATGCATACCGAAATCATGTGTCGCACTTAGGTGCAAACTGTTAGGATCATTGCAAAAATTAAATTTATTTTATTTATTAAATGAAATTTCAATTTTTTCAAAAACAATGCTTAAAGTCGAATTAATTTGATTGAAAACGTGTTTATATGATCAAATGCATGCCAAAAACATGTGTCACACTTAGGTGCAAGCCATTAGGATCATTGCAAAAATTAAATTTATTTTATTTATTAAATGAAATTTCAATTTTTTCAATAACAATGCATAAAGTTGAATTAATTTGATTGAAATCGTGTTAACATGATCAAATGCATACCGAAATCATGTGTCGCACTTAGGTGCAAACTGTTAGGATCATTGCAAAAATTAAATTTATTTTATTTATTAAATGAAATTTCATTTTTTTCAAAAACAATGCTTAAAGTCGAATTAATTTGATTGAAATCGTGTTTATATGATCAAATGCATGCCAAAAACATGTGTCACACTTAGGTGCAAGCCATTAGGATCATTGCAAAAATTAAATTTATTTTATTTATTAAATGAAATTTCAATTTTTTCAATAACAATGCATAAAGTTGAAATAATTTGATTGAAATCGTGTTTAAATGATCAAATGCATACCGAAATCATGTGTCGCACTTAGGTGCAAACTGTTAGGATCATTGCAAAAATTAAATTTATTTTATTTATTAAATGAAATTTCAATTTTTTCAATAACAATGCATAAAGTCAAATTAATTTGATTGAAATCGTGTTTATATGATCAAATGCATGCCGAAAACATTTGTCGCACTTAGGTGCAAGCTGTTAGGATCATTGCAAAAATTAAATTTATTTTATTTATTAAATGAAATTTCAATTTTTTCAAAAACAATGCTTAAAGTCGAATTAATTTGATTGAAATCGTGTTTATATGATCAAATGCATGCCAAAAACATGTGTCACACTTAGGTGCAAGCCATTAGGATCATTGCAAAAATTAAATTTATTTTATTTATTAAATGAAATTTAAATTTTTTCAATAACAATGCATAAAGTCGAATTAATTTGATTGAAATCGTGTTTATATGATCAAATGCATGCCAAAAGCATGTGTCACACTTAGGTGCAAGCCATTAGGATCATTGCAAAAATTAAATTTATTTTATTTATTAAACGAAATTTCTATTTTTTCAATAACAATGCATACAATCGGACATATTTATTTGATTGAAATCAAGTTTAAATGATCAAATGCACGCCAAAAACATGTGTAGCACTTAGGTGCAAGATATTAGGATCATTGCAAAAATTAAATTTATTTTATTTATTAAATGAAATTTCAATTTTTTCAATAACAATGCATAAAGTCAGATTTATTTGATTGAAATCAAGTTTAAAAAATCAAATGCATGCCGAAAACATGTGTCACACTTAGGTGCAAGCTGTTAGGATCATTGCAAAAATTAAATTTATTTTATTTGTTAAATGGAATTTCAATTTTTTCAATAACAATGCATAAAGTCGAAATAATTTGATTGAAATCGTGTTTATATGTTCAATTGCATGCCGAAAACATTTGTCGCACTTAGGTGCAAGCTATTATGATCATTGCAAAAATTAAATTTATTTTATTTATTAAATGAAATTTCAATTTTTTCAATAACGATGCATAAAGTCGAATAAATTTGATTGAAATCGTGTTTATATGATCAAATGCATGCCGAAATCATGTGTCGCACTTAGGTGCAAGCTGTTAGGATCATTGCAAAAATTAAATTGATTTTATTTATTAAATGAAATTTCAATTTTTTCAATAACAATGCATAAAGTCGGATATATTTGATTAAAAACGTGTTTATATGATTAAATGCATGCCGAAAACATATCTCGCACTTAGGTGCAAGCTGTTAGGATCATTGCAAAAATTAAATTTATTTTATTTATTAAATGAAATTTCAATTTTTTCAATAACAATGCATAAAGTCGAATTAATTTGATTGAAATCGTGTTTATATGATCAAGTGCATGCCGAAAACATGTGCCGCACTTAGGTGCAAGTTGTTAGGATCATTGCAAAAATTAAATTTATTTTATTTATTAAATGAAATTTTAATTTTTTCAATAACAATGCATAAAGTCGGATTATTTGATTGAAAACGTGTTTATTTGATCAAATGCATGCCGAAAACATGTGTCGCACTTACTTACAAGCTGTTAGGATCATTGCAAAAATTAAATTTATTTTATTTATTAAATGAAATTTCAATTTTTTCAATAACAATGCATAAAGTCGGATATATTTGATTGAAATCGTGTTAATATGATCAAATGCATGCCGAAAACATGTGTCACACTTAGGTGCAAGATATTAGGATCATTGCAAAAATTTAATTTTTTTATTTATTAAATGAAATTTCAATTTTTTCAAAAACAATGATTTAAGTCGAATTAATTTGATTGAAATCGTGTTTATATGATCAATTGCATGCCGAAAACATGTGTCACACTTAGGTGCAAGCCATAAGGATCATTGCAAAAATTAAATTTATTTTATTTATTAAATGAAATTTCAATTTTTTCAATAACAATGCATAAAGTCGAATTAATTTGATTAAAATCGTGTTTATATGATCAAATGCATGCCGAAAACATGTGTCGCACTTAGGTGCAAGCTATTAGGATCATTGCAAAAATTAAATTTATTTTATTTATTTAAAGGAATTTCAATTTTTTCAAAAACAATGCATAAAGTCGAATTAATTTGATTAAAATCGTGTTTATATGTTCAAATGCATGCCGAAAACATGTGTCGCACTTAGGTGCAAGCTGTTAGGATCATTGCAAAAATTACATTTATTTTATTTATTAAATGAAATTTCAATTCTTTCAATCACAATGCATAAAGTCAAATTTATTTATTTGAAATGAAGTTTAAATGATTAAATGCATGCCTAAAACATGTGTCGCACTTAGGTGCAAACTATTAGGATCATTGCAAAAATTAAATTAATTTTATTTATTAAATGGAATTTAAATTTTTTCAATAACAATGCATAAAGTCAAATTTATTTGATTAAAATCGTATTTAAATGATTAAATCCATGCCTAAAACATGTGTCGCACTTGGGTGCAAGCTGTTAGGATCATTGCAAAAATTAAATTTATTTTATTTATTAAATGAAATTTCAATTTTTTCAATAACAATGCATAAAGTCAAATTTATTTGATTGAAATCAAGTTTAAAAAATCAAATGCATGCCGAAAACATGTGTCACACTTAGCTGCAAGCTGTTAGGATCATTGCAAAAATTAAATTTATTTTATTTATTAAATGGAATTTCAGTTTTTTCATTAACAATGCATAAAGTCGAATTTATTTGATTAAAATCGTATTTAAATAATCAAATCCATGCCTAAAACATGTGTTGCACTTAGGTACAAGCTGTTAAGATCATTGCAAAAATTAAATTTATTTTATTTATTAAATGAAATTTAAATTTTTTCAATAACAATACATAAAGTCGAATTTATTTGATTAAAATCGTGTTTATATGATCAAAAGCATGCCGAAAACATTTGTCGCACTTAGGTGCAAGCTATTAGGATCATTGCAAAAATTAAATTTATTTTATTTATTAAATGAAATTTCAATTTTTTCAATAACGATGCATAAAGTCGAATTAATTTGATGGAAATCGTATTTATATGATCAAATGCATGCCGAAAACATGTGTCGCACTTAGGTGCAAGCTGTTAGGATCATTGCAAAAATTAAATTTATTTTATTTATTAAATGAAATTTCAATTTTTTCAATAACAATGCATAAAGTCGGATATATTTGATTAAAAACGTGTTTATATGATTAAATGCATGCCGAAAACATGTGTCGCACTTAGGTGCAAGCTGTTAGGATCATTGCAAAAATTAAATTTATTTTATTTATTAAATGAAATTTCAATTTTTTCAATAACAATGCATAAAGTCGAATTAATTTGATTGAAATCGTGTTTATATGATCAAGTGCATGCCGAAAACATGTGTCGCACTTAGGTGCAAGTTGTTAGGATCATTGCAAAAATTAAATTTATTTTATTTATTAAATGAAATTTTAATTTTTTCAATAACAATGCATAAAGTCGGATATATTTGATTGAAAACGTGTTTATTTGATCAAATGCATGCCGAAAACATGTGTCGCACTTACTTACAAGCTGTTAGGATCATTGCAAAAATTAAATTTATTTTATTTATTAAATGAAATTTCAATTTTTTCAATAACAATGCATAAAGTCGGATATATTTGATTAAAAACGTGTTTATATGATTAAATGCATGCCGAAAACATGTGTCGCACTTAAGTGCAAGCTGTTAGGATCATTGCAAAAATTAAATTTATTTTATTTATTAAATGAAATTTCAATTTTTTCAAAAACAATGCATAAAGTCGAATTAATTTGATTGAAATCGTGTTTATATGATCAAGTGCATGCCGAAAACATGTGTCGCACTTAGGTGCAAGTTGTTAGGATCATTGCAAAAATTAAATTTATTTTATTTATTAAATGAAATTTTAATTTTTTCAATAACAATGCATAAAGCCGGATTATTTGATTGAAATCGTGTTAATATGATCAAATGCATGCCGAAAACATGTGTCACACTTAGGTGCAAGATATTAGGATCATTGCAAAAATTTAATTTTTTTATTTATTAAATGAAATTTCAATTTTTTCAAAAACAATGATTTAAGTCGAATTAATTTGATTGAAATCGTGTTTATATGATCAATTGCATGCCGAAAACATGTGTCACACTTAGGTGCAAGCCATAAGGATCATTGCAAAAATTAAATTTATTTTATTTATTAAATGAAATTTCAATTTTTTCAATAACAATGCATAAAGTCGAATTAATTTGATTGAAATCGTGTTTATATGATCAAATGCATGCCGAAAACATGTGTCGCACTTAGGTGCAAGCTATTAGGATCATTGCAAAAATTAAATTTATTTTATTTATTTAAAGGAATTTCAATTTTTTCAAAAACAATGCATAAAGTCGAATTAATTTGATTAAAATCGTATTTATATGATCAAATGCATGCCGAAAACATGTGTCGCACTTAGGTGCAAGCTGTTAGGATCATTGCAAAAATTACATTTATTTTATTTATTAAATGAAATTTCAATTCTTTCAATCACAATGCATAAAGTCGAATTTATTTATTTGAAATCAAGTTTAAATGATCAAATGCATGCCTAAAACATGTGTCGCACTCAGGTGCAAGCTGTTAGGATCATTGCAAAAATTAAATTAATTTTATTTATTAAATGAAATTTCTATTTTTTCAATAACAATGCATAAAGTCGGATATATTTGATTGAAATCGTGTTTATATAATCAAATGCATGCCGAATACATGTGTCACACTTTGGTGCAAGCTATTAGGATCATTGCAAAAATTACATTTATTTTATTTATTAAATGAAATTTCAATTCTTTCAATCATAGTGCATTAATTCGAATTTATTTGATTGAAATCAAGTTTAAATGATTAAATGCATGCCCAAAACATGTGTTGCACTTAGGTGCAAACTATTAGGATCATTGCAAAAATTAAATTAATTTTATTTATTAAATGGAATTTCAATTTTTTCAATAACAATGCATAAAGTCAAATTTATTTGATTAAAATCGTATTTAAATGATTAAATCCATGCCTAAAACATGTGTCGCACTTAGGTGCAAGCTGTTAGGATCATAGCAAATATTAAATTTATTTTATTTATTAAATGAAATTTCAATTTTTTCAATAACAATGCATAAAGTCAAATTTATTTGATTGAAATCAAGTTTAAAAAATCAAATGCATGCCGAAAACATGTGTCACACTTAGCTGCAAGCTGTTAGGATCATTGCAAAAATTAAATTTATTTTATTTATTAAATAGAATTTCAGTTTTTTCATTAACAATGCATAAAGTCGAATTTATTTGATTAAAATCGTATTTACATCATCAAATCCATGCCTAAAACATGTGTTGCACTTTGGTACAAGCTGTTAGGATCATAGCAAATATTAAATTTATTTTATTTATTAAATGAAATTTAAATTTTTTCAATAACAATACATAAAGTCGAATTTATTTGATTGAAATAGTGTTTATATGATCAAAAGCATGCCGAATACATTTGTCGCACTTAGGTGCAAGCTGTTAGGATCATTGCAAAAATTAAATTTATTTTATTTATTAAATGAAATTTCAATTTTTTCAAAAACAATGCTTAAAGTCGAATTAATTTGATAGAAATCATGTTTATATGATCAAATACCTGCCGAAAACTCGGGTCACACTTAGGTGCAAGATATTAGGATCATTGCAAAAATTAAATTTATTTTATTTATTAAATTAAATTTCAATTTCTTCAATAACAATACATAAAGTCGAATTAATTTGATTGAAATCGTGTTTATATGTTCAATTGCATGCCGAAAACATTTGTCGCACTTAGGTGCAAGCTATTAGGATCATTGCAAAAATTAAATTTATTTTATTTATTAAATGAAATTTCTATTTTTTCAATAACAATGCATAAAGTCGGATATATTTGATTGAAATCGTGTTTATATTATCAAATGCATGCCGAATACATGTGTCACACTTTGGTGCAAGCTATTAGGATCATTGCAAAAATGACATTTATTTTATTTATTAAATGAAATTTCAATTCTTTCAATCACAGTGCATAAAGTCGAATTTATTTGATTGAAATCAAGTTTAAATGATTAAATGCATGCCCAAAACATGTGTCGCACTTAGGTGGAAGCTATAAGGATCATTGCAAAAATTAATATGATTTTATTTAATAAATGAAATTTCAATTTTTTCAATAACAATGCATAAAGTCGAATTAATTTGATTGAAATCGTGTTTATATAATCAAATGCATGCCGAAAACATGTGTCGCATTTAGGTGCAAGCTATAAGGTTCATTGCAAAAATTAAATTTATTTTATTTATTAAATGGAATTTCAATTTTTTCAATAACAATGCATAAAGTCGAATTTATTTGATTAAAATCGTATTTAAATGACCAAATTCATGCCTAAAACAAGTGTTGCACTTAGGTACAAGCTGTTAGGATCATTGCAAAAATTAAATTTATTTTATTTATTAAACGAAATTTCTATTTTTTCAATAACAATGCATACAGTCGGATATATTTGATTGAAATCGTGTTTATATGATCAAATGCATGCCGAAAACATGTGTCACACTTAGGTGCAAGATTTTAGGATCATTGCAAAAATTAAATTTATTTTATTTATTAAATGAAATTTAGATGTTTTCAATAACAATGCATAAAGTCGAATTTATTTGATTAAAATCGTGTTTATATGATCAAAAGCATGCCGAAAACATTTGTCGCACTTAGGTGCAAGCTGTTAGGATCATTGCAAAAATTAAATTTATTTTATTTATTAAATGAAATTTCAATTTTTTTAATAACAATGCATAAAGTCGAATTTATTTGATTAAAATCGTATTTAAATGATCAAATCCATGCCTAAAACATGTGTCGCACTTAGGTGCAAGTTGTTAGGATCATTGCAAAAATTAAATTTATTTTATTTATTGAATGAAATTTCAATTTTTTCAATAACAATGCATAAAGTCAAATTTATTTGATTAAAATCAAGTTTAAAAAATCAAATGCATGCCGAAAACATGTGTCACACTTAGGTGCAAGCTGTTAGGATCATTGCAAAAATTAAATTTATTTTATTTATTAAATGGAATTTCAATTTTTTCAATAACAATGCATAAAGTCGAATTAATTTGATTGAAATCGTGTTTATATGTTTAATTGCATGCCGAAAACATTTATCGCACTTAGGTGCAAGCTATTAGGATCATTGCAAAAATTAAATTTATTTTATTTATTAAATGAAATTTCAATTTTTTCAATACCAATGCATAAAGTCGAATTAATTTGTTTGAAAACGTGTTTATTTGATCAAATGCATGCCGAAAACATGTGTCGCACTTACTTACAAGCTGTTAGGATCATTGCAAAAATTAAATTTATTTTATTTATTAAATGAAATTTCAATTTTTTCAATAACAATGCATAAAGTCGGATAAATTTGATTGAAAACGTGTTTATATAATCAAATTCATGGCGAAAACATGTGTCGCACTTAGGTGCAAGCTGTTAGGATCATTGCAAAAATTAAATTTATTTTATTTATTAAATGAAATTTCAATTTTTTCAATAACAATGCATAAAGTCGGATATATTTGATTAAAAACGTGTTTATATGATCAAATGCATGCCGAAATCATGTGTCGCACTTAGGTGCAAGCTGTTAGGATCATTGCAAAAATTAAATTGATTTTATTTATTAAATGAAATTTCAATTTTTTCAATAACAATGCATAAAGTCGGATATATTTGATTAAAAACGTGTTTATATGATTAAATGCATGCCGAAAACATATCTCGCACTTAGGTGCAAGCTGTTAGGATCATTGCAAAAATTAAATTTATTTTATTTATTAAATGAAATTTCAATTTTTTCAATAACAATGCATAAAGTCGAATTAATTTGATTGAAATCGTGTTTATATGATCAAGTGCATGCCGAAAACATGTGCCGCACTTAGGTGCAAGTTGTTAGGATCATTGCAAAAATTAAATTTATTTTATTTATTAAATGAAATTTTAATTTTTTCAATAACAATGCATAAAGTCGGATTATTTGATTGAAAACGTGTTTATTTGATCAAATGCATGCCGAAAACATGTGTCGCACTTACTTACAAGCTGTTAGGATCATTGCAAAAATTAAATTTATTTTATTTATTAAATGAAATTTCAATTTTTTCAATAACAATGCATAAAGTCGGATATATTTGATTGAAATCGTGTTAATATGATCAAATGCATGCCGAAAACATGTGTCACACTTAGGTGCAAGCTGTTAGGATCATTGCAAAAATTAAATTTATTTTATTTGTTAAATGGAATTTCAATTTTTTCAATAACAATGCATAAAGTCGAAATAATTTGATTGAAATCGTGTTTATATGTTCAATTGCATGCCGAAAACATTTGTCGCACTTAGGTGCAAGCTATTATGATCATTGCAAAAATTAAATTTATTTTATTTATTAAATGAAATTTCAATTTTTTCAATAACGATGCATAAAGTCGAATAAATTTGATTGAAATCGTGTTTATATGATCAAATGCATGCCGAAATCATGTGTCGCACTTAGGTGCAAGCTGTTAGGATCATTGCAAAAATTAAATTGATTTTATTTATTAAATGAAATTTCAATTTTTTCAATAACAATGCATAAAGTCGGATATATTTGATTAAAAACGTGTTTATATGATTAAATGCATGCCGAAAACATATCTCGCACTTAGGTGCAAGCTGTTAGGATCATTGCAAAAATTAAATTTATTTTATTTATTAAATGAAATTTCAATTTTTTCAATAACAATGCATAAAGTCGAATTAATTTGATTGAAATCGTGTTTATATGATCAAGTGCATGCCGAAAACATGTGCCGCACTTAGGTGCAAGTTGTTAGGATCATTGCAAAAATTAAATTTATTTTATTTATTAAATGAAATTTTAATTTTTTCAATAACAATGCATAAAGTCGGATTATTTGATTGAAAACGTGTTTATTTGATCAAATGCATGCCGAAAACATGTGTCGCACTTACTTACAAGCTGTTAGGATCATTGCAAAAATTAAATTTATTTTATTTATTAAATGAAATTTCAATTTTTTCAATAACAATGCATAAAGTCGGATATATTTGATTGAAATCGTGTTAATATGATCAAATGCATGCCGAAAACATGTGTCACACTTAGGTGCAAGATATTAGGATCATTGCAAAAATTTAATTTTTTTATTTATTAAATGAAATTTCAATTTTTTCAAAAACAATGATTTAATTCGAATTAATTTGATTGAAATCGTGTTTATATGATCAATTGCATGCCGAAAACATGTGTCACACTTAGGTGCAAGCCATAAGGATCATTGCAAAAATTAAATTTATTTTATTTATTAAATGAAATTTCAATTTTTTCAATAACAATGCATAAAGTCGAATTAATTTGATTAAAATCGTGTTTATATGATCAAATGCATGCCGAAAACATGTGTCGCACTTAGGTGCAAGCTATTAGGATCATTGCAAAAATTAAATTTATTTTATTTATTTAAAGGAATTTCAATTTTTTCAAAAACAATGCATAAAGTCGAATTAATTTGATTAAAATCGTGTTTATATGTTCAAATGCATGCCGAAAACATGTGTCGCACTTAGGTGCAAGCTGTTAGGATCATTGCAAAAATTACATTTATTTTATTTATTAAATGAAATTTCAATTCTTTCAATCACAATGCATAAAGTCAAATTTATTTATTTGAAATGAAGTTTAAATGATTAAATGCATGCCTAAAACATGTGTCGCACTTAGGTGCAAACTATTAGGATCATTGCAAAAATTAAATTAATTTTATTTATTAAATGGAATTTAAATTTTTTCAATAACAATGCATAAAGTCAAATTTATTTGATTAAAATCGTATTTAAATGATTAAATCCATGCCTAAAACATGTGTCGCACTTGGGTGCAAGCTGTTAGGATCATTGCAAAAATTAAATTTATTTTATTTATTAAATGAAATTTCAATTTTTTCAATAACAATGCATAAAGTCAAATTTATTTGATTGAAATCAAGTTTAAAAAATCAAATGCATGCCGAAAACATGTGTCACACTTAGCTGCAAGCTGTTAGGATCATTGCAAAAATTAAATTTATTTTATTTATTAAATGGAATTTCAGTTTTTTCATTAACAATGCATAAAGTCGAATTTATTTGATTAAAATCGTATTTAAATAATCAAATCCATGCCTAAGACATGTGTTGCACTTAGGTACAAGCTGTTAAGATCATTGCAAAAATTAAATTTATTTTATTTATTAAATGAAATTTAAATTTTTTCAATAACAATGCATAAAGTCGAATTTATTTGATTAAAATCGTGTTTATATGATCAAAAGCATGCCGAAAACATTTGTCGCACTTAGGTGCAAGCTATTAGGATCATTGCAAAAATTAAATTTATTTTATTTATTAAATGAAATTTCAATTTTTTCAATAACGATGCATAAAGTCGAATTAATTTGATGGAAATCGTATTTATATGATCAAATGCATGCCGAAAACATGTGTCGCACTTAGGTGCAAGCTGTTAGGATCATTGCAAAAATTAAATTTATTTTATTTATTAAATGAAATTTCAATTTTTTCAATAACAATGCATAAAGTCGGATATATTTGATTAAAAACGTGTTTATATGATTAAATGCATGCCGAAAACATGTGTCGCACTTAGGTGCAAGCTGTTAGGATCATTGCAAAAATTAAATTTATTTTATTTATTAAATGAAATTTCAATTTTTTCAATAACAATGCATAAAGTCGAATTAATTTGATTGAAATCGTGTTTATATGATCAAGTGCATGCCGAAAACATGTGTCGCACTTAGGTGCAAGTTGTTAGGATCATTGCAAAAATTAAATTTATTTTATTTATTAAATGAAATTTTAATTTTTTCAATAACAATGCATAAAGTCGGATATATTTGATTGAAAACGTGTTTATTTGATCAAATGCATGCCGAAAACATGTGTCGCACTTACTTACAAGCTGTTAGGATCATTGCAAAAATTAAATTTATTTTATTTATTAAATGAAATTTCAATTTTTTCAATAACAATGCATAAAGTCGGATATATTTGATTAAAAACGTGTTTATATGATTAAATGCATGCCGAAAACATGTGTCGCACTTAAGTGCAAGCTGTTAGGATCATTGCAAAAATTAAATTTATTTTATTTATTAAATGAAATTTCAATTTTTTCAAAAACAATGCATAAAGTCGAATTAATTTGATTGAAATCGTGTTTATATGATCAAGTGCATGCCGAAAACATGTGTCGCACTTAGGTGCAAGTTGTTAGGATCATTGCAAAAATTAAATTTATTTTATTTATTAAATGAAATTTTAATTTTTTCAATAACAATGCATAAAGCCGGATTATTTGATTGAAATCGTGTTAATATGATCAAATGCATGCCGAAAACATGTGTCACACTTAGGTGCAAGATATTAGGATCATTGCAAAAATTTAATTTTTTTATTTATTAAATGAAATTTCAATTTTTTCAAAAACAATGATTTAAGTCGAATTAATTTGATTGAAATCGTGTTTATATGATCAATTGCATGCCGAAAACATGTGTCACACTTAGGTGCAAGCCATAAGGATCATTGCAAAAATTAAATTTATTTTATTTATTAAATGAAATTTCAATTTTTTCAATAACAATGCATAAAGTCGAATTAATTTGATTGAAATCGTGTTTATATGATCAAATGCATGCCGAAAACATGTGTCGCACTTAGGTGCAAGCTATTAGGATCATTGCAAAAATTAAATTTATTTTATTTATTTAAAGGAATTTCAATTTTTTCAAAAACAATGCATAAAGTCGAATTAATTTGATTAAAATCATGTTTATATGATCAAATGCATGCCGAAAACATGTGTCGCACTTAGGTGCAAGCTGTTAGGATCATTGCAAAAATTACATTTATTTTATTTATTAAATGAAATTTCAATTCTTTCAATCACAATGCATAAAGTCGAATTTATTTATTTGAAATTAAGTTTAAATGATCAAATGCATGCCTAAAACATGTGTCGCACTCAGGTGCAAGCTGTTAGGATCATTGCAAAAATTAAATTAATTTTATTTATTAAATGAAATTTCTATTTTTTCAATAACAATGCATAAAGTCGAATATATTTGATTGAAATCGTGTTTATATAATCAAATGCATGCCGAATACATGTGTCACACTTTGGTGCAAGCTATTAGGATCATTGCAAAAATTACATTTATTTTATTTATTAAATGAAATTTCAATTCTTTCAATCATAGTGCATTAATTCGAATTTATTTGATTGAAATCAAGTTTAAATGATTAAATGCATGCCCAAAACATGTGTTGCACTTAGGTGCAAACTATTAGGATCATTGCAAAAATTAAATTAATTTTATTTATTAAATGGAATTTCAATTTTTTCAATAACAATGCATAAAGTCAAATTTATTTGATTAAAATCGTATTTAAATGATTAAATCCATGCCTAAAACATGTGTCGCACTTAGGTGCAAGCTGTTAGGATCATAGCAAATATTAAATTTATTTTATTTATTAAATGAAATTTCAATTTTTTCAATAACAATGCATAAAGTCAAATTTATTTGATTGAAATCAAGTTTAAAAAATCAAATGCATGCCGAAAACATGTGTCACACTTAGCTGCAAGCTGTTAGGATCATTGCAAAAATTAAATTTATTTTATTTATTAAATAGAATTTCAGTTTTTTCATTAACAATGCATAAAGTCGAATTTATTTGATTAAAATCGTATTTACATCATCAAATCCATGCCTAAAACATGTGTTGCACTTTGGTACAAGCTGTTAGGATCATAGCAAATATTAAATTTATTTTATTTATTAAATGAAATTTCAATTTTTTCAATAACAATGCATAAAGTCGGATATATTTGATTAAAAACGTGTTTATATGATTAAATGCATGCCGAAAACATGTGTCGCACTTAGGTGCAAGCTGTTAGGATCATTGCAAAAATTAAATTTATTTTATTTATTAAATGAAATTTCAATTTTTTCAAAAACAATGCTTAAAGTCGAATTAATTTGATAGAAATCATGTTTATATGATCAAATACCTGCCGAAAACTCGGGTCACACTTAGGTGCAAGATATTAGGATCATTGCAAAAATTAAATTTATTTTATTTATTAAATTAAATTTCAATTTCTTCAATAACAATACATAAAGTCGAATTAATTTGATTGAAATCGTGTTTATATGTTCAATTGCATGCCGAAAACATTTGTCGCACTTAGGTGCAAGCTATTAGGATCATTGCAAAAATTAAATTTATTTTATTTATTAAATGAAATTTCTATTTTTTCAATAACAATGCATAAAGTCGGATATATTTGATTGAAATCGTGTTTATATAATCAAATGCATGCCGAATACATGTGTCACACTTTGGTGCAAGCTATTAGGATCATTGCAAAAATGACATTTATTTTATTTATTAAATGAAATTTCAATTCTTTCAATCACAGTGCATAAAGTCGAATTTATTTGATTGAAATCAAGTTTAAATGATTAAATGCATGCCCAAAACATGTGTCGCACTTAGGTGGAAGCTATAAGGATCATTGCAAAAATTAATATGATTTTATTTAATAAATGAAATTTCAATTTTTTCAATAACAATGCATAAAGTCGAATTAATTTGATTGAAATCGTGTTTATATAATCAAATGCATGCCGAAAACATGTGTCGCATTTAGGTGCAAGCTATAAGGTTCATTGCAAAAATTAAATTTATTTTATTTATTAAATGGAATTTCAATTTTTTCAATAACAATGCATAAAGTCGAATTTATTTGATTAAAATCGTATTTAAATGACCAAATTCATGCCTAAAACAAGTGTTGCACTTAGGTACAAGCTGTTAGGATCATTGCAAAAATTAAATTTATTTTATTTATTAAACGAAATTTCTATTTTTTCAATAACAATGCATACAGTCGGATATATTTGATTGAAATCGTGTTTATATGATCAAATGCATGCCGAAAACATGTGTCACACTTAGGTGCAAGATTTTAGGATCATTGCAAAAATTAAATTTATTTTATTTATTAAATGAAATTTAGATGTTTTCAATAACAATGCATAAAGTCAAATTTATTTGAATAAAATCGTGTTTATATGATCAAATGCATGCCGAAAACATGTGCCGCACTTAGGTGCAAGCTGTTAGGATCATTGCAAAAATTAAATTTATTTTATTTATTAAATGAAATTTCAATTTTTTTAATAACAATGCATAAAGTCGAATTTATTTGATTAAAATCGTATTTAAATGATCAAATCCATGCCTAAAACATGTGTCGCACTTAGGTGCAAGTTGTTAGGATCATTGCAAAAATTAAATTTATTTTATTTATTGAATGAAATTTCAATTTTTTCAATAACAATGCATAAAGTCAAATTTATTTGATTAAAATCAAGTTTAAAAAATCAAATGCATGCCGAAAACATGTGTCACACTTAGGTGCAAGCTGTTGGGATCATTGCAAAAATTAAATTTATTTTATTTATTAAATGGAATTTCAATTTTTTCAATAACAATGCATAAAGTCGAATTAATTTGATTGAAATCGTGTTTATATGTTTAATTGCATGCCGTAAACATTTATCGCACTTAGGTGCAAGCTATTAGGATCATTGCAAAAATTAAATTTATTTTATTTATTAAATGAAATTTCAATTTTTTCAATAACAATGCATAAAGTCGAATTAATTTGTTTGAAAACGTGTTTATTTGATCAAATGCATGCCGAAAACATGTGTCGCACTTACTTACAAGCTGTTAGGATCATTGCAAAAATTAAATTTATTTTATTTATTAAATGAAATTTCAATTTTTTCAATAACAATGCATAAAGTCGGATAAATTTGATTGAAAACGTGTTTATATAATCAAATTCATGGCGAAAACATGTGTCGCACTTAGGTGCAAGCTGTTAGGATCATTGCAAAAATTAAATTTATTTTATTTATTAAATGAAATTTCAATTTTTTCAATAACAATGCATAAAGTCGAATTTATTTAATTGAAATCGTGTTTATATGATCAAATGCATGCCGAAAACATGTGTCGCACTTGGGTGCAAGCTGTTAGGATCATTGCAAAAATTGAATTTATTTTATTTATTAAATGAAATTTTAATTTTTTCAATAACAATGCATAAAGTCGAATATATTTGATTGAAAACGTGTTTATATGATCAAATGCTTGCCGAAAACATGTGTCGCACTTAGGTGCAAGCTATAAGGATCATTGCAAAAATTAAATTTATTTCATTTATTAAATGAAATTTCATTTTATTCAAAAACAATGCTTAAAGTCGAATTTATTTAATTGAAATCAAGTTTAAATGATCAAATGCATGCCAAAAACATGTGTCGCACTTAGGTGCAAGATATTAGGATCATTGCAAAAATTAAATTTATTTTATTTATTAAATGGAATTTCAATTTTTTCAATAACAATGCATAAAGTCGAATTAATTTGATTGAAATCGTGTTTATATGTTCAATTGCATGCCGAAAACATTTGTTGCACTTAGGTGCAAGCTATTAGGATCATTGCAAAAATTAAATTTATTTTATTTATTAAATGAAATTTCAATTTTTTCAATAAAAATGCATTAAGTCGAATCAATTTGATTGAAATCGTGTTTATATGATCAAATGCATGCCGAAAACATGTGTCGCACTTAGGTGCAAGCTGTTAGGATCATTGCAAAAATTAAATTTATTTCATTTATTAAATGAAATTTCAATTTTTTCAATAACAATGCATAAAGTCGGATATATTTGATTTAAAACGTGTTTATATAATTAAATGCATGCCGAAAACATGTGTCGCACTTAGGTGCAAGCTGTTAGGATCATTGCAAAAATTAAATTTATTTTATTTATTAAATGAAATTTCAATTTTTTTAATAACAATGCATAAAGTCGAATTAATTTGATTGAAATCGTGTTTATATGATCAAGTGCATGCCGAAAACATGTGTCGCACTTAGGTGCAAGTTGTTAGGATCATTGCAAAAATTAAATTTATTTTATTTATTAAATGAAATTTTAATTTTTTCAATAACAATGCATAAAGTCGGATATATTTGATTGAAAACGTGTTTATTTGATCAAATGCATGCCGAAAACATGTGTCGCACTTACTTACAAGCTGTTAGGATCATTGCAAAAATTAAATTTATTTTATTTATTAAATGAAATTTCAATTTTTTCAATAACAATGCATAAAGTCGGATAAATTTGATTGAAAACGTGTTTATATAATCAAATTCATGCCGAAAACATGTGTCGCACCTAGGTGCAAGCTGTTAGGATCATTGCAAAAATTAAATTTATTTTATTTATTAAATGAAATTTCAATTTTTTCAATAACAATGCATAAAGTCGAATTAATTTAATTAAAATCGTGTTTATATGATCAAATGCATGCCGAAAACATGTGTCGCACTTAGGTGCAAGCTGTTAGGATCATTGCAAAAATTAAATTCATTTTATTTATTAAATGAAATTTTAATTTTTTCAATAACAATGCATAAAGTCGGATATATTTGATTAAAAACGTGTTTATGTGATCAAATGCTTGCCGAAAACATGTGTCGCACTTAGGTGCAAGCTATAAGGATCATTGCAAAAATTAAATTTATTTCATTTATTAAATGAAATTTCATTTTATTCAAAAACAATGCTTAAAGTCGAATTTATTTGATTGAAATCAAGTTTAAATGATCAAATGCATGCCAAAAAATGTGTCGCACTTAGGTGCAAGATATTAGGATCATTGCAAAAATTAAATTTATTTTATTTATTAAATGAAATTTCAATTTTTTCAATAACAATGCATAAAGTCAAATTTATTTGATTGAAATCAAGTTTAAAAAATCAAATGCATGCCGAAAACATGTGTCACACTTAGGTGCAAGCTATTAGGATCATTGCAAAAATTAAATTTATTTTATTTATTAAATGTAATTTCAATTTTTTCAATAACAATGCATAAAGTCGAAATTATTTGATTAAAATCGTATTTAAATGATCAAATGCATGCCTAAAACATGTGTTGCACTTAGGTGCAAGCTGTTAGAATCATTGCAAATATTAAATTTATTTTATTTATTAAACGAAATTTCTATTTTTTCAATAACAATGCATATAGTCGGATATATTTGATTGAAATCGTGTTTATATGATCAAATGCATGCCCAAAACATGTGTCACACTTAGGTGCAAGCTATTAGGATCATTGCAAAAATTAAATTTATTTTATTTATTAAATAGAATTTCAATTTTTTCAATAACAATTCATAAAGTCGAATTAATTTGATTGAAATAGTGTTTATATGAACAAATGCATGCCGAAAACATGTGTCGCACACAGGTGCAAGCTGTTAGGATCATTGCAAAAATTAAATTTATTTTATTTATTAAATGAAATTTCAATTCTTTCAATAACAATGCATAAAGTCGAATTTATTCAATTAAAATCAAGTTTAAATGATCAAATGCATGCCAAAAACATGTGTCGCACTTAGGTGCAAGCTATTAGGATCATTGCAAAAATTAAATTTATTTTATTTATTAAATGAAATTTAAATTTTTTCAATAACAATGCATAAAGTCGAATTAATTTGATTGAAATCGTGTTTATATGATCAAATGCATGCCAAAAACATGTGTCACACTTAGGTGCAAGCCATTAGGATCATTGCAAAAATTGAATTTATTTTATTTATTAAATGAAATTTCAATTTTTTCAATAACAATGCATAAAGTCGAATTAATTTGATTGAAATCGTGTTAATATGATCAAATGCATGCCAAAAACATGTGTCACACTTAGGTGCAAGCCATAAGGATCATTGCAAAAATTAAATTTATTTTATTTATTAAATGAAATTTCAATTTTTTCAATAACAATGCATTAAGTTGAATTAATTTGATTGAAATCGTGTTTAAATGATTAAATGCATACCGAAATCATGTGTCGCACTTAGGTGCAAACTGTTAGGATCATTGCAAAAATTAAATTTATTTTATTTATTAAATGAAATTTCAATTTTTTCAAAAACAATGCTTAAAGTCGAATTAATTTGATTGAAATCGTGTTTTAAGGATCAAATGCATGTCAAAAACATGTGTCACACTTAGGTGCAAGCCATTAGGATCATTGCAAAAATTGAATTTATTTTATTTATTAAATGAAATTTCAATTTTTTCAATAACAATGCATAAAGTCGAATTAATTTGATTCAAATCGTGTTAATATGATCAAATGCATGCCAAAAACATGTGTCACACTTAGGTGCAAGCCATAAGGATCATTGCAAAAATTAAATTTATTTTATTTATTAAATGAAATTTCAATTTTTTCAATAACAATGCATTAAGTTGAATTAATTTGATTGAAATCGTGTTTAAATGATTAAATGCATACCGAAATCATGTGTCGCACTTAGGTGCAAACTGTTAGGATCATTGCAAAAATTAAATTTATTTTATTTATTAAATGAAATTTCAATTTTTTCAATAACAATGCATAAAGTCAAATTTATTTGATTGAAATCAAGTTTAAAAAATCAAATGCATGCCGAAAACATGTGTCACACTTAGGTGCAAGCTGTTAGGATCATTGCAAAATATAAATTTATTTTATTTATTAAATGGAATTTCAATTTTTTCAATAACAATGCATAAAGTCAAATTAATTTGATTGAAGTCGTGTTTATATGTTCAATTGCATGCCGAAAACATTTGTCGCACTAAGGTGCAAGCTATTAGGATCATTGCAAAAATTAAATTTATTTTATTTATTAAATGAAATTTCAATTTTTTCAATAACAATGCATAAAGTCGAATTAATTTGATTAAAATCGTGTTTATATGATCAAATGCATGCCGAAAACATGTGTCGCACTTAGGTGCAAGCTGTTAGGATCATTGCAAAAATTAAATTTATTTCATTTATTAAATGAAATTTCAATTTTTTCAATAACAATGCATAAAGTCGGATATATTTGATTTAAAACGTGTTTATATAATTAAATGCATGCCGAAAACATGTGTCGCACTTAGGTGCAAGCTGTTAGGATCATTGCAAAAATTAAATTTATTTTATTTAATTAATGAAATTTCAATTTTTTTTATTACAATGCATAAAGTCGAATTAATTTGATTGAAATCGTGTTTATATGATCAAGTACATGCCGAAAACATGTGTCGCACTTAGGTGCAAGTTGTTAGGATCATTGCAAAAATTAAATTTATTTTATTTATTAAATGAAATTTTAATTTTTTCAATAACAATGCATTAAGTCGGATATATTTGATTGAAAACGTGTTTATTTGATCAAATGCATGCCAAAAACATGTGTCGCACTTAGGTGCAAGCTATTAGGATCATTGCAAAAATTAAATTTATTTTATTTATTAAATGAAATTTAAATTTTTTCAATAACAATGCATAAAGTCGAATTAATTTGATTGAAATCGTGTTTATATGATCAAATTCATGCCGAAAACATATGTCGCGCTTAGGTGCAAGCTGTTAGGATCATTGCAAAAATTAAATTTATTTTATTTATTAAATGAAATTTCAATTTTTTCAATAACAATGCATAAAGTCGAATTAATTTAATTAAAATCGTGTTTATATGATCAAATGCATGCCGAAAACATGTGTCGCACTTAGGTGCAAGCTGTTAGGATCATTGCAAAAATTAAATTTATTTTATTTATTAAATGAAATTTTAATTTTCTCAATAACAATGCATAAAGTCGGATATATTTGATTAAAAACGTGTTTATATAATTAAATGCATGCCGAAAACATGTGTCGCACTTAGGTGCAAGCTGTTAGGATCATTGCAAAAATTAAATTTATTTTATTTATTAAATGAAATTTCAATTTTTTTAATAACAATGCATAAAGTCGAATTAATTTGATTGAAATCGTGTTTATATGATCAAGTGCATGCCGAAAACATGTGTCGCACTTAGGTGCAAGTTGTTAGGATCATTGCAAAAATTAATTTTATTTCATTTATTAAATGAAATTTCAATTTTTTCAATAACAATGCATAAAGTCGGATATATTTGATTTAAAACGTGTTTATATAATTAAATGCATGCCGAAAACATGTGTCGCACTTAGGTGCAAGCTGTTAGGATCATTGCAAAAATTAAATTTATTTTATTTATTAAATGAAATTTCAATTTTTTTAATAACAATGCATAAAGTCGAATTAATTCGATTGAAATCGTGTTTATATGATCAAGTGCATGCCGAAAACATGTGTCGCACTTAGGTGCAAGTTGTTAGGATCATTGCAAAAATTAAATTTATTTTATTTATTAAATGAAATTTTAATTTTTTCAATAACAATGCATAAAGTCGGATATATTTGATTGAAAACGTGTTTATTTGATCAAATGCATGCCGAAAACATGTGTCGCACTTACTTACAAGCTGTTAGGATCATTGCAAAAATTAAATTTATTTTATTTATTAAATGAAATTTCAATTTTTTCAATAACAATGCATAAAGTCGGATAAATTTGATTGAAAACGTGTTTATATAATCAAATTCATGCCGAAAACATGTGTCGCACCTAGGTGCAAGCTGTTAGGATCATTGCAAAAATTAAATTTACTTTATTTATTAAATGAAATTTCAATTTTTTCAATAACAATGCATAAAGTCGAATTAATTTAATTAAAATCGTGTTTATATGATCAAATGCATGCCGAAAACATGTGTCGCACTTAGGTGCAAGCTGTTAGGATCATTGCAAAAATTAAATTCATTTTATTTATTAAATGAAATTTTAATTTTTTCAATAACAATGCATAAAGTCGGATATATTTGATTAAAAACGTGTTTATGTGATCAAATGCTTGCCGAAAACATGTGTCGCACTTAGGTGCAAGCTATAAGGATCATTGCAAAAATTAAATTTATTTCATTTATTAAATGAAATTTCATTTTATTCAAAAACAATGCTTAAAGTCGAATTTATTTGATTGAAATCAAGTTTAAATGATCAAATGCATGCCAAAAAATGTGTCGCACTTAGGTGCAAGATATTAGGATCATTGCAAAAATTAAATTTATTTTATTTATTAAATGAAATTTCAATTTTTTCAATAACAATGCATAAAGTCAAATTTATTTGATTGAAATCAAGTTTAAAAAATCAAATGCATGCCGAAAACATGTGTCACACTTAGGTGCAAGCTATTAGGATCATTGCAAAAATTAAATTTATTTTATTTATTAAATGTAATTTCAATTTTTTCAATAACAATGCATAAAGTCGACATTATTTGATTAAAATCGTATTTAAATGATCAAATGCATGCCTAAAACATGTGTTGCACTTAGGTGCAAGCTGTTAGAATCATTGCAAATATTAAATTTATTTTATTTATTAAACGAAATTTCTATTTTTTCAATAACAATGCATATAGTCGGATATATTTGATTGAAATCGTGTTTATATGATCAAATGCATGCCCAAAACATGTGTCACACTTAGGTGCAAGCTATTAGGATCATTGCAAAAATTAAATTTATTTTATTTATTAAATAGAATTTCAATTTTTTCAATAACAATTCATAAAGTCGAATTAATTTGATTGAAATAGTGTTTATATGAACAAATGCATGCCGAAAACATGTGTCGCACACAGGTGCAAGCTGTTAGGATCATTGCAAAAATTAAATTTATTTTATTTATTAAATGAAATTTCAATTCTTTCAATAACAATGCATAAAGTCGAATTTATTCAATTAAAATCAAGTTCAAATGATCAAATGCATGCCGAAAACATTTGTCGCACTTAGGTGCAAGCTATTAGGATCATTGCAAAAATTAAATTTATTTTATTTATTAAATGAAATTTAAATTTTTTCAATAACAATGCATAAAGTCGAATTAATTTGATTGAAATCGTGTTTATATGATCAAATGAATGCCGAAAACATGTGTCGCACTTAGGTGCAAGCTGTTAGGATCATTGCAAAAATTAAATTTATTTTATTTATTAAATCAAATTTCAATTTTTTCAATAACAATGCATAAAGTCGAATTAATTTGATTAAAATCGTGTTTATATGATCAAATGCATGCCGAAAGCATGTGTCGCACACAGGTGCAAGCTGTTAGGATCATTGCAAAAATTAAATTTATTTTATTTATTAAATGAAATTTCAATTCTTTCAATAACAATGCATAAAGTCGAATTTATTCAATTGAAATCAAGTTTAAATGATAAAATGCATGCCGAAAACATGTGTCACGCTTAGGTGCAAGCTATTAGGATTATTGCGAAAATTAAATTTATTTTATTTATTAAATGAAATTTCAATTTTTTCAAAAACAATGCTTAAAGTCGAATTAATTTGATTTAAATCGTGTTTATATAATCAAATGCATGCCAAAAACATGTGTCACACTTAGGTGCAAGCCATTAGGATCATTGCAAAAATTGAATTTATTTTATTTATTAAATGAAATTTCAATTTTTTCAATAACAATGCATAAAGTCGAATTAATTTGATTCAAATCGTGTTAATATGATCAAATGCATGCCAAAAACATGTGTCACACTTAGGTGCAAGCCATAAGGATCATTGCAAAAATTAAATTTATTTTATTTATTAAATGAAATTTCAATTTTTTCAATAACAATGCATTAAGTTGAATTAATTTGATTGAAATCGTGTTTAAATGATTAAATGCATACCGAAATCATGTGTCGCACTTAGGTGCAAACTGTTAGGATCATTGCAAAAATTAAATTTATTTTATTTATTAAATGAAATTTCAATTTTTTCAATAACAATGCATAAAGTCAAATTTATTTGATTGAAATCAAGTTTAAAAAATCAAATGCATGCCGAAAACATGTGTCACACTTAGGTGCAAGCTGTTAGGATCATTGCAAAATATAAATTTATTTTATTTATTAAATGGAATTTCAATTTTTTCAATAACAATGCATAAAGTCAAATTAATTTGATTGAAGTCGTGTTTATATGTTCAATTGCATGCCGAAAACATTTGTCGCACTAAGGTGCAAGCTATTAGGATCATTGCAAAAATTAAATTTATTTTATTTATTAAATGAAATTTCAATTTTTTCAATAACAATGCATAAAGTCGAATTAATTTGATTGAAATCGTGTTTATATGATCAAATTCATGCCGAAAACATGTGTCGCACTTAGGTGCAAGCTGTTAGGATCATTGCAAAAATTAAATTTATTTCATTTATTAAATGAAATTTCAATTTTTTCAATAACAATGCATAAAGTCGGATATATTTGATTTAAAACGTGTTTATATAATTAAATGCATGCCGAAAACATGTGTCGCACTTAGGTGCAAGCTGTTAGGATCATTGCAAAAATTAAATTTATTTTATTTAATTAATGAAATTTCAATTTTTTTTATTACAATGCATAAAGTCGAATTAATTTGATTGAAATCGTGTTTATATGATCAAGTACATGCCGAAAACATGTGTCGCACTTAGGTGCAAGTTGTTAGGATCATTGCAAAAATTAAATTTATTTTATTTATTAAATGAAATTTTAATTTTTTCAATAACAATGCATTAAGTCGGATATATTTGATTGAAAACGTGTTTATTTGATCAAATGCATGCCAAAAACATGTGTCGCACTTAGGTGCAAGCTATTAGGATCATTGCAAAAATTAAATTTATTTTATTTATTAAATGAAATTTAAATTTTTTCAATAACAATGCATAAAGTCGAATTAATTTGATTGAAATCGTGTTTATATGATCAAATTCATGCCGAAAACATGTGTCGCGCTTAGGTGCAAGCTGTTAGGATCATTGCAAAAATTAAATTTATTTTATTTATTAAATGAAATTTCAATTTTTTCAATAACAATGCATAAAGTCGAATTAATTTAATTAAAATCGTGTTTATATGATCAAATGCATGCCGAAAACATGTGTCGCACTTAGGTGCAAGCTGTTAGGATCATTGCAAAAATTAAATTTATTTTATTTATTAAATGAAATTTTAATTTTCTCAATAACAATGCATAAAGTCGGATATATTTGATTAAAAACGTGTTTATATGATCAAATGCTTGCCGAAAACATGTGTCGCACTTAGGTGCAAGCTATTAGGATCATTGCAAAAATTAAATTTATTTCATTTATTAAATGAAATTTCATTTTATTCAAAAACAATGCTTAAAGTCGAATTTATTTGATTGAAATCAAGTTTAAATGATCAAATGCATGCCAAAAAATGTGTCGCACTTAGGTGCAAGATATTAGGATCATTGCAAAAATTAAATTTATTTTATTTATTAAATGAAATTTCAATTTTTTCAATAACAATGCATAAAGTCAAATTTATTTGATTGAAATCAAGTTTAAAAAATCAAATGCATGCCGAAAACATGTGTCACACTTAGTTGCAAGCTATTAGGATCATTGCAAAAATTAAATTTATTTTATTTATTAAATGTAATTTCAATTTTTTCAATAACAATGCATAAAGTCGAATTTATTTGATTGAAATCAAGTTTAAATGATCAAATGCATGCCTAAAACATGTGTCGCACTTAGGTGCAAGCTGTTAGGATCATTGCAAAAATTGAATTTATTTTATTTATTAAATGAAATTTTAATTTTTTCAATAACAATGCATTAAGTCAAGTTTATTTGATAGAAATCAAGTTTAAAAAATCAAATCCATGCCGAAAACATGTGTCACACTTAGGTGCAAGCTATAAGGATCATTGCAAAAATTAAATTTATTTTATTTATTAAATGGAATTTCAATTTTTTCAATAACAATGCATAAAGTCGAAATTATTTGATTAAAATCGTATTTAAATGATCAAATGCATGCCTAAAACATGTGTTGCACTTAGGTGCAAGCTGTTAAAATCATTGCAAATATTAAATTTATTTTATTTATTAAACGAAATTTCTATTTTTTCAATAACAATGCATAAAGTCGAATTAATTTGATTGAAATCGTGTTTATATGATCAAATGCATGCCGAAAACATGTGTCACACTTAGGTGCAAGCTATTAGGATCATTGCAAAAATTAAATTTATTTTATTTATTAAATAGAATTTCAATTTTTTCAATAACAATGCATAAAGTCGATATAATTTGATTGAAATAGTGTTTATATGAACAAATGCATGCCGAAAACATGTGTCGCACACAGGTGCAAGCTGTTAGAATCATTGCAAAAATTAAATTTATTTTATTTATTAAATGAAATTTCAATTCTTTCAATAACAATGCATAAAGTCGAATTTATTCAATTAAAATCAAGTTTAAATGATCAAATGCATGCCAAAAACATGTGTCGCACTTAGGTGCAAGCTATTAGGAACATTGCAAAAATTAAATTTATTTTATTTATTAAATGAAATTTAAATTTTTTCAATAACAATGCATAAAGTCGAATTAATTTGATTGAAATCGTGTTTATATGATCAAATGCATGCCGAAAACATGTGTCGCACTTAGGTGCAAGCTATAAGGATCATTGCAAAAATTAAATTTATTTTATTTATTAAATGGAATTTCAATTTTTTCAATAACAATGCATAAAGTTGAAATTATTTGATTAATATCGTATTTAAATGATTAAATGCATGCCTAAAACATGTGTTGCACTTAGGTGCAAGCTGTTAGAATCATTGCAAATATTAAATTTATTTTATTTATTAAACGAAATTTCTATTTTTTCAATAACAATGCATATAGTCGGATATATTTGATTGAAATCGTGTTTATATGATCAAATGCATGCCGAAAACATGTGTCACACTTAGGTGCAAGCTATTAGGATCATTGCAAAAATTAAATTTATTTTATTTATTAAATGGAATTTCAATTTTTTCAATAACAATGCATAAAGTCGAATTAATTTGATTGAAATCGTGTTTGTATGATCAAATGCATGCCGAAAACATGTGTCGCACTTAGGTGCAAGCTGTAAGGATCATTGCAAAAATTAAATTTATTTTATTTATTAAATGGAATTTCAATTTTTTCAATAACAATGCATAAAGTTGAAATTATTTGATTAATATCGTATTTAAATGATTAAATGCATGCCTAAAACATGTGTTGCACTTAGGTGCAAGCTGTTAGAATCATTGCAAATATTAAATTTATTTTATTTATTAAACGAAATTTCTATTTTTTCAATAACACTGCATATAGTCGGATATATTTGATTGAAATCGTGTTTATATGATCAAATGCATGCCGAAAACATGTGTCACACTTAGGTGCAAGCTATTAGGATCATTGCAAAAATTAAATTTATTTTATTTATTAAATGGAATTTCAATTTTTTCAATAACAATGCATAAAGTCGAATTAATTTGATTGAAATAGTGTTTATATGAACAAATGCATGCCAAAAACATGTGTCGCACACAGGTGCAAGCTGTTAGGATCATTGCAAAAATTAAATTTATTTTATTTATTAAATGAAATTTCAATTCTTTCAATAACAATGCATAAAGTCGAATTTATTTAATTGAAATCAAGTTTAAATGATCAAATGCATGCCAAAAACATGTGTCGCACTTAGGTGCAAGCTATTAGGATCATTGCAAAAATTAAATTTATTTTATTTATTAAATGCAATTTCAATTTTTTCAATAACAATGCATAAAGTCGAATTAATTTGATTGAAATCGTGTTTATATGATCAAATGCATGCCGAAAACATGTGTCGCACTTAGGTGCAAGCTGTTAGGATCATTGCAAAAATTAAATTTATTTTATTTATTAAATCAAATTTCAATTTTTTCAATAACAATGCATAAAGTCGAATTAATTTGATTGAAATCGTGTTTGTATGATCAAATGCATGCCGAAAACATGTGTCGCACTTAGGTGCAAGCTGTAAGGATCATTGCAAAAATTAAATTTATTTTATTTATTAAATGAAATTTTAATTTTTTCAATAACAATGCATAAAGTCGGATATATTTAATTGAAAACGTGTTCATATGATCAAATGCATGCCGAAAACATGTGTCGCACTTAGGTGCAAGCTGTTAGGATCATTGAAAAAAATTTAATTTATTTTATTTATTAAATGAAATTTCAATTCTTTCAATAACAATGCATAAAGTCGAATTAATTTGATTGAAATCAAGTTTAAATGATCAAATGCATGCCAAAAACATGTGTCGCATTTAGGAGCAAGCTATTAGGATCATTGCAAAAATTAAATTTATTTTATTTATTAAATGAAATTTCAATTTTTTCAATAAATATGCATAAAGTCGATATAATTTGTTTAGAATCGTGTTTATATGACCAAATGCATGCCGAAAACATGTGTCGCACTTAGGTGCAAGATGTTAGGATCATTGCAAAAATTTAATTTATTCTATTTATTAAATGAAATTTCAATTCTTTCAATAACAATGCATAAAGTCGAATTAATTTGATTAAAATCAAGTTTAAATGATCAAATGCATACCAAAAACATGTGTCGCACTTAGGTGCAAGCTATTAGGATCATTGCAAAAATTAAATTTATTTTATTTATTAAATGAAATTTCAATTTTTTCAATAACAATGAATAAAGTCGAATTAATTTGATTGAAGTCGTGTTTATATGATCCAATGCATGCCGAAAACATGTGTCGTACTTAGGTGCAACCTGTTAGGATCATTGCAAAAATTAAATTTATTTTATTTATTAAATGAAATTTCAATTTTTTCAATAGCAATGCATAAAGTCGAAGTAATTTGATTTAAATCGTGTTTATATGATCAAATGCATGCTGAAAATATGTGTCGCACTTAGGTGCAAGCTGTTAGGATCATTGCAAAAATTAAATTTATTTTATTTATTAAATGAAATTTCAATTTTTTCAATAACAATGCATAAAGTCGAATTTATTTGATTGTAATCGGTTTTATATGACCAAAAGCATGCTTAAAAGAAATGTCGCTCTGAGGTGCAAGCTATTAGGATCATTGCAAAAATTAAATTTATTTTATTTATTAAATGAAATGTCAATTTTTTCAAAAACAATGCATGAAGTCGAATTTATTTGATTAAAATCGTTTTTATATAATCAAATGCATGCCGAAAACATGTGTCACACATAGGTGCAAGCTTTTAGGATCATTGCAAAAATTAAATTTATTTTATTTATTAAATGCAATTTCAATTTTTTCAATAACAATGCATAAAGTCGAATTAATTTGATTGAAATCGTGTTTATATGATCAAATGCATGTCGAAAACATGTGTCGCACTTAGGTGCAAGCTGTTAGGATCATTGCAAAAATTAAATTTATTTTATTTATTAAATCAAATTTAAATTTTTTCAATAACAATGCATAAAGTCGAACTAATTTGATTGAAATCGTGTTTGTATGATCAAATTCATGCCGAAAACATGTGTCGCACTTAGGTGCAAGCTGTAAGGATCATTGCAAAAATTAAATTTATTTTATTTATTAAATGAAATTTTAATTTTTTCAATAACAATGCATAAAGTCGGATATATTTAATTGAAAACGTGTTCATATGATCAAATGCATGCCGAAAACATGTGTCGCACTTAGGTGCAAGCTGTTAGGATCATTGAAAAAAATTTAATTTATTTTATTTATTAAATGAAATTTCAATTCTTTCAATAACAATGCATAAAGTCGAATTAATTTGATTGAAATCAAGTTTAAATGATCAAATGCATGCCAAAAACATGTGTCGCATTTAGGAGCAAGCTATTAGGATCATTGCAAAAATTAAATTTATTTTATTTATTAAATGAAATTTCAATTTTTTCAATAACAATGCATAAAGTCGAATTAATTTGTTTAGAATCGTGTTTATATGACCAAATGCATGCCGAAAACATGTGTCGCACTTAGGTGCAAGATGTAAGGATCATTGCAAAAATTTAATTTATTCTATTTATTAAATGAAATTTCAATTCTTTCAATAACAATGCATAAAGTCGAATTAATTTGATTAAAATCAAGTTTAAATGATCAAATGCATACCAAAAACATGTGTCGCACTTAGGTGCAAGCTATTAGGATCATTGCAAAAATTAAATTTATTTTATTTATTAAATGAAATTTCAATTTTTTCAATAACAATGAATAAAGTCGAATTCATTTGATTGAAGTCGTGTTTATATGATCCAATGCATGCCGAAAACATGTGTCGTACTTAGGTGCAACCTGTTAGGATCATTGCAAAAATTAAATTTATTTTATTTATTAAATGAAATTTCAATTTTTTCAATAGCAATGCATAAAGTCGAAGTAATTTGATTTAAATCGTGTTTATATGATCAAATGCATGCTGAAAACATGTGTCGCACTTAGGTGCAAGCTGTTAGGATCATTGCAAAAATTAAATTTATTTTATTTATTAAATGAAATTTCAATTTTTTCAATAACAATGCATAAAGTCGAATTTATTTGATTGTAATCGGTTTTATATGACCAAAAGCATGCTTAAAAGAAATGTCGCTCTGAGGTGCAAGCTATTAGGATCATTGCAAAAATTAAATTTATTTTATTTATTAAATGAAATGTCAATTTTTTCAAAAACAATGCATGAAGTCGAATTTATTTGATTAAAATCGTTTTTATATAATCAAATGCATGCCGAAAACATGTGTCACACATAGGTGCAAGCTTTTAGGATCATTGCAAAAATTAAATTTATTTTATTTATTAAATGCAATTTCAATTTTTTCAATAACAATGCATAAAGTCGAATTTATTTAATTGAAATCGTGTTTATATGATCAAATGCATGCCGAAAAAATGTGTCACACATGGGTGCAAGCTATTAGGATCATTGCAAAAATTAAATTTATTTTATTTATTAAATGCACTTTCAATTTTTTCAATAACAATGCATAAAGTCGAATTTATTTGATTGTAATCGTTTTTATATGACCAAAAGCATGCTTAAAACAAATGTCGCTCTGAGGTGCAAGCTATTAGGATCATTGCAAAAATTAAATTTATTTTATTTATTAAATGAAATGTCAATTTTTTCAAAAACAATGCATGAAGTCGAATTTATTTGATTAAAATCGTCTTTATATAATTAAATGCATACCGAAAACATGTGTCACACATAGGTGCAAGCTATTAGGATCATTGCAAAAATTAAATTTATTTTATTTATTGAATGTAATTTCAATTTTTTCAATAACAATGCATAAAGTCGAATTAATTCGATTAAAATCGTGTTTATTAGATCAAATGCATGCCTTAAACATGTGTCGCATCTAGGTGCAATCTGTTAGGATCATTGCGAAAATTAAATTTATTTTATTTATTAAATGAAATTTCAATTTTTTTAATAATAATGCATAAAGTCAAATTTATTTAATTGAAATCGTGTTTATATGATCAAATGCATGCCGAAAAAAACGTGTGTCGCACTTAGGTGCAAGCTATTAGGATCATTGCAAAAAGTAAATTTATTTTATTTATTAAATGCAATTTCAATTTTTTCAATAACAATGCATAAAGTCAAATTTATTTGATTGAAATCGTGTTTATATGATCAAATACATGCCTAAAACTTGTGTCGCACTTAGGTGCAAGCTATTAGGATCATCGCAAAAATTAAATTTATTTTATTTATTAAATGCAATTTCAATTTTTTCAATAACAATGCATAAAGTCGAATTTGTTTGATTGTAATCGTTTTCATATAACCAAAAGCATGCTTTAAACAAATGTCGCTCTGAGGTGCAAGCTATTAGGATCATTGCAAAAATTAAATTTATTTTATTTATTAAATGAAATGTCAATTTTTTCAAAAACAATGCATGAAGTCGAATCTATTTGATTAAAATCGTCTTTATATGATCAAATGCATGCCGAAAACATGTGTCACACATAGGTGCAAGCTATTAGGATCATTGCAAAAATTAAATTTATTTTATTTATTAAATGCAATTTCAATTTTTTCAATAACAATGCATAAAGTCGAATTTGTTTGATTGTAATCGTTTTTATATGACCAAGAGCATGCTTAAAACAAATGTCGCTCTGAGGTGCAAGCTATTAGGATCATTGCAAAAATTAAATTTATTTTATTTATTAAATGAACTGTCAATTTTTTCAAAAACAATGCATGAAGTCGAATTTATTTTATTAAAATCGTCTTTATATGATCAAATGCATGCCGAAAACATGTGTCACACATAGGTGCAAGCTATTAGGATCATTGCAAAAATTAAATTTATTTTATTTATTAAATGCAATTTGAATTTTTTCAATAACAATGCATAAAGTCGAATTTATTTGATTGTAATCGTTTTTATATGACCAAAAGCATGCTTAAAACAAATGTCGCTCTGAGGTGCAAGCTATTAGGATCATTGCAAAAATTAAATTTATTTTATTTATTAAATGAAATGTCATTTTTTTCAAAAACAATGCATGAAGTCGAATTTATTTGATTAAAATCGTCTTTATATGATCAAATGCATGCCGAAAACATGTGTCACACATAGGTGCAAGCTATTAGGATCATTGCAAAAATTAAATTTATTTTATTTATTAAATGCAATTTGAATTTTTTCAATAACAATGCATAAAGTCGAATTTATTTGATTGTAATCGTTTTTATATGACCAAAAGCATGCTTAAAACAAATGTCGCTCTGAGGTGCAAGCTATTAGGATCATTGCAAAAATTAAATTTATTTTATTTATTAAATGAACTGTCAATTTTTTCAAAAACAATGCATGAAGTCGAATTTATTTGATTAAAATCGTCTTTATATGATCAAATGCATGCCGAAAACATGTGTCACACATAGGTGCAAGCTATTAGGATCATTGCAAAAATTAAATTTATTTTATTTATTAAATGCAATTTGAATTTTTTCAATAACAATGCATAAAGTCGAATTTATTTGATTGTAATCATTTTTATATGACCAAAAGCATGCTTAAAACAAATGTCGCTCTGAGGTGCAAGCTATTAGGATCATTGCAAAAATTAAATTTATTTTATTTATTAAATGAAATGTCAATTTTTTCAAAAACAATGCATGAAGTCGAATTTATTTGATTAAAATCGTCTTTATATGATCAAATGCATGCCGAAAACATGTGTCACACATAGGTGCAAGCTATTAGGATCATTGCAAAAATTAAATTTATTATATTTATTAAATGCAATTTCAATTTTTTCAATAACAATGCATAAAGTCGAATTTATTTGATTGTAATCGTTTTTATATGACCAAAAGCATGCTTAAAACAAATGTCGCTCTGAGGTGCAAGCTATTAGGATCATTGCAAAAATTAAATTTATTTTATTTATTAAATGAACTGTCAATTTTTTCAAAAACAATGCATGAAGTCGAATTTATTTGATTAAAATCGTCTTTATATAATCAAATGCATGCCGAAAACATGTGTCACACATAGGTGCAAGCTATTAGGATCATTGCAAAAATTAAATTTATTTTATTTATTAAATGCAATTTCAATTTTTTCAATAACAATGCATAAAGTCGAATTTATTTGATTGAAATCGTCTTTAAATGATCAAATGCATGCCGAAAACATGTGTCACACATCGGTGCAAGCTATTAGGATCATTGCAAAAATTAAATTTATTTTATTTATTAAATGCAATTTCAATTTTTTCAATAACAATGCATAAAGTCGAATATATTTGATTAAAATCGTCTTTATATGATCAAATGCATGCCGAAAACATGTGTCACACATAGGTGCAAGCTATTAGGATCATTGCAAAAATTAAATGTATTTTATTTATTAAATGAAATTTCAATTTTTTCAGTAACAATGCATAAAGTCGAATTTATTTGATTGAAATCAAGTTTGAAAAATCAAATGCATGCTGAAAACATGTGTCACACTTAGGTGCAAGCTATTAGGATCATTGCAAAAATTATATTTATTTTATTTATTAAGTGGAATTTCAATTTTTTCAATACTAATGCAAAAAGTCGAATTTATTTGATTGAAATCTTGTTTAAATGATTAAATGCATGCCTAAAACATGTGTTGCACTTAGGTGCAAGCTATTAGGATCATTGCAAAAATTAAATTTAATTTATATATTGAATGAAATTTCAATTTTACAAAAACAATGCATAAAGTCGAATCTATTTGATTGAAATCGTGGTTATGTGATCAAATGCATGCCGAAAACATGTGTCACACTTAGGTGCAAGCTGCTAGGATCATTGCAAAAATTAAATTTATTTTATTTATTTAATGAAATTTCAATTTTTTCAATACCGATGCATAAAGTCGGATTTATTTGATTAAAATCGTATTTAAATGATTAAATCCGTGCCTAAAACATGTGTCGCACTTAGGTGCAAGCTATAAGGATCATTGCAAAAATTAAATTTAATTTATTTATTGAATGAAATGTCAATTTTTTCAAAAACAATGCATGAAGTCGAATTTATTTGATTAAAATCGTCTTTATATTGTGGTGACCGCCTGGGTCATGGAACGGAGAAATGGAAACGAGGATCACGGGTAGCCCGGAAAAACGCGGCTACCAGGGAGGCGAGAAAAACAATTAATAAAAAAAAAAGAAGAATTTTGCTGGAATACAGAAAACACACTCATTTTTGTAATTCCTACCAAAAATAGAGTAATCACCTTATTCGTCGACCTGCCTCTCTTTTTGAAGTTAAATTATATTGTATCAAGTCGATAACGACTGATCTACAAGTGTTGAATTGTTGGACCAACGAGAATCATCAACCACAACAGCTAGTTCACACGACGTGATCCTTCAATTACAACATCTGGTGACCCCGACAGAAGACGCCCGAGAGCCGCTGAGCGACACCTTCCAAACTCCACGAAAAACGCCGCGCGGAGCCCCACTGTCATTTTTGACGTTTGACGCTGTACAACCGACGCCGTTGGAACCACACACCCGACGTCGACCGTCCCACGTCCAGCCTCAGCCCACCGACGTCCTCAACCCGTTTTTCTGTTCCGTGCTCCAGGTGATTGCTAACCATTTCTCCGTTTCCCTCACTTTTCCTCTATCCTATATTCTCTCACACATACACGCACATTTTCACACAAATCCATGGAGGATCAGATGGAAACGACCGTCAATACATTTAATTATAAACTTCCGGTCTATTCAAAATTTGACCCCACGATATGGTTTATTCAAGTAGAATCCACCTTTCGGAATAACCGCATTACCAACTCGTTGCGCAAATTCCACGATGTGGTCTCGGCACTCCCAGCCGAAGTAGTTTTGGACGTCCGTGAAATGTTAGTGAATCCCCCGGAAATTCTTCCGTATGAAACACTTAAGACGGAAATTATCAGACGTACCTCTATCTCAGACAAAAAAAGGATGCAGCAACTCCTTTCTAAGGAAACATTGGGTAATCAAACACCATCCCAGTTGCTTAGGAGGTTGCAGCATCTTTTGGGAGATACTGCCATCGACGACGGCCTCTTACGAGAAATTTTTGTTAGCCGCCTCCCAACAGATGTGCAGCGCATCTTGATTTCCGCAAACACGACTCACCTGGCTACGCTCGCCGACATGGCAGACCAAATTCTAGAGATATCAGGCGCTCATAACATCTGCGCAGTATCTTCCACCCCGACAGCGGTACCAGCAATTCCGGTCGACCGACAAATTCTGCTGCTGCAACAACAAGTTGCCACTTTGGCTACCAAAGTAGCACAACTTGAAATATCTGTTTCACGCCAAACACGCAGCAGAAGTCGGTCTAAGTCAGCCAACCGACAACCGGAAAACAGGTATTGCTGGTACCACCGTAAGTTCACGGGTAAAGCCACCAAATGTGTACCTCCGTGCGAGTGGGGAAACGGGCAGCTGCAGGGCTAATGTCGGCCTATTGTCCTGCTAGCGCTCCAGGTCAGCTATACTTTGTTCGCGACACAAATTCAGGTATCAAATTTTTAATTGACACGGGTGCCCAAATTAGCATTTTGGCGGTAGATCAAAATTATGCCAACACTCATCACCGCGCTAAATTTTTCTTAACAACGGTGAATGGGAATTCAATACCCACGTTCGGTCAAACAAAATTAAACATTAATATCGGCCTGGATGTAAATTTTACATGGCACTTTGTTCTTGCACAAGTGAACCATTCCATTCTGGGCGCCGACTTTCTCAGGCATTTCAACATCACTGTTGATATTGCCCATAATAAATTATTGAGAAATGCTTTCGGCCCATCAGAACTAAATTCATTGCTGATTCAAAATTCACCTTATTCAAAATTACTTCAGCAATTTCCTGGCCTAACAACCCCATTTGACCTTACAGAACCCGTGAAGCATGATGTTGTGCATCACATCACGACCACGGGTCCCCCTGTTTTTGCTAAGCCCCGCAGGTTGCCACCACAAAAGTACCAGGCGGCTAGGAACGAGTTTGACAAACTCATCAAACTCGGTTTCCTACGGCCTTCGGCAAGTCCCTGGGCTGCGCCATTGCACTTGGTTACAAAACCAGACGGTACTTGGCGTCCCTGCGGAGATTACCGTGGCTTAAACAGGGTAACAACTCCAGACCGGTATCCCTTGCCTCTTCTTCACGATTTCGCAAATAACTGTTGTGGTTGCACGTTATTTTCTAAAATCGATTTGGTCAAGGCATACCACCAAATTCCAATTCATCCTCCTGATATACCGAAAACGGCAATCACAACACCTTTCGGACTATTCGAATACACCAGGATGAGTTTTGGCCTAAGAAACGCCGCTCAAACCTTTCAAAGGTTTATGGATTCGGTTTTACGCGGACTACCATTTTGTTTCGCGTACATTGACGACATACTCGTCTTCAGCAAAGACGAACGCGAACATGATCGTCACCTTTTCCAAATTTTTGAGCGGTTGACATCATTTGGTATTAAAATTAACCCTGAAAAATGCGTTTTCGGCCAACCTAAATTGAGCTTCTTAGGACACAGCATTAGTGGTGAAGGGATAAAACCTCTGCAGTGCAAGGTGGATGCCATCTTGTCTTTCCCTCAACCCGCTGACCTAAAAACACTTCAACGTTTCCTCGGCATGATTAATTTTTATCACCGTTTCGTAAAATCATGCTCGAGCATATTGTCACCGCTAAATCAACTTGCTGCAACAACTCCACGCAAAAAACCAGTGATCTGGAATCAATCTGCATTGCACGCGTTTTCGGCAGCTAAGGCCGCCTTGGCCAACTCTGCCATGCTCGCGCTTCCAGATCCTGTTGCGGAGTTAAGCATAATGGTAGACGCAAGCTCCTCCTCTGCTGGTGCGGTTTTGCAGCAGAAGGATAAATTTGGCGTTCAACAACCGCTATATTTCTTTTCAAAATCTTTCACTCCGACAGAACGCAAATACAGCACGTTCGGCCGTGAATTGTTAGCCGTATATTTGGCAATTAAAAAGTTCAAATATTATCTCGAAGGTAGAGAATTTACTGTCTTTACAGACCATAAACCTTTGATATCTGCTATCTGTTCTCACTCAGATCGTTTTTCAGGACGAGAGCACAGACATTTGAACTACATCGGACAATTCACCACTGACATCAGGCACATCCCTGGAAAGGACAACAATGTGGCTGACACACTGTCGCGAGTCGAAATTAATGCTTTAGACCTCAACCAACTGGCAAAATTACAATCTGAAGATGTGGAACTCAAATCCCTTCTGGGTAGTGGCACTACAGCACTCAAACTGGAACAGTTCATTCCGGCCGGCTCCAACACGTCCATCTACGTAGACACGTCTCTAGCTGCACGACGACCCTATGTTCCTCCTGCAATGCGACAGGAAGTTCTTTGTTCGCTTCACGAACTTACACATCCGGGTACTCGTGCAATGAGACGTCTCGTAGCAGCACGGTACGTGTGGCCGCGGATGAACCATGACATTGCACTTTTCGTCAAGTCCTGTTTGAAGTGCCAGAAGAACAAAATTCATCGCCACACTGTGTCACCCATTGTGAAATTTCCAGACCCGGATGACCGATTCACCGACATCCACATCGACATAATCGGCCCTTTGCCTATTTGTGACAATTTCAGATACCTTCTGGTCTGCATTGATCGCTTTACGCGTTGGCCAGAAGTAATTCCTCTTACCGAAATTACTGCGGATTCCGTTGCACGAGCATTTCTGAGTGGTTGGATTGCACGTTTTGGAACTCCATCTACGGTCATTACTGACCGAGGTCGACAGTTCCAGTCCAACACTTGGAAAGAATTCTGCAGGACTTTCGGTATACAACACAAATCCACAACCGCCTACCATCCGCAATGTAACGGCCTGGTAGAGCGGCTCAATCGCCAAATAAAAGACTCAATCCGAATGAGCAACGATCCTAAGAACTGGGTAACCCAACTCCCTTTAATTCTCCTAGGGCTCCGGACAGTCTTCAAATCATCTCTTTTGGCAACGACTGCAGAGTTCGTCTACGGCAAGACATTACGCTTGCCGGGCGATTTCATATTTCCAAATTCCGCGCGTAAAAAAATTCCTTCTGGTTCAAAATTTCTCGACGACCTGAGGGACAATATGCAGACACTTGGTCCTGCAGCGGCGCGGCCATCCGTTCGCAGGAATTACGTTCCTGCCGACTTAAACACTTGCACGCATGTTTTCGTCCGTCGGGATTGCGTAAAAAACATTACACATCCATGCTACGACGGCCCATTCAAAATTTTAAGTCGAAATTCAAAATTTTACACAATTGAAATTGACGGTAAACAAGACAACGTTTCCATTGACCGACTGAAACCTGGATATTTTTCCACTATTTCGGCCACTTCAGTTAAAAACACACAAAACACCACCAACCTTTCTGTTTTTCCACGTTCAATTTTAAAATCTAACAAATCTTCTACAAAAACCTTTTATTTCTCGCAAACACGTATCTTTCTCTTGTTCTGTTTCCTTCCGTAGCCTCTTTTAGACGGGGAGTGGTGTGGTGACCGCCTGGGTCATGGAACGGAGAAATGGAAACGAGGATCACGGGTAGCCCGGAAAAACGCGGTTACCAGGGAGGCGAGAAAAACAATTAATAAAAAAAAAGAAGAATTTTGCTGGAATACAGAAAACACACTCATTTTTGTAATTCCTACTAAAAATAAAGTAATCACCTTATTCGTCGACCTGCCTCTCTTTTTGAAGTTAAATTATATTGTATCAAGTCGATAACGACTGATCTACAAGTGTTGAATTGTTGGACCAACGAGAATCATCAACCACAACAGCTAGTTCACACGACGTGATCCTTCAATTACAACAATATGATCAAATGCATGCCGAAAACATGTGTCACACATTAGTGCAAGCTATTAGGATCATTGAAAAACTTAAATTTATTTTATTTATTAAATGCAATTTCAATTTTTTCAATAACAATGCATAAAGTCGAATTTATTTGATTGTAATCGTTTTTATATGACCAAAAGCATGCCGAAAAGAAATGTCGCTCTGAGGTGCAAGCTATTAGGATCATTGCAAAAATTAAATTTATTTTATTTATTAAATGAAATTTCAATTTTTTCAATACCGATGCATAAAGTCGGATTTATTTGATTAAAATCGTATTTAAATGATCAAATCCGTGCCTAAAACATGTGTCGCACTTAGGTGCAAGCTATAAGGATCATTGCAAAAATTAAATTTATTTTATTTATTAAATGAAATGTCAATTTTTTCAAAAACAATGCATGAAGTCGAATTTATTTGATTAAAATCGTCTTTATATGATCAAATGCATGTCGAAAACATGTGTCACACATAGGTGCAAGCTATTAGGATTATTGCAAAAATTAAATTTATTTTATTTATTAAATACAATTTCAATTTTTTCAATAACAATGCATAAAGTCGAATTTATTTGATTGTAATCGTTTTTATATGACCAAAAGCATGCCGAAAACAAATGTCGCTCTGAGGTGCAAGCTATAAGGATCATCGCAAAAATTAAAGTTATTTTATTTATTAAATGCAATTTTAATTTTTTCAATAACAATGCATAAAGTCGAATTTATTTGATTGTAATCGTCTTTATATAACCAAAAGCATGCCGAAAACAAGTGTCGCTCTGAGGTGCAAGCTATAAGGATCATCGCAAAAATTAAATTTATTTTATTTATTAAATGCAATTTCAATTTGTTCAATAACAATGCATAAAGTCGAATTTATTTGATTGAAATCGTGTTTATATGATCAAATACATGCCGAAAACTTGTGTCGCACTTAGGTGCAAGCTATAAGGTTCATCGCAAAAATTAAATTTATTTTATTTATTAAATGCAATTTCAATTTTTTCAATAACAATGCATAAAGTCGAATTTATTTGATTGTAATCTTTTTTATATGATCAAATGCATGCCGAAAACATGTGTCACACATAGGGGCAAGCTATTAGGATCATTGCAAAAATTAAATTTATTTTATAAATTCAAAAAAACGAAATATAGCCTGAATATATAAATATTCAACCTGTTCGTAACTCTGCAAGCAAAATTAAGTCTTACTAAGACTATAAACAAATAACTTATTGAAACAACTACTTCCCTGGCTGATACCACGCCGGATATTGAATGATACAAAAGAAATTTGCATGTTATTACTAGTACTACTAGTGAAATAACATTGGTTTAAGATCCCTTATTTCTACCCACAGGACTAACTTGAAAAATGAAACTAAATTGAATTTGAAAACTTTAAATTATAAAACTGAACCCAAAACTATGTAAAAATTAAGTAAATAGCCATCTGCAGACGCGTTTCGAGATTTATCTCTCATCAGTGCAGCTTCGCATTTAAATTGAATGTTAAAGAATAAAATACACTTACGTGAAGGTGACCGTGACCGTGAAGGAGTCGTAAACAAATGAGGAGATTATAGAAGGGTTGGACTGATTTTATACCTGAATTTAGGTGATTAGTGAAAGTACAGATGTGAAGAAATAAATGATCTTGTTTTCAGTTGGAAAACCGAATACTCGATTTAAATAATAAATAAAATAGAAACAACCTTACTTATTGCAGAGAGTATTAAATAAATTCAAAAAAACGAAATATAGCCTGAATATATAAATATTCAACCTGTTCGTAACTCTGCAAGCAAAATTAAGTCTTACTAAGACTATAAACAAATAACTTATTGAAACAACTACTTCCCTGGCTGATGCCACGCCGGATATTGAATGATACAAAAGAAATTTGCATGTTATTACTAGTACTACTAGTGAAATAACATTGGTTTAAGATCCCTTATTTCTACCCACAGGACTAACTTGAAAAATGAAACTAAATTGAATTTGAAAACTTTAAATTATAAAACTGAACCCAAAACTATGTAAAATTAAGTAAATAGCCATCTGCAGACGCGTTTCGAGATTTATCTCTCATCAGTGCAGCTTCGCATTTAAATTGAATGTTAAAGAATAAAATACACTTACGTGAAGGTGACCGTGACCGTGAAGGAGTCGTAGAACAGGTTGAATATTTATATATTCAGGCTATATTTCGTTTTTTTGAATTTATTTAATACTCTCTGCAATAAGTAAGGTTGTTTCTATTTTATTTAAATTTATTTTATTTATTAAATGCAATTTCAATTTTTTCAATAACAATGCATAAAGTCGAATTTATTTGATTGTAATCGTTTTTATATGACCAAAAGCATGCTTAAAACAAATGTCGCTCTGAGGTGCAAGCTATTAGGATCATTGCAAAAATTAAATTTATTTTATTTATGAAATGAACTGTCAATTTTTTCAAAAACAATGCATGAAGTCGAATTTATTTGATTAAAATCGTCTTTATATGATTAAATGCATGCCGAAAACATGTGTCACACATAGGTGCAAGCTATTAGGATCATTGCAAAAATTAAATTTATTTTATTTATTAAATGCAATTTCAATTTTTTCAATAACAATGCATAAAGTCGAATCTATTTGATTGAAATCGTGTTTATATGATCAAATACATGCCTAAAACTTGTGTCGCACTTAGGTGCAAGCCATAAGGATCATCGCAAAAATTAAATTTATTTTATTTATTAAATGCAATTTCAATTTTTTCAATAACAATGCATAAAGTCGAATTTATTTGATTGTAATCGTTTTTATATGACCAAAAGCATGCTTAAAATAAATGTCGCTCTGAGGTGCAAGCTATTAGGATCATTGCAAAAATTAAATTTATTTTATTTATTAAATGAAATGTCAATTTTTTCAAAAACAATGCATGAAGTCGAATTTATTTGATTAAAATCGTCTTTATATGATCAAATGCATGCCGAAAACATGTGTCACACATGGGTGCAAGCTATTAGGATCATTGCAAAAATTAAATTTATTTTATTAATTAAATGCAATTTCAATTTTTTCAATAACAATGCATAAAGTCGAATTTATTTGATTGAAATCGTGTTTATATGATCAAATGCATGCCGAAAACATGTGTCACACATAGGTGCAAGCTATTAGGATCATTGCAAAAATTAAGTTTATTTTATTTATTAAATGCAATTTCAATTTTTTCAATAACAATGCATAAAGTCGAATTTATTTGATTTAAATCGTCTTTATATGATCAAATGCATGCCGAAAACATGTGTCACACATAGGTGCAAGCTATTAGGATCATTGAAAAAATTAAATGTATTTTATTTATTAAATGAAATTTCAATTTTTTCAGTAACAATGCATAAAGTCGAATTTATTTGATTGAAATCAAGTTTGAAAAATCAAATGCATGCTGAAAACATGGGTCACACTTTGGTGCAAGCTATTAGGATCATTGCAAAAATTATATTTATTTTATTTATTAAGTGGAATTTCAATTTTTTCAATACTAATGCAAAAAGTTAAATTTATTTGATTGAAATCGTGTTTAAACGATTAAATGCATGCCTAAAACATGTGTTGCACTTAGGTGCAAGCTATTAGGATCATTGCAAAAATTAAATTTAATTTATATATTGAATGAAATTTCAATTTTTCAAAAACAATGCATAAAGTCGAATATATTTGATTGAAATCGTGTTTATGTGATCAAATGCATGCCGAAAACATGTGTCACACTTAGGTGCAAGCTGCTAGGATCATTGCAAAAATTAAATTTATTTTTTTTATTAAATGAAATTTCAATTTTTTCAATACCGATGCATAAAGTCGGATTTATTTGATTAAAATCGTATTTAAATGATCAAATCCGTACCTAAAACATGTGTCGCACTTAGGTGCAAGCTATAAGGATCATTGCAAAAATTAAATTTATTTTATTTATTAAATGAAATGTCAATTTTTTCAAAAACAATGCATGAAGTCGAATTTATTTGATTAAAATCGTCTTTATATGATCAAATGCATGCCGAAAACATGTGTCACACATGGGTGCAAGCTATTAGGATCATTGAAAAACTTAAATTTATTTTATTTATTAAATGCAATTTCAATTTTTTCAATAACAATGCATAAAGTCGAATTTATTAGATTGTAATCGTTTTTATATGACCAAAAGCATGCCGAAAACAAATGTCGCTCTGAGGTGCAAGCTATTAGGATCATTGCAAAAATTAAATTTATTTTATTTATTAAATGAAATTTAAATTTTTTCAATAACGATGCATAAAGTCGGATTTATTTAATTAAAATCGTATTTAAATGAACAAATCCTTGCCTAAAACATGTGTCGCACTTAGGTGCAAGCTATAAGGATCATTGCAAAAATTAAATTTATTTTATTTATTAAATGAAATGTCAATTTTTTCAAAAACAATGCATGAAGTCGAATTTATTTGATTAAAATCGTCTTTATATGATCAAATGCATGTCGAAAACATGTGTCACACATAGATGCAAGCTATTCGGATCATTGCAAAAATTAAATTTATTTTATTTATTAAATACAATTTCAATTTTTTCAATAACAATGCATAAAGTCGAATTTATTTGATTGTAATCGTTTTTATATGACCAAAAGCATGCCGAAAACAAATGTCGCTCTGAGGTGCAAGCTATAAGGATCATCGCAAAAATTAAAGTTATTTTATTTATTAAATGCAATTTCAATTTTTTCAATAACAATGCATAAAGTCGAATTTATTTGATTGAAATCAAGTTTAAAAAATCAAATGCATGCTGAAAACATGTGTCACACTTAGGTGCAAGCTATTAGGATCATTGCAAAAATTAAATTTATTTTATTTATTAAATGAAATTTCAATTTTTTCAATAACAATGCATAAAGTCGAATTTATTTGATTGTAATCGTTTTTATATGACCTAAAGCATGCCGAAAACAAATGTCGCTCTGAGGTGCAAGCTATTAGGATCATTGCAAAAATTAAATTTATTTTATTTATTAAATGAAATTTCAATATTTTCAATAACGATGCATAAAGTCGGATTTATTTAATTAAAATCGTATTTAAATGATCAAATCCTTGCCTAAAACATGCGTCGCACTTAGGTGCAAGCTATAAGGATCATTGCAAAAATTAAATTTATTTTATTTATTAAATGAAATGTCAATTTTTTCAAAAACAATGCATGAAGTCGAATTTATTTAATTAAAATCGTCTTTATATGATCAAATGCATGTCGAAAACATGTGTCACACATAGGTGCAAGCTATTCGGATCATTGCAAAAATTAAATTTATTTTATTTATTAAATACAATTTCAATTTTTTCAATAACAATGCATAAAGTCGAATTTATTTGATTGTAATCGTTTTTATATGACCCAAAGCATGCCGAAAACAAATGTCGCTCTGAGGTGCAAGCTATAAGGATCATCGCAAAAATTAAAGTTATTTTATTTATTAAATGCAATTTCAATTTTTTCAATAACAATGCATAAAGTCGAATTTATTTGATTGAAATCAAGTTTAAAAAATCAAATGCATGCTGAAAACATGTGTCACACTTAGGTGCAAGCTATTAGGATCATTGCAAAAATTAAATTTATTTTATTTATTAAATGCAATTTCAATTTTTTCAATAACAATGCATGAAGTCGAATTTATTTGATTGTAATCGTTTTTATATGACCAAAAGCATGCTTAAAACAAATGTCGCTCTGTGGTGCAAGCTATTAGGATCATTGCAAAAATTAAATTTATTTTATTTATTAAATGAAATGTCAATTTTTTCAAAAACAATGCATGAAGTCGAATTTATTTGATTAAAATCGTCTTTATATGATCAAATGCATGCCGAAAACATGTGTCACACATAGGTGCAAGCTATTAGGATCATTGCAAAAATTAAATTTATTTTATTTATTAAATGCAATTTCAATTTTTTCAAAAACAATGCATGAAGTCGAATTTATTTGATTAAAATCGTCTTTATATGATCAAATGCATGCCGAAAACATGTGTCACACATAGGTGCAAGCTATTAGGATCATTGCAAAAATTAAATTTATTTTATTTATTAAATGAAATTTCAATTTTCTCAGTAACAATGCATAAAGTCGAATTTATTTGATTGAAATCAAGTTTAAAAAATCAAATGCATGCTGAAAACATGTGTCACACTTATGTGCAAGCTATTAGGATCATTGCAAAAATTATATTTATTTTATTTATTAAGTGGAATTTCAATTTTTTCAATACCAATGCAAAAAGTCGAATTTATTTGATTAAAATCGTGTTTAAATGATTAAATGCATGCCTAAAACATGTGTTGCACTTAGGTGCAAGCTATTAGGGTCATTGCAAAAATTAAATTTAATTTATATATTGAATGAAATTTCAATTTTTCAAAAACAATGCATAAAGTCGAATCTATTTGATGGTAATCTTTTTTATATGATCAAATGCATGCCGAAAACATGTGTCACACATAGGGGCAAGCTATTAGGATCATTGCAAAAATTAAATTTATTTTATTTATTAAATGCAATTTCAATTTTTTCAATAACAATGCATAAAGTCGAATTTATTTGATTGTAATCTTTTTTATATGATCAAATGCATGCCGAAAACATGTGTCACACATAGGGGCAAGCTATTAGGATCATTGCAAAAATTAAATTTATTTTATTTATTAAATGCAATTTCAATGTTTTCAATAACAATGCATAAAGTCGAATTTATTTGATTGTAATCGTTTTTATATGACCAAAAGCATGCTTAAAACAAATGTCGCTCTAAGATGCAAGCTATAAGGATAATCGCAAAAATTAAATTTATTTTATTTATTAAATGCAATTTCAATTTTTTCAATAACAATGCATAAAGTCGAATCTATTTGATTGAAATCGTGTTTATATGATCAAATACATGCCTAAAACTTGTGTCGCACTTAGGTGCAAGCCATAAGGATCATCGCAAAAATTAAATTTATTTTATTTATTAAATGCAATTTAAATTTTTTCAATAACAATGCATAAAGTCGAATTTATTTGATTGTAATCGTTTTTATATGATCAAATGCATGCCGAAAACATGTGTCACACATAGGTGCAAGCTATTAGGATCATTGCAAAAATTAAATTTATTTTATTTATTAAATGCAATTTCAATTTTTTCAATAACAATGCATAAAGTCGAATTTATTTGATTGTAATCGTGTTTATATGACCAAAAGCATGCCGAAAACAAATGTCGCTCTGAGGTGCAAGCTATAAGGATCATTGCAAAAATTAAATTTATTTTATTTATTAAATGCAATTTCAATTTTTTCAATAACAATGCATAAAGTCGAATTTATTTGATTGTAATCGTTTTTATATGATCAAATGCATGCCGAAAACATGTGTCACACATAGGTGCAAGCTATTAGGATCATTGCAAAAATTAAATTTATTTTATTTATTAAATGCAATTTCAATTTTTTCAATAACAATGCATAAAGTCGAATTTATTTGATTGTAATCGTTTTTATATGACCTAAAGCATGCCGAAAACAAATGTCGCTCTGAGGTGCAAGCTATAAGGATCATCGCAAAATTTAAATTTATTTTATTTATTAAATGCAATTTCAATTTTTTCAATAACAATGCATAAAGTCGAATTTATTTGATTAAAATCGTGTTTATATGATCAAATACATGCCGAAAACTTGTGTCGCACTTAGGTGTAAGCTATAAGGATCATCGCAAAAATTAAATTTATTTCATTTATTAAATGCAATTTCAATTTTTTCAATAACAATGCATAAAGTCGAATTTATTTGATTGTAATCGTTTTTATATGATCAAATGCATGCCGAAAACATGTGTCACACATAGGTGCAAGCTATTAGGATCATTGCAAAAATTAAATTTATTTTATTTATTAAATGCAATTTCAATTTTTTCAATAACAATGCATAAAGTCGAATTTATTTGATGGTAATCTTTTTTAAATGACCAAAAGCATGCTTAAAACAAATGTCGCTCTGAGGTGCAAGCTATAAGGATCATCGCAAAAATTAAATTTATTTTATTTATTAAATGCAATTTCAATTTTTTCAATAACAATGCATAAAGTCGAATTTATTTGATTGTAATCGTGTTTATATGATCAAATGCATGTCGAAAACATGTGTCACACATAGGTGCAAGCTATTAGGATCATTGCAAAAATTAAATTTATTTTCTTTATTAAATACAATTTCAATTTTTTCAATAACAATGCATAAAGTCGAATTTATTTGATTGTAATCTTTTTATATGACCAAAAGCATGCCGAAAACAAATGTCGCTCTGAGGTGCAAGCTATAAGGATCATCGCAAAAATTAAATTTATTTTATTTATTAAATGCAATTTCAATTTTTTCAATAACAATGCATAAAGTCGAATTTATTTGATTGTAATCGTTTTTATATGACCAAAAGCATGCTTAAAACAAATGTCGCTCTAAGATGCAAGCTATAAGGATAATCGCAAAAATTAAATTTATTTTATTTATTAAATGCAATTTCAATTTTTTCAATAACAATGCATAAAGTCGAATTTATTTGATTAAAATCGTCTTTATATGATCAAATGCATGTCGAAAACATGTGTCACACATAGGTGCAAGCTATTAGGATCATTGCAAAAATTAAATTTATTTTCTTTATTAAATACAATTTCAATTTTTTCAATAACAATGCTTAAAGTCGAATTTATTTGATTGTAATCGTTTTTATATGACCAAAAGCATGCCGAAAACAAATGTCGCTCTGAGGTGCAAGCTATAAGGATCATCGCAAAAATTAAATTTATTTTATTTATTAAATGCAATTTCAATTTTTTCAATAACAATGCATAAAGTCGAATTTATTTGATTGTAATCGTTTTTATATGACCAAAAGCATGCTTAAAACAAATGTCGCTCTAAGGTGCAAGCTATAAGGATCATCGCAAAAATTAAATTTATTTTATTCATTAAATGCAATTTCAATTTTTTCAATAACAATGCATAAAGTCGAATTTAATTGATTAAAATCGTGTTTATATGATCAAATGCATGTTGAAAACATGTGTCACACATAGGTGCAAGCTATTAGGATCATTGCAAAAATTATATTTATTTTATTTATTAAGTGGAATTTCAATTTTTTCAATACTAATGCAAAAAGTCGAATTTATTTGATTGAAATCGTGTTTAAATGATTAAATGCATGCCTAAAACATGTGTTGCACTTAGGTGCAAGCTATTAGGATCATTGCAAAAATTAAATTTATTTTATTAATTAAATGCAATTTCAATTTTTTCAATAACAATGCATAAAGTCGAATTTATTTGATTGAAATCGTCTTTATATGATCAAATGCATGCCGAAAACATGTGTTACACATCGGTGCAAGCTATTAGGGTCATTGCAAAAATTAAATTTATTTTATTAATTAAATGCAATTTCAATTTTTTCAATAACAATTAATAAAGTCGAATTTATTTGATTGAAATCGTGTTTATATGATCAAATGCATGCCGAAAACATGTGTCACACATAGGTGCAAGCTATTAGGATCATTGCAAAAATTAAATTTATTTTATTTATTAAATGCAATTTCAATTTTTTCAATAACAATGCATAAAGTCGAATTTATTTGATTGAAATCGTCTTTATATGATTAAATGCATGCCGAAAACATGTGTCACACATGGGTGCAAGCTATTAGGGTCATTGCAAAAATTAAATTTATTTTATTTATTAAATGCAATTTCAATTTTTTCAATAACAATGCATAAAGTCGAATATATTTGATTTAAATCGTCTTTATATGATCAAATGCATGCCGAAAACATGTGTCACACATAGGTGCAAGCTATTAGGATCATTGCAAAAATTAAATGTATTTTATTTATTAAATGAAATTTCAATTTTTTCAGTAACAATGCATAAAGTCGAAATTATTTGATTGAAATCAAGTTTGAAAAATCAAATGCATGCTGAAAACATGTGTCACACTTTGGTGCAAGCTATTAGGATCATTGCAAAAATTATATTTATTTTATTTATTAAGTGGAATTTCAATTTTTTCAATACTAATGCAAAAAGTCGAATTTATTTGATTGAAATCGTGTTTAAATGATTAAATGCATGCCTAAAACATGTGTTGCACTTAGGTGCAAGCTATTAGGATCATTGCAAAAATTAAATTTAATTTATATATTGAATAATATTTCAATTTTTCAAAAACAATGCATAAAGTCGAATCTATTTGATTGAAATCGTGTTTATGTGATCAAACGCATGCCGAAAACATGTGTCACACTTAGGTGCAAGCTGCTAGGATCATTGCAAAAATTAAATTTATTTTATTTATTAAATGAAATTTCAATTTTTTCAATACCGATGCATAAAGTCGGATTTATTTGATTAAAATCGTATTTAAATGATCAAATCCGGACCTAAAACATTTGTCGCACTTAGGTGCAAGCTATAAGGATCATTGCAAAAATTAAATTTATTTTATTTATTAAATAAAATGTCAATTTTTTCAAAAACAATGCATGAAGTCGAATTTATTTGATTAAAATCGTCTTTATATGATCAAATGCATGCCGAAAACATGTGTCACACATGGGTGCAAGCTATTAGGATCATTGAAAAACTTAAATTTATTTTATTTATTAAATGCAATTTCAATTTTTTCAATAACAATGCATAAAGTCGAATTTATTTGATTGTAATCGTTTTTATATGACCAAAAGCATGCCGAAAACAAATGTCGCTCTGAGGTGCAAGCTATTAGGATCATTGCAAAAATTAAATTTATTTTATTTATTAAATGCAATTTCAATTTTTTCAATAACAATGCATAAAGTCGAATTTATTTGATTGAAATCGTCTTTATATGATCAAATGCATGCCGAAAACATGTGTTACACATCGGTGCAAGCTATTAGGGTCATTGCAAAAATTAAATTTATTTTATTAATTAAATGCAATTTCAATTTTTTCAATAACAATTAATAAAGTCGAATTTATTTGATTGAAATCGTGTTTATATGATCAAATGCATGCCGAAAACATGTGTCACACATAGGTGCAAGCTATTAGGATCATTGCAAAAATTAAATTTATTTTATTTATTAAATGCAATTTCAATTTTTTCAATAACAATGCATAAAGTCGAATTTATTTGATTGAAATCGTCTTTATATGATTAAATGCATGCCGAAAACATGTGTCACACACGGGTGCAAGCTATTAGGGTCATTGCAAAAATTAAATTTATTTTATTTATTAAATGCAATTTCAATTTTTTCAATAACAATGCATAAAGTCGAATATATTTGATTTAAATCGTCTTTATATGATCAAATGCATGCCGAAAACATGTGTCACACATAGGTGCAAGCTATTAGGATCATTGCAAAAATTAAATTTATTTTCTTTATTAAATACAATTTCAATTTTTTCAATAACAATGCATAAAGTCGAATTTATTTGATTGTAATCTTTTTATATGACCAAAAGCATGCCGAAAACAAATGTCGCTCTGAGGTGCAAGCTATAAGGATCATCGCAAAAATTAAATTTATTTTATTTATTAAATGCAATTTCAATTTTTTCAATAACAATGCATAAAGTCGAATTTATTTGATTGTAATCGTTTTTATATGACCAAAAGCATGCTTAAAACAAATGTCGCTCTAAGATGCAAGCTATAAGGATAATCGCAAAAATTAAATTTATTTTATTTATTAAATGCAATTTCAATTTTTTCAATAACAATGCATAAAGTCGAATTTATTTGATTAAAATCGTCTTTATATGATCAAATGCATGTCGAAAACATGTGTCACACATAGGTGCAAGCTATTAGGATCATTGCAAAAATTAAATTTATTTTCTTTATTAAATACAATTTCAATTTTTTCAATAACAATGCTTAAAGTCGAATTTATTTGATTGTAATCGTTTTTATATGACCAAAAGCACGCCGAAAACAAATGTCGCTCTGAGGTGCAAGCTATAAGGATCATCGCAAAAATTAAATTTATTTTATTTATTAAATGCAATTTCAATTTTTTCAATAACAATGCATAAAGTCGAATTTATTTGATTGTAATCGTTTTTATATGACTAAAAGCATGCTTAAAACAAATGTCGCTCTAAGGTGCAAGCTATAAGGATCATCGCAAAAATTAAATTTATTTTATTCATTAAATGCAATTTCAATTTTTTCAATAACAATGCATAAAGTCGAATTTAATTGATTAAAATCGTGTTTATATGATCAAATGCATGTTGAAAACATGTGTCACACATAGGTGCAAGCTATTAGGATCATTGCAAAAATTATATTTATTTTATTTATTAAGTGGAATTTCAATTTTTTCAATACTAATGCAAAAAGTCGAATTTATTTGATTGAAATCGTGTTTAAATGATTAAATGCATGCCTAAAACATGTGTTGCACTTAGGTGCAAGCTATTAGGATCATTGCAAAAATTAAATTTATTTTATTAATTAAATGCAATTTCAATTTTTTCAATAACAATGCATAAAGTCGAATTTATTTGATTGAAATCGTCTTTATATGATCAAATGCATGCCGAAAACATGTGTCACACATGGGTGCAAGCTATTAGGATCATTGAAAAACTTAAATTTATTTTATTTATTAAATGCAATTTCAATTTTTTCAATAACAATGCATAAAGTCGAATTTATTTGATTGAAATCGTGTTTATATGATCAAATGCATGCCGAAAACATGCGTCACACATAGGTGCAAGCTATTAGGATCATTGCAAAAATTAAATTTATTTTATTTATTAAATGAAATTTCAATTTTTTCAATAACGATGCATAAAGTAAGATTTATTTAATTAAAATCGTATTTAAATTATCAAATCCGTGCCTAAAACAATTGTCGCACTTAGGTGCAAGCTATAAGGATCATTGCAAAAATTAAATTTATTTTATTTATTAAATGAAATGTCAATTTTTTCAAAAACAATGCATGAAGTCGAATTTATTTGATTAAAATCGTCTTTATATGATCAAATGCATGTCGAAAACATGTGTCACACATAGGTGCAAGCTATTCGGATCATTGCAAAAATTAAATTTATTTTATTTATTAAATACAATTTCAATTTTTTCAATAACAATGCATAAAGTCGAATTTATTTGATTGTAATCGTTTTTATATGACCAAAAGCATGCCGAAAACAAATGTCGCTCTGAGGTGCAAGCTATAAGGATCATCGCAAAAATTAAAGTTATTTTATTTATTAAATGCAATTTCAATTTTTTCAATAACAATGCGTAAAGTCGAATTTATTTGATTGTAATCGTCTTTATATAACCAAAAGCATGCCGAAAACAAGTGTCGCTCTGAGGTGCAAGCTATAAGGATCATCGCAAAAATTAAATGTATTTTATTTATTAAATGCAATTTCAATTTTTTCAATAACAATGCATAAAGTCGAATTTATTTGATTGAAATCGTGTTTATATGATCAAATGCTTGCCGAAAACATGTGTCACACATAGGGGCAAGCTATTAGGATCATTGCAAAAATTAAATTTATTTTATTTATTAAATGCAATTTCAATTTTTTCAATAACAATGGATGAAGTCGAATTTATTTGATTGTAATCGTTTTTATATGACCAAAAGCATGCTTAAAACAAATGTCGCTCTGTGGTGCAAGCTATTAGGATCATTGCAAAAATTAAATTTATTTTATTTATTAAATGAAATGTCAATTTTTTCAAAAACAATGCATGAAGTCGAATTTATTTGATTAAAATCGTCTTTATATGATCAAATGCATGCCGAAAACATATGTCACACATAGGTGCAAGCTATTAGGATCATTGCAAAAATTAAATTTATTTTATTTATTAAATGCAATTTCAATTTTTTCAATAACAATGCATAAAGTCGAATTTATTTGATTGTAATCGTTTTTATATGACCTAAAGCATGCCGAAAACAAATGTCGCTCTGAGGTGCAAGCTATAAGGATCATCGCAAAAATTAAAGTTATTTTATTTATTAAATGCAATTTTAAATTTTTCAATAACAATGCATAAAGTCGAATTTATTTGATTGTAATTGTCTTTATATAACCAAAAGCATGCCGAAAACAAGTGTCGCTCTGAGGTGCAAGCTATAAGGATCATCGCAAAAATTAAATTTATTTTATTTATTAAATGCAATTTCAATTTGTTCAATAACAATGCATAAAGTCGAATTTATTTGATTGAAATCGTGTTTATATGATCAAATACATGCCGAAAACTTGTGTCGCACTTAGGTGCAAGCTATAAGGTTCATCGCAAAAATTAAATTTATTTTATTTATTAAATGCAATTTCAATTTTTTCAATAACAATGCATAAAGTCGAATTTATTTGATTGTAATCTTTTTCATATGATCAAATGCATGCCGAAAACATGTGTCACATATAGGGGCAAGCTATTAGGATCATTGCAAAAATTAAATTTATTTTATTTATTCAATGCAATTTCAATTTTTTCAATAACAATGCATAAAGTCGAATTTATTTGATTGTAATCGTTTTTATATGACCAAAAACATGCTTAAAACAAATGTCGCTCTGAGGTGCAAGCTATTAGGATCATTGCAAAAATTAAATTTATTTTATTTATTAAATGAACTGTCAATTTTTTCAAAAACAATGCATGAAGTCGAATTTATTTGATTAAAATCGTCTTTATATGATTAAATGCATGCCGAAAACATGTGTCACACATAGGTGCAAGCTATTAGGATCATTGCAAAAATTAAATTTATTTTATTTATTAAATGCAATTTCAATTTTTTCAATAACAATGCATAAAGTCGAATCTATTTGATTGAAATCGTGTTTATATGATCAAATACATGCCTAAAACTTGTGTCGCACTTAGGTACAAGCCATAAGGATCATCGCAAAAATTAAATTTATTTTATTTATTAAATGCAATTTCAATTTTTTCAATAACAATGCATAAAGTCGAATTTATTTGATTGTAATCGTTTTTATATGACCAAAAGCATGCTTAAAATAAATGTCGCTCTGAGGTGCAAGCTATTAGGATCATTGCAAAAATTAAATTTATTTTATTTATTAAATGAAATGTCAATTTTTTCAAAAACAATGCATGAAGTCGAATTTATTTGATTAAAATCGTCTTTATATGATCAAATGCATGCCGAAAACATGTGTCACACATGGGTGCAAGCTATTAGGATCATTGCAAAAATTAAATTTATTTTATTAATTAAATGCAATTTCAATTTTTTCAATAACAATGCATAAAGTCGAATTTATTTGATTGAAATCGTGTTTATATGATCAAATGCATGCCGAAAACATGCGTCACACATAGGTGCAAGCTATTAGGATCATTGCAAAAATTAAATTTATTTTATTTATTAAATGCAATTTCAATTTTTTCAATAACAATGCATAAAGTCGAATTTATTTGATTGAAATCGTCTTTATATGATCAAATGCATGCCGAAAACATGTGTCACACATAGGTGCAAGCTATTGGGATCATTGCAAAAATTAAATGTATTTTATTTATTAAATGAAATTTCAATTTTTTCAGTAACAATGCATAAAGTCGAATTTATTTGATTGAAATCAAGTTTGAAAAATCAAATGCATGCTGAAAACATGTGTCACACTTTGGTGCAAGCTATTAGGATCATTGCAAAAATTATATTTATTTTATTTATTAAGTGGAATTTCAATTTTTTCAATAGTAATGCAAAAAGTCGAATTTATTTGATTGAAATCGTGTTTATATGATCAAATGCATGCCGAAAACATGTGTCACACATCGGTGCAAGCTATTAGGGTCATTGCAAAAATTAAATTTATTTTATTTATTAAATGCAATTTCAATTTTTTCAATAACAATGCATAAAGTCAAATATATTTGATTTAAATCGTCTTTATATGATCAAATGCATGCCGAAAACATGTGTCACACATCGGTGCAAGCTATTAGGGTCATTGCAAAAATTAAATTTATTTTATTAATTAAATGCAATTTCAATTTTTTCAATAACAATGCATAAAGTCGAATTTATTTGATTGAAATCGTGTTTATATGATCAAATGCATGCCGAAAACATGCGTCACACATAGGTGCAAGCTATTAGGATCATTGCAAAAATTAAATTTATTTTATTTATTAAATGCAATTTCAATTTTTTCAATAACAATGCATAAAGTCGAATTTATTTGATTGTAATCGTTTTTATATGACCAAAAGCATGCTTAAAATAAATGTCGCTCTGAGGTGCAAGCTATTAGGATCATTGCAAAAATTAAATTTATTTTATTTATTAAATGAAATGTCAATTTTTTCAAAAACAATGCATGAAGTCGAATTTATTTGATTAAAATCGTCTTCATATGATCAAATGCATGCCGAAAACATGTGTCACACATGGGTGCAAGCTATTAGGATCATTGCAAAAATTAAATTTATTTTATTAATTAAATGCAATTTCAATTTTTTCAATAACAATGCATAAAGTCGAATTTATTTGATTGAAATCGTGTTTATATGATCAAATGCATGCCGAAAACATGCGTCACACATAGGTGCAAGCTATTAGGATCATTGCAAAAATTAAATTTATTTTATTTATTAAATGCAATTTCAATTTTTTCAATAACAATGCATAAAGTCGAATCTATTTGATTGAAATCGTGTTTATATGATCAAATACATGCCTAAAACTTGTGTCGCACTTAGGTACAAGCCATAAGGATCATCGCAAAAATTAAATTTATTTTATTTATTAAATGCAATTTCAATTTTTTCAATAACAATGCATAAAGTCGAATTTATTTGATTGTAATCGTTTTTATATGACCAAAAGCATGCTTAAAATAAATGTCGCTCTGAGGTGCAAGCTATTAGGATCATTGCAAAAATTAAATTTATTTTATTTATTAAATGAAATGTCAATTTTTTCAAAAACAATGCATGAAGTCGAATTTATTTGATTAAAATCGTCTTTATATGATCAAATGCATGCCGAAAACATGTGTCACACATGGGTGCAAGCTATTAGGATCATTGCAAAAATTAAATTTATTTTATTAATTAAATGCAATTTCAATTTTTTCAATAACAATGCATAAAGTCGAATTTATTTGATTGAAATCGTCTTTATATGATCAAATGCATGCCGAAAACATGTGTCACACATAGGTGCAAGCTATTGGGATCATTGCAAAAATTAAATGTATTTTATTTATTAAATGAAATTTCAATTTTTTCAGTAACAATGCATAAAGTCGAATTTATTTGATTGAAATCAAGTTTGAAAAATCAAATGCATGCTGAAAACATGTGTCACACTTTGGTGCAAGCTATTAGGATCATTGCAAAAATTATATTTATTTTATTTATTAAGTGGAATTTCAATTTTTTCAATAGTAATGCAAAAAGTCGAATTTATTTGATTGAAATCGTGTTTATATGATCAAATGCATGCCGAAAACATGTGTCACACATCGGTGCAAGCTATTAGGGTCATTGCAAAAATTAAATTTATTTTATTTATTAAATGCAATTTCAATTTTTTCAATAACAATGCATAAAGTCAAATATATTTGATTTAAATCGTCTTTATATGATCAAATGCATGCCGAAAACATGTGTCACACATAGGTGCAAGCTATTGGGATCATTGCAAAAATTAAATGTATTTTATTTATTAAATGAAATTTCAATTTTTTCAGTAACAATGCATAAAGTCGAATTTATTTGATTGAAATCAAGTTTGAAAAATCAAATGCATGCTGAAAACATGTGTCACACTTTGGTGCAAGCTATTAGGATCATTGCAAAAATTATATTTATTTTATTTATTAAGTGGAATTTCAATTTTTTCAATAGTAATGCAAAAAGTCGAATTTATTTGATTGAAATCGTGTTTAAATGATTAAATGCATGCCTAAAACATGTGTTGCACTTAGGTGCAAGCTATTAGGATCATTGCAAAAATTAAATTTAATTTATATATTGAATGAAATTTCAATTTTTCAAAAACAATGCATAAAGTCGAATCTATTTGATTGAAATCGTGTTTATGTGATCAAATGCATGCCGAAAACATGTGTCACACTTAGGTGCAAGCTGCTAGGATCATTGCAAAAATTAAATTTATTTTATTTATTAAATAAAATGTCAATTTTTTCAAAAACAATGCATGAAGTCGAATTTATTTGATTAAAATCGTCTTTATATGACCAAATGCATGCCGAAAACATGTGTCACACATGGGTGCAAGCCATTAGGATCATTGAAAAACTTAAATTTATTTTATTTATTAAATGCAATTTCAATTTTTTCAATAACAATGCATAAAGTCGAATTTATTTGATTGTAATCGTTTTTATATGACCAAAAGCATGCCGAAAACAAATGTCGCTCTGAGGTGCAAGCTATAAGGATCATCGCAAAAATTAAAGTTATTTTATTTATTAAATGCAATTTCAATTTTTTCAATAACAATGCATAAAGTCGAATTTATTTGATTGTAATCGTCTTTATATAACCAAAAGCATGCCGAAAACAAGTGTCGCTCTGAGGTGCAAGCTATAAGGATCATCGCAAAAATTAAATTTATTTTATTTATTAAATGCAATTTCAATTTTTTCAATAACAATGCATAAAGTCGAATTTATTTGATGGTAATCTTTTTTTATATGACCAAAAGCATGCTTAAAACAAATGTCGCTCTGTGGTGCAAGCTATTAGGATCATTGCAAAAATTAAATTTATTTTATTTATTAAATGAAATGTCAATTTTTTCAAAAACAATGCATGAAGTCGAATTTATTTGATTAAAATCGTCTTTATATGATCAAATGCATGCCGAAAACATATGTCACACATAGGTGCAAGCTATTAGGATCATTGCAAAAATTAAATTTATTTTATTTATTAAATGCAATTTCAATTTTTTCAAAAACAATGCATGAAGTCGAATTTATTTGATCAAAATCGTCTTTATATGATCAAATGCATGCCGAAAACATGTGTCACACATAGGTGCAAGCTATTAGGATCATTGCAAAAATTAAATTTATTTTATTTATTAAATGAAATTTCAATTTTCTCAGTAACAATACATAAAGTCGAATTTATTTGATTGAAATTAAGTTTGAAAAATCAAATGCATGCTGAAAACATGTGTCACACTTATGTGCAAGCTATTAGGATCATTGCAAAAATTATATTTATTTTATTTATTAAGTGGAATTTCAATTTTTTCAATACCAATGCAAAAAGTCGAATTTATTTGATTGAAATCGTGTTTAAATGATTAAATGCATGCCTAAAACATGTGTTGCACTTAGGTGCAAGCTATTAGGATCATTGCAAAAATTAAATTTAATTTATATATTGAATGAAATTTCAATTTTTTCAAAAACAATGCATAAAGTCGAATCTATTTGATTGAAATCGTGTTTATGTGATCAAATACATACCGAAAACTTGAGTCGCACTTAGGTGCAAGCTATAAGGATCGTCGCAAAAATTAAATTTATTTTATTTATTAAATGCAATTTCTATTTTTTCAATAACAATGCATAAAGTCGAATTTATTTGATTGTAATCGTGTTTATATGACCAAAAGCATGCCGAAAACAAATGTCGCTCTGAGGTGCAAGCTATAAGGATCATTGCAAAAATTAAATTTATTTTATTTATTAAATGCAATTTCAATTTTTTCAATAACAATGCATAAAGTCGAATTTATTTGATTGTAATCGTTTTTATATGATCAAATGCATGCCGAAAACATGTGTCACACATAGGTGCAAGCTATTAGGATCATTGCAAAAATTAAATTTATTTTATTTATTAAATGCAATTTCAATTTTTTCAATAACAATGCATAAAGTCGAATTTATTTGATTGTAATCGTTTTTATATGACCTAAAGCATGTCGAAAACAAATGTCGCTCTGAGGTGCAAGCTATAAGGATCATCGCAAAAATTAAATTTATTTTATTTATTAAATGCAATTTCAATTTTTTCAATAACAATGCATAAAGTCGAATTTATTTGATTAAAATCGTGTTTATATGATCAAATACATGCCGAAAACTTGTGTCGCACTTAGGTGCAAGCTATAAGGATCATCGCAAAAATTAAATTTATTTTATTTATTAAATGCAATTTCAATTTTTTCAATAACAATGCATAACGTCGAATTTATTTGATTGTAATCGTTTTTATATGATCAAATACATGCCGAAAACATGTGTCACACATAGGTGCAAGCTATTAGGATCATTGCAAAAATTAAATTTATTTTATTTATTAAATGCAATTTCAATTTTTTCAATAACAATGCATAAAGTCGAATTTATTTGATTGTAATCGTTTTTATATAATCAAATGCATGCCGAAAACATGTGTCACACACAGGTGCAAGCTATTAGGATCATTGCAAAAATTAAATTTATTTTATTTATTAAATGCAATTTCAATTTTTTCAATAACAATGCATAAAGTCGAATTTATTTGATGGTAATCTTTTTTATATGACCAAAAGCATGCTTAAAACAAATGTCGCTCTGAGGTGCAAGCTATAAGGATCATTGCAAAAATTAAATTTATTTTATTTATTAAATGCAATTTCAATTTTTTCAATAACAATGCATAAAGTCGAATTTATTTGATTGTAATCGTTTTTATATGATCAAATGCATGCCGAAAACATGTGTCACACATAGGTGCAAGCTATTAGGATCATTGCAAAAATTAAATTTATTTTATTTATTAAATGCAATTTCAATTTTTTCAATAACAATGCATAAAGTCGAATTTATTTGATTGTAATCGTGTTTATATGATCAAATGCATGTCGAAAACATGTGTCACACATAGGTGCAAGCTATTAGGATCATTGCAAAAATTAAATTTATTTTCTTTATTAAATACAATTTCAATTTTTTCAATAACAATGCATAAAGTCGAATTTATTTGATTGTAATCTTTTTATATGACCAAAAGCATGCCGAAAACAAATGTCGCTCTGAGGTGCAAGCTATAAGGATCATCGCAAAAATTAAATTTATTTTATTTATTAAATGCAATTTCAATTTTTTCAATAACAATGCATAAAGTCGAATTTATTTGATTGTAATCGTTTTTATATGACCAAAAGCATGCTTAAAACAAATGTCGCTCTAAGGTGCAAGCTATAAGGATAATCGCAAAAATTAAATTTATTTTATTTATTAAATGCAATTTCAATTTTTTCAATAACAATGCATAAAGTCGAATTTATTTGATTAAAATCGTCTTTATATGATCAAATAAATGTCGAAAACATGTGTCACACATAGGTGCAAGCTATTAGGATCATTGCAAAAATTAAATTTATTTTCTTTATTCAATACAATTTCAATTTTTTCAATAACAATGCTTAAAGTCGAATTTATTTGATTGTAATCGTTTTTATATGACCAAAAGCATGCTGAAAACAAATGTCGCTCTGAGGTGCAAGCTATAAGGATCATCGCAAAAATTAAATTTATTTTATTTATTAAATGCAATTTCAATTTTTTCAATAACAATGCATAAAGTCGAATTTATTTGATTGTAATCGTTTTTATATGACCAAAATCATGCTTAAAACAAATGTCGCTCTAAGGTGCAAGCTATAAGGATCATCGCAAAAATTAAATTTATTTTATTGATTAAATGCAATTTCAATTTTTTCAATAACAATGCATAAAGTCGAATTTAATTGATTAAAATCGTGTTTATATGATCGAATGCATGCCGAAAACATGTGTCACACATAGGTGCAAGCTATTAGGATCATTGCAAAAATTAAATTTATTTTATTTATTAAATGCAATTTCAATTTTTTCAATAACAATGCATAAAGTCGAATTTATTTGATTGTAATCTTTTTTATATGATCAAAAGCATGCTTAAAACAAATGTCGCTCTGAGGTGCAAGCTATAAGGATCATCGCAAAAATTAAATTTATCTTATTTATTAAATGCAATTTCAATTTTTTCAATAACAATGCATAAAGTCGAATTTATTTGATTGTAATCGTGTTTATATGACCAAAAGCATGCCGAAAACAAATGTCGCTCTGAGGTGCAAGCTATAAGGATCATCGCAAAAATTAAATTTATTTGATTTATTAAATGCAATTTCAATTTTTTCAATACCAATGCATAAAGTCGAATTTATTTGATTGAAATCGTGTTTATATGATCAAATACATGCCGAAAACTTGTGTCGCACTTAGGTGCAAGCTATAAGGATCATCGCAAAAATTAAATTTATTTTATTTATTAAATGCAATTTAAATTTTTTCAATAACAATGCATGAAGTCGAATTTAATTGATTGTAATCGTTTTTATATGATCAAATGCATGCCGAAAACATGTGTCACACATAGGTGCAAGCTATTAGGATCATTGCAAAAATTAAATTTATTTTATTTATTAAATACAATTTCAATTTTTTCAATAACAATGCATAAAGTCGAATTTATTTGATTGTAATCGTGTTTATATGACCAAAAGCATGCCGAAAACAAATGTCCCTCTGAGGTGCAAGCTATAAGGATCATTGCAAAAATTAAATTTATTTTATTTATTAAATGCAATTTCAATTTTTTCAATAACAATGCATAAAGTCGAATTTATTTGATTGTTATCGTTTTTATATGATCAAATGCATTTTGAAAACATGTGTCACACATAGGTGCAAGCTATTAGGATCATTGCAAAAATTAAATTTATTTTATTTATTAAATGCAATTTCAATTTTTTCAATAACAATGCATAAAGTCGAATTTATTTGATTGTAATCGTTTTTATATGACCTAAAGCATGCCGAAAACAAATGTCGCTCTGAGGTGCAAGCTATAAGGATCATCGCAAAAATTAAATTTATTTTATTTATTAAATGCAATTTCAATTTTTTCAATAACAATGCATAAAGTCGAATTTATTTGATTAAAATCGTGTTTATATGATCAAATACATGCCGAAAACTTGTGTCGCACTTAGGTGCAAGCTATAAGGATCATCGCAAAAATTAAATTTATTTTATTTATTAAATTCAATTTCAATTTTTTCAATAACAATGCATAAAGTCGAATTTATTTGATTGTAATCTTATTATATGACCAAAAGCATGCTTAAAACAAATGTCGCTCTGAGGTGCAAGCTATAAGGATCATCGCAAAAATTAAATTTATTTTATTCATTAAATGCAATTTCAATTTTTTCAATAACAATGCATAAAGTCGAATTTATTTGATTGTAATCGTTTTTATATGATCAAATGCATGCCGAAAACATGTGTCACACATAGGTGCAAGCTATTAGGATCATTGCAAAAATTAAATTTATTTTATTTATTAAATGCAATTTCAATTTTTTCAATAACAATGCATAAAGTCGAATTTATTTGATTGTAATCGTTTTTATATGACCTAAAGCATGCCGAAAACAAATGTCGCTCTGAGGTGCAAGCTATAAGGATCATCGCAAAAATTCAATTTATTTTATTTATTAAATGCATTTTCAATTTTTTCAATAACAATGCATAAAGTCGAAATTACTTGATTAAAATCGTGTTTATATGATCAAATACATGCTGAAAACTTGTGTCGCACTTAGGTGCAAGCTATAAGGATCATCGCAAAAATTAAATTTATTTTATTTATTAAATGCAATTTCAATTTTGTCAATAACAATGCATAAAGTCGAATTTAATTGATTGAAATCGTCTTTATATGACCAAAAGCATGCCGAAAACAAATGTCGCTCTGAGGTGCAAGCTATAAGGATCATCGCAAAAATTAAATTTATTTTATTTATTAAATGCAATTTCAATTTTTTCAATAAAAATGCATAAAGTCAAATTTATTTAATAGAAATCGTGTTTATATGATCAAATGCATGCCAAAAACATGTGTCGCACTTAGGTGCAAGCTATTAGGATCATTGCAAAAATTAAATTTATTTTATTTATTACATGAAATTTCAATTTCTTCAATACCAATGCATAAAGTCGAATTTATTTTATTGAAATCGTGTTTATATGATCAAATGCATGCCGAAAACATGTGTCGCACTTAGGTACAAGCTATTAGGATCATTGCTAAAATTAAATTTATTTTATTTATTAAATAAAATTTTAATTTCTTCAATAACAATGCATAAAGTCAAATTTATTTAATAGAAATCGTGTTTATATGATCAAATGCATGCCGAAATCATGTGTCGCACTTAGGTGCAAGCTATTAGGATCATTGCAATAATTAAATTTATTTTATTTATTAAATGAAATTTAAATTTTTTCAATAACAATGCATAAACTCAAATGTATTTAATAGAAATCGTGTTTATTTAATCAAATGCATGCCGAAAACATGTGTCGCACTTAGGTGCAAGCTTTCAGGATCTTTGCAAAAATTAAATTAATTTTATTTTTTACCTGAAATTTCAATTTCTTCAATACCAATGCATAAAGTCGAAATTATTTTATTAAAATCGTGTTTATATGGTCAAATGCATGCCGAAATCATGTGTCGAACTTAGGTGCAAGCCATTAGGATCATTGCTAAAATTAAATTTATTTTATTTATTAAATGAAATTTCAATTTCTTCAATAACAATGCATAAAGTCAAATTTATTTTATTGAAAACGTGTTTATATGATCAGATGCATGCCGAAATCATGTGTCGAACTTAGGTGCAAGCTATTAGGATCATTGCAATAATTAAATTTATTTTATTTATTAAATGAAATTTAAATTTTTTCAATAACAATGCATAAACTCAAATGTATTTAATATAAATCGTGTTTATTTAATCATGCCGAAAACATGTGTCGCACTTAGGTGCAAGCTTTCAGGATCTTTGCAAAAATTAAATTTATTTTATTTTTTACCTGAAATTTCAATTTCTTCAATACCAATGCATAAAGTCGAATTTATTTAATAGAAATCATGTTTATATGATCAAATGCATGCCGAAAACATGTGTCCCACTTAGGTGCAAGCTTTTAGGATCATTGCAAAAATTAAATTTATTTTATTTATTAAATGAAATTTAAATTTCTTCAATACCAATGCATAAAGTCGAATCTAATTTATTGAAATCGTGTTTATATGATCAAATGCTTGCCGAAATTATGAGTCGCACTTAGGGGCAAGCTATTAGGATCATTGCAAAAATTAAATTTATTTTATTTATTACATGAAATTACAATTTCTTCAATACCAATGCATAAAGTCAAATTTATTTTATTGAAATCGTGTTTATATGATCAAATGCATGCCGAAAACATGTGTCGCACTTAGGTGCAAGCCATAAGGATCATTGCAAAAATTAAATTTATTTTATTTATTAAATGAAATTTCAATTGTTTCAATAACAATGCATAAAGTCAAACTTATTTGATTGAAATATCGTGTTCTTATGATCAAATGCATGCCGAAATCATGTGTCGCACTTAGATGCAAGCTATTGGGATCATTGCAAAAATTAAATTTATTTTATTTATTGCATGAAATTTCAATTGTTTCAATAACAATGCATAAAGTCAAACTTATTTGATTGAAATATTGTGTTTATATGATCAAAAGCATGCCAAAATCATGTGTCGCACTTAGGTGCAAGCCATTAGGATCATTGCAAAAATTAAATTTATTTTATTTATTAAATGAAATTTCAATTGTTTCAATATCAATGCATAAAGTCAAACTTATTTGATTGAAATATCATGTTTATATAATTAAATGCATGCCGAAATCATGTGTCGCACTTAGGTGCAAGCTATTAGGATCATTGCAAAAATTAAATTTATTTTATTTATTACATGAAATTGCAATTGTTTCAATAACAATGCATAAAGTCAAACTTATTTGATTGAAACATCGTATTTATATGATCAAAAGCATGCCGAAAGCATGTGTCGCACTTAGGTGCAAGCCATTAGGATCATTGCAAAAATTAAATTTATTTTATTTATTGCATGAAATTTCAATTGTTTCAATAACAATGCATAAAGTCAAACTTATTTGATTGAAATATCATGTTTATATAATTAAATGCATGCCGAAATCATGTGTCGCACTTAGGTGCAAGCTATTAGGATCATTGCAAAAATTAAATTTATTTTATTTATTAAATGAAATTTCAATTGTTTCAATAACAATGCATAAGGTCAAACTTATTTGATTGAAATATCGTGTTTATATGATCAAATGCATGCCGAAATCATGTGTCGCACTTAGATGCAAGCTATTAGGATCATTGCAAAAATTAAATTTATTTTATTTATTGCATGAAATTTCAATTGTTTCAATAACAATGCATAAAGTCAAACTTATTTGATTGAAAGATTGTGTTTATATGATCAAAAGCATGCCGAAATCATGTGTCGCACTTAGGTGCAAGCCATTAGGATCATTGCAAAAATTAAATTTATTTTATTTATTACATGAAATTGCAATTGTTTCAATAACAATGCATAAAGTCAAACTTATTTGATTGAAATATTATGTTTATATAATTAAATGCATGCCGAAATCATGTGTCGCACTTAGGTGCAAGCTATTAGGATCATTGCAAAAATTAAATTTATTTTATTTATTACATGAAATTGCAATTGTTTCAATAACAATGCATAAAGTCAAACTTATTTGATTGAAACATCGTATTTATATGATCAAAAGCATGCCGAAAGCATGTGTCGCACTTAGGTGCAAGCCATTAGGATCATTGCAAAAATTAAATTTATTTTATTTATTGCATGAAATTTCAATTGTTTCAATAACAATGCATAAAGTCAAACTTATTTGATTGAAATATCATGTTTATATAATTAAATGCATGCCGAAATCATGTGTCGCACTTAGGTGCAAGCTATTAGGATCATTGCAAAAATTAAATTTATTTTATTTATTAAATGAAATTTCAATTGTTTCAATAACAATGCATAAAGTCAAACTTATTTGATTGAAATATCGTGTTTATATGATCAAATGCATGCCGAAATCATGTGTCGCACTTAGATGCAAGCTATTAGGATCATTGCAAAAATTAAATTTATTTTATTTATTGCATGAAATTTCAATTGTTTCAATAACAATGCATAAAGTCAAACTTATTTGATTGAAATATTGTGTTTATATGATCAAAAGCATGCCGAAATCATGTGTCGCACTTAGGTGCAAGCCATTAGGATCATTGCAAAAATTAAATTTATTTTATTTATTACATGAAATTGCAATTGTTTCAATAACAATGCATAAAGTCAAACTTATTTGATTGAAATATCGTGTTTATATGATCAAATGCATGCCGAAATCATGTGTCGCACTTAGGTGCAAGCTATTAGGATCATTGCAAAATATAAATTTATTTTATTTATTAAATGAAATTTCAATTTTTTTAATAACAATGCATAAAGTTGAATTTATATGATTAAAATCGTGTTTGTATGATCTAATTTACGCCGAAAACATGTGTCGCACTTAGGTTCAAGCTATTAGGATCATTGCAAAAATTAAATTTATTTTATTTATTAAATAAAGTTTCAATTTTTTCAATAACAATGCATAAAGTCAAATTTATTTAATAGAAATCGTGTTTATGTTATCAAGTGCATGCCGAAAACATGTGTCGCACTTAGGTGCACGCTATTAGGATCATTGCAAAAATTAAATTTATTTTATTTATTAAATGAAATTTCAATTTTTCAATAACAATGCTTAAAGTCAAATTTATTTAATAGAAATCGTGTTTATATGATCAAATGCACGCCGAAAACATGTGTCGCACTTGGGTGCAAGGATCATTGCAAAAATTAAATTTATTTAATTTACTAAATGAAATTTCAATTTCTTCAATACCAAAGCACAAAGTCGAATTTATTTGATTAAGATCGTTTTTATATGATCAAATGCATGCCGAAAACATGTGTCGCAGTTAGGTGCAAGCTATTAGGATCATTGCAAAAATTAAATTTATTTTATTTATTAAATGAAATTTCAATTTTTTCAATAACAATGCATAAAGTCGAATTTATTTAATTGAAATCGTGTTTATATGATCAAATGTATGCCGAAAACTTGTGTCGCACTTAGGTGCAGCTGTTAGGATCATTGCAAAAATTAAATTTATTTTATTTATTAAATGAAAGTTCAATTTCTTCAATACCAATGCATAAAGTCCAATTTATTTAATAGAAATCATGTTTATATGATCAAATGCATGCCGAAAACATGTGTCGCCATCAGGTGCAAGGTTTTAGGATGATTGCAAAAATTAAATTTATTTTATTTATTAAATGAAATTTCAATTTCTTCAATACCAATGCATAAAGTCGAATTTATTTTTTTGAAATCGTGTTTATATGATTAAATGCATGCCGAAATCATGTGTCGCATTTAGGTGCAAGCTATTAGGATCATTGCAAAAATTCTATTTATTCTATTTATTAAATGAAATTTCAATTTTTTCAAAAACAATGCATAAAGTCGAATCTAATTTATTGAAATCGTGTTTAAATGATCAAATGCATGCCGAAATCATGTGTCGCAGTTAGGTGCAAGCTATTAGGATCATTGCAAAAAATAAATTTATTTTATTTATTACATGAAATTTCAATTTTTTCAATAACAATGCATAAAGTCGATTTTATTTGATTGAAATCGTGTTTATATGATCAAATGCATGCCGAAAACATGTGTAGCACTTAGGTGCAAGCAGTAAAGAGCATTGCAAAAATTGAATTTTATTTATTTATTACATGAAATTTCAATTGTTTCAATAACAATGCATAAAGTCGAACTTATTTGATTAAAATCGTGTTGATATGTTCAAATGCAAGCCGAAAACATGTGTCGCACTTAGATGCAAGCTGTCAGGATCATTGCAAAAATTAAATTTATTTTATTTATTAAATGAAATTTAAATTTCTTTAAAAACAATGAATAAAGTCGAATTTATTTGATTGAAATCGTGTTTATATGACCAAGAGCATGCCTAAATCATGTATCGGACTTAGGTACAAGCTATTGGGATCATTGCAAAAATTAAATTAAATTTATTTATTAAATGAAATTTCAATTTTTTCAAAAACAATGCATAAAGTCGAATTTATTTGATTGAAATCGAGGTTATACGATCAGCTGCATGCCGAAAACATGTGTCGCACTTAGGTGCAAGCTATCAGGATCAATGCTAAAATTAAACTTAATTTATTTATTAAATGAAATTTCAATTTTTTCAAAAACAATGCATAAAGTCGAATTTATTTTATTGAAATCGTGTTTATATGATCAAATTCATGCCGAAAACATGTGTCGCACTTAGGTGCACGCTATTAGGATCATTGCAAAAATTAAATTTATTTTATTTATTAAATGAAATTTCAATTTTTCAATAACAATGCTTAAAGTCAAATTTATTTAATAGAAATCGTGTTTATATGATCAAATGCATGCCGAAAACATGTGTCGCACTTGGGTGCAAGGATCATTGCAAAAATTAAATTTATTTAATTTACTAAATGAAATTTCAATTTCTTCAATACCAAAGCACAAAGTCGAATTTATTTGATTAAGATCGTTTTTATATGATCAAATGCATGCCGAAAACATGTGTCGCAGTTAGGTGCAAGCTATTAGGATCATTGCAAAAATTAAATTTATTTTATTTATTAAATGAAATTTCAATTTTTTCAATAACAATGCTTAAAGACGAATTTATTTTATTGAAATCGTGTTTAAATGATCAAATGCATGCTGAAAACATGTATCGCACTTAGGTGCAAGCTATTAGGATAATTGCAAAAGTTAAATTTATTTTATTTATTAAATGAAATTTCAATTTTTTCAAAAACAATGCCTAAAGTCGAATTATTTAATTAAAATCGTGTTTATATGACCAAAAGCATGAATAAAACATTTGTCGCACTTAGGTGCAACCTATTAGGATAATTGCGAAAATTAAATTTATTTTATTTATTAAATGAAATTTCAATTTTTTTAAAAACAATGCATTACGTCGAATTTATTTGATTTAAATCGTGTTTATATGACCAAGAGCATGCCTAAAACTTGAGTCGCACTTAGGTGCAAGCTATTAGGATCATTGCGAAAATTAAATTTATTTTATTTATTAAATGAAGTTTCAATTTTTTCAGCAACAATGCATAAAGTCGAATTTATTTGATTGAAATCGTGTTTATATGATCAAATGCATGCCGGAAATATGTGTCGCACTTAGGTGTAAGCTATTAGGATCATTGCAAAAATTAAATTTATTTTATTTATTAAATGAAATTTCAATTTTTTCAATAACAATGCTTAAAGACGAATTTATTAGATTGAAATCGTGTTTAAATGATCAAATGCATGCTGAAAACATGTATCGCACTTAGGTGCAAGCTATTAGGATCATTGCAAAAATTAAATTTATTTTATTTATTAAATGAAATTTCAATTTGTTCAATAACAATGCATAAAGTCAAATTTATTTGAAAGAAATCGTATTTATATCATCAAATGCATGCCGAAAACATATGTCGCACTTAGGTGCAAGCTATCAGGATCATTGCTAAAATTAAACTTAATTTATTTATTAAATGAAATTTCAATTTTTTCAAAAACAATGCATAAAGTCGAATTTATTTTATTGAAATCGTGTTTATATGATCAAATTCATGCCGAAAACATGTGTCGCACTTAGGTGCAAGCTATTAGGATCATTGCAAAAATTAAATTTATTTTATTCATTAAATGAAATTTTAATTTTTTCAATAACAATGCATAAAGTCGAATTTATTTTATTAAAATCGTGTTTAAATGATCAAATGCATGCCGAAAACATGTATCGCACTTAGGTGCAAGCTATTAGGATCATTGCAAAAATTAAATTTATTTTATTTATTAAATGAAATTTCAATTTTTTCAATAACAATGCATATAGTCAAATTTATTTGAAAGAAATCGTATTTATATGATCAAATGCATGCCGAAATCATGTGTCGCACTTGGGTGCAAGCTATTAGGATCATTGCAAAAATTAAATTTATTTTATTTATTAAATGTAATTTCAATTTTTTCAATAACAATGCATAAAGTCGAATTTATTTTATTGAAATCGTGTTTAAATGATTAAATGCATGCCGAAATCATGTGTCGCACTTAGGTGCAAGCTATTAGGCTCATTGCAAAAATTAAATTTATTTTATTTATTAAATGAAATTTAAATTTTTTCAATAACAATGCTTAAAGTCGAATTTATTTAATAGAAATCGTATTTATATGATCAAATGCATGCCGAAATAATGTGTCGCACTTAGGTGCAAGTTATTAGGATCATTGCAAAAATTAAATTTATTTTATTTATTAAATGAAATTTCAATTTTTTCACTAACAAAGCATAAAGTCGAATTTATTTGATTAAAATCGTGTTTATATGGCCAAAAGCATGCGTAAAACATGTGTCGCACTTAGATGCAAGCTATCAGGATTATTGCAAAAATTAAATTTATTTTATTTATTAAATGAAATTTCGATTTTTTCAATAACAATGCATAAAGTCGTATTTATTTTATTGAAATCGTGTTTATATGATCAAAAGCATGCCGAAATCATGTGTCGCATTTAGGTGCAAGCTATAAGGATCATTGCAAAAATTAAATTTATTTTATTTGTTAAATGGAATTTCTATTTTTTCAATAACAATGCATAAAGTCGAATTTATTTGATTAAAATTGTGTTTATTTAATTTAATGCATGCCTAAAACATGTGTCGCACTTAGGTGCAAGCTATTAGGATCATTGCAAAAATTAAATTTATTTTATTTATTAAATGAAATTCCAATTTTTTTAATAACAATGCATAAAGTCGAATTTATTTGATTAAAATCGTGTTTATTTAATTAAATGCATGCCTAAAACATGTGTCGCACTTAGGTGCAAGCTATTAGGATCATTGCAAAAATTAAATTTATTTTATTTAAATGAAATTTCAATTTTTTCAATAACAATGCATAAAGTCGAATTTATTTAATTGAAATCGTGTTTAAATGATCGAATGCATGCCGAAATCATGTGTCGCACTTAGGTGCAAGTTATTAGGATCATTGCAAAAATTAAATTTATTTTATTTATTAAATGAAATTTCAATTTTTTTACTAACAAAGCATAAAGTCGAATTTATTGGATTGAAATCGTGTTTATATGACCAAAAGCATGCCTAAAACATGTGTCGCACTTAGATGCAAGCTATCAGGATTATCGCAAAAATTAAATTTAATTTATTTTTTATATGAAATTTCAATTTTTTTAAAAACAATGCATGAAGTCGTATTTATTTTAATGAAATCATGTTAAACTGACCAGAAGCATGCCGAAAACATGTGTTGCATTTAGGTGCAAGCTATTAGGATCATTGCAAAAATTAAATTTATTTTATTTATTAAATGAAATTTCAATTTTTTCAATAAAAATGCATAAAGTCGAATTTATTTGATTAAAATTGTGTTTATTTAATTTAATGCATGCCTAAAACATGTGTCGCACTAAGGTGCAAGCTATTAGGATCATTGCAAAAACTAATTTTTTTTATTTATTAGATAATATTTCGATTTTTTCAAGAACAATGCATAAAGTCGAATTTATTTGATTGAAATTGTGTTAATATGATCAAACACATGCCAAAAACATGTGTCGCACTTAGGTGCAAGCTATAAGGATCATTGCAAAAATTAAATTTATTTTATTTGTTAAATGGAATTTCTATTTTTTCAATAACAATGCATAAAGTCGAATTTATTTGAATAAAATTGTTTATTTAATTAAATGCATGTATAAAACATGTGTCGCACTTAGGTGCAAGCTATTAGGATCATTGCAAAAATTGAATTTATTTTATTTATTAAATGAAATTTCAATTTTTTTAATAACAATGCATAAAGTCAAATTTATTTGATTAAAATCGTGTTATTTTGATCAAATGCATGCCGAAATCATGTGACGCACTTAGGTGCAAGCTGTTAGGATCATTGCAAAAATTAAATTTATTTTATTTAAATGAAATTTCAATTTATTCAATAACAATGCATAAAGTCGAATTTATTTTATTGAAATCGTGTTTATATCGTCAAATGCATGCCGAAATCATGTGTCGCACTTAGGTGCATGCCATTAGGATCATTGCAAAAATTAAATTTATTTTAATTATTATTTGAAATTTCAATTTTGTCAATAACAATGCATAAAGTCAAATTTATTTGATTGAAATCGTATTTATATGATCAAATGTATGCCGACATTATGTGACGCACTTAGGTGTAAGCTATTTGGATCATTGCAAAAATTAAATTTATTTTATTTATTAAATGTAATTTCAATTTTTTCAATAACAATGCATAAAGTCGAATTTATTTTATTGAAATCGTGTTTAAATGAATGAATGCATGCCGAAATCATGTGTCGCACTTAGGTGCAAGCTATTAGGCTCATTGCAAAAATTAAATTTATTTTATTTATTAAATGAAATTTAAATTTTTTCAATAACAATGCATAAAGTCGAATTTATTTAATAGAAATCGTATTTATATGATCAAATGCATGCCGAAATAATGTGTCGCACTTAGGTGCAAGTTATTAGGATCATTGCAAAAATTAAATTTATTTTATTTATTAAATGAAATTTCAATTTTTTCCCTAACAAAGCATAAAGTCGAATTTATTTGATTAAAATCGTGTTTATATGGCCAAAAGCATGCGTAAAACATGTGTCGCACTTAGATGCAAGCTATCAGGATTATTGCATAAATTAAATTTAATTTATTTTTTATATGAAATTTCAATTTTTTTTTAAAACAATGCATGAAGTCGTATTTATTTTAATGAAATCATGTTTAACTGACCAAAAGTATGCCGAAAACATGTGTTGCATTAAGGTGCAAGCTATTAGGATCATTGCAAAAATTAAATTTATTTTATTTTTTAAATGAAATTTCAATTTTTTCAATAAAAATGCATAAAGTCGAATTTATTTGATTGAAATCAAGTTTATATGATTATTTGCATGCCTAAAACATGTGTCGCACTAAGGTGCAAGCTTTTAGGATCATTGCAAAAATTAAATTTATTTTATTTATTAAATGAAATTTCAATTTTTTCAATAACAATGCATGTAGTCGAATTTATTTTATTGAAATCGTAATTATATGATCAAATGCATGCCGAAAACATGTGTCGCACTTAGGTGCAAGCTATTAGGATCATTGCAAAAATTAAATTTATTTTAAATAAAATAGAAACAACCTTACTTATTGCAGAGAGTATTAAATAAATTCAAAAAAAAAACTAAATATAGCCTGAATATATAAATATTCAACCTGTTCGTAACTCTGCAAGCAAAATTAAGTCTTACTAAGACTATAAACAAATAACTTATTGAAACAACTACTTCCCTGGCTGATGCCACGCCGGATATTGAATGATACAAAAGAAATTTGCATGTTATTACTAGTACTACTAGTGAAATAACATTGGTTTAAGATCCCTTATTTCTACCCACAGGACTAACTTGAAAAATGAAACTAAATTGAATTTGAAAACTTTAAATTATAAAACTGAACCCAAAAGTATGTAAAAATTAAGTAAATAGCCATCTGCAGACGTGTTTCGAGGTTTATCTCTCATCAGTGCAGCTTCGCATTTAAATTCATTTTTCAAGTTAGTCCTGTGGGTAGAAATAAGGGATCTTAAACCAATGTTATTTCACTAGTAGTACTAGTAATAACATGCAAATTTCTTTTGTATCATTCAATATCCGGCGTGGCATCAGCCAGGGAAGTAGTTGTTTCAATAAGTTATTTGTTTATAGTCTTAGTAAGACTTAATTTTGCTTGCAGAGTTACGAACAGGTTGAATATTTATATATTCAGGCTATATTTCGTTATTTTTTGAATTTAAATTTATTTTATTTATTAGATAAAATTTCCATTTTTTCAATAACAATGCATAAAGTCGAATTTATTTGATTAAAATCGTGTTTATGTAATCAAATACATGCTGAAAACATGTGTCGCACTCAGGTGCAAGCTATTAGGATCATTGCAAAAATTAAATTTATTTTATTTATTAAATGCAATTTCAATTTCTTCAATACCAATGCATATAGTCGAATTTGTTTGATTGAAATCGTTTTTATATGATCAAATGCATGCCAAAGACATGTGTTGCAGTTAGGTGTAAGCTATTAGGATCATTGCAAAAATTAAATTTATTTTATTTATTATTTGAAATTTCAATTTTTTCAATAACAATGCATAAAGTCAAATTTATTTGATTGAAATCGTATTTATATGATCAAATGTATGCCGACATCATGTGACGCACTTAGGTGTAAGCTATTTGGATCATTGCAAAAATTAAATTTATTTTATTTATTAAATGTAATTTCAATTTTTTCAATAACAATGCATAAAGTCGAATTTATTTTATTGTAATCGTGTTTAAATGATCAAATGCATGCCGAAATCATGTGTCGCACTTAGGTGCAAGCTATAAGGCTCATTGCAAAAATTAAATTTATTTTATTTATTAAATGAAATTTAAATTTTTTCAATAACAATGCATAAAGTCGAATTTATTTAATATAAATCGTATTTATATGATCAAATTCATGCCGAAATCATGTGTCGCACTTAGGTGCAAGTTATTAGGATCATTGCAAAAATTAAATTTATTTTATTTATTAAATGAAATTTCAATTTTTTCACTAACAAAGCATAAAGTCGAATTTATTTGATTAAAATCGTGTTTATATGACCAAAAGCATGCCTAAAACATGTGTTGCACTTAGATGCAAGCTATCAGGATTATTGCAAAAATTAAATTTAATTTATTTTTTATATGAAATTTCAATTTTTTTTAAAAACAATGCATGAAGTCGGATTTATTTTAATGAAATCATGTTTACCTGACCAAAAGCATGCCGAAAACATGTGTTGCATTAAGGTGCAAGCTATTAGGATCATTGCAAAAATTAAATTTATTTTATTTATTAACTGAAATTTCAATTTTTTCAATAAAAATGCATAAAGTCGAATTTATTTAAATGAAATCAAGTTTATATGATTATTTGCATGCCTAAAACATGTGTCGCACTAAGGTGCAAGCTATTAGGATCATTGCAAAAATTAAATTTATTTTATTTATTAGATGAAATTTCGATTTTTTCAATAACAATGCATAAAGTCGAATTTATTTGATTAAAATTGTGTTTATATGATCAAACACATGCCAAAAACATGTGTCGCACTTAGGTGCAAGCTATAAGGATCATTGCAAAAATTAAATTTATTTTATTTGTTAAATGGAATTTCTATTTTTTCAATAACAATGCATAAAGTCGAATTTATTTGATGGAAATCGTGTTTATTTAATTAAACGCATGCCAAAAACATGTGTCGCACTTAGGAGCAAGCTATTAGGATCATTGCGAAAATTAAATTTATTTTATTTATTAAATGGAATTTCAATTTTTCCAAAAACAATGCATAAAGTCGAATTTATTTGATTAAAATCGGGTTTATATGATTAAATGCATGCCGAAATCATATGTCGCACTTAGGTGCAAGCTTTAAGGATCATTGCAAAAATTAAATTTATTTTATTTATTAAATGAAATTTCAATTTTTTCAATAACAATGCATGTAGTCGAATTTGTTTGATTGAAATCGTTTTTATATGATCAAATGCATGCCAAAAACATGTGTTGCAGTTAGGTGTAAGCTATTGGGATCATTGCAAATATTAAATTTATTTTATTTATTAAATGAAATTTCAATTTTTTCAATAACAATGCATAAAGTCGAATTTATTTGATTGAAATCGTGTTTAAATGATCAAATGCATGCTTAAAACATGTGTCGCTCCTAGGTGCAAGCTGTAACGATCATTGCAAAAATTGAATTTTATTTATTTATTACATGAAATTTCCATTGTTTCAATAACAATGCATAAAGTCGAACTTATTTGATTGAAATCGTGTTTATATGATCAAATGCATGCCGAAAACATGTGTCGCACTTAGATGCAATCCATCAGGATCATTGCAAAAATTAAATTTATTTTATTTATTTAAAGATAATTTAAATTTTTTTAAAAACAATGCATAAAGTCGTATTTATTTGATTGAAATCGTGTTTATATGACCAAGAGCATGCCTAAATCATGTGTCGTACTTACGTGCAAGCTATTAGGATCATTGCAAAAATTAAAATTATTTTATTTATTAAATGAAATTTCAATTTTTTCAATAACAATGCATTAAGTCGAATTTATTTGATTGAAATCGTGTTTATATGATCAAATGCATGCCGAAAACATGGGTCGCACTTAGGTGCAAGCTATTAGGAACATTGCAAAAATTAGATTTATTTTATTTATTAAATGAAATTTCAATTTTTTTAAAAACAATGCATAAAGTCGAAGTTATTTGATTGAAATCGTGTTTATATATTTAAATTCATGCCTAACACATATGTCGCACTTAGGTGCAAGCTGTAAGGATCATTGCAAAAATTGAATTTTATTTATTTATTACATGAAATTTCAATTTTTTCAATAACAATGCATAAAGTCAAATTTATTTTATTGAAATCGTATTTAAATGATCAAATGCATGTCAAAAACATGTGTCGCACTTAGGTGCAAGCTGTTAGGATTTATGCATAACAATGCATAAAGTCGAATATTTTTTTTTGAAATCGCAAAAGCATGCGTAAAACATGTGTCGCACTTAGATGCAAGCTATCAGGATTATTGCATAAATTAAATTTAATTTATTTTTTATATGAAATTTCAATTTTTTTTTAAAACAATGCATGAAGTCGTATTTATTTTAATGAAATCATGTTTAACTGACCAAAAGTATGCCGAAAACATGTGTTGCATTAAGGTGCAAGCTATTAGGATCATTGCAAAAATTAAATTTATTTTATTTTTTAAATGAAATTTCAATTTTTTCAATAAAAATGCATAAAGTCGAATTTATTTGATTGAAATCAAGTTTATATGATTATTTGCATGCCTAAAACATGTGTCGCACTAAGGTGCAAGCTTTTAGGATCATTGCAAAAATTAAATTTATTTTATTTATTAAATGAAATTTCAATTTTTTCAATAACAATGCATGTAGTCGAATTTATTTTATTGAAATCGTAATTATATAATCAAATGCATGCCGAAAACATGTGTCGCACTTAGGTGCAAGCTATTAGGATCATTGCAAAAATTAAATTTATTTTAAATAAAATAGAAACAACCTTACTTATTGCAGAGAGTATTAAATAAATTCAAAAAAAAAACTAAATATAGCCTGAATATATAAATATTCAACCTGTTCGTAACTCTGCAAGCAAAATTAAGTCTTACTAAGACTATAAACAAATAACTTATTGAAACAACTACTTCCCTGGCTGATGCCACGCCGGATATTGAATGATACAAAAGAAATTTGCATGTTATTACTAGTACTACTAGTGAAATAACATTGGTTTAAGATCCCTTATTTCTACCCACAGGACTAACTTGAAAAATGAAACTAAATTGAATTTGAAAACTTTAAATTATAAAACTGAACCCAAAAGTATGTAAAAATTAAGTAAATAGCCATCTGCAGACGTGTTTCGAGGTTTATCTCTCATCAGTGCAGCTTCGCATTTAAATTCATTTTTCAAGTTAGTCCTGTGGGTAGAAATAAGGGATCTTAAACCAATGTTATTTCACTAGTAGTACTAGTAATAACATGCAAATTTCTTTTGTATCATTCAATATCCGGCGTGGCATCAGCCAGGGAAGTAGTTGTTTCAATAAGTTATTTGTTTATAGTCTTAGTAAGACTTAATTTTGCTTGCAGAGTTACGAACAGGTTGAATATTTATATATTCAGGCTATATTTCGTTATTTTTTGAATTTAAATTTATTTTATTTATTAGATAAAATTTCCATTTTTTCAATAACAATGCATAAAGTCGAATTTATTTGATTAAAATCGTGTTTATGTAATCAAATACATGCTGAAAACATGTGTCGCACTCAGGTGCAAGCTATTAGGATCATTGCAAAAATTAAATTTATTTTATTTATTAAATGCAATTTCAATTTCTTCAATACCAATGCATATAGTCGAATTTGTTTGATTGAAATCGTTTTTATATGATCAAATGCATGCCAAAGACATGTGTTGCAGTTAGGTGTAAGCTATTAGGATCATTGCAAAAATTAAATTTATTTTATTTATTATTTGAAATTTCATTTTTTTCAATAACAATGCATAAAGTCAAATTTATTTGATTGAAATCGTATTTATATGATCAAATGTATGCCGACATCATGTGACGCACTTAGGTGTAAGCTATTTGGATCATTGCAAAAATTAAATTTATTTTATTTATTAAATGTAATTTCAATTTTTTCAATAACAATGCATAAAGTCGAATTTATTTTATTGTAATCGTGTTTAAATGATCAAATGCATGCCGAAATCATGTGTCGCACTTAGGTGCAAGCTATAAGGCTCATTGCAAAAATTAAATTTATTTTATTTATTAAATGAAATTTAAATTTTTTCAATAACAATGCATAAAGTCGAATTTATTTAATATAAATCGTATTTATATGATCAAATGCATGCCGAAATCATGTGTCGCACTTAGGTGCAAGTTATTAGGATCATTGCAAAAATTAAATTTATTTTATTTATTAAATGAAATTTCAATTTTTTCACTAACAAAGCATAAAGTCGAATTTATTTGATTAAAATCGTGTTTATATGACCAAAAGCATGCCTAAAACATGTGTTGCACTTAGATGCAAGCTATCAGGATTATTGCAAAAATTAAATTTAATTTATTTTTTATATGAAATTTCAATTTTTTTTAAAAACAATGCATGAAGTCGGATTTATTTTAATGAAATCATGTTTACCTGACCAAAAGCATGCCGAAAACATGTGTTGCATTAAGGTGCAAGCTATTAGGATCATTGCAAAAATTAAATTTATTTTATTTATTAACTGAAATTTCAATTTTTTCAATAAAAATGCATAAAGTCGAATTTATTTAAATGAAATCAAGTTTATATGATTATTTGCATGCCTAAAACATGTGTCGCACTAAGGTGCAAGCTATTAGGATCATTGCAAAAATTAAATTTATTTTATTTATTAGATGAAATTTCGATTTTTTCAATAACAATGCATAAAGTCGAATTTATTTGATTAAAATTGTGTTTATATGATCAAACACATGCCAAAAACATGTGTCGCACTTAGGTGCAAGCTATAAGGATCATTGCAAAAATTAAATTTATTTTATTTGTTAAATGGAATTTCTATTTTTTCAATAACAATGCATAAAGTCGAATTTATTTGATGGAAATCGTGTTTATTTAATTAAACGCATGCCAAAAACATGTGTCGCACTTAGGAGCAAGCTATTAGGATCATTGCGAAAATTAAATTTATTTTATTTATTAAATGGAATTTCAATTTTTCCAAAAACAATGCATAAAGTCGAATTTATTTGATTAAAATCGGGTTTATATGATTAAATGCATGCCGAAATCATATGTCGCACTTAGGTGCAAGCTTTAAGGATCATTGCAAAAATTAAATTTATTTTATTTATTAAATGAAATTTCAATTTTTTCAATAACAATGCATGTAGTCGAATTTGTTTGATTGAAATCGTTTTTATATGATCAAATGCATGCCAAAAACATGTGTTGCAGTTAGGTGTAAGCTATTGGGATCATTGCAAATATTAAATTTATTTTATTTATTAAATGAAATTTCAATTTTTTCAATAACAATGCATAAAGTCGAATTTATTTGATTGAAATCGTGTTTAAATGATCAAATGCATGCTTAAAACATGTGTCGCTCCTAGGTGCAAGCTGTAACGATCATTGCAAAAATTGAATTTTATTTATTTATTACATGAAATTTCCATTGTTTCAATAACAATGCATAAAGTCGAACTTATTTGATTGAAATCGTGTTTATATGATCAAATGCATGCCGAAAACATGTGTCGCACTTAGATGCAATCCATCAGGATCATTGCAAAAATTAAATTTATTTTATTTATTTAAAGATAATTTAAATTTTTTTAAAAACAATGCATAAAGTCGTATTTATTTGATTGAAATCGTGTTTATATGACCAAGAGCATGCCTAAATCATGTGTCGTACTTACGTGCAAGCTATTAGGATCATTGCAAAAATTAAAATTATTTTATTTATTAAATGAAATTTCAATTTTTTCAATAACAATGCATTAAGTCGAATTTATTTGATTGAAATCGTGTTTATATGATCAAATGCATGCCGAAAACATGGGTCGCACTTAGGTGCAAGCTATTAGGAACATTGCAAAAATTAGATTTATTTTATTTATTAAATGAAATTTCAATTTTTTTAAAAACAATGCATAAAGTCGAAGTTATTTGATTGAAATCGTGTTTATATATTTAAATTCATGCCTAACACATATGTCGCACTTAGGTGCAAGCTGTAAGGATCATTGCAAAAATTGAATTTTATTTATTTATTACATGAAATTTCAATTTTTTCAATAACAATGCATAAAGTCAAATTTATTTTATTGAAATCGTATTTAAATGATCAAATGCATGTCAAAAACATGTGTCGCACTTAGGTGCAAGCTGTTAGGATTTATGCATAACAATGCATAAAGTCGAATATTTTTTTTTGAAATCGTGTTTATATGATCAAATGGATGCCAAAAACATGTGTCGCACTTAGGTGCAAGCTGTTAGAATCATTGCAAAAATTCAATTTATTTTATTTATTACTTGAAATTTCAATTTTTTCAATAACAATGCCTAAAGTCGAATTTATTTGTTTGAAATCAAGTTTATATTATTCTGATTCGATTCACGTGTCGTACATCGTGTGCATATTTATTAATTAAACCGTGTGTTTACCGTATTTAAAAAGTGCAACATTTTTCTAATGTGTGTGTATATATGCATTCTAGTATAGCACACAACGTAAGTAATTTTGATTTTGTCGTTGTTTAATAACTGTAATATAATCTATTTCTAGTCCTAACCCATATTTTTCCAACTTTTTCCGCGGCCTTTACGTCTGTTAAATTCGTTAGTCACCACGACGGGCCCCGTTGGTGTGAAGAAGTGTGTCCCTGTCTGTCTCCTTATCATTTTGTTTTTCTTACCTGCGATCATTTCTTTTCAATTTGTTAGCTCCATTTGTGATAATAAAAATGCCTGATTATATTTGTGCTGGTCGATGTGGTCAAATTGTTGCAAATAAGACTACTTGTATAACCTGTAAAAAATATTGTCACCCCAGTTGTCGTGATAAACATGTTTGCGAAGCAGCTAATAATGATAACATTTAAATAAAACACACTTTTACTTAGTTAATATCACACTGTTTATTTTATTAGTGACTGCAGTTTCGATCAAACAATGATCATAACTATAAGTTTATATAGTCTATAAGTTTATAGTTTGATAATGATCATTGTTTGATCGAAACTGCAGTCACTAATAAAATAAACAGTGTGATATTAACTAAGTAAAAGTGTGTTTTATTTAATTAAAAATGTATCACGAAGTAAGTGCCGCCAACCTCAATCAGTATGATAACATTTCCTTTGAATTAATGAAATGCGTCAAAGATTTACAAAAATCAGTGAATATTCTCACAGAAAAATGTGATAAGTTGGCTGATGATAATATCGCTCTAAAGGTACTCTTAACTGATGTCGCCAACATCAAATCCGATAACGAGTGTCTACATTCCGAACTTGATCGGCTCAATTCAAAAGTATGCGCACTCGAGTCCAAACTTTCTGACTTCACTACTGGCAATAACCAGGCGGGCATAAACGAATTGTATGATAGGAAATTACGCGAGAAAAATTTAATCTTATATAATCACCCTAAATTAATTGAGAATGACAAATCTCCCAACGAATTTGCTAAAATTGATGCCGTTCTTCAAGAAATTGACAACGGTATTGTTATGAAAAAATGTTTTCGATTGGGAAAGAAAAGTGATCGTCCACGACCAATTTAACTTATCTTCTCAAGTGCCGATATGGTTATAAGTATAATGAACAACAAAAACAAATTTGGAAACAACCTTCGAATTAAACCTGATCGTACCCCAATGCAACGTGTTGAATTTGTAAAGCTGCAAGAAGAGCTAAAATAACGCCAAGCTACAGGTGAAGATGTTATTATAAAATACCTCAATAATATTCCAAGGATCGTCAGGAAAACCCCAGTTCAGAAAAAAAAACTAATTTCTACCCAACTTACTCATCCATCTAAATTACATGTTGTGTATCAGAATGTGCGCGGCTTGAATAGTAAAATAAATGAATTTTACAATAGCGTTGAATGTAATGATAACGATATATATTTTTTGACTGAAACATGGCTTCATAATGATGTTCAAAACTCAGAGCTTTTTCCTGCAAATTATAATGTATATAGATCTGATCGATTATGAGGCAGAGGCGACGGTGTTTTAATTGCATCTCGTACACAGTTTTCTACTGAAGCAATTTCATTCAATATGGACCTATTGAACTCTATTGAGCTTATAGCTGTGCATCTAAAATTAAATCAAATATCCACCATATTAATTTGCCTATATATCAAACCTACAACTCCTGTTGATGAATATTCCATTTTATTTGAACGCATTGAACATCAATTTTCACATATGAATGTTGTTATAGTTGGTGATTTTAACATCCCCAACTATTCCGATAATGCTCGCTCATCTTCTTTGGACGCCTTGCATGCCTTCCTGAACTTCAACGACTTAATTCAGTTCAACATTGTCACTAATACTAACAACAGAATTCTAGATCTGGTTATTGCATCAGATAACTCTATCTACGACTTGGAAAGATGTTCCTCGCCATTGGTTGATGAGGATGCCCATCATCCCACTATAATATTTACTACACCACTTGGAAATGATACAAAAACAAATATTTTTGAAGAAATGACATACAAATATAATTTCAGAAGAGCAAATTATCCTGCCCTATATGATGATATATATGATGCTGATTGGAGTGAGATATATGGATGTTCAGATGTTGACACCGCATGTGAGGCTTTTTATAATACTATGTATCATATCTTTGATAAGCACGTTCCGCGTTTCAAACCTAACAACTTCAACATAAGTGCTCCATGGATTAATTCTTCCATTCGTAAAAAATTGAAATCAAAACAGAAATGTCGTGAGCGTCTTTTGAAATTACATCGAACAGAGGACCGTAATAAATTTCAAGAACTTCGAAAATCTTGTAAAAAAGATATTGCCTCCGCCCATCTAGAATATGTCAAGCGTACTGAGCAACGTCTATCACATGAACCTAAATTGGTTTGGAATTATATAAATACAAAGCGGAAAATATCTCGTATTCCGGGTTCAATGATGCGTGAGGGCTTAACATATAGTACACCCAGTGACATTACTAACGCTTTTGCTGATAATTTTATAAAATCATATACAACTAGGACAGTTTCTCATCCCAAACGTAATGTGCAGTTAAATAAATCCAACTTGGGCGATTTTGTGATAGATTCGATTGATATTCGTCAGCAATTAAAGCGCTTGAAGCCCACCCTAACAATGGGGTTAGATTTAGTTCCTGCTATGATATTAAAAGATGCAGCCGATGTTTTATGTAAACCTCTTACTCATATCTATAAATTAATATTAAAGACTGGTATATTTCCCACAAGGTGGAAAGAAGTAAGAATATGTCCGGCATTAAAGTCAGGATCGAACAATGTTATAGAGAATTACCGACCCATAGCTATTCTTAGCAACCTATCAAAGGTATTTGAATCCCTGTTGAGCGACCATTTATATTATCAAGTTAGTCCATGTCTTTCCACCCGACAACATGGTTTCATGAAACACAGATCTACATCTACGAATCTAATGAATATAACGCAACTGATAACTGAAGCGATGAACAATGGGAAACAGGTTGATGTTATCTATGGAGATTTAACTAAGGCATTTGATCGTCTAGATCATTCTTTGCTTATCGACAAACTACACAACTTTGGCCTAAACCAAAATATTATAAACGTCTTGTCATCCTATCTGTATGATCGTCGCCAACTTGTAGAAATTTATGGCTGTAAATCCAGGTGGTACGTTGCAAGTAGTGGTGTTCCTCAAGGATCCAATTTGGGGCCTCTACTCTTCCTGCTATTTATGGATGATGTGTGTAAAATATTCAAATGTGATATGTTACTATATGCGGACGACATAAAAATATATAGTGTTATTGATAGTGCATACCAATGTGCTCAACTTCAAAGTGAACTCAATAACTTCATTGAATGGTGCAATGCCAACAATCTATCACTTAATATTTCTAAATGCTCTGTAGTTACCTATGGAAGAAAGAATAACTTAATATTGTATCCATACTTTATCAATGATATACAAGTTACTTTGGCTAAGTGAAATTAAAGATCTTGGTATAATATTTGATGTCAAGTTGTCATTTAATAACCATATTTCACAAATAAGCAAGGATTGTTATCGTCTACTTGGCTTTATTATCCGTAACTGTAGAGCATTTACCGATATGAAAGTTATGAGCTTACTTTTTCGTTCATTTATATTAAGCAAGATGACGTATTGTTCAATGGTATGGTCCCCTATGTACTTAAATTACATAAATATGTTAGAGCGGGTACAGAGAAAATTTCTCAGATATCTGTATTTTGTAAAATATAAAGTTTACCGCTTCGATATACCTTATAATGACCTACTATCAGAGTTTAATTTCATTACAGTACATAATTAACACATATATGGAAGTTTGTGTTTTCTTTATAAACTTATTAATTACTCCATTGATGATTCGCACCTATTAAGCTTATTTAATTTTAATGTTCCTCGACTGTCCGCAAGGCACTCTAAAACTTTTGTATATAACTCATCAAAAACTAATTATTATTCAAACTCACCAATTTTACGTTTGTCGCGCTTATATGACCAATATGTATATAATGTTGACATATTTAATCCATCATTCAATGAATTTAAGAAAGATCTTATGGAATGCTTGAAATTGTCAACTTTACCCTAGGTTTAAGTTTCTATAAATGTAATTTATGTTTGTACCATGTACTACATTTGTATATATACTTAGCCCTGTTAATGGACTTTGAGTCTGTTGGGTTTATGAACAATAAATAAATAAATATGATCAAATGCATGCCAAAAACATGTGTCGCACTTAGGTGCAAGCTCTTAGGATCATTGCGAAAATTAAATTTATTTATTTATTAAATGAAATTTCAATTTTTTTAATAACAATGCATAAAGTCGAATTTATTTAATTGAAGTCGTGTTTAAATGAACAAATGCATGCCAAAAACATGTGTTGCATTTAGGTGCAAGCTATTTATTAAATGAAATTTCAATTTTTTCAATAACAATGCATAAAGTCAAATTTATTTAGTTGAAATCAAGTTTATATGATCAAATCTATGCCAAAGACATGTGTCGCACTTAGGTGCAAGCCATTGGGATCATTGCGAAAATTAAATTTATTTTATTTATTAAATTAAATTTCAATTTTTTCAATAACAATGCATAAAGTCGAATTTATTTGATTGAAATCAAGTTTATATGATCAAATGCATGCCAAAAACATGTGTCGCACTTAGGTGCAAGCTGTTAGGATTTGCAAAAATTCAATTTATTTTATTTATTACTTGAAATTTCAATTTTTTCAATGACAATGCCTAAAGTCGAATTTATTTGATTGAAATCAAGTTTATATGATCAAATGCATGCCAAAAACATGTGTCGCACTTAGGTGCAAGCTCTTAGGATCATTGCGAAAATTAAATTTATTTATTTATTAAATGAAATTTCAATTTTTTTAATAACAATGCATAAAGTCGAATTTATTTAATTGAAATCGTGTTTAAATGAACAAATGCATGCCAAAAACATGTGTTGCATTTAGGTGCAAGCTATTTATTAAATGAAATTTCAATTTTTTCAATAACAATGCATAAAGTCAAATTTATTTAGTTGAAATCAAGTTTATATGATCAAATATATGCCAGGGACATGTGTCGCACTTAGGTGCAAGCTCTTGGGATCATTGCAAAAATTAAATTTATTTTATTTATTAAATGAAATTTCAATTTTTTCAATAACAATGCATAAGGTCGAATATATTTTTTTGAAATCGTGTTTATATGATCAAATGCATGCCAGAAACATGTGTCGCACTTAGGTGCAAGCTCTTGGGATCATTGCAAAAATTAAAATTATTTGATTTATTAAATAAAATTTCAATTTTTTCAATAACAATGCATAAAGTCGAATTTATTTTTTTGAAATCGTGTTTATATGATCAAATGCATGCCACAAACATGTGTCGCACTTAGGTGCAAGCTATTAGGATGATTGCGAAAATTAAATTTATGTTATTTATTAAATGAAATTTCCATTTTTTTTTAATAACAATGCATAAAGTCGAATTTATTTGATTGAAATCAAGTTTATATAATCAAATGCATAGCAAAAACATGTGTCGCACTTAGGTGCAAGCTATTAGGATCATTGCAAAAATTAAATTTATTTTATTTATTAAATGGAATTTCAATTTTTTCAATAACAATGCAAAAAGTCGAATTTATTTTATTTAAATCGTGTTTAAATGATCAAATGCATGCCAAAAATATCTGTCGCACTTAGGTGCAAGCTATAAGGATCATTGCAAAAATTAAATTTATTTTATTTGTTAAATGGAATTTCAATTTTTTCAATAACAATGCATAAAGTCGAATTAATTTGATTGAAATCGTGTTTATATAAATTAATGCATGCCTAAAACATGTGTCGCACTTAGGTGTAAGCTGTTAGGATCATTGCAAAAATTGAATTTAATTTATTTATTACATGAAATTTCAATTTTTTCAATTACAATGCATAAAGTCGAATTTATTTAATTAAAATCGTGTTTATATGACCCAAAGCATGCCTAAAACATGTGTCGCACTTAGGTGCAAGCTATTAGGATCATTGCGAAAATTAAGTTTATTTTATTTATTAAATGAAATTTAAATTTTTTCAATAACAATGCATAAAGTCGAATTTATTTAGTTGAAATCAAGTTTATATGATCAAATGCATGCCAAAGACATGTGTCGCACTTAGGTGCAAGCTATTGGGATAATTGCAAAAATTAAATTTATTTTATTTATTAAATGAAATTTCAATTTTTTCAATAACAATGCATAAAGTCGAATATATTTTTTTGAAATCGTGTTTATATGATCAAATGCATGCCAACAACACGTGTCGCACTTAGATGCAAGCTATTAGGATCATTGCGAAAATTAAATTTTATTTATTTATTAAATGGAATTTCAATTTTTTCAATAACAATGCAAAAAGTCGAATTTATTTGATTAAAATCGTGTTTATATGATCAAATGCATGCCGAAATCATATGTTGCACTTGGGTTCAAGCTATTAGGATCATTGCAAAAATTAAATTTATTTTATTTATTAAATGAAATTTCAATTTCTCCAATAACAATGCATAAAGTCGAATATATTTTTTTGAAATCGTGATTATATGATCAAATGCATGCCAAAAACATGTGTCGCACTTAGGTGCAAGCTATTAGGATCATTGCGAAAATTAAATTTATTTTATTTATTAAATGGAATTTAAATTTTTTCAATAACAATGCATAAAGTCGAATTTATTTAGTTGAAATCAAGTTTATATGATCAAATGCATGCCAAAGACATGTGTCGCACTTAGGTGCAAGCTATTGGGATAATTGCAAAAATTAAATTTATTTTATTTATTAAATGAAATTTCAATTTTTTCAATAACAATGCATAAAGTCGAATATATTTTTTTGAAATCGTGTTTATATGATCAAATGCATGCCAACAACACGTGTCGCACTTAGATGCAAGCTATTAGGATCATTGCGAAAATTAAATTTTATTTATTTATTAAATGGAATTTCAATTTTTTCAATAACAATGCAAAAAGTCGAATTTATTTGATTAAAATCGTGTTTATATGATCAAATGCATGCCGAAATCATATGTTGCACTTAGGTGCAAGCTTTTAGGATCATTGCAAAAATTAAATTTATTTTATTTATTAAATGAAATTTCCATTTTTTCAATAACAATGCATAAAGTCGAATTTATTTCATTGAAATCGTGTTAATATTATCAAATGCATGCCGAAAACATTTGTTGCACTAAGGTGCAACCTATTAGGATCATTGCAAAAATTAAATTTATTTTATTTATTAAATGAAATTTCAATTTTTAAATAACAATGCATAAAGTCAAATTTATTTGATTGAAATTAAGTTTATATGATTAAATGCATGCCAAAAACATGTGTCGCACTTAGGTGCAAGCTATTAGGATCATTGCAAAAATTAAATTTATTTGATTTATTAAATAAAATTTCTATTTTTTCAATAACAATGCATAAAGTCGAATTTAATTTTTTGAAATCGTGTTTATATGATTAAATTCATGCCACAAACATGTGTCGCACTTAGGTGCAAGCTATTAGGATCATTGCGAAAATTAAATTCATGTTATTTATTAAATTAAATTTCCATTTTTTTAATAACAATGCATAAAGTCGAATTTATTTGATTGAAATCAAGTTTATATAATCAAATGCATGCCAAAAACATGTGTCGCACTTAGGTGCAAGCTATTAGGATCATTGCAAAAATAAAATTTATTTTATTTATTAGATGAAATTTCAATTTTTTCAATAACAATGCATAAAGTCGAATTTATTTGATTTAATTCGTGTTTATATGATCAAATTCATGCCAAAAATATGTGTCGCACTTAGGTGCAAGCTATAAGGATCATTGCAAAAATTAAATTTATTTTATTTGTTAAATGGAATTTCCATTTTTTCAATAAAAATGCATAAAGTCGAATTAATTTGATTGAAATCGTGTTTATATGACCAGAAGCATGCCTAAAACATGTGTCGCACTCAGGTGCAAGCTATTAGAATAATTGCGAAAATTAAATTTATTTTATTTATTAAATGAAATTTAAATTTTTTCAATAACAATGCTTAAAGTCGAATTTATTTAGTTGAAATCAAGTTTATATGATTAATTGCATGCCAAAATCATGTGTCGCACAAAGGTGCAAGCTATTAGGATCATTGCAAAAATTAAATTTATTTTATTTATTAGATGAAATTTCAATTTTTTCAATAACAATGCATTAAGTCGAATTTATTTGATTGAAATCGTGTTTATATGACCAAAAGCATGCCTAAAACATGTGTCGCACTCAGGTGCAAGCTATTAGGATCATTGCGAAAATTAAATTTATTTTATTTATTAAATGAAATTTAAATTTTTTCATTAACAATGCTTAAAGTCGAATTTATTTAGTTGAAATCAAGTTTATATGATTAATTGCATGCCAAAATCATGTGTCGCACAAAGGTGCAAGCTATTAGGATCATTGCAAAAATTAAATTTATTTTATTTATTAAATGAAATTTCAATTTTTTCAATAACAATGCATAAAGTCGAATTTATTTTATTGAAATCGTGTTTAAATGATCAAATGCATGCCGAAAACATGTGTTGCACTTAGTTGCAACCTATCAGGATCATTGCGAAAATTAAATTTATTTTATTTATTAAATGAAATTTCAATTTTTTCAATAACAATGCCTAAAGTCGAATTTATTTAGTTTAAATCAAGTTTATATAATCAAATGCATGCCAAAGACATGTGTCGCACTTAGGTGCAAGCTATTGGAATCATTGCAAAAATTAAATTTATTTTATTTATTAAATGAAATTTCATTTAATAAATAAAATAAATTTAATTTTTGCAATCATCCTGACAGCGTGCACCTAAGTGCAACACATGTTTTGAGCATGATTTTGGTCATATGAACACGATTTCAATAAAATAAATTCGACTTTATGCATTGTTATTGAAAAATTGAAATTTCATGTAATAATTAAATTAAATTCAATTTTTGCAATTATCCCTATCGCTTCCACCTAAATGCGACACATGTTTTCGGCATGCTTTTGGTCATTTGTTGTCCATGCGGGAGAGCCGAATCAGCTGTGCGACATAAACAATCGCGTTGTAAACAAATGTGCTAGTGTTAGTGAAACTCCCAAAATTATTAGTGCAACAGTTACATCCGAGAAACCCAGTGAAAAACTCAGTGAAAAGTCTCAACAAGCCAGTAAGAGCATCGATAAAAATGGATTCCAAACCGTATCGTATAAAAAAATTCGCCGACCGGCCGTTAAGAATCTGGTTACCGGTTCAGGGGGCTCCATTCTCTCCAAGGTTGAAGCTGAACCCAAGAAGACTTGGCTTTTCTTAAAGAGGGTCCAAAATAGTGTTACTGTGGCTGACCTACGTGAACATATAGAAATGATAATAACCTCTAAAAATTTCACTTGTGAAAAAGTTAACACTAAAGCGATGCACCAGGCGTTCAAAATAGGAGCCGACTACAAACATCACGACAAGCTGATTGCCCCGTGCAACTGGCCTGAAGAACTTCTACTAAACCGGTATATTTTTAGACGAAGTAGCCAACCACCCGGGAAAACCTAATCAGTGTGAGTCGTCTGAATCTAATTCACACAATGTTAATTTATATTTTCTAAACATTCAATGTTTACGTAATAAAATGAACGAGCTTGAAGCATTTATACTTGATTACAATAATAAATTTGATTTGTTATGTTTAAGTGAGCACTGGCTAAATAATAGTGAGGCCTCCACACTAGCATTAGGAAATTATTTTGTAAATTCTTATTTTGCGCGTAAGTCACATATTCACGGTGGCGTTTTGCACTTGAGCAAAAACACAGTAACATGTAAAACATTAGTTAATGTTAATAATCTCTCTAGAGAGTTGGATTGTGAAATTGCGGCAACGTTAATTATCGACCTTAAAATAATAGTAGTAACAGTATATCGTTCTCCTGCAGGTGACTTTAATAACTTTTTGATAATCCTCAGTGATATATTAAACAAAACAAGTGCCCCTAATCGTACCATTATTGGCGGGGATTTTAATGTTAGGTTTAATTCCAATGATCACAATGCCGCTCTTTTGTGTGATTTGTTTGAGACCTATGGGTTTAAAGGCCTTGTACACTTCAACACGAGGTTAAACAACTGTATTGATAATGTTTTCACAAATATTGACTCTGATAACTTTACCATTGCCCCCCTGGATTGCGGTCTGTCGGATTATATTGGAATACAGGTTCAGGCACCAACTTGCCTCCCTGTACCTAAATCTTATCAGCACATTTTGCGACCAATTACTCCGGTGGGTCGCTATAAATTATGCAAGTTGCTTCAGGACACTGACTGGACTTTTGTTAATAACATTGACGCTTCGGTGGGTAGTAAATTTCAATTTTTTTTGGGAATACTTAGCACGTATCTCGTAGAGTGCTTTCCTGAAAAAAATATCCGAATTAATCCTAATCAATCTAAAGTAAATTGGTTTAATGAAGATTTACGTAAAATGAGGGAATATCTAATGCTGCTAAAAGAAGCGTGCATTAAGTATCCCCAAAATAAAACAGCCTACATTGGTCTCAAGCATAAATATCGTTCGTCAATAGTTGAAGCTAAAAAAGAAGCAAATGCCAAATTCATCCATAATTCCGGAAGTAACTCTAAGCCATTATGGACACTTATAAAATCGTATGTACCTAGAGATCCATCTGAAATTAATTCTTATATAGATGCCGACTCATTTAATTCACACTTCATAAATGCTGCTGATAATTTACTAAAAGATTTACCTCTAATTGGTGGTGACCCTATAGATTATTTACATAACGTTAAAACACAATCCAACGTATACGTTAAATTTACAGAGGTTAGTCCCACTAAAGTACGTGAGATTGTAAATAGTTTGAAAAATAGTAAATGTCAAGACGTTTATGGCATGAGCGTCGGTATTCTGAAAGGCATAATCGATGTTATAATTTCCCCGCTTACTAAGCTATTAAACTTATGTATCGCTTCCGGTATATTTCCAGACAGCCTCAAACGGGCGCGAGTCAGACCTGTTTACAAAAAAGGGGATGCAAATGATATTAAAAATTACAGGCCCATATCACTTTTGCCTGTAATATCCAAGGTGCTCGAGAAACTACTTTTATTTCAGATTGTTGAGTTTTTATACGACAATAATTTAATTTCGGATTGCCAATATGGTTTCCGCCGGGGGAGGTCCACGGTGGACGCAATCATTGCCCTCACTGAAAGGGTCTACGAGAGTTTTGAAGCCGGTACTTACTCAGTAGCGTCTCTTATGGATCTTACAAGCGCGTTTGATTGCGTCTCCCATGGGCTTCTCCTGCGGAAGCTATATTATTACAATTTTTCACCTATGGCTTGTCGTATGATGAACTCATTCCTCTGTGGTAGGTCTCAGATGGTGCGAGTAGATGATTGCATGTCTGAAGAACTACCATTAAAGCATGGTGTCCCACAAGGATCGATACTGGGCCCACTGCTCTTCTTAGTCTATATTAATAATAATAATAATTTGTTTATTTCTAGTAACAATGCATACAGTCGGATAAATTTGATTGAAATTATGTTTATATGATCAAATGCATGCCGAAAACATATGCTACACTTAGGTGCAAGATATTAGGATCATTGCAAAAATTTAATTTATTTTATTTATTAAATGAAATTTCAATTCTTTCAATACCAATGCATAAAGTCGAATTAATTTGATTGAAATCGTGTTTATATGATCAAATGCATGCCGAAAACATGTGTCGCACTTAGGTGCAAGCTATAAGGATCATTGCAAAAATTAAATTTATTTTATTTATTAAATGAAATTTCAATTTTTTCAAAAACAATGCTTAAAGTCGAATTAATTTGATTGAAATCGTGTTTATATGTTCAAATGCATGCCAGAAACATGTGTCGCACTTAGGTGCAACCCATTAGGATCATTGCAAAAATTAAATTTATTTTATTTATTAAATGAAATTTCAATTTTTTCAATACCAATGCATAAAGTCGAATTAATTTGATTGAAATCGTGTTTATATGATCAAATGCATGCCGAAAACATGTGTCGCACTTAGGTGCTAGCTGTTAGAATCATTGCAAAAATTAAATAAATTTTATTTATTAAATGAAATTTCAATTTTTTCAATAACAATGCATAAAGTCGAATTAATTTGATTGAAATCGTGTTTATATGATCAAATGCATGCCAAAAACATGTGTCGCACTTAGGTGCAAGCTGTGAGGATCATTGCAAAAATTAAATGTATTTTATTTATTAAATGAAATTTCAATTTTTTCAATACCAATGCATAAAGACGAATTAATTTGATTGAAATCGTGTTTATATGATCAAATGCATGCCGAAAACATGTGTCGCACTTAGGTGCAAGCTGTAGGGATCATTGCAAAAATTAAATTTATTTTATTTATTAAATGAAATTTCAATATTTTCAATACCAATGAATTAAGTCGAATTATTTTGATTGAAATCGTGTTTATATGATCAAATGCATTCCAAAAACATGTGTCGCACTTAGGTGCAAGCTATTAGGATCATTGCAAAAATTAAATTTATTTTATTTATTAAATGAAATTTCAATTTTTTCAATAACAATGCATAAATTCGAATTAGATTGATTGAAATCGTGTTTATATGATCAAATGCATGCCGAAAACATGTGTCATTCTTAGGTGCAAGCTATTAGGATCATTGCAAAAATTAAATTTATTTTATTTATTAAGTGGAATTTCAATTTTTTCAATAACAATGCATAAAGTCGAATTTATTTGTAAAATCGTATTTAAATGATTAAATGCATGCCGAAAACATGTGTCACACTTAGGTGCAAGCTACTAGGATCATTGCAAAAATTAAATTTATTTTATTTATTAAATGAAATTTCAATTCTTTCAATAACAATGCATAAGGTCGAATTAATTTGATTGAAATCAAGTTTAAAAAATCAAATGCATGCCGAAAACATATGTCACACTTAGGTGCAAGCTATTAGGATCATTGCAAAAAATAAATTTATTTTATTTATTAAATGGAATTTCAATTTTTTCAATAACAATGCATAAAGTCAAATTTCTTTGATTAAAATCGTGTTTATAAGATAAAATAAATGCTGAAAACATGTATCGCACTTAGGTGCAAGCTATATGGATCATTGCAAAAATTAAATTTAATTTATTCATTGAATGAAATTTCAATTTTTTCAAAAACAATGCATAAAGTCGAATCTATTTGATTGAAATCGTGTTTATATAAACAAATGCATGCCGAAAACTTGTTTCGCAGTCGGGTGCAAGCTATTAGGATTATTGCAAACAATAAATTTAATTTAATTATTAAATTAAATTTCAATTTTTTCAATAACAATGCAATAAGTCGAATTTATTTGATTGAATTTGTGTTTATATGATCAAATGCATGCCGAAAATATGTGTCGCACTTAGGTGCAAGCTATAAGGATCATTGCAAAAATTAAATTTATTTTATTTATTAAATGCAATTTCAATTTTTTCAATAACAATGCATCAAGTCGAATTTATTTGGTTGTAATCGTTTTTATATAATCAAATACATGCTGAAAACATGTGTCGCACTTAGGTGCAAGCTCTTAGGATTATTGCAAAAATTAAATTTAATTTATTTACTAAATGAAATGTCAATTTTTTCAAAAATAATGCATAAAGTCGAATTTATTTGATTGAAATCGTGTTAATATTATCAAATGCATGCCGAAAACTTATGTCACACTTAGGTGCAAGCTACTAGGATTATTGCAAAAATTAAATTTATTTGATTTATTAAATTGAAATTTTAATTTTTTCCATAACAATGCATAAAGTCGAATTTATTTAATTTAAATCAAGTTTAAAAAATCAAATGCATGCCGAAAACATGTGTCACACTTAGGTGCAAGCTGTTAGGATCATTGCAAAAATTAAATTTATTTTATTTATTAAATGAAATTTCAATTCTTTCAATAACAATGCATAAAGTCGAACTTATTTGATTGAAATCAAGTTTAAATGATTAAATGCATGCCAAAAACATGTGTCGCACTTAAGTGCAAGCTATTAGGTTCATTGCAAAAATTAAATTTATTTTATTTATTAAATGAAATTTCAATTTTTTCAATAACAATGAAACAATGAATAAAGTCGAATAAATTTGATTGAAATCGTGTTTATATGATCAAATGCATGCCGAAAACATGTGTCGCACTTAGGTGCAAGCTGTTAGGATCATTGCAAAAATTAAATTTATTTTATTTATTAAATGAAATTTAAATTTTTTCAATAAAAATGCATAAAGTCGAATTAATTTGATTGAAATCGTGTTTATATAATCAAATGCATGCCGAAAACATGTGTCGCACTTAGGTGCAAGCTATTAGGATTATTGCAAAAATTAAATTTAATTTATTTATTAAATGAAATGTCAATTTTTTCAAAAACAATGCATAAAGTCGAATTTATTTGATTGAAATCGTGTTAATATTATCAAATGCATGCCGAAAACTTATGTCACACTTAGGTGCAAGCTACTAGGATTATTGCAAAAATTAAATTTATTTGATTTATTAAATAAAATTTCAATTTTTTCAATAACAATGCATAAAGTCGAATTTATTGAATTGAAATCAAGTTTAAAAAATCAAATGCATGCCGAAAACATGTGTCACACTTAGGTGCAAGATATTAGGATCATTGCAAAAATTAAATTTATTTTATTTATTAAATGGAATTTTAATTTTTTCAATAACAATGCACAAAGTCGAATTTATTTGATTAAAATCGTATTTAAATGATCAAATCCATGCCTAAAACATGTGTCGCACTTAGGTGCAAGCTATTAGGATCATTGCAAAAATTAAATTTATTTTATTTATTAAATGAAATTTCAATTTTTTTAAATAACAATGCATAAAGTCGAATTTTTTTGATTGAAATCAAATTTAAAAAATCAAATGCATGCCGAAAACATGTGTCACACTTAGGTGCAAGCTATTAGGATCATTGCAAAAATTAAATTTATTTTATTTATTAAATAGAATTTCAATTTTTACAAATTTATTTTATTCATTAAATGGAATTTCAATTTTTACAATAACAATGCATAAAGTCATATTTATTTGATTAAAATCGTATTTAAATGATCAAACGCATGCCGAAAACATGTGTCACACATTTAGGTGCAAGCTATTAGGATCATTGCAAAAAATAAATTTATTTCATTTATTAAATGAAATTTCAATTTTTTCAATAACAATGCATAAAGTCGAATTTATTTGATTGAAATCGTGTTTATATGATCAAATGCATGCCGAAAACATGTGTCGCACTTGGGTGCAAGCTATAAGGATCATTGCAAAAATTAAATTTATTTTATTTATTAAATGAAATTTTAATTTTTTCAATAACAATGCATAAAGTCGAATTAATTTGATTGAAAACGTGTTTATATAATCAAATGCATGCCGAAAACATGTGTCCCACTTGGGTGCAAGCTACTAGGATCATTGCAAAAATTAAATTTATTTTATTTTTTAAATGAAATTTAAATTTTTTCAATAACAATGCATTAAATCGAATTAATTTGATTGAAAACGTGTTTATATGATCAAATGCATGCCGACAACATGTGCGGCACCTAGGTGCAAGCTGTTAAGATCATTGCAAAAATTAAATTTATTTTATTTATTAAATGAAATTTCTATTTTTTCAATAACAATGCATAAAGTCGAATTTATTTGATTGAAATCGTATTTATATAATCAAATTCATGCCGAAAACATGTGTCGCACTTGGGTGCAAGCTATAAGGATCATTGCAAAAATTAAATTTATTTTATTTATTAAATGAAATTTTAATTTTTTTAATAACAATGCATAAAGTCGAATTAATTTGATTGAAAACGTGTTTATATAATCAAATGCATGCCGAAAACACGTGTCGCAGTTAGGTGCAAGCTATTAGGATTATTGCAAAAATTAAATTTAACTTATTTATTAAATGAAATGTCATTTTTTTCAAAAACAATGCATAAAGTCGAATTTATTTAATTGAAATCGTGTTTATATGATCAAATGCATGCCGAAAACATGTGTCACACTTAGGTGCAAGCTATTAGGATCATTGCAAAAATTAATTTTTTTTTATTTATTAAATGAAATTTCAATTTTTTTCAATAACAATGCAAAAAGTCGAATTAATTTAATTGAAAACGTGTTTATATGATCAAACGCATGCCGAAAACATGTGTCACACATTTAGGTGCAAGCTGTTAGGATCATTGCAAAAATTAAATTTATTACATTTATTAAATGAAATTTCAATTTTTTCAATAACAATGCATAAAGCCGAATTAATTTGATTGAAATCGTGTTTATATGATCAAATGCATGCCTAAAACATATGTCGCACTTAGGTGCAAGCTGTTAGGATCATTGCAAAAATTAAATTTATTTTATTTATTAAATGAAATTTCAATTCTTTCAATAACAATGCATAAAGTCGAACTTATTTGATTGAAATCAAGTTTAAATGATCAAATGGATGCTAAAAACATGTGTCGCACTTAGGTGCAAGCTATTAGGATCATTGCAACAATTAAATTTATTTTATTTATTAAATGAAATTTCAATTTTTTCAATAACAATGAAACAATGAATAAAGTCGAATAAATTTGATTGAAATCGTGTTTATATGATCAAATGCATGCCGAAAACATGTGTCGCACTTAGGTGCAAGCTGTTAGGATCATTGCAAAAATTAAATTTATTTTATTTATTAAATGAAATTTAAATGTTTTCAATAACAATGCATAAAGTCGAATTAATTTGATTGAAATCGTGTTTATATAATCAAATGCATGCCGAAAACATGTGTCGCACTTAGATGCAAGCTACTAGGATTATTGCAAAAATTAAATTTATTTGATTTATTTAATGAAATTTCAATTTTTTCAATAACAATGCATAAAGTCGAATTTATTTAATTGAAATCAAGTTTAAAAAATCAAATGCATGCCGAAAACATGTGTCACACTTAGGTGCAAGATATTAGGATCATTGCAAAAATTAAATTTATTTTATTTATTAAATGAAATTTCAATTTTTTCAAAAACAATGCATAAAGTCGAATCTATTTAATTGAAATCGTGTTTATATAAACAAATGCATGCCGAAAACTTGTGTCGCAGTCGGGTGCAAGCTATTAGGATTATTGCAAACATTAAATTTAATTTAATTATTAAATTAAATTTCAATTTTTTCTATAACAATGCAATAAGTCGAATTTATTTGATTGAAATCGTGTTTATATGATCAAATGCATGCCGAAAATCTGTGTCGCACTTAGGTGCAAGCTATAAGGATCATTGCAAAAATTAAATTTATTTTATTTATTAAATGCAATTTCAATTTTTTCAATAACAATGCATAAAGTCGAATTTATTTGATTGTAATCGTTTTTATATAATCAAATGCATGCTGAAAACATGTGTCGCACTTAGGTGCAAGCTATTAGGATTATTGCAAAAATTAAATTTAATTTATTTACTAAATGAAATGTCAATTTTTTGAAAAACAATGCATAAAGTCGAATTTATTTGATTGAAATCGTGTTAATATTATCAAATGCATGCCGAAAACTTATGTCACACTTAGGTGCAAGCTACTAGGATTATTGCAAAAATTAAATTTATTTGATTTATTAAATTGAAATTTCAATTCTTTCAATAACAATGCATAAAGTCGAACTTATTTGATTGAAATCAAGTTTAAATGATCAAATGCATGCCAAAAACATCTGTCGCACTTAAGTGCAAGCTATCAGGATCATTGCAAAAATTAAATTTATTTTATTTATTAAATGAAATCTCAATTTTTTCAATAACAATGCATAAAGCCGAAATAATTTGATTGAAATCGTGTTTATATGATCAAATGCACGCCTAAAACATGTGTCGCACTTAGGTGCAAGCTGTTAGGATCATTGCAAAAATTAAATTTATTTTATTTTTTAAATGAAATTTCAATTCTTTCAATAACAATGCATAAAGTCGAACTTATTTGATTGAAATCAAGTTTAAATGATCAAATGGATGCCAAAAACATGTGTCGCACTTAGGTGCAAGCTATTAGGATCATTGCAACAATTAAATTTATTTTATTTATTAAATGAAATTTTAATTTTTTTAATAACAATGCTTAAAGTCGAATTAATTTGATTGAAAACGTGTTTATATAATCAAATGCATGCCGAAAACACGTGTCGCAGTTAGGTGCAAGCTATTAGGATTATTGCAAAAATTAAATTTAACTTATTTATTAAATGAAATGTCATTTTTTTCAAAAACAATGCATAAAGTCGAATTTATTTAATTGAAATCGTGTTTATATGATCAAATGCATGCCGAAAACATGTGCCACACTTAGGTGCAAGCTACTAGGATCATTGCAAAAATTAAATGTATTTTATTTATTAAATGAAATTTCAATTTTTTCAAAAACAATGCTTAAAGTCGAATTAATTTGATTGAAATCGTGTTTATATGATCAAATGCATGCCGAAAACATGTGTCGCACTTGGGTGCAAGCTATAAGGATCATTGCAAAAATTAAATTTATTTTATTTATTAAATGAAATTTGAATTTTTTCAATAACAATGCATAAAGTCGAAATAATTTGATTGAAAACGTGTTTATATAATCAAATGCATGCCGAAAACATGTGTCCCACTTGGGTGCAAGCTACTAGGATCATTGCAAAAATTAAATTTATTTTATTTATTAAATGAAATTTCAATTTTTTCAATACCAATGCATAAAGTCGAATTTATTTGATTGAAATCGTGTTTATATGATTAAATGCATGCCGAAAACATGTGTCACACTTAGGTGCAAGCTATTAGGATCATTGCAAAAATTATTTTTTTTTATTTATTAAATGAAATTTCAATTTTTTTCAATAACAATGCATAAAGTCGAATTAATTTAATTGAAAACGTGTTTATATGATCAAACGCATGCCGAAAACATGTGTCACACATTTAGGTGCAAGCTGTTAGGATCATTGCAAAAATTAAATTTATTTCATTTATTAAATGAAATTTCAATTTTTTCAATAACAATGCATAAAGTCGAATTTATTTGATTGAAATCGTGTTTATATGATTAAATGCATGCCGAAAACATGTCTCACACTTAGGTGCAAGCTATTAGGATCATTACAAAAATTATTTTTTTTTTATTTATTAAATGAAATTTCAATTTTTTCAATAACAATGCATAAAGCCGAATTAATTTGATTGAAATCGTGTTTATATGATCAAATGCATGCCTAAAACATGTGTCGCACTTAGGTGCAAGCTGTTAGGATCATTGCAAAAATTAAATTTATTTTATTTATAAAATGAAATTTCAATTCTTTCAATAACAATGCATAAAGTCGAACTTATTTGATTGAAATCAAGTTTAAATGATCAAATGGATGCTAAAAACATGTGTCGCACTTAGGTGCAAGCTATTAGGATCATTGCAACAATTGAATTTATTTTATTTATTAAATGAAATTTCAATTTTTTCAATAACAATGAAACAATGAATAAAGTCGAATAAATTTGATTGAAATCGTGTTTATATGATCAAATGCATGCCGAAAACATGTGTCGCACTTAGGTGCAAGCTGTTAGGATCATTGCAAAAATTAAATTTATTTTATTTATTAAATGAAATTTAAATTTTTTCAATAACAATGCATAAAGTCGAATTAATTTGATTGAAATCGTGTTTATATAATCAAATGCATGCCGAAAACATGTGTCGCACTTAGGTGCAAGCTATTAGGATTATTGCAAAAAATAAATTAAATTTATTTATTAAATGAAATGTCAATTTTTTCAAAAACAATGCATAAAGTCGAATTTATTTGATTGAAATCGTGTTAATATTATCAAATGCATGCCGAAAACTTATGTCACACTTAGGTGCAAGCTACTAGGATTATTGCAAAAATTAAATTTATTTGATTTATTAAATGAAATTTCAATTTTTTCAATAACAATGCATAAAGTCGAACTTATTTAATTGAAATCAAGTTTAAAAAATCAAATGCATGCCGAAAACATGTGTCACACTTAGGTGCAAGATATTAGGATCATTGCAAAAATTAAATTTATTTTATTTATTAAATGGAATTTTAATTTTTTCAATAACAATGCACAAAGTCGAATTTATTTGATTAAAATCGTATTTAAATGATCAAATCCATGCCTAAAACATGTGTCGCACTTAGGTGCAAGCTATTAGGATCATTGCAAAAATTAAATTTATTTTATTTATTAAATGAAATTTCAATTTTTTTAAATAACAATGCATAAAGTCGAATTTTTTTGATTAAAATCAAATTTAAAAAATCAAATGCATGCCGAAAACATGTGTCACACTTAGGTGCAAGCTATTAGGATCATTGCAAAAATTAAATTTATTTTATTTATTAAATGGTATTTCAATTTTTACAAATTTATTTTATTCATTAAATGGAATTTCAATTTTTACAATAACAATGCATAAAGTCGAATTTATTTGATTAAAATCGTATTTAAATGATCAAACGCATGCCGAAAACATGTGTCACACATTTAGGTGCAAGCTATTAGGATCATTGCAAAAAATAAATTTATTTCATTTATTAAATGAAATTTCAATTTTTTTAATAACATTGCATAAAGTCGAATTTATTTGATTGAAATCGTGTTTATATGATCAAATGCATGCCGAAAACATGTGTCGCACTTGGGTGCAAGCTATAAGGATCATTGCAAAAATTAAATTTATTTAATTTATTAAATAAAATTTTAATTTTTTCAATAACAATGCATAAAGTCGAATTAATTTGATTGAAAACGTGTTTATATAATCAAATGCATGCCGAAAACATGTGTCCCACTTGGGTGCAAGCTACTAGGATCATTGCAAAAATTAAATTTATTTTATTTATTAAATGAAATTTAAATTTTTTCAATAACAATGCAATAAATCGAATTAATTTGATTAAAAACGTGTTTATATGATCAAATGCATGCCGAAAACATGTGCCGCACCTAGGTGCAAGCTGTTAAGATCATTGCAAAAATTAAATTTATTTTATTTATTAAATGAAATTTCTATTTTTTCAATAACAATGCATAAAGTCGAATTTATTTGATTGAAATCGTATTTATATAATCAAATTCATGCCGAAAACATGTGTCGCACTTGGGTGCAAGCTATATGGATCATTGCAAAAATTAAATTTATTTTATTTATTAAATGAAATTTTAATTTTTTTAATAACAATGCATAAAGTCGAATTAATTTGATTGAAAACGTGTTTATATAATCAAATGCATGCCGAAAACACGTGTCGCAGTTAGGTGCAAGCTATTAGGATTATTGCAAAAATTAAATTTAACTTATTTATTAAATGAAATGTCATTTTTTTTTTAAAACAATGCATAAAGTCGAATTTATTTAATTGAAATCGTGTTTATATGATCAAATGCATGCCGAAAACATGTGCCACACTTAGGTGCAAGCTACTAGGATCATTGCAAAAATTAAATGTATTTTATTTATTAAATGAAATTTCAATTTTTTCAAAAACAATGCTTAAAGTCGAATTAATTTGATTGAAATCGTGTTTATATGATCTAACGCATGCCGAAAACATGTGTCACACATTTAGGTGCAAGCTGTTAGGATCATTGCAAAAATTAAATTTATTTCATTTATTAAATGAAATTTCAATTTTTTCAATAACAATGCATAAAGTCGAATTTATTTGATTGAAATCGTGTTTATATGATTAAATGCATGCCGAAAACATGTCTCACACTTAGGTGCAAGCTATTAGGATCATTGCAAAAATTATTTTTTTTTTATTTATTAAATGAAATTTCAATTTTTTTCAATAACAATGCATAAAGTCGAATTAATTTAATTGAAAACATGTTTATATGATCAAACGCATGCCGAAAACATGTGTCGCACATTTAGGTGCAAGCTGTTAGGATCATTGCAAAAATTAAATTTATTACATTTATTAAATGAAATTTCAATTTTTTCAATAACAATGCATAAAGTCGAATTTATTTGATTTAAATCGTATTTAAATGATCAAACGCATGCCGAAAACATGTGTCACACCTTTAGGTGCAAGCTATTAGGATCATTGCAAAAAATAAATTTATTTCATTTATTAAATGAAATTTCAATTTTTTCAATAACAATGCATAAAGTCGAATTTATTTGATTGAAATCGTGTTTATATGATCAAATGCATGCCGAAAACATGTGTCGCACTTGGGTGCAAGCTATAAGGATCATTGCAAAAATTAAATTTATTTTATTTATTAAATAAAATTTTAATTTTTTCAATAACAATGCATAAAGTCGAATTAATTTGATTGAAAACGTGTTTATATAATCAAATGCATGCCGAAAACATGTGTCCCACTTGGGTGCAAGCTACTAGGATCATTGCAAAAATTAAATTTATTTTATTTATTAAATGAAATTTAAATTTTTTCAATAACAATGCATTAAATCGAATTAATTTGATTGAAAACGTGTTTATATGATCAAATGCATGCCGAAAACATGTGCCGCACCTAGGTGCAAGCTGTTAAGATCATTGCAAAAATTAAATTTATTTTATTTATTAAATGAAATTTCTATTTTTTCAATAACAATGCATAAAGTCGAATTTATTTGATTGAAATCGTATTTATATAATCAAATTCATGCCGAAAACATGTGTCGCACTTGGGTGCAAGCTATAAGGATCATTGCAAAAATTAAATTTATTTTATTTATTAAATGAAATTTTAATTTTTTTAATAACAATGCATAAAGTCGAATTAATTTGATTGAAAACGTGTTTATATAATCAAATGCATGCCGAAAACACGTGTCGCAGTTAGGTGCAAGCTATTAGGATTATTGCAAAAATTAAATTTAACTTATTTATTAAATGAAATGTCATTTTTTTCAAAAACAATGCATAAAGTCGAATTTATTTAATTGAAATCGTGTTTATATGATCAAATGCATGCCGAAAACATGTGCCACACTTAGGTGCAAGCTACTAGGATCATTGCAAAAATTAAATGTATTTTATTTATTAAATGAAATTTCAATTTTTTCAAAAACAATGCTTAAAGTCGAATTAATTTGATTGAAATAGTGTTTATATGATCAAATGCATGCCGAAAACATGTGTCGCACTTGGGTGCAAGCTATAAGGATCATTGCAAAAATTAAATTTATTTTATTTATTAAATGAAATTTTAATTTTTTCAATAACAATGCATAAAGTCGAAATAATTTGATTGAAAACGTGTTTATATAATCAAATGCATGCCGAAAACATGTGTCCCACTTGGGTGCAAGCTACTAGGATCATTGCAAAAATTAAATTTATTTTATTTATTAAATGAAATTTCAATTTTTTCAATACCAATGCATAAAGTCGAATTTATTTGATTGAAATCGTGTTTATATGATTAAATGCATGCCGAAAACATGTCTCACACTTAGGTGCAAGCTATTAGGATCATTGCAAAAATTATTTTTTTTTTATTTATTAAATGAAATTTCAATTTTTTCAATAACAATGCATAAAGCCGAATTAATAAGATTGAAATCGTGTTTATATGATCAAATGCAAGCCTAAAACATGTGTCGCACTTAGGTGCAAGCTGTTAGGATCATTGCAAAAATTAAATTTATTTTATTTATTAAATTAAATTTCAATTCTTTCAATAACAATGCATAAAGTCGAACTTATTTGATTGAAATCAAGTTTAAATGATCAAATGGATGCTAAAAACATGTGTCGCACTTAGGTGCAAGCTATTAGGATCATTGCAACAATTAAATTTATTTTATTTATTAAATGAAATTTCAATTTTTTCAATAACAATGAAACAATGAATAAAGTCGAATTAATTTGATTGAAATCGTCTTTATATGATCAAATGCATGCCGAAAACATGTGTCGCACTTAGGTGCAAGCTGTTAGGATCATTGCAAAAATTAAATTTATTTTATTTATTAAATGAAATTTAATTTTTTTCAATAACAATGCATAAAGTCGAATTAATTTGATTTAAATCGTGTTTATATAATCAAATGCATGCCGAAAACATGTGTCGCACTTAGGTGCAAGCTATTAGGATTATTGCAAAAATTAAATTAAATTTATTTATTAAATGAAATGTCAATTTTTACAAAAACAATGCATAAAGTCGAATTTATTTGATTGAAATCGTGTTAATATTATCAAATGCATGCCGAAAACTTATGTCACACTTAGGTGCAAGCTACTAGGATTATTGCAAAAATTAAATTTATTTGATTTATTAAATGAAATTTCAATTTTTTCAATAACAATGCATAAAGTCGAATTTATTTATTTGAAATCAAGTTTAAAAAATCAAATGCATGCCGAAAACATGTGTCACACTTAGGTGCAAGATATTAGGATCATTGCAAAAATTAAATTTATTTTATTTATTAAATGGAATTTTAATTTTTTCAATAACAATGCACAAAGTCGAATTTATTTGATTAAAATCGTATTTAAATGATCAAATCCATGCCTAAAACATGTGTCGCACTTAGGTGCAAGCTATTAGGATCATTGCAAAAATTAAATTTATTTTATTTATTAAATGAAATTTCAATTTTTTTAAATAACAATGCATAAAGTCGAATTTTTTGATTGAAATCAAATTTAAAAAATCAAATGCATGCCGAAAACATGTGTCACACTTAGGTGCAAGCTATTAGGATCATTGCAAAAATTCAATTTATTTTATTTATTAAATGGAATTTCAATTTTTACAAATTTATTTTATTCATTAAATGGAATTTCAATTTTTACAATAACAATGCATAAAGTCGAATTTGTTTGATTAAAATCGTATTCAAATGATCAAACGCATGCCGAAAACATGTGTCAAACATTTAGGTGCAAGCTATTAGGATCATTGCAAAAAATAAATTTATTTCATTTATTAAATGAAATTTCAATTTTTTCAATAACAATCCATAAAGTCGAATTTATTTGATTGAAATCGTGTTTATATGATCAAATGCATGCCGAAAACATGTGTCGCACTTGGGTGCAAGCTATAAGGATCATTGCAAAAATTAAATTTATTTTATTTATTAAATGAAATTTTAATTTTTTCAATAACAATGCATAAAGTCGAATTAATTTGATTGAAAACGTGTCTATATAATCAAATGCATGCCGAAAACATGTGTCCCACTTGGGTGCAAGCTACTAGGATCATTGCAAAAATTAAATTTATTTTATTTATTAAATGAAATTTAAATTTTTTCAATAACAATGCATTAAATCGAATTAATTTTAAAGAAAACGTGTTTATATGATCAAATGCATGCCGAAAACATGTGCCGCACCTAGGTGCAAGCTGTTAAGATCATTGCAAAAATTAAATTTATTTTATTTATTAAATGAAATTTCTATTTTTTCAATAACAATGCATAAAGTCGAATTTATTTGATTGAAATCGTATTTATATAATCAAATTCATGCCGAAAACATGTGTCGCACTTGGGTGCAAGCTATAAGGATCATTGCAAAAATTAAATTTATTTTATTTATTAAATGAAATTTTAATTTTTTTAATAACAATGCATAAAGTCGAATTAATTTGATTGAAAACGTGTTTATATAATCAAATGCATGCCGAAAACACGTGTCGCAGTTAGGTGCAAGCTATTAGGATTATTGCAAAAATTAAATTTAACTTATTTATTAAATGAAATGTCATTTTTTTCAAAAACAATGCATAAAGTCGAATTTATTTAATTGAAATCGTGTTTATATGATCAAATGCATGCCGAAAACATGTGCAACACTTAGGTGCAAGCTACTAGGATCATTGCAAAAATTAAATGTATTTTATTTATTAAATGAAATTTCAATTTTTTCAAAAACAATGCTTAAAGTCGAATTAATTTGATTGAAATCGTGTTTATATGATCAAATGCTTGCCGAAAACATGTGTCGCACTTGGGTGCAAGCTATAAGGATCATTGCAAAAATTAAATTTATTTTATTTATTAAATGAAATTTTAATTTTTTCAATAACAATGCATAAAGTCGAATTAATTTGATTAAACTCGTGTTTATATGTTCAATTGCATGCCGAAAACATTTGTCGCACTTAGGTGCAAGCTATTAGGATCATTGCAAAAATTAAATTTATTTTATTTATTAAATGGAATTTCAATTTTTTCAATAACAATGCATAAAGTCGGATATATTTGATTGAAATCGTGTTTATATGATCAAATGCATGCCGAAAACATGTGTCACACTTTGGTGCAAGCTATTAGGATCATTGCAAAAATTACATTTATTTTATTTATTAAATGAAATTTCAATTCTTTCAATAACAATGCATAAAGTCGAATTTATTTGATTTAAATCAAGTTTAAATGATCAAATGCATGCCGAAAACATGTGTCGCACTTAGGTGCAAGCTATTAGGATCATTGCAAAAATTAAATTTAATTTATTTATTGAATAAAATTTCAATTTTTTCAAAAACAATGCATAAAGTCGAAACTATTTGATTAAAATCATGTTTATATGATCTCATGCATGCCGAAGACATGTGTCACACTTAGGTGCAAGCGATTAGGATCATTGCAAAAATTAAATTAATTTTATTTATTTAATGAAATTTCAATTTTTTCAATAACAATGCATAAACTTGAATAATTTGATTAAAATCGTGTTTATATGACCAAATCAACGCCGAAAACATGTGTCACACTTAGGTGCAAGCTGTTAGGATCATTGCAAAAATTAAATTTATTTTATTTATTAAATGAAATTTCAATTTTTTCAATAACAATGCATATAGTCGATTTAATTTGATTGAAATCGTGTTTGTGTGATTAAATGCATGCCGAAAACATGTGTTGCACTTAGGTGCAAGCTGTTAGGATCATTGCAAAAATTAAATTTATTTTATTTATTAAATGAAATTTCAATTTTTTCAAAAACAATGCTTAAAGTCGAATTAATTTGATTGAAATCGTGTTTATATGATCAAATTCATGCCGAAAACATGTGTCACACTTAGGTGCAAGCTATAAGGATCATTGCAAAAATTAAATTTATTTTATTTATTAAATGAAATTTCAATTTTTTCAATAACAATGCATAAAGCCGAATTAATTTGATAGAAATCGTGTTTACATAATTAAATGCATGCCGAAAACATGTGTCGCACTTAGGTGCAAGCTATAAGGATCATTGCAAAAATTAAATTTATTTTATTTATTAAATGAAATTTCTATTTTTTCAATAACAATGCATACAGTCGGATATATTTGATTAAAATCGTGTTTATATGATCAAATGCATGCCGAAAACATGTGTCACACTTAGGTGCAAGATATTAGGATCATTGCAAAAATTAAATTTTTTTATTTATTAAATGAAATTTCAATTTTTTCAAAAACAATGCCTTAAGTCGAACTAATTTGATTAAAATCGGATTTATATGATCAAATGCATGCCAAAAACATGTGTCACGCTTAGGTGCAAGCCATAAGGATCATTGCAAAAATTAAATTTATTTTATTTATTAAACGAAATTTCTATTTTTTCAATAACAATGCATACAGTCGGATATATTTGATTGAAATCGTGTTTATATGATGAAATGCATGCCGAAAACATGTGTCACACTTAGGTGCAAGATATTAGGATCATTGCAAAAATTAAATTTATTTTATTTATTAAATGGAATTTCAATTTTTTCATTAACAATGCATAAAGTCGAATTTATTTGATTAAAATCGTATTTAAATTATCAAATCCATGCCTAAAACATGTGTTGCACTTAGGTACAAGCTGTTAGGATCATTTCAAAAATTAAATTTATTTTATTTATTAAATGAAATTTCAATTTTTTCAAAAACCATGCATAAACTCGAATTAGTTTAAATAAAATCGTGTTTATATGTTTAAATGCATGCCGAAAACATGTGTCGCACTTAGGTGCAAGCCATTAGGATCATTGCAAAAATTAAATTTATTTTATTTATTAAATGAAATTTCAATTTTTTCAATAACAATGCGTAAAGTCGAATTAATTTGATTGAATCGTGTTTATATGATCAAATGCATGCCGAAAACATGTGTCGCACTTAGGTGCAAGCTGTTAGGATCATTGCAAAAATTAAATTTATTTTATTTATTAAATGAAATTTCAATTTTTTCAAAAACAATGCATAAACTCGAATTAGTTTAAATAAAATCGTGTTTATATGTTCAAATGCATGCCGAAAACATGTGTCGCCCTTAGGTGCAAGCTATTAGGATCATTGCAAAAATTAAATTTATTTTATTTATTAAATGAAATTTCAATTTTTTGGATAACAATGCGTAAAGTCGAATTAATTTGATTGAAATCGTGTTTATATGATCAAATGCATGCTAAAAACATGTGTTGCACTTAGGTGCAAGCTGTTAGGATCATAGAAAAAATTAAATTTATTTAATTTATTAAATGAAATTTCAATTTTTTCAAAAACAATGCATAAAGTCAAATCTATTTGATTGAAATCATGTTTATATGATCAAATGCATGCCGAAAACATGTGTCACACTTAGGTGCAAGCTATTAGGATCATTGCAAAAATTAAATTTATTTTATTTATTAAATGAAATTTCAATTTTTTAATTAACAATGCCTAAAGTCGGATATATTTTATTGAAATCGAGTTTAAATGATCAAATGCATGCTGAAAACATGTGTCGCACTAAGGTGCAAGCTGTTAGGATCATTGCAAAAATTAAATTTATTTTATTTATTAAATGGAATTTCAATTTTTACAAATTTATTTAATTTAGTAAATGAAATTTCAATTTTTTCAATAACAATGCATAAAGTCGAATTAATTTGATTGAAATCGTGTTTATATGATCAAATGCATGCCGAAAACATGTGTCGCACTTGGGTGCAAGCTATTAGGATCATTGCAAAAATTAAATTTATTTTATTTATTAAAAGGAATTTCAATTTTTTCAAAAACAATGCATAAAGTCGAATTAATTTGAATGAAATCGTGTTTATATGATCAAATGCATGCCGAAAACATGTGTCGCACTTAGGTGCAAGCTGTTAGGATCATTGCTAAAAATTACATTTATTTTATTTATTAAATGAAATTTCAATTCTTTCAATCACAATGCATAAAGTCGAATTTATTTATTTGAAATCAAGTTTAAATGATCAAATGCATGCCTAAAACATGTCGCACTTAGGTGCAAGCTGTTAGGATCATTGCAAAAATTAAATTAATTTTATTTATTAAATGAAATTTCTATTTTTTCAATAACAATGCATAAAGTCGGATATATTTGATTGAAATCGTGTTTATATAATCAAATAATTGCCGAATACTTGTGTCACACTTTGGTGCAAGCTATTAGGATCATTGCAAAAATTACATTTATTTTATTTATTAAATGAAATTTCAATTCTTTCAATCACAGTGCATAAAGTCGAATTTATTTGATTGAAATCAAGTTTAAATGATTAAATGCATGCCCAAAACATGTGTCGCACTTAGGTGCAAGCTATTAGGATCATTTCAAAAATTAAATTTATTTTATTTATTAAATGGAATTTCAATTTTTTCATTAACAATGCATAAAGTCGAATTTATTTGATTAAAATCGTATTTAAATTATCAAATCCATGCCTAAAACATGTGTTGCACTTAGGTACAAGCTGTTAGGATCATTTCAAAAATTAAATTTATTTTATTTATTAAATGGAATTTCAATTTTTTCATTAACAATGCATAAAGTCGAATTTATTTGATTAAAATCGTATTTAAATTATCAAATCCATGCCTAAAACATGTGTTGCACTTAGGTACAAGCTGTTAGGATCATTTCAAAAATTAAATTTATTTTATTTATTAAATGAAATTTAAATTTTTTCAAAACCAATGCATAAAGTCGAATTTATTTGATTAAAATCGTGTTTATATGATCAAAAGCAGGCCGAATACATTTGTCGCACTTAGGTGCAAGCTGTTAGGATCATTGCAAAAATTAAATTTATTTTATTTATTAAATGAAATTTCAATTTTTTCAAAAACAATGTTTAAAGTCGAATTAATTTGATTGAAATCATGTTTATATGATCAAATTCCTGCCGAAAACATGTGTCACACTTAGGTGCAAGATATTAGGATCATTGCAAAAATTAAATTTATTTTATTTATTAAATTAAATTTCAATTTTTTCAATAACAATACATAAAGTCGAATTAATTTGATTGAACTCGTGTTTATATGTTCAATTGCATGCCGAAAACATTTGTCGCACTTAGGTGCAAGCTATTAGGATCATTGCAAAAATTAAATTTATTTTATTTATTAAATTTAATTTCAATTTTTACAATAACAATGCATAAAGTCGAATTTATTTGACTAAAATCGTATTTAAATGATCAAATTCATGCCTAAAACATGTGTTGCACTTAGGTACAAGCTGTTAGGATCATTGCAAAAATTAAATTTATTTTATTTATTAAACGAAATTTCTATTTTTTCAATAACAATGCATACAGTCGGATATATTTGATTGAAATCGTGTTTATATGATCAAATGCATGCCGAAAACATGTGTGACACTTAGGTGCAAGATATTAGGATCATTGAAAAAATTAAATTTATTTTATTTATTAAACGAAATTTCTATTTTTTCAATAACAATGCATACAGTCGGATATATTTGATTGAAATCGTGTTTATATGATCAAATGCATGCCGAAAACATGTGTCACACTTAGGTGCAAGATATTAGGATCATTGCAAAAATTAAATTTATTTTATTTATTAAATGAAATTTAAATTTTTTCAATAACAATGCATAAAGTCGAATTTATTTAATTGAAATCGTGTTTATATGATCAAATGCATGCCGAAAACATGTGTCGCACTTAGGTGCAAGCTGTTAGGATCATTGCAAAAATTAAATTTATTTTATTTATTAAATGAAATTTCAATTTTTTCAAAAACAATGCATAAACTCGAATTAGTTTAAATAAAATCGTGTTTATATGTTCAAATGCATGCCGAAAACATGTGTCGCCCTTAGGTGCAAGCTATTAGGATCATTGCAAAAATTAAATTTATTTTATTTATTAAATGAAATTTCAATTTTTTGGATAACAATGCGTAAAGTCGAATTAATTTGATTGAAATCGTGTTTATATGATCAAATGCATGCTAAAAACATGTGTTGCACTTAGGTGCAAGCTGTTAGGATCATAGAAAAAATTAAATTTATTTAATTTATTAAATGAAATTTCAATTTTTTCAAAAACAATGCATAAAGTCAAATCTATTTGATTGAAATCATGTTTATATGATAAAATGCATGCCGAAAACATGTGTCACACTTAGGTGCAAGCTATTAGGATCATTGCAAAAATTAAATTTATTTTATTTATTAAATGAAATTTCAATTTTTTCATTAACAATGCCTAAAGTCGGATATATTTTATTGAAATCGAGTTTAAATGATCAAATGCATGCTGAAAACATGTGTCGCACTAAGGTGCAAGCTGTTGGGATCATTGCATTGCAAGATATTAGGATCATTGAAAAAATTAAATTTATTTTATTTATTAAACGAAATTTCTATTTTTTCAATAACAATGCATACAGTCGGATATATTTGATTGAAATCGTGTTTATATGATCAAATGCATGCCGAAAACATGTGTCACACTTAGGTGCAAGATATTAGGATCATTGCAAAAATTAAATTTATTTTATTTATTAAATGAAATTTAAATTTTTTCAATAACAATGCATAAAGTCGAATTTATTTAATTGAAATCGTGTTTATATGATGAAAATCATGCCGAAAACATTTGTCGCACTTGGGTGCAAGCTGTTAGGATCATTGCAAAAATTAAATTTATTTTATTTATTAAATGAAATTTCAATTTTTTCAAAAACAATGCTTAAAGTCGAATTAATTTGATTGAAATCGTGTTTATATGATCAAATACCTGCCGAAAACATGTGTCACCTTTAGGTGCAAGATATAAGGATCATTGCAAAAATTAAATTTATCTTATTTATTAAATTAAATTTCAATTTTTTCAATAACAATACATAAAGTCGAATTAATTTGATTGAAATCGTGTTTATATGATCAAAAGCATGCCGAAAACATTTGTCGCACTCCGGTGCAAGCTGTTAGGATCATTGCAAAAATTAAATTTATTTTATTTATTAAATGAAATTTCAATTTTTTCAATAACAATGCATAAAGTCGAATTAATTTGATTGAAATCGTGTTTATATGATTAAATGCATGCCGAAAACATGTGTCGCACTTAGGTGCAAGCTGTTAGGATCATTGCAAAAATTAAATTTATTTTATTTATTAAATGAAATTTCAATTTTTTCAATAACAATGCATAAAGTCGAATTATATTGATTGAAATCGTGTTTATATGATCAAATGCATGCCGAAAACATGTGTCGCACTAAGGTGCAAGCTGTTAGGATTATTGCAGAAATTAAATTTATTTTATTTATTAAATGAAATTTCAATTTTTTCTATAACAATGCATACAGTAAGATATATTTGATTGAAATCGTGTTTATATGATCAAATGCATGCCAAAAACATGTGTCACACTTAGGTGCAAGCTATTAGGATCATTGCAAAAATTAAATTTATTTCATTTATTAAATGGAATTTCAATTTTTACAAATTTATTTTATTTATTAAATGGAATTTCAATTTTTACAATAACAATGCATTAAGTCGAATTTATTTGATTAAAATCGTATTTAAATGATCTAATCCATGCCTAAAACATGTGTCGCACTTCGGTGCAAGCAATTTAAATCATTGCAAAAATTCAATTTATTTTATTTATTAAATGAAATTTCAATTTTTTCAAAAACAATGCATAAACTCGAATTAATTTAAATAAATTCGTGTTTATATGTTCAAATGCATTCCGAAAACATGTGTCGCACTTAGGTGCAAGCTATTAGGATCATTGCAAAAATTAAATTTATTTTATTTATTAAATGAAATTTCAATTTTTTGGATAACAATGCGTAAAGTCGAATTAATTTGATTGAAATCGTGTTTATATGATCAAATGCATGCTAAAAACATGTGTTGCACTTAGGTGCAAGCTGTTAGGATCATAGAAAAAATTAAATTTATTTAATTTATTAAATTAAATTTCAATTTTTTCAAAAACAATGCATAAAGTCAAATCTATTTGATTGAAATCATGTTTATATGATCAAATGCATGCCGAAAACATGTGTCACACTTAGGTGCAAGCTATTAGGATCATTGCAAAAATTAAATTTATTTTATTTATTAAATGAAATTTCAATTTTTTCATTAACAACGCCTAAAGTCGGATATATTTGATTGAAATCGTGTTTAAATGATCAAATGCATGCTGAAAACATGTGTCGCACTAAGGTGCAAGCTGTTAGGATCATTGCAAAAATTAAATTTATTTTATTTATTAAATGGAATTTCAATTTTTACAAATTTATTTTATTTGGTAAATGAAATTTCAATTTTTTCAATAACAATGCATAAAGTCGAATAAATTTGATTGAAATCGTGTTTATATGATCAAATGCATGCCGAAAACATGTGTCGCACTTGGGTGCAAGCTATTAGGATCATTGCAAAAATTAAATTTATTTTATTTATTAAAAGGAATTTCAATTTTTTCAAAAACAATGCATAAAGTCGAATTAATTTGATTGAAATCGTGTTTATATGATCAAATGCATGCCGAAAACATGTGTCGCACTTAGGTGCAAGCTGTTAGGATCATTGCTAAAAATTACATTTATTTTATTTATTAAATGAAATTTCAATTCTTTCAATCACAATGCATAAAGTCGAATTTATTTATTTGAAATCAAGTTTAAATGATCAAATGCATGCCTAAAACATGTGTCGCACTTAGGTGCAAGCTGTTAGGATCATTGCAAAAATTAAATTAATTTTATTTATTAAATGAAATTTCTATTTTTTCAATAACAATGCATAAAGTCGGATATATTTGATTGAAATCGTGTTTATATAATCAAATGAATGCCGAATACTTGTGTCACACTTTGGTGCAAGCTATTAGGATCATTGCAAAAATTACATTTATTTTATTTATTAAATGAAATTTCAATTCTTTCAATCACAGTGCATAAAGTCGAATTTATTTGATTGAAATCAAGTTTAAATGATTAAATGCATGCCCAAAACATGTGTCGCACTTAGGTGCAAGCTATTAGGATCATTGCAAAAATTAAATTAATTTTATTTATTAAATGGAATTTCAATTTTTTCAATAACAATGCATAAAGTCAAATTTATTTGATTAAAATCGTATTTAAATGATCAAATTCATGCCGAAAACATGTGTCACACTTAGGTGCAAGCTGTTAGGATCATTGCAAAAATTAAATTTATTTTATTTATTAAATGGAATTTCAATTTTTTCATTAACAATGCATAAAGTCGAATTTATTTGATTAAAATCGTATTTAAATTATCAAATCCATGCCTAAAACATGTGTTGCACTTAGGTACAAGCTGTTAGGATCATTTCAAAAATTAAATTTATTTTATTTATTAAATGAAATTTAAATTTTTTCAAAACCAATGCATAAAGTCGAATTTATTTGATTGAAATCGTGTTTATATGTTCAATTGCATGCCGAAAACATTTGTCGCACTTAGGTGCAAGCTATTAGGATCATTGCAAAAATTAAATTTATTTTATTTATTAAATGAAATTTCAATTTTTTCAAAAACAATGTTTAAAGTCGAATTAATTTGATTGAAATCATGTTTATATGATCAAATTCCTGCCGAAAACATGTGTCACACTTAGGTGCAAGATATTAGGATCATTGCAAAAATTAAATTTATTTTATTTATTAAATTAAATTTCAATTTTTTCAATAACAATACATAAAGTCGAATTAATTTGATTGAACTCGTGTTTATATGTTCAATTGCATGCCGAAAACATTTGTCGCACTTAGGTGCAAGCTATTAGGATCATTGCAAAAATTAAATTTATTTTATTTATTAAATGGAATTTCAATTTTGTCAATAACAATGCATAAAGTCGAATTTATTTGACTAAAATCGTATTTAAATGATCAAATTCATGCCTAAAACATGTGTTGCACTTAGGTACAAGCTGTTAGGATCATTGCAAAAATTAAATTTATTTTATTTATTAAACGAAATTGCTATTTTTTCAATAACAATGCATACAGTCGGATATATTTGATTGAAATCGTGTTTATATGATCAAATGCATGCCGAAAACATGTGTGACACTTAGGTGCAAGATATTAGGATCATTGAAAAAATTAAATTTATTTTATTTATTAAACGAAATTTCTATTTTTTCAATAACAATGCATACAGTCGGATATATTTGATTAGAATCGTGTTTATATGATCAAATGCATGCCGAAAACATGTGTCACACTTAGGTGCAAGATATAAGGATCATTGCAAAAATTAAATTTATTTTATTTATTAAATAAAATTTAAATTTTTTCAATAACAATGAATAAAGTCGAATTTATTTGATTGAAATCGTGTTTATATGATCAAAATCATGCCGAAAACATTTGTCGCACTTAGGTGCAAGCTGTTAGGATCATTGCAAAAATTAAATTTGTTTTATTTATTAAATGAAATTTCAATTTTTTCAAAAACAATGCTTAAAGTCGAATTAATTTGATTGAAATCGTGTTTATATGATCAAATACCTGCCGAAAACATGTGTCACCTTAAGGTGCAAGATATTAGGATCATTGCAAAAATTAAATTTATCTTATTTATTAAATTAAATTTCAATTTTTTCAATAACAATACATAAAGTCGAATTAATTTGATTGAAATCTTGTTTATATGTTCAATCGCATGCCGAAAACATTTGTCGCACTTAGGTGCAAGCTATTAGGATCATTGCAAAAATTAAATTTATTTCATTTATTAAATGAAATTTCAATTTTTTCAATAACAATGCATAAAGTCGAATTAATTTGATTAAAATCGTGTTTATATGATCAAATGCATGCCGAGAACATGTGTCGCACTTAGGTGCAAGCCATAAGGATCATTGCAAAAATTAAATTTATTTTATTTATTAAATGAAATTTCAATTTTTTCAATAACAATGAATAAAGTCGAATTAATTTGATTAAAATCGTGTTTATATGATCAGATGCATGCCGAAAACATGTGTCACACTTAGGTGCAAACCATAAGGATCATTGCAAAAATTAAATTTATTTTATTTATTAAATGAAATTTCAATTTGTTCAAAAACAATGCTCAAAGTCGAATTACTTTGATTGAAATCGTGTTTATATGATCAAATGCATGCCGAAAACATGAGTCACACATAGGTGCAAGCTATTAAGATCATTGCAAAAATTACATTTATTTTATTTATTAAATGAAATTTCAATTCTTTCAATCACAATGCATAAAGTCGAATTTATTTGATTGAAATCGTGTTTATATGATTAAATGCATGCCGAAAACATGTGTCGCACTCCGGTGCAAGCTGTTAGGATCATTGCAAAAATTAAATTTATTTTATTTATTAAATGAAATTTCAATTTTTTCAATAACAATGAATAAAGTCGAATTAATTTGATTAAAATCGTGTTTATATGATTAAAAGCATGCCGAAAACATTTGTCGCACTCCGGTGCAAGCTGTTAGGATCATTGCAAAAATTAAATTTATTTTATTTATTAAATGAAATTTCAATTTTTTCAATAACAATGCATAAAGTCGAATTAATTTGATTGAAATCGTGTTTATATGATCAAATGCATGCCGAAAACATGTGTCGCACTTAGGTGCAAGCTGTTAGGATCATTGCAAAAATTAAATTTATTTTATTTATTAAATGAAATTTCAATTTTTTCAATAACAATGCATAAAGTCGAATTATATTGATTGAAATCGTGTTTATATGATCAAATGCATGCCGAAAACATGTGTCGCACTAAGGTGCAAGCTGTTAGGATCATTGCAGAAATTAAATTTATTTTATTTATTAAATGAAATTTCAATTTTTTCTATAACAATGCATACAGTAAGATATATTTGATTGAAATCGTGTTTATATGATCAAATGCATGCCAAAAACATGTGTCACACTTAGGTGCAAGATATTAGGATCATTGCAAAAATTAAATTTTTTTATTTATTAAATGAAATTTCAATTTTTTCAAAAACAATGCTTTAAGTCGAATTAATTTGATTGAAATCGTGTTTTTATGATCAAATGCATGCCAAAAACATGTGCCACACTTAGGTGCAAGCCATAAGGATCATTGCAAAAATTAAATTTATTTTATTTATTAAATGAAATTTCAATTTTTTCAATAACAATGAATAAAGTCGAATTAATTTGATTGAAATCTTGTTTATATGTTCAAATGCATACTGAAAACATGTGTCGCACTTAGGTGCAAGCTATAAGGATCATTGCAAAAATTAAATTTATTTTATTTATTAAATGAAATTTCAATTTTTTCAAAAAGAATGCATCAAGTCGAATTAATTTGATTGAAATCATGTTTATATGATCAAATGCATGCCGAAAACATGTGTCGCACTTAGGTGCAAGCTATAAGGATCATTGCAAAAATTAAATTTATTTTATTTATTAAATGAAATTTCAATTTTTTCAATAACAATGAATAAAGTCGAATTAATTTGATGAAAATCGTGTTTATATGATCAAATTCATGCCGAAAACATGTGTCACACTTAGGTGCAAGCCATAAAGATCATTGCAAAAATTAAATTTATTTTATTTATTAAATGAAATTTCAATTTTTTCAAAAACAATGCTTAAAGTCGCATTACTTTGATTGAAATCGTGTTTATATGATCAAATGCATGCCGAAAACATGTGTCACACTTAGGTGCAAGCCATAAGGATCATTGCAAAAATTAAATTTATTTTATTTATTAAATGAAATTTCAATTTTTTCAAAAACAATGCTTTAAGTCGAATTAATTTGATTGAAATCGTGTTTATATGATCAAATGCATGCCAAAAACATGTGCCACACTTAGGTGCAAGCCATAAGGATCATTGCAAAAATTAAATTTATTTTATTTATTAAATCAAATTTCAATTTTTTCAATAACAATGAATAAAGTCGAATTAATTTGATTGAAATCTTGTTTATATGTTCAAATGCATACTGAAAACATGTGTCGCACTTAGGTGCAAGCTATAAGGATCATTGCAAAAATTAAATTTATTTTATTTATTAAATGAAATTTCAATTTTTTCAAAAAGAATGCATCAAGTCGAATTAATTTGATTAAAATCGTATTTATATGATCAAATGCATACCGAAAACATGTGTCGCAGTTAGGTGCAAGCTATAAGGATCATTGCAAAAATTAAATTTATTTTATTTATTAAATGAAATTTCAATTTTTTCAATAACAATGAATAAAGTCGAATTAATTTGATGAAAATCGTGTTTATATGATCAAATTCATGCCGAAAACATGTGTCACACTTAGGTGCAAGCCATACAGATCATTGCAAAAATTAAATTTATTTTATTTATTAAATGAAATTTCAATTTTTTCAAAAACAATGCTTAAAGTCGAATTACTTTGATTGAAATCGTGTTTATATGATCAAATGCATGCCGAAAACATGTGTCACACTTAGGTGCAAGCCATAAGGATCATTGCAAAAATTAAATTTTTTTTATTTATTAAATGAAATTTCAATTTTTACAATAACAATGAATACAGGCGAATTAATTTGATTAAAATCGTGTTTATATGATCAAATGCATGCCATAAACATGTGTCGCACTTAGGTGCAATCTATAAGGATCATTGCAAAAATTAAATTTATTTTATTTATTAAATGAAATTTCAATTTTTTCAATAACAATGCATCAAGTTGAATTAATTTGATTGAAATCGTGTTTATATGATCAAATGCATGCCGAAAACATGTGTCGCACTTAGGTGCAAGCTATAGGGATTATTGCAAAAATTAAATTTATTTTATTTATTAAATGAAATTTCAATTTTTCCAGTAACAATGCATAAAGTCCAATTAATTTGATTGAAATCGTATTTATATGATCAAATGCATGCCGAAAACATGTGTCGCACTTGGGTGCAAGCTGTTAGGATCATTGCAAAAATTAAATTTATTTTATTTATTAACTGAAATTTTTATTTTTTCAATAACAATGCATACAGTCGGATATATTTGATTGAAATCGTGTTTATATGATCAAATGCATGCCGAAAACATGTGTCACACTTAGGTGCAAGATATTAGGATCATTGCAAAAATTAAATTTTTTTATTTATTAAATGAAATTTCAATTTTTTTAAAAACAATGATTTAAGTCGAATTTATTTGATTGAAATCGTGTTTATATGATCAATTGCATGCCGAAAACATGTGTCACACTTAGGTACAAGCCATAAGGATCATTGCAAAAATTAAATTTATTTTATTTATTAAATGAAATTTCAATTATTTCAATAACAATGCATAAAGTCGAATTAATTTGATTGAAATCGTGTTTATATGATCAAATGCATGCCGAAAACATGTGTCGCACTTAGGTGCAAGCTATTAGGATCATTGCAAAAATTAAATTAATTTTATTTATTAAATGAATATTCTATTTTTTCAATAACAATGCATAAAGTCGGATATATTTGATTGAAATCGTGTTTATATAATCAAATGCATGCTGAATACATGTGTCACACTTTGGTGCAAGCTATTAGGATCATTGCAAAAATTACATTTATTTTATTTATTAAATGAAATTTCAATTCTTTCAATCACAGTGCATAAAGTCGAATTTATTTGATTGAAATCAAGTTTAAATAATTAAAAGCATGCCCAAAACATGTGTCGCACTTAGGTGCAAGCTATTAGGAGCATTGCAAAAATTAAATTAATTTTATTTATTAAATGGAATTTCAATTTTTTCAATAACAATGCATAAAGTCAAATTTATTTGATTGAAAACAAGTTTAAAAAATCAAATGCATGCCGAAAACATGTGTCACACTTAGCTGCAAGCTGTTAGGATCATTGCAAAAATTAAATTTATTTTATTTATTAAATGGAATTTCAATTTTTTCATTAACAATGCATAAAGTCGAATTAATTTGATTGAAATCGTGTTTATATGATCAAATGCATGCCAAAAACATGTGCCACACTTAGGTGCAAGCCATAAGGATCATTGCAAAAATTAAATTTATTTTATTTATTAAATGAAATTTCAATTTTTTCAATAACAATGAATAAAGTCGAATTACTTTGATTGAAATCGTGTTAATATGATCAAATGCATGCCGAAAACATGTGTCACACTTAGGTGCAAGCCATAAGGATCATTGCAAAAATTAAATTTATTTTATTTATTAAATGAAATTTCAATTTTTTCAAAAACAATGCTTTAAGTCGAATTAATTTGATTGAAATCGTGTTTATATGATCAAATGCATGCCAAAAACATGTGCCACACTTAGGTGCAAGCCATAAGGATCATTGCAAAAATTAAATTTATTTTATTTATTAAATGAAATTTCAATTTTTTCAATAACAATGAATAAAGTCGAATTAATTTGATTGAAATCTTGTTTATATGTTCAAATGCATACTGAAAACATGTGTCGCACTTAGGTGCAAGCTATAAGGATCATTGCAAAAATTAAATTTATTTTATTTATTAAATGAAATTTAAATTTTTTCAAAAAGAATGCATCAAGTCGAATTAATTTGATTGAAAACGTATTTATATGATCAAATGCATGACGAAAACATGTGTCGCAGTTAGGTGCAAGCTATAAGGATCATTGCAAAAATTAAATTTATTTTATTTATTAAATGAAATTTCAATTTTTTCAATGACAATGAATAAAGTCGAATTAATTTGATGAAAATCGTGTTTATATGATCAAATTCATGCCGAAAACATGTGTCACACTTAGGTGCAAGCCATAAAGATCATTGCAAAAATTAAATTTATTTTATTTATTAAATGAAATTTCAATTTTTTCAAAAACAATGCTTAAAGTCGAATTACTTTGATTGAAATCGTGTTTATATGATCAAATGCATGCCGAAAACATGTGTCACACTTAGGTGCAAGCCATAAGGATCCATGCAAAAATTAAATTTATTTTATTTATTAAATGAAATTTAAATTTTTTCAAAAAGAATGCATCAAGTCGAATTAATTTGATTGAAATCGTATTTATATGATCAAATGCATGCCGAAAACATGTGTCGCACTTAGGTGCAAGCTATAAGGATCATTGCAAAAATTAAATTTATTTTATTTATTAAATGAAATTTCAATTTTTTCAAAAACAATGCTTAAAGTCGAATTACTTTGATTGAAATCGTGTTTATATGATCAAATGCATGCCAAAAACATGTGCCACACTTAGGTGCAAGCCATAAGGATCATTGCAAAAATTAAATTTATTTTATTTATTAAATGAAATTTCAATTTTTTCAATAACAATGAATAAAGTCGAATTAATTTGATTGAAATCTTGTTTATATGTTCAAATGCATACTGAAAACATGTGTCGCACTTAGGTGCAATCTATAAGGATCATTGCAAAAATTAAATTTATTTTATTTATTAAATGAAATTTCAATTCTTTCAATCACAATGCATAAAGTCGAATTTATTTATTTGAAATCAAGTTTAAATGATCAAATGCATGCCTAAAACATGTGTCGCACTTAGGTGCAAGCTGTTAGGATCATTGCAAAAATTAAATTAATTTTATTTATTAAATGAATATTTTATTTTTTCAATAACAATGCATGAAGTCGGATATATTTGATTGAAATCGTGTTAATATAATCAAATGCATGCTGTATACATGTGTCACACTTTGGTGCAAGCTATTAGGATCATTGCAAAAATTACATTTATTTTATTTATTAACTGAAATTTTTATTTTTTCAATAACAATGCATACAATCGGATATATTTGATTGAAATCGTGTTTATATGATCAATTGCATGCCGAAAACATGTGTCACACTTAGGTACAAGCCATAAGGATCATTGCAAAAATTAAATTTATTTTATTTATTAAATGAAATTTCAATTTTTTCAATAACAATGCATAAACTCGAATTAATTTGATTGAAATCGTGTTTATATGATCAAATGCATGCCGAAAACATGTGTCGCACTTAGGTGCAAGCTGTTAGGATCATTGCAAAAATTACATTTATTTTATTTATTAAATGAAATTTCAATTCTTTCAATCACAATGCATAAAGTCGAATTTATTTATTTGAAATCAAGTTTAAATGATCAAATGCATGCCTAAAACATGTGTCGCACTTAGGTGCAAGCTGTTAGGATCATTGCAAAAATTAAATTAATTTTATTTATTAAATGAATATTTTATTTTTTCAATAACAATGCATGAAGTCGGATATATTTGATTGAAATCGTGTTAATATAATCAAATGCATGCTGTATACATGTGTCACACTTTGGTGCAAGCTATTAGGATCATTGCAAAAATTACATTTATTTTATTTATTAAATGAAATTTCAATTCTTTCAATCACAGTGCATAAAGTCGAATTTATTTGATTGAAATCAAGTTTAAATGATTAAATGCATGCCCAAAACATGTGTCGCACTTAGGTGCAAGCTATTAGGATCATTGCAAAAATTAAATTAATTTTATTTATTAAATGGAATTTCAATTTTTTCAATAACAATGCATAAAGTCAAATTTATTTGATTAAAATCGTATTTAAATGATCAAATCCGTGCCGAAAACATGTGTCACACTTAGGTGCAAGCTGTTAGGATCATTGCAAAAATTAAATTTATTTTATTTATTAAATGGAATTTCAATTTTTTCATTAACAATGGATAAAGTCGAATTTATTTGATTAAAATCGTATTTAAATTATCAAATCCATGCCTAAAACATGTGTTGCACTTAGGTACAAGCTGTTAGGATCATTTCAAAAATTAAATTTATTTTATTTATTAAATGAAATTTAAATTTTTTCAAAACCAATGCATAAAGTCGAATTTATTTGATTGAAATCGTGTTTATATGATCAAAAGCAGGCCGAATACATTTGTCGCACTTAGGTGCAAGCTGTTAGGATCATTGCAAAAATTAAATTTATTTTATTTATTAAATGAAATTTCAATTTTTTCAAAAACAATGTTTAAAGTCGAATTAATTTGATTGAAATCATGTTTATATGATCAAATTCCTGCCGAAAACATGTGTCACACTTAGGTGCAAGATATTAGGATCATTGCAAAAATTAAATTTATTTTATTTATTAAATTAAATTTCAATTTTTTCAATAACAATACATAAAGTCGAATTAATTTGATTGAACTCGTGTTTATATGTTCAATTGCATGCCGAAAACATTTGTCGCACTTAGGTGCAAGCTATTAGGATCATTGCAAAAATTAAATTTATTTTATTTATTAAATGGAATTTCAATTTTTTCAATAACAATGCATAAAGTCGAATTTATTTGACTAAAATCGTATTTAAATGATCAAATTCATGCCTAAAACATGTGTTGCACTTAGGTACAAGCTGTTAGGATCATTGCAAAAATTAAATTTATTTTATTTATTAAACGAAATTTCTATTTTTTCAATAACAATGCATACAGTCGGATATATTTGATTGAAATCGTGTTTATATGATCAAATGCATGCCGAAAACATGTGTGACACTTAGGTGCAAGATATTAGGATCATTGAAAAAATTAAATTTATTTTATTTATTAAACGAAATTTCTATTTTTTCAATAACAATGCATACAGTCGGATATATTTGATTGAAATCGTGTTTATATGATCAAATGCATGCCGAAAACATGTGTCACACTTAGGTGCAAGATATTAGGATCCTGCAAAAATTAAATTTATTTTATTTATTAAATGAAATTTAAATTTTTTCAATAACAATGCATAAAATCGAATTTATTTGATTGAAATCGTGTTTATATGATCAAAATCATGCCGAAAACATTTGTCGCACTTAGGTGCAAGCTGTTAGGATCATTGCAAAAATTAAATTTATTTTATTTATTAAATGAAATTTCAATTTTTTCAAAAACAATGCTTAAAGTCGAATTAATTTGATTGAAATCGTGTTTATATGATCAAATACCTGCCGAAAACATGTGTCACCTTTAGGTGCAAGATATTAGGATCATTGCAAAAATTAAATTTATCTTATTTATTAAATTAAATTTCAATTTTTTCAATAACAATACATAAAGTCGAATTAATTTGATTGAAATCGTGTTTATATGTTCAATTGCATGCCGAAAACATTTGTCGCACTTAGGTGCAAGCTGTTAGGATCATTGCAAAAATTACATTTATTTTATTTATTAAATGAAATTTCAATTTTTTCAAAAACAATGCTTAAAGTCGAATTACTTTGATTGAAATCGTGTTTATATGATCAAATGCATGCCGAAAACATGAGTCACACTTAGGTGCAAGCTATTAAGATCATTGCAAAAATTACATTTATTTTATTTATTAAATGAAATTTCAATTCTTTCAATCACAATGCATAAAGTCGAATTTATTTGATTGAAATCGTGTTTATATGATTAAATGCATGCCGAAAACATGTGTCGCACTTAGGTGCAAGCTATAAGGATCATTGCAAAAATTAAATTTATTTTATTTATTAAATGAAATTTCAATTTTTTCAATAACAATGAATAAAGTCGAATTAATTTGATTAAAATCGTGTTTATATGATCAAAAGCATGCCGAAAACATTTGTCGCACTCCGGTGCAAGCTGTTAGGATCATTGCAAAAATTAAATTTATTTTATTTATTAAATGAAATTTCAATTTTTTCAATAACAATGCACAAAGTCGAATTAATTTGATTGAAATCGTGTTTATATGATTAAATGCATGCCGAAAACATGTGTCGCACTTAGGTGCAAGCTGTTAGGATCATTGCAAAAATTAAATTTATTTTATTTATTAAATGAAATTTCAATTTTTTCTATAACAATGCATACAGTAAGATATATTTGATTGAAATCGTGTTTATATGATCAAATGCATGCCAAAAACATGTGTCACACTTAGGTGCAAGATATTAGGATCATTGCAAAAATTAAATTTTTTTATTTATTAAATGAAATTTCAATTTTTTCAAAAACAATGCTTTAAGTCGAATTAATTTGATTGAAATCGTGTTTATATGATCAAATGCATGCCAAAAAAATGTGCCACACTTAGGTGAAAGCCATAAGGATCATTGCAAAAATTAAATTTATTTTATTTATTAAATGAAATTTCAATTTTTTCAATAACAATGAATAAAGTCGAATTAATTTGATTGAAATCTTGTTTATATGTTCAAATGCATACTGAAAACATGTGTCGCACTTAGGTGCAAGCTATAAGGATCATTGCAAAAATTAAATTTATTTTATTTATTAAATGAAATTTCAATTTTTTCAAAAAGAATGCATCAAGTTGAATTAATTTGATTGAAATCATGTTTATATGATCAAATGCATGCCGAAAACATGTGTCGCACTTAGGTGCAAGCTATAAGGATCATTGCAAAAATTAAATTTATTTTATTTATTAAATGAAATTTCAATTTTTTCAATAACAATGAATAAAGTCGAATTAATTTGATGAAAATCGTGTTTATATGATCAAATTCATGCCGAAAACATGTGTCACACTTAGGTGCAAGCCATAAAGATCATTGCAAAAATTAAATTTATTTAATTTATTAAATGAAATTTCAATTTTTTCAAAAACAATGCTTAAAGTCGCATTACTTTGATTGAAATCGTGTTTATATGATCAAATGCATGCCGAAAACATGTGTCACACTTAGGTGCAAGCCATAAGGATCATTGCAAAAATTAAATTTATTTTATTTATTAAATGAAATTTCAATTTTTTCAAAAACAATGCTTTAAGTCGAATTAATTTGATTGAAATCGTGTTTATATGATCAAATGCATGCCAAAAACATGTGCCACACTTAGGTGCAAGCCATAAGGATCATTGCAAAAATTAAATTTATTTTATTTATTAAATCAAATTTCAATTTTTTCAATAACAATGAATAAAGTCGAATTAATTTGATTGAAATCTTGTTTATATGTTCAAATGCATACTGAAAACATGTGTCGCACTTAGGTGCAAGCTATAAGGATCATTGCAAAAATTAAATTTATTTTATTTATTAAATGAAATTTCAATTTTTTCAATAACAATGAATAAAGTCGAATTAATTTGATGAAAATCGTGTTTATATGATCAAATTCATGCCGAAAACATGTGTCACACTTAGGTGCAAGCCATAAAGATCATTGCAAAAATTAAATTTATTTTATTTATTAAATGAAATTTCAATTTTTCAAAAACAATGCTTAAAGTCGAATTACTTTGATTGAAATCGTGTTTATATGATCAAATGCATGCCGAAAACATGTGTCACACTTAGGTGCAAGCCATAAGGATCATTGCAAAAATTAAATTTATTTTATTTATTAAATGAAATTTCAATTTTTTCAATAACAATGAATAAAGTCGAATTAATTTGATTGAAATCGTGTTTATATGATCAAATGCATGCCATAAACATGTGTCGCACTTAGGTGCAATCTATAAGGATCATTGCAAAAATTAAATTTATTTTATTTATTAAATGAAATTTCAATTTTTTCAATAACAATGCATCAAGTTGAATTAATTTGATTGAAATCGTGTTTATATGATCAAATGCATGCCGAAAACATGTGTCGCGTTTAGGTGCAAGCTATAGGGATAATTGCAAAAATTAAATTTATTTTATTTATTAAATGAAATTTCAATTTTTCCAGTAACAATGCATAAAGTCCAATTAATTTGATTGAAATCATATTTATATGATCAAATGCATGCCGAAAACATGTGTCGCACTTGGGTGCAAGCTGTTAGGATCATTGCAAAAATTAAATTTATTTTATTTATTAACTGAAATTTTTATTTTTTCAATAACAATGCATACAGTCGGATATATTTGATTAAAATCGTGTTTATATGATCAAATGCATGCCGAAAACATGTGTCACACTTAGGTGCAAGATATTAGGATCATTGCAGAAATTAAATTTTTTTATTTATTAAATGAAATTTCAATTTTTTCAAAAACAATGATTTAAGTCGAATTAATTTGATTGAAATCGTGTTTATATGATCAATTGCATGCCGAAAACATGTGTCACACTTAGGTACAAGCCATAAGGATCATTGCAAAAATTAAATTTATTTTATTTATTAAATGAAATTTCAATTATTTCAATAACAATGCATAAAGTCGAATTAATTTGATTGAAATCGTGTTTATATGATCAAATGCATGCCGAAAACATGTGTCGCACTTAGGTGCAAGCTATTAGGATCATTGCAAAAATTAAATTTATTTTATTTATTAAAAGGAATTTAAATTTTTTCAAAAACAATGCATAAAGTCGAAATATTTTGATTGAAATCGTGTTTATATGATCAAATGCATGCCGAAAACATGTGTCGCACTTAGGTGCAAGCTGTTAGGATCATTGCAAAAATTAAATTTATTTTATTTATTAAAAGGAATTTCAATTTTTTCAAAAACAATGCATAAAGTCGAAATAATTTAATTAAAATCGTGTTTATATGATCAAATGCATGCCGAAAACATGTGTCGCACTTAGGTGCAAGCTGTTAGGATCATTGCAAAAATTACATTTATTTTATTTATTAAATGAAATTTCAATTCTTTCAATCACAATGCATAAAGTCGAATTTATTTATTTGAAATCAAGTTTAAATGATCAAATGCATGCCTAAAACATGTGTCGCACTTAGGTGCAAGCCGTTAGGATCATTGCAAAAATTAAATTTATTTTATTTATTAAATGAAATTTCAATTTTTTCAATAACAATGCATAAAGTCAAATTTATTTGATTGAAAACAAGTTTAAAAAATCAAATGCATGCCGAAAACATGTGTCACACTTAGCTGCAAGCTGTTAGGATCATTGCAAAAATTAAATTTATTTTATTTATTAAATGGAATTTCAATTTTTTCATTAACAATGCATAAAGTCGAATTTATTTGATTAAAATCGTATTTAAATGATCAAATCCATGCCAAAAACATGTGTTGCACTTAGGTACAAGCTGTTAGGATCATTGCAAAAATTAAATTTATTTTATTTATTAAATGAAATTTCAATTTTTTCAATAACAATGCATAAAGTTGAATTTATTTGATTGAAATCGTGTTTATATGATCAAAAGCATGCCGAATACATTTGTCGCACTTAGGTGCAAGCTGTTAGGATCATTGCAAAAATTAAATTTATTTTATTTATTAAATGAAATTTCAATTTTTTCAAAAATAATGCTTAAAGTCGAATTAATTTGATTGAAATCATGTTTATATGATCAAATACCTGCCGAAAAAATGTGTCACACTTAGGTGCAAGATATTAGGATCATTGCAAAAATTAAATTTATTTTATTTATTAAATTAAATTTCAATTTTTTCAATAACAATACACTAAGTCGAATTAATTTGATTGAAATCGTGTTTATATGTTTAATTGCATGCCGAAAACATTTGTCGCACTTAGGTGCAAGCTATTAGGATCATTGCAAAAATTAAATTTATTTTATTTATTAAATGGAATTTCAATTTTTTCAATAACAATGCATAAAGTCGAATTTATTTGATTAAAATCGTATTTAAATGATTAAATTCATGCGTAAAACATGTGTTGCACTTAGGTACAAGCTGTTAGGATCATTGCAAAAATTAAATTTATTTTATTTATTAAACGAAATTTCTATTTTTTCAATAACAATGCATACAGTCGGATATATTTGATTGAAATCGTGTTTATATGATCAAATGCATGCCGAAAACATGTGTCACATTTAGGTGCAAGATATTAGGATCATTGCAAAAATTAAATCTATTTTATTTATTAAATGAAATTTCAATGTTTTCAATAACAATGCATAAAGTCAAATTTATTTGATTGAAATCGTGTTTATATGATCAAAAGCATGCCGAAAACATTTGTCGCACTTAGGTGCAAGCTGTTAGGATCATTGCAAAAATTAAATTTATTTTATTTATTAAATGTAATTTCAATTTTTTCAAAAACAATGCTTAAAGTCGAATTATTTTGATTGAAATCGTGTTTATATGATCAAATACCTGCCGAAAACATGTGTCGCACTTAGGTGCAAGCTATAAGGATCATTGCAAAAATTAAATTTATTTTATTTATTAAATGAAATTTCAATTTTTTCAATAACAATACATAAAGTCGAATTAATTTGATTGAAATCGTTTTTATATGTTCAATTACATGCCGAAAACATTTGTCGTACTTAGGTGCAAGCTATTAGGATCATTGCAAAAATTAAATTTATTTTATTTATTAAATGAAATTTCAATTTTTTCAATAACAATGCATAAAGTCGAAGTTATTTGATTGAAATCGTGTTTATATGATCAAAAGCATGCCGAATACATTTGTAGCACTTAGGTGCAAGCTGTTAGGATCATTGCAAAAATTAAATTTATTTTATTTATTAAATGAAATTTCAATTTTTTCAAAAACAATGCTTAAAGTCGAATTAATTTGATTGAAATCATGTTTATATGATCAAATACCTGCCGAAAAAATGTGTCACACTTAGGTGCAAGATATTAGGATCATTGCAAAAATTAAATTTATTTTATTTATTAAATTAAATTTCAATTTTTTCAATCACAGTGCATAAAGTCGAATTTATTTGATTGAAATCAAGTTTAAATGATTAAATGCATGCCCAAAACATGTGTCGCACTTAGGTGCAAGCTATTAGGATCATTGCAAAAATTAAATTAATTTTATTTATTAAATGGAATTTCAATTTTTTCAATAACAATGCATAAAGTCAAATTTATTTGATTAAAATCGTATTTAAATGATCAAATCCATGCCGAAAACATGTGTCACACTTAGGTGCAAGCTGTTAGGATCATTGCAAAAATTAAATTTATTTTATTTATTAAATGGAATTTCAATTTTTTCATTAACAATGGATAAAGTCGAATTTATTTGATTAAAATCGTATTTAAATTATCAAATCCATGCCTAAAACATGTGTTGCACTTAGGTACAAGCTGTTAGGATCATTTCAAAAATTAAATTTATTTTATTTATTAAATGAAATTTAAATTTTTTCAAAACCAATGCATAAAGTCGAATTTATTTGATTGAAATCGTGTTTATATGATCAAAAGCAGGCCGAATACATTTGTCGCACTTAGGTGCAAGCTGTTAGGATCATTGCAAAAATTAAATTTATTTTATTTATTAAATGAAATTTCAATTTTTTCAAAAACAATGTTTAAAGTCGAATTAATTTGATTGAAATCATGTTTATATGATCAAATTCCTGCCGAAAACATGTGTCACACTTAGGTGCAAGATATTAGGATCATTGCAAAAATTAAATTTATTTTATTTATTAAATTAAATTTCAATTTTTTCAATAACAATACATAAAGTCGAATTAATTTGATTAAACTCGTGTTTATATGTTCAATTGCATGCCGAAAACATTTGTCGCACTTAGGTGCAAGCTATTAGGATCATTGCAAAAATTAAATTTATTTTATTTATTAAATGGAATTTCAATTTTTTCAATAACAATGCATAAAGTCGAATTTATTTGATTGAAATCGTGTTTATATGATCAAAAGCATGCCGAATACATTTGTCGCACTTAGGTGCAAGCTGTTAGGATCATTGCAAAAATTAAATTTATTTTATTTATTAAATGAAATTTCAATTTTTTCAAAAACAATGCTTAAAGTCGAATTAATTTAATTGAAATCATGTTTATATGATCAAATACCTGCCGAAAAAATGTGTCACACTTAGGTGCAAGATATTAGGATCATTGCAAAAATTAAATTTATTTTATTTATTAAATTAAATTTCAATTTTTTCAATAACAATACATAAAGTCGAATTAATTTGATTGAAATCGTGTTTATATGTTCAATTGCATGCCGAAAACATTTGTCGCACTTAGGTGCAAGCTATTAGGATCATTGCAAAAATTAAATTTATTTTATTTATTAAATGGAATTTCAATTTTTTCAATAACAATGCATAAAGTCGAATTTATTTGATTAAAATCGTATTTAAATGATTAAATTCATGCGTAAAACATGTGTTGCACTTAGGTACAAGCTGTTAGGATCATTGCAAAAATTAAATTTATTTTATTTATTAAACGAAATTTCTATTTTTTCAATAACAATGCATACAGTCGGATATATTTGATTGAAATCGTGTTTATATGATCAAATGCATGCCGAAAACATGTGTCACATTTAGGTGCAAGATATTAGGATCATTGCAAAAATTAAATTTATTTTATTTATTAAATGAAATTTCAATTTTTTCAATAACAATGCATAAAGTCAAATTTATTTGATTGAAATCGTGTTTATATGATCAAAAGCATGCCGAAAACATTTGTCGCACTTAGGTGCAAGCTGTTAGGATCATTGCAAAAATTAAATTTATTTTATTTATTAAATGTAATTTCAATTTTTTCAAAAACAATGCTTAAAGTCGAATTATTTTGATTGAAATCGTGTTTATATGATCAAATACCTGCCGAAAACATGTGTCGCACTTAGGTGCAAGCTATAAGGATCATTGCAAAAATTAAATTTATTTTATTTATTAAATGAAATTTCAATTTTTTCAATAACAATACATAAAGTCGAATTAATTTGATTGAAATCGTGTTTATATGTTCAATTACATGCCGAAAACATTTGTCGTACTTAGGTGCAAGCTATTAGGATCATTGCAAAAATTAAATTTATTTTATTTATTAAATTAAATTTCAATTTTTTCAATCACAGTGCATAAAGTCGAATTTATTTGATTGAAATCAAGTTTAAATGATTAAATGCATGCCCAAAACATGTGTCGCACTTAGGTGCAAGCTATTAGGATCATTGCAAAAATTAAATTAATTTTATTTATTAAATGGAATTTCAATTTTTTCAATAACAATGCATAAAGTCAAATTTATTTGATTAAAATCGTATTTAAATGATCAAATCCATGCCGAAAACATGTGTCACACTCAGGTGCAAGCTGTTAGGATCATTGCAAAAATTAAATTTATTTTATTTATTAAATGGAATTTCAATTTTTTCATTAACAATGGATAAAGTCGAATTTATTTGATTAAAATCGTATTTAAATTATCAAATCCATGCCTAAAACATGTGTTGCACTTAGGTACAAGCTGTTAGGATCATTTCAAAAATTAAATTTATTTTATTTATTAAATGAAATTTAAATTTTTTCAAAACCAATGCATAAAGTCGAATTTATTTGATTGAAATCGTGTTTATATGATCAAAAGCAGGCCGAATACATTTGTCGCACTTAGGTGCAAGCTGTTAGGATCATTGCAAAAATTAAATTTATTTTATTTATTAAATGAAATTTCAATTTTTTCAAAAACAATGTTTAAAGTCGAATTAATTTGATTGAAATCATGTTTATATGATCAAATTCCTGCCGAAAACATGTGTCACACTTAGGTGCAAGATATTAGGATCATTGCAAAAATTAAATTTATTTTATTTATTAAATTAAATTTCAATTTTTTCAATAACAATACATAAAGTCGAATTAGTTTGATTGAACTCGTGTTTATATGTTCAATTGCATGCCGAAAACATTTGTCGCACTTAGGTGCAAGCTATTAGGATCATTGCAAAAATTAAATTTATTTTATTTATTAAATGGAATTTCAATTTTTTCAATAACAATGCATAAAGTCGAATTTATTTGACTAAAATCGTATTTAAATGATCAAATTCATGCCTAAAACATGTGTTGCACTTAGGTACAAGCTGTTAGGATCATTGCAAAAATTAAATTTATTTTATTTATTAAACGAAATTTCTATTTTTTCAATAACAGTGCATACAGTCGGATATATTTGATTGAAATCGTGTTTATATGATCAAATGCATGCCGAAAACATGTGTGACACTTAGGTGCAAGATATTAGGATCATTGAAAAAATTAAATTTATTTTATTTATTAAACGAAATTTCTATTTTTTCAATAACAATGCATACAGTCGGATATATTTGATTGAAATCGTGTTTATATGATCAAATGCATGCCGAAAACATGTGTCACACTTAGGTGCAAGATATTAGGATCATTGCAAAAATTAAATTTATTTTATTTATTAAATGAAATTTAAATTTTTTCAATAACAATGCATAAAGTCGAATTTATTTGATTGAAATCGTGTTTATATGATCAAAATCATGCCGAAAACATTTGTCGCACTTAGGTGCAAGCTGTTAGGATCATTGCAAAAATTAAATTTATTTTATTTATTAAATGAAATTTCAATTTTTTCAAAAACAATGCTTAAAGTCGAATTAATTTGATTGAAATCGGGTTTATATGATCAAATACCTGCCGAAAACATGTGTCACCTTTAGGTGCAAGATATTAGGATCATTGCAAAAATTAAATTTATCTTATTTATTAAATTAAATTTCAATTTTTTCAATAACAATACATAAAGTCGAATTAATTTGATTGAAATCGTGTTTATATGTTCAATTGCATGCCGAAAACATTTGTCGCACTTAGGTGCAAGCTATTAGGATCATTGCAAAAATTAAATTTATTTCATTTATTAAATGAAATTTCAATTTTTTCAATAACAATGCATAAAGTCGAATTAATTTGATTAAAATCGTGTTTATATGATCAAATGCATGCCGAAAACATGTGTCGCACTTAGGTGCAAGCCATAAGGATCATTGCAAAAATTAAATTTATTTTATTTATTAAATGAAATTTCAATTTTTTCAATAACAATGAATAAAGTCGAATTATTTTGATTAAAATCGTGTTTATATGATCAAATGCATGCCGAAAACATGTGTCACACTTAGGTGCATCCATAAAGATCATTGCAAAAATTAAATTTATTTTATTAATTAAATGAAATTTCAATTTTTTCAAAAACAATGCTTAAAGTCGAATTACTTTGATTGAAATCGTGTTTATATGATCAAATGCATGCCGAAAACATGAGTCACACTTAGGTGCAAGCTATTAAGATCATTGCAAAAATTACATTTATTTTATTTATTAAATGAAATTTCAATTCTTTCAATCACAATGCATAAAGTCGAATATATTTGATTGAAATCGTGTTTATATGATCAGAAGCATGCCGAAAACATTTGTCGCACTCCGGTGCAAGCTGTTAGGATCATTGCAAAAATTAAATTTATTTTATTTATTAAATGAAATTTCAATTTTTTCAATAACAATGCATAAAGTCGAATTAATTTGATTGAAATCGTGTTTATATGATTAAATGCATGCCGAAAACATGTGTCGCACTTAGGTGCAAGCTGTTAGGATCATTGCAAAAATTAAATTTATTTTATTTATTGAATGAAATTTCAATTTTTTCAATAACAATGCATAAAGTCGAATTATATTGATTGAAATCGTGTTTATATGATCAAATGCATGCCGAAACATGTGTCGCACTAAGGTGCAAGCTGTTAGGATCATTGCAGAAATTAAATTTATTTTATTTATTAAATGAAATTTCAATTTTTTCTATAACAATGCATACAGTAAGATATATTTGATTGAAATCGTGTTTATATGATCAAATGCATGCCGAAAACATGTGTCACACTTAGGTGCAAGATATTAGGATCATTGCAAAAATTAAATTTTTTTATTTATTAAATAAAATTTCAATTTTTTCAAAAACAATGCTTTAAGTCGAATTAATTTGATTGAAATCGTGTTTATATGATCAAATGCATGCCAAAAACATGTGCCACACTTAGGTGCAAGCCATAAGGATCATTGCAAAAATTAAATTTATTTTATTTATTAAATGAAATTTCAATTTTTTCAATAACAATGAATAAAGTCGAATTAATTTGATTGAAATCTTGTTTATATGTTCAAATGCATACTGAAAACATGTGTCGCACTTAGGTGCAAGCTATAAGGATCATTGCAAAAATTAAATTTATTTTATTTATTAAATGAAATTTCAATTTTTTCAAAAAGAATGCATCAAGTCGAATTAATTTTATTGCAATCATGTTTATATGATCAAATGCATGCCGAAAACATGTGTCGCACTTAGGTGCAAGCTATAAGGATCATTGCAAAAATTAAATTTATTTTATTTATTAAATGAAATTTCAATTTTTTCAATAACAATGAATAAAGTCGAATTAATTTGATGAAAATCGTGTTTATATGATCAAATTTATGCCAAAAACATGTGTCACACTTAGGTGCAAGCCATAAAGATCATTGCAAAAATTAAATTTATTTTATTTTTTAAATGAAATTTCAATTTTTTCAAAAACAATGCTTAAAGTCGAATTACTTTGATTGAAATCGTGTTTATATGATCAAATGCATGCCGAAAACATGTGTCACACTTAGGTGCAAGCCATAAGGATCATTGCAAAAATTAAATTTATTTTATTTATTAAATGAAATTTCAATTTTTTCAAAAACAATGCTTTAAGTCGAATTAATTTGTTTGAAATCGTGTTTATATGATCAAATGCATGCCAAAAACATGTGCCACACTTAGGTGCAAGCCATAAGGATCATTGCAAAAATTAAATTTATTTTATTTATTAAATAAAATTTCAATTTTTTCAATAACAATGAATAAAGTCGAATTAATTTGATTGAAATCTTGTTTATATGTTCAAATGCATACTGAAAACATGTGTCGCACTTAGGTGCAAGCTATAAGGATCATTGCAAAAATTAAATTTATTTTATTTATTAAATGAAATTTCAATTTTTTCAAAAAGAATGCATCAAGTCGAATTAATTTGATTGAAATCGTATTTATATGATCAAATGCATGCCGAAAACATGTGTCGCACTTAGGTGCAAGCTATAAGGATCATTGCAAAAATTAAATTTATTTTATTTATTAAATGAAATTTCAATTTTTTCAATAACAATGAATAAAGTCGAATTAATTTGATGAAAATCGTGTTTATATGATCAAATTCATGCCGAAAACATGTGTCACACTTAGGTGCAAGCCATAAAGATCATTGCAAAAATTAAATTTATTTTATTTATTAAATGAAATTTCAATTTTTTCAAAAACAATGCTTAAAGTCGAATTACTTTGATTGAAATCGTGTTTATATGATCAAATGCATGCCGAAAACATGTGTCACACTTAGGTGCAAGCCATAAGGATCATTGCAAAAATTAAATTTATTTTATTTATTAAATGAAATTTCAATTTTTTCAATAACAATGAATAAAGTCGAATTAATTTAATTGAAATCGTGTTTATATGATCAAATGCATGCCATAAACATGTGTCGCACTTAGGTGCAATCTATAAGGATCATTGCAAAAATTAAATTTATTTTATTTATTAAATGAAATTTCAATTTTTTCAAAAACAATGCATCAAGTCGAATTACTTTGATTGAAATCGTGTTTATATGATCAAATGCATGCCGAAAACATGTGTCACACTTAGGTGCAAGCCATAAGGATCATTGCAAAAATTAAATTTATTTTATTTATTAAATGAAATTTCAATTTTTTCAATAACAATGAATAAAGTCGAATTAATTTGATTGAAATCGTATTTATATGATCAAATGCATGCCGAAAACATGTGTCGCACTTAGGTGCAAGCTATAGGGATTATTGCAAAAATTAAATTTATTTTATTTATTAAATGAAATTTCAATTTTTCCAGTAACAATGCATAAAGTCCAATTAATTTGATTGAAATCGTATTTATATGATCAAATGCATGCCGAAAACATGTGTCGCACTTGGGTGCAAGCTGTTAGGATCATTGCAAAAATTAAATTTATTTTATTTATTAACTGAAATTTTTATTTTTTCAATAACAATGCATACAGTCGGATATATTTGATTGAAATCGTGTTTATATGATCAAATGCATGCCGAAAACATGTGTCACACTTAGGTGCAAGATATTAGGATCATTGCAAAAATTAAATTTTTTTATTTATTAAATGAAATTTCAATTTTTTCAAAAACAATGATTTAAGTCGAATTATTTTGATTGAAATCGAGTTTATATGATCAATTGCATGCCGAAAACATGTGTCACACTTAGGTACAAGCCATAAGGATCATTGCAAAAATTAAATTTATTTTATTTATTAAATGAAATTTCAATTTTTTCAATAACAATGCATAAAGTCGAATTAATTTGATTGAAATCGTGTTTATATGATCAAATGCATGCCGAAAACATGTGTCGCACTTAGGTGCAAGCTATTAGGATCATTGCAAAAATTAAATTTATTTTATTTATTAAAAGGAATTTCAATTTTTTCAAAAACAATGCATAAAGTCGAAATAATTTAATTGAAATCGTGTTTATATGATCAAATGCATGCCGAAAACATGTGTCGCACTTAGGTGCAAGCTGTTAGGATCATTGCAAAAATTACATTTATTTTATTTATTAAATGAAATTTCAATTCTTTCAATCACAATGCATAAAGTCGAATTTATTTATTTGAAATCAAGTTTAAATGATCAAATGCATGCCTAAAACATGTGTCGCAACTAGGTGCAAGCTGTTAGGATCATTGCAAAAATTAAATTAATTTTATTTATTAAATGAATATTCTATTTTTTCAATAACAATGCATAAAGTCGGATATATTTGATTGAAATCATGTTTATATAATCAAATGCATGCTGAATACATGTGTCACACTTTGGTGCAAGCTATTAGGATCATTGCAAAAATTACATTTATTTAATTTATTAAATGAAATTTCAATTCTTTCAATCACAGTGCATAAAGTCGAATTTATTTGATTGAAATCAAGTTTAAATGATTAAATGCATGCCCAAAACATGTGTCGCACTTAGGTGCAAGCTATTAGGAGCATTGCAAAAATTAAATTAATTTTATTTATTAAATGGAATTTCAATTTTTTCAATAACAATGCATAAAGTCAAATTTATTTGATTAAAATCGTATTTAAATGATCAAATCCATGCCTAAAACATGTGTCGCACTTAGGTGCAAGCCGTTAGGATCATTGCAAAAATTAAATTTATTTTATTTATTAAATGAAATTTCAATTTTTTCAATAACAATGCATAAAGTCAAATTTATTTGATTGAAAACAAGTTTAAAAAATCAAATGCATGCCGAAAACATGTGTCACACTTAGCTGCAAGCTGTTAGGATCATTGCAAAAATTAAATTTATTTTATTTATTAAATGGAATTTCAATTTTTTCATTAACAATGCATAAAGTCGAATTAATTTGATTGAAATCGTGTTTATATGATCAAATGCATGCTAAAAACATGTGCTACACTTAGGTGCAAGCCATAAGGATCATTGCAAAAATTAAATTTATTTTATTTATTAAATGAAATTTCAATTTTTTCAATAACAATGAATAAAGTCGAATTAATTTGATTGAAATCTTGTTTATATGTTCAAATGCATACTGAAAACATGTGTCGCACTTGGGTGCAAGCTATAAGGATCATTGCAAAAATTAAATTTATTTTATTTATTAAATGAAATTTCAATTTTTTCAAAAAGAATGCATCAAGTCGAATTAATTTTATTGCAATCATGTTTATATGATCAAATGCATGCCGAAAACATGTGTCGCACTTAGGTGCAAGCTATAAGGATCATTGCAAAAATTAAATTTATTTTATTTATTAAATGAAATTTCAATTTTTTCAATAACAATGAATAAAGTCGAATTAATTTGATGAAAATCGTGTTTATATGATCAAATTTATGCCAAAAACATGTGTCACACTTAGGTGCAAGCCATAAAGATCATTGCAAAAATTAAATTTATTTTATTTTTTAAATGAAATTTCAATTTTTTCAAAAACAATGCTTAAAGTCGAATTACTTTGATTGAAATCGTGTTTATATGATCAAATGCATGCCGAAAACATGTGTCACACTTAGGTGCAAGCCATAAGGATCATTGCAAAAATTAAATTTATTTTATTTATTAAATGAAATTTCAATTTTTTCAAAAACAATGCTTTAAGTCGAATTAATTTGTTTGAAATCGTGTTTATATGATCAAATGCATGCCAAAAACATGTGCCACACTTAGGTGCAAGCCATAAGGATCATTGCAAAAATTAAATTTATTTTATTTATTAAATAAAATTTCAATTTTTTCAATAACAATGAATAAAGTCGAATTAATTTGATTGAAATCTTGTTTATATGTTCAAATGCATACTGAAAACATGTGTCGCACTTAGGTGCAAGCTATAAGGATCATTGCAAAAATTAAATTTATTTTATTTATTAAATGAAATTTCAATTTTTTCAAAAAGAATGCATCAAGTCGAATTAATTTGATTGAAATCGTATTTATATGATCAAATGCATGCCGAAAACATGTGTCGCAGTTAGGTGCAAGCTATAAGGATCATTGCAAAAATTAAATTTATTTTATTTATTAAATGAAATTTCAATTTTTTCAATAACAATGAATAAAGTCGAATTAATTTGATGAAAATCGTGTTTATATGATCAAATTCATGCCGAAAACATGTGTCACACTTAGGTGCAAGCCATAAAGATCATTGCAAAAATTAACTTTATTTTATTTATTAAATGAAATTTCAATTTTTTCAAAAACAATGCTTAAAGTCGAATTACTTTGATTGAAATCGTGTTTATATGATCAAATGCATGCCGAAAACATGTGTCACACTTAGGTGCAAGCCATAAGGATCATTGCAAAAATTAAATTTATTTTATTTATTAAATGAAATTTCAATTTTTTCAATAACAATGAATAAAGTCGAATTAATTTAATTGAAATCGTGTTTATATGATCAAATGCATGCCATAAACATGTGTCGCACTTAGGTGCAATCTATAAGGATCATTGCAAAAATTAAATTTATTTTATTTATTAAATGAAATTTCAATTTTTTCAAAAACAATGCATCAAGTCGAATTACTTTGATTGAAATCGTGTTTATATGATCAAATGCATGCCGAAAACATGTGTCACACTTAGGTGCAAGCCATAAGGATCATTGCAAAAATTAAATTTATTTTATTTATTAAATGAAATTTCAATTTTTTCAATAACAATGAATAAAGTCGAATTAATTTGATTGAAATCGTATTTATATGATCAAATGCATGCCGAAAACATGTGTCGCACTTAGGTGCAAGCTATAGGGATTATTGCAAAAATTAAATTTATTTTATTTATTAAATGAAATTTCAATTTTTCCAGTAACAATGCATAAAGTCGAATTAATTTGATTGAAATCGTATTTATATGATCAAATGCATGCCGAAAACATGTGTCGCACTTGGGTGCAAGCTGTTAGGATCATTGCAAAAATTAAATTTATTTTATTTATTAACTGAAATTTTTATTTTTTCAATAACAATGCATACAGTCGGATATATTTGATTGAAATCGTGTTTATATGATCAAATGCATGCCGAAAACATGTGTCACACTTAGGTGCAAGATATTAGGATCATTGCAAAAATTAAATTTTTTTATTTATTAAATGAAATTTCAATTTTTTCAAAAACAATGATTTAAGTCGAATTATTTTGATTGAAATCGAGTTTATATGATCAATTGCATGCCGAAAACATGTGTCACACTTAGGTACAAGCCATAAGGATCATTGCAAAAATTAAATTTATTTTATTTATTAAATGAAATTTCAATTTTTTCAATAACAATGCATAAAGTCGAATTAATTTGATTGAAATCGTGTTTATATGATCAAATGCATGCCGAAAACATGTGTCGCACTTAGGTGCAAGCTATTAGGATCATTGCAAAAATTAAATTTATTTTATTTATTAAAAGGAATTTCAATTTTTTCAAAAACAATGCATAAAGTCGAAATAATTTAATTGAAATCGTGTTTATATGATCAAATGCATGCCGAAAACATGTGTCGCACTTAGGTGCAAGCTGTTAGGATCATTGCAAAAATTACATTTATTTTATTTATTAAATGAAATTTCAATTCTTTCAATCACAATGCATAAAGTCGAATTTATTTATTTGGAATCAAGTTTAAATGATCAAATGCATGCCTAAAACATGTGTCGCAACTAGGTGCAAGCTGTTAGGATCATTGCAAAAATTAAATTAATTTTATTTATTAAATGAATATTCTATTTTTTCAATAACAATGCATAAAGTCGGATATATTTGATTGAAATCATGTTTATATAATCAAATGCATGCTGAATACATGTGTCACACTTTGGTGCAAGCTATTAGGATCATTGCAAAAATTACATTTATTTAATTTATTAAATGAAATTTCAATTCTTTCAATCACAGTGCATAAAGTCGAATTTATTTGATTGAAATCAAGTTTAAATGATTAAATGCATGCCCAAAACATGTGTCGCACTTAGGTGCAAGCTATTAGGAGCATTGCAAAAATTAAATTAATTTTATTTATTAAATGGAATTTCAATTTTTTCAATAACAATGCATAAAGTCAAATTTATTTGATTAAAATCGTATTTAAATGATCAAATCCATGCCTAAAACATGTGTCGCACTTAGGTGCAAGCCGTTAGGATCATTGCAAAAATTAAATTTATTTTATTTATTAAATGAAATTTCAATTTTTTCAATAACAATGCATAAAGTCAAATTTATTTGATTGAAAACAAGTTTAAAAAATCAAATGCATGCCGAAAACATGTGTCACACTTAGCTGCAAGCTGTTAGGATCATTGCAAAAATTAAATTTATTTTATTTATTAAATGGAATTTCAATTTTTTCATTAACAATGCATAAAGTCGAATTAATTTGATTGAAATCGTGTTTATATGATCAAATGCATGCTAAAAACATGTGCTACACTTAGGTGCAAGCCATAAGGATCATTGCAAAAATTAAATTTATTTTATTTATTAAATGAAATTTCAATTTTTTCAATAACAATGAATAAAGTCGAATTAATTTGATTGAAATCTTGTTTATATGTTCAAATGCATACTGAAAACATGTGTCGCACTTGGGTGCAAGCTATAAGGATCATTGCAAAAATTAAATTTATTTTATTTATTAAATGAAATTTCAATTTTTTCAAAAAGAATGCATCAAGTCGAATTAATTTGATTGAAATCATGTTTATATGATCAAATGCATGCCGAAAACATGTGTCGCACTTAGGTGCAAGCTATAAGGATCATTGCAAAAATTAAATTTATTTTATTTATTAAATGAAATTTCAATTTTTTCAATAACAATGAATAAAGTCGAATTAATTTGATGAAAATCGTGTTTATATGATCAAATTCATGCCGAAAACATGTGTCACACTTAGGTGCAAGCCATAAAGATCATTGCAAAAATTAAATTTATTTTATTTATTAAATGAAATTTCAATTTTTTCAAAAACAATGCTTAAAGTCAATTACTTTGATTGAAATCGTGTTTATATGATCAAATGCATAAATGCATGCCGAAAACATGTGTCACACTTAGGTGCAAGCCATAAGGATCATTGCAAAAATTAAATTTATTTTATTTATTAAATGAAATTTCAATTTTTTCAATAACAATGAATAACGTCGAATTAATTTGATTGGAATCGTGTTTATATGATCAAATGCATGCCATAAAGATGTGTCGCACTTAGGTGCAATCTATAAGGATCATTGCAAAAATTAAATTTATTTTATTTATGAAATGAAATTTCAATTTTTTCAATAACAATGCATCAAGTTGAATTAATTTGATTGAAATCGTGTTTATATGATCAAATGCATGCCGAAAACATGTGTCGCACTTAGGTGCAAGCTATAGGGATTATTGCAAAAATTAAATTTATTTTATTTATTAAATGAAATTTCAATTTTTCCAGTAACAATGCATAAAGTCGAATTAATTTGATTGAAATCGTATTTATATGATCAAATGCATGCCGAAAACATGTGTCGCACTTGGGTGCAAGGTGTTAGGATCATTGCAAAAATTAAATTTATTTTATTTATTAACTGAAATTTTAATTTTTCAATAACAATGCATACAGTCGGATATATTTGATTGAAATCGTGTTTATATGATCAAATGCATGCCGAAAACATGTGTCACACTTAGGTGCAAGATATTAGGATCATTGCAAAAATTAAATTTTTTTATTTATTAAATGAAATTTCAATTTTTTCAAAAACAATGATTTAAGTCGAATTAATTTGATTGAAATCGTGTTTATATGATCAATTGCATGCCGAAAACGTGTGTCACACTTAGGTACAAGCCATAAGGATCATTGCAAAAATTAAATTTATTTTATTTATTAAATGAAATTTCAATTTTTCCAATAACAATGCATAAAGTCGAATTTATTTGATTGAAATCGTGTTTATATGATCAAAAGCATGCCGAATACATTTGTCGCACTTAGGTGCAAGCTGTTAGGATCATTGCAAAAATTAAATTTATTTTATTTATTAAATGAAATTTCAATTTTTTCAAAAACAATGCTTAAAGTCGAATTAATTTGATTGAAATCATGTTTATATGATCAAATGCCAGCCGAAAAAATGTGTCACACTTAGGTGCAAGATATTAGGATCATTGCAAAAATTAAATTTATTTTATTTATTAAATTAAATTTCAATTTTTTCAATAACAATACATAAAGTCGAATTAATTTGATTGAAATCGTGTTTATATGTTCAATTGCATGCCGAAAACATTTGTCGCACTTAGGTGCAAGCTATTAGGATCATTGCAAAAATTAAATTTATTTTATTTATTAAATGGAATTTCAATTTTTTCAATAACAATGCATAAAGTCGAATTTATTTGATTAAAATCGTATTTAAATGATCAAATTCATGCGTAAAACATGTGTTGCACTTAGGTACAAGCTGTTAGGATCATTGCAAAAATTAAATATTATTTTATTTATTAAATGAAATTTCAATTTTTTCAATAACAATACATAAAGTCAAATTAATTTGATTGAAATCGTGTTTATATGTTCAATTGCATGCCGAAAACATTTGTCGCACTTAGGTGCAAGCTATTAGGAGCATTGCAAAAATTAAATTAATTTTATTTATTAAATGGAATTTCAATTTTTTCAATAACAATGCATAAAGTCAAATTTATTTGATTGAAATCGTGTTTATATGATCAAAAGCATGCCTAAAACATGTGTCGCACTTAGGTGCAAGCCGTTAGGATCATTGCAAAAATTAAATTTATTTTATTTATTAAATGAAATTTCAATTTTTTCAATAACAATGCATAAAGTCAAATTTATTTGATTGAAAACAAGTTTAAAAAATCAAATGCATGCCGAAAACATGTGTCACACTTAGCTGCAAGCTGTTAGGATCATTGCAAAAATTAAATTTATTTTATTTATTAAATGGAATTTCAATTTTTTCATTAACAATGCATAAAGTCGAATTTATTTGATTAAAATCGTATTTAAATGATCAAATCCATGCCTAAAACATGTGTTGCACTTAGGTACAAGCTGTTAGGATCATTGCAAAAATTAAATTTATTTTATTTATTAAATGTAATTTCAATTTTTTCAAAAACAATGCTTAAAGTCGAATTAATTTGATTGAAATCGTGTTTACATGATCAAATGCATGCCGAAAACATGTGTCACACTTAGGTGCAAGCCATAAGGATCATTGCAAAAATTAAATTTATTTTATTTATTAAATGAAATTTCAATTTTTTCAATAACAATGAATAAAGTCGAATTAATTTGATTAAAATCGTGTTTATATGATCAAATGCATGCCGAAAACATGTGTCACACTTAGGTGCAAACCATAAGGATCATTGCAAAAATTAAATTTATTTTAATTATTAAATGAAATTTCAATTTTTTTAAAAACAATGCTTAAAGTCGAATTACTTTGATTGAAATCGTGTTTATATAATCAAATGCATGCCGAAAACATGTGTCACACTTAGGTGCAACCTATTAGGATCATTGCAAAAATTAAATTTATTTTATTTATTAAATGAAATTTCAATTTTTTCAATAACAATGAATAAAGTCGAATTAATTTGATTGAAATCTTGTTTATATGTTCAAATGCATACTGAAAACATGTGTCGCACTTAGGTGCAAGCTATAAGGATCATTGCAAAAATTAAATTTATTTTATTTATTAAATGAAATTTCAATTTTTTCAAAAAGAATGCATCAAGTCGAATTAATTTTATTGCAATCATGTTTATATGATCAAATGCATGCCGAAAACATGTGTCGCACTTAGGTGCAAGCTATAAGGATCATTGCAAAAATTAAATTTATTTTATTTATTAAATGAAATTTCAATTTTTTCAATAACAATGAATAAAGTCGAATTAATTTGATGAAAATCGTGTTTATATGATCAAATTTATGCCGAAAACATGTGTCACACTTAGGTGCAAGCCATAAAGATCATTGCAAAAATTAAATTTATTTTATTTTTTAAATGAAATTTCAATTTTTTCAAAAACAATGCTTAAAGTCGAATTGCTTTGATTGAAATCGTGTTTATATGATCAAATGCATGCCGAAAACATGTGTCACACTTAGGTGCAAGCCATAAGGATCATTGCAAAAATTAAATTTATTTTATTTATTAAATGAAATTTCAATTTTTTCAAAAACAATGCTTTAAGTCGAATTAATTTGTTTGAAATCGTGTTTATATGATCAAATGCATGCCAAAAACATGTGCCACACTTAGGTGCAAGCCATAAGGATCATTGCAAAAATTAAATTTATTTTAATTGATTGATGGTTGAGGCGTTAACTTCGTGATACATTTTGGAACTTTAAATAAAACAGTTTCTTTGTTAATATCATTTGTTAATATCATTAATATAACAATAAAGTGTGATATTAATAAATTTATTTTATTTATTAAATAAAATTTCAATTTTTTCAATAACAATGAATAAAGTCGAATTAATTTGATTGAAATCTTGTTTATATGTTCAAATGCATACTGATAACATGTGTCGCACTTAGGTGCAAGCTATAAGGATCATTGCAAAAATTAAATTTATTTTATTTATTAAATGAAATTTCAATTTTTTCAAAAAGAATGCATCAAGTCGAATTAATTTGATTGAAATCGTATTTATATGATCAAATGCATGCCGAAAACATGTGTCGCAGTTAGGTGCAAGCTATAAGGATCATTGCAAAAATTAAATTTATTTTATTTATTAAATGAAATTTCAATTTTTTCAATAACAATGAATAAAGTCGAATTAATTTGATGAAAATCGTGTTTATATGATCAAATTCATGCCGAAAACATGTGTCACACTTAGGTGCAAGCCATAAAGATCATTGCAAAAATTAAATTTATTTTATTTATTAAATGAAATTTCAATTTTTTCAAAAACAATGCTTAAAGTCGAATTACTTTGATTGAAATCGTGTTTATATGATCAAATGCATGCCGAAAACATGTGTCACACTTAGGTGCAAGCCATAAGGATCATTGCAAAAATTAAATTTATTTTATTTATTAAATGAAATTTCAATTTTTTCAATAACAATGAATAAAGTCGAATTAATTTAATTGAAATCGTGTTTATATGATCAAATGCATGCCATAAACATGTGTTGCACTTAGGTGCAATCTATAAGGATCATTGCAAAAATTAAATTTATTTTATTTATTAAATGAAATTTCAATTTTTTCAAAAACAATGCATCAAGTCGAATTACTTTGATTGAAATCGTGTTTATATGATCAAATGCATGCCGAAAACATGTGTCACACTTAGGTGCAAGCCATAAGGATCATTGCAAAAATTAAATTTATTTTATTTATTAAATGAAATTTCAATTTTTTCAATAACAATGAATAAAGTCGAATTAATTTGATTGAAATCGTATTTATATGATCAAATGCATGCCGAAAACATGTGTCGCACTTAGGTGCAAGCTATAGGGATTATTGCAAAAATTAAATTTATTTTATTTATTAAATGAAATTTCAATTTTTCCAGTAACAATGCATAAAGTCGAATTAATTTGATTGAAATCGTATTTATATGATCAAATGCATGCCGAAAACATGTGTCGCACTTGGGTGCAAGCTGTTAGGATCATTGCAAAAATTAAATTTATTTTATTTATTAACTGAAATTTTTATTTTTTCAATAACAATGCATACAGTCGGATATATTTGATTGAAATCGTGTTTATATGATCAAATGCATGCCGAAAACATGTGTCACACTTAGGTGCAAGATATTAGGATCATTGCAAAAATAAAATTTTTTTATTTATTAAATGAAATTTCAATTTTTTCAAAAACAATGATTTAAGTCGAATTATTTTGATTGAAATCGAGTTTATATGATCAATTGCATGCCGAAAACATGTGTCACACTTAGGTACAAGCCATAAGGATCATTGCAAAAATTAAATTTATTTTATTTATTAAATGAAATTTCAATTTTTTCAATAACAATGCATAAAGTCGAATTAATTTGATTGAAATCGTGTTTATATGATCAAATGCATGCCGAAAACATGTGTCGCACTTAGGTGCAAGCTATTAGGATCATTGCAAAAATTAAATTTATTTTATTTATTAAAAGGAATTTCAATTTTTTCAAAAACAATGCATAAAGTCGAAATAATTTAATTGAAATCGTGTTTATATGATCAAATGCATGCCGAAAACATGTGTCGCACTTAGGTGCAAGCTGTTAGGATCATTGCAAAAATTACATTTATTTTATTTATTAAATGAAATTTCAATTCTTTCAATCACAATGCATAAAGTCGAATTTATTTATTTGAAATCAAGTTTAAATGATCAAATGCATGCCTAAAACATGTGTCGCAACTAGGTGCAAGCTGTTAGGATCATTGCAAAAATTAAATTAATTTTATTTATTAAATGAATATTCTATTTTTTCAATAACAATGCATAAAGTCGGATATATTTGATTGAAATCATGTTTATATAATCAAATGCATGCTGAATACATGTGTCACACTTTGGTGCAAGCTATTAGGATCATTGCAAAAATTACATTTATTTAATTTATTAAATGAAATTTCAATTCTTTCAATCACAGTGCATAAAGTCGAATTTATTTGAATGAAATCAAGTTTAAATGATTAAATGCATGCCCAAAACATGTGTCGCACTTAGGTGCAAGCTATTAGGAGCATTGCAAAAATTAAATTAATTTTATTTATTAAATGGAATTTCAATTTTTTCAATAACAATGCATAAAGTCAAATTTATTTGATTAAAATCGTATTTAAATGATCAAATCCATGCCTAAAACATGTGTCGCACTTAGGTGCAAGCCGTTAGGATCATTGCAAAAATTAAATTTATTTTATTTATTAAATGAAATTTCAATTTTTTCAATAACAATGCATAAAGTCAAATTTATTTGATTGAAAACAAGTTTAAAAAATCAAATGCATGCCGAAAACATGTGTCACACTTAGCTGCAAGCTGTTAGGATCATTGCAAAAATTAAATTTATTTTATTTATTAAATGGAATTTCAATTTTTTCATTAACAATGCATAAAGTCGAATTAATTTGATTGAAATCGTGTTTATATGATCAAATGCATGCCAAAAACATGTGCCACACTTAGGTGCAAGCCATAAGGATCATTGCAAAAATTAAATTTATTTTATTTATTAAATGAAATTTCAATTTTTTCAATAACAATGAATAAAGTCGAATTAATTTGATTGAAATCTTGTTTATATGTTCAAATGCATACTGAAAACATGTGTCGCACTTGGGTGCAAGCTATAAGGATCATTGCAAAAATTAAATTTATTTTATTTATTAAATGAAATTTCAATTTTTTCAAAAAGAATGCATCAAGTCGAATTAATTTGATTGAAATCATGTTTATATGATCAAATGCATGCCGAAAACATGTGTCGCACTTAGGTGCAAGCTATAAGGATCATTGCAAAAATTAAATTTATTTTATTTATTAAATGAAATTTCAATTTTTTCAATAACAATGAATAAAGTCGAATTAATTTGATGAAAATCGTGTTTATATGATCAAATTCATGCCGAAAACATGTGTCACACTTAGGTGCAAGCCATAAAGATCATTGCAAAAATTAAATTTATTTTATTTATTAAATGAAATTTCAATTTTTTCAAAAACAATGCTTAAAGTCAAATTACTTTGATTGAAATCGTGTTTATATGATCAAATGCATAAATGCATGCCGAAAACATGTGTCACACTTAGGTGCAAGCCATAAGGATCATTGCAAAAATTAAATTTATTTTATTTATTAAATGAAATTTCAATTTTTTCAATAACAATGAATAACGTCGAATTAATTTGATTGGAATCGTGTTTATATGATCAAATGCATGCCATAAAGATGTGTCGCACTTAGGTGCAATCTATAAGGATCATTGCAAAAATTAAATTTATTTTATTTATTAAATGAAATTTCAATTTTTTCAATAACAATGCATCAAGTTGAATTAATTTGATTGAAATCGTGTTTATATGATCAAATGCATGCCGAAAACATGTGTCGCACTTAGGTGCAAGCTATAGGGATTATTGCAAAAATTAAATTTATTTTATTTATTAAATGAAATTTCAATTTTTCCAGTAACAATGCATAAAGTCGAATTAATTTGATTGAAATCGTATTTATATGATCAAATGCATGCCGAAAACATGTGTCGCACTTGGGTGCAAGATATTAGGATCATTGCAAAAATTAAATTTATTTTATTTATTAACTGAAATTTTAATTTTTCAATAACAATGCATACAGTCGGATATATTTGATTGAAATCGTGTTTATATGATCAAATGCATGCCGAAAACATGTGTCACACTTAGGTGCAAGATATTAGGATCATTGCAAAAATTAAATTTTTTTATTTATTAAATGAAATTTAAATTTTTTCAAAAACAATGATTTAAGTCGAATTAATTTGATTGAAATCGTGTTTATATGATCAATTGCATGCCGAAAACGTGTGTCACACTTAGGTACAAGCCATAAGGATCATTGCAAAAATTAAATTTATTTTATTTATTAAATGAAATTTCAATTTTTCCAATAACAATGCATAAAGTCGAATTTATTTGATTGAAATCGTGTTTATATGATCAAAAGCATGCCGAATACATTTGTCGCACTTAGGTGCAAGCTGTTAGGATCATTGCAAAAATTAAATTTATTTTATTTATTAAATGAAATTTCAATTTTTTCAAAAACAATGCTTAAAGTCGAATTAATTTGATTGAAATCATGTTTATATGATCAAATACCTGCCGAAAAAATGTGTCACACTTAGGTGCAAGATATTAGGATCATTGCAAAAATTAAATTTATTTTATTTATTAAATTAAATTTCAATTTTTTCAATAACAATACATAAAGTCGAATTAATTTGATTGAAATCGTGTTTATATGTTCAATTGCATGCCGAAAACATTTGTCGCACTTAGGTGCAAGCTATTAGGATCATTGCAAAAATTAAATTTATTTTATTTATTAAATGGAATTTCAATTTTTTCAATAACAATGCATAAAGTCGAATTTATTTGATTAAAATCGTATTTAAATGATCAAATTCATGCGTAAAACATGTGTTGCACTTAGGTACAAGCTGTTAGGATCATTGCAAAAATTAAATTTATTTTATTTATTAAACGAAATTTCTATTTTTTCAATAACAATGCATACAGTCGGATATATTTGATTGAAATCGTGTTTATATGATCAAATGCATGCCGAAAATATGTGTCACATTTAGGTGCAAGATATTAGGATCATTGCAAAAATTAAATTTATTTTATTTATTAAATGAAATTTCAATTTTTTCAAAACCAATGCATAAAGTCAAATTTATTTGATTGAAATCGTGTTTATATGATCAAAAGCATGCCGAATACATTTGTCGCACTTAGGTGCAAGCTGTTAGGATCATTGCAAAAATTAAATTTATTTTATTTATTAAATGTAATTTCAATTTTTTCAAAAACAATGCTTAAAGTCGAATTAATTTGATTGAAATCGTGTTTATATGATCAAATACCTGCAGAAAACATGTGTCGCACTTAGGTGCAAGCCATAAGGAACAATGCAAAAATTAAATTTATTTTATTTATTAAATGAAATTTCAATTTTTTCAATAACAATACATAAAGTCGAATTAATTTGATTGAAATCGTGTTTATATGTTTAATTGCATGCCGAAAACATTTGTCGCACTTAGGTGCAAGCTATTAGGATCATTGCAAAAATTAAATTTATTTTATTTATTAAATGGAATTTCAATTTTTTCAATAACAATGCATAAAGTCGAATTTATTTGATTAAAATCGTATTTAAATGATCAAATTCATGCGTAAAACATGTGTTGCACTTAGGTGCAAGCCGTTAGGATCATTGCAAAAATTAAATTTATTTTATTTATTAAATGAAATTTCAATTTTTTCAATAACAATACATAAAGTCAAATTAATTTGATTGAAATCGTGTTTATATGTTCAATTGCATGCCGAAAACATTTGTCGCACTTAGGTGCAAGCTATTAGGAGCATTGCAAAAATTAAATTAATTTTATTTATTAAATGGAATTTCAATTTTTTCAATAACAATGCATAAAGTCAAATTTATTTGATTGAAATCGTGTTTATATGATCAAAAGCATGCCTAAAACATGTGTCGCACTTAGGTGCAAGCCGTTAGGATCATTGCAAAAATTAAATTTATTTTATTTATTAAATGAAATTTCAATTTTTTCAATAACAATGCATAAAGTCAAATTTATTTGATTGAAAACAAGTTTAAAAAATCAAATGCATGCCGAAAACATGTGTCACACTTAGCTGCAAGCTGTTAGGATCATTGCAAAAATTAAATTTATTTTATTTATTAAATGGAATTTCAATTTTTTCATTAACAATGCATAAAGTCGAATTTATTTGATTAAAATCGTATTTAAATGATCAAATCCATGCCTAAAACATGTGTTGCACTTAGGTACAAGCTGTTAGGATCATTGCAAAAATTAAATTTATTTTATTTATTAAATGAAATTTCAATTTTTTCAATAACAATGCATAAAGTCGAATTTATTTGATTGAAATCGTGTTTATATGATCAAAAGCATGCCGAATACATTTGTCGCACTTAGGTGCAAGCTGTTAGGATCATTGCAAAAATTAAATTTATTTTATTTATTAAATTAAATTTAAATTTTTTCAAAAACAATGCTTAATGTCGAATTAATTTGATTGAAATCATGTTTATATGATCAAATACCTGCCGAAAAAATGTGTCACACTTAGGTGCAAGATATTAGGATCATTGCAAAAATTAAATTTATTTTATTTATTAAATTAAATTTCAATTTTTTCAATAACAATACATAAAGTCGAATTAATTTGATTGAAATCGTGTTTATATGTTCAATTGCATGCCGAAAACATTTGTCGCACTTAGGTGCAAGCTATTAGGAGCATTGCAAAAATTAAATTAATTTTATTTATTAAATGGAATTTCAATTTTTTCAATAACAATGCATAAAGTCAAATTAATTTGATCGAAATCGTGTTTATGTGATCAAATGCATGCCGAAAACATGTGTCACACTTAGCTGCAAGCTGTTAGGATCATTGCAAAAATTAAATTTATTTTATTTATTAAATGGAATTTCAATTTTTTCATTAACAATGCATAAAGTCGAATTTATTTGATTAAAATCGTATTTAAATGATCAAATCCATGCCTAAAACATGTGTTGCACTTAGGTACAAGCTGTTAGGATCATTGCAAAAATTAAATTTATTTTATTTATTAAATGTAATTTCAATTTTTTCAAAAACAATGCTTAAAGTCGAATTAATTTGATTGAAATCGTGTTTACATGATCAAATGCATGCCGAAAACATGTGTCACACTTAGGTGCAAGCCATAAGGATCATTGCAAAAATTAAATTTATTTTATTTATTAAATGAAATTTCAATTTTTTCAATAACAATGAATAAAGTCGAATTAATTTGATTAAAATCGTGTTTATATGATCAAATGCATGCCGAAAACATGTGTCACACTTAGGTGCAAACCATAAGGATCATTGCAAAAATTAAATTTATTTTAATTATTAAATGAAATTTCAATTTTTTTAAAAACAATGCTTAAAGTCGAATTACTTTGATTGAAATCGTGTTTATATAATCAAATGCATGCCGAAAACATGTGTCACACTTAGGTGCAACCTATTAGGATCATTGCAAAAATTAAATTTATTTTATTTATTAAATGGAATTTCAATTTTTTCATTAACAATGCATAAAGTCGAATTTATTTGATTAAAATCGTATTTAAATGATCAAATCCATGCCTAAAACATGTGTTGCACTTAGGTACAAGCTGTTAGGATCATTGCAAAAATTAAATTTATTTTATTTATTAAATGAAATTTCAATTTTTTCAATAACAATGCATAAAGTCGAATTTATTTGATTGAAATCGTGTTTATATGATCAAAAGCATGCCGAATACATTTGTCGCACTTAGGTGCAAGCTGTTAGGATCATTGCAAAAATTAAATTTATTTTATTTATTAAATTAAATTTAAATTTTTTCAAAAACAATGCTTAATGTCGAATTATTTTGATTGAAATCATGTTTATATGATCAAATACCTGCCGAAAAAATGTGTCACACTTAGGTGCAAGATATTAGGATCATTGCAAAAATTAAATTTATTTTATTTATTAAATTAAATTTCAATTTTTTCAATAACAATACATAAAGTCGAATTAATTTGATTGAAATCGTGTTTATATGTTTAATTGCATGCCGAAAACATTTGTCGCACTCCGGTGCAAGCTGTTAGGATCATTGCAAAAATTAAATTTATTTTATTTATTAAATTAAATTTCAATTTTTTCAATAACAATACATAAAGTAGAATTAATTTGATTGAAATCGTGTTTATATGTTCAATTGCATGCTGAAAACATTTGTCGCACTTAGGTGCAAGCTTTTAGGATCATTGCAAAAATTAAATTTATTTTATTTATTAAATGAAATTTCAATTTTTTCAATTACAATGCATAAAGTCAAATTAATTTGATTGAAATCGTGTTTATATGATTAAATGCATGCCGAAAACATGTGTCGCACTTAGGTGCAAGTTGTTAGGATCATTGCAAAAATTATTTTTTTTTATTTATTAAATGAAATTTCAATTTTTTCAATAACAATGCATAAAGTCGGATATATTTGATTAAAAACGTGTTTATATGATTAAATGCATGCCGAAAACATGTGTCGCACTTAGGTGCAAGCTATAAGGATCATTGCAAAAATTAAATTTATTTTATTTATTAAATGAAATTTCAATTCTTTCAATCACAATGCATAAAGTCTAATTTATTTGATTGAAATCAAGTTCAAATGATTAAATGCATGCCCAAAACATGTGTCGCACTTAGGTGCAAGCTGTTAGGATCATTGCAAAAATTAAATTTATTTTATTTATTAAATGAAATTTCAATTTTTTCTATAACAATGCATACAGTAGGATATATTTGATTGAAATCGTGTTTATATGATCAAATGCATGCCGAAAACATGTATCACACTTAGGTGCAAGATATTAGGATCATTGCAAAAATTAAATTTTTTTATTTATTAATTGAAATTTCAATTTTTTCAAAAACAATGCTTTAAGTCGAATTAATTTGATTGAAATCGTGTTTATATGATCAAATGCATGCCAAAAACATGTGCTAAGGTGCAAGCCATAAGGATCATTGCAAAAATTAAATTTATTTAATTTATTAAATAAAATTTCAATTTTTTCAATAACAATGCATAAAGTCGAATTAATTTGATTAAAATCGTGTTTATATGATCAAATGCATGCCGAAAACATGTGTCGCACTTAGGTGGAAGCCATAAGGATCATTGCAAAAATTAAATTTATTTTATTCAATAAATGAAATTTCAATTTTTTCAATAACAATGCATAAAGTCGAATTAATTTGATTGAAATCGTGTTTATATGATCAAATGCATGCCGAAAACATGTGTCGCACTTAGGTGCAAGCTATAAGGATCATTGCAAAAATTAAATTTATTTTATTTATTAAATGAAATTTCAATTTTTTCAAAAGCAATGCCTAAAGTCGAATTTATTTAATTAAAATCAAGTTTAAATGATCAAATTCATGCCTAAAACATGTGTTGCACTTAGGTACAAGCTGTTAGGATCATTGCAAAAATTAAATTTATTTTATTTATTAAACGAAATTTCTATTTTTTCAATAACAATGCATACAGTCGGATATATTTGATTGAAATCGTGTTTATATGATCAAATGCATGCCGAAAACATGTGTCACACTTAGGTGCAAGATATTAGGATCATTGCAAAAATTAAATTTTTTTATTTATTAAATGAAATTTCAATTTTTTCAAAAACAATGCTTTAAGTCGAATTAATTTGATTGAAATCGTGTTTATATGATCAAATGCATGCCAAAAACATGTGCCACACTTGGGTGCAAGCCATAAGGATCATTGCAAAAATTAAATTTATTTAATTTATTAAATAAAATTTCAATTTTTTCAATAACAATGCATACAGTCGAATTAATTTGAATAAAATCGTGTTTATATGATCAAATGCATGCCGAAAACATGTGTCGCACTTAGGTGGAAGCTATAAGGATCATTGCAAAAATTAAATTTATTTTATTTATTAAATGAAATTTAAATTTTTTCAATAACAATACATAAAGTCGAATTAATTTGATTGAAATCGTGTTTATATGTTCAATTGCATGCCAAAAACATTTGTCGCACTTAGGTGCAAGCTATTAGGATCATTGCAAAAATTAAATTTATTTTATTTATTAAATGGAATTTCAATTTTTTTAATAACAATGCATAAAGTCGAATTTATTTAATTAAAATCGTATTTAAATGATCAAATTCATGCCTATGACATGTGTTGCACTTAGGTACAAGCTGTTAGGATCATTGCAAAAATTAAATTTATTTTATTTATTAAACGAAATTTCTATTTTTTCAATAACAATGCATACAGTCGGATATATTTGATTGAAATCGTGTTTATATGATCAAATGCATGCCGAAAACATGTGTCACACTTAGGTGCAAGATATTAGGATCATTGCAAAAATTAAATTTATTTTATTTATTAAATGAAATTTAGATTTTTTCAATAACAATGCATAAAGGCGAATTTATTTGATTAAAATCGTGTTTATATGATCAAAAGCATGCCGAAAACTTGTGTCGCACTTAGGTGCAAGCTGTTAGGATCATTTCAAAAATTAAATTTATTTTATTTATTAAATGAAATTTCAATTTTTTCAAAAACAATGCTTAAAGTCGAATTAATTTGATTGAAATCGTGTTTATATGATCAAATGCATGCCAAAAACATGTGTCACACTTAGGTGCAAGCCATTAGGATCATTGCAAAAATTAAATTTATTTTATTTATTAAATGAAATTTCAATTTTTTCAATAACAATGCATAAAGTAGTATTAATTTGATTGAAATCGTGTTTAAATGATCAAATTCATGCCAAAATCATGTGTCGCACTTAGGTGCAAGCTGTTAGGATCATTGGAAAAATTAAATTAATTTTATTTATTAAATGAAATTTCTATTTTTTCAATAACAATGCATAAAGTCGAATTTATTTAATTGAAATCAAGTTTAAAAAATCAAATGCATGCCGAAAACATGTGTCACACTTAGGTGCAAGCTGTTAGGATCATTGCAAAAATTAAATTTATTTTATTTATTAAATGAAATTTCAATTTTTTCAATAACAATGCATAAAGTCGAATTAATTTGATTGAAATCGTGTTTATATGATCAAATGCATGCCAAAAACATTTGTCGCACTTAGGTGCAAGCTGTTAGGATCATTGCAAAAATTAAATTTATTTTATTTATTAAATGAAATTTCAATTTTTTCAAAAACAATGCTTAAAGTCGAATTAATTTGATTGAAATCGTGTTTATATGATCAAATGCATGCCAAAAACATGTGTCACACTTAGGTGCAAGCCATTAGGATCATTGCAAAAATTAAATTTATTTTATTTATTAAATGAAATTTCAATTTTTTCAATAACAATGCATAAAGTTGAAATAATTTGATTGAAATGGTGTTTAAATCATCAAATGCATACCGAAATCATGTGTCGCACTTAGGTGCAAACTGTTAGGATCATTGCAAAAATTAAATTTATTTTATTTATTAAATGAAATTTCAATTTTTTCAAAAACAATGCTTAAAGTCGAATTAATTTGATTGAAATCGTGTTTATATGATCAAATGCATGCCAAAAACAAGTGTCACACTTAGGTGCAAGCCATTAGGATCATTGCAAAAATTAAATTTATTTTATTTATTAAATGAAATTTCAATTTTTTCAATAACAATGCATAAAGTTGTATTAAATTGATTGAAATCGTGTTTAAATGATCAAATTCATGCCGAAATCATGTGTCGCACTTAGGTGCAAGCTGTTAGGATCATTGGAAAAATTAAATTTATTTTATTTATTAAATGAAATTTCTATTTTTTCAATAACAATGCATAAAGTCGAATTTATTTAATTGAAATCAAGTTTAAAAAATCAAATGCATTCCGAAAACATATGTCACACTTAGGTGCAAGCTGTTAGGATCATTGCAAAAATTAAATTTATTTTATTTATTAAATGAAATTTTAATTTTTTCAATAACAATGCATAAAGTCAAATTAAATTGATTGAAATCGTGTTTATATGATCAAATGCATGCCAAAAACATTTGTCGCACTTAGGTGCAAGCTGTTAGGATCATTGCAAAAATTAAATTTATTTTATTTATTAAATGAAATTTCAATTTTTTCAAAAACAATGCTTAAAGTCGAATTAATTTGATTTAAATCGTGTTTATATGATCAAATGCATGCCAAAAACATGTGTCACACTTAGGTGCAAGCCATTAGGATCATTGCAAAAATTAAATTTATTTTATTTATTAAATGAAATTTCAATTTTTTCAATAACAATGCTTAAAGTCGAATTAATTTGATTGAAATCGTGTTAACATGATCAAATGCATACCGAAATCATGTGTCGCACTTAGGTGCAAACTGTTAGGATCATTGCAAAAATTAAATTTATTTTATTCATTAAATGAAATTTCAATTTTTTCAAAAACAATGCTTAAAGTCGAATTAATTTGATTGAAATCGTGTTTATATGATCAAATGCATGCCAAAAACATGTGTCACACTTAGGTGCAAGCCATTAGGATCATTGCAAAAATTAAATTTATTTTATTTATTAAATGAAATTTCAATTTTTTCAATAACAATGCATAAAGTTGAATTAATTTGATTGAAATCATGTTAACATGATCAAATGCATACCGAAATCATGTGTCGCACTTAGGTGCAAACTGTTAGGATCATTGCAAAAATTAAATTTATTTTATTTATTAAATGAAATTTCATTTTTTTCAAAAACAATGCTTAAAGTCGAATTAATTTGATTGAAATCGTGTTTATATGATCAAATGCATGCCAAAAACATGTGTCACACTTAGGTGCAAGCCATTAGGATCATTGCAAAAATTAAATTTATTTTATTTATTAAATGAAATTTCAATTTTTGTTCAATAACAATGCATAAAGTTGAAATAATTTAATTGAAATCGTGTTTATATGATCAAATGCATGCCGAAAACATGTGTCGCACTTAGGTGCAAGCTGTTAGGATCATTGCAAAAATTACTTTTTGTTTATTTATTAAATGAAATTTCAATTCTTTCAATCACAATGCATAAAGTCGAATTTATTTATTTGAAATCAAGTTTAAATGATCAAATGCATGCCTAAAACATGTGTCGCACTTAGGTGCAAGCTGTTAGGATCATTTCAAAAATTAAATTTATTTTATTTATTAAATGAAATTTCAATTTTTTCAAAAACAATGCTTAAAGTCGAATTAATTTGATTGAAATCGTGTTTATATGATCAAATGCATGCCAAAAACATGTGTCACACTTAGGTGCAAGCCATTAGGATCATTGCAAAAATTAAATTTATTTTATTTATTAAATGAAATTTCAATTTTTTCAATAACAATGCATAAAGTAGTATTAATTTGATTGAAATCGTGTTTAAATGATCAAATTCATGCCAAAATCATGTGTCGCACTTAGGTGCAAGCTGTTAGGATCATTGGAAAAATTAAATTTATTTTATTTATTAAATGAAATTTCTATTTTTTCAATAACAATGCATAAAGTCGAATTTATTTAATTGAAATCAAGTTTAAAAAATCAAATGCATGCCGAAAACATGTGTCACACTTAGGTGCAAGCTGTTAGGATCATTGCAAAAATTAAATTTATTTTATTTATTAAATGAAATTTCAATTTTTTCAATAACAATGCATAAAGTCGAATTAATTTGATTGAAATCGTGTTTATATGATCAAATGCATGCCAAAAACATTTGTCGCACTTAGGTGCAAGCTGTTAGGATCATTGCAAAAATTAAATTTATTTTATTTATTAAATGAAATTTCAATTTTTTCAAAAACAATGCTTAAAGTCGAATTAATTTGATTGAAATCGTGTTTATATGATCAAATGCATGCCAAAAACATGTGTCACACTTAGGTGCAAGCCATTAGGATCATTGCAAAAATTAAATTTATTTTATTTATTAAATGAAATTTCAATTTTTTCAATAACAATGCATAAAGTTGAAATAATTTGATTGAAATGGTGTTTAAATCATCAAATGCATACCGAAATCATGTGTCGCACTTAGGTGCAAACTGTTAGGATCATTGCAAAAATTAAATTTATTTTATTTATTAAATGAAATTTCAATTTTTTCAAAAACAATGCTTAAAGTCGAATTAATTTGATTGAAATCGTGTTTATATGATCAAATGCATGCCAAAAACAAGTGTCACACTTAGGTGCAAGCCATAAGGATCATTGCAAAAATTAAATTTATTTTATTTATTAAATGAAATTTCAATTTTTTCAATAACAATGCATAAAGTTGTATTAAATTGATTGAAATCGTGTTTAAATGATCAAATTCATGCCGAAATCATGTGTCGCACTTAGGTGCAAGCTGTTAGGATCATTGGAAAAATTAAATTTATTTTATTTATTAAATGAAATTTCTATTTTTTCAATAACAATGAATAAAGTCGAATTTATTTAATTGAAATCAAGTTTAAAAAATCAAATGCATGCCGAAAACATATGTCACACTTAGGTGCAAGCTGTTAGGATCATTGCAAAAATTAAATTTATGTTATTTATTAAATGAAATTTTAATTTTTTCAATAACAATGCATAAAGTCAAATTAAATTGATTGAAATCGTGTTTATATGATCAAATGCATGCCAAAAACATTTGTCGCACTTAGGTGCAAGCTGTTAGGATCATTGCAAAAATTAAATTTATTTTATTTATTAAATGAAATTTCAATTTTTTCAAAAACAATGCTTAAAGTCGAATTAATTTGATTTAAATCGTGTTTATATGATCAAATGCATGCCAAAAACATGTGTCACACTTAGGTGCAAGCCATTAGGATCATTGCAAAAATTAAATTTATTTTATTTATTAAATGAAATTTCAATTTTTTCAATAACAATGCTTAAAGTCGAATTAATTTGATTGAAATCGTGTTAACATGATCAAATGCATACCGAAATCATGTGTCGCACTTAGGTGCAAACTGTTAGGATCATTGCAAAAATTAAATTTATTTTATTTATTAAATGAAATTTCAATTTTTTCAAAAACAATGCTTAAAGTCGAATTAATTTGATTGAAATCGTGTTTATATGATCAAATGCATGCCAAAAACATGTGTCACACTTAGGTGCAAGCCATTAGGATCATTGCAAAAATTAAATTTATTTTATTTATTAAATGAAATTTCAATTTTTTCAATAACAATGCATAAAGTTGAATTAATTTGATTGAAATCATGTTAACATGATCAAATGCATACCGAAATCATGTGTCGCACTTAGGTGCAAACTGTTAGGATCATTGCAAAAATTAAATTTATTTTATTTATTAAATGAAATTTCATTTTTTTCAAAAACAATGCTTAAAGTCGAATTAATTTGATTGAAATCGTGTTTATATGATCAAATGCATGCCAAAAACATGTGTCACACTTAGGTGCAAGCCATTAGGATCATTGCAAAAATTAAATTTATTTTATTTATTAAATGAAATTTCAATTTTTGTTCAATAACAATGCATAAAGTTGAAATAATTTAATTGAAATCGTGTTTATATGATCAAATGCATGCCGAAAACATGTGTCGCACTTAGGTGCAAGCTGTTAGGATCATTGCAAAAATTACTTTTTGTTTATTTATTAAATGAAATTTCAATTCTTTCAATCACAATGCATAAAGTCGAATTTATTTATTTGAAATCAAGTTTAAATGATCAAATGCATGCCTAAAACATGTGTCGCACTTAGGTGCAAGCTGTTAGGATCATTGCAAAAATTAAATTAATTTTATTTATTAAATGAATATTCTATTTTTTCAATAACAATGCATAAAGTCGGATATATTTGACTGAAATCGTGTTTATATAATCAAATGCATGCTGAATACATGTGTCACACTTTGGTGCAAGCTATTAGGATCATTGCAAAAATTACATTTATTTTATTTATTTCAATTCTTTCAATCACAGTGCATAAAGTCGAATTTATTTGATAGAAATCAAGTTTAAATGATTAAATGCATGCCCAAAACATTTGTCGCACTTTGGTGCAAGCTATTAGGAGCATTGCAAAAATTAAATTAATTTTATTTATTAAATGCAATTTCAATTTTTTCAATAACAATGCATAAAGTCAAATTTATTTGATTAAAATCGTATTTAAATGATCAAATCCATGCCTAAAACATGTGTCGCACTTAGGTGCAAGCCGTTAGGATCATTGCAAAAATTAAATTTATTTTATTTATTAAATGAAATTTCAATTTTTTCAATAACAATGCATAAAGTCAAATTTATTTGATTTAAAAAAAGTTTAAAAAATCAAATGCATGCCGAAAACATGTGTCACACTTAGCTGCAAGCTGTTAGGATCATTGCAAAAATTAAATTTATTTTATTTATTAAATGGAATTTCAATTTTTTCATTAACAATGCATAAAGTCGAATTTATTTGATTAAAATCGTATTTAAATGATCAAATCCATGCCTAAAACATGTGTTGCACTTAGGTACAAGCTGTTAGGATCATTGCAAAAATTAAATTTATTTTATTTATTAAATGAAATTTCAATTTTTTCAATAACAATGCATAAAGTCGAATTTATTTGATTGAAATCGTGTTTATATGATCAAAAGCATGCCGAATACATTTGTCGCACTTAGGTGCAAGCTGTTAGGATCATTGCAAAAATTAAATTTATTTTATTTATTAAATGAAATTTCAATTTTTTCAAAAACAATGCTTAAAGTCGAATTAATTTGATTGAAATCATGTTTATATGATCAAATACCTGCCGAAAAAATGTGTCACACTTAGGTGCAAGATATTAGGATCATTGCAAAAATTAAATTTATTTTATTTATTAAATTAAATTTCAATTTTTTCAATAACAATACATAAAGTCGAATTAATTTGATTGAAATCGTGTTTATATGTTCAATTGCATGCCGAAAACATTTGTCGCACTTAGGTGCAAGCTATTAGGATCATTGCAAAAATTAAATTTATTTTATTTATTAAATGGAATTTCAATTTTTTCAATAACAATGCATAAAGTCGAATTTATTTGATTAAAATCGTATTTAAATGATCAAATTCATGCGTAAAACATGTGTTGCACTTAGGTACAAGCTGTTAGGATCATTGCAAAAATTAAATTTATTTTATTTATTAAACGAAATTTCTATTTTTTCAATAACAATGCATACAGTCGGATATATTTGATTGAAATCGTGTTTATATGATCAAATGCATGCCGAAAACATGTGTCACATTTAGGTGCAAGATATTAGGATCATTGCAAAAATTAAATTTATTTTATTTATTAAATGAAATTTCAATTTTTTCAAAACCAATGCATAAAGTCACATTTATTTGATTGAAATCGTGTTTATATGATCAAATGCATGCCGAAAACATGTGTCACATTTAGGTGCAAGATATTAGGATCATTGCAAAAATTAAATTTATTTTATTTATTAAATGAAATTTCAATTTTTTCAAAAACAATGCATAAAGTCGAAATAATTTGATTGAAATCGTGTTTATATGATCAAATACCTGCAGAAAACATGTGTCGCACTTAGGTGCAAGCCATAAGGAACATTGCAAAAATTAAATTTATTTTATTTATTAAATGAAATTTCAATTTTTTCAATAACAATACATAAAGTCGAATTAATTTGATTGAAATCGTGTTTATATGTTTAATTGCATGCCGAAAACATTTGTCGCACTTAGGTGCAAGCTATTAGGATCATTGCAAAAATTAAATTTATTTTATTTATTAAATGGAATTTCAATTTTTTCAATAACAATGCATAAAGTCGAATTTATTTGATTAAAATCGTATTTAAATGATCAAATTCATGCGTAAAACATGTGTTGCACTTAGGTACAAGCTGTTAGGATCATTGCAAAAATTAAATTTATTTTATTTATTAAATGAAATTTCAATTTTTTCAATAACAATACATAAAGTCGAATTAATTTGATTGAAATCGTGTTTATGTGTTAAATTGCATGCCGAAAACATTTGTCGCACTTAGGTGCTAGCTATTAGGAGCATTGCAAAAATTAAATTAATTTTATTTATTAAATGGAATTTCAATTTTTTCAATAACAATGCATAAAGTCAAATTTATTTGATTGAAATCGTGTTTATATGATCAAAAGCATGCCTAAAACATGTGTCGCACTTAGGTGCAAGCCGTTAGGATCATTGCAAAAATTAAATTTATTTTATTTATTAAATGAAATTTCAATTTTTTCAATAACAATGCATAAAGTCAAATTTATTTGATTGAAAACAAGTTTAAAAAATCAAATGCATGCCGAAAACATGTGTCACACTTAGCTGCAAGCTGTTAGGATCATTGCAAAAATTAAATTTATTTTATTTATTAAATGGAATTTCAATTTTTTCATTAACAATGCATAAAGTCGAAATTATTTGATTAAAATCGTATTTAAATGATCAAATCCATGCCTAAAACATGTGTTGCACTTAGGTACAAGCTGTTAGGATCATTGCAAAAATTAAATTTATTTTATTTATTAAATGAAATTTCAATTTTTTCAATAACAATGCATAAAGTCGAATTTATTTGATTGAAATCGTGTTTATATGATCAAAAGCATGCCGAATACATTTGTCGCACTTAGGTGCAAGCTGTTAGGATCATTGCAAAAATTAAATTTATTTTATTTATTAAATGAAATTTCAATTTTTTCAAAAACAATGCTTAAAGTCGAATTAATTTGATTGAAATCATGTTTATATGATCAAATACCTGCCGAAAAAATGTGTCACACTTAGGTGCAAGATATTAGGATCATTGCAAAAATTAAATTTATTTTATTTATTAAATTAAATTTCAATTTTTTCAATAACAATACATAAAGTCGAATTAATTTGATTGAAATCGTGTTTATATGTTCAATTGCATGCCGAAAACATTTGTCGCACTTAGGTGCAAGATATTAGGATCATTGCAAAAATTAAATTTATTTTATTTATTAAATGGAATTTCAATTTTTTCAATAACAATGCATAAAGTCGAATTTATTTGATTAAAATCGTATTTAAATGATCAAATTCATGCGTAAAACATGTGTTGCACTTAGGTACAAGCTGTTAGGATCATTGCAAAAATTAAATTTATTTTATTTATTAAACGAAATTTCTATTTTTTCAATAACAATGCATACAGTCGGATATATTTGATTGAAATCGTGTTTATATGATCAAATGCATGCCGAAAACATGTGTCACATTTAGGTGCAAGATATTAGGATCATTGCAAAAATTAAATTTATTTTATTTATTAAATGAAATTTCAATTTTTTCAAAACCAATGCATAAAGTCAAATTTATTTGATTGAAATCGTGTTTATATGATCAAATGCATGCCGAAAACATGTGTCACATTTAGGTGCAAGATATTAGGATCATTGCAAAAATTAAATTTATTTTATTTATTAAATGAAATTTCAATTTTTTCAAAAACAATGCATAAAGTCGAAATAATTTGATTGAAATCGTGTTTATATGATCAAATACCTGCAGAAAACATGTGTCGCACTTAGGTGCAAGCTATAAGGAACATTGCAAAAATTAAATTTATTTTATTTATTAAATGAAATTTCAATTTTTTCAATAACAATACATAAAGTCGAATTAATTTGATTGAAATCGTGTTTATATGTTTAATTGCATGCCGAAAACATTTGTCGCACTTAGGTGCAAGCTATTAGGATCATTGCAAAAATTAATCTTATTTTATTTATTAAATGGAATTTAAATTTTTTCAATAACAATGCATAAAGTCGAATTTATTTGATTAAAATCGTATTTAAATGATCAAATTCATGCGTAAAACATGTGTTGCACTTAGGTACAAGCTGTTAGGATCATTGCAAAAATTAAATTTATTTTATTTATTAAATGAAATTTCAATTTTTTCAATAACAATACATAAAGTCGAATTAATTTGATTGAAATCGTGTTTATATGTTCAATTGCATGCCGAAAACATTTGTCGCACTTAGGTGCAAGCTATTAGGAGCATTGCAAAAATTAAATTAATTTTATTTATTAAATGGAATTTCAATTTTTTCAATAACAATGCATAAAGTCAAATTTATTTGATTGAAATCGTGTTTATATGATCAAAAGCATGCCTAAAACATGTGTCGCACTTAGGTGCAAGCCGTTAGGATCATTGCAAAAATTAAATTTATTTTATTTATTAAATGAAATTTCAATTTTTTCATTAACAATGCATAAAGTCGAATTTATTTGATTAAAATCGTATTTAAATGATCAAATCCATGCCTAAAACATGTGTTGCACTTAGGTACAAGCTGTTAGGATCATTGCAAAAATTAAATTTATTTTATTTATTAAATGAAATTTCAATTTTTTCAATAACAATGCATAAAGTCGAATTTATTTGATTGAAATCGTGTTTATATGATCAAAAGGATGCCGAATACATTTGTCGCACTTAGGTGCAAGCTGTTAGGATCATTGCAAAAATTAAATTTATTTTATTTATTAAATGAAATTTCAATTTTTTCAAAAACAATGCTTAAAGTCGAGCTAATTTGATTGAAATCATGTTTATATGATCAAATACCTGCCGAAAAAATGTGTCACACTTAGGTGCAAGATATTAGGATCATTGCAAAAATTAAATTTATTTTATTTATTAAATTAAATTTCAATTTTTTCAATAACAATACATAAAGTCGAATTAATTTGATTGAAATCGTGTTTATATGTTCAATTGCATGCCGAAAACATTTGTCGCACTTAGGTGCAAGCTATTAGGATCATTGCAAAAATTTAATTTATTTTATTTATTAAATGGAATTTCAATTTTTTCAATAACAATGCATAAAGTCGAATTTATTTGATTAAAATCGTATTTAAATGATTAAATTCATGCGTAAAACATGTGTTGCACTTAGGTACAAGCTGTTAGGATCATTGCAAAAATTAAATTTATTTTATTTATTAAACGAAATTTCAATTTTTTTAATAACAATGCATACAGTCGGATATATTTGATTGAAATCGTGTTTATATGATCAAATGCATGCCGAAAACATGTGTCACATTTAGGTGCAAGATATTAGGATCATTGCAAAAATTAAATTTATTTTATTTATTAAATGAAATTTCAATTTTTTCAATAACAATGCATAAAGTCAAATTTATTTGATTGAAATCGTGTTTATATGATCAAAAGCATGCCGAAAACATTTGTCGCACTTAGGTGCAAGCTGTTAGGATCATTGCAAAAATTAAATTTATTTTATTTATTAAATGTAATTTCAATTTTTTCAAAAACAATGCTTAAAGTCGAATTAATTTGATTGAAATCGTGTTTATATGATCAAATACCTGCCGAAAACATGTGTCGCACTTAGGTGCAAGCCATAAGGATCATTGCAAAAATTAAATTTATTTTATTTATTAAATGAAATATCAATTTTTTCAATAACAATACATAAAGTCGAATTAATTTGATTGAAATCGTGTTTATATGTTCCATTGCATGCCGAAAACATTTGTCGCACTTAGGTGCAAGCTGTTAGGATCATTGCAAAAATTAAATTTATTTTATTTATTAAATGTAATTTCAATTTTTTCAAAAACAATGCTTTAAGTCGAATTAATTTGATTGAAATCGTGTTTATATGATCAAATACCTGCCGAAAACATGTGTCGCACTTAGGTGCAAGCAATAAGGATCATTGCAAAAATTAAATTTATTTTATTTATTAAATTAAATTTCAATTTTTTCAATAACAATACATAAAGTCGAATTAATTTGATTGAAATCGTGTTTATATGTTTAATTGCATGCCGAAAACATTTGTCGCACTTAGGTGCAAGCTGTTAGGATCATTGCAAAAATTAAATTTATTTTATTTATTAAATGTAATTTCAATTTTTTTAAAAACAATGCTTAAAGTCGAATTAATTTGATTGAAATCGTGTTTATATGATCAAATGCATGCCGAAAACATGTGTCACACTTAGGTGCAAGCCATAAGGATCATTGCAAAAATTAAATTTATTTTATTTATTAAATGAAATTTCAATTTTTTCAATAACAATGAATAAAGTCGAATTAATTTGATTAAAATCGTGTTTATATGATCAAATGCATGCCGAAAACATGTGTCACACTTAGGTGCAAACCATAAGGATCATTGCAAAAATTAAATTTATTTTAATTATTAAATGAAATTTCAATTTTTTTAAAAACAATGCTTAAAGTCGAATTACTTTGATTGAAATCGTGTTTATATAATCAAATGCATGCCGAAAACATGTGTCACACTTAGGTGCAACCTATTAGGATCATTGCAAAAATTACATTTATTTTATTTATTAAATGAAATTTCAATTTTTTCAAAAACAATGCTTACAGTCGAATTAATTTGATTGAAATCGTGTTTATATAAATTAATGCATGCCGAAAACTCGTGTCACACTTAGGTGCAAGCCATTAGGATCATTGCAAAAATTAAATTTATTTTATTTATTAAATGAAATTTCAATTTTTTCAATAACAATGCATAAAGTCGAATTAATTTGATTGAAATCGTGTTTATATGTTCAATTGCATGCTGAAAACATTTGTCGCACTTAGGTGCAAGCTTTTAGGATCATTGCAAAAATTAAATTTATTTTATTTATTAAATGAAATTTCAATTTTTTCAATTACAATGCATAAAGTCGAATTAATTTGATTGAAATCGTGTTTATATGATTAAATGCATGCCGAAAACATGTGTCGCACTTAGGTGCAAGCTGTTAGGATCATTGCAAAAATTATTTTTTTTATTTATTAAATGAAATTTCAATTTTTTCAATAACAATGCATAAAGTCGGATATATTTGATTAAAAACGTGTTTATATGATTAAATGCATGCCGAAAACATGTGTCGCACTTAGGTGCAAGCTATAAGGATCATTGCAAAAATTAAATTTATTTTATTTATTAAATGAAATTTCAATTCTTTCAATCACAATGCATAAAGTCTAATTTATTTGATTGAAATCAAGTTCAAATGATTAAATGCATGCCCAAAACATGTGTCGCACTTAGGTGCAAGCTGTTAGGATCATTGCAAAAATTAAATTTATTTTATTTATTAAATGAAATTTCAATTTTTTCTATAACAATGCATACAGTAGGATATATTTGATTGAAATCGTGTTTATATGATCAAATGCATGCCGAAAACATGTATCACACTTAGGTGCAAGATATTAGGATCATTGCAAAAATTAAATTTTTTTATTTATTAAATAAAATTTCAATTTTTTCAATAACAATGCATAAAGTTGAATTAATTTGATTGAAATCGTGTTAACATGATCAAATGCATACCGAAATCATGTGTCGCACTTAGGTGCAAACTGTTAGGATCATTGCAAAAATTAAATTTATTTTATTTATTAAATGAAATTTCAATTTTTTCAAAAACAATGCTTAAAGTCGAATTAATTTGATTGAAATCGTGTTTATATGATCAAATGCATGCCAAAAACATGTGTCACACCTAGGTGCAAGCCATTAGGATCATTGCAAAAATTAAATTTATTTTATTTATTAAATGAAATTTCAATTTTTTCAATAACAATGCATAAAGTTGAATTAATTTGATTGAAATCATGTTAACATGATCAAATGCATACCGAAATCATGTGTCGCACTTAGGTGCAAACTGTTAGGATCATTGCAAAAATTAAATTTATTTTATTTATTAAATGAAATTTAATTTTTTTCAAAAACAATGCTTAAAGTCGAATTAATTTGATTGAAATCGTGTTTATATGATCAAATGCATGCCAAAAACATGTGCTAAGGTGCAAGCCATAAGGATCATTGCAAAAATTAAATTTATTTAATTTATTAAATAAAATTTCAATTTTTTCAATAACAATGCATAAAGTCGAATTAATTTGATTAAAATCGTGTTTATATGATCAAATTCATGCCGAAAACATGTGTCGCACTTAGGTGGAAGCCATAAGGATCATTGCAAAAATTAAATTTATTTTATTCAATAAATGAAATTTCAATTTTTTCAATAACAATGCATAAAGTCGAATTAATTTGATTGAAATCGTGTTTATATGATCAAATGCATGCCGAAAACATGTGTCGCACTTAGGTGCAAGCTATAAGGATCATTGCAAAAATTAAATTTATTTTATTTATTAAATGAAATTTCAATTTTTTCAAAAACAATGCTTTAAGTCGAATTAATTTAATTGAAATCGTGTTTATATGATCAAATGCATGCCAAAAACATGTGCCACACTTGGGTGCAAGCCATAAGGATCATTGCAAAAATTAAATTTATTTAATTTATTAAATAAAATTTCAATTTTTTCAATAACAATGCATACAGTCGAATTAATTTGAATAAAATCGTGTTTATATGATCAAATGCATGCCGAAAACATGTGTCGCACTTAGGTGGAAGCTATAAGGATCATTGCAAAAATTAAATTTATTTTATTTATTAAATGAAATTTAAATTTTTTCAATAACAATACATAAAGTCGAATTAATTTGATTGAAATCGTGTTTATATGTTCAATTGCATGCCAAAAACATTTGTCGCACTTAGGTGCAAGCTATTAGGATCATTGCAAAAATTAAATTTATTTTATTTATTAAATGGAATTTCAATTTTTTTAATAACAATGCATAACGTCGAATTTATTTGATTAAAATCGTATTTAAATGATCAAATTCATGCCTATGACATGTGTTGCACTTAGGTACAAGCTGTTAGGATCATTGCAAAAATTAAATTTATTTTATTTATTAAACGAAATTTCTATTTTTTCAATAACAATGCATACAGTCGGATATATTTGATTGAAATCGTGTTTATATGATCAAATGCATGCCGAAAACATGTGTCACACTTAGGTGCAAGATATAAGGATCATTGCAAAAATTAAATTTATTTTATTTATTAAATGAAATTTAGATTTTTTCAATAACAATGCATAAAGTCAAATTTATTTGATTAAAATCGTGTTTATATGATCAAAAGCATGCCGAAAACTTGTGTCGCACTTAGGTGCAAGCTGTTAGGATCATTTCAAAAATTAAATTTATTTTATTTATTAAATGAAATTTCAATTTTTTCAAAAACAATGCTTAAAGTCTAATTAATTTGATTGAAATCGTGTTTATATGATCAAATGCATGCCAAAAACATGTGTCACACTTAGGTGCAAGCCATTAGGATCATTGCAAAAATTAAATTTATTTTATTTATTAAATGAAATTTCAATTTTTTCAATAACAATGCATAAAGTTGTATTAATTTGATTGAAATCGTGTTTAAATGATCAAATTCATGCCGAAATCATGTGTCGCACTTAGGTGCAAGCTGTTAGGATCATTGGAAAAATTAAATTTATTTTATTTATTAAATGAAATTTCTATTTTTTCAATAACAATGCATAAAGTCGAATTTATTTAATTGAAATCAAGTTTAAAAAATCAAATGCATGCCGAAAACATGTGTCACACTTAGGTGCAAGCTGTTAGGATCATTGCAAAAATTAAATTTATTTTATTTATTAAATGAAATTTCAATTTTTTCAATAACAATGCATAAAGTCGAATTAATTTGATTGAAATCGTGTTTATATGATCAAATGCATGCCAAAAACATTTGTCGCACTTAGGTGCAAGCTGTTAGGATCATTGCAAAAATTAAATTTATTTTATTTATTAAATGAAATTTCAATTTTTTCAAAAACAATGCTTAAAGTCGAATTAATTTGATTGAAATCGTGTTTATATGATCAAATGCATGCCAAAAACATGTGTCACACTTAGGTGCAAGCCATTAGGATCATTGCAAAAATTAAATTTATTTTATTTATTAAATGAAATTTCAATTTTTTCAATAACAATGCATAAAGTTGAAATAATTTGATTGAAATCGTGTTTAAATCAACAAATGCATACCGAAATCATGTGTCGCACTTAGGTGCAAACTGTTAGGATCATTGCAAAAATTAAATTTATTTTATTTATTAAATGAAATTTCAATTTTTTCAAAAACAATGCTTAAAGTCGAATTAATTTGATTGAAATCGTGTTTATATGATCAAATGCATGCCAAAAACAAGTGTCACACTTAGGTGCAAGCCATTAGGATCATTGCAAAAATTAAATTTATTTTATTTATTAAATGAAATTTCAATTTTTTCAATAACAATGCATAAAGTTGTATTAAATTGATTGAAATCGTGTTTAAATGATCAAATTCATGCCGAAATCATGTGTCGCACTTAGGTGCAAACTGTTAGGATCATTGCAAAAATTAAATTTATTTTATTTATTAAATGAAATTTCAATTTTTTCAAAAACAATGTTTAAAGTCGAATTAATTTGATTGAAATCGTGTTTATATGATCAAATGCATGCCAAAAACATGTGTCACACTTAGGTGCAAGCCATTAGGATCATTGCAAAAATTAAATTTATTTTATTTATTAAATGAAATTTCAATTTTTTTCAATAACAATGCATAAAGTTGAAATAATTTGATTGAAATCGTGTTTAAATGATCAAATGCATACCGAAATCATGTGTCGCACTTAGGTGCAAACTTTTAGGATCATTGCAAAAATTAAATTTATTTTATTTATTAAATGAAATTTCAATTTTTTCAATAACAATGCATAAAGTTGAAATAATTTGATTGAAATCGTGTTTAAATCATCAAATGCATACCGAAATCATGTGTCGCACTTAGGTGCAAACTGTTAGGATCATTGCAAAAATTAAATTTATTTTATTTATTAAATGAAATTTCAATTTTTTCAAAAACAATGCTTAAAGTCGAATTAATTTGATTGAAATCGTGTTTATATGATCAAATGCATGCCAAAAACAAGTGTCACACTTAGGTGCAAGCCATTAGGATCATTGCAAAAATTAAATTTATTTTATTTATTAAATGAAATTTCAATTTTTTCAAAAACAATGCTTAAAGTCGAATTAATTTGATTGAAATCGTGTTTATATGATCAAATGCATGCCAAAAACAAGTGTCACACTTAGGTGCAAGCCATTAGGATCATTGCAAAAATTAAATTTATTTTATTTATTAAATAAAATTTCAATTTTTTCAATAACAATGCATAAAGTTGAATTAATTTGATTGAAATCGTGTTAACATGATCAAATGCATACCGAAATCATGTGTCGCACTTAGGTGCAAACTGTTAGGATCATTGCAAAAATTAAATTTATTTTATTTATTAAATGAAATTTCAATTTTTTCAAAAACAATGCTTAAAGTCGAATTAATTTGATTGAAATCGTGTTTATATGATCAAATGCATGCCAAAAACATGTGTCACACCTAGGTGCAAGCCATTAGGATCATTGCAAAAATTAAATTTATTTTATTTATTAAATGAAATTTCAATTTTTTCAATAACAATGCATAAAGTTGAATTAATTTGATTGAAATCATGTTAACATGATCAAATGCATACCGAAATCATGTGTCGCACTTAGGTGCAAACTGTTAGGATCATTGCAAAAATTAAATTTATTTTATTTATTAAATGAAATTTAATTTTTTTCAAAAACAATGCTTAAAGTCGAATTAATTTGATTGAAATCGTGTTTATATGATCAAATGCATGCCAAAAACATGTGTCACACTTAGGTGCAAGCCATTAGGATCATTGCAAAAATTAAATTTATTTTATTTATTAAATGAAATTTCAATTTTTTTCAATAACAATGCATAAAGTTGAAATAATTTGATTGAAATCGTGTTTAAATGATCAAATGCATACCGAAATCATGTGTCGCACTTAGGTGCAAACTGTTAGGATCATTGCAAAAATTAAATTTATTTTATTTATTAAATGAAATTTCAATTTTTTCAATAACAATGCATAAAGTCAAATTAATTTGATTGAAATCGTGTTTATATGATCAAATGCATGCCAAAAACATTTGTCGCACTTAGGTGCAAGCTGTTAGGATCATTGCAAAAATTAAATTTATTTTATTTATTAAATGAAATTTCAATTTTTTCAAAAACAATGCTTGAAGTCGAATTAATTTGATTGAAATCGTGTTTATATGATCAAATGCATGCCAAAAACATGTGTCACACTTAGGTGCAAGCCATTAGGATCATTGCAAAAATTAAATTTATTTTATTTATTAAATGAAATTTCAATTTTTTCAATAACAATGCATAAAGTCGAATTAATTTGATTGAAATCGTGTTTATATGATCAAATGCATGCCAAAAGCATGTGTCACACTTAGGTGCAAGCCATTAGGATCATTGCAAAAATTAAATTTATTTTATTTATTAAATGAAATTTCAATTTTTTCAATAACAATGCTTAAAGTCGTATTAATTTGATTGAAATCGTGTTTATATGATTGAATGCATGCCGAAAACATGTGTCGCACTTAGCTGCAAGCTGTAAGGATCATTGCAAAAATTAAATTTATTTTATTTATTAAACGAAATTTCTATTTTTTCAATAACAATGCATACAGTCGGACATATTTATTTGATTGAAATCAAGTTTAAATGATCAAATGCACGCCAAAAACATGTGTAGCACTTAGGTGCAAGATATTAGGATCATTGCAAAAATTAAATTTATTTTATTTATTAAATGAAATTTCAATTTTTTCAATAACAATGCATAAAGTCGTATTAATTTGATTGAAATCGTATTTATATGATTGAATGCATGCCGAAAACATGTGTCGCACTTAGCTGCAAGCTGTAAGGATCATTGCAAAAATTAAATTTATTTTATTTATTAAACGAAATTTCTATTTTTTCAATAACAATGCATACAGTCGGACATATTTATTTAATTGAAATCAAGTTTAAATGATCAAATGCACGCCAAAAACATGTGTAGCACTTAGGTGCAAGATATTAGGATCATTGCAAAAATTAAATTTATTTTATTTATTAAATGAAATTTCAATTTTTTCAATAACAATGCATAAAGTCAGATTTATTTGATTGAAATCAAGTTTAAAAAATCAAATGCATGCCGAAAACATGTGTCACACTTAGGTGCAAGCTGTTAGGATCATTGCAAAAATTAAATTTATTTTATTTATTAAATGGAATTTCAATTTTTTCAATAACAATGCATAAAGTCGAAATAATTTAATTGAAATCGTGTTTATATGTTCAATTGCATGCCGAAAACATTTGTCGCACTTAGGTGCAAGCTATTAGGATCATTGCAAAAATTAAATTTATTTTATTTATTAAATGAAATTTCAATTTTTTCAATAACGATGCATAAAGTCGAATTAATTTGATTGAAATCGTGTTTATATGATCAAATGCATGCCGAAAACATGTGTCGCACTTAGGTGCAAGCTGTTAGAATCATTGCAAAAATTAAATTGATTTTATTTATTAAATGAAATTTCAATTTTTTCAATAACAATGCATAAAGTCGGATATATTTGATTAAAAACGTGTTTATATGATTAAATGCATGCCGAAAACATGTGTCGCACTTAGGTGCAAGCTGTTAGGATCATTGCAAAAATTAAATTTATTTTATTTATTAAATGAAATTTCAATTTTTTCAAAAACAATGCTTGAAGTCGAATTAATTTGATTGAAATCGTGTTTATATGATCAAATGCATGCCAAAAACATGTGTCACACTTAGGTGCAAGCCATTAGGATCATTGCAAAAATTAAATTTATTTTATTTATTAAATGAAATTTCAATTTTTTCAATAACAATGCATAAAGTCGAATTAATTTGATTGAAATCGTGTTTATATGATCAAATGCATGCCAAAAGCATGTGTCACACTTAGGTGCAAGCCATTAGGATCATTGCAAAAATTAAATTTATTTTATTTATTAAATGAAATTTCAATTTTTTCAATAACAATGCTTAAAGTCGTATTAATTTGATTGAAATCGTGTTTATATGATTGAATGCATGCCGAAAACATGTGTCGCACTTAGCTGCAAGCTGTAAGGATCATTGCAAAAATTAAATTTATTTTATTTATTAAATGAAATTTTAATTTTTTCAATAACAATGCATAAAGTCGGATATATTTGATTGAAAACGTGTTTATTTGATCAAATGCATGCCGAAAACATGTGTCGCACTTACTTACAAGCTGTTAGGATCATTGCAAAAATTAAATTTATTTTATTTATTAAATGAAATTTCAATTTTTTCAATAACAATGCATAAAGTCGGATATATTTGATTGAAATCGTGTTAATATGATCAAATGCATGCCGAAAACATGTGTCACACTTAGGTGCAAGATATTAGGATCATTGCAAAAATTTATTTTTTTTATTTATTAAATGAAATTTCAATTTTTTCAATAACAATGCATAAAGTCAAATTTATTTGATTAAAATCGTATTTAAATGATTAAATCCATGCCTAAAACATGTGTCGCACTTAGGTGCAAGCTGTTAGGATCATTGCAAAAATTAAATTTATTTTATTTATTAAATGAAATTTCAATTTTTTCAATAACAATGCATAAAGTCAAATTTATTTGATTGAAATCAAGTTTAAAAAATAAAATGCATGCCGAAAACATGTGTCACACTTAGCTGCAAGCTGTTAGGATCATTGCAAAAATTAAATTTATTTTATTTATTAAATGGAATTTCAGTTTTTTCATTAACAATGCATAAAGTCGAATTTATTTGATTAAAATCGTATTTAAATAATCAAATCCATGCCTAAAACATGTGTTGCACTTAGGTACAAGCTGTTAAGATCATTGCAAAAATTAAATTTATTTTATTTATTAAATGAAATTTAAATTTTTTCAATAACAATGCATAAAGTCGAATTTATTTGATTGAAATCGTGTTTATATGATCAAAAGCATGCCGAAAACATTTGTCGCACTTCGGTGCAAGTTATTAGGATCATTGCAAAAATTAAATTTATTTTATTTATTAAATGAAATTTCAATTTTTTCAATAACGATGCATAAAGTCGAATTAATTTGATGGAAATCGTATTTATATGATCAAATGCATGCCGAAAACATGTGTCGCACTTAGGTGCAAGCTGTTAGGATCATTGCAAAAATTAAATTTATTTTATTTATTAAATGAAATTTCAATTTTTTCAATAACAATGCATAAAGTCGGATATATTTGATTAAAAACGTGTTTATATGATTAAATGCATGCCGAAAACATGTGTCGCACTTAGGTGCAAGCTGTTAGGATCATTGCAAAAATTAAATTTATTTTATTTATTAAATGAAATTTCAATTTTTTCAATAACAATGCATAAAGTCGAATTAATTTGATTAAAATCGTGTTTATATGATCAAGTGCATGCCGAAAACATGTGTCGCACTTAGGTGCAAGTTGTTAGGATCATTGCAAAAATTAAATTTATTTTATTTATTAAATGAAATTTTAATTTTTTCAATAACAATGCATAAAGTCGGATATATTTGATTGAAAACGTGTTTATTTGATCGAATGCATGCCGAAAACATGTGTCGCACTTACTTACAAGCTGTTAGGATCATTGCAAAAATTAAATTTATTTTATTTATTAAATGAAATTTCATTTTTTTCAATAACAATGCATAAAGCCGGATATATTTGATTGAAATCGTGTTAATATGATCAAATGCATGCCGAAAACATGTGTCACACTTAGGTGCAAGATATTAGAATCATTGCAAAAATTTAATTTTTTTATTTATTAAATGAAATTTCAATTTTTTCAAAAACAATGATTTAAGTCGAATTAATTTGATTGAAATCGTGTTTATATGATCAATTGCATGCCGAAAACATGTGTCACACTTAGGTGCAAGCCATAAGGATCATTGCAAAAATTAAATTTATTTTATTTATTAAATGAAATTTCAATTTTTTCAATAACAATGCATAAAGTCGAATTAATTTGATTGAAATCGTGTTTATATGATCAAATGCATGCCGAAAACATGTGTCGCACTTAGGTGCAAGCTATTAGGATCATTGCAAAAATTAAATTTATTTTATTTATTTAAAGGAATTTCAATTTTTTCAAAAACAATGCATAAAGTCGAATTAATTTGATTAAAATCATGTTTATATGATCAAATGCATGCCGAAAACATGTGTCGCACTTAGGTGCAAGATATTAGGATCATTGCAAAAATTAAATTAATTTTATTTATTAAATGGAATTTCAATTTTTTCAATAACAATGCATAAAGTCAAATTTATTTGATTAAAATCGTATTTAAATGATTAAATCCATGCCTAAAACATGTGTCGCACTTAGGTGCAAGCTGTTAGGATCATTGCAAATATTAAATTTATTTTATTTATTAAATGAAATTTCAATATTTTCAATAACAATGCATAAAGTCAAATTTATTTGATTGAAATCAAGTTTAAAAAATCAAATGCATGCCGAAAACATGTGTCACACTTAGCTGCAAGCTGTTAGGATCATTGCAAAAATTAAATTTATTTTATTTATTAAATGGAATTTCAGTTTTTTCATTAACAATGCATAAACTCGAATTTATTTGATTAAAATCTTATTTAAATAATCAAATCCATGCCTAAAACATGTGTTGCACTTAGGTACAAGCTGTTAAAATCATTGCAAAAATTAAATTTATTTTATTTATTAAATGAAATTTAAATTTTTTCAATAACAATACATAAAGTCGAATTTATTTGATTGAAATCGTGTTTATATGATCAAAAGCATGCCGAATACATTTGTCGCACTTAGGTGCAAGCTGTTAGGATCATTGCAAAAATTAAATTTATTTTATTTATTAAATGAAATTTAAATTTTTTCAAAAACAATGCCTAAAGTCGAATTAATTTGATTGAAATCATGTTTATATGATCAAATATCTGCCGAAAACATGTGTCACACTTAGGTGCAAGATATTAGGATCATTGCAAAAATTAAATTTATTTTATTTATTAAATTAAATTTCAATTTTTTCAATAACAATACATAAAGTCGAATTAATTTGATTGAAATCGTGTTTATATGTTCAATTGCATGCCGAAAACATTTGTCGCACTTAGGTGCAAGCTATTAGGATCATTGCAAAAATTAAATTTATTTTATTTATTAAATGAAATTTCTATTTTTTCAATAACAATGCATAAAGTCGGATATATTTGATTGAAATCGTGTTTATATAATCAAATGCATGCCGAATACATGTGTCACACTTTGGTGCAAGCTATTAGGATCATTGCAAAAATTACATTTATTTTATTTATTAAATGAAATTTCAATTCTTTCAATCACAGTGCATAAAGTCGAATTTATTTGATTGAAATCAAGTTTAAATGATTAAATGCATGCCCAAAACATGTGTCGCACTTAGGTGGAAGCTATAAGGATCATTGCAAAAATTAAATTGATTTTATTTAATAAATGAAATTTCAATTTTTTCAATAACAATGCATAAAGTCGAATTAATTTGATTGAAATCGTGTTTATATAATCAAATGCATGCCGAAAACATGTGTCGCATTTAGTTGCAAGCTATAAGGTTCATTGCAAAAATTAAATTTATTTTATTTATTAAATGGAATTTCAATTTTTTCAATAACAATGCATAAAGTCGAATTTATTTGATTAAAATCGTATTTAAATGACCAAATTCATGCCTAAAACATGTGTTGCACTTAGGTACAAGCTGGTAGGATCATTGCAAAAATTAAATTTATTTTATTTATTAAATTAAATTTCAATTTTTTCAATAACAATACATAAAGTCGAATTAATTTGATTGAAATCGTGTTTATATGTTCAATTGCATGCCGAAAACATTTGTCGCACTTAGGTGCAAGCTATTAGGATCATTGCAAAAATTAAATTTATTTTATTTATTAAATGAAATTTCTATTTTTTCAATAACAATGCATAAAGTCGGATATATTTGATTGAAATCGTGTTTATATAATCAAATGCATGCCGAATACATGTGTCACACTTTGGTGCAAGCTATTAGGATCATTGCAAAAATTACATTTATTTTATTTATTAAATGAAATTTCAATTCTTTCAATCACAGTGCATAAAGTCGAATTTATTTGATTGAAATCAAGTTTAAATGATTAAATGCATGCCCAAAACATGTGTCGCACTTAGGTGGAAGCTATAAGGATCATTGCAAAAATTAAATTGATTTTATTTAATAAATGAAATTTCAATTTTTTCAATAACAATGCATAAAGTCGAATTAATTTGATTGAAATCGTGTTTATATAATCAAATGCATGCCGAAAACATGTGTCGCATTTAGTTGCAAGCTATAAGGTTCATTGCAAAAATTAAATTTATTTTATTTATTAAATGGAATTTCAATTTTTTCAATAACAATGCATAAAGTCGAATTTATTTGATTAAAATCGTATTTAAATGACCAAATTCATGCCTAAAACATGTGTTGCACTTAGGTACAAGCGGTTAGGATCATTGCAAAAATTAAATTTATTTTATTTATTAAATTAAATTTCAATTTTTTCAATAACAATACATAAAGTCGAATTAATTTGATTGAAATCGTGTTTATATGTTCAATTGCATGCCGAAAACATTTGTCGCACTTAGGTGCAAGCTATTAGGATCATTGCAAAAATTAAATTTATTTTATTTATTAAATGAAATTTCTATTTTTTCAATAACAATGCATAAAGTCGGATATATTTGATTGAAATCGTGTTTATATAATCAAATGCATGCCGAATACATGTGTCACACTTTGGTGCAAGCTATTAGGATCATTGCAAAAATTACATTTATTTTATTTATTAAATGAAATTTCAATTCTTTCAATCACAGTGCATAAAGTCGAATTTATTTGATTGAAATCAAGTTTAAATGATTAAATGCATGCCCAAAACATGTGTCGCACTTAGGTGGAAGCTATAAGGTTCATTGCAAAAATTAAATTTATTTTATTTATTAAACGAAATTTCTATTTTTTCAACAACAATGCATACAGTCGGATATATTTGATTGAAATCGTGTTTATATGATCAAATGCATGCCGAAAACATGTGTCACACTTAGGTGCAAGATTTTAGGATCATTGCAAAAATTAAATTTATTTTATTTATTAAATGAAATTTAGATGTTTTCAATAACAATGCATAAAGTCGAATTTATTTGATTAAAATCGTGTTTATATGATCAAAAGCATGCCGAAAACATTTGTCGCACTTAGGTGCAAGCTGTTAGGATCATTGCATAAATTAAATTTATTTTATTTATTAAATGAAATTTCAATTTTTTCAAAAACAATGCTTAAAGTCGAAATAATTTGATTGAAATCGTGTTTATATGATCAAATGCATGCCAAAAACATGTGTCACATTTAGGTGCAAGCCATTAGGATCATTGCAAAAATTAAATTTATTTTATTTATTAAATGAAATTTCAATTTTTTATATAACAATGCATAAAGTTGAATTAATTTGATTGAAATCGTGTTTAAATGATCAAATGCATACCGAAATCATGTGTCGCACTTAGGTGCAAACTGTTGGGATCATTGCAAAAATTAAATTTATTTTATTTATTAAATTAAATTTCAATTTTTTTAAAAACAATGCTTGAAGTCGAATTAATTTGATTGAAATCGTGTTTATATGATCAAATGCATGCCAAAAACATGTGTCACACTTAGGTGCAAGCCATTAGGATCATTGCAAAAATTAAATTTATTTAATTTATTAAATGAAATTTCAATTTTTTCAATAACAATGCATAATGTTGTATTAATTTAATTAAAATCGTGTTTAAATGATCAAATTCATGCCGAAATCATGTGTCGCATTTAGGTGCAAGCTGTTAGGATCATTGGAAAAGTTAAATTTATTTTCAAAAAAAAAAACGAAATATAGCCTGAATATATAAATATTCAACCTGTTCGTAACTCTGCAAGCAAAATTAAGTCTTACTAAGACTATGAACAAATAACTTATTGAAACAACTACTTCCCTGGCTGATGCCACGCCGGATATTGAATGATACAAAAGAAATTTGCATGTTATTACTAGTACTACTAGTGAAATAACATTGATCCCTTATTTCTACCCACAGGACTAACTTGAAAAATGAAACTAAATTGAATTTGAAAACTTTAAATTATAAAACTGAACCCAAAACTATGTAAAAATTAAGTAAATAGCCATCTGCAGACGCGTTTCGAGATTTATCTCTCATATATTTCGTTTTTTTTTTTTTTAATTTATTTAATACTCTCTGCAATAAGTAAGGTTGTTTCTATTTTATTTAAATTTATTTTATTTATTAAACGAAATTTCTATTTTTTCAATAACAATGCATACAGTCGGATATATTTGATTGAAATCGTGTTTATATGATCAAATGCATGCCGAAAACATGTGTCACACTTAGGTGCAAGATATTAGGATCATTGCAAAAATTAAATTTTTTTATTTATTAAATGAAATTTCAATTTTTTCAAAAACAATGCTTTAAGTCGAATTAATTTGATGGAAATCGTGTTTATATAATCAAATGCATGCCAAAAACATGTGCCACATTTAGGTGCAAGTCATAAGGACCATTGCAAAAATTAAATTTATTTAATTTATTAAATAAAATTTCAATTTTTTCAATAACAGTGCATACAGTCGAATTAATTTGATTAAAATCGTGTTTATATGATTAAATGCATGCCGAAAACATGTGTCGCACTTAGGTGGAAGCTAAAAGGATCATTGCAAAAATTAAATTTATTTTATTTATTAAATGAAATTTAAATTTTTTCAATAACAATACATAAAGTCGAATTAATTTGATTGAAATCGTGTTTATATGTTCAATTGCATGCCAAAAACATTTGTCGCACTTAGGTGCAAGCTATTAGGATCATTGCAAAAATTAAATTTATTTTATTTATTAAATGAAATTTCAATTTTTTCAATGACAATGCATAAAGTCGAATTATTTTGATTGAAAACGTATTTATATGATCAAATGCATGCCGAAAACATGTGTCACACTTAGGTGCAAGCTATTAGGATCATTGCGAAAATTTAATTTAATTTATTTATTAAATGAAATTTCATTTTTTCTAATAACAATGCATAAAGTCAAATTTATTTGATTGAAATCGTGTTTATATGATCAAACGCATGCCGAAAACATGTGGCACACTTAGGTGCAAGCTATTACGATCATTGCGAAAATTTATTTTAATTTATTTATTAAATGAAATTTCAATTTTTGTTATAACAATGAATAAAGTCAAATTTATTTGATTTAAAACGTGTTTATGTGATCAAATGCATGCCGAAAACATGTGTCACCCTTAAGTGCAAGCTATTAGGATTATTGCAAAAATTAAATTTAATTTATTTATTAAATGAAATTTCAATTTTTTTAATAACAATGCATAAAGTCAAATTTATTTGATTAAAATCGTGTTTATACGATCAAATGCATGCCGAAAACATGTGTTACACTTAAGTGCAAACCACTAGGATCATTGCAAAAATTAAATTTATTTTATTTATTAAATGAAATTTCAATTTTTTCAAAAACAATGCATAAAGTCGAATTTATTTGATTGAAATCGTGTTTATATGATCAAATACATGCCGAAAACATGTGTCGCACTTAGGTGCAAGCTATAAGGATCATTGCAAAAATTAAATTTATTTTATTTATTAAATGCATTTTCAATTTTTTCAATAACAATGCATAAAGTCGAAATTATTTAATTGTAATCGTGTTTATATGATCAAATGCATGCCGAAAAAATGTATCGCACTTGGGTGCAAGCTATAAGGATCATTGCAAAAATAAAATTTATTTTATTTATTAAATGAAATTTCAATTTTTTTAATAACAGTGCATAAAGTAGAATTTATTTGATTGAAATCCTGTTTATATGATCAAATGCATGCCGAAAACATGTGTCGCACTTAGGTGCAAACTATAAGGATCATTGCAAAAATTAAATTTATTTTATTTATTAAATGAAATTTCAATTTTTTCAATAACAATGAATAAAGTCGAATTAATTTGATTAAAAACGTGTTTATATGATCGAATGCATGCCTAAAACATGTGTCGCACTTGGGTGCAAGCTATAAGGATCATTGCAAAAATTAAATTTATTTTATTTATTAAATGAAATTTAAATTTTTTCAATAACAATGCATAAAGTCGAATTTATTTGATTGAAATCGTGTTTATATGATCAAATGCATGCCGAAAACATGTATCGCACTTAGGTGCAAGCTATTGGGATTATTGCGAAAATTAAATTTATTTTATTTATTAAATGAAATTTCAATTTTTTCAATAACAATGCATAAAGTCAAATTTATTTGATTGAAATCGTGTTTATATGATCAAATGCATGCCGAAAACATGTGTCGCACTTAGGTGCAACCTGTTAGGATCATTGCAAAAATTAAATTTATTTTATTTATTAAATGAAATTTCAATTCTTTCAATAACAATGCATAAAGTCGAATTTATTTGATTGAAATCGTGTTTATATGATCAAATGCATGCCGAAAACATGTGTCACACCTAGGTGCAAACTATTAGGATCATTGCAAAACTTAAATTTATTTTATTTATTAAATGAAATTTCAATTTTTTCAATACTAATGAATTAAGTCTAATTAATTTGATTAAAAACGTGTTTATATGATCGAATGCATACCTAAAACTTGTGTCGCACTTGGGTGCAAGCTATAAGGATCATTGCAAAAATTAAATTTATTTTATTTATTAAATTAAATTTCAATTTCTTCAATAACAATGCATAAAGTTGAATTAATTTGATTGAAATCGTGTTCATATGATCAAATGCATGCCGAAAACATGTGTCGCACTTAGGTGCAAGCTGTTAGGATCATTGCAAAAATTAAATTTATTTTATTTATTAAATGAAATTTCAATTTTTTCAATAACAATGCATAAAGTCGAATTTATTTGATTGAAATCGTGTTTATATGATCAAATGCATGCCGAAAACATGTGTCGCACTCAGGTGCAAGCTATTAGGATTATTGCAAAAATTAAATTTAATTTATTTATTAAATGAAATTTCAATTTTTTTAATAACAATGCATAAAGTCAAATTTATTTGATTGAAATCGTGTTTATACGATCAAATGCATGCCGAAAACATGTGTCACACTTAAGTGCAAACAACTAGGATCATTGCAAAAATTAAATTTATTTTATTTATTAAATGAAATTTCAATTTTTTCAAAAACAATGCATGAAGTCGAATTTATTTGATTGAAATCGTGTTTATATGATCAAATGCATGCCAAAAACATGTGTCGCACTTAGGTGCAAGCTATAAGGATCATTGCAAAAATTAAATTTATTTAATTTATTAAATGCAATTTAAATTTTTTCAATAACAATGCATAAAGTCGAAATTATTTAATTGTAATCGTGTTTATATGATCAAATGCATGCCGAAAAAATGTATCGCACTTGGGTGCAAGCTATAAGGATCATTGCAAAAATAAAATTTATTTTATTTATTAAATGAAATTTCAATTTTTTTAATAACAGTGCATAAAGTAGAATTTATTTGATTGAAATCCTGTTTATATGATCAAATGCATGCCGAAAACATGTGTCACACTTAGGTGCAAACTATAAGGATCATTGCAAAAATTAAATTTATTTTATTTATTAAATGAAATTTCAATTTTTTCAATAACAATGAATAAAGTCGAATTAATTTGATTAAAAACGTGTTTATATGATCGAATGCATGCCTAAAACATGTGTCGCACTTGGGTGCAAGCTATAAGGATCATTGCAAAAATTAAATTTATTTTATTTATTAAATGAAATTTAAATTTTTTCAATAACAATGCATAAAGTCGAATTTATTTGATTGAAATCGTGTTTATATGATCAAATGCATGCCGAAAACATGTATCGCACTTAGGTGCAAGCTATTGGGATTATTGCGAAAATTAAATTTATTTTATTTATTAAATGAAATTTCAATTTTTTCAATAACAATGCATAAAGTCAAATTTATTTGATTGAAATCGTGTTTATATGATCAAATGCATGCCGAAAACATGTGTCGCACTTAGGTGCAACCTGTTAGGATCATTGCAAAAATTAAATTTATTTTATTTATTAAATGAAATTTCAATTCTTTCAATAACAATGCATAAAGTCGAATTTATTTGATTGAAATCGTGTTTATATGATCAAATGCATGCCGAAAACATGTGTCACACCTAGGTGCAAACTATTAGGATCATTGCAAAACTTAAATTTATTTTATTTATTAAATGAAATTTCAATTTTTTCAATACTAATGAATTAAGTCTAATTAATTTGATTAAAAACGTGTTTATATGATCGAATGCATACCTAAAACTTGTGTCGCACTTGGGTGCAAGCTATAAGGATCATTGCAAAAATTAAATTTATTTTATTTATTAAATTAAATTTCAATTTCTTCAATAACAATGCATAAAGTTGAATTAATTTGATTGAAATCGTGTTCATATGATCAAATGCATGCCGAAAACATGTGTCGCACTTAGGTGCAAGCTGTTAGGATCATTGCAAAAATTAAATTTATTTTATTTATTAAATGAAATTTCAATTTTTTCAATAACAATGCATAAAGTCGAATTTATTTGATTGAAATCGTGTTTATATGATCAAATGCATGCCGAAAACATGTGTCGCACTCAGGTGCAAGCTATTAGGATTATTGCAAAAATTAAATTTAATTTATTTATTAAATGAAATTTCAATTTTTTTAATAACAATGCATAAAGTCAAATTTATTTGATTGAAATCGTGTTTATACGATCAAATGCATGCCGAAAACATGTGTCACACTTAAGTGCAAACCACTAGGATCATTGCAAAAATTAAATTTATTTTATTTATTAAATGAAATTTCAATTTTTTCAAAAACAATGCATGAAGTCGAATTTATTTGATTGAAATCGTGTTTATATGATCAAATGCATGCCAAAAACATGTGTCGCACTTAGGTGCAAGCTATAAGGATCATTGCAAAAATTAAATTTATTTAATTTATTAAATGCAATTTAAATTTTTTCAATAACAATGCATAAAGTCGAAATTATTTAATTGTAATCGTGTTTATATGATCAAATGCATGCCGAAAAAATGTATCGCACTTGGGTGCAAGCTATAAGGATCATTGCAAAAATAAAATTTATTTTATTTATTAAATGAAATTTCAATTTTTTTAATAACAGTGCATAAAGTAGAATTTATTTGATTGAAATCCTGTTTATATGATCAAATGCATGCCGAAAACATGTGTCACACTTAGGTGCAAACTATTAGGATCATTGCAAAAATTAAATTTATTTTATTTATTAAATGAAATTTCAATTTTTTCAATAACAATGAATAAAGTCGAATTAATTTGATTAAAAACGTGTTTATATGATCGAATGCATGCCTAAAACATGTGTCGCACTTGGGTGCAAGCTATAAGGATGATTGCGAAAATTAAATTTATTTTATTTATTTAATGAAATTTAAATTTTTTCAATAACAATGCATAAAGTCGAATTTATTTGATTGAAATCGTGTTTATATGATCAAATGCATGCCGAAAACATGTGTCGCACTTAGGTGCAACCTGTTAGGATCATTGCAAAAATTAAATTTATTTTATTTATTAAATGAAATTTCAATTCTTTCAATAACAATGCATAAAGTCGAATTTATTTGATTGAAATCGTGTTTATATGATCAAATGCATGCCGAAAACATGTGTCACACTTAGGTGCAAACTATTAGGATCATTGCAAAAATTAAATTTATTTTATTTATTAAATGAAATTTCAATTTTTTCAATACCAATGAATTAAGTCTAATTAATTTGATTAAAAACGTGTTTATATGATCGAATGCATGCCTAAAACATGTGTCGCACTTGGGTGCAAGCTATAAGGATCTTTGCAAAAATTAAATTTATTTTATTTATTAAATTAAATTTCAATTTCTTCAATAACAATGCATAAAGTTGAATTAATTTGATTGAAATCGTGTTCATATGATCAAATGCATGCCGAAAACATGTGTCGCACTTAGGTGCAAGCTGTTAGGATCATTGCAAAAATTAAATTTATTTTATTTATTAAATGAAATTTCAATTTTTTCAATAACAATGCATAAAGTCGAATTTATTTGATTGAAATCGTATTTATATGATCAAATGCATGCCGAAAACATGTGTCGCACTCAGGTGCAAGCTATTAGGATTATTGCAAAAATTAAATTAAATTTATTTATTAAATGAAATTTCAATTTTTTCAATACCAATGAATTAAGTCTAATTAATTTGATTAAAAACGTGTTAATATGATCGAATGCATGCCTAAAACGCCTAAAACATGTGTCGCACTTGGGTGCAAGCTATAAGGATCATTGCAAAAATTAAATTTATTTTATTTATTAAATTAAATTTCAATTTCTTCAATAACAATGCATAAAGTCGAATTTATTTGATTGAAATCGTGTTTATATGATCAAATGCATGCCGAAAACATGTGTCACACCTAGGTGCAAACTATTAGGATCATTGCAAAACTTAAATTTATTTTATTTATTAAATGAAATTTCAATTTTTTCAATACTAATGAATTAAGTCTAATTAATTTGATTAAAAACGTGTTTATATGATCGAATGCATACTTAAAACTTGTTTCGCACTTGGGTGCAAGCTATAAGGATCATTGCAAAAATTAAATTTATTTTATTTATTAAATTAAATTTCAATTTCTTCAATAACAATGCATAAAGTTGAATTAATTTGATTGACATCGTGTTCATATGATCAAATGCATGCCGAAAACATGTGTCGCACTTAGGTGCAAGCTGTTAAGATCATTGCAAAAATTAAATTTATTTTATTTATTAAATGAAATTTCAATTTTTTCAATAACAATGCATAAAGTCGAATTTATTTGATTGAAATCGTGTTTATATGATCAAATGCATGCCGAAAACATGTGTCGCACTCAGGTGCAAGCTATTAGGATTATTGCAAAAATTAAATTTAATTTATTTATTAAATGAAATTTCAATTTTTTTAATAACAATGCATAAAGTCAAATTTATTTGATTGAAATCGTGTTTATACGATCAAATGCATGCCGAAAACATGTGTCACACTTAAGTGCAAACCACTAGGATCATTGCAAAAATTAAATTTATTTTATTTATTAAATGAAATTTCAATTTTTTCAAAAACAATGCATGAAGTCGAATTTATTTGATTGAAATCGTGTTTATATGATCAAATGCATGCCAAAAACATGTGTCGCACTTAGGTGCAAGCTATAAGGATCATTGCAAAAATTAAATTTATTTTATTTATTAAATGCAATTTAAATTTTTTCAATAACAATGCATAAAGTCGAAATTATTTAATTGTAATCGTGTTTATATGATCAAATGCATGCCGAAAAATGTATCGCACTTGGGTGCAAGCTATAAGGATCATTGCAAAAATAAAATTTATTTTATTTATTAAATGAAATTTCAATTTTTTTAATAACAGTGCATAAAGTAGAATTTATTTGATTGAAATCCTGTTTATATGATCAAATGCATGCCGAAAACATGTGTCACACTTAGGTGCAAACTATTAGGATCATTGCAAAAATTAAATTTATTTTATTTATTAAATGAAATTTCAATTTTTTCAATAACAATAAATAAAGTCGAATTAATTTGATTAAAAACGTGTTTATATGATCGAATGCATGCCTAAAACATGTGTCGCACTTGGTTGCAAGCTATAAGGATGATTGCGAAAATTAAATTTATTTTATTTATTAAATGAAATTTAAATTTTTTCAATAACAATGCATAAAGTCGAATTTATTTGATTGAAATCGTGTTTATATGATCAAATGCATGCCGAAAACATGTGTCGCACTTAGGTGCAACCTGTTAGGATCATTGCAAAAATTAAATTTATTTTATTTATTAAATGAAATTTCAATTCTTTCAATAACAATGCATAAAGTCGAATTTATTTGATTGAAATCGTGTTTATATGATCAAATGCATGCCGAAAACATGTGTCACACTTGGGTGCAAACTATTAGGATCATTGCAAAAATTAAGTTTATTTTATTTATTAAATGAAATTTCAATTTTTTCAATACCAATGAATTAAGTCTAATTAATTTGATTAAAAACGTGTTTATATGATCGAATGCATGCCTAAAACATGTGTCGCACTTGGGTGCAAGCTATAAGGATCTTTGCAAAAATTAAATTTATTTTATTTATTAAATTAAATTTCAATTTCTTCAATAACAATGCATAAAGTTGAATTAATTTGATTAAAATCGTGTTCATATGATCAAATGCATGCCGAAAACATGTGTCGCACTTAGGTGCAAGCTGTTAGGATCATTGCAAAAATTAAATTTATTTTATTTATTAAATGAAATTTCAATTTTTTCAATAACAATGCATAAAGTCGAATTTATTTGATTGAAATCGTATTTATATGATCAAATGCATGCCGAAAACATGTGTCGCACTCAGGTGCAAGCTATTAGGATTATTGCAAAAATTAAATTAAATTTATTTATTAAATGAAATTTCAATTTTTTCAATACCAATGAATTAAGTCTAATTAATTTGATTAAAAACGTGTTAATATGATCGAATGCATGCCTAAAACGCCTAAAACATGTGTCGCACTTGGGTGCAAGCTATAAGGATCATTGCAAAAATTAAATTTATTTTATTTATTAAATTAAATTTCAATTTCTTCAATAACAATGCATAAAGTCGAATTAATTTGATTGAAAACGTATTTATATGATCAAATGCATGCCGAAAACATGTGTCACACTTAGGTGCAAGCTTTAGGATCATTGCGAAAATTTAATTTAATTTATTTATTAAATGAAATTTCAATTTTTCTAATAACAATGCATAAAGTCAAATTTATTTGATTGAAATCGTGTTTATATGATCAAATGCATGCCGAAAACATGTGGCACACTTAGTTGCAAGCTATTACGATCATTGCGAAAATTTAATTTGATTTATTTATTAAATGAAATTTCAATTTTTCTTATAACAATGCATAAAGTCAAATTTATTTGATTGAAAACGTGTTTATGTGATCAAATGCATGCCGAAAACATGTGTCACACTTAAGTGCAAGCTATTAGGATTATTGCAAAAATTAAATTTAATTTATTTATTAAATGAAATTTCAATTTTTTTAATAACAATGCATAAAGTCAAATTTATTTGATTGAAATCGTGTTTATATGATCAAATGCATGCCGAAAACATGTGTCGCACTTAGGTGCAACCTGTTAGGATCATTGCAAAAATTAAATTTATTTTATTTATTATATGAAATTTCAATTCTTTCAATAACAATGCATAAAGTCGAATTTATTTGATTGAAATCGTGTTTATATGATCAAATGCATGCCAAAAACATGTGTCACACCTAGGTGCAAACTATTAGGATCATTGCAAAACTTAAATTTATTTTATTTATTAAATGAAATTTCAATTTTTTCAATACCAATGAATTAAGTCTAATTAATTTGATTAAAAACGTGTTTATATGATCGAATGCATACCTAAAACTTGTGTCGCACTTGGGTGCAAGCTATAAGGATCATTGCAAAAATTAAATTTATTTTATTTATTAAATTAAATTTCAATTTCTTCAATAACAATGCATAAAGTTGAATTAATTTGATTGAAATCGTGTTCATATGATCAAATGCATGCCGAAAACATGTGTCGCACTTAGGTGCAAGCTGTTAGGATCATTGCAAAAATTAAATTTATTTTATTTATTAAATGAAATTTCAATTTTTTCAATAACAATGCATTAAGTCGAATTTATTTGATTGAAATCGTGTTTATATGATCAAATGCATGCCGAAAACATGTGTCGCACTCAGGTGCAAGCTATTAGGATTATTGCAAAAATTAAATTTAATTTATTTATTAAATGAAATTTCAATTTTTTTAATAACAATGCATAAAGTCAAATTTATTTGATTGAAATCGTGTTTATACGATCAAATGCATGCCGAAAACATGTGTCACACTTAAGTGCAAACCACTAGGATCATTGCAAAAATTAAATTTATTTTATTTATTAAATGAAATTTCAATTTTTTCAAAAACAATGCATGAAGTCGAATTTATTTAATTGAAATCGTGTTTATATGATCAAATGCATGCCAAAAACATGTGTCGCACTTAGGTGCAAGCTATAAGGATCATTGCAAAAATTAAATTTATTTTATTTATTAAATGCAATTTAAATTTTTTCAATAACAATGCATAAAGTCGAAATTATTTAATTGTAATCGTGTTTATATGATCAAATGCATGCCGAAAAAATGTATCGCACTTGGGTGCAAGCTATAAGGATCATTGCAAAAATAAAATTTATTTTATTTATTAAATGAAATTTCAATTTTTTTAATAACAGTGCATAAAGTAGAATTTATTTGATTGAAATCCTGTTTATATGATCAAATGCATGCCGAAAACATGTGTCACACTTAGGTGCAAACTATTAGGATCATTGCAAAAATTAAATTTATTTTATTTATTAAATGAAATTTCAATTTTTTCAATAACAATGAATAAAGTCGAATTAATTTGATTAAAAACGTGTTTATATGATCGAATGCATGCCTAAAACATGTGTCGCACTTGGGTGCAAGCTATAAGGATGATTGCGAAAATTAAATTTATTTTATTTATTAAATGAAATTTAAATTTTTTCAATAACAATGCATAAAGTCGAATTTATTTGATTGAAATCGTGTTTATATGATCAAATGCATGCCGAAAACATGTGTCGCACTTAGGTGCAACCTGTTAGGATCATTGCAAAAATTAAATTTATTTTATTTATTAAATGAAATTTCAATTCTTTCAATAACAATGCATAAAGTCGAATTTATTTGATTGAAATCGTGTTTATATGATCAAATGCATGCCGAAAACATGTGTCACACTTAGGTGCAAACTATTAGGATCATTGCAAAAATTAAATTTATTTTATTTATTAAATGAAATTTCAATTTTTTCAATACCAATGAATTAAGTCTAATTAATTTGATTAAAAACGTGTTTATATGATCGAATGCATGCCTAAAACATGTGTCGCACTTGGGTGCAAGCTATAAGGATCTTTGCAAAAATTAAATTTATTTTATTTATTCAATTAAATTTCAATTTCTTCAATAACAATGCATAAAGTTGAATTAATTTGATTGAAATCGTGTTCATATGATCAAATGCATGCCGAAAACATGTGTCGCACTTAGGTGCAAGCTGTTAGGATCATTGCAAAAATTAAATTTATTTTATTTATTAAATGAAATTTCAATTTTTTCAATAACAATGCATAAAGTCGAATTTATTTGATTGAAATCGTATTTATATGATCAAATGCATGCCGAAAACATGTGTCGCACTCAGGTGCAAGCTATTAGGATTATTGCAAAAATTAAATTAAATTTATTTCTTAAATGAAATTTCAATTTTTTCAATACCAATGAATTAGGTCTAATTAATTTGATTAAAAACGTGTTAATATGATCGAATGCATGCCTAAAACGCCTAAAACATGTGTCGCACTTGGGTGCAAGCTATAAGGATCATTGCAAAAATTAAATTTATTTTATTTATTAAATTAAATTTCAATTTCTTCAATAACAATGCATAAAGTCGAATTAATTTGATTGAAAACGTATTTATATGATCAAATGCATGCCGAAAACATGTGTCACACTTAGGTGCAAGCTTTAGGATCATTGCGAAAATTTAATTTAATTTATTTATTAAATGAAATTTCAATTTTTCTAATAACAATGCATAAAGTCAAATTTATTTGATTGAAATCGTGTTTATATGATCAAATGCATGCCGAAAACATGTGGCACACTTAGTTGCAAGCTATTACGATCATTGCGAAAATTTAATTTGATTTATTTATTAAATGAAATTTCAATTTTTCTTATAACAATGCATAAAGTCAAATTTATTTGATTGAAAACGTGTTTATGTGATCAAATGCATGCCGAAAACATGTGTCACACTTAAGTGCAAGCTATTAGGATTATTGCAAAAATTAAATTTAATTTATTTATTAAATGAAATTTCAATTTTTTTAATAACAATGCATAAAGTCAAATTTATTTGATTGAAATCGTGTTTATATAATCAAATGCATGTCGAAAACATGTGTCGCACTTAGGTGCAAGCTATAAGGATCATTGCAAAAATTAAATTTATTTTATTTATTAAAGGAAATTTCAATTTTTTCAATAACAATGCATAAAGTCGAAATTATTTAACTGTAATCGTGTTTATTTATTCAAATGCATGCCGAAAACATGTTTTGCACTTGGGTGCAAGCTATAAGGATCATTGCAAAAATAAAATTTATTTTATTTATTAAATGAAAATTCAATTTTTTCAATAACTATGCATAAAGTCGAATTTATTTGATTGAAATCGTGTTTATATGATCAAATGCATGCCGAAAACATGTGTCGCACTCAGGTGCAAGCTATTAGGATTATTGCAAAAATTAAATTAAATTTATTTATTAAATGAAATTTCAATTTTTTTAATAACAATGCATAAAGTCAAATTTATTTGATTGAAATCGTGTTTATACGATCAAATGCATGCCGAAAACATGTGTCACACTTAAGTGCAAACCACTAGGATCATTGCAAAAATTAAATTTATTTTATTTATTAAATGAAATTTCAATTTTTTCAAAAACAATGCATGAAGTCGAATTTATTTGATTGAAATCGTGTTTATATGATCAAATGCATGCCAAAAACATGTGTCGCACCTAGGTGCAAGCTATAAGGATCATTGCAAAAATTAAATTTATTTTATTTATTAAATGCAATTTAAATTTTTTCAATAACAATGCATAAAGTCGAAATTATTTAATTGTAATCGTGTTTATATGATCAAATGCATGCCGAAAAAATGTATCGCACTTGGGTGCAAGCTATAAGGATCATTGCAAAAATAAAATTTATTTTATTTATTAAATGAAATTTCAATTTTTTTAATAACAGTGCATAAAGTAGAATTTATTTGATTGAAATCCTGTTTATATGATCAAATGCATGCCGAAAACATGTGTCACACTTAGGTGCAAACTATTAGGATCACTGCAAAAATTAAATTTATTTTATTTATTAAATGAAATTTCAATTTTTTCAATAACAATGAATAAAGTCGAATTAATTTGATTAAAAACGTGTTTATATGATCGAATGCATGCCTAAAACATGTGTCGCACTTGGGTGCAAGCTATAAGGATGATTGCGAAAATTAAATTTATTTTATTTATTAAATGAAATTTAAATTTTTTCAATAACAATGCATAAAGTCGAATTTATTTGATTGAAATCGTGTTTATATGATCAAATGCATGCCGAAAACATGTGTCGCACTTAGGTGCAACCTGTTAGGATCATTGCAAAAATTAAATTTATTTTATTTATTAAATGAAATTTCAATTCTTTCAATAACAATGCATAAAGTCGAATTTATTTGATTGAAATCGTGTTTATATGATCAAATGCATGCCGAAAACATGTGTCACACTTAGGTGCAAACTATTAGGATCATTGCAAAAATTAAGTTTATTTTATTTATTAAATGAAATTTCAATTTTTTCAATACCAATGAATTAAGTCTAATTAATTTGATTAAAAACGTGTTTATATGATCGAATGCATGCCTAAAACATGTGTCGCACTTGGGTGCAAGCTATAAGGATCTTTGCAAAAATTAAATTTATTTTATTTATTAAATTAAATTTCAATTTCTTCAATAACAATGCATAAAGTTGAATTAATTTGATTGAAATCGTGTTCATATGATCAAATGCATGCCGAAAACATGTGTCGCACTTAGGTGCAAGCTGTTAGGATCATTGCAAAAATTAAATTTATTTTATTTATTAAATGAAATTTTAATTTATTCAATAACAATGCATAAAGTCGAATTTATTTGATTGAAATCGTATTTATATGATCAAATGCATGCCGAAAACATGTGTCGCACTCAGGTGCAAGCTATTAGGATTATTGCAAAAATTAAATTAAATTTATTTATTAAATGAAATTTCAATTTTTTCAATACCAATGAATTAAGTCTAATTAATTTGATTAAAAACGTGTTAATATGATCGAATGCATGCCTAAAACGCCTAAAACATGTATCGCACTTGGGTGCAAGCTATAAGGATCATTGCAAAAATTAAATTTATTTTATTTATTAAATTAAATTTCAATTTCTTCAATAACAATGCATAAAGTCGAATTAATTTGATTGAAAACGTATTTATATGATCAAATGCATGCCGAAAACATGTGTCACACTTAGGTGCAAGCTTTAGGATCATTGCGAAAATTTAATTTAATTTATTTATTAAATGAAATTTCAATTTTTCTAATAACAATGCATAAAGTCAAATTTATTTGATTGAAATCGTGTTTATATGATCAAATGCATGCCGAAAACATGTGGCACACTTAGTTGCAAGCTATTACGATCATTGCGAAAATTTAATTTGATTTATTTATTAAATGAAATTTCAATTTTTCTTATAACAATGCATAAAGTCAAATTTATTTGATTGAAAATGTGTTTATGTGATCAAATGCATGCGGAAAACATGTGTCACACTTAAGTGCAAGCTATTAGGATTATTGCAAAAATTAAATTTAATTTATTTATTAAATGAAATTTCAATTTTTTTAATAACAATGCATAAAGTCAAATTTATTTGATTGAAATCGTGTTTATATGATCAAATGCATGCCGAAAACATGTGTCGCACTTAGGTGCAACCTGTTAGGATCATTGCAAAAATTAAATTTATTTTATTTATTAAATGAAATTTCAATTCTTTCAATAACAATGCATAAAGTCGAATTTATTTGATTGAAATCGTGTTTATATGATCAAATGCATGCCGAAAACATGTGTCACACCTAGGTGCAAACTATTAGGATCATTGCAAAACTTAAATTTATTTTATTTATTAAATGAAATTTCAATTTTTTCAATACCAATGAATTAAGTCTAATTAATTTGATTAAAAACGTGTTTATATAATCGAATGCATACCTAAAACTTGTGTCGCACTTGGGTGCAAGCTATAAGGATCATTGCAAAAATTAAATTTATTTTATTTATTAAATTAAATTTCAATTTCTTCAATAACAATGCATAAAGTTGAATTAATTTGATTGAAATCGTGTTCATATGATCAAATGCATGCCGAAAACATGTGTCGCACTTAGGTGCAAGCTGTTAGGATCATTGCAAAAATTAAATTTATTTTATTTATTAAATGAAATTTCAATTTTTTCAATAACAATGCATTAAGTCGAATTTATTTGATTGAAATCGTGTTTATATGATCAAATGCATGCCGAAAACATGTGTCGCACTCAGGTGCAAGCTATTAGGATTATTGCAAAAATTAAATTTAATTTATTTATTAAATGAAATTTCAATTTTTTTAATAACAATGCATAAAGTCAAATTTATTTGATTGAAATCGTGTTTATACGATCAAATGCATGCCGAAAACATGTGTCGCACTTGGGTGCAAGCTATAAGGATGATTGCGAAAATTAAATTTATTTTATTTATTAAATGAAATTTAAATTTTTTCAATAACAATGCATAAAGTCAAATTTATTTGATTGAAATCGTGTTTATATGATCAAATGCATGCCGAAAACATGTGGCACACTTAGTTGCAAGCTATTACGATCATTGCGAAAATTTAATTTAATTTATTTATTAAATGAAATTTCAATTTTTCTTATAACAATGCATAAAGTCAAATTTATTTGATTGAAAACGTGTTTATGTGATCAAATGCATGCCGAAAAAATGTGTCACACTTAAGTGCAAGCTATTAGGATTATTGCAAAAATTAAATTTAATTTATTTATTAAATGAAATTTCAATTTTTTTAATAACAATGCATAAAGTCAAATTTATTTGATTGAAATCGTGTTTATATAATCAAATGCATGTCGAAAACATGTGTCGCACTTAGGTGCAAGCTATAAGGATCATTGCAAAAATTAAATTTATTTTATTTATTAAAGGAAATTTCAATTTTTTCAATAACAATGCATAAAGTCGAAATTATTTAATTGTAATCGTGTTTATTTATTCAAATGCATGCCGAAAACATGTTTTGCACTTGGGTGCAAGCTATAAGGATCATTGCAAAAATAAAATTTATTTTATTTATTAAATGAAAATTCAATTTTTTCAATAACTATGCATAAAGTCGAATTTATTTGATTGAAATCGTGTTTATATGATCAAATGCATGCCGAAAACATGTGTCACACTTAGGTGCAAACTATTAGGATCATTGCAAAAATTAAATTTATTTTATTTATTAAATGAAATTTCGATTTTTTCAATAACAATGCATAAGGTCGAATTAATTTCATTGAAAACGTGTTTATATGATCGAATGCATGCCTAAAACATGTGTCGCACTTAGGTGCAAGCTATAAGGATCATTGCAAAAATTAAATTTATTTTATTTAATAAAGGAAATTTCAATTTTTTCAATAACAATGCATAAAGTCGAAATTATTTAATTGTAATCGTGTTTATTTATTCAAATGCATGCCGAAAACATGTTTTGCACTTGGGTGCAAGCTAAAAGGATCATTGCAAAAATTAAATTTATTTTATTTATTAAAGGAAATTTCAATTTTTTCAATAACAATGCATAAAGTCGAATTAATTTGATTGAAAACATATTTATATGATCAAATGCATGCCGAAAACATGTGTCGCACTTAGGTGCAAGCTGTTAAGACCATTGCAAAAATTAAATTTATTAAATGAAATTTCAATTTTTTCAATAACAATGCATAAACTCGAATTAATTTGATTAAAATCGTGTTTATAAGATAAAATGAATGCCAAAAACATGTGTCGCACTTAGGTGCAAGCTATATGGATCATCGCAAAAATTAAATTTAATTTATTTATTGAATGAAATTTCAATTTTTTCAAAAACAATGCATAAAGTCGAATCTATTTGATTAAAATCGTGTTTATATAATCAAATGCATGCCGAAAACATGTGTCGCAGTTAGGTGCAAGCTATTAGGATTATTGCAAAAATTAAATTTAACTTATTTATTAAATGAAATGTCAATTTCTTCAATAACAATGCATAAAGTCGAATTTATTTGATTGAAATCGTGTTTATATGATCAAATGCATGCCGAAAACAAGTGTCACACTTAGGTACAAACTACCAGGATCATTGCAAAAATTAAATTTATTTTATAAATTACATGATATTTCAATTTTATCAAAAACAATGCAAAAAAGTCGAATCTATTTAATTGAAATCGTGTTTATATGATCAAATGCATGCCGAAAACATGTGTCGCACTTAGGTGCAAGCTATTAGGATTATTGCAAAAATTAAATTTAATTTATTTATTAAATGAAATATCAATTTTTTCAAAAACAATGCATAAAGTCGAATTAATTTGATTGAAAACGTATTTATATGATCAAATGCATGCCGAAAACATGTATCGCACTTAGGTGCAAGCTGTTAGGATCATTGCAAAAATTAAATTTATTTTATTTATTAAATGAAATTTCAATTTTTTCAATAACAATGCATAAACTCGAATTAATTTGATTAAAATTGTGTTTATAAGATAAAATGAATGCCAAAAACATGTGTCGCACTTAGGTGCAAGCTATAAGGATCATTGCAAAAATTAAATTTATTTTATTTATTAAATGCAATTTCAATTTTTTCAATAACAATGCATAAAGTCGAAATTATTTAATTGTAATCGTGTTTATATGATCAAATGCATGCCGAAAAAATGTGTCGCACTTGGGTGCAAGCTATAAGGATCATTGCAAAAATAAAATTTATTTTATTTATTAAATGAAATTTCAATTTTTTTATTTAATAACAGTGCATAAAGTAGAATTTATTTGATTGAAATCGTGTTCATATGATCAAATGCATGCCAAAAACATGTGTCGCACTTAGGTGCAAGTTTTTAGGATCATTGCAAAAATTAAATTTATTTTATTTATTACGGGCGGCACGTTGGTGTAGTGAGTACTGGCGAGCGCTTGTGTCGGTTGCACCGCGTGCCGTGTGGGTTCGAATCCCAGCTCGGGCGAAAGATTTCGGGGCCTCGGAATATTCGCTCGGGACCATGGTCGTTGTGTTTGTATCATTATTCATTTATTCATTTAATTTTCTGATATACAATTAAAGCAACGGTTGTGGCAGATGGCCTCGTAGCCGACGTCAATTCCCAAATCATTCACTCTCCCTAACCTGCAGTTCCATCCACGTCCTTCCTTTTTTATAAAAAAAAAAAAAAATTATTTATTATATGAAATTTAAATTTTTTCAATAACTATGCATAAAGTCGAATTTATTTGATTGAAATCGTGTTTATATGATCAAATGCATGCCGAGAACATGTGTCACACTTAGGTGCAAACTATTAGGATCATTGCAAAAATTAAATTTATTTTATTTATTAAATGAAATTTCGATTTTTTCAATAACAATGCATAAGGTCGAATTAATTTCATTGAAAACGTGTTTATATCATCGAATGCATGCTTAAAACATGTGTCGCACTTGGGTGCAAGCTAAAAGGATCATTGCAAAAATTAAATTTATTTTATTTATTAAATGAAATTTCAATTTTTTCAATAACAATGCATAAAGTCGAATTAATTTGATTGAAAACGTATTTATATGATCAAATGCATGCCGAAAACATGTATCACACTTAGGTGCAAGCTATTAGGATCATTGCGAAAATTTAATTTAATTTATTTATTAAATGAAATTTCATTTTTTCTAATAACAATGCATAAAGTCAAATTTATTTGATTGAAATCGTGTTTATATGATCAAATGCATGCCGAAAACATGTGGCACACTTAGGTGCAAGCTATTACGATCATTGCGAAAATTTAATTTAATTTATTCATTAAATGAAATTTCAATTTTTGTTATAACAATGCATAAAGTCAAATTTATTTGATTGAAAACGTGTTTATGTGATAAAATGCATGCCGAAAACATGTGTCACACTTAAGTGCAAGCTATTAGGATTATTGCAAAAATTAAATTTAATTTATTTATTAAATGAAATTTCAAGGAGGAGGGCCATGCCGCATGGTCCCTGAGATGCAAAAACCGCCCCACGAAGCCCATCGAAGGAATCCCCAACGTGCGAATACAAATCACTAACAAAAAATCCGCAGACATTGACAAGTCATTAAAAAACGGCTCCCGCGTTCACAAATCATTCACATTACACGACTTTATTTTAGATACTTACGCCACGGAAATTAATAAGCCCTCAGCTATCGACAGAAATGAGTTATTAAAAAAATTGCGCCGTAGATTTATGGAATCATACAGTATAGATACACACGCATCTTTTTCGGGGAATCGCATGTTCATTGTCATGTTCGATCTCAATTTCCCTGACATCATCCCACCCGTCACCCCAATTGCAGGAGTACACACCGCTAACTTGCCGGTCATCGATGGCTAATGTACGCTTCCTTTATTCCAACATCAATTCACTCCACAGCAAATCCCATCTCCTTTCCCATTATCTGTCAGATAATCCCATTCATGTAAACCTCCTCGTTGAGACAAAAACTAAAAACCCTTTTCATTTTAATAATTGGAAAAGTATACAAATTCGTCAATTATCAACGAAAATCAACGAGGAGGTTCCATCGCTTCCTTCCACCCTTCAATCCCCTTCGGCAAGGCCAACCCTCCCCGTATCAATAGCCCTTTAAATGAATGCCTCCACTTCACTCTTCCCATAAATAGTATAACCCTCCATGTGTTCCTAGTGTATATACATCCCCATTCCTCTATTGACGATACAATATTTACGAAGGCTTCATTGTATGATTACGCAATAATTATTGGAGACTTTAACGTCAATAGTAGGAAATCCCGTCATATCCTTAATTTTTCTTCCAACTCCAACTTCATTAAAATCCCCACGCCCCCAACATTCATAATGAGCGAAACTCAATCAACAACCCCCGACATTATCCTATGCACATCCAACATTCGCCCCCTTATCCACTCTCTTACACTAATTCCAGATCTCTGCTCCGACCACTTGTCTCTCCAATTCGACCTTGATACCCAGTCATCACCTGCACCTCCTCCCCCTGAATTCATTTTCGATTACCAGAACTGTAATATTGAGGGAGTAGCCAACGATATAATGACAAAAGTTTAAAACGTACAAGACATAACTCCAAATATTATCTCCCAGTTCAACGAATCCCTTTCAAAATCTATTTCACTCCACACTCCTAAAATTAAAAAGCAGTACTATAAATATCCTCTTCCCAACTATATCCTTAGACTTTTGAAATATAAAAGACAACTCTACCGAGACATTAAATTCCACGACGACAGTTCACTAAGACAAAAATTCAATAAACTAAGTAAACACATAAAAACAATGATATTAGAATATAAAAAATTTAAATGGACCGAGACATGTAACAATATTAATGAAATGAAAGGAAAGACGTACTGGACGGAAATTAAAAAGCTTTCGAAATACAAAAAATCGGACCACATCTATAATATAAAAGACCCAACCGACGGTTCAATTTTGACGGACGATTTATTAATTGCTGAAGCTTTTGCGGGACATTTAGAAAAGACATTCCAACCAACGCAAAATAATGGCTACGACGAAAACTTTTTTAAATTAGTTAACGACTGGTACGATTCATTTGAAACAACCCCTTTACCACCTCCAAGCGACGATTCAATAGACGAGACAGATTATTCGATATTACACTCTGGTAAAAACTCCTCTCCAGGTTATGATAACATTCCTAGATCTATCCTTAAAAAGCTACCTCATGATATCCACATGTTTATTTTAAAAATCTTTAATTTCTGTTACCGTCACCAACACTTCCCCTCCGAATGGAAACAAGGTATAATTGTATGTATTCCCAAACCCGAAAACGACCCCTCACTAGTTTCCAGTTCCCGCCCCATTACACTCCTCCCGGTTGTAGGCAAACTGTTCGAATCCCTCATTAAACAAAAACTCCTTCACACATCCATCAAATCCATTCCTGAATATCAATTTGGGTTCCTTCCTCAAAAATCAACCATGCTCCCTCTTGCCATCCTAACGTCCAATATGCAAACCAAACACCTCGAAGGACAAAAGTCTGCTGTATTATTCATAGATATACAAAAAGCTTTTGACACAGTTTGGCATGTTGGACTCCTGTATAAATGTTTTCTATTAAAAATCCCACGCCATCTTATAATCCTAATACACAATTTCCTCTCCAATAGATCCTGCCAAGTAAGAATTCGACAAATACTTTCCCATCCGTTCCCAATCTTACAAGGCGTTCCTCAAGGTTCTCCCTTATCACCTCTCCTATATAACATATTTTGCCATGACCTACACAACCCCGACCCTACATATTTTAACCCATCACAATATACCTTGCTTTTCGCCGATGACACCGCTCTTATTACTCATGCACCCACCCTTTCAATTGCTCACCAATCCCTCCAATCCTCCTTTGACTCCATCCAAGCTTGGTGCTCCAAATGGCGCATCAAAATTAATCCCTCCAAATCCAAATTATTTATCCCTTACCACAAAATCACACCACAATCCCCCACCATCATATCCAGTAACGTCACAATCCATCCCTCCCATACCTGTAAATACCTAGGCATCCTATTTGACTCCAAACTATCCTTTAAAACTCATGCCCAATCCATTAAAACTAAAATCAAGACCAGGGCCCGGCATTTCAGATCCTTAACATTTAAACAACAAGGCATATCAACAGAAACAGCTGTTAATATTTACAAATCGATATGCCGGCCCTTGTTAGACTACGGTGCAATCCTTTTTACCCAAATCCGACCATCCATCCTATACCACTTCCAAGTTGCTGAACGATCAGCCCTAAGAACCCTAACCAAATTAAGACACCCGACTAATCCACTCCATAATCCCTCAAATGACCTATTATATGAAACCACCCACGTCACACCTATCTCCCAGCGTATACTTAGCCTTAGCGTTAAATTTGCAAACAATCCTTTTAATCAACAACTTCTATCCAAATTCTGTATTTCCCGAAACCCGAATATCCCTTCTAAATATCAGCATCCTCCCATCACAATACATCAATTCATTTGCGCGAATCATCAGGACAATTCAGCTAGCTAGCAAAGTATTATATGTTTTCACCAGTAGAATCAAGACAGGGCAGAAAGACCGCAGGTCGATAGCCCAGACGGACTAACACCCTTTTTGTTTTTTGTATATTTTGTATATTAATCCAACCTATTGTATAGTCTGAATAAAGATGATGATGTGTGAAATTTCAATTTTTTTAATAACAATGCATAAAGTCAAATTTATTTGATTGAAATCGTGTTTATACGATTAAATGCATGCCGAAAACATGTGTCACACTTAAGTGCAAACCACTAGGATCATTGCAAAAATTAAATTTATTTTATTTATTAAATGCAATTTCAATTTTTTCAAAAACAATGCTTATTTAATTGTAATCGTGTTTATATGATCAAATGCATGCCGAAAAAATGTGTCCCACTTGGGTGCAAGCTATAAGGATCACTGCAAAAATAAAATTTATTTTATTTATTAAATGAAATTTCAATTTTTTTAATAACAGTGCATAAAGTAGAATTTATTTGATTGAAATCCTGTTTATATGATCAAATGCATGCCGAAAACATGTGTCACACTTAGGTGCAAACTATTAGGATCATTGCAAAAATTAAATTTATTTTATTTATTAAATGAAATTTCCATTTTTTCAATAACAATGAATAAAGTCGAATTAATTTGATTAAAAACGTGTTTATATGATCGAATTCATGCCTAAAACATGTGTCGCACTTGGGTGCAAGCTATAAGGATCATTGCAAAAATTAAATTTATTTTATTTATTAAATGAAATTTCAATTTTTTTAATAACAGTGCATAAAGTAGAATTTATTTGATTGAAATCCTGTTTATATGATCAAATGCATGCCGAAAACATGTGTCACACTTAGGTGCAAACTATTAGGATCATTGCAAAAATTAAATTTATTTTATTTATTAAATGAAATTTCCATTTTTTCAATAACAATGAATAAAGTCGAATTAATTTGATTAAAAACGTGTTTATATGATCGAATGCATGCCTAAAACATGTGTCGCACTTGGGTGCAAGCTATAAGGATCATTGCAAAAATTAAATTTATTTTATTTATTAAATGAAATTTAAATTTTTTTAATAACAATGCATAAAGTCGAATTTATTTGATTGAAATCGTGTTTATTTGATCAAATGCATGCCGAAAACATGTATCGCACTTAGGTGCAAGCTATTGGGATTATTGCGAAAATTAAATTTATTTTATTTATTAAATGAAATTTCAATTTTTTCAATAACAATGCATAAAGTCAAATTTATTTGATTTAAATCGTGTTTATATGATCAAATGCATGCCGAAAACATGTGTCGCACTTAGGTGCAACCTGTTAGGATCATTGCAAAAATTAAATTTATTTTATTTATTAAATGAAATTTCAATTCTTTCAATAACAATGCAGAAAGTCGAATTTATTTGATTGAAATCGTGTTAAATGATCAAATGCATGCCGAAAACATGTGTCACACTTAGGTGCAAACTATTAGGATCATTGCAAAAATTAAATTTATTTTATTTATTAAATGAAATTTCAATTTTTTCAATAACAATGAATTAAGTCTAATTAATTTGATTAAAAAACGTGTTTATATGATCGAATGCATGCCTAAAACATGTGTCGCACTTGGGTGCAAGCTATAAGGATCATTGCAAAAATTAAATTTATTTTATTTATTAAATTAAATTTCAATTTCTTTAATAACAATGCATAAAGTCGAATTAATTTGATTGAAATCGTGTTCATATGATCAAATGCATGCCGAAAACGTGTCGCACTTAGGTGCAAGCTATTAGGATTATTGCAAAAATTAAATTAAATTTATTTATTAAATGAAATTTCAATTTTTTCAATAACAATACATTAAGTCGAATTTATTTGTTTGAAATCGTGTTTATATGATCAAATGCATGTCGAAAACTTGTGTCGCACTTAGGTGCAAGCTATAAGGATCATTGCAAAAATTAAATTTATTTTATTTATTAAATGAAATTTCAATTTTTTCAATAACAATGCATAAACTCGAATTAATTTGATTAAAATTGTGTTTATAAGATAAAATGAATGCCAAAAACATGTGTCGCACTTAGGTGCAAGCTATAAGGATCATTGCAAAAATTAAATTTATTTTATTTATTAAATGCAATTTCAATTTTTTCAATAACAATGCATAAAGTCGAAATTATTTAATTGTAATCGTGTTTATATGATCAAATGCATGCCGAAAAAATGTGTCGCACTTGGGTGCAAGCTATAAGGATCATTGCAAAAATAAAATTTATTTTATTTATTAAATGAAATTTCAATTTTTTTATTTAATAACAGTGCATAAAGTAGAATTTATTTGATTGAAATCGTGTTCATATGATCAAATGCATGCCAAAAGCATGTGTCGCACTTAGGTGCAAGTTTTTAGGATCATTGCAAAAATTAAATTTATTTTATTTATTACGGGCGGCACGTTGGTGTAGTGAGTACTGGCGAGCGCTTGTGTCGGTTGCACCGCGTGCCGTGTGGGTTCGAATCCCAGCTCGGGCGAAAGATTTCGGGGCCTCGGAATATTCGCTCGGGACCATGGTCGTTGTGTTTGTATCATTATTCATTTATTCATTTAATTTTCTGATATACAATTAAAGCAACGGTTGTGGCAGATGGCCTCGTAGCCGACGTCAATTCCCAAATCATTCACTCTCCCTAACCTGCAGTTCCATCCACGTCCTTCCTTTTTTATAAAAAAAAAAAAAAATTATTTATTATATGAAATTTAAATTTTTTCAATAACTATGCATAAAGTCGAATTTATTTGATTGAAATCGTGTTTATATGATCAAATGCATGCCGAGAACATGTGTCACACTTAGGTGCAAACTATTAGGATCATTGCAAAAATTAAATTTATTTTATTTATTAAATGAAATTTCGATTTTTTCAATAACAATGCATAAGGTCGAATTAATTTCATTGAAAACGTGTTTATATCATCGAATGCATGCTTAAAACATGTGTCGCACTTGGGTGCAAGCTAAAAGGATCATTGCAAAAATTAAATTTATTTTATTTATTAAATGAAATTTCAATTTTTTCAATAACAATGCATAAAGTCGAATTAATTTGATTGAAAACGTATTTATATGATCAAATGCATGCCGAAAACATGTATCACACTTAGGTGCAAGCTATTAGGATCATTGCGAAAATTTAATTTAATTTATTTATTAAATGAAATTTCATTTTTTCTAATAACAATGCATAAAGTCAAATTTATTTGATTGAAATCGTGTTTATATGATCAAATGCATGCCGAAAACATGTGGCACACTTAGGTGCAAGCTATTACGATCATTGCGAAAATTTAATTTAATTTATTCATTAAATGAAATTTCAATTTTTGTTATAACAATGCATAAAGTCAAATTTATTTGATTGAAAACGTGTTTATGTGATAAAATGCATGCCGAAAACATGTGTCACACTTAAGTGCAAGCTATTAGGATTATTGCAAAAATTAAATTTAATTTATTTATTAAATGAAATTTCAAGGAGGAGGGCCATGCCGCATGGTCCCTGAGATGCAAAAACCGCCCCACGAAGCCCATCGAAGGAATCCCCAACGTGCGAATACAAATCACTAACAAAAAATCCGCAGACATTGACAAGTCATTAAAAAACGGCTCCCGCGTTCACAAATCATTCACATTACACGACTTTATTTTAGATACTTACGCCACGGAAATTAATAAGCCCTCAGCTATCGACAGAAATGAGTTATTAAAAAAATTGCGCCGTAGATTTATGGAATCATACAGTATAGATACACACGCATCTTTTTCGGGGAATCGCATGTTCATTGTCATGTTCGATCTCAATTTCCCTGACATCATCCCACCCGTCACCCCAATTGCAGGAGTACACACCGCTAACTTGCCGGTCATCGATGGCTAATGTACGCTTCCTTTATTCCAACATCAATTCACTCCACAGCAAATCCCATCTCCTTTCCCATTATCTGTCAGATAATCCCATTCATGTAAACCTCCTCGTTGAGACAAAAACTAAAAACCCTTTTCATTTTAATAATTGGAAAAGTATACAAATTCGTCAATTATCAACGAAAATCAACGAGGAGGTTCCATCGCTTCCTTCCACCCTTCAATCCCCTTCGGCAAGGCCAACCCTCCCCGTATCAATAGCCCTTTAAATGAATGCCTCCACTTCACTCTTCCCATAAATAGTATAACCCTCCATGTGTTCCTAGTGTATATACATCCCCATTCCTCTATTGACGATACAATATTTACGAAGGCTTCATTGTATGATTACGCAATAATTATTGGAGACTTTAACGTCAATAGTAGGAAATCCCGTCATATCCTTAATTTTTCTTCCAACTCCAACTTCATTAAAATCCCCACGCCCCCAACATTCATAATGAGCGAAACTCAATCAACAACCCCCGACATTATCCTATGCACATCCAACATTCGCCCCCTTATCCACTCTCTTACACTAATTCCAGATCTCTGCTCCGACCACTTGTCTCTCCAATTCGACCTTGATACCCAGTCATCACCTGCACCTCCTCCCCCTAAATTCATTTTCGATTACCAGAACTGTAATATTGAGGGAGTAGCCAACGATATAATGACAAAAGTTTAAAACGTACAAGACATAACTCCAAATATTATCTCCCAGTTCAACGAATCCCTTTCAAAATCTATTTCACTCCACACTCCTAAAATTAAAAAGCAGTACTATAAATATCCTCTTCCCAACTATATCCTTAGACTTTTGAAATATAAAAGACAACTCTACCGAGACATTAAATTCCACGACGACAGTTCACTAAGACAAAAATTCAATAAACTAAGTAAACACATAAAAACAATGATATTAGAATATAAAAAATTTAAATGGACCGAGACATGTAACAATATTAATGAAATGAAAGGAAAGACGTACTGGACGGAAATTAAAAAGCTTTCGAAATACAAAAAATCGGACCACATCTATAATATAAAAGACCCAACCGACGGTTCAATTTTGACGGACGATTTATTAATTGCTGAAGCTTTTGCGGGACATTTAGAAAAGACATTCCAACCAACGCAAAATAATGGCTACGACGAAAACTTTTTTAAATTAGTTAACGACTGGTACGATTCATTTGAAACAACCCCTTTACCACCTCCAAGCGACGATTCAATAGACGAGACAGATTATTATTCGATATTACACTCTGGTAAAAACTCCTCTCCAGGTTATGATAACATTCCTAGATCTATCCTTAAAAAGCTACCTCATGATATCCACATGTTTATTTTAAAAATCTTTAATTTCTGTTACCGTCACCAACACTTCCCCTCCGAATGGAAACAAGGTATAATTGTATGTATTCCCAAACCCGAAAACGACCCCTCACTAGTTTCCAGTTCCCGCCCCATTACACTCCTCCCGGTTGTAGGCAAACTGTTCGAATCCCTCATTAAACAAAAACTCCTTCACACATCCATCAAATCCATTCCTGAATATCAATTTGGGTTCCTTCCTCAAAAATCAACCATGCTCCCTCTTGCCATCCTAACGTCCAATATGCAAACCAAACACCTCGAAGGACAAAAGTCTGCTGTATTATTCATAGATATACAAAAAGCTTTTGACACAGTTTGGCATGTTGGACTCCTGTATAAATGTTTTCTATTAAAAATCCCACGCCATCTTATAATCCTAATACACAATTTCCTCTCCAATAGATCCTGCCAAGTAAGAATTCGACAAATACTTTCCCATCCGTTCCCAATCTTACAAGGCGTTCCTCAAGGTTCTCCCTTATCACCTCTCCTATATAACATATTTTGCCATGACCTACACAACCCCGACCCTACATATTTTAACCCATCACAATATACCTTGCTTTTCGCCGATGACACCGCTCTTATTACTCATGCACCCACCCTTTCAATTGCTCACCAATCCCTCCAATCCTCCTTTGACTCCATCCAAGCTTGGTGCTCCAAATGGCGCATCAAAATTAATCCCTCCAAATCCAAATTATTTATCCCTTACCACAAAATCACACCACAATCCCCCACCATCATATCCAGTAACGTCACAATCCATCCCTCCCATACCTGTAAATACCTAGGCATCCTATTTGACTCCAAACTATCCTTTAAAACTCATGCCCAATCCATTAAAACTAAAATCAAGACCAGGGCCCGGCATTTCAGATCCTTAACATTTAAACAACAAGGCATATCAACAGAAACAGCTGTTAATATTTACAAATCGATATGCCGGCCCTTGTTAGACTACGGTGCAATCCTTTTTACCCAAATCCGACCATCCATCCTATACCACTTCCAAGTTGCTGAACGATCAGCCCTAAGAACCCTAACCAAATTAAGACACCCGACTAATCCACTCCATAATCCCTCAAATGACCTATTATATGAAACCACCCACGTCACACCTATCTCCCAGCGTATACTTAGCCTTAGCGTTAAATTTGCAAACAATCCTTTTAATCAACAACTTCTATCCAAATTCTGTATTTCCCGAAACCCGAATATCCCTTCTAAATATCAGCATCCTCCCATCACAATACATCAATTCATTTGCGCGAATCATCAGGACAATTCAGCTAGCTAGCAAAGTATTATATGTTTTCACCAGTAGAATCAAGACAGGGCAGAAAGACCGCAGGTCGATAGCCCAGACGGACTAACACCCTTTTTGTTTTTTGTATATTTTGTATATTAATCCAACCTATTGTATAGTCTGAATAAAGATGATGATGTGTGAAATTTCAATTTTTTTAATAACAATGCATAAAGTCAAATTTATTTGATTGAAATCGTGTTTATACGATTAAATGCATGCCGAAAACATGTGTCACACTTAAGTGCAAACCACTAGGATCATTGCAAAAATTAAATTTATTTTATTTATTAAATGCAATTTCAATTTTTTCAAAAACAATGCTTATTTAATTGTAATCGTGTTTATATGATCAAATGCATGCCGAAAAAATGTGTCCCACTTGGGTGCAAGCTATAAGGATCATTGCAAAAATAAAATTTATTTTATTTATTAAATGAAATTTCAATTTTTTTAATAACAGTGCATAAAGTAGAATTTATTTGATTGAAATCCTGTTTATATGATCAAATGCATGCCGAAAACATGTGTCACACTTAGGTGCAAACTATTAGGATCATTGCAAAAATTAAATTTATTTTATTTATTAAATGAAATTTCCATTTTTTCAATAACAATGAATAAAGTCGAATTAATTTGATTAAAAACGTGTTTATATGATCGAATTCATGCCTAAAACATGTGTCGCACTTGGGTGCAAGCTATAAGGATCATTGCAAAAATTAAATTTATTTTATTTATTAAATGAAATTTCAATTTTTTTAATAACAGTGCATAAAGTAGAATTTATTTGATTGAAATCCTGTTTATATGATCAAATGCATGCCGAAAACATGTGTCACACTTAGGTGCAAACTATTAGGATCATTGCAAAAATTAAATTTATTTTATTTATTAAATGAAATTTCCATTTTTTCAATAACAATGAATAAAGTCGAATTAATTTGATTAAAAACGTGTTTATATGATCGAATGCATGCCTAAAACATGTGTCGCACTTGGGTGCAAGCTATAAGGATCATTGCAAAAATTAAATTTATTTTATTTATTAAATGAAATTTAAATTTTTTTAATAACAATGCATAAAGTCGAATTTATTTGATTGAAATCGTGTTTATTTGATCAAATGCATGCCGAAAACATGTATCGCACTTAGGTGCAAGCTATTGGGATTATTGCGAAAATTAAATTTATTTTATTTATTAAATGAAATTTCAATTTTTTCAATAACAATGCATAAAGTCAAATTTATTTGATTTAAATCGTGTTTATATGATCAAATGCATGCCGAAAACATGTGTCGCACTTAGGTGCAACCTGTTAGGATCATTGCAAAAATTAAATTTATTTTATTTATTAAATGAAATTTCAATTCTTTCAATAACAATGCAGAAAGTCGAATTTATTTGATTGAAATCGTGTTAAATGATCAAATGCATGCCGAAAACATGTGTCACACTTAGGTGCAAACTATTAGGATCATTGCAAAAATTAAATTTATTTTATTTATTAAATGAAATTTCAATTTTTTCAATAACAATGAATTAAGTCTAATTAATTTGATTAAAAAAACGTGTTTATATGATCGAATCCATGCCTAAAACATGTGTCGCACTTGGGTGCAAGCTATAAGGATCATTGCAAAAATTAAATTTATTTTATTTATTAAATTAAATTTCAATTTCTTTAATAACAATGCATAAAGTCGAATTAATTTGATTGAAATCGTGTTCATATGATCAAATGCATGCCGAAAACGTGTCGCACTTAGGTGCAAGCTATTAGGATTATTGCAAAAATTAAATTAAATTTATTTATTAAATGAAATTTCAATTTTTTCAATAACAATACATTAAGTCGAATTTATTTGTTTGAAATCGTGTTTATATGATCAAATGCATGTCGAAAACTTGTGTCGCACTTAGGTGCAAGCTATAAGGATCATTGCAAAAATTAAATTTATTTTATTTATTAAATGCAATTTCAATTTTTTCAATAACAATGCATAAAGTCGAAATTATTTAATTGTAATCGTGTTTATTAATTCAAATTCATGCCGAAAACATGTTTTGCACTTGGGTGCAAGCTATAAGGATCATTGCAAAAATAAAATTTATTTTATTTATTAAATGAAATTGCAATTTTTTCAATAACTATGCATAAAGTCGAATTTATTTGATTGAAATCGTGTTTATATGATCAAATGCATGCCGAAAACATGTGTCACACTTAGGTGCAAACTATAAGGATCATTGCAAAAATTAAATTTATTTTATTTATTAAATGAAATTTCGATTTTTTCAATAACAATGCACAAGGTCGAATTAATTTCATTGAAAACGTGTTTATATGATCGAATGCATGCCTAAAACATGTGTCGCACTTGGGTGCAAGCTAAAAGGATCATTGCAAAAATTAAATTTATTTTATTTATTAAAGGAAATTTCAATTTTTTCAAAAACAATGCATAAAGTCGAATTAATTTGATTGAAAACGTATTTATATGATCAAATGCATGCCGAAAACATGTGTCACACTTAGGTGCAAGCTTTAGGATCATTGCGAAAATTTAATTTAATTTATTTATTAAATGAAATTTCAATTTTTCTAATAACAATGCATAAAGTCAAATTTATTTGATTGAAATCGTGTTTATATGATCAAATGCATGCCGAAAACATGTGGCACACTTAGGTGCAAGCAATTACGATCATTGCGAAAATTTAATTTGATTTATTTATTAAATGAAATTTCAATTTTTCTTATAACAATGCATAAAGTCAAATTTATTTAATTGAAAACGTGTTTATGTGATCAAATGCATGGCGAAAACATGTGTCACACTTAAGTGCAAGCTATTAGGATTATTGCAAAAATTAAATTTAATTTATTTATTAAATGAAATTTCAATTTTTTTAATAATAATGCATAAAGTCAAATTAATTTGATTGAAATCGTGTTTATATAATCAAATGCATGCCGAAAACATGTTTTGCACTTGGGTGCAAGCTATAAGGATCATTGCAAAAATAAAATTTATTTTATTTATTAAATGAAATTTCAATTTTTTCAATAACTATGCATAAAGTCGAATTTATTTGATTGAAATCGTGTTTAAATGATCAAATGCATGCCGAAAACATGTGTCACACTTAGGTGCAAACTATTAGGATCATTGCAAAAATTAAATTTATTCTATTTATTAAATGAAATTTCGATTTTTTTCAATAACAATGCATAAGGTCGAATTAATTTCATTGAAAACGTGTTTATATGATCGAATGCATGCCTAAAACATGTGTCGCACTTGGGTGCAAGCTAAAAGGATCATTGCAAAAATTAAATTTATTTTATTTATTAAAGGAAATTTCAATTTTTTCAATAACAATGCATAAAGTCGAATTAATTTGATTGAAAACGTATTTATATGATCAAATGCATGCCGAAAACATGTGTCGCACTTAGGTGCAAGCTGTTAGGATCATTGCAAAAATTAAATTTATTTTATTTATTAAATGAAATTTCAATTTTTTCAATACCAATGCATAAACTCGAATTAATTTGATTAAAATCGTGTTTATAAGATAAAATGAATGCCAAAAACATATGTCGCACTTAGGTGCAAGCTATATGGATCATCGCAAAAATTAAATTTAATTTATTTATTGAATGAAATTTCAATTTTTTCAAAAACAATGCATAAAGTCGAATCTATTTGATTGAAATCGTGTTTATATAATCAAATGCATGCCGAAAACATGTGTCGCAGTTAGGTGCAAGCTATTAGGATTATTGCAAAAATTAAATTTAACTTATTTATTAAATGAAATGTCAATTTCTTCAATAACAATGCATAAAGTCGAATTTATTTGATTGAAATCGTGTTTATATGATCAAATGCATGCCGAAAACATGTGTCACACTTAGGTACAAACTACCAGGATCATTGCAAAAATTAAATTTATTTTATAAATTAAATGATATTTCAATTTTATCAAAAACAATGCAAAAAAGTCGAATCTATTTAATTGAAATCGTGTTTATATGATCAAATGCATGCCGAAAACATGTGTCGCACTTAGGTGCAAGCTATTAGGATTATTGCAAAAATTAAATTTAATTTATTTATTAAATGAAATGTCAATTTTTTCAAAAACAATGCATAAAGTCAAATTTATTTAATTGAAATCGTGTTTATATGACCAAATGCATGCCGAAAACATGTGTCACACTTAAGTGCAAGCCACTAGGATCATTGCAAAAATTAAATTTATTTTATTTATTAAATGAAATTTCAATTTTTTCAAAAACAATGCATAAAGTCGAGCTTATTTGATTGAAATCGTGTTTATATGATCAAATGCATGCCCAAAACCTGTGTCGCACTCAGGTGCAAGCTATTAGGATTATTGCAAAAATTAAATTTAATTTGTTTATTAAATGAAATTTCAATTTTTTCAATAACAATGCATTAAGTCGAATTTATTTGATTGAAATCGTGTTTATTTGATCAAATGCATGCCGAAAAAATGTGTCGCACTTGGGTGCAAGCTATAAGGATCATTGCAAAAATAAAATTTATTTTATTTAATAAATGAAATTTCAATTTTTTTAATAACAGTGCATAAAGTAGAATTTATTTGATTGAAATCGTGTTCATATGATCAAATGCATGCCAAAAACATGTGTCACACTTAGGTGCAAGCCGTAAGGATCATTGCAAAAATTAAATTTATTTTATTTATTAAATGAAATTTCAATTTTTTTAAAACCAATGCATAAAGTCAAATTTATTTGATTGAAATCGTGTTTATATGATCAAATGCATGCCGAAAACATGTGTCGCACTCTGGTGCAAGCTGTTAGGATCATTGCAAAAATTAAATTTATTTCATTTATTAAATGTAATTTCTATTTTTTCAATAACAATGCATAAAGTCGGATATATTTGATTGAAATCGTGTTTATATAATCAAATGCATGCCGAAAACATGTGTCACACTTAGGCGCAAGCTATTAGGATCATTGCAAAAATTAAATTTATTTTATTTATTAAATGAAATTTCAATTTTTTCAATTACGATGCATAAAGTCGAATTTATTTGATTGAAATCAAGTTTAAATGATCAAAAGCATGCCAAAAACATGTGTCGCACTTAGGTGCAAGTTTTTAGGATCATTGCAAAAATTAAATTTATTTTATTTATTATATGAAATTTCAATTTTTTCAATAACAATGCATAAAGTTGAATTTATTTGATTGAAATCAAGTTTAAACAATCAAATGCATGCCGAAAATATGTGTCACACTTAGGTGCAAGCTATTAGGATCATTTCAAAAATTAAAGTTATTTTATTTATTAAAAGAAATTTCAATTTTTTCAATAACAATGCACTAAGTCGATTTTATTTGATTGAAATCGTGTTTATATGATCAAATGCATGCCGAAAACATGTGTCGCACTTAGGTGCAAACTATAAGGATCATTGCTAAAATTAAATTTATTTTATTTATTAAATGCAATTTCAATTTTTTCAATAACAATGCATAAAGTCGAAATTATTTAATTGTAATCGTGTTTATATGATCAAATGCATGCCGAAAACATGTGTCGCACTTGGGTGCAAGCTATAAGGATCATTGCAAAAATAAAATTTATTTTATTTATTAAATGAAATTTCAATTTTTTTAATAACAATGCATAAAGTAGAATTTATTTGATTTTTCAATAACAATGCATAAAGTCGGATATATTTGATTTAAATCGTGTTTATATGATCAAATGCATGCCGAAAACATGTGTCACACTTAGTTGCAAGCTGTTAGGATCATTGCAAAAATTAAATATATTTTATTTATTAAATGAAATTTCAATTCTTTCAATAACAATGCATAAAGTCGAATCTATTTGATTGGAATCGTGTTTATATAATCAAATGCATGCCGAAAACATGTGTCGCAGTTAGGTGCAAGCTATTAGGATTATTGCAAAAATTAAATTTAACTTATTTATTAAATGAAATGTCAATTTCTTCAATAACAATGCATAAAGTCAAAATTATTTGATTAAAATCGTGTTTATATGATCAAATGCATGCCGAAAACTTGTGTCACACTTAGGTACAAACTACCAGGATTATTGCAAAAATTAAATTTATTTTATAAATTAAATGATATTACAATTTTTTCAAAAACAATGCAAAAAAGTCGAATCTATTTAATTAAAATAGTGTTTATATGATCAAATGCATGCCGAAAACATGTGTCGCACTTAGGTGCAAGCTATTAGGATTATTGCAAAAATTAAATTTAATTTATTTATTAAATGAAATGTCAATTTTTTCAAAAACAATGCATAAAGTCGAATTTATTTGATTGAAATCGTGTTTATATGATCAAATGCATGCCGAAAACATGTGTCACACTTAAGTGCAAGCCACTAGGATCATTGCAAAAATTAAATTTATTTTATTTATTAAATGAAATTTCAATTTTTTCAAAAACAATGCATAAAATCGAATTTATTTGATTGAAATCGTGTTTATATGATCAAATGCATGCCTAAAACCTGTGTCGCACTCAGGTGCAAGCTATTAGGATTATTGCAAAAATTAAATTTAATTTGTTTATTAAATGAAATTTCAATTTTTTCAATAACAATGAATAAAGTCGAATTAATTTGATTGAAATCGTGTTTATATGATCAAATGCATGCCGAAAACATGTGTCACACTTAGGTGCAAGCCATAAGGATCATTGCAAAAATTAAATTTATTTTATTTATTAAATGAAATTTCAATTTTTTCAATAACAATGAATAAAGTCGAATTAATTTGATTGAAATCGTGTTTATATGATCAAATGCATGCCGAAAACATGTGTCGCACTTAGGTGCAAGCTATAAGGATCATTGCAAAAATTAAATTTATTTTATTTATTAAATGAAATTTCAATTTTTTCTATAACAATGCATACAGTCGGATACATTTAATTGAAATCGTGTTTATATGATCAAATGCATGTCGAAAACATGTGTCGCACTTAGGTGCAAGCTATAGGGATCATTGCAAAAATTAAATTTATTTTATTTATTAAATGAAATTTCAATTTTTTCAATAACAATAAATAAAGTCGAATTAATTTGATTGAAATCGTGTTTATATGATCAAATGCATGCCGAAAACATGTGTCGCACTTAGGTGCAAGCTATAAGGATCATTGCAAAAATTAAATTTATTTTATTTATTAAATGAAATTTCAATTTTTTCAAAAACAATGCATCAAGTCGAATTAATTTGATTGAAATCGTGTTTATATGATCAAATGCATGCCGAAAACATGTGTCGCACTTAGGTGCAAGCTATAAGGATCATTGCAAAAATTAAATTTATTTTATTTATTAAATGAAATTTCAATTTTTTCAAAAACAATGCGTAAAGTCGAGCTTATTTGATTGAAATCGTGTTTATATGATCAAATGCATGCCGAAAACATGTGTCGCACTTAGGTGCAAGCTATTAGGATTATTGCAAAAATTAAATTTAATTTATTTATTAAATGAAATGTCAATTTTTTCAAAAACAATGCATAAAGTCAAATTTATTTAATTGAAATCGTGTTTATATGACCAAATGCATGCCGAAAACATGTGTCACACTTAAGTGCAAGCCACTAGGATCATTGCAAAAATTAAATTTATTTTATTTATTTAATGAAATTTCAATTTTTTCAAAAACAATGCCTAAAGTCGAGCTTATTTGATTGAAATCGTGTTTATATGATCAAATGCATGCCTAAAACCTGTGTCGCACTCAGGTGCAAGCTATTAGGATTATTGCAAAAATTAAATTTAATTTGTTTATTAAATGAAATTTCAATTTTTTCAATAACAATGCATTAAGTCGAATTTATTTGATTGAAATCGTGTTTATTTGATCAAATGCATGCCGATAAAATGTGTCGCACTTGGGTGCAAGCTATAAGGATCATTGCAAAAATAAAATTTATTTTATTTAATAAATGAAATTTCAATTTTTTTAATAACAGTGCATTAAGTAGAATTTATTTGATTGAAATCGTGTTCATATGATCAAATGCATGCCAAAAACATGTGTCACACTTAGGTGCAAGCCGTAAGGATCATTGCAAAAATTAAATTTATTTTATTTATTAAATGAAATTTCAATTTTTTTAAAACCAATGCATAAAGTCAAATTTATTTGATTGAAATCGTGTTTATATGATCAAATGCATGCCGAAAATATGTGTCGCACTCTGGTGCAAGCTGTTAGGATCATTGCAAAAATTAAATTTATTTCATTTATTAAATGTAATTTCTATTTTTTCAATAACAATGCATAAAGTCGGATATATTTGATTGAAATCGTGTTTATATAATCAAATGCATGCCAAAAACATGTGTCACACTTAGGCGCAAGCTATTAGGATCATTGCAAAAATTAAATTTATTTTATTTATTAAATGAAATTTCAATTTTTTCAATTACGATGCATAAAGTCGAATTTATTTGATTGAAATCAAGTTTAAATGATCAAAAGCATGCCAAAAACATGTGTCGCACTTAGGTGCAAGTTTTTAGGATCATTGCAAAAATTAAATTTATTTTATTTATTATATGAAATTTCAATTTTTTCAATAACAATGCATAAAGTTGAATTTATTTGATTGAAATCAAGTTTAAACAATCAAATGCACGCCGAAAATATGTGTCACACTTAGGTGCAAGCTATTAGGATCATTTCAAAAATTAAAGTTATTTTATTTATTAAAAGAAATTTCAATTTTTTCTATAACAATGCATAAAGTCGAATTTATTTGTAAAATCGTGTTTAAATGATCAAATGCATGCCGAAAACGTGTGTCGCACTCAGGTGCAAGCTATTAGGATTATTGCAAAAATTAAATTTAATTTATTTATTAAATGAAATTTCAATTTTTTCAATAACAATGCACTAAGTCGATTTTATTTGATTGAAATCGTGTTTATATGATCAAATGCATGCCGAAAACATGTGTCGCACTTAGGTGCAAACTATAAGGATCATTGCTAAAATTAAATTTATTTTATTTATTAAATGCAATTTCAATTTTTTCAATAACAATGCATAAAGTCGAAATTATTTAATTGTAATCGTGTTTATATGATCAAATGCATGCCGAAAACATGTGTCGCACTTGGGTGCAAGCTATAAGGATCATTGCAAAAATAAAATTTATTTTATTTATTAAATGAAATTTCAATTTTTTTAATAACAATGCATAAAGTAGAATTTATTTGATTTTTCAATAACAATGCATAAAGTCGGATATATTTGATTTAAATCGTGTTTATATGATCAAATGCATGCCGAAAACATGTGTCACACTTAGTTGCAAGCTGTTAGGATCATTGCAAAAATTAAATATATTTTATTTATTAAATGAAATTTCAATTCTTTCAATAACAATGCATAAAGTCGAATTTATTTGTTTAAAATCGTATTTAAATGATCAAATCCATGCCTAAAACATGTATCGCACTTAGGTGCAAGCTATATGGATCATCGCAAAAATTAAATTTAATTTATTTATTGAATGAAATTTCAATTTTTTCAAAAGCAATGCATAAAGTCGAATCTATTTGATTGAAATCGTGTTTATATAATCAAATGCATGCCGAAAACATGTGTCGCAGTTAGGCGCAAGCTATTAGGATCATTGCAAAAATTAAATATATTTTATTTATTAAATGAAATTTCAATTCTTTCAATAACAATGCATAAAGTCGAATTTATTTGATTAAAATCGTATTTAAATAATCAAATCCATGCCTAAAACATGTATCGCACTTAGGAGCAAGCTTTATGGATCATCGCAAAAATTAAATTTAATTTATTTATTGAATGAAATTTCAATTTTTTCAAAAACAATGCATCAAGTCGAATTAATTTGATTGAAATCGTGTTTATATGATCAAATGCATGCCGAAAACATGTGTCGCACTTAGGTGCAAGCTATAAGGATCATTGCAAAAATTAAATTTATTTTATTTATTAAATGAAATTTCAATTTTTTCAATAACAATGCATCAAGTTGAATTAATTTGATTAAAATCGTGTTTATATGATCAAATACATGCCGAAAACATGTGTCGCACTTAGGTGCAAGCTATAGGGATCATTGCAAAAATTAAATTTGTTTTATTTATTAAATGAAATTTCAATTTTTTCAATAAAAATGCATAAAGTCGAATTAATTTGACTGAAATCGTGTTTATATGATCAAATGCATGCCGAAAACATGTGTCGTATTTAGGTGCAAGCTGTTAGGATCATTGCAAAAATTAAATTTATTTTATTTATTAAATGAAATTTCTATTTTTTCAATAACAATACATACAGTCGAATTAATTTGATTGAAATCGTGTTTATATGATCAAATGCATGCCGAAAACATGTGTCGTACTTAGGTGCAAGCTGTTAGGATCATTGCAAAAATTAAATTTATTTTATTTATTAAATGAAATTTCTATTTTTTCAATAACAATACATACAGTCGGATATATTTGATTGAAATCGTGTTTATATGATCAAATGCATGCCGAAAACATGTGTCACACTTAGGTGCAAGATATAAGGATCATTGCAAAAATTATTTTTTCTAATTTATTAAATGAAATTTAAATTTTTTCAAAAACAATGATTTAAGTCGAATTAATTTGATTGAAATCGTGTTTATATGATCAATTGCATGCCGAAAACATGTGTCACACTTAGGTGCAAGCCATAAGGATCATTGCAAAAATTAAATTTATTTTATTTATTAAATGAAATTTCAATTTTTTCAATAACAATGCATAAAGTCGAATTAATTTGATTGAAATCGTGTTTATATAATCAAATGCATGCCGAAAACATGTGTCGCACTTAGGTGCAAGCTGTTAGGATCATTGCAAAAATTAAATTTATTTTATTTATTAAATGAAATTTCAATTTTTTCAATAACAATGCATAAAGTCGAATTAATTTGATTGAAATCGTGTTTATATGATCAAATGCATGCCGAAAACATGTGTCGCACTTAGGTGCAAGCTGTTAGGATCATTGCAAAAATTACATTTATTTTATTTATTAAATGAAATTTCAATTCTTTCAATCACAATGCATAAAGTCGAATTTATTTATTTTAAATCAAGTTTAAATGATCAAATGCATGCCCAAAACATGTGTCGCGCTTAGGTGCAAGCTGTTAGGATCATTGCAAAAATTAAATTTATTTTATTTATTAAATGAAATTTCAATTTTTTCTATAACAATGCATACAGTCGGATACATTTGATTAAAATCGTGTTTATATGATCAAGTGCATGCCGAAAACATGTGTCATACTTAGGTGCAAGATATTAGGATCATTGCAAAAATTAATTTTTTTTATGTATTACATGAAATTTAAATTTTTTCAAAAACAATGATTTAAGTCGAATTACTTTGATTGAAATCGTGTTTATATGATCAAATGCATGCCGAAAACATGTGTCGCACTTAGGTGCAAGCTATAAGGATCATTGCAAAAATTAAATTTATTTTATTTATTAAATGAAATTTCAATTTTTTCTATAACAATGCATACAGTCGGATACATTTGATTGAAATCGTGTTTATATAATCAAATGCATGCCGAATACATGTGTCACACTTTGGTGCAAGCCATAAGGATCATTGCAAAAATTAAATTTATTTTATTTATTAAATGAAATTTCAATTTTTTCAATAACAATGAATAAAGTCGAATTAATTTGGTAAAATCGTGGTAATATTATCAAATGCATGCCGAAAACATGTGTTGCACTTAGGTGCAAGCTGTTAGGATCATTGCAAAAATTAAATTTATTTTATTTATTAAATGAAATTTCTATTTTTTCAATAACAATGCATACAGTCGGATATATTTGATTGAAATCGTGTTTATATGATTAAATGCATGCCGAAAACATGTGTCGCACTTAGGTGCAAGCTGTTAGGATCATTGCAAAAATTAAATTTATTTTATTTATTAAATGAAATTTCTATTTTTTCAATAACAATGCATACAGTCGGATATATTTGATTGAAATCGTGTTTATATGATCAAATGCATGCCGAAAACATGTGTCGCACTTAGGTGCAAGCTATAAGGATCATTGCAAAAATTAAATTTATTTTATTTATTAAATGAAATTTCAATTTTTTCAATAACAATGCATAAAGTCGAATTAATTTGATTGAAATCGTGTTTATATGATCAAATGCATACCGAAAACATGTGTCGCATTTAGGTGCAAGCTGGTAGGATCATTGCAAAAATTAAATTTATTTTATTCAATAAATGAAATTTCTATTTTTTCAATAACAATGCATACAGTCGGATATATTTGATTGAAATCGTGTTTATATGATCAAATGCATGCCGAAAACATGTGTCACACTTAGGTGCAAGACATAAGGATCATTGCAAAAATTAATTTTTTTTATTTATTAAATGAAATTTCATTTTTTTCAAAAACAATGATTTAAGTCGAAATAATTTGTTGAAATTGTGTTTATATGATCAATTGCATGCCAAAAACATGTGTCACACTTAGGTGCAAGCCATAAGGATCATTGCAAAAATTAAATTTATTTTATTTATTAAATGAAATTTCAATTTTTTCAATAACAATGCATAAAGTCAAATTAATTTAATTGAAATCGTGTTTATATGATCAAATGCATGCCGAAAACATGTGTCGCACTTAGGTGCAAGCTATTAGGATCATTGCAAAAATTAAATTTATTTTATTTATTAAAAGGAATTTCAATTTTTTCAAAAACAATGCATAAAGTCGAATTAATTTGATTCAAATCGTGTTTATATGATCAAATGCATGCCGAAAACATGTGTCGCACCTGGGTGCAAGCTGTTAGGATCATTGCAAAAATTAAATTTATTTTATTTATTAAATGAAATTTCAATTCTTTCAATCACAATGCATAAAGTCGAATTTATTTATTTGAAATCAAGTTTAAATGATCAAATGCATGCCCAAAACATGTGTCGCACTTAGGTGCAAGCTATTAGGATCATTGCAAAAATTAAATTTATTTTATTTATTAAAAGGAATTTCAATTTTTTCAAAAACAATGCATAAAGTCGAATTAATTTGATTCAAATCGTGTTTATATGATCAAATGCATGCCGAAAACATGTGTCGCACCTGGGTGCAAGCTGTTAGGATCATTGCAAAAATTACATTTATTTTATTTATTAAATGAAATTTCAATTCTTTCAATCACAATGCATAAAGTCGAATTTATTTATTTGAAATCAAGTTTAAATGATCAAATGCATGCCCAAAACATGTGTCGCACTTAGGTGCAAGCTATTAGGATCATTGCAAAAATTAAATTTATTTTATTTATTAAAAGGAATTTCAATTTTTTCAAAAACAATGCATAAAGTCGAATTAATTTGATTGAAATCGTGTTTATATGATCAAATGCATGCCCAAAACATGTGTCGCACTTAGGTGCAAGCTGTTAGGATCATTGCAAAAATTAAATTTATTTTATTTATTAAATGAAATTTCTATTTTTTCAATAACAATGCATAAAGTCGGATATATTTGATTGAAATCGTGTTTATATAATCAAATGCATGCCGAATACATGTGTCACACTTTGGTGCAAGCTTTTAGGATCATTGCAAAAATTACATTTATTTTATTTATTAAATGTAATTTCAATTCTTTCAATCACAATGCATAAAGTCGAATTTATTTGATTGAAATCGTGTTTATATGATCAAAAGCATGACGAAAACATTTGTCGCACTTAGGTGCAAGCTGTTAGGATCATTGCAAAAATTAAATTTATTTTATTTATTAAATGAAATTTCAATTTTTTCAAAAACTATGCTTACAGTCGAATTAATTTGATTGAAATCGTGTTTATATGATTAAATGCATGCCGAAAACATGTGTCACACTTAGGTGCAAGCCATTAGGATCATAGCAAAAATTAAATTTATTTTATTTATTAAATTAAATTTCAATTTTTTCAATAACAATGCATAAAGTCGAATTAATTTGATTGAAATCGTGTTTATATGATCAAACGCATGCCGAAAACATGTGTCGCACTTAGGTGCAAGCTGTTAGGATCATTGCAAAAATTAAATTTATTTTATTTATGAAATGAAATTTCAATTTTTTCAATAACAATGCATACAGTCGGACATATTTATTTGATTGAAATCAAGTTTAAATGATCAAATGCACGCCAAAAACATGTGTAGCACTTAGGTGCAAGATATTAGGATCATTGCAAAAATTAAATTTATTTTATTTATTAAATGAAATTTCAATTTTTTCAATAACAATGCATAAAGTCAGATTTATTTCATTGAAATCATGTTTAAAAAATCAAATGCATGCCGAAAACATGTGTCACACTTAGGTGCAAGCTATTAGGATCATTGCAAAAATTAAATTAATTTTATTTATTCAATGGAATTTCAATTTTTTCAATAACAATGCATACAGTCAGATATATTTGACTAAAATCGTGTTTATATGATGAAATGCATGCCGAAAACATGTGTCGCACTTAGGTGCAAGCTATTAGGATCATTGCAAAAATTAAATTTATTTTATTTATTAAAAGGAATTTCACTTTTTTTCAATAACAATGCATAAAGTCGAATTTATTTGATTAAAATCGTATTTAAATGATCAAATCCATGCCTAAAACATGTATCGCACTTAGGTGCAAGCTATTAGGATCATTGCAAAAATTAAATTTATTTTATTTATTAAATGATATTTCAATTTTTTCAATAACAATGCATAACGTCAAATTTATTTGTTTGAAATCAAGTTTTAAAAATCAAATGCATGCCGATAACATGTGTCACACTTAGGTGCAAGCTATTAGGATCATTGCAAAAATTAAATTTATTTTATTAATTAAATGGAATTTCAATGTTTTCAATAACAATGCATAAAGTCGAATTTATTTGATTAAAATCGTATTTAAATGATCAAATCCATGCCTTAAACATGTGTTGCACTAAAGTGCAAGCTGTTAGGATCATTGCAAAAATTAAATTTATTTTATTTATTAAATGTAATTTCAATTTTTTCAATAACAATGCATAAAGTCGAATTTATTTGATTGAAATCAAGTTTAAATGATCAAATGCATGCCTAAACCATGTGTCGCACTTAGGTGCAAGCCATAAGGTTCATTGCAAGAATTAAATTTATTTTATTTATTAAATGAAATTTCAATTTTTTCAATAACAATGCATAAAGTCGAATTAATTTGATTGAAATCGTCTTTATATGATCAAATGCATGCCAAAAACATATGTCACACTTAGGTGCAAGCTGTTAGGATCATTGCAAAAATTAAATTTATTTTATTTATTAAATGAAATTTCTATTTTTTCAATAACAATGCATAAAGTCGAATTAATTTGATTGAAATCGTGTTTATATGTTCAAATGCATGCTGAAAACATGTGTCGCACTTAGGTGCAAGCTGTTAGGATCATTGCAAAAATTAAATTTATTAAATGAAATTTTAATTTTTTCAATAACAATGCATAAAGTCGGATATATTTGATTTAAATCGTATTGATATGATCAAATGCATGCCGAAAACATGTGTCACACTTAGGTGCAAGCTATTAGGATCATTGCAAAAATTAAATTTATTTTATTTATTAAATGAAATTTCAATTTTTTCAATAACAATGTATTAAGTCAAATTAATTTGATTGAAATCGTGTTTATATGATCAAATGCATGCCGAAAACATGTGTCGCACTTAGGTGCAAGCTATTAGGATCATTGCAAAAATTATATTTATTTTATTTATTAAATGAAATTTCAATTTTTTCAAAAACAATGCTTAAAGTCGAAATAATTTGATTGAATTCGCGTTTGTATGATCAAATGCATGCCTAAAACATGTGTCGCACTTAGGTGCAAGCTGTTAGGATCATTGCAAAAATTAAATTTATTTTATTTATTAAATGAAATTTCAATTGTTTCAATACCAATGCATAAAGTCAAATTAATTTAATTGAAATCGTGTTTATATGATCAAATGCATGCCGGAAACATTTGTCGCACTTAGGTGCAAGCTGTTAGGTTCATTGCAAAAATTAAATTTTTTTTATTTATTAAATGAAATTTCAATTTTTTCAAAAACAATGCTTAAAGTCGAATTAATTTGATTTAAATCGTGTTTATATGATCAAATGCATGCCGGATACATTTATCGCACTAAGGTGCAAGCTGTTAGGAACATTGCAAAAATTAAATTTATTTTATTTATTAAATGAAATTTCAATTTTTTCAAAAACAATGCTTAAAGTCGAATTAATTTGATTGAAATCGTGTTTATATGATCAATTGCATGCCGAAAACATGTGTCGTACTTAGGTGCAAGCTATAAGGATCATTGCAAAAATTAAATTTATTTAATTTATTAAATGAAATTTAAATTTTTTCAATAACAATGCATAAAGTCGAATATATTTGATTAAAATCAAGTTTAAATGATCAAATGCATGCCTAAAACATGTGTCGCACTTAGGTGCAAGCTGTTAGGATCATTGCAAAAATTATATTTATTTTATTTATTAAATGAAATTTCAATTTTTTCAATACCAATGCATAAAGTCAAATTATTCTGATTGAAATCGTATTTATATGATCAAATGCATGCCGGAAACATTTGTCGCACTTAGGTGCAAGCTGTTAGGATCATTGCAAACATTAAATTTATTTTATTTATTAAATGAAATTTCAATTTTTTCAAAAACAATGCTTAAAGTCGAATTAATTTGATTGAAATCGTGTTTATATGATCAAATGCATGCCGAAAATATGTCACACTTAGGTGCAAGCTATAAGGATCATTGCAAAAATTATATTTATTTTATTTATTAAATGAAATTTCAATTTTTTCAAAAACAATGCTTAAAGTCGAAATAATTTGATTGAATTCGCGTTTGTATGATCAAATGCATGCCTAAAACATGTGTCGCACTTAGGTGCAAGCTGTTAGGATCATTGCAAAAATTAAATTTATTTTATTTATTAAATGAAATTTCAATTGTTTCAATACCAATGCATAAAGTCAAATTAATTTAATTGAAATCGTGTTTATATGATCAAATGCATGCCGGAAACATTTGTCGCACTTAGGTGCAAGCTGTTAGGTTCATTGCAAAAATTAAATTTATTTTATTTATTAAATGAAATTTCAATTTTTTCAAAAACAATGCTTAAAGTCGAATTAATTTGATTTAAATCGTGTTTATATGATCAAATGCATGCCGGATACATTTATCGCACTAAGGTGCAAGCTGTTAGGAACATTGCAAAAATTAAATTTATTTTATTTATTAAATGAAATTTCAATTTTTTCAAAAACAATGCTTAAAGTCGAATTAATTTGATTGAAATCGTGTTTATATGATCAATTGCATGCCGAAAACATGTGTCGTACTTAGGTGCAAGCTATAAGGATCATTGCAAAAATTAAATTTATTTAATTTATTAAATGAAATTTAAATTTTTTCAATAACAATGCATAAAGTCGAATTAATTTGAATGAAATCAAGTTTAAATGATTATATGCATTCCTAAAACATGTGTCGCACTTAGGAGCAAGCTGTTAGGATCATTGCAAAAATTAAATTTATTTTATTTATTAAATGAAATTTCAAATTTTTCAATACCAATGCATAAAGTCAAATTAATTTGATTGAAATCGTGTTTATATGATCAAATGCATGCCGGAAACATTTGTCGCACTTAGGTGCAAGCTGTTAGGGTCATTGCAAAAATTAAATTTATTTTATTTATTAAATGAAATTTCAATTTTTTCAAAAACAATGCTTAAAGTCGAATTAATTTGATTGAAATCGTGTTTATATGATCAAATGCATGCCGAAAACATGTGTCACACTTAGGTGCAAGCCATAAGGATCATTGCCAAAATTAAATTTATTTTATTTATTAAATGAAATTTCATTTTTTTCAATAACAATGCATAAAGTCGAATTAATTTGATTGAAATCGTGTTTATATGATCAAATGCATGCCGAAAACATGTGTCGCACTTAGGTGCAAGCTATAAGGATTATTGCAAAAATTAAATTTATTTAATTTATTAAATGAAATTTCAATTTTTTCAATAACAATGCAAAAAGTCGAATTAATTTGATTGAAATCGTGTTTATATGATCAAATGCATGCCGAAAAAATGTGTCGCACTTAGGTGCAAGCTATTAGGATCTTTGCAAAAATTAAATTTATTTAATTTATTAAATGAAATTTCAATTTTTTCAATAACAATGCCTAAAGTCAAATTAATTTGATTGAAATCGTGTTTATATTATCAAATGCATGCCTAAAACATGTGTCGCTCTAAGGTGCAAGCCATAAGGATCATTGCCAAAATTAAATTTATTTTATTTATTAAATGAAATTTAAATTTCTTCAATAACAACGCATAAAGTCGAATTAATTTGATTGAAATCGTGTTTATATGATCAAATGCACGCCGAAAACATGTGTCGCACTTAGGTGCAAGCTATAAGGATCATTGCAAAAATTAAATTTATTTAATTTATTAAATGAAATTTCAATTTTTTCAATAACAATGCATAAAGTCGAATTAAAAATCGTGTTTATATGATCAAATGCATGCCGAAAACATGTGTCGCTCTTAGGTGCAAGCTATAAGGATCATTGCAAAAATTAAATTTATTTTATTTTTTAAATGAAATTTCAATTTTTTCAATAACAATGCATAAAGTCGAATTAATTTGATTTTAATCGTGTTTATATGATCAAATGCATGCCGAAAACATGTGTCACACGTAGGTGCAAGATATTAGGATCATTGCAAAAATTAAATTTATTTTATTTATTAAATGAAATTTCAATTTTTTCAATAACAATGCACTAAGTCAAATTAATTTGATTGAAATCGTGTTTATATGATCAAATGCATGCCAAAAACATGTGTCACTCTTAGGTGCAAGCTATAAGGATCATTGCAAAAATTAAATTTATTTTATTTATTAAATGAAATTTCAATTTTTTCAATAAAAATGCATAAAGTCGCATAGGTTTGATTGAAATCGTGTTTATATGATTAAATGCATGCCGAAAACATGTGTCACACTTAGGTGCGAGATATTAGGATCATTGCAAAAATTAAATTTATTTAATTTAATAAATGAAATTTCAATTTTTTCAATAACAATGCATAAAGTCGAATTAATTTGATTGAAATCGTGTTTATATGATCAAATGCATGCCGAAAACATGTGTCACACTTAGGTGCAAGCCATAAGGATCATTGCAAAAATTAAATTTATTTTATTTATTAAATGAAATTTCAATTTTTTCAATAACAATGCATAAAGTCTAATTTATTTGATTAAAATCAAGTTTAAAAAATCAAATGCATGCCGAAAACATGTGTCACACTTAGGTGCAAGCTATTGGGATCATTGCAAAAATTAAATTTATTTTATTTATTTAACGAAATTTCGATTTTTCAATAACAATGCATACTGTCGGATATATTTGATTGAAATCGTGTTTATATGATCAAATGCATGCCGAAAACATGTGTCACACTTAGGTGCAAGATATTAGGATCATTGCAAAAATTAAATTTATTTTATTTATTAAATGAAATTTCAATTTTTTCAATAACAATGCATAAAGTCGAATTAATTTGATTGAAATCGTGTTTATATGATCAAATGCATGCCGAAAACATGTGTCGCTCTTAGGTGCAAGCTATAAGGATCATTGCAAAAATTAAATTTATTTTATTTTTTAAATGAAATTTCAATTTTTTCAATAACAATGCATAAGTCGAAATAATTTGATTTAAATCGTATTTATATGATCAAATGCATGCCGAAAACATGTGTCGCTCTTAGGTGCAAGCTATAAGGATCATTGCAAAAATTAAATTTATTTTATTTATTAAATGAAATTTCAATTTTTTCAATAACAATGCATAAAGTCGAATTAATTTGATTGAAATCGTGTTTATATGATCAAATGCATGCCAAAAACATGTGTCGCACCTGGGTGCAAGCTGTTAGGATCATTGCAAAAATTACATTTATTTTATTTATTAAATGAAATTTCAATTCTTTCAATCACAATGCATAAAGTCGAATTTATTTAATTGAAATCAAGTATAAATGATCAAATGCATGCTCAAAACATGTGTCGCACTTAGGTGCAAGTTGTTAGGATCATTGCAAATATAAAATTTATTTTATTTATTAAATGAAATTTCTATTTTTTTAATAACAATGCATAAAGTCGGATATATTTGATTGAAATCGTGTTTATATAATCAAATGCATGCCGAATACATGTGTCACACTTTGGTGCAAGCTATTAGGATCATTGCAAAAATTACATTTATTTTATTTATTAAATGAAATTTCAATTCTTTCAATCACAATGCATAAAGTCGAATTTATTAGATTGAAATCAAGTTTAAATAATTAAATGCATGCCCAAAACATGTGTCGCACTTAGGTGCAAGCTGTTAGGATCATTGCAAAAATTAAATTTATTTTATTTATTAAATGAAATTTCAATTTTTTCAATAACAATGCATAAAGTCGAATTATATTGATTGAAATCGTGTTTATATGATCAAATACATGCCGAAAACATGTGTCGCACTTAGGTGCAAGCTGTTAGGATCATTGCAAAAATTAAATTTATTTTATTTATTAAATGAAATTTCAATTTTTTCTAAAACAATGCATACAGTCGGATACATTTGATTGAAATCGTGTTTATATGATCAAATGCATGCCGAAAACATGTGTCATACTTAGGTGCAAGATATTAGGATCATTGCAAAAATTATTTTTTTTTATTTATTAAATGAAATTTCAATTTTTTCAAAAACAATGATTTAAGTCGAATTACTTTGTTTAAAATCGTGTTTATATGATCAAATGCATACCAAAAACATTTGTCACACTTAGGTGCAAGCCATAAGGATCATTGCAAAAATTAAATTTATTTTATTTATTAAATGAAATTTCAATTTTTTCAATAACAATGAATAAAGTCGAATTAATTTGATTGAAATCGTGTTTATATGATCAAATGCATGCCGAAAACATGTGTCGCACTTAGGTGCAAGCTATAAGGATCATAGCAAAAATTAAATTTATTTTATTTATTAAATGAAATTTAAATTTTTTCTTTAACAATGCATACAGTCGGATACATTTGATTGAAATCGTGTTTATATGATCAAATGCATGCCGAAAACATGTGTCATACTTAGGTGCAAGATATTAGGATCATTGCAAAAATTAAATTTTTTTATTTATTAAATGAAATTTCAATTTTTTCAAAAACAGTGCATCAAGTCGAATTAATTTGATTAAAATCGTGTTTATATGATCAAATGCATGCCGAAAACATGTGTCGCACTTAGGTGCAAGCTATAAGGATCATTGCAAAAATTAAATTTATTTTATTTATTAAATGAAATTTCAATTTTTTCAATAACAATGCATAAAGTCGAATTAATTTGATTGAAATCGTGTTTATATGATCAAATGCATGCCGAAAACATGTGTCGCACTTAGGTGCAAGCCATAAGGATCATTGCAAAAATTAAATATATTTTATTTATTAAATGAAATTTCAATTTTTTCAATAACAATGAATAAAGTCGAATTAATTTGATTGAAATCGTGTTTATATGATCAAATGCATGCCATAAACATGTGTCGCACTTAGGTGCAAGCTATAAGGATCATTGCAAAAATTAAATTTATTTTATTTATTAAATGAAATTTCAATTTTTTCAATAACAATGCATCAAGTTAAATTAATTTGATTGAAATCGTGTTTATATGATCAAATGCATGACGAAAACATGTGTCGCACTTAGGTGCAAGCTATAGGGATCATTGCAAAAATTAAATTTATTTTATTTATTAATCAATTTTTTCAATAACAATGCATAAAGTCGAATTAATTTGATTGAAATCGTGTTTATATGATCAAATGCATGCCGAAAACATGTATCGCACTTAGGTGCAAGCTGTTAGGATCATTGCAAAAATTAAATTTATTTTATTTATTAAATGAAATTTCTATTTTTTTTTAAACAATGCATACAGTCGGATATATTTGATTGAAATCATGTTTATATGATCAAATGCAAGCCGAAAACATGTGTCACACTTAGATGCAAGCCATAAGGATCATTGCAAAAATTAAATTTATTTTATTTATTAAATGAAATTTCAGTTTTTTCAATAACAATGCATAAAGTCGAATTAATTTGATTGAAATCGTGTTTATATGATCAATTGCATGCCGAAAACATGTGTCACACTTAGGTGCAAGCCATAAGGATCATTGCAAAAATTAAATTTATTTTATTTATTAAAAGGAATTTAAATTTTTTCAATAACAATGCATAAAGTCGAATTAATTTGATTGAAATCGTGTTTATATGATCAAATGCATGCCGAAAACATGTGTCGCACTTAGGTGCAAGCTATTAGGATCATTGCAAAAATTAAATTTATTTTATTTATTAAAAGGAATTTAAATTTTTTCAAAAACAATGCATAAAGTCGAATTAATTTGATTGAAATCGTGTTTATATGATCAAATGCATGCCGAAAACATGTTTCGCACCTAGGTGCAAGCTGTTAGGATCATTGCAAAAATTACATTTATTTTATTTATTAAATGAAATTTCAATTCTTTCAATCACAATGCATAAAGTCGAATTTATTTATTTGAAATCAAGTTTAAATGATCAAATGCATGCCAAAAACATGTATTGCATTTAGGTGCAAGCTGTTAGGATTATTGCAAAAATTAAATTTATTTTATTTATTAAATGAAATTTCTATTTTTTCAATAACAATGCATAAAGTCGGATATATTTGATTGAAATCGTGTTTATATAATTAAATGCATGCCGAATACATGTGTCACTCTTTGGTGCAAGCTATTAGGATCATTGCAAAAATTGCATTTATTTTATTTATAAAATGAAATTTCAATTCTTTCAATCACAGTGCATAAAGTCGAATTTATTTGATTGAAATCAAGTTTAAATGATTAAATGCATGCCCAAAACATGTGTCGCACTTAGGTGCAAGCTGTTAGGATCATTGCAAAAATTAAATTTATTTTATTTATTAAATGAAATTTCAATTTTTTCAATAACAATGCATAAAGTCTAATTTATTTGATTAAAATCAAGTTTAAAAAATCAAATGCATGCCGAAAACATGTGTCACACTTAGGTGCAAGCTATTGGGATCATTGCAAAAATTAAATTTATTTTATTTATTAAACGAAATTTCGATTTTTCAATAACAATGCATACTGTCGGATATATTTGATTGAAATCGTGTTTATATGATCAGATGCATGCCGAAAACATGTGTCACACTTAGGTGCAAGATATTAGGATCATTGCAAAAATTAAATTTATTTTATTTATTAAATGAAATTTCAATTTTTTCAATAACAATGCATAAAGTCGAATTAATTTGATTGAAATCGTGTTTATATGATCAAATGCATGCCGAAAACATGTGTCGCTCTTAGGTGCAAGCTATAAGGATCATTGCAAAAATTAAATTTATTTTATTTTTTAAATGAAATTTCAATTTTTTCAATAACAATGCATAAGTCGAAATAATTTGATTGAAATCGTATTTATATGATCAAATGCATGCCGAAAACATGTGTCGCTCTTAGGTGCAAGCTATAAGGATCATTGCAAAAATTAAATTTATTTTATTTATTAAATGAAATTTCAATTTTTTCAATAACAATGCATAAAGTCGAATTAATTTGATTGAAATCGTGTTTATATGATCAAATGCATGCCAAAAACATGTGTCGCACCTGGGTGCAAGCTGTTAGGATCATTGCAAAAATTACATTTATTTTATTTATTAAATGAAATTTCAATTCTTTCAATCACAATGCATAAAGTCGAATTTATTTAATTGAAATCAAGTATAAATGATCAAATGCATGCTCAAAACATGTGTCGCACTTAGGTGCAAGTTGTTAGGATCATTGCAAATATAAAATTTATTTTATTTATTAAATGAAATTTCTATTTTTTTAATAACAATGCATAAAGTCGGATATATTTGATTGAAATCGTGTTTATATAATCAAATGCATGCCGAATACATGTGTCACACTTTGGTGCAAGCTATTAGGATCATTGCAAAAATTACATTTATTTTATTTATTAAATGAAATTTCAATTCTTTCAATCACAATGCATAAAGTCGAATTTATTAGATTGAAATCAAGTTTAAATAATTAAATGCATGCCCAAAACATGTGTCGCACTTAGGTGCAAGCTGTTAGGATCATTGCAAAAATTAAATTTATTTTATTTATTAAATGAAATTTCAATTTTTTCAATAACAATGCATAAAGTCGAATTATATTGATTGAAATCGTGTTTATATGATCAAATACATGCCGAAAACATGTGTCGCACTTAGGTGCAAGCTGTTAGGATCATTGCAAAAATTAAATTTATTTTATTTATTAAATGAAATTTCAATTTTTTCTAAAACAATGCATACAGTCGGATACATTTGATTGAAATCGTGTTTATATGATCAAATGCATGCCGAAAACATGTGTCATACTTAGGTGCAAGATATTAGGATCATTGCAAAAATTATTTTTTTTTATTAATTAAATGAAATTTCAATTTTTTCAAAAACAATGATTTAAGTCGAATTACTTTGTTTAAAATCGTGTTTATATGATCAAATGCATACCAAAAACATTTGTCACACTTAGGTGCAAGCCATAAGGATCATTGCAAAAATTAAATTTATTTTATTTATTAAATGAAATTTCAATTTTTTCAATAACAATGAATAAAGTCGAATTAATTTGATTGAAATCGTGTTTATATGATCAAATGCATGCCGAAAACATGTGTCGCACTTAGGTGCAAGCTATAAGGATCATAGCAAAAATTAAATTTATTTTATTTATTAAATGAAATTTAAATTTTTTCTTTAACAATGCATACGGTCGGATACATTTGATTGAAATCGTGTTTATATGATCAAATGCATGCCGAAAACATGTGTCATACTTAGGTGCAAGATATTAGGATCATTGCAAAAATTAAATTTTTTTATTTATTAAATGAAATTTCAATTTTTTCAAAAACAGTGCATCAAGTCGAATTAATTTGATTGAAATCGTGTTTATATGATCAAATGCATGCCGAAAACATGTGTCGCACTTAGGTGCAAGCTATAAGGATCATTGCAAAAATTAAATTTATTTTATTTATTAAATGAAATTTCAATTTTTTCAAAAACAGTGCATCAAGTCGAATAATTTGATTGAAATCGTGTTTATATGATCAAATGCATGCCGAAAACATGTGTCGCACTTAGGTGCAAGCTATAAGGATCATTGCAAAAATTAAATTTATTTTATTTATTAAATGAAATTTCAATTTTTTCAATAACAATGCATAAAGTTGAATTAATTTGATTGAAATCGTGTTTATATGATCAAATGCATGCCGAAAACATGTGTCGCACTTAGGTGCAAGCCATAAGGATCATTGCAAAAATTAAATATATTTTATTTATTAAATGAAATTTCAATTTTTTCAATAACAATGAATAAAGTCGAATTAATTTGATTAAAATCGTGTTTATATGATCAAATGCATGCCGAAAACATGTGTCACACTTAGGTGCAAGCCATAAGGATCATTGTAAAAATTAAATTTATTTTATTTATTAAATGAAATTTCAATTTTTTCAATAACAATGAATAAAGTCGAATTAATTTGATTGAAATCGTGTTTATATGATCAAATGCATGCCATAAACATGTGTCGCACTTAGGTGCAAGCTATAAGGATCATTGCAAAAATTAAATTTATTTTATTTATTAAATGAAATTTCAATTTTTTCAATAACAATGCATCAAGTTAAATTAATTTGATTGAAATCGTGTTTATATGATCAAATGCATGACGAAAACATGTGTCGCACTTAGGTGCAAGCTATAGGGATCATTGCAAAAATTAAATTTATTTTATTTATTAATCAATTTTTTCAATAACAATGCATAAAGTCGAATTAATTTGATTGAAATCGTGTTTATATGATCAAATGCATGCCGAAAACATGTATCGCACTTAGGTGCAAGCTGTTAGGATCATTGCAAAAATTAAATTTATTTTATTTATTAAATGAAATTTCTATTTTTTTTTAAACAATGCATACAGTCGGATATATTTGATTGAAATCATGTTTATATGATCAAATGCAAGCCGAAAACATATGTCACACTTAGATGTAAGCCATAAGGATCATTGCAAAAATTAAATTTATTTTATTTATTAAATGAAATTTCAATTTTTTCAATAACAATGCATAAAGTCGAATTAATTTGATTGAAATCGTGTTTATATGATCAATTGCATGCCGAAAACATGTGTCACACTTAGGTGCAAGCCATAAGGATCATTGCAAAAATTAAATTTATTTTATTTATTAAAAGGAATTTAAATTTTTTCAATAACAATGCATAAAGTCGAATTAATTTGATTGAAATCGTGTTTATATGATCAAATGCATGCCGAAAACATGTGTCGCACTTAGGTGCAAGCTATTAGGATCATTGCAAAAATTAAATTTATTTTATTTATTAAAAGGAATTTAAATTTTTTCAAAAACAATGCATAAAGTCGAATTAATTTGATTGAAATCGTGTTTATATGATCAAATGCATGCCGAAAACATGTTTCGCACCTAGGTGCAAGCTGTTAGGATCATTGCAAAAATTACATTTATTTTATTTATTAAATGAAATTTCAATTCTTTCAATCACAATGCATAAAGTCGAATTTATTTATTTGAAATCAAGTTTAAATGATCAAATGCATGCCAAAAACATGTATTGCATTTAGGTGCAAGCTGTTAGGATTATTGCAAAAATTAAATTTATTTTATTTATTAAATGAAATTTCTATTTTTTCAATAACAATGCATAAAGTCGGATATATTTGATTGAAATCGTGTTTATATAATTAAATGCATGCCGAATACATGTGTCACTCTTTGGTGCAAGCTATTAGGATCATTGCAAAAATTGCATTTATTTTATTTATAAAATGAAATTTCAATTCTTTCAATCACAGTGCATAAAGTCGAATTTATTTGATTGAAATCAAGTTTAAATGATCAAATGCATGCCAAAAACATGTTTCGCACCTAGGTGCAAGCTGTTAGGATCATTGCAAAAATTAAATTTATTTTATTTATTAAATGAAATTTCAATTTTTTCAATAACAATGCATAAAGTCTAATTTATTTGATTAAAATCAAGTTTAAAAAATCAAATGCATGCCGAAAACATGTGTCACACTTAGGTGCAAGCTATTGGGATCATTGCAAAAATTAAATTTATTTTATTTATTAAACGAAATTTCGATTTTTCAATAACAATGCATACTGTCGGATATATTTGATTGAAATCGTGTTTATATGATCAAATGCATGCCGAAAACATGTGTCACACTTAGGTGCAAGATATTAGGATCATTGCAAAAATTAAATTTATTTTATTTATTAAATGAAATTTCAATTTTTTCAATAACAATGCATAAAGTCGAATTAATTTGATTGAAATCGTGTTTATATGATCAAATGCATGCCGAAAACATGTGTCGCTCTTAGGTGCAAGCTATAAGGATCATTGCAAAAATTAAATTTATTTTATTTATTAAATGAAATTTCAATTTTTTCAATAACAATGCATAAAGTCGAATTAATTTGATTGAAATCGTGTTTATATGATCAAATGCATGCCGAAAACATGTGTCATACTTAGGTGCAAGATATTAGGATCATTGCAAAAATTATTTTTTTTTATTTATTAAATGAAATTTCAATTTTTTCAAAAACAATGATTTAAGTCGAATTACTTTGATTAAAATCGTGTTTATATGATCAAATGCATACCAAAAACATATGTCACACTTAGGTGCAAGCCATAAGGATCATTGCAAAAATTAAATTTATTTTATTTATTAAATGAAATTTCAATTTTTTCAATAACAATGAATAAAGTCGAATTAATTTGATTGAAATCGTGTTTATATGATCAAATGCATGCCGAAAACATGTGTCGCACTTAGGTGCAAGCTATAAGGATCATAGCAAAAATTAAATTTATTTTATTTATTAAATGAAATTTCAATTTTTTCTATAACAATGCATACAGTCGGATACATTTGATTGAAATCGTGTTTATATGATAAAATGCATGCCGAAAACATGTGTCATACTTAGGTGCAAGATATTAGGATCATTGCAAAAATTAAATTTTTTTTATTTATTAAATGAAATTTCAATTTTTTCAAAAACAGTGCATCAAGTCGAATTAATTTGATTGAAATCGTGTTTATATGATCAAATGCATGCCGAAAACAAGTGTCGCACTTAGGTGCAAGCTATAAGGATCATTGCAAAAATTAAATTTATTTTATTTATTAAATGAAATTTCAATTTTTTCAAAAACAGTGCATCAATTTGAATAATTTGATTGAAATCGTGTTTATATGATCAAATGCATGCCGAAAACATGTGTCGCACTTAGGTGCAAGCTATAAGGATCATTGCAAAAATTAAATTAATTTTATTTATTAAATGAAATTTCAATTTTTTCAATAACAATGCATAAAGTCGAATTAATTTGATTGAAATCGTGTTTATATGATCAAATGCATGCCGAAAACATGTGTCGCACTTAGGTGCAAGCCATAAGGATCATTGCAAAAATTAAATATATTTTATTTATTAAATGAAATTTCAATTTTTTCAATAACAATGAATAAAGTCGAATTAATTTGATTAAAATCGTGTTTATATGATCAAATGCATGCCGAAAACATGTGTCACACTTAGGTGCAAGCCATAAGGATCATTGCAAAAATTAAATTTATTTTATTTATTAAATGAAATTTCAATTTTTTCAAAAACAATGCTTAAAGTCGAATTAATTTAATTGAAATCGTGTTTATATGATGAAATGCATGCCGAAAACATGTGTCACACTTAGGTGCAAGCCATAAGGATCATTGTAAAAATTAAATTTATTTTATTTATTAAATGAAATTTCAATTTTTTCAATAACAATGAATAAAGTCGAATTAATTTGATTGAAATCGTGTTTATATGATCAAATGCATGCCATAAACATGTGTCGCACTTAGGTGCAAGCTATAAGGATCATTGCAAAAATTAAATTTATTTTATTTATTAAATGAAATTTCAATTTTTTCAATAACAATGCATCAAGTTAAATTTATTTGATTGAAATCGTGTTTATATGATCAAATGCATGACGAAAACATGTGTCGCACTTAGGTGCAAGCTATAGGGATCATTGCAAAAATTAAATTTATTTTATTTATTAATCAATTTTTTCAATAACAATGCATAAAGTCGAATTAATTTGATTGAAATCGTGTTTATATGATCAATTGCATGCCGAAAACATGTATCGCACTTAGGTGCAAGCTGTTAGGATCATTGCAAAAATTAAATTTATTTTATTTATTAAATGAAATTTCTATTTTTTTAATAACAATGCATACAGTCGGATATATTTGATTGAAATCATGTTTATATGATCAAATGCAAGCCGAAAACATGTGTCACACTTAGGTGCAAGCCATAAGGATCATTGCAAAAATTAAATTTATTTTATTTATTAAATGAAATTTCAATTTTTTCAATAACAATGCATAAAGTCGAATTAATTTGATTGAAATCGTGTTTATATGATCAATTGCATGCCGAAAACATGTGTCACACTTAGGTGCAAGCCATAAGGATCATTGCAAAAATTAAATTTATTTTATTTATTAAAAGGAATTTAAATTTTTTCAACAACAATGCATAAAGTCGAATTAATTTGATTGAAATCGTGTTTATATGATCAAATGCATGCCGAAAACATGTGTCGCACTTAGGTGCAAGCTATAAGGATCATTGCAAAAATTAAATTTATTTTATTTATTAAAAGGAATTTAAATTTTTTCAAAAACAATGCATAAAGTCGAATTTATTTATTTGAAATCAAGTTTAAATGATCAAATGCATGCCAAAAACATGTATTGCATTTAGGTGCAAGCTGTTAGGATTATTGCAAAAATTAAATTTATTTTATTTATTAAATGAAATTTCTATTTTTTCAATAACAATGCATAAAGTCGGATATATTTGATTGAAATCGTGTTTATATAATCAAATGCATGCCGAATACATGTGTCACTCTTTGGTGCAAGCTATTAGGATTATTGCAAAAATTACATTTATTTTATTTATAAAATGAAATTTCAATTCTTTCAATCACAGTGCATAAAGTCGAATTTATTTGATTGAAATCAAGTTTAAATGATTAAATGCATGCCCAAAACATGTGTCGCACTTAGGTGCAAGCTGTTAGGATCATTGCAAAAATTAAATTTATTTTATTTATTAAATGAAATTTCAATTTTTTCAATAACAATGCATAAAGTCAAATTTATTTGAATAAAATCGTGTTTATATGATCAAAAGCATGCCGAAAACATTTGTCGCACTTAGGTGCAAGCTGTTAGGATCATTGCAAAAATTAAATTTATTTTATTTAATAAATGAAATTTCAATTTTTTCAAAAACAATGCTTAAAGTCGAATTGATTTGATTAAAATCGTGTTTATATGATCAAATACATGCCGAAAACATGTGTCACACTTAGGTGCAAGATATTAGGATCATTGCAAAAATTAAATTTATTTTATTTATTAAATTAAATTTCAATTTTTTCAATAACAATACATAAAGTCGAATTAATTTGATTGAAATCGTGTTTATATGTTCAATTGCATGCCGAAAACATTTGTCGCACTTAGGTGCAAGCTATTAGGATCATTGCAAAAATTAAATTTATTTTATTTATTAAATGGAATTTCAATTTTTTCAATAACAATGCATAAAGTCGAATTTATTTGATTAAAATTGTATTTAAATGATCAAATTCATGCCTAAAACATGTGTTGCACTTAGGTACAAGCTGTTAGGATCATTGCAAAAATTAAATTTATTTTATTTATTAAACGAAATTTCTATTTTTTCAATAACAATGCATACAGTCGGATATATTTGATTGAAATCGTGTTTATATGATCAAATGCATGACGAAAACATGTGTCACACTTAGGTGCAAGATATTAGGATCATTGCAAAAATTAAATTTATTTTATTTATTAAATGAAATTTAGATTTTTTCAATAACAATGCATAAAGTCGAATTTATTTGATTGAAATCGTGTTTATATGATCAAAAGCATGCCGAAAACATTTGTCGCACTTAGGTGCAAGCTGTTAGGATCATTGCAAAAATTAAATTTATTTTATTTATTAAATGAAATTTCAATTTTTTCAAAAACTATGTTAAAGTCGAATTAATTTGATTGAAATCGTGTTTATACGATCAAATGCATGCCAAAAACTTGTGTCACACTTAGGTGCAAGCCATTAGGATCATTGCAAAAATTAAATTTATTTTATTTATTAAATGAAATTTCAATTTTTTCAATAACAATGCATAAAGTTGAATTAATTTGATTGAAATCGTGTTTAAATGATCAAATGCATGCCGAAATCATGTGTCGCACTTAGGTGCAAGCTGTTAGGATCATTGCAAAAATTAAATTTATTTTATTTATTAAATGAAATTTCAATTTTTTCAAAAACAATGCTTAAAGTCGAATTAATTTGATTGAAATCGTGTTTATATGATCAAATGCATGCCAAAAACATGTGTCACACTTAGGTGCAAGCCATTAGGATCATTGCAAAAATTAAATTTATTTTATTTATTAAATGAAATTTAAATTTTTTCAATAACAATGCATAAAGTCGTATTAATTTGATTGAGATCGTGTTTATATGATTAAATGCATGCCGAAAACATGTGTCACACTTAGCTGCAAGCTGTAAGGATCATTGCAAAAATTAAATTTATTTTATTTATTAAACGAAATTTCTATTTTTTCAATAACAATGCATACAGTCGGACATATTTATTTGATTGAAATCAAGTTTAAATGATCAAATGCACGCCAAAAACATGTGTAGCACTTAGGTGCAAGATATTAGGATCATTGCAGAAATTAAATTTATTTTATTTATTAAATGAAATTTCAATTTTTTCAATAACAATGCATAAAGTCAGATTTATTTGATTAAAATCAAGTTTAAAAAATCAAATGCATGCCGAAAACATGTGTCACACTTAGGTGCAAGCTATTAGGATCATTGCAAAAATTAAATTAATTTTATTTATTAAATGGAATTTCAATTTTTTCAATAACAATGCATAAAGTCGAATTTATTTGATTAAAATCGTATTTAAATGATCAAATCCATGCCTAAAACATGTGTCGCACTTAGGTGCAAGCTGTTAGGATCATTGCAAAAATTAAATTTATTTTATTTATTAAATGAAATTTCATTTTTTTTCAATAACAATGCATAAAGTCAAATTTATTTGATTGAAATAAAGTTTAAAAATCAAATGCATGCCGAAAACATGTGTCACACTTAGGTGCAAGCTGTTAGGATCATTGCAAAAATTAAATTTATGTTATTTATTAAATGGAATTTCAATTTTTTCAATAACAATGTATAAAGTCAAATTAATTTGATTGAAATCGTGTTTATATGTTCAATTGCATGCTGAAAACATTTGTCGCACTTAGGTGCAAGCTATTAGGATCATTGCAAAAATTAAATTTATTTTATTTATTAAATGAAATTTCAATTTTTTCAATAACGATGCATAAAGTAGGATATATTTGATTAAAAACGTGTTTATATGATTAAATGCATGCCGAAAAAATGTGTCGCACTTAGGTGCAAGCTGTTAGGATCATTGCAAAAATTAAATTTATTTTATTTATTAAATGAAATTTCAATTTTTTCAATAACAATGCATAAAGTCAAATTTATTTGATTGAAATCAAGTTTAAAAAATCAAATCCATGCCGAAAACATGTGTCACACTTAGGTGCAAGCTATTAGGATCATTGCAAAAATTAAATTTATTTTATTTATTAAATGGAATTTCAATTTTTTCAATAACAATGCATAAAGTCGAATTTATTTGATTAAAATCGTATTTAAATGATCAAATCCATGCCTAAAACATGTGTTGCACTTAGGTGCGAGCTGTTAGGATCATTGCAAAAATTAAATTTATTTTATTTATTAAATGAAATTTCAATTTTTTCAATAACAATGCATAAAGTTGAATTAATTTGATTGAAATCGTGTTTATATGATCAAATTCATGCCGAAATCATGTGTCGCACTTAGGTGCAAGCTGTTAGGATCATTGGAAAAATTAAATTTATTTTATTTATTAAATGAAATTTCTTTTTTTTCAATAACAATGCATAAAGTCGAATTTATTTCATTGAAATCAAGTTTAAAAAATCAAATGCATGCCGAAAACATGTGTCACACTTAGGTGCAAGCTGTTAGGATCATTGCAAAAATTAAATTTATTTTATTTATTAAATGAAATTTCAATTTTTTCAATAACAATGCATAAAGTCGAATTAATTTGATTAAAATCGTGTTTATATAATCAAATGCATGCCGAAAACATGTGTCACACTTAGGTGCAAGCCATAAGGATCATAGCAAAAATTAAATTTATTTTATTTATTAAATGAAATTTCAATTTTTTCAATAACAATGCATAAAGTCAAATTTATTTGATTGAAATCAAGTTTAAAAAATCAAATCCATGCCGAAAACATGTGTCACACTTAGGTGCAAGCTATTAGGATCATTGCAAAAATTAAATTTATTTTATTTATTAAATGGAATTTCAATTTTTTCAATAACAATGCATAAAGTCGAATTTATTTGATTAAAATCGTATTTAAATGATCAAATCCATGCCTAAAACATGTGTTGCACTTAGGTGCGAGCTGTTAGGATCATTGCAAAAATTAAATTTATTTTATTTATTAAATGAAATTTCAATTTTTTCAATAACAATGCATAAAGTCGAATTAATTTGATTAAAATCGTGTTTATATAATCAAATGCATGCCGAAAACATGTGTCACACTTAGGTGCAAGCCATAAGGATCATAGCAAAAATTAAATTTATTTTATTTATTAAATGAAATTTCAATTTTTTCAATAACAATGCATAAAGTCGAATTAATTTGATTGAAATCGTATTTATATGATCAAATGCATGCCGAAAACATGTGTTGCACTTAGGTGCAAGCTATAGTGATCGTTGCAAAAATTAAATTTATTTTATTTATTAAATGAAATTTCAATTTTTTCAATAACAATGCATAAAGTCTAATTTATTTGATTAAAATCAAGTTTAAAAAATCAAATGCATGCCGAAAACATGTGTCACACTTAGGTGCAAGCTATTGGGATCATTGCAAAAATTAAATTTATTTTATTTATTAAACGAAATTTCGATTTTTCAATAACAATGCATACTGTCGGATATATTTGATTGAAATCGTGTTTATATGATCAAATGCATGCCGAAAACATGTGTCACACTTAGGTGCAAGATATTAGGATCATTGCAAAAATTAAATTTATTTTATTTATTAAATGAAATTTCAATTTTTTCAATAACAATGCATAAAGTCGAATTAATTTGATTGAAATCGTGTTTATATGATCAAATGCATGCCGAAAACATGTGTCGCTCTTAGGTGCAAGCTATAAGGATCATTGCAAAAATTAAATTTATTTTATTTATTAAATGAAATTTCAATTTTTTCAATAACAATGCATAAAGTCGAATTAATTTGATTGAAATCGTGTTTATATGATCAAATGCATGCCGAAAACATGTGTCATACTTAGGTGCAAGATATTAGGATCATTGCAAAAATTATTTTTTTTTATTTATTAAATGAAATTTCAATTTTTTCAAAAACAATGATTTAAGTCGAATTACTTTGATTAAAATCGTGTTTATATGATCAAATGCATACCAAAAACATATGTCACACTTAGGTGCAAGCCATAAGGATCATTGCAAAAATTAAATTTATTTTATTTATTAAATGAAATTTCAATTTTTTCAATAACAATGAATAAAGTCGAATTAATTTGATTGAAATCGTGTTTATATGATCAAATGCATCCCGAAAACATGTGTCGCACTTAGGTGCAAGCTATAAGGATCATAGCAAAAATTAAATTTATTTTATTTATTAAATGAAATTTCAATTTTTTCTATAACAATGCATACAGTCGGATACATTTGATTGAAATCGTGTTTATATGATCAAATGCATGCCGAAAACATGTGTCATACTTAGGTGCAAGATATTAGGATCATTGCAAAAATTAAATTTTTTTTATTTATTAAATGAAATTTCAATTTTTTCAAAAACAGTGCATCAAGTCGAATTAATTTGATTGAAATCGTGTTTATATGATCAAATGCATGCCGAAAACATGTGTCGCACTTAGGTGCAAGCTATAAGGATCATTGCAAAAATTAAATTTATTTTATTTATTAAATGAAATTTCAATTTTTTCAAAAACAGTGCATCAATTTGAATAATTTGATTGAAATCGTGTTTATATGATCAAATGCATGCCGAAAACATGTGTCGCACTTAGGTGCAAGCTATAAGGATCATTGCAAAAATTAAATTTATTTTATTTATTAAATGAAATTTCAATTTTTTCAATAACAATGCATAAAGTCGAATTAATTTGATTGAAATCGTGTTTATATGATCAAATGCATGCCGAAAACATGTGTCGCACTTAGGTGCAAGCCATAAGGATCATTGCAAAAATTAAATATATTTTATTTATTAAATGAAATTTCAATTTTTTCAATAACAATGAATAAAGTCGAATTAATTTGATTAAAATCGTGTTTATATGATCAAATGCATGCCGAAAACATGTGTCACACTTAGGTGCAAGCCATAAGGATCATTGCAAAAATTAAATTTATTTTATTTATTAAATGAAATTTCAATTTTTTCAAAAACAATGCTTAAAGTCGAATTAATTTAATTGAAATCGTGTTTATATGATCAAATGCATGCCGAAAACATGTGTCACACTTAGGTGCAAGCCATAAGGATCATTGTAAAAATTAAATTTATTTTATTTATTAAATGAAATTTCAATTTTTTCAATAACAATGAATAAAGTCGAATTAATTTGATTGAAATCGTGTTTATATGATCAAATGCATGCCATAAACATGTGTCGCACTTAGGTGCAAGCTATAAGGATCATTGCAAAAATTAAATTTATTTTATTTATTAAATGAAATTTCAATTTTTTCAATAACAATGCATCAAGTTAAATTAATTTGATTGAAATCGTGTTTATATGATCAAATGCATGACGAAAACATGTGTCGCACTTAGGTGCAAGCTATAGGGATCATTGCAAAAATTAAATTTATTTTATTTATTAATCAATTTTTTCAATAACAATGCATAAAGTCGAATTAATTTGATTGAAATCGTGTTTATATGATCAAATGCATGCCGAAAACATGTATCGCACTTAGGTGCAAGCTGTTAGGATCATTGCAAAAATTAAATTTATTTTATTTATTAAATGAAATTTCTATTTTTTTAATAACAATGCATACAGTCGGATATATTTGATTGAAATCATGTTTATATGATCAAATGCAAGCCGAAAACATGTGTCACACTTAGGTGCAAGCCATAAGGATCATTGCAAAAATTAAATTTATTTTATTTATTAAATGAAATTTCAATTTTTTCAATAACAATGCATAAAGTCGAATTAATTTGATTGAAATCGTGTTTATATGATCAATTGCATGCCGAAAACATGTGTCACACTTAGGTGCAAGCCATAAGGATCATTGCAAAAATTAAATTTATTTTATTTATTAAAAGGAATTTAAATTTTTTCAACAACAATGCATAAAGTCGAAATAATTTGATTGAAATCGTGTTTATATGATCAAATGCATGCCGAAAACATGTGTCGCACTTAGGTGCAAGCTATAAGGATCATTGCAAAAATTAAATTTATTTTATTTATTAAAAGGAATTTAAATTTTTTCAAAAACAATGCATAAAGTCGAATTAATTTGATTGAAATCGTGTTTATATGATCAAATGCATGCCGAAAACATGTTTCGCACCTAGGTGCAAGCTGTTAGGATCATTGCAAAAATTACATTTATTTTATTTATTAAATGAAATTTCAATTCTTTCAATCACAATGCATAAAGTCGAATTTATTTATTTGAAATCAAGTTTAAATGATCAAATGCATGCCAAAAACATGTATTGCATTTAGGTGCAAGCTGTTAGGATTATTGCAAAAATTAAATTTATTTTATTTATTAAATGAAATTTCTATTTTTTCAATAACAATGCATAAAGTCGGATATATTTGATTGAAATCGTGTTTATATAATCAAATGCATGCCGAATACATGTGTCACTCTTTGGTGCAAGCTATTAGGATTATTGCAAAAATTACATTTATTTTATTTATAAAATGAAATTTCAATTCTTTCAATCACAGTGCATAAAGTCGAATTTATTTGATTGAAATCAAGTTTAAATGATTAAATGCATGCCAAAAACATGTATTGCATTTAGGTGCAAGCTGTTAGGATTATTGCAAAAATTAAATTTATTTTATTTATTAAATGAAATTTCTATTTTTTTAATAACAATGCATACAGTCGGATATATTTGATTGAAATCATGTTTATATGATCAAATGCAAGCCGAAAACATGTGTCACACTTAGGTGCAAGCCATAAGGATCATTGCAAAAATTAAATTTATTTTATTTATTAAATGAAATTTCAATTTTTTCAATAACAATGCATAAAGTCGAATTAATTTGATTGAAATCGTGTTTATATGATCAATTGCATGCCGAAAACATGTGTCACACTTAGGTGCAAGCCATAAGGATCATTGCAAAAATTAAATTTATTTTATTTATTAAAAGGAATTTAAATTTTTTCAACAACAATGCATAAAGTCGAAATAATTTGATTGAAATCGTGTTTATATGATCAAATGCATGCCGAAAACATGTGTCGCACTTAGGTGCAAGCTATAAGGATCATTGCAAAAATTAAATTTATTTTATTTATTAAAAGGAATTTAAATTTTTTCAAAAACAATGCATAAAGTCGAATTAATTTGATTGAAATCGTGTTTATATGATCAAATGCATGCCGAAAACATGTTTCGCACCTAGGTGCAAGCTGTTAGGATCATTGCAAAAATTACATTTATTTTATTTATTAAATGAAATTTCAATTCTTTCAATCACAATGCATAAAGTCGAATTTATTTATTTGAAATCAAGTTTAAATGATCAAATGCATGCCAAAAACATGTATTGCATTTAGGTGCAAGCTGTTAGGATTATTGCAAAAATTAAATTTATTTTATTTATTAAATGAAATTTCTATTTTTTCAATAACAATGCATAAAGTCGGATATATTTGATTGAAATCGTGTTTATATAATCAAATGCATGCCGAATACATGTGTCACTCTTTGGTGCAAGCTATTAGGATTATTGCAAAAATTACATTTATTTTATTTATAAAATGAAATTTCAATTCTTTCAATCACAGTGCATAAAGTCGAATTAATTTGATTGAAATCGTGTTTATATGATCAAATGCATGCCGAAAACATGTTTCGCACCTAGGTGCAAGCTGTTAGGATCATTGCAAAAATTAAATTTATTTTATTTATTAAATGAAATTTCAATTTTTTCAATAACAATGCATAAAGTCAAATTTATTTGAATAAAATCGTGTTTATATGATCAAAAGCATGCCGAAAACATTTGTCGCACTTAGGTGCAAGCTGTTAGGATCATTGCAAAAATTAAATTTATTTTATTTAATAAATGAAATTTCAATTTTTTCAAAAACAATGCTTAAAGTCGAATTGATTTGATTAAAATCGTGTTTATATGATCAAATACATGCCGAAAACATGTGTCACACTTAGGTGCAAGATATTAGGATCATTGCAAAAATTAAATTTATTTTATTTATTAAATTAAATTTCAATTTTTTCAATAACAATACATAAAGTCGAATTAATTTGATTGAAATCGTGTTTATATGTTCAATTGCATGCCGAAAACATTTGTCGCACTTAGGTGCAAGCTATTAGGATCATTGCAAAAATTAAATTTATTTTATTTATTAAATGGAATTTCAATTTTTTCAATAACAATGCATAAAGTCGAATTTATTTGATTAAAATTGTATTTAAATGATCAAATTCATGCCTAAAACATGTGTTGCACTTAGGTACAAGCTGTTAGGATCATTGCAAAAATTAAATTTATTTTATTTATTAAACGAAATTTCTATTTTTTCAATAACAATGCATACAGTCGGATATATTTGATTGAAATCGTGTTTATATGATCAAATGCATGACGAAAACATGTGTCACACTTAGGTGCAAGATATTAGGATCATTGCAAAAATTAAATTTATTTTATTTATTAAATGAAATTTAGATTTTTTCAATAACAATGCATAAAGTCGAATTTATTTGATTGAAATCGTGTTTATATGATCAAAAGCATGCCGAAAACATTTGTCGCACTTAGGTGCAAGCTGTTAGGATCATTGCAAAAATTAAATTTATTTTATTTATTAAATGAAATTTCAATTTTTTCAAAAACTATGTTAAAGTCGAATTAATTTGATTGAAATCGTGTTTATACGATCAAATGCATGCCAAAAACTTGTGTCACACTTAGGTGCAAGCCATTAGGATCATTGCAAAAATTAAATTTATTTTATTTATTAAATGAAATTTCAATTTTTTCAATAACAATGCATAAAGTTGAATTAATTTGATTGAAATCGTGTTTAAATGATCAAATGCATGCCGAAATCATGTGTCGCACTTAGGTGCAAGCTGTTAGGATCATTGCAAAAATTAAATTTATTTTATTTATTAAATGAAATTTCAATTTTTTCAAAAACAATGCTTAAAGTCGAATTAATTTGATTGAAATCGTGTTTATATGATCAAATGCATGCCAAAAACATGTGTCACACTTAGGTGCAAGCCATTAGGATCATTGCAAAAATTAAATTTATTTTATTTATTAAATGAAATTTAAATTTTTTCAATAACAATGCATAAAGTCGTATTAATTTGATTGAGATCGTGTTTATATGATTAAATGCATGCCGAAAACATGTGTCACACTTAGCTGCAAGCTGTAAGGATCATTGCAAAAATTAAATTTATTTTATTTATTAAACGAAATTTCTATTTTTTCAATAACAATGCATACAGTCGGACATATTTATTTGATTGAAATCAAGTTTAAATGATCAAATGCACGCCAAAAACATGTGTAGCACTTAGGTGCAAGATATTAGGATCATTGCAGAAATTAAATTTATTTTATTTATTAAATGAAATTTCAATTTTTTCAATAACAATGCATAAAGTCAGATTTATTTGATTAAAATCAAGTTTAAAAAATCAAATGCATGCCGAAAACATGTGTCACACTTAGGTGCAAGCTATTAGGATCATTGCAAAAATTAAATTAATTTTATTTATTAAATGGAATTTCAATTTTTTCAATAACAATGCATAAAGTCGAATTTATTTGATTAAAATCGTATTTAAATGATCAAATCCATGCCTAAAACATGTGTCGCACTTAGGTGCAAGCTGTTAGGATCATTGCAAAAATTAAATTTATTTTATTTATTAAATAAAATTTCATTTTTTTTCAATAACAATGCATAAAGTCAAATTTATTTGATTGAAATAAAGTTTAAAAATCAAATGCATGCCGAAAACATGTGTCACACTTAGGTGCAAGCTGTTAGGATCATTGCAAAAATTAAATTTATGTTATTTATTAAATGGAATTTCAATTTTTTCAATAACAATGTATAAAGTCAAATTAATTTGATTGAAATCGTGTTTATATGTTCAATTGCATGCTGAAAACATTTGTCGCACTTAGGTGCAAGCTATTAGGATCATTGCAAAAATTAAATTTATTTTATTTATTAAATGAAATTTCAATTTTTTCAATAACGATGCATAAAGTAGGATATATTTGATTAAAAACGTGTTTATATGATTAAATGCATGAAGAAAAAATGTGTCGCACTTAGGTGCAAGCTGTTAGGATCATTGCAAAAATTAAATTTATTTTATTTATTAAATGAAATTTCAATTTTTTCAATAACAATGCATAAAGTCAAATTTATTTGATTGAAATCAAGTTTAAAAAATCAAATCCATGCCGAAAACATGTGTCACACTTAGGTGCAAGCTATTAGGATCATTGCAAAAATTAAATTTATTTTATTTATTAAATGGAATTTCAATTTTTTCAATAACAATGCATAAAGTCGAATTTATTTGATTAAAATCGTATTTAAATGATCAAATCCATGCCTAAAACATGTGTTGCACTTAGGTGCGAGCTGTTAGGATCATTGCAAAAATTAAATTTATTTTATTTATTAAATGAAATTTCAATTTTTTCAATAACAATGCATAAAGTTGAATTAATTTGATTGAAATCGTGTTTATATGATCAAATTCATGCCGAAATCATGTGTCGCACTTAGGTGCAAGCTGTTAGGATCATTGGAAAAATTAAATTTATTTTATTTATTAAATGAAATTTCTTTTTTTTCAATAACAATGCATAAAGTCGAATTTATTTCATTGAAATCAAGTTTAAAAAATCAAATGCATGCCGAAAACATGTGTCACACTTAGGTGCAAGCTGTTAGGATCATTGCAAAAATTAAATTTATTTTATTTATTAAATGAAATTTCAATTTTTTCAATAACAATGCATAAAGTCAAATTAATTTGATTGAAATCGTGTTTATATGATCAAATGCATGCCTAAAACATTTGGCGCACTTAGGTGCAAGCTGTTAGGATCATTGCAAAAATTAAATTTATTTTATTTATTAAATGAAATTTCAATTTTTTCAATAACAATGCATAAAGTCGGATATATTTGATTGAAAACGTGTTTATATGTTCAAATTCATGCCGAAAACATGTGTCGCACTTAGGTGCAAGCTGTTAGGATCATTGCAAAAATTAAATTTATTTTATTTATTAAATGAAATTTCAATTTTTCAATAACAATGCATAAAGTCAAATTTATTTGATTGAAATCAAGTTTAAAAAATCAAATGCATGCCGAAAACATGTGTCACACTTAGGTGCAAGCTGAGAGGATCATTGCAAAAATTAAATTTATTTTATTTATTAAATGAAATTTCAATTTTTTCAATAACAATGCATAAAGTCGAATTAATTTGATTAAAATCGTGTTTATATAATCAAATGCATGCCGAAAACATGTGTCACACTTAGGTGCAAGCCATAAGGATCATAGCAAAAATTAAATTTATTTTATTTATTAAATGAAATTTCAATTTTTTCAATAACAATGCATAAAGTCGAATTAATTTGATTGAAATCGTATTTATATGATCAAATGCATGCCGAAAACATGTGTTGCACTTAGGTGCAAGCTATAGTGATCGTTGCAAAAATTTAATTTATTTTATTTATTAAATGAAATTTCAATTTTTTCAATAACAATGCATAAAGTTGAATGAATTTGATTGAAATCGTGTTTAGATGATCAAATGCATGCCGAAATCATGTGTCGCACTTAGGTGCAAGCTGTTAGGATCATTGGAAAAATTAAATTTATTTTATTTATTAAATGAAATTTCTATTTTTTCAATAACAATGCATAAAGTCGAATTTATTTAATTGAAATCAAGTTTAAAAAATCAAATTCATGCCGAAAACATGTGTCACACTTGGGTGCAAGCTGTTAGGATCATTGCAAAAATTAAATTTATTTTATTTATTAAATGAAATTTCTATTTTTTCAATAACAATGCATAAAGTCGGATATATTTGATTAAAATCGTGTTTATATGATCAAATGCATGCCGAAAACATGTGTCACGCTTAGGTGCAAGCTATTAGGATTATTGCGAAAATTAAATTTATTTTATTTATTAAATGAAATTTCAATTCTTTCAATAACAAGGCATAAAGCCGAATTTATTTGATTGAAATCAAGTTTAAATGATCAAATGCATGCCAGAAACATGTGTCGCACTTAGGTGCAAGCTATTAGGATCATTGCAACAATTATATTTATTTTATTTATTAAATGAAATTTCAATTTTTTCAATAACAATGCATAAAGTCGAATTAATTTGATTGAAATCGTGTTTATAAGATCAAATGCATGCCGAAAACATGTGTCGCACACAGGTGCAAGCTGTTAGGATCATTGCAAAAATTAAATTTATTTTATTTATTAAATGAAATTTCAATTCTTTCAATAACAATGCATAAAGTCGAATTTATTCAATTGAAATCAAGTTTAAATGATCAAATGCATGCCAAAAACATGTGTCGCACTTAGGTGCAAGCTGTTCGTATCATTGCAAAAATTAAATTTATTTTATTTATTAAATGAAATTTCAATTTTTTCAATAACAAAGCATAAGCTCGAATTAATTTGATTAAAGTCGTGTTTATAAGATCAAATGAATGCCGAACACATGAGTCGCACTTAGGTGCAAACTATATGGATCATTGCAAAAATTAAATTTAATTTATTTATTGAATGTAATCTCAATTTTTTCAAAAACAATGCATAAAGTCGAATTAATTTGATTGAAAATGTGTTTATATGATCAAATGCATGCCGAAAACATGTGTCACACTTAGGTGCAAGCTATAAGGATTATTGCAAAAATTAAATTTAATTTATTTATCAAATGAAATTTCAATTTTTTCAATAACAATGCATAAAGTCGAATTACTTTCATTGAAATCGTGTTTATATGATTAAATGCATGCCGAAAACATGTGTCGCACTTAGGTGCAAGCTGTTAGGATAATTGCAAAAATTTAATTTATTTTATTTATTAAATGAAATTTCTATTTTTTCAATACCAATGCATAAAGTCGGATATAGTTGATTGAAATCGTGTTTATATGATCAAATGCATGCCGAAAACATGTGTCACACTTAGGTGCAAGCTATTAGGATCATTGCAAAAATTAAATTTATTTTATTTATTAAATGAAATTTCAATTTTTTCAATAACAATGCATAAAGTCGAATTTATTTGATTGAAATCAAGTTTAAATGATCAAATGCATGCCAAAAACATGTGTCGCACTGAGGTGCAAGCTATTAGGATCATTTCCAAAATTAAATTTATTTTATTTATTAAATGAAATTTCAATTTTTTCAATAACAATGTATAAAGTCGAAGTTCTTTCATTGAAATCGTGTTTATATAATCAAATGCATGCCGAAAACATGTGTCGCACTTAGGTGCAAGCTGTTAGGATCATTGCAAAAATTAAATTTATTTTATTTATTAAATGAAATTTCTATTTTTTCAATAACAATGCATAAAGTCGGATATATTTGATTGAAATCGTGTTTATATGATCAAATGCATGCCGAAAACATGTGTCATACTTCGGTGCAAGCTATTAGGATCATTGCAAAAATTAAATTTATTTTATTTATTAAATGAAATTTCAATTTTTTCAATAACAATGCATAAAGTCGAATTTATTTGATTGAAATCATGTTTAAATAAACAAATGCATGCCGAAAACATGTGTCACACTTAGGTGCAAGCAATTAGGATCATTTCAAAAATTAAATTTATTTTATTTATTCAATGAAATTTCAATTTCTTCAATAACAATGCATAAAATCGAGTTTATTTGATTGAAATCAAGTTTAATTGATCAAATGCATGCCAAAAACATGTGTCACACTTGGGTGCAAGCAATAAGGATCATTGCAAAAATTAAATTTAATTTATTTAATAAATGAAATTTCAATTTTTTCAATAACAATGCTTAATGTCGAATTTATTTGATTAAAATCAATTTTAAATGATCAAACGCATGCCGAAAACATGTGTCGCACTTAGGTGCAAGCTGTTAGGATCATTGCAAAAATTAAATTTATTTTATTTATTAAATGAAATTTCTATTTTTTCAATAACAATGCATAAAGTTGAATTTATTTAATTAAAATCATGTTTAAATAAACAAATGCATGCCGAAAACATGTGTCACACTTAGGTGCAAGCAATTAGGATCATTTCAAAAATTAAATTTATTTTATTTATTCAATTAAATTTCAATTTTTTCAATAACAATGCATAAAGTCGAATTACTTTCATTGAAATCGTGTTTATATGATCAAATGCATGCCGAAAACATGTGTCGCACTTAGGTGCAAGCTGTTAGGATAATTGCAAAAATTTAATTTATTTTATTTATTAAATGAAATTTCTATTTTTTCAATAACAATGCATAAAGTCGAATATAGTTGATTGAAATCGTGTTTATATGATCAAATGCATGCCGAAAACATGTGTCACACTTAGGTGCAAGCTATTAGGATCATTGCAAAAATTAAATTTATTTTATTTATTAAATGAAATTTCAATTTTTTCAATAACAATGCATAAAGTCGAATTTATTTGATTGAAATCAAGTTTAAATGATCAAATTCATGCCGAAAACTAGTGTCACACTTAGGTGCAAGCAATTAGGATCATTTCAAAAATTAAATTTATTTTATTTATTCAATGAAATTTCAATTTTTTTAATAACAATGCATAAAATCGAGTTTATTTGATTGAAATTAAGTTTAAATGATCAAATGCATGCCAGAAACATGTGTCACACTTGGGTGCAAGCAATTAGGAATATTGCAAAAATTAAATTTAATTTATTTAATAAATGAAATTTCAATTTTTTCAATAACAATGCATCATGTCGAATTTATTTGATTAAAATCGTATTTAAATGATCAAATTAATGCCTAAAACATGTGTCGCACTTAGGTGCAAGCTGTTAGGATCATTGCAAAAATTAAATTTATTTTATTTATTAAATGAAATTTCAATTTTTTCAAAAACAATGTATAAAGTCGAATTAATTTGATTTAAATCGTGTTTATATAATCAAATGCAAGCCGAAAACATGTGTCACACTTAGGTGCAAGCTACTAGGATCATTTCAAAAATTAAATTTATTTTATTTATTCAATGAAATTTCAATTTTTTCAATAACAATGCATAAAATCGAGTTTATTTGATTGAAATCAAGTTTAAATAATCAAATGCATGCCAAAAACATGTGTCACACTTGGGTGCAAGCAATTAGGAATATTGCAAAAATTAAATTTAATTTATATAATGAATGAAATTTCAATTTTTTCAAAAACATTGCATAAAGTCGAATTTATTTGATTAAAATCGTATTTAAATGATTAAATGCATGCCAAAAACATGTGTCGCACTTAGATGCAAGCTATTAGGATTATTGCAAAAATTAAATTTAATTTATTTATTAAATGAAATGTCAGTTTTTTCAAAACCAATGCATAAAGTCGAATTAATTTAATTGAAATCGTATTTATATGATTAAATCCATGCCGAAAACATTTGTCACACTTAGGTGCAAGCTACTAGGATCATTGCAAAAATTAAATTAGTTTTATTTATTAAATGAAATATCAATTTTTTGTATAACAATGCGTAATGTCGAATTTATTTGATTGAAATCAAGTTTATATAATCAAATGCATGCCGAAAACATGTTTCACTCTTAGGTGCAAGCTGTTAGGATCATTGCAAAAATTAAATTTATTTTATTTATTAAATGAAATTGCAATTTTTTCAATAACAATGCATAAAGTCGAATTTATTTGATTGAAATCAAGATTAAATGATTAAATGCATGCCGAAAACATGTGTCACACCTAGGTGCAAGCTATTAGGATCATTGCAAAAATTAAATTTATTTTATTTATTAAATGGAATTTCAATTTTTTCAATAGTAATGTATAAAGTCGAATTTATTTGATTAAAATCGTATTTAAATGATCAAATTCGTACCTAAAACATGTGTCGCACTTAGGTGCAAGCTATTAGGATCATTGCAAAAATTAAATTTATTTTATTTATTAAATGAAATTTCAATTTTTTCAATAACAATGCATAAACTCGAATTAATTTGATTAAAATCGTGTTTATATAATCAAATTTATGCTGAAAACATGTGTCGCACTTAGGTGCAAGCTATTAGGATTATTGCCAAAATTAAATTTAATTTATTTATTAAATGAAATGTCAATTTTTTCAAAAATAATGCATAAAGTCGAATTTATTTGATTGAAATCGTGTTATTATGATCAAATGCATGCCCAAAACTTATGTCACACTTAGGTGCAAGCTACTAGGATTATTGCAAAAATTAAATTAATTTGATTTATTAAATGAAATTTCAATTTTTTCAATAACAATGCATAAAGTCGAATTAATTTGATTGAAATCGTATTTACCTGATCAAATCCATGCCGAAAACATGTGTCACACTTAGGTGCAAGCTACTAGGATCATTGCAAAAATTAAATTTATTTTATTTATTAAATGAAATTTTAATTTTTTCAATAACAATGCATAAAGTCGAAAAATTTAATTGAAATCAAGTTTGAAAAATTAAATGCATGCCGAAAACATGTGTCACACTTAGGTGCAAGCTATTAGGATCATTGCAAAAATTAAATTTATTTTATTTATTAAATGGAATTTCAATTTTTTCAATAACAATGCATAAAGTCGAATTTATTTGAATAAAATCGTATTTAACATACAAATCCGTGCCTAAAACATGTGTCGCACTTAGGTGCAAGCTATTAGGATCATTGCAAAAATTAAATTTATTTTATTTATTAAATGAAATTTCAATTTTTTCAATAACAATGCATAAACTCGAATTAATTTGATTAAAATCGTGTTTATCAGATCAAATGAATGCCGAAAACATGTGTCGCACTTAGGTGCAAACTATATGGATCATTGCAAAAATTAAATTTAATTTATTTATTGAATGAAATTTCAATTTTTTCAAAAACAATGCATAAAGTCGAATCTATTTGATTGAAATAGTGTTTATATAATTAAATGCATGCCGAAAATATGTGTCGCACTTAAGTGCAAGCTATTAGGATTATTGCAAAAATTAAATTTAATTTATTTATTAAATGAAATGTCAATTTTTTCAATAACAATGCATAAAGTCGAATTTATTTGATTGAAATCGTGTTTAAATGATCAGCTGCATGCCTAAAACATGTGTCGCACTGAGGTGCAAGCTATTAGGATCATTGCAAAAATTAAATTTATTTCATTTATTAAGTTGAATTTCAATTTTTTCAATAACAATGCAAAAAGTCGAAGTTATTTGATTGAAATCGTGTTTATATGATTAAATGCATACCTAAAACATGTGTCGCACTTAGGTGCAAGCTATTAGGATCATTGCAAAAATTAAATTTAATTTATACCGAGTGTTTGGGATAAGGGGCGAACATAGGGATTTAACATGTATAATTAAATATGTGTAATTATTTGCTCTCCTATTCATTTTAGAGAAAAATCGTAAAGGAATATTTTTTAGAGAATTACAAACTGTAAATGTATCATCCATTTAATTTACGTTTGTACCAGCATACACCTCAGAAATAATAAAAATAAGTTTAACAATTTACCATTTAATAAAAACCCTTGCCATGACTTTGACAAATGTCATGTTTCATGTTATAGTGAAAATAATAATATTGCAAGTCAGATATCAATTCTGGTTATTACGATGAACAATAATCTGAGTTATTCCAATGAAGAGAGGGTATTCATTATTAAAACATTTTACAGTGGCGTCAGTTTACACAGAGTTCGTGACTTATTTTCGGTTACATTTAACAATCGACCAATTCCGTCTGTATCAACAATTTCCAAATTTGTGAAAAAGTTCGAAAATACAGCAAGTGTAGCGGCAGATGATTCAAAAGGTATTTCAATAGTCCAATTTTAACAAATATTATTTCAAAAACATTAACATTGCAGGCAAACGGAAGAGAAGAAGCAACGATGAATTGGAAGAAAGAGTTTTGGGGTTGATAAATGCTGATCCAACAACTAGCATACGATGCATTGCTCGTGAGTGCAGCGTGTCTACATTCTCAGTGTATAAGATTCTGAATAAGCATGGGTATTATCCTTACAAACATCAATGCCATCAGGAGATATTGCTAGTGGATGAAGAAAGCAGGCGTGTATTCTGCGAGATAATGCAGGATCGATCAAACATAGACAGAAACTTTTTGCAGTCTATCTGTTTTACGGATGAATGCACGTTCACACTTAACAACGAGCCCAACACTCAGAACACGCGATACTGGACCCAAGAAAATCCGCGGATATGCCTTAGAACTAGAACCCAGTTCCCGCAAAAAATCAATATTTGGGCTGGTATTTTAAAAAATAATATTATTGGGCCGTTTGAAATATGTGGAAATTTAAATTCGAATTCTTATTTAGACCTTTTAATCAACCAGGTTGACCCTGCGTTAGAAGAAGTTGCACGTGACAATCAGGAGATATGGTATCAGCATGATGGATGTCCAGCCCATTATGGTTTAAATGTAAGGGAATATTTAAATGCCAATTTTCCCAATTGCTGGATTGGTCGCGGTGGCACTATCAACTGGCCACCAAGATCTCCTGATTTAGCACCATGTGATTTCTTTTTGTGGGGTCACTTGAAAAACAAAATTTACAAAAAACACCATCCAAATATTGAATCTTTGCGGGAAGCAATTTTTGCGGAATGCACATTGATTACAGATAGGCAGTTGGCTAATGTTAGACATGCATTTTATAACCGATTGGGTTATTGTTTACACCAGAACGGAGAACTTTTTGAGTACTTGCTCTAAAATTTCCCGTTGACCGCTGGTTACGGTAAAACCAAAAATATATCACGAACTGTGTGTAATCTGACACCACTTTAATTCAATTCATCGTTGCTTCTTCTGTTCCGTTTGCCTTTAATTTTAATATGTTTGAAAAAATATTTGTTGAAATTGGACTATTGAAATACCTTTTGAATCATCTGCCGCTACACTTGCTGTATTTTCGAACTTTTTCACAAATTTGGAAATTGTTGATACAGACGGAATTGGTCGATTGTTAAATGTAACCGAAAATAAGTCACGAACTCTGTGTAAACTGACGCCACTGTAAATATTTTGATAATAAATAATACCCTCTCTCCATTGGAATAACTCATATTATTGTTCATAGTAATAACAATGCGTGAATTGATATTTGGACGTGGATGGAACTGCGGGTTAAGGAGATTGAATGATTCAGGAAATTGGCGTCGGCTACGAGGCCATCTACCATAATCATTGTATTGTAATATATCAGAAATTAAATGAATAACTGAATAATGAAAGACAAATGCAATGTCAATGGTCCCGAGCGAATATTCCGCGACCCCGAAATCGTTCGCTCGGGCTGGGATTCGAACCCTCGCGGCACGCGGTGCAACCGGCATAAGCGCTCGCTTGTACCCACTACACCAACGGGCCGCCCGAATTAATGTTTGACTAGTAAAATTATTCTCACCATAACATGACATTTGTCAAAGTCATGGCAAGGGTTTTTATTAAATTGTAAATTGTTAAACTTATTTTTATTATTTCTGAGGTGTATGCTGGTACAAACGTAAATTAAATGGATGATACATTTACAGTTTTTAATTCTCTAAAAAATATTCCCTTACGATTTTTCTCTAAAATGAATAGGGGAGCAAATAATTACACATATTTAATTTTACATGTTAAATCCCTATGTTCGCCCCTTATCACAAACACTCGGTATATTGAATTAAATTTCAATTTTTTCAAAAGCAATGCATAAAGTCGAATTTAATTGATTAAAATCGTGTTTAAATGATCAAATTCATGCCAAAAACATGTGTCGCACTTAGATGCAAGCTATTAGGATTATTGCAAAAATTAAATTTAATTTATTTATTAAATGAAATGTCAATTTTTTCAAAAACAATGCATAAAGTCGAATTAATTTAATTGAAATCGTATTTATATGATCAAATCCATGCCGAAAACGCTTGTCACACTTAGGTGCAAGCTACTAGGATCATTGCAAAAATTAAATTAATTTTATTTATTAAAAGAAATATCATTTTTTTGTATAACAATGCATAATGTCGAATTTATTTGATTGAAATCAAGTTTATATAATCAAATGCATGCCGAAAACATGTGTCACACTTAGGTGCAAGCTGTTAGGATCATTGCAAAAATTAAATTTATTTTATTTATTATATGAAATTCCAATTTTTTCAATAACAATGCATAAAGTCGAATATATTTAATTGAAATCAAGTTTAAATGATTAAATGCATGCCAAAAACATGTGTCGCACTTAGGTGCAAGCTGTTAGGATCATTGCAAAAATTAAATTTATTTTATTTATTAAATGAAATTTCAATTTTTTCAAAAACAATGCATAAAGTCGAATTAATTTGATTGAAATCGTGTTTATATGATCAAATGCATGCCGAAAACATGTATCACACCCAGGTGCAAGCTACATGGATCATTGCAAAAATTAAATTTATTTTATTTATTAAATGAAATTAAAATTTTTTCAATTACAATGCATAAATTCGAATTTATTTGATTAAAATCATTTTTAAATGATCAAATGCATGCCCAAAACATGTGTCGCACTGAGGTGCAAGCTGTTAGGATCATTGCAAAAATTAAATTTATTTTATTTATTAAGTGGAATTTCAATTTTTTCAATAACAAAGTATAAAGTCGAATTTATTTGATTGAAATCGTGTTTAAATGATCAAATGCATACATAAAACATGTGTCGCACTTAGGTGCAAGCTATTAGGATCATTGCAAAAATTAAATTTAATTTATACAGGGTGTGGCACTTAAGACGCCTCGGATCATAGCTCCTTTACGATAAAAGCTATCGAAAAAAATCTAAGAACAAAGTGGTGCATAGTTACCGTCGCTATATTTCAAAAATATTTCTAATCATTAGTGGCGTGCCGTACTCCAGTGGCGTACCAAACTTATGTTTTTTTAAATGGAATGCCCTATTTTTTATTGCAGATTTGGAAAGTGCTCGACGAGTACTTATTTTTTTATCTAACATGTTATACCCTTCACTTTAGCGGTTTCGCTGTTATAACCCTTTCTTTCAAAATTGCGCCCCATTTTTGAGATTTTTTTGTAGAGAAACTAATTGACGCCGGCGCCTAAATTTTGAATTGAGGTACAGGTTAAGACCTCGTGTACCTTCACATAATTTTTTTTCGGGTAATTTATGGAAAAAAAAAATTTTTTTATTGATCTTCGCATGTTGTCATTTTTTCCGAAAATTTCAAATGGCACCCCCCTAAAAAAATTACGGCGTTGTACAGCCAAAACTCTAAATTTTTCATTGGTGTAAAAAAATTATGTGAAGGTACACGAGGTCTTAACCTGTACCTCAATTCAAAATTTAGGCGCCGGCGTCAATTAGTTTCTCTACAAAAAAATCTCAAAAATGGGGCGCAATTTTGAAAGAAAGGGTTATAACAGCGAAACCGCTAAAGTGAAGGGTATAACATGTTAGATAAAAAAATAAGTACTCGTCGAGCACTTTCCAAATCTGCAATAAAAAATAGGGCATTCCATTTAAAAAAAACATAAGTTTGGTACGCCACTGGAGTACGGCACGCCACTGATGATTAGAAATATTTTTGAAATATAGCGACGGTAACTATGCACCACTTTGTTCTTAGATTTTTTTCGATAGCTTTTATCGTAAAGGAGCTATGGCCCGAGGCATCTTAAGTGCCACACCCGGTATATTGAATGAAATTTCAATTTTTTCAAAAACAATGCATAAAGTCGAATTTAATTGATTGAAATCGTGTTTAAATGATCCAATGCATGCCTAAAACATGTGTCGCACTTAGGTGCAAACAATTAGGATCATTGCAAAAATTAAATTTATTTTATTTATTACATGAAATTTCAATTTTTTCAATTACAATGCATAAACTCGAATTAATTTGATTAAAATCATGTTAATAAGATCAAATGAATGCCGAAAACATGTGTCGCACTTGGATGCAAGCTATTAGGATTATTGCAAAAATTAAATTTAATTTATTTATTAAAAGAAATGTTAATTTTTTCAAAAACAATGCATAAAGTCGAAATAATTTCATTGAAATCGTGTTTATATGATCAAATCCATGCCGAAAACATTTGTCACACTTAGGTGCAAGCTGCTAGGATCATTGCAAAAATTAAATTTATTTTATTTATTAAATGAAATTTCAATTTTTTCAATAACAATGCATAAAGTCGAATTTATTTAATTGAAATCAAGTTTGAAAAATCAAATGCATGCTGAAAACATGTGTCACACTTAGGTGCATGATATTAGGATCATTGCAAAAATTAAATTTATTTTATTTATTAAATGGAATTTTAATTTTTTCAATAACAATGCATAAAGTCAAATTTATTTGAATAAAATCGTATTTAAATGATCAAATCCATGCCTAAAACATGTGTCGCACTTTAGTGCAAGCTATTAGGATCATTGCAAAAATTAAATTTATTTTATTTATTAAATGAAATTTCAATTTTTTCAATAACAATGCATAAAGTCGAGCTAATTAGATTGATATCGTGTTTATATGATCAAAAGAATAGCTAAAACATATGTCGCACTTAGGTGCACGCTATTGGGATCATTGCGAAAATTAAATTTATTTTATTTATTAAATGAAATTTCGATTTTTTCAATAACAATGCATAAAGTCGAATTAATTTGATTATAATAATCGTGTTTAAATGATTAAATGCATGCCGAAAACATATGTCGCACTTAGGTGCAAGCTGTTGGGATCATTGCAAAAATTAAATTTATTTTATTTATTATATGAAATTTCAATTTTTTCAATAACAATGCATTGAGTCGAATTAATTTGATTGAAATCGTGTTTATATGATCAAATGCATACCGAAAACATGTGTCGCACTTAGGTGCAAGCTGTTAGGTTCATTGCTAATATTAAATTTATTTTATTTATTTAATCAAATTTCAATTTTTTCAATAACAATGCATGAAGTCGGATAAATTTGATTGAAATCGTGTTTATATGATCAAATGCATGCCGAAAACATGTGTCACACTTAGGTGCAAGCTATCAGGATCATTGCAAAAATTAAATTTATTTTATTTATTAAATGAAATTTCAATTTTTTCAATAACAATGCATAAAGTCGGATAAATTTGATTGAAATCGTGTTTATATGATCAAATGCATGCCGAGAACATGTGTCACACTTAGGTGCAAGCTATCAGGATCATTGCAAAAATTAAATTTATTTTATTTATTATATGAAATTTCAATTTTTTCAATAACAATGAATAAAGTCGAATTAATTTGATTGAAATCGTGTTTATATGATCAAATGAATGCCGAAAACATGTGTCGCACTTAGGTGCAAGCTACTAGGATCATTGCAAAAATTAAATTTAATTTATTTATTGAATTAAATTTAAATTTTTTCAAAAACAATGAATAATGTCGAATTTATTTGATTGAAATCGTGTTTATGTAATCAAATGCATGCCGAAAACATGTGTCGCACTTAGGTGCAAGCTATTAGGATTATTGCAAAAATTAAATTTAATTTATTTATTAAATGAAATGTCAATTTTTTAAAAACAATGCATAAGGTTGAATACGTAAAAAAACTTGCAAATAATTTTAATACTCACTTTGCACAGAAAAGTACAAAATTAACATCAAATCTTCTAAAAGTACCTCATGAACATAATATACCTATGAATCAAAAAAGTTTTTATCTTCTTCCGGTCACTCCTCAAGAGGTAATAACATATGCTCTAAACATGAATGACAAAAAAACTGCCGGAATAGACAATATTTCAAATAATTTATTAAGGAGGACTATTCACTTAGTAGCTGATCCAATATGTTATCTAATTAATAGATCCTTTGAATGTGGTATTTTTCCACAAATTTTTAAATATGGGCTGATAAAGCCATTATTCAAAAAAGGAGATAAACAACAAATTAACAATTACAGACCAATTACTATATTATCAGCGTTCGCCAAATTAATTGAGACTATAATCGCTGATAGACTAAAAATTTTTTTAATTAAAAACAAGTTAATGCATGAGAGGCAATACGCATATCTTCCAAATAGGTGTATTGACTTATCATTGTATTCATTTTTCCAAAAAGTGTCCATGAGTATGGAAGAGGGGTTTATGGCATGTGGGGTTTTCCTTGACCTGTCATGTGCTTTCGATTGTGTTGACCATGAAATATTACTAACAAAACTGTATCAATATGGTGTTAGAGGAGTGCCATATCAATGGTTCAAGTCATATTTAGGTAACAGGAAACAAATTGTTGAGCTGAAGAGAAATGGTAAAAAAACCAAGTCAGAGGCTATAACAGTAAACATAGGCGTTATGCAAGGCAGCGTTCTTGGACCTCTGCTCTTCATAATATACACAAACGATTTTTTTATGTTAGATTTTTGTAATAGACATCCCACAAGTGGTTTTGCAGATGATTTTAACATATTAGTAACTACAACGAATATGTACGAGTTAAAAATAGAATTAACAAATATCCTTCAGATATTAGAAAATTGGTTTTTACAAAATAAACTTATATTGAATTCTGAAAAAACATCTTACATATATTTCACCACCTCAAATAAAAAAAATTCCCCTTCTCAAATATCTTTAGATAATGGTAATATCGTACCTCTCAAAAAAAGTCTCAAGTTCTTAGGGCTTCATATCAGTAATACATTGACGTGGACGGAACAAATTCAAAACGTATGCGCTAAACTTAGTAAGCAATGTTATAACTTAAGAACATTAAAAGGAAACGTGTCACATGATATATTAGTGAATGTGTATTATGCAACTTTTCTGTCCATAGTGCGTTATGGGATAATTCATTGGGGCAGTGGTCACATAGAGGAAGCATTCATAATTCAGAAGCGAGCAATAAGAATAATAATGGGGATGGGATACAACGATTCATGTAGATCAAAATTCAAATGTAATAATTTTCTCACTGTTCCTGGTATTTATGTGTTTGAATGTGTTCTTTTCTGTTTTAAAAATAAAGCGCTATTTATTAAAAATAGTAATAGAGAGGAGTCAAGATATAAAGAAAACTTGTTATATCCTAAACATAGGCTATCTCAGACAGAAAAGTGTGGTTTTACAACTTGCTGCCGAATGTCATCAAGGTCTCAAAGAAACTGAAACACTTTAATAAGTTGGTTTTTGAATATATAAGAAACATTGAGCCCTACTCAATCAATGAATTTGTGGCAAATTTTAAAGAACAATAAGTGGATACACTAATGTAAATGAGTAATTAAGCATAGCATTCAAGCTTTTATTTGTTTTGACGGTTTTCAGGTGCTTATGGACTATTTTGAATTTGTAAATTTAATTTTAGTTACTATGTATTGTCCTGAAATAAATTGATTATTATTATATTATTATTATTATTAATTATTTTGATTGAAATCGTGTTTATATGATCAAATGCATGCCAAAAACATGTGTCACACTTAGGTGCAAATTATTAGGATCATTGCAAAAATTAAATTTATTTTGTTTATTAAATGAAATTTCAATTTTTTCAATAACAATGCATAAAGTCGAATTATTTTAATCTAAATCGTGATTATATGATCAAATGCATGCCGAAAACATGTGTCGCACTTTGGTGCAAGCTGTTAGGAATATTGCAAAAATTAAATTTATTTTATTTATTAAATGAAATTTCAATTTTTTCAATAACAATGCATGAAGTCGGATATATTTGATTAAAAACGTGTTTATATGATCAAATGCATGCCGAAAACATGTGTCGCACTTAGGTGCAAGCTGTTAGGATCATTGCAAAAATTAAATTTATTTTATTTATTAAATGAAAGTTCAATTCTTTCAATAACAATGCATAAAGTCGAATTAATTTGATTGAAATTAAGTTTAAATGATCAAATGCATGCCAAAAACATGTGTCGCACTTAGGTGCAAGCTATCAGGATCATTACAAAAATTAAATTTATTTTATTTATTAAATGAAATTTCAATTTTTTCAATAACAATGCATAAAGCTGAATTAAGTTGATTGAAATCGTGTTTATAATATCAAATGCATGCCAAAAACATGTGTCGCACTTAGGTGCAAGCTATTAGAATCATTGCAAAAATTAAATTTATTTTATTTATTAAATGAAATTTAAATTTTTTCAATAACAATGCATAAAGTCGAATTTATTTGATTGAAATCCAGTTTAAATGATCAAATACATGCCAAAAACGTGTCGCACTTAGGTGCAAGCTATTAGGATCATTGCAAAAATTAAATTTATTTTATTTATTAAATGAAATTTCAATTTTTTCAATACCAATGCATAAAGTCCAATTTATTTGATTGAAATCAAGTTTAAATGAACAAATGCATGTTGAAAACATGTGTCACACTTAGGTGCAAGCTATTAGGATCATTTCAAAAATTAAATTTATTTTATTTATTTATTGAAATTTCAATTTTTTTAATAACAATGCATAAAGTCGAATTTATTTGATTGAAATCGTGTTTATATGATCAAATCCATGCCGAAAACATTTGTCACACTTAGGTGCAAGCTACTAGGATCATTGCAAAAATTAAATTAATTTTATTTATTAAATGAAATATCAATTTTTTGTATAACAATGCATAATGTCGAATTTATTTGATTGAAATCAAGTTTCTATAATCAAATGCATGCCGAAAACATGTGTCACACTTAGGTGCAAGCTGTTAGGATCCTTACAAAAACTAAATTTATTTTATTTATTAAATGAAATTCCAATTTTTTCAATAACAATGCATAAAGTCGAATTTATTTGATTGAAATCAAGTTTAAATGAACAAATGCATGCCGAAAACATGTGTCACACTTAGGTGCAAGCTATTAGGATCATTTCAAAAATTAAATTTATTTTATTTATTAATTGAAATTTCAATTTTTTCAAAAACAATGCATAAAGTCGAATTTAATTGACAGAAATCGTGTTTAAATGATCAAATGCATGCCCAAAACATGTGTCGCACTGAGATGCAAGCTGTTGGGATCATTGCAAAAATTAAATTTATTTTATTTATTAAGTGGAATTTCAATTTTTTCAAAAACAATGCATAAAGTCGAATTTAATTGACTGAAATCGTGTTTAAATGTTCAAATGCATGCCTAAAACATGTGTCGCACTTAGGTGCAAGCTATTAGGATCATTCAAAAATTAAATTTAATTTATATATTGAATGAAATTACAATTTTTTCAAAAACTAATGTCACACTTAGGTGCAAGCTACTAGGATTATTGCAAAAATTAAATTTATTTGATTTATTAAATGAAATTTCAATTTTTTCAATAACAATGCATAAAGTTGAATTTATTTAATTGAAATCAAGTTTAAAAAATCAAATGCATGCTGAAAACATGTGTCACACTTAGGTGCAAGATTATAGGATCATTGCAAAAATTAAATTTATTTTATTTATTAAATGAAATTTCAATTGTTTCAAAAACAATGCATGAACTCGAATTAATTTAATTAAAATCGTATTTATATGATCAAATGCATGCCGAAAACATGTGTCGCACTTAGGTGCAAGCTATTAGGATCATTGCAAAAATTAAATTTATTTTATTTATTAAATGAAATTTCAAGTTTTCAAATAACAATGCGTAAAGTTGAATTAATTTGATTGAAATCGTGTTTATATGATCAAATGCATGCCGAAAACATGTGTCGCACTTAGGTGCAAGCTGTTAGGATTATAGAAAAAATTAAATTTATTTATTTATTAAATGAAATTTCAATTTTTTCAAAAACAATGCATAAAGTCAAATTTATTTGATTGAAATCATGTTTATATGATCAAATGCATGCCGAAAACATGTGTCACACTTAGGTGCAAGCTATTAGGATCATTGCAAAAATTAAATTTATTTTATTTATTAAATGAAATTTCAATTTTTTCAATAACAATAAGTAAAGTCGAATTAATTTGATTGAAATCGTGTTTATATGATCAAATGCATGCCGAAAGCATGTGTCGCACTTGGGTGCAAGCTGTTAGGATCATAGAAAAAATTAAATTTATTTTATTTATTAAATGAAATTTCAATTTTTTCAAAAACAATGCATAAACTCGAATTAGTTTAAATAAAATCGTGTTTATATGTTCAAATGAATGCCGAAAACATGTGTCGCTCTTAGGTGCAAGCTATTAGGATCATTGCAAAAATTAAATTTATTTTATTTATTAAATGAAATTTCAATTTTTTGGATAACAATGCGTAAAGTCGAATTAATTTGATTGAAATCGTGTTTATATGATCAAATGCATGCTAAAAACATGTGTTGCACTTAGGTGCAAGCTGTTAGGATCATAGAAAAAATTAAATTTATTTAATTTATTAAATGAAATTTCAATTTTTTCAAAAACAATGCATAAAGTCAAATCTATTTGATTGAAATCATGTTTATATGATCAAATGCATGCCGAAAACATGTGTCACTCTTTGGTGCAAGCTATTAGGATTATTGCAAAAATTACATTTATTTTATTTATAAAATGAAATTTCAATTCTTTCAATCACAGTGCATAAAGTCGAATTTATTTGATTGAAATCAAGTTTAAATGATTAAATGCATGCCCAAAACATGTGTCGCACTTAGGTGCAAGATATTAGGATCATTGCAAAAATTTATTTTTTTTATTTATTAAATGAAATTTCAATTTTTTCAATAACAATGCATAAAGTCAAATTTATTTGATTAAAATCGTATTTAAATGATTAAATCCATGCCTAAAACATGTGTCGCACTTAGGTGCAAGCTGTTAGGATCATTGCAAAAATTAAATTTATTTTATTTATTAAATGAAATTTCAATTTTTTCAATAACAATGCATAAAGTCAAATTTATTTGATTGAAATCAAGTTTAAAAAATAAAATGCATGCCGAAAACATGTGTCACACTTAGCTGCAAGCTGTTAGGATCATTGCAAAAATTAAATTTATTTTATTTATTAAATGGAATTTCAGTTTTTTCATTAACAATGCATAAAGTCGAATTTATTTGATTAAAATCGTATTTAAATAATCAAATCCATGCCTAAAATATGTGTTGCACTTAGGTACAAGCTGTTAAGATCATTGCAAAAATTAAATTTATTTTATTTATTAAATGAAATTTAAATTTTTTCAATAACAATGCATAAAGTCGAATTTATTTGATTGAAATCGTGTTTATATGATCAAAAGCATGCCGAAAACATTTGTCGCACTTAGGTGCAAGCTATTAGGATCATTGCAAAAATTAAATTTATTTTATTTATTAAATGAAATTTCAATTTTTTGGATAACAATGCGTAAAGTCGAATTTATTTGATTGAAATCGTGTTTATATGATCAAATGCATGCCGAAAACATGTGTCGCACTTAGGTGCAAGCTGTTAGGATCATTGCAAAAATTAAATTTATTTTATTTATTAAATGAAATTTCAATTTTTTCAATAACAATGCATAAAGTCGGATATATTTGATTAAAAACGTGTTTATATGATTAAATGCATGCCGAAAACATGTGTCGCACTTAGGTGCAAGCTGTTAGGATCATTGCAAAAATTAAATTTATTTTATTTATTTATTGAAATTTCAATTTTTTTAATAACAATGCATAAAGTCGAATTTATTTGATTGAAATCGTGTTTATATGATCAAATCCATGCCGAAAACATTTGTCACACTTAGGTGCAAGCTACTAGGATCATTGCAAAAATTAAATTAATTTTATTTATTAAATGAAATATCAATTTTTTGTATAACAATGCATAATGTCGAATTTATTTGATTGAAATCAAGTTTCTATAATCAAATGCATGCCGAAAACATGTGTCACACTTAGGTGCAAGCTGTTAGGATCCTTACAAAAACTAAATTTATTTTATTTATTAAATGAAATTCCAATTTTTTCAATAACAATGCATAAAGTCGAATTTATTTGATTGAAATCAAGTTTAAATGAACAAATGCATGCCGAAGACATCTGTCACACTTAGGTGCAAGCTATTAGGATCATTTCAAAAATTAAATTTATTTTATTTATTAATTGAAATTTCAATTTTTTCAAAAACAATGCATAAAGTCGAATTTAATTGACAGAAATCGTGTTTAAATGATCAAATGCATGCCCAAAACATGTGTCGCACTGAGATGCAAGCTGTTGGGATCATTGCAAAAATTAAATTTATTTTATTTATTAAGTGGAATTTCAATTTTTTCAAAAACAATGCATAAAGTCGAATTTAATTGACTGAAATCGTGTTTAAATGTTCAAATGCATGCCTAAAACATGTGTCGCACTTAGGTGCAAGCTATTAGGATCATTCAAAAATTAAATTTAATTTATATATTGAATGAAATTACAATTTTTTCAAAAACTAATGTCACACTTAGGTGCAAGCTACTAGGATTATTGCAAAAATTAAATTTATTTGATTTATTAAATGAAATTTCAATTTTTTCAATAACAATGCATAAAGTTGAATTTATTTAATTGAAATCAAGTTTAAAAAATCAAATGCATGCTGAAAACATGTGTCACACTTAGGTGCAAGATTATAGGATCATTGCAAAAATTAAATTTATTTTATTTATTAAATGAAATTTCAATTGTTTCAAAAACAATGCATGAACTCGAATTAATTTAATTAAAATCGTATTTATATGATCAAATGCATGCCGAAAACATGTGTCGCACTTAGGTGCAAGCTATTAGGATCATTGCAAAAATTAAATTTATTTTATTTATTAAATGAAATTTCAAGTTTTCAAATAACAATGCGTAAAGTTGAATTAATTTGATTGAAATCGTGTTTATATGATCAAATGCATGCCGAAAACATGTGTCGCACTTAGGTGCAAGCTGTTAGGATTATAGAAAAAATTAAATTTATTTATTTATTAAATGAAATTTCAATTTTTTCAAAAACAATGCATAAAGTCAAATTTATTTGATTGAAATCATGTTTATATGATCAAATGCATGCCGAAAACATGTGTCACACTTAGGTGCAAGCTATTAGGATCATTGCAAAAATTAAATTTATTTTATTTATTAAATGAAATTTCAATTTTTTCAATAACAATAAGTAAAGTCGAATTAATTTGATTGAAATCGTGTTTATATGATCAAATGCATGCCGAAAGCATGTGTCGCACTTGGGTGCAAGCTGTTAGGATCATAGAAAAAATTAAATTTATTTTATTTATTAAATGAAATTTCAATTTTTTCAAAAACAATGCATAAACTCGAATTAGTTTAAATAAAATCGTGTTTATATGTTCAAATGAATGCCGAAAACATGTGTCGCTCTTAGGTGCAAGCTATTAGGATCATTGCAATAATTAAATTTATTTTATTTATTAAATGAAATTTCAATTTTTTGGATAACAATGCGTAAAGTCGAATTAATTTGATTGAAATCGTGTTTATATGATCAAATGCATGCTAAAAACATGTGTTGCACTTAGGTGCAAGCTGTTAGGATCATAGAAAAAATTAAATTTATTTAATTTATTAAATGAAATTTCAATTTTTTCAAAAACAATGCATAAAGTCAAATCTATTTGATTGAAATCATGTTTATATGATCAAATGCATGCCGAAAACATGTGTCACTCTTTGGTGCAAGCTATTAGGATTATTGCAAAAATTACATTTATTTTATTTATAAAATGAAATTTCAATTCTTTCAATCACAGTGCATAAAGTCGAATTTATTTGATTGAAATCAAGTTTAAATGATTAAATGCATGCCCAAAACATGTGTCGCACTTAGGTGCAAGATATTAGGATCATTGCAAAAATTTATTTTTTTTATTTATTAAATGAAATTTCAATTTTTTCAATAACAATGCATAAAGTCAAATTTATTTGATTAAAATCGTATTTAAATGATTAAATCCATGCCTAAAACATGTGTCGCACTTAGGTGCAAGCTGTTAGGATCATTGCAAAAATTAAATTTATTTTATTTATTAAATGAAATTTCAATTTTTTCAATAACAATGCATAAAGTCAAATTTATTTGATTGAAATCAAGTTTAAAAAATAAAATGCATGCCGAAAACATGTGTCACACTTAGCTGCAAGCTGTTAGGATCATTGCAAAAATTAAATTTATTTTATTTATTAAATGGAATTTCAGTTTTTTCATTAACAATGCATAAAGTCGAATTTATTTGATTAAAATCGTATTTAAATAATCAAATCCATGCCTAAAATATGTGTTGCACTTAGGTACAAGCTGTTAAGATCATTGCAAAAATTAAATTTATTTTATTTATTAAATGAAATTTAAATTTTTTCAATAACAATGCATAAAGTCGAATTTATTTGATTGAAATCGTGTTTATATGATCAAAAGCATGCCGAAAACATTTGTCGCACTTAGGTGCAAGCTATTAGGATCATTGCAAAAATTAAATTTATTTTATTTATTAAATGAAATTTCAATTTTTTGGATAACAATGCGTAAAGTCGAATTTATTTGATTGAAATCGTGTTTATATGATCAAATGCATGCCGAAAACATGTGTCGCACTTAGGTGCAAGCTGTTAGGATCATTGCAAAAATTAAATTTATTTTATTTATTAAATGAAATTTCAATTTTTTCAATAACAATGCATAAAGTCGGATATATTTGATTAAAAACGTGTTTATATGATTAAATGCATGCCGAAAACATGTGTCGCACTTAGGTGCAAGCTGTTAGGATCATTGCAAAAATTAAATTTATTTTATTTATTAAATGAAATTTCAATTTTTTCAATAACAATGCATAAAGTCGAATTAATTTGATTGAAATCGTGTTTATATGATCAAGTGCATGCCGAAAACATGTGTCGCACTTAGGTGCAAGTTGTTAGGATCATTGCAAAAATTAAATTTATTTTATTTATTAAATGAAATTTTAATTTTTTCAATAACAATGCATAAAGTCGGATATATTTGATTGAAAACGTGTTTATTTGATTAAATGCATGCCGAAAACATGTGTCGCACTTACTTACAAGCTGTTAGGATCATTGCAAAAATTAAATTTATTTTATTTATTAAATGAAATTTCATTTTTTTCAATAACAATGCATAAAGTCGAATTAATTTGATTGAAATCGTGTTTATATGATCAAATGCATGCCGAAAACATGTGTCGTACTTAGGTGCAAGCTATTAGGATCATTGCAAAAATTAAATTTATTTTATTTATTTAAAGGAATTTCAATTTTTTCAAAAACAATGCATAAAGTCGAATTAATTTGATTAAAATCATGTTTATATGATCAAATGCATGCCGAAAACATGTGTCGCACTTAGGTGCAAGCTGTTAGGATCATTGCAAAAATTACATTTATTTTATTTTAATAAATGAAATTTCAATTCTTTCAATCATAGTGCATAAAGTCGAATTTATTTGATTGAAATCAAGTTTAAACGATTAAATGCATGCCCAAAACATGTGTCGCACTTAGGTGCAAACTATTAGGATCATTGCAAAAATTAAATTAATTTTATTTATTAAATGGAATTTCAATTTTTTCAATAACAATGCATAAAGTCAAATTTATTTGATTAAAATCGTATTTAAATGATTAAATCCATGCCTAAAACATGTGTCGCACTTAGGTGCAAGCTGTTAGGATCATTGCAAATATTAAATTTATTTTATTTATTAAATGAAATTTCAATATTTTCAATAACAATGCATAAAGTCAAATTTATTTGATTGAAATCTAGTTTAAAAAATCAAATGAATGCCGAAAACATGTGTCACACTTAGCTGCAAGCTGTTAGGATCATTGCAAAAATTAAATTTATTTTATTTATTAAATGGAATTTCAGTTTTTTCATTAACAATGCATAAAGTCGAATTTATTTGATTAAAATCTTATTTAAATAATCAAATCCATGCCTAAAACATGTGTTGCACTTAGGTACAAGCTGTTAAAATCATTGCAAAAATTAAATTTATTTTATTTATTAAATGAAATTTAAATTTATTCAATAACAATACATAAAGTCGAATTTATTTGATTGAAATCGTGTTTATATGATCAAAAGCATGCCGAATACATTTGTCGCACTTAGGTGCAAGCTGTTAGGATCATTGCAAAAATTAAATTTATTTTATTTATTAAATGAAATTTAAATTTTTTCAAAAACAATGCCTAAAGTCGAATTAATTTGATTGAAATCATGTTTATATGATCAAATATCTGCCGAAAACATGTGTCACACTTAGGTGCAAGATATTAGGATCATTGCAAAAATTAAATTTATTTTATTTATTAAATTAAATTTCAATTTTTTCAATAACAATACATAAAGTCGAATTAATTTGATTGAAATCGTGTTTATATGTTCAATTGCATGCCGAAAACATTTGTCGCACTTAGGTGCAAGCTATTAGGATCATTGCAAAAATTAAATTTATTTTATTTATTAAATGAAATTTCTATTTTTTCAATAACAATGCATAAAGTCGGATATATTTGATTGAAATCGTGTTTATATAATCAAATGCATGCCGAATACATGTGTCACACTTTGGTGCAAGCTATTAGGATCATTGCAAAAATTACATTTATTTTATTTATTAAATGAAATTTCAATTCTTTCAATCACAGTGCATAAAGTCGAATTTATTTGATTGAAATCAAGTTTAAATGATTAAATGCATGCCCAAAACATGTGTCGCACTTAGGTGGAAGCTATAAGGATCATTGCAAAAATTAAATTGATTTTATTTAATAAATGAAATTTCAATTTTTTCAATAACAATGCATAAAGTCGAATTAATTTGATTGAAATCGTGTTTATATAATCAAATGCATGCCGAAAACATGTGTCGCATTTAGTTGCAAGCTATAAGGTTCATTGCAAAAATTAAATTTATTTTATTTATTAAATGGAATTTCAATTTTTTCAATAACAATGCATAAAGTCGAATTTATTTGATTAAAATCGTATTTAAATGACCAAATTCATGCCTAAAACATGTGTTGCACTTAGGTACAAGCTGTTAGGATCATTGCAAAAATTAAATTTATTTTATTTATTAAATTAAATTTCAATTTTTTCAATAACAATACATAAAGTCGAATTAATTTGATTGAAATCGTGTTTATATGTTCAATTGCATGCCGAAAACATTTGTCGCACTTAGGTGCAAGCTATTAGGATCATTGCAAAAATTAAATTTATTTTATTTATTAAATGAAATTTCTATTTTTTCAATAACAATGCATAAAGTCGGATATATTTGATTAAAATCGTGTTTATATAATCAAATGCATGCCGAATACATGTGTCACACTTTGGTGCAAGCTATTAGGATCATTGCAAAAATTACATTTATTTTATTTATTAAATGAAATTTCAATTCTTTCAATCACAGTGCATAAAGTCGAATTTATTTGATTGAAATCAAGTTTAAATGATTAAATGCATGCCCAAAACATGTGTCGCACTTAGGTGGAAGCTATAAGGTTCATTGCAAAAATTAAATTTATTTTATTTATTAAACGAAATTTCTATTTTTTCAACAACAATGCATACAGTCGGATATATTTGATTGAAATCGTGTTTATATGATCAAATGCATGCCGAAAACATGTGTCACACTTAGGTGCAAGATTTTAGGATCATTGCAAAAATTAAATTTATTTTATTTATTAAATGAAATTTAGATGTTTTCAATAACAATGCATATAGTCGAATTTATTTGATTAAAATCGTGTTTATATGATCAAAAGCATGCCGAAAACATTTGTCGCACTTAGGTGCAAGCTGTTAGGATCATTGCAAAAATTAAATTTATTTTATTTATTAAATGAAATTTCAATTTTTTCAAAAACAATGCTTAAAGTCGAAATAATTTGATTGAAATCGTGTTTATATGATCAAATGCATGCCAAAAACATGTGTCACATTTAGGTGCAAGCCATTAGGATCATTGCAAAAATTAAATTTATTTTATTTATTAAATGAAATTTCAATTTTTTATATAACAATGCATAAAGTTGAATTAATTTGATTGAAATCGTGTTTAAATGATCAAATGCATACCGAAATCATGTGTCGCACTTAGGTGCAAACTGTTGGGATCATTGCAAAAATTAAATTTATTTTATTTATTAAATTAAATTTCAATTTTTTCAAAAACAATGCTTGAAGTCGAATTAATTTGATTGAAATCGTGTTTATATGATCAAATGCATGCCAAAAACATGTGTCACACTTAGGTGCAAGCCATTAGGATCATTGCAAAAATTAAATTTATTTAATTTATTAAATGAAATTTCAATTTTTTCAATAACAATGCATAATGTTGTATTAATTTAATTAAAATCGTGTTTAAATGATCAAATTCATGCCGAAATCATGTGTCGCATTTAGGTGCAAGCTGTTAGGATCATTGGAAAAGTTAAATTTATTTTCAAAAAAAAAACGAAATATAGCCTGAATATATAAATATTCAACCTGTTCGTAACTCTGCAAGCAAAATTAAGTCTTACTAAGACTATGAACAAATAACTTATTGAAACAACTACTTCCCTGGCTGATGCCACGCCGGATATTGAATGATACAAAAGAAATTTGCATGTTATTACTAGTACTACTAGTGAAATAACATTGGTTTAAGATCCCTTATTTCTACCCACAGGACTAACTTGAAAAATGAAACTAAATTGAATTTGAAAACTTTAAATTATAAAACTGAACCCAAAACTATGTAAAAATTAAGTAAATAGCCATCTGCAGACGCGTTTCGAGATTTATCTCTCATATATTTCGTTTTTTTTTTTTTTTTTTTTTAATTTATTTAATACTTTCTGCAATAAGTAAGGTTGTTTCTATTTTATTTAAATTTATTTTATTTATTAAACGAAATTTCTATTTTTTCAATAACAATGCATACAGTCGGATATATTTGATTGAAATCGTGTTTATATGATCAAATGCATGCCGAAAACATGTGTCACACTTAGGTGCAAGATATTAGGATCATTGCAAAAATTAAATTTATTTTATTTATTAAATGAAATTTAGATTTTTTCAATAACAATGCATAAAGTCGAATTTATTTGATTAAAATCGTGTTTATATGATCAAAAGCATGCCGAAAACATTTGTCGCACTTAGGTGCAAGCTGTTAGGATCATTGCAAAAATTAAATTTATTTTATTTATTAAATGAATGTTCAATTTTTTCAAAAACAATGCTTAAAGTCGAATTAATTTGATTGAAATCGTGTTTATATGATCAAATGCATGCCAAAAACATGTGTCACACTTAGGTGCAAGCCATTAGGATCATTGCAAAAATTAAATTTATTTTATTTATTAAATGAAATTTCAATTTTTTCAATAACAATGCATAAAGTTGAATTAATTTGATTGAAATCGTGTTTAAATTATCAAATGCATACCGAAATCATGTGTACTTAGGTGCAAACTGTTAGGATCATTGCAAAAATTAAATTTATTTTATTTATTAAATGAAATTTCAATTTTTTCAAAAACAATGCTGTAAGTCGAATTAATTTGATTGAAATCGTGTTTATATGATCAAATGCATGCCAAAAACATGTGTCACACTTAGGTGCAAGCAATTAGGATCATTGCAAAAATTAAATTTATTTTATTTATTAAATGAAATTTCAATTTTTTCAATAACAATGCATAAAGTTGTATTAATTTGATTAAAATCGTGTTTAAATGATCAAATTCATGCCGAAATCATGTGTCGCACTTAGGTGCAAGCTGTTAGGATCATTGGAAAAGTTAAATTTATTTTATTTATTAAATGAAATTTCTATTTTTTCAATAACAATGCATAAAGTCAAAATAATTTGATTGAAATCGTGTTTATATGATCAAATGCATGCCAAAAACATTTGTCGCACTTAGGTGCAAGCTGTTAGGATCATTGCAAAAATTAAATTTATTTTATTTATTAAATGAAATTTCAATTTTTTCAAAAACAATGCTTAAAGTCGAATTAATTTGATTGAAATCGTGTTTATATTATTAAATGCATGCCGAAAACATGTGTCGCACTTAGCTGCAAGCTGTAAGGATCATTGCAAAAATTAAATTTATTTTATTTATTAAACGAAATTTCTATTTTTTCAATAACAATGCATACAGTCGGACATATTTATTTGATTGAAATCAAGTTTAAATGATCAAATGCACGCCAAAAACATGTGTAGCACTTAGGTGCAAGATATTAGGATCATTGCAGAAATTAAATTTATTTTATTTATTAAATGAAATTTCAATTTTTTCAATAACAATGCATAAAGTCAGATTTATTTGATTGAAATCAAGTTTAAAAAATCAAATGCATGCCGAAAACATGTGTCACACTTAGGTGCAAGCTATTAGGATCATTGCAAAAATTAAATTAATTTTATTTATTAAATGGAATTTCAATTTTTTCAATAACAATGCATAAAGTCGAATTTATTTGATTAAAATCGTATTTAAATGATCAAATCCATGCCTAAAACATGTGTCGCACTTAGGTGCAAGCTGTTAGGATCATTGCAAAAATTAAATTTATTTTATTTATTAAATGAAATTTCAATTTTTTCAATAACAATGCATAAAGTCGGATAAATTTGATTGAAAACGTGTTTATATAATCAAATTCATGGCGAAAACATGTGTCGCACTTAGGTGCAAGCTGTTAGGATCATTGCAAAAATTAAATTTATTTTATTTATTAAATGAAATTTCAATTTTTTCAATAACAATGCATAAAGTCGAATTTATTTAATTGAAATCGTGTTTATATGATCAAATGCATGCCGAAAACATGTGTCGCACTTGGGTGCAAGCTGTTAGGATCATTGCAAAAATAGAATTTATTTTATTTATTAAATGAAATTTTAATTTTTTCAATAACAATGCATAAAGTCAAATTTATTTGATAGAAATCAAGTTTAAAAAATCAAATCTATGCCGAAAACATGTGTCACACTTAGGTGCAAGCTATTAGGATCATTGCAAAAATTAAATTTATTTTATTTATTAAATGGAATTTCAATTTTTTCTATAACAATACATAAAGTCGAATTAATTTGATTGAAATCGTGTTTATATGTTCAATTGCATGCCAAAAACATTTGTCGCACTTAGGTGGAAGCTATTAGGATCATTGCAAAAATTAAATTTATTTTATTAATTAAATGGAATTTCAATTTTTTTAATAACAAAGCATAAAGTCGAATTTATTTGATTAAATTCGTATTTAAATGATTAAATTCATGCCTAAAACATGTGTTGCACTTAGGTACAAGCTTTTAGGATCATTGCAAAAATTAAATTTATTTTATTTATTAAACTAAATTTCTATTTTTTCAATAACAATGCATACAGTCGGATATATTTGATTGAAATCGTGTTTATATGATCAAATGCATGCCGAAAACATGTGTCACACTTAGGTGCAAGATATTAGGATCATTGCAAAAATTAAATTTATTTTATTTATTAAATGAAATTTAGATTTTTTCAATAACAATGCATAAAGTCGGATTTATTTGATTAAAATCGTGTTTATATGATCAAAAGCATGCCGAAAACATTTGTCGCACTTAGGTGCAAGCTGTTAGGATCATTGCAAAAATTAAATTAATTTTATTTATTAAATGAAATTTCAATTTTTTCAAAAACAGTGCTTAAAGTCGAATTAATTTAATTAAAATCGTGTTTATATGATCAAATGCATGCCAAAAACATGTGTCACACTTAGGTGCAAGCCATTAGGATCATTGCAAAAATTGAATTTATTTTATTTATTAAATGAAATTTCAATTTTTTCAATAACAATGCATTAAGTTGAATTAATTTGATTGAAATCGTGTTTAAATGATTAAATGCATACCGAAATCATGTGTCGCACTTAGGTGCAAACTGTTAGGATCATTGCAAAAATTAAAATTTATTTTATTTATTAAATGAAATTTCAATTTTTTCAAAAACAATGCTTAAAGTCGAATTAATTTGATTGAAATCGTGTTTATATGATCAAATGCATGCCAAAAACATGTGTCACACTTAGGTGCAAGATATTAGGATCATTGCAAAAATTAAATTTATTTTATTTATTAAATGAAATTTAGATTTTTTCAATAACAATGCATAAAGTCGGATTTATTTGATTAAAATCGTGTTTATATGATCAAAAGCATGCCGAAAACATTTGTCGCACTTAGGTGCAAGCTGTTAGGATCATTGCAAAAATTAAATTTATTTTATTTATTAAATGAAATTTCAATTTTTTCAAAAACAGTGCTTAAAGTCGAATTAATTTGATTAAAATCGTGTTTATATGTTCAATTGCATGCCAAAAACATTTGTCGCACTTAGGTGCAAGCCATTAGGATCATTGCAAAAATTAAATTTATTTTATTTATTAAATGAAATTTCAATTTTTTCAATAACAATGCATTAAGTTGAATTAATTTGATTGAAATCATGTTTAAATGATTAAATGCATACCGAAATCATGTGTCGCACTTAGGTGCAAACTGTTAGGATCATTGCAAAAATTAAAATTTATTTTATTTATTAAATGAAATTTCAATTTTTTCAAAAACAATGCTTAAAGTCGAATTAATTTGATTGAAATCGTGTTTATATGATCAAATGCATGCCAAAAACATGTGTCACACTTAGGTGCAAGCCATTAGGATCATTGCAAAAATTGAATTTATTTTATTTATTAAATGAAATTTCAATTTTTTCAATAACAATGCATAAAGTCGAATTAATTTGATTGAAATCGTGTTAATATGATCAAATGCATGCCAAAAACATGTGTCACACTTAGGTGCAAGCCATAAGGATCATTGCAAAAATTAAATTTATTTTATTTATTAAATGAAATTTCAATTTTTTCAATAACAATGCATAAAGTCTTATTAATTTGTTTGAAATCGTGTTTATATGATTAAATGCATGCCGAAAACATGTGTCGCACTTAGCTGCAAGCTGTAAGGATCATTGCAAAAATTAAATTTATTTTATTTATTAAATGAAATTTCAATTTTTTCAATAACAATGCATAAAGTCGGATATATTTGATTTAAAACGTGTTTATATAATTAAATGCATGCCGAAAACATGTGTCGCACTTAGGTGCAAGCTGTTAGGATCATTGCAAAAATTAAATTTATTTTATTTATTAAATGAAATTTCAATTTTTTTAATAACAATGCATAAAGCCGAATTAATTTGATTGAAATCGTGTTTAAATGATCAAGTGCATGCCGAAAACATGTGTCGCACTTAGGTGCAAGTTGTTAGGATCATTGCAAAAATTAAATTTATTTTATTTATTAAATGAAATTTTAATTTTTTTAATAACAATGCATAAAGTCGGATATATTTGATTGAAAACGTGTTTATTTGATCAAATGCATGCCGAAAACATGTGTCGCACTTACTTACAAGCTGTTAGGATCATTGCAAAAATTAAATTTATTTTATTTATTAAATGAAATTTCAATTTTTTCAATAACAATGCATAAAGTCGGATAAATTTGATTAAAAACGTGTTTATATAATCAAATTCATGCCGAAAACATGTGTCGCACTTAGGTGCAAGCTGTTAGGATCATTGCAAAAATTAAATTTATTTTATTTATTAAATGAAATTTCAATTTTTTCAATAACAATGCATAAAGTCGAATTAATTTTATTATAATCGTGTTTATATGATCAAATGCATGCCGAAAACTGTGTCGCACTTAGGTGCAAGCTGTTAGGATCATTGCAAAAATTAAATTCATTTTATTTATTAAATGAAATTTTAATTTTTTCAATAACAATGCATAAAGTCGGATATATTTGATTAAAAACGTGTTTATATGATCAAATGCTTGCCGAAAACATGTGTCGCACTTAGGTGCAAGCTATAAGGATCATTGCAAAAATTAAATTTATTTCATTTATTAAATGAAATTTCATTTTATTCAAAAACAATGCTTAAAGTCGAATTTATTTGATTGAAATCAAGTTTAAATGATCAAATGCATGCCAAAAAATGTGTCGCACTTAGGTGCAAGATATTAGGATCATTGCAAAAATTAAATTTATTTTATTTATTAAATGAAATTTCAATTTTTTCAATAACAATGCATAAAGTCAAATTTATTTGATTGAAATCAAGTTTAAAAAATCAAATGCATGCCGAAAACATGTGTCACACTTAGGTGCAAGCTATTAGGATCATTGCAAAAATTAAATTTATTTTATTTATTAAATAGAATTTCAATTTTTTCAATAACAATTCATAAAGTCGAATTAATTTGATTGAAATAATGTTTATATGAACAAATGCATGCCGAAAACATGTGTCGCACACAGGTGCAAGCTGTTAGGATCATTGCAAAAATTAAATTTATTTTATTTATTAAATGAAATTTCAATTCTTTCAATAACAATGCATAAAGTCGAATTTATTCAATTAAAATCAAGTTTAAATGATCAAATGCATGCCAAAAACATGTGTCGCACTTAGGTGCAAGCTATTAGGATCATTGCAAAAATTAAATTTATTTTATTTATTAAATGAAATTTAAATTTTTTCAATAACAATGCATAAAGTCGAATTAATTTGATTGAAATCGTGTTTATATGATCAAATGCACGCCGAAAACATGTGTCGCACTTAGGTGCAAGCTGTTAGGATCATTGCAAAAATTAAATTTATTTTATTTATTAAATCAAATTTCAATTTTTTCAATAACAATGCATAAAGTTGAATTAATTTGATTAAAATCGTGTTTATATGATCAAATGCATGCCGAAAGCATGTGTCGCACACAGGTGCAAGCTGTTAGGATCATTGCAAAAATTAAATTTATTTTATTTATTAAATGAAATTTCAATTCTTTCAATAACAATGCATAAAGTCGAATTTATTTAATTGAAATCAAGTTTAAATGATCAAATGCATGCCGAAAACATGTGTCACGCTTAGGTGCAAGCTATTAGGATTATTGCGAAAATTAAATTTATTTTATTTATTAAATGAAATTTCAATTCTTTCAATAACAAGGCATAAAGCCGAATTTATTTGATTGAAATCAAGTTTAAATGATCAAATGCATGCCAGAAACATGTGTCGCACTTAGGAGCAAGCTATTAGGATCATTGCAAAAATTATATTTATTTTATTTATTAAATGAAATTTCAATTTTTTCAATAACAATGCATAAAGTCGAATTAATTTGATTGAAATCGTGTTTATATGATCAAATTCATGCTGAAAACATGTGTCGCACTTAGGTGCAAGCTGTTAGGATCATTGCAAAAATTAAATTTATTTTATTTATTAAATCAAATTTCAATTTTTTCAATAACAATGCATAAAGTCGAATTAATTTGATTAAACTCGTGTTTGTATGATCAAATGCCTGCCAAAAACATGTGTCGCACTTAGGTGCAAGCTGTAAGGATCATTGCAAAAAATAAATTTATTTTATTTATTAAATGAAATTTTAATTTTTTCAATAACAATGTATAAAGTCGGATATATTTAATTGAAAACGTGTTCATATGATCAAATGCATGCCGAAAACATGTGTCGCACTTAGGTGCAACCTGTTAGGATCATTGCAAAAATTTAATTTATTTTATTTATTGAATGAAATTTCAATTTTTTCAATAGCAATGCATAAAGTCGAATTAATTTGATTAAAATCGTGTTTATATGATCAAATGCATGCTGAAAACATGTGTCGCACTTAGGTGCAAGCTGTTAGGATCATTGCAAAAATTAAATTTATTTTATTTATTAAATGAAATTTCAATTTTTTCAATAACAATGCATAACGTCGAATTTATTTGATTGTAATCGATTTTATATGACCAAAAGCATGCTTAAAAGAAATGTCGCACTGAGGTGCAAGCTATTAGGATCATTGCAAAAATTAAATTTATTTTATTTATTAAATGCAATTTCAATTTTTTCAATAACAATGCATAAAGTCGAATTTATTTGATTGAAATCGTGTTTATATGATCAAATCCATGCCTAAAACATGTGTCGCACTTAGGTGCAAGCTGTTAGGATCATTGCAAAAATTAAATTTATTTTATTTATTGAATGAAATTTCAATTTTTTCAATAACAATGCATAAAGTCAAATTTATTTGATTGAAATCAAGTTTAAAAAATCAAATGCATGCCGAAAACATGTGTCACACTTAGGTGCAAGCTGTTAGGATCATTGCAAAAATTAAATTTATTTTATTTATTAAATGGAATTTCAATTTTTTCAATAACAATGCATAAAGTCGAATTAATTTGATTGAAATCGTGTTTATATGTTCAATTGCATGCTGAAAACATTTGTCGCACTTAGGTGCAAGCTATTAGGATCATTGCAAAAATTAAATTTATTTTATTTATTAAATGAAATTTCAATTTTTTCAATAACAATGCATAAAGTCGGATATATTTGATTAAAAACGTGTTTATATGATTAAATGCATGCCGAAAACATGTGTCGCACTTAGGTGCAAGCTGTTAGGATCATTGCAAAAATTAAATTTATTTTATTTATTAAATGAAATTTCAATTTTTTCAATAACAATGCATAAAGTCGAATTAATTTGATTGAAATCGTGTTTATATGATTAAGTGCATGCCGAAAACATGTGTCGCACTTAGGTGCAAGTTGTTAGGATCATTGCAAAAATTAAATTTATATTATTTATTAAATGAAATTTCAATTTTTCAATAACAATGCATAAAGTTAAATTAATTTGATTGAAATCGTGTTTAAATTATCAAATGCATACCGAAATCATGTGTCGCACTTAGGTGCAAACTGTTAGGATCATTGCAAAAATTAAATTTATTTTATTTATTAAATGAAATTTCAATTTTTTCAAAAACAATGCTTAAAGTCGAATTAATTTGATTGAAATCGTGTTTATATGATTAAGTGCATGCCGAAAACATGTGTCGCACTTAGGTGCAAGTTGTTAGGATCATTGCAAAAATTAAATTTATTTTATTTATTAAATGAAATTTCAATTTTTTCAATAACAATGCTTAAAGTTGAATTAATTTGATTGAAATCGTGTTTAAATTATCAAATGCATACCGAAATCATGTGTCGCACTTAGGTGCAAACTGTTAGGATCATTGCAAAAATTAAATTTATTTTATTTATTAAATGAAATTTCAATTTTTTCAATAACAATGCATAAAGTCGAATTAATTTGATTGAAATCGTGTTTATATGATTAAGTGCATGCCGAAAACATGTGTCGCACTTAGGTGCAAGTTGTTAGGATCATTGCAAAAATTAAATTTATTTTATTTATTAAATGAAATTTCAATTTTTTCAATAACAATGCATAAAGTTGAATTAATTTGATTGAAATCGTGTTTAAATTATCAAATGCATACCGAAATCATGTGTCGCACTTAGGTGCAAACTGTTAGGATCATTGCAAAAATTAAATTTATTTTATTTATTAAATGAAATTTCAATTTTTTCAAAAACAATGCTTAAAGTCGAATTAATTTGATTGAAATCGTGTTTATATGATCAAATGCAGGCCAAAAACATGTGTCACACTTAGGTGCAAGCCATTAGGATCATTGCAAAAATTAAATTTATTTTATTTATTAAATGAAATTTCAATTTTTTCAATAACAATGCTTAAAGTTGAATTAATTTGATTGAAATCGTGTTTAAATTATCAAATGCATACCGAAATCATGTGTCGCACTTAGGTGCAAACTGTTAGGATCATTGCAAAAATTAAATTTATTTTATTTATTAAATGAAATTTCAATTTTTTCAATAACAATGCATAAAGTCGAATTAATTTGATTGAAATCGTGTTTATATGATTAAGTGCATGCCGAAAACATGTGTCGCACTTAGGTGCAAGTTGTTAGGATCATTGCAAAAATTAAATTTATTTTATTTATTAAATGAAATTTCAATTTTTTCAATAACAATGCATAAAGTTGAATTAATTTGATTGAAATCGTGTTTAAATTATCAAATGCATACCGAAATCATGTGTCGCACTTAGGTGCAAACTGTTAGGATCATTGCAAAAATTAAATTTATTTTATTTATTAAATGAAATTTCAATTTTTTCAAAAACAATGCTTAAAGTCGAATTAATTTGATTGAAATCGTGTTTATATGATCAAATGTATGCCAAAAACATGTGTCACACTTAGGTGCAAGCCATTAGGATCATTGCAAAAATTAAATTTATTTTATTTATTAAATGAAATTTCAATTTTTTCAATAACAATGCATAAAGTTGTATTAATTTGATTGAAATCGTGTTTAAATGATCAAATTCATGCCGAAATCATGTGTCGCACTTAGGTGCAAGCTGTTAGGATCATTGGAAAAGTTAAATTTATTTTATTTATTAAATGAAATTTCTATTTTTTCAATAACAATGCATAAAGTCGAAATTATTTAATTGAAATCAAGTTTAAAAAATCAAATGCATGCCGAAAACATGTGTCACACTTAGGTGCAAGCTGTTAGGATCATTGCAAAAATTAAATTTATTTTATTTATTAAATGAAATTTTAATTTTTTCAGCAACAATGCATAAAGTCAAATTAATTTGATTGAAATCGTGTTTATATGATCAAATGCATGCCAAAAACATTTGTCGCACTTAGGTGCAAGCTGTTAGGATCATTGCAAAAATTAAATTTATTTTATTTATTAAATGAAATTTCAATTTTTTCAAAAACAATGCTTAAAGTCGAATTAATTTGATTGAAATCGTGTTTATATTATTAAATGCATGCCGAAAACATGTGTCGCACTTAGCTGCAAGCTGTAAGGATCATTGCAAAAATTAAATTTATTTTATTTATTAAACGAAATTTCTATTTTTTCAATAACAATGCATACAGTCGGACATATTTATTTGATTGAAATCAAGTTTAAATGATCAAATGCACGCCAAAAACATGTGTAGCACTTAGGTGCAAGATATTAGGATCATTGCAGAAATTAAATTTATTTTATTTATTAAATGAAATTTCAATTTTTTCAATAACAATGCTTAAAGTCAGATTTATTTGATTGAAATCAAGTTTAAAAAATCAAATGCATGCCGAAAACATGTGTCACACTAAGGTGCAAGCTATTAGGATCATTGCAAAAATTAAATTAATTTTATTTATTAAATGGAATTTCAATTTTTTCAATAACAATGCATAAAGTCGAATTTATTTGATTAAAATCGTATTTAAATGATCAAATCCATGCCTAAAACATGTGTCGCACTTAGGTGCAAGCTGTTAGGATCATTGCTAAAATTAAATTTATTTTATTTATTGAATGAAATTTCAATTTTTTCAATAACAATGCATAAAGTCAAATTTATTTGATTAAAATCAAGTTTAAAAAATCAAATGCATGCCGAAAACATGTGTCACACTTAGGTGCAAGCTGTTAGGATCATTGCAAAAATTAAATTTATTTTATTTATTAAATGGAATTTCAATTTTTTCAATAACAATGCATAAAGTCGAATTAATTTGATTAAAATCAAGTTTAAAAAATCAAATGCATGCCGAAAAGATGTGTCACACTTAGGTGCAAGCTGTTAGGATCATTGCAAAAATTAAATTTATTTTATTTATTAAATGGAATTTCAATTTTTTCAATAACAATGCATAAAGTCGAATTAATTTGATTGAAATCGTGTTTATATGTTTAATTGCATGCCGTAAACATTTATCGCACTTAGGTGCAAGCTATTAGGATCATTGCAAAAATTAAATTTATTTTATTTATTAAATGAAATTTCAATTTTTTCAATACCAATCCATAAAGTCGAATTAATTTGATTGAAATCGTGTTTATATCATCAAATGCATGCCGAAAACATGTGTCACACTTAGGAGCAAGATATTAGGATCATTGCAAAAATTAAATTTATTTTATTTATTAAATGAAATTTCAATTTTTTCAATAACAATGCATAAAGTCGAATTTATTTGATTGAAATCGTGTTTATATGATCAAAAGCATGCCGAAAACATGTGTCGCACTTAGGTGCAAGTTGTTAGGATCATTGCAAAAATTAAATTTATTTTATTTATTAAATGAAATTTTAATTTTTTCAATAACAATGCATAAAGTCGGATATATTTGATTGAAAACGTGTTTATTTGATCAAATGCATGCCGAAAACATGTGTCGCACTTACTTACAAGCTGTTATGATCATTGCAAAAATTAAATTTATTTTATTTATTAAATGAAATTTCAATTTTTTCAATAACAATGCATAAAGTCGGATAAATTTGATTGAAAACGTGTTTATATAATCAAATTCATGGCGAAAACATGTGTCACACTTAGGTGCAAGCTGTTAGGATCATTGCAAAAATTAAATTTATTTTATTTATTAAATGAAATTTTAATTTTTTCAATAACAATGCATAAAGTCGGATATATTTGATTGAAAACGTGTTTATTTGATCAAATGCATGCCGAAAACATGTGTCGCACTTACTTACAAGCTGTTAGGATCATTGCAAAAATTAAATTTATTTTATTTATTAAATGAAATTTCAATTTTTTCAATAACAATGCATAAAGTCGGATAAATTTGTTTGAAAACGTGTTTATATAATCAAATTCATGGCGAAAACATGTGTCGCACTTAGGTGCAAGCTGTTAGGATCATTGCAAAAATTAAATTTATTTTATTTATTAAATGAAATTTCAATTTTTTCAATAACAATGAATAAAGTCGAATTTATTTGATTGAAATCAAGTTTAAAAAATCAAATGCATGCCGAAAACATGTGTCACACTTAGGTGCAAGCTGTTAGGATCATTGCAAAAATTAAATTTATTTTATTTATTAAATGAAATTTCAATTTTTTCAATAACAATGCATAAAGTCAAATTTATTTGATTAAAATCAAGTTTAAAAAATCAAATGCATGCCGAAAAGATGTGTCACACTTAGGTGCAAGCTGTTAGGATCATTGCAAAAATTAAATTTATTTTATTTATTAAATGGAATTTCAATTTTTTCAATAACAATGCATAAAGTCGAATTAATTTGATTGAAATCGTGTTTATATGTTTAATTGCATGCCGTAAACATTTATCGCACTTAGGTGCAAGCTATTAGGATCATTGCAAAAATTAAATTTATTTTATTTATTAAATGAAATTTCAATTTTTTCAATACCAATCCATAAAGTCGAATTAATTTGATTGAAATCGTGTTTATATGATCAAATGCATGCCGAAAACATGTGTCGCACTTAGGTGCAAGTTGTTAGGATCATTGCAAAAATTAAATTTATTTTATTTATTAAATGAAATTTTAATTTTTTCAATAACAATGCATAAAGTCGGATATATTTGATTAAAAACGTGTTTATTTGATCAAATGCATGCCGAAAACATGTGTCGCACTTACTTACAAGCTGTTAGGATCATTGCAAAAATTAAATTTATTTTATTTATTAAATGAAATTTCAATTTTTTCAATAACAATGCATAAAGTCGGATAAATTTGATTGAAAACGTGTTTATATAATCAAATTCATGGCGAAAACATGTGTCACACTTAGGTGCAAGCTGTTAGGATCATTGCAAAAATTAAATTTATTTTATTTATTAAATGAAATTTTAATTTTTTCAATAACAATGCATAAAGTCGGATATATTTGATTGAAAACGTGTTTATTTGATCAAATGCATGCCGAAAACATGTGTCGCACTTACTTACAAGCTGTTAGGATCATTGCAAAAATTAAATTTATTTTATTTATTAAATGAAATTTCAATTTTTTCAAAAACAATGCTTAAAGTCGAATTAATTTGATTGAAATCATGTTTATATGATTAAGTGCATGCCGAAAACATGTGTCGCACTTAGGTGCAAGTTGTTAGGATCATTGCAAAAATTAAATTTATTTTATTTATTAAATGAAATTTCAATTTTTTCAATAACAATGCATAAAGTTGAATTAATTTGATTGAAATCGTGTTTAAATTATCAAATGCATACCGAAATCATGTGTCGCACTTAGGTGCAAGCCATTAGGATCATTGCAAAAATTAAATTTATTTTATTTATTAAATGAAATTTCAATTTTTTCAATAACAATGCATAAAGTTGTATTAATTTGATTGAAATCGTGTTTAAAAGATCAAATTCATGCCGAAATCATGTGTCGCACTTAGGTGCAAGCTGTTAGGATCATTGGAAAAGTTAAATTTATTTTATTTATTAAATGAAATTTCTATTTTTTCAATAACAATGCATAAAGTCGAAATTATTTAATTGAAATCAAGTTTAAAAAATCAAATGCATGCCGAAAACATGTGTCACACTTAGGTGCAAGCTGTTAGGATCATTGCAAAAATTAAATTTATTTTATTTATTAAATGAAATTTCAATTTTTTCAATAAAAATGCATAAAGTCGAATTAATTTGATTGAAAACGTGTTTATATGATCAAGTGCATGCCGAAAACATGTGTCGCACTTAGGTGCAAGTTGTTAGGATCATTGCAAAAATTAAATTTATTTTATTTATTAAATGAAATTTTAATTTTTTCAATAACAATGCATAAAGTCGGATATATTTGATTGAAAACGTGTTTATTTGATCAAATGCATGCCGAAAACATGTGTCGCACTTACTTACAAGCTGTTAGGATCATTGCAAAAATTAAATTTATTTTATTTATTAAATGAAATTTCAATTTTTTCAATAACAATGCATAAAGTCGGATAAATTTGATTGAAAACGTGTTTATATAATCAAATTCATGGCGAAAACATGTGTCGCACTAAGGTGCAAGCTGTTAGGATCATTGCAAAAATTAAATTTATTTTATTTATTAAATGAAATTTCAATTTTTTCAATAACAATGCATAAAGTCGAATTTATTTAATTGAAATCGTGTTTATATGATCAAATGCATGCCGAAACTATGTGTCGCACTTGGGTGCAAGCTGTTAGGATCATTGCAAAAATTGAATTTATTTTATTTATTAAATGAAATTTTAATTTTTTCAATAACAATGCATAAAGTCGAATATATTTGATTGAAAACGTGTTTATATGATCAAATGCTTGCCGAAAACATGTGTCGCACTTAGGTGCAAGCTATAAGGATCATTGCAAAAATTAAATTTATTTCATTTATTAAATGAAATTTCATTTTATTCAAAAACAATGCTTAAAGTGAATTTATTTAATTGAAATCAAGTTTAAATGATCAAATGCATGCCAAAAACATGTGTCGCACTTAGGTGCAAGATATTAGGATCATTGCAAAAATTAAATTTATTTTATTTATTAAATGAAATTTTAATTTTTTCAATAACAATGCATAAAGTCAAATTTATTTGATTGAAATCAAGTTTAAAAAATCAAATGCATGCCGAAAACATGTGTCACACTTAGGTGCAAGCTATTAGGATCATTGCAAAAATTAAATTTATTTTATTTATTAAATGTAATTTCAATTTTTTCAATAACAATGCATAAAGTCAAATTTATTTGATTGAAATCAAGTTTAAATGATCAAATGCATGCCTAAAACATTTGTCGCACTTAGGTGCAAGCTGTTAGGATCATTGCAAAAATTGAATTTATTTTATTTATTAAATGAAATTTTAATTTTTTCAATAACAATGCATAAAGTCAAATTTATTTGATAGAAATCAAGTTTAAAAAATCAAATCTATGCCGAAAACATGTGTCACACTTAGGTGCAAACTATTAGGATCATTGCAAAAATTAAATTTATTTTATTTATTAAATGGAATTTCAATTTTTTCTATAACAATACATAAAGTCGAATTAATTTGATTGAAATCGTGTTTATATGTTCAATTGCATGCCAAAAACATTTGTCGCACTTAGGTGGAAGCTATTAGGATCATTGCAAAAATTAAATTTATTTTATTAATTAAATGGAATTTCAATTTTTTTAATAACAATGCATAAAGTCGAATTTATTTGATAAAAATCGTATTTAAATGATCAAATTCATGCCTAAAACATGTGTTGCACTTAGGTACAAGCTTTTAGGATCATTGCAAAAATTAAATTTATTTTATTTATTAAACTAAATTTCTATTTTTTCAATAACAATGCATACTGTCGGATATATTTGATTAAAATCGTGTTTATATGATCAAATGCATGCCGAAAACATGTGTCACACTTAGGTGCAAGATATTAGGATCATTGCAAAAATTAAATTTATTTTATTTATTAAATGAAATTTAGATTTTTTCAATAACAATGCATAAAGTCGGATTTATTTGATTAAAATCGTGTTTATATGATCAAAAGCATGCCGAAAACATTTGTCGCACTTAGGTGCAAGCTGTTAGGATCATTGCAAAAATTAAATTTATTTTATTTATTAAATGAAATTTCAATTTTTTCAAAAATAGTGCTTAAAGTCGAATTAATTTGATTAAAATCGTGTTTATATGATCAAATGCATGCCAAAAACATGTGTCACACTTAGGTGCAAGCCATTAGGATCATTGCAAAAATTGAATTTATTTTATTTATTAAATGAAATTTCAATTTTTTCAATAACAATACATAAAGTTGAATTAATTTGATTGAAATCGTGTTTAAATTATCAAATGCATACCGAAATCATGTGTCGCACTTAGGTGCAAACTGTTGGGATCATTGCAAAAATTAAAGTTATTTTATTTATTAAATGAAATTTCAATTTTTTCAATAACAATGCATAAAGTCGAATTAATTTGATTGAAATCGTGTTTATATGTTCAATTGCATGCCGAAAACATTTGTCGCACTTAGGTGCAAGCTATTAGGATCATTGCAAAAATTAAATTTATTTTATTTATTAAATGAAATTTCAATTTTTTCAATAACAATGCATAAAGTCGGATATATTTGATTAAAAACGTGTTTATATAATTAAATGCATGCCGAAAACATGTGTCGCACTTAGGTGCAAGCTGTTAGGATCATTGCAAAAATTAAATTTATTTTATTTATTAAATGAAATTTCAATTTTTTCAATAACAATGCATAAAGTCGAATTAATTTGATTGAAATCGTGTTTATATGATTAAGTGCATGCCGAAAACATGTGTCGCACTTAGGTGCAAGTTGTTAGGATCATTGCAAAAATTAAATTTATTTTATTTATTAAATGAAATTTCAATTTTTTCAATAACAATGCATAAAGTTGAATTAATTTGATTGAAATCGTGTTTAAATTATCAAATGCATACCGAAATCATGTGTCGCACTTAGGTGCAAACTGTTAGGATCATTGCAAAAATTAAATTTATTTTATTTATTAAATGAAATTTCAATTTTTTCAAAAACAATGCTTAAAGTCGAATTAATTTGATTGAAATCGTGTTTATATGATTAAGTGCATGCCGAAAACATGTGTCGCACTTAGGTGCAAGTTGTTAGGATCATTGCAAAAATTAAATTTATTTTATTTATTAAATGAAATTTCAATTTTTTCAATAACAATGCATAAAGTTGAATTAATTTGATTGAAATCGTGTTTAAATTATCAAATGCATACCGAAATCATGTGTCGCACTTAGGTGCAAACTGTTAGGATCATTGCAAAAATTAAATTTATTTTATTTATTAAATGAAATTTCAATTTTTTCAATAACAATGCATAAAGTCGAATTAATTTGATTGAAATCGTGTTTATATGATTAAGTGCATGCCGAAAACATGTGTCGCACTTAGGTGCAAGTTGTTAGGATCATTGCAAAAATTAAATTTATTTTATTTATTAAATGAAATTTCAATTTTTTCAATAACAATGCATAAAGTTGAATTAATTTGATTAAAATCGTGTTTAAATTATCAAATGCATACCGAAATCATGTGTCGCACTTAGGTGCAAACTGTTAGGATCATTGCAAAAATTAAATTTATTTTATTTATTAAATGAAATTTCAATTTTTTCAAAAACAATGCTTAAAGTCGAATTAATTTGATTGAAATCGTGTTTATATGATCAAATGCATGCCGAAAACATGTGTCGCACTTACTTACAAGCTGTTAGGATCATTGCAAAAATTAAATTTATTTTATTTATTAAATGAAATTTCAATTTTTTCAAAAACAATGCTTAAAGTCGAATTAATTTCTTTGAAATCGTGTTTATATTATTAAATGCATGCCGAAAACATGTGTCGCACTTAGCTGCAAGCTGTAAGGATCATTGCAAAAATTAAATTTATTTTATTTATTAAACGAAATTTCTATTTTTTCAATAACAATGCATACAGTCGGACATATTTATTTGATTGAAATCAAGTTTAAATGATCAAATGCACGCCAAAAACATGTGTAGCACTTAGGTGCAAGATATTAGGATCATTGCAGAAATTAAATTTATTTTATTTATTAAATGAAATTTCAATTTTTTCAATAACAATGCATAAAGTCAGATTTATTTGATTGAAATCGTATTTAAATGATCAAATCCATGCCTAAAACATGTGTCGCACTTAGGTGCAAGCTATTAGGATCATTGCAAAAATTAAATTAATTTTATTTATTAAATGGAATTTCAATTTTTTCAATAACAATGCATAAAGTCGAATTTATTTGATTAAAATCGTATTTAAATGATCAAATCCATGCCTAAAACATGTGTCGCACTTAGGTGCAAGCTGTTAGGATCATTGCAAAAATTAAATTTATTTTATTTATTGAATGAAATTTCAATTTTTTCAATAACAATGCATAAAGTCAAATTTATTTGATTAAAATCAAGTTTAAAAAATCAAATGCATGCCGAAAACATGTGTCACACTTAGGTGCAAGCTGTTAGGATCATTGCAAAAATTAAATTTATTTTATTTATTAAATGGAATTTCAATTTTTTCAATAACAATGCATAAAGTCGAATTAATTTGATTGAAATCGTGTTTATATGTTTAATTGCATGCAGTAAACATTTATCGCACTTAGGTGCAAGCTATTAGGATCATTGCAAAAATTAAATTTATTTTATTTATTAAATGAAATTTCAATTTTTTCAATACCAATGCATAAAGTCGAATTAATTTGATTGAAATCGTGTTTATATGATCAAATGCATGCCGAAAACATGTGTCACACTTAGGAGCAAGATATTAGGATCATTGCAAAAATTAAATTTATTTTATTTATTAAATGAAATTTCAATTTTTTCAATAACAATGCACAAAGTCGAATTTATTTGATTGAAATCGTGTTTATATGATCAAAAGCATGCCGAAAACATTTGTCGCACTTAGGTGCAAGCTGTTAGGATCATTGCAAAAATTAAATTTATTTTATTTATTAAATGAAATTTCAATTTTTTCAATAAAAATGCATAAAGTCGAATTAATTTGATTGAAAACGTGTTTATATGATCAACTGCATGCCGAAAACATGTGTCGCACTTAGGTGCAAGTTGTTAGGATCATTGCAAAAATTAAATTTATTTTATTTATTAAATGAAATTTTAATTTTTTCAATAACAATGCATAAAGTCGGATTTATTTGATTGAAAACGTGTTTATTTGATCAAATGCATGCCAAAAACATGTGTCGCACTTACTTACAAGCTGTTAGGATCATTGCAAAAATTAAATTTATTTTATTTATTAAATGAAATTTCAATTTTTTCAATAACAATGCATAAAGTCGGATAAATTTGATTGAAAACGTGTTTATATAATCAAATTCACGGCGAAAACATGTGTCGCACTTAGGTGCAAGCTGTTAGGATCATTGCAAAAATTAAATTTATTTTATTTATTAAATGAAATTTCAATTTTTTCAATAACAATGCATAAAGTCGAATTTATTTGATTGAAATCAAGTTTAAAAAATCAAATGCATGCCGAAAACATGTGTCACACTTAGGTGCTATTTTATTTATTAAATGAAATTTCAATTTTTTCAATAACAATGCATAAAGTCAAATTTATTTGATTAAAATCAAGTTTAAAAAATCAAATGCATGCCGAAAAGATGTGTCACACTTAGGTGCAAGCTGTTAGGATCATTGCAAAAATTAAATTTATTTTATTTATTAAATGGAATTTCAATTTTTTCAATAACAATGCATAAAGTCGAATTAATTTGATTGAAATCGTGTTTATATGTTTAATTGCATGCCGTAAACATTTATCGCACTTAGGTGCAAGCTATTAGGATCATTGCAAAAATTAAATTTATTTTATTTATTAAATGAAATTTCAATTTTTTCAATACCAATCCATAAAGTTGAATTAATTTGATTGAATTCGTGTTTATATGATCAAATGCATGCCGAAAACATGTGTCACACTTAGGAGCGAGATATTAGGATCATTGCAAAAATTAAATTTATTTTATTTATTAAATGAAATTTCAATTTTTTCAATAACAATGCATAAAGTCGAATTTATTTGATTGAAATCGTGTTTATATGATCAAAAGCATGCCGAAAACATTTGTCGCACTTAGGTGCAAGCTGTTAGGATCATTGCAAAAATTAAATTTATTTTATTTATTAAATGAAATTTCAATTTTTTCAATAAAAATGCATAAAGTCGAATTAATTTGATTGAAAACGTGTTTATATGATCAAGTGCATGCCGAAAACATGTGTCGCACTTAGGTGCAAGTTGTTAGGATCATTGCAAAAATTAAATTTATTTTATTTATTAAATGAAATTTTAATTTTTTCAATAACAATGCATAAAGTCGGATATATTTGATTAAAAACGTGTTTATTTGATCAAATGCATGCCGAAAACATGTGTCGCACTTACTTACAAGCTGTTAGGATCATTGCAAAAATTTTTTTTTTTTTTTTTTTTTTTTTTTTTTTTTTTTTTTTTTTTTTTTTTTTTTGGCGTCGACTGCTTGGTCATCTGCCACTACCATTTGTTTGATATATAAATACACGGATTAGATAGAATGAATGTATGCTAACCACAAGGGATACAAGATGGAAATCGGGTGTCAATGCGGACCGTCATGACATGTTGGTATTTAGACATACAGGTATGGGTCCACGGAAGTACACAACAGTAGAGATATTACATGTTAATGATATGAGACTTATATCTAATTACCTTAACTAACTATCCTTATTATTAATTTAAGATCTGTTATATTTTAATTTTTGACAGTTTAAAAAAATTGATGATTTCATCGTAAATATTTTTGGTTCTTAACGATAATAAGTTATTTATGTTAATCGGAAATGTGATACCCATCCCAGAAAGATTTTCCAAGAAAGTCCTTCTAGTGGTCGTATATTTAGGGCATTCTAGGATGATATGGTTCACATCACCATATTGTCCACATTCACACTCTGGGGAATCCTTCAGATTAATTCTATATAGATGTGCGGGGAATTGCCCGTGATTTAGATTTAGCCTTGTTATCATACTTGAATAGTAAGTGCTAACATTATACTTAAAAATATAATCTGGCTTTCCAGGTAAAGTGGGATTTATTTTAAAATAATTAGAATTATGGACATTTGCATGGTTTAGATAGTCTGATGCCCACTCCTTTTTGATATTATTATTGTAAGTATTGGTAATGTCACTTTGAATATTTAGAATTATATCGTCATTGCTTTTTTTAATTGCGTCTTTCGCAAGTCGATCCGCAATTTCATTTCCCCTTACTTCCGTATGCCCTTTCACCCAGGTAAGTATGCATTCAATGTTCATATTCCGTGCTTGCTTAATAAGTTTAATAATTTCAGCAATAATTGGGCTATCAAATTTTTTGACGGATTTATTATTTATACATAAGATTATTGATAGCGAGTCTGTCAAAATTATAGTGTTTTTTTTTTCTGCTATTGCCCACTTCAAACTTTCAACTATGGCGCATCCTTCAGCAGTAAATGTCGATCCTCCATTGATTTTAAAAAGTCTCTTAATTTTTTTGTTTGGAATGTACATGCTACATCCGACTCCTTTTTCATTCAAGGATCCGTCAGTGTATATAGTTGTATGGTTAGGGTATCGGTATAATATTTCGTCTATTATGTTTTGATTACTTATGCCCGCTGAATAATTCGGAATTATTGTTTTTGTTTGTGTATAGATAGTGTCGAATTCTATAGACAGTATATTATGTTCTGATGGTTTAGTGTTTTTTAATTCTGCAAATGCTGCTACTAATGGGGGGTCTTGTTTTTTTGCCCAATATGAGTTGGTAAAATTTGCGGTGGTGAGTTGATGAATTATTCCTTCTATTTCCGTTAGTTTTAATTTTAAAATTTTTGTTAAATGTTTTATTGCCAGGTACCTTCTTCTGTATTTTAGTGGGATTTCCCCCGCTTCCGCCAAAATAGCTACAATGGGAGAGGATTGCATGGCTCCAATTCCTAGTCTCATTGCCTTATTTTGAATTGTTTCCAATTTCTGTAGCGATGTTTGACATGTCGATCCGTACAGTGTGCACCCGTAGTCGATTTGTGGTCTTATGTATGCCTTATAAAACATTAGCATTATTTTAGGGTCGGCCCCCCACCATGTTTTTCTTATTGACTTTAGAAAATTGAATCCTTTTTCAGTTTTCTCTGTAATGTAGTTGATGTGTGCTTTCCAGTTCAGTTTTTGATCTAGTTCCATCCCAAGATATTTATATTGTTTTACAATTGGTATTTTAATTTCCTTTACTTTTAGGAATTCGTGTTTAGTAAGCCAGTGTCGCGAAAATATTTGAAAGGCAGATTTATTCATAGCTGCTGTAAATCCGTTTTTGCTGCTCCAAACAATAAATTCAGATAGTACTTCCTTGGCTTTCTTTATACATTGTGTCACGCTTTTCGCCCTGAAGTGAATGCAAATATCGTCTGCATATTGGATTATACTTGAATTTATATTTTTGTGTAGGTCTGCGGTGTATATGTTAAAAAGTAATGGAGCGAGGACGGATCCCTGAGGAAGGCCTTTTGATGTTTGTCTCGGTCCGATGTATTGTTTGTCATTATTTTGAATATATGTGTTTCTATTTCGGTATAAATCTGTTATATTTTTTGATATATTATTTGGTAAACCCATGTTAAGGAGTTTTGCCTCTAATATGTCGATATTAACATTGTCATAGGCCCCCTCAAGGTCCAGAAATAAACAGCCGTGGTATTCATTATCCCCGAATGTGCACTGAATACTTGAAACTAAGTTCGTTAGAGCGTCTACGGTACCCAGGTTTCGACGAAATCCGTATTGGTTGTTTGGCAATAATTTATTTTGTTCCAGAAACCATTCTATTCTAATTTTTAGGATGCGTTCGTACGTCTTAAAAATACATGGTAATAGGGAGAGTATCCGATATGAATCCCGCATATTTTTGTCTTTTCCAGACTTTAAAATGGGGTGTATTACAATATTTTTAAAAAAATTATTATCGCAGCCGTCTTTTAAGTAGGCATTAAATTTGTCAATTAATAGTTGTTTTACTTTGTTATCACTGTGACTGATCATATTATACGTAATTCCATCTATGCCAGGGGCTGTATTTTCAGATTTATTCAGTGCAAACTCTAATTCTTCTAGTTTAATGGTTGTGCTAATAGGGTGTAAAATATCGTTTTCTGTAAGTTGTGTTGATTTATTATTAGCCGATGGTGGTGTATATTTGTTCAGTATATCCTCGTATAAATTGTCAGGAATATTGCTTTGATTATTTATTTTGTTTTGGTTTAATTGTTTGGCTGTTAACCAGACTGATGTCATGGGCGTACTTTTATTTAATGTACCGCAGAATTTTATCCAGGAATCTTTTGCTTTATCTTTTAATTTTCTTTTTACCTTAGCAAACATTTGTTTACATTTTATATACTCATCTAGATTGAAATTATTTTTATATTTATTTAGTTGTTTTTTCCTTTCATATATGAGGCTGTTACATTCTCGGTCCCACCATACGGGATTGTTGCTTATTTCTGAATTTGTTTTATTTATTTTGGGCATTGCGATATTTGCGCTATGGATTAAGATGTCTTCTATTTCTAAGTTGTCACTCATATTGTCTTCTGTCAGCTTCTGATATAGTGGCCAATTTGCTTCCCTGGTATTCCATTTCCGTGTTGTCCGTTGTTTATGTATTTTATTTGGTTTTAAGTTAACGTTAATAAAGATGGGATAGTGATCCGATCCTAGACTGTCTTCGAATGTTGTCCATATCGTTTTTAATGCAATACAAGATGACGTTACAGTGATATCAATTGCAGATTGGGACTGATTTGGCTGAGAAATTCTTGTTGGATCCCCATTGTTGATGATCACAAAGTCTGTAGATTCTAGAGCTTCCACAATTCTTTTTCCGGCTAATGAGGTTTGAGCGGATCCCCATAACGTATGATGACCGTTAATGTCCCCTCCCATAATCATAGGTTCAGGTAGATTTTGAAAAATGTCTGTATATTGTTTTTTATTTAAATTGTTATTGGGTGGTCGATAAATCGAGAATATATGTAAGGGTTTGTTTTCAATTTGTATTTTAATTCCACAAATTTCAATGTGATTGAAGACAGGGTTAATGAGTTGTATTGTTTTATATATTATATTACATTTGATTAAAATCAGTACGCCCCCTTTGCCATTGGGACGATCTTTTCGTACACAATTATAGTTTTTAATTTTAAAATAATGTTGTGGTTTGAGCCACGTCTCCGACATAAGTACAATATCAGGGTTATTATCGTTTAGAAAATTATTAAAGCTATTCTTATTCGATTTAATGGACCTTGCGTTCCATTGTACAATTTTTAAGTTACCCGCCATTTTTGTGGTGATTTGTGCTGGGATGCTCCAAATATCCACTTATAAAATGTTTAAGTTTTTCAATTTTATTGCTTTCACTTGAGTCGTTACTATCTTTATTTATTAATGTGTCAACAAAGGTTGTCAAATCTTGTAAAAACCGTTCTATAAAACTGTTATTGTTAAATTCTGAATTGTTTTCATTACTATTGCGCTGGGAACTGTTACTAAAACTAAATGTTGATGATGGGTGGGGAGCGAAACACGGTTGTCCGATTATGTTTTCTGGGGTAGTTACGTATTTCCGTTTTTTGGGGGAATTGTTGTTACTCATGTTTTTATTGGCCGTAATGTTGTTAAAAATATTAATTTTATTTGATTTACTTTGCTCATTTCTGTAGTTGAATGTGGGGGTGGGGAGTTGAGGAAATTCTTCGAGATTAACTAAAGCGGCGTATCTATTACGGGTAGTAATAGTTGCAAATGAAGGGTTTTCCACGACTTTTTCGGCTTCTTTAAAAGCCAAATTATGCACAGACATTATTGTTTTTATTTTTCGTTGCTGTATGTATTTTGGACACTCTTTCGACGTCGAAGGGTGTGTAGTTACCCTACAGTGAATACATTTAGTAACAAAGCCTGGGCACGTTTCTCCATCTGCATGTTCAACAGCGCAAAATTTACATAATTTTTTTGTTGAGTGGCACATATGTGTGACATGACCAAATCGTAAGCATTTTGAGCATTGTATTACGGGTGAAATGTATGTTTCCACCTCGAATCTTACATAATTCATATTTACATATTGAGGTATTTTATCTCCCTTAAAATTTAAGATAACAGTTTCCCTAGGTATTTTAGTTGGTTGTCCATTTATGTCAATAGTTCTATAAATACGCCTAACGCTGTTAATAACTACTGATGATTCAATGTCATTCATTATGGTTTTTTCGTCGAAATATGTGTCGACCCCGCGGATAATTCCTCTGCGTTCAACGCAGTGGCGCGGAATATATGCAATCAAGTTATATTCTTTCAATTTTGGATTGTCTATTAAACTATTCGCGGCGTGCATGTTGTTTAGAATTACTTTTATTTTATTAATTCCGATAGAGTTTACGCTGGTTATATATTGTTTAACGGGATCCAATGATTTTAAGTGATGTCCGACTCTCATCGGATGTAGTTTTCTCAGCTGTTTGTCTGTATGTTCAATATAAATGATAAATTCGTCTGTATTCGATTTGTCATATCTGATGTTGAGGTCGACATTGGGTCGATTGATAATTTCACCGGTTTTGTTTTTACTAACTAAATTTCGCTCCGCGTGTCTGACATTTTGCGCCAGGTTAGTTTCCATATTAGAATCTACTTCAATTATATCAGGGTCTAGTGACTCACGTGGGGGCGGGAGGCCGCCCCCTGTATCCACATCCATCTTTATGTCTCGTCTTCGCCTTCTGGTTGGTTTTTTTCACTATTCACGGTTGATAATTCGCTCTCGCACCGATGTACGTCTTCACACTTTAAATGCTACGACGCGACTCCATTTCAAAAATTAAATTTATTTTATTTATTAAATGAAATTTCAATTTTTTCAATAACAATGCATAAAGTCGGATAAATTTGATTGAAAACGTGTTTATATAATCAAATTCATGGCGAAAACATGTGTCACACTTAGGTGCAAGCTGTTAGGATCATTGCAAAAATTAAATTTAGTTTATTTATTAAATGAAATTTTAATTTTTTCAATAACAATGCATAAAGTCGGATATATTTGATTGAAAACGTGTTTATTTGATCAAATGCATGCCGAAAACATGTGTCGCACTTACTTACAAGCTGTTAGGATCATTGCAAAAATTAAATTTATTTTATTTATTAAATGAAATTTCAATTTTTTCAAAAACAATGCTTAAAGTCGAATTAATTTGATTGAAATCGTGTTTATATGATTAAGTGCATGCCGAAAACATGTGTCGCACTTAGGTGCAAGTTGTTAGGATCATTGCAAAAATTAAATTTATTTTATTTATTAAATGAAATTTCAATTTTTTCAATAACAATGCATAAAGTTGAATTAATTTGATTGAAATCGTGTTTAAATTATCAAATGCATACCGAAATCATGTGTCGCACTTAGGTGCAAACTGTTAGGATCATTGCAAAAATTAAATTTATTTTATTTATTAAATGAAATTTCAATTTTTTCAATAACAATGCATAAAGTCGAATTAATTTGATTGAAATCGTGTTTATATGATTAAGTGCATGCCGAAAACATGTGTCGCACTTAGGTGCAAGTTGTTAGGATCATTGCAAAAATTAAATTTATTTTATTTATTAAATGAAATTTCAATTTTTTCAATAACAATGCATAAAGTTAAATTAATTTGATTGAAATCGTGTGTCGCACTTAGGTGCAAACTGTTAGGATCATTGCAAAAATTAAATTTATTTTATTTATTAAATGAAATTTCAATTTTTTCAAAAACAATGCTTAAAGTCGAATTAATTTGATTGAAATCGTGTTTATATGATCAAATGCATGCCAAAAACATGTGTCACACTTAGGTGCAAGCCATTAGGATCATTGCAAAAATTAAATTTATTTTATTTATTAAATGAAATTTCAATTTTTTCAATAACAATGCATAAAGTTGTATTAATTTGATTGAAATCGTGTTTAAAAGATCAAATTCATGCCGAAATCATGTGTCGCACTTAGGTGCAAGCTGTTAGGATCATTGGAAAAGTTAAATTTATTTTATTTATTAAATGAAATTTCTATTTTTTCAATAACAATGCATAAAGTCGAAATTATTTAATTGAAATCAAGTTTAAAAAATCAAATGCATGCCGAAAACATATGTCACACTTAGGTGCAAGCTGTTAGGATCATTGCAAAAATTAAATTTATTTTATTTATTAAATGAAATTTCAATTTTTTCAGCAACAATGCATAAAGTCAAATTAATTTGATTGAAATCGTGTTTATATGATCAAATGCATGCCAAAAACATTTGTCGCACTTAGGTGCAAGCTGTTAGGATCATTGCAAAAATTAAATTTATTTTATTTATTAAATGAAATTTAAATTTTTTCAAAAACAATGCTTAAAGTCGAATTAATTTGATTAAAATCGTGTTTATATTATTAAATGCATGCCAAAAACATGTGTCGCACTTAGCTGCAAGCTGTAAGGATCATTGCAAAAATTAAATTTATTTTATTTATTAAACGAAATTTCTATTTTTTCAATAACAATGCATACAGTCGGACATATTTATTTGATTAAAATCAAGTTTAAATGATCAAATGCACGCCAAAAACATGTGTAGCACTTAGGTGCAAGATATTAGGATCATTGCAGAAATTAAATTTATTTTATTTATTAAATGAAATTTCAATTTTTTCAATAACAATGCATAAAGTCAGATTTATTTGATTGAAATCAAGTTTAAAAAATCAAATGCATGCCGAAAACATGTGTCACACTTAGGTGCAAGCTATTAGGATCATTGCAAAAATTAAATTTATTTTATTTATTGAATGAAATTTCAATTTTTTCAATAACAATGCATAAAGTCAAATTTATTTGATTAAAATCAAGTTTAAAAAATCAAATGCATGCCGAAAATATGTGTCACACTTAGGTGCAAGCTGTTAGGATCATTGCAAAAATTCAATTTATTTTATTTATTAAATGGAATTTCAATTTTTTCAATAACAATGCATAAAGTCGAATTAATTTGATTGAAATCGTGTTTATATGTTTAATTGCATGCCGTAAACATTTATCGCACTTAGGTGCAAGCTAATAGGATCATTGCAAAAATTAAATTTATTTTATGTATTAAATGAAATTTCAATTTTTTCAATACCAATGCATAAAGTCGAAATAATTTGATTGAAATCGTGTTTATATGATCAAATGCATGCCGAAAACATGTGTCACACTTAGGAGCAAGATATTAGGATCATTGCAAAAATTAAATTTATTTTATTTATTAAATGAAATTTCAATTTTTTCAATAACAATGCATAAAGTCGAATTTATTTGATTGAAATCGTGTTTATATGATCAAAAGCATGCCGAAAACATTTGTCGCACTTAGGTGCAAGCTGTTAGGATCATTGCAAAAATTAAATTTATTTTATTTATTAAATGAAATTTCAATTTTTTCAATAAAAATGCATAAAGTCGAATTAATTTGATTGAAAACGTGTTTATATGATCAAGTGCATGCCGAAAACATGTGTCGCACTTAGGTGCAAGTTGTTAGGATCATTGCAAAAATTAAATTTATTTTATTTATTAAATGAAATTTTAATTTTTTCAATAACAATGCATAAAGTCGGATATATTTGATTGAAAACGTGTTTATTTGATCAAATGCATGCCGAAAACATGTGTCGCACTTACTTACAAGCTGTTAGGATCATTGCAAAAATTAAATTTATTTTATTTATTAAATGAAATTTCAATTTTTTCAATAACAATGCATAAAGTCGGATAAATTTGATTGAAAACGTGTTTATATAATCAAATTCATGGCGAAAACATGTGTCGCACTAAGGTGCAAGCTGTTAGGATCATTGCAAAAATTAAATTTATTTTATTTATTAAATGAAATTTCAATTTTTTCAATAACAATGCATAAAGTCGAATTTATTTAATTGAAATCGTGTTTATATGATCAAATGCATGCCGAAAACATGTGTCGCACTTGGGTGCAAGCTGTTAGGATCATTGCAAAAATTGAATTTATTTTATTTATTAAATGAAATTTTAATTTTTTCAATAACAATGCATAAAGTCGAATATATTTGATTGAAAACGTGTTTATATGATCAAATGCTTGCCGAAAACATGTGTCGCACTTAGGTGCAAGCTATAAGGATCATTGCAAAAATTAAATTTATTTCATTTATTAAATGAAATTTCATTTTATTCAAAAACAATGCTTAAAGTCGAATTTATTTAATTGAAATCAAGTTTAAATGATCAAATGCATGCCAAAAACATGTGTCGCACTTAGGTGCAAGATATTAGGATCATTGCAAAAATTAAATTTATTTTATTTATTAAATGAAATTTCAATTTTTTCAATAACAATGCATAAAGTCAAATTTATTTGATTGAAATCAAGTTTAAAAAATCAAATGCATGCCGAAAACATGTGTCACACTTAGGTGCAAGCTATTAGGATCATTGCAAAAATTAAATTTATTTTATTTATTAAATGGAATTTCAATTTTTTCTATAACAATACATAAAGTCGAATTAGTTTGATTGAAATCGTGTTTATATGTTCAATTGCATGCCAAAAACATTTGTCGCACTTAGGTGGAAGCTATTAGGATCATTGCAAAAATTAAATTTATTTTATTAATTAAATGGAATTTCAATTTTTTTAATAACAATGCATAAAGTCGAATTTATTTGATTAAAATCGTATTTAAATGATCAAATTCATGCCTAAAACATGTGTTGCACTTAGGTACAAGCTTTTAGGATCATTGCAAAAATTAAATTTATTTTATTTATTAAACTAAATTTCTATTTTTTCAATAACAATGCATACTGTCGGATATATTTGATTAAAATCGTGTTTATATGATCAAATGCATGCCGAAAACATGTGTCACACTTAGGTGCAAGATATTAGGATCATTGCAAAAATTAAATTTATTTTATTTATTAAATGAAATTTAGATTTTTTCAATAACAATGCATAAAGTCGGATTTATTTGATTAAAATCGTGTTTATATGATCAAAAGCATGCCGAAAACATTTGTCGCACTTAGGTGCAAGCTGTTAGGATCATTGCAAAAATTAAATTTATTTTATTTATTAAATGAAATTTCAATTTTTTCAAAAACAGTGCTTAAAGTCGAATTAATTTGATTAAAATCGTGTTTATATGATCAAATGCATGCCAAAAACATGTGTCACACTTAGGTGCAAGCCATTAGGATCATTGCAAAAATTGAATTTATTTTATTTATTAAATGAAATTTCAATTTTTTCAATAACAATGCATAAAGTTGAATTAATTTGATTGAAATCGTGTTTAAATTATCAAATGCATACCGAAATCATGTGTCGCACTTAGGTGCAAACTGTTAGGATCATTGCAAAAATTAAATTTATTTTATTTATTAAATGAAATTTCAATTTTTTCAATAACAATGCATAAAGTCGAATTAATTTGATTGAAATCGTGTTTATATGTTCAATTGCATGCCGAAAACATTTGTCGCACTTAGGTGCAAGCTATTAGGATCATTGCAAAAATTAAATTTATTTTATTTATTAAATGAAATTTCAATTTTTTCAATAACAATGAATAAAGTCGGATATATTTGATTAAAAACGTGTTTATATAATTAAATGCATGCCGAAAACATGTGTCGCACTTAGGTGCAAGCTGTTAGGATCATTGCAAAAATTAAATTTATTTTATTTATTAAATGAAATTTCAATTTTTTCAATAACAATGCATAAAGTTGAATTAATTTGATTGAAATCGTGTTTATATGATTAAGTGCATGCCGAAAACATGTGTCGCACTTAGGTGCAAGTTGTTAGGATCATTGCAAAAATTAAATTTATTTTATTTATTAAATGAAATTTCAATTTTTTCAATAACAATGCATAAAGTTGAATTAATTTGATTGAAATCGTGTTTAAATTATCAAATGCATACCGAAATCATGTGTCGCACTTAGGTGCAAACTGTTAGGATCACTGCAAAAATTAAATTTATTTTATTTATTAAATGAAATTTCAATTTTTTCAATAACAATGCATAAAGTCGAATTAATTTAATTGAAATCGTGTTTATATGATTAAGTGCATGCCGAAAACATGTGTCGCACTTAGGTGCAAGTTGTTAGGATCATTGCAAAAATTATATTTATTTTATTTATTAAATGAAATTTCAATTTTTTCAAAAACAATGCTTAAAGTCGAATTAATTTGATTGAAATCGTGTTTATATGATTAAGTGCATGCCGAAAACATGTGTCGCACTTAGGTGCAAGTTGTTAGGATCATTGCAAAAATTAAATTTATTTTATTTATTAAATGAAATTTCAATTTTTTCAATAACAATGCATAAAGTTGAATTAATTTGATTGAAATCGTGTTTAAATTATCAAATGCATACCGAAATCATGTGTCGCACTTAGGTGCAAACTGTTAGGATCACTGCAAAAATTAAATTTATTTTATTTATTAAATGAAATTTCAATTTTTTCAATAACAATGCATAAAGTCGAATTAATTTGATTGAAATCGTGTTTATATGATTAAGTGCATGCCGAAAACATGTGTCGCACTTAGGTGCAAGTTGTTAGGATCATTGCAAAAATTAAATTTATTTTATTTATTAAATGAAATTTCAATTTTTTCAAAAACAATGCTTAAAGTCGAATTAATTTGATTGAAATCGTGTTTATATGATTAAGTGCATGCCGAAAACATGTGTCGCACTTAGGTGCAAGTTGTTAGGATCATTGTAAAAATTAAATTTATTTTATTTATTAAATGAAATTTCAATTTTTTCAATAACAATGCATAAAGTTGAATTAATTTGATTGAAATCGTGTTTAAATTATCAAATGCATACCGAAATCATGTGTCGCACTTAGGTGCAAACTGTTAGGATCATTGCAAAAATTAAATTTATTTTATTTATTAAATGAAATTTCAATTTTTTCAATAACAATGCATAAAGTCGAATTAATTTGATTGAAATCGTGTTTATATGATTAAGTGCATGCCGAAAACATGTGTCGCACTTAGGTGCAAGTTGTTAGGATCATTGCAAAAATTAAATTTATTTTATTTATTAAATGAAATTTCAATTTTTTCAATAACAATGCATAAAGTTGAATTAATTTGATTAAAATCGTGTTTAAATTATCAAATGCATACCGAAATCATGTGTCGCACTTAGGTGCAAACTGTTAGGATCATTGCAAAAATTAAATTTATTTTATTTATTAAATGAAATTTCAATTTTTTCAAAAACAATGCTTAAAGTCGCATTAATTTGATTGAAATCGTGTTTATATGATCAAATGCATGCCAAAAACATGTGTCACACTTAGGTGCAAGCCATTAGGATCATTGCAAAAATTAAATTTATTTTATTTATTAAATGAAATTTCAATTTTTTCAATAACAATGCATAAAGTTGTATTAATTTGATTGAAATCGTGTTTAAATGATCAAATTCATGCCGAAATCATGTGTCGCACTTAGGTGCAAGCTGTTAGGATCATTGGAAAAGTTAAATTTATTTTATTTATTAAATGAAATTTCTATTTTTTCAATAACAATGCATAAAGTCGAAATTATTTAATTGAAATCAAGTTTAAAAAATCAAATGCATGCCGAAAACATGTGTCACACTTAGGTGCAAGCTGTTAGGATCATTGCAAAAATTAAATTTATTTTATTTATTAAATGAAATTTCAATTTTTTCAAAAACAATGCTTAAAGTCGAATTAATTTGATTGAAATCGTGTTTATATTATTAAATGCATGCCGAAAACATGTGTCGCACTTAGCTGCAAGCTGTAAGGATCATTGCAAAAATTAAATTTATTTTATTTATTAAACGAAATTTCTATTTTTTCAATAACAATGCATACAGTCGGACATATTTATTTGATTGAAATCAAGTTTAAATTGATCAAATGCACGCCAAAAACATGTGTAGCACTTAGGTGCAAGATATTAGGATCATTGCAGAAATTAAATTTATTTTATTTATTAAATGAAATTTCAATTTTTTCAATAACAATGCATAAAGTCAGATTTATTTGATTGAAATCAAGTTTAAAAAATCAAATGCATGCCGAAAACATGTGTCACACTTAGGTGCAAGCTATTAGGATCATTGCAAAAATTAAATTAATTTTATTTATTAAATGGAATTTCAATTTTTTCAATAACAATGCATAAAGTCGAATTTATTTGATTAAAATCGTATTTAAATGATCAAATCCATGCCTAAAACATGTGTCGCACTTAGGTGCAAGCTGTTAGGATCATTGCAAAAATTAAATTTATTTTATTTATTGAATGAAATTTCAATTTTTTCAATAACAATGCATAAAGTCAAATTTATTTGATTAAAATCAAGTTTAAAAAATCAAATGCATGCCGAAAACATGTGTCACACTTAGGTGCAAGCTGTTAGGATCATTGCAAAAATTAAATTTATTTTATTTATTAAATGGAATTTCAATTTTTTCAATAACAATGCATAAAGTCGAATTAATTTGATTGAAATCGTGTTTATATGTTTAATTGCATGCCGTAAACATTTATCGCACTTAGGTGCAAGCTATTAGGATCATTGCAAAAATTAAATTTATTTTATTTATTAAATGAAATTTCAATTTTTTCAATACCAATGCATAAAGTCGAAATAATTTGATTGAAATCGTGTTTATATGATCAAATGCATGCCGAAAACATGTGTCACACTTAGGAGCAAGATATTAGGATCATTGCAAAAATTACATTTATTTTATTTATTAAATGAAATTTCAATTTTTTCAATAACAATGCATAAAGTCGAATTTATTTGATTAAAATCGTGTTTATATGATCAAAAGCATGCCGAAAACATTTGTCGCACTTAGGTGCAAGCTGTTAGGATCATTGCAAAAATTAGATTTATTTTATTTATTAAATGAAATTTCAATTTTTTCAATAAAAATGCATAAAGTCGAATTAATTTGATTGAAAACGTGTTTATATGATCAAGTGCATGCCGAAAACATCTGTCGCACTTAGGTGCAAGTTGTTAGGATCATTGCAAAAATTAAATTTATTTTATTTATTAAATGAAATTTTAATTTTTTCAATAACAATGCATAAAGTCGGATATATTTGATTGAAAACGTGTTTATTTGATCAAATGCATGCCGAAAACATGTGTCGCACTTACTTACAAGCTGTTAGGATCATTGCAAAAATTAAATTTATTTTATTTATTAAATGAAATTTCAATTTTTTCAATAACAATGCATAAAGTCGGATAAATTTGATTGAAAACGTGTTTATATAATCAAATTCATGGCGAAAACATGTCTCGCACTTAGGTGCAAGCTGTTAGGATCATTGCAAAAATTAAATTTATTTTATTTATTAAATGAAATTTCAATTTTTTCAATAACAATGCATAAAGTCGAATTTATTTAATTGAAATCGTGTTTATATGATCAAATTCATGCCGAAAACATGTGTCGCACTTGGGTGCAAGCTGTTAGGATCATTGCAAAAATTGAATTTATTTTATTTATTAAATGAAATTTTAATTTTTTCAATAACAATGCATAAAGTCGAATATATTTGATTGAAAACGTGTTTATATGATCAAATGCTTGCCGAAAACATGTGTCGCACTTAGGTGCAAGCTATAAGGATCATTGCAAAAATTAAATTTATTTCATTTATTAAATGAAATTTCATTTTATTCAAAAACAATGCTTAAAGTCGAATTTATTTAATTGAAATCAAGTTTAAATGATCAAATGCATGCCAAAAACATGTGTCGCACTTAGGTGCAAGATATTAGGATCATTGCAAAAATTAAATTTATTTTATTTATTAAATGAAATTTCAATTTTTTCAATAACAATGCATAAAGTCAAATTTATTTGATTGAAATCAAGTTTAAAAAATCAAATGCATGCCGAAAACATGTGTCACACTTAGGTGCAAGCTATTAGGATCATTGCAAAAATTAAATTTATTTTATTTATTAAATGTAATTTCAATTTTTTCAATAACAATGCATAAAGTCAAATTTATTTGATTGAAATCAAGTTTAAATGATCAAATGCATGCCTAAAACATTTGTCGCACTTAGGTGCAAGCTGTTAGGATCATTGCAAAAATTGAATTTATTTTATTTATTAAATGAAATTTTAATTTTTTCAATAACAATGCATAAAGTCAAATTTATTTGATAGAAACCAAGTTTAAAAAATCAAATCTATGCCGAAAACATGTGTCACACTTAGGTGCAAGCTATTAGGATCATTGCAAAAATTAAATTTATTTTATTTATTAAATGGAATTTCAATTTTTTCTATAACAATATATAAAGTCGAATTAATTTGAGTAAAATCGTGTTTATATGTTCAATTGCATGCCAAAAACATTTGTCGCACTTAGGTGGAAGCTATTAGGATCATTGCAAAAATTAAATTTATTTTATTAATTAAATGGAATTTCAATTTTTTTAATAACAATGCATAAAGTCGAATTTATTTGATTAAAATCGTATTTAAATGATCAAATTCATGCCTAAAACATGTGTTGCACTTAGGTACAAGCTTTTAGGATCATTGCAAAAATTAAATTTATTTTATTTATTAAACTAAATTTCTATTTTTTCAATAACAATGCATACTGTCGGATATATTTGATTAAAATCGTGTTTATATGATCAAATGCATGCCGAAAACATGTGTCACACTTAGGTGCAAGATATTAGGATCATTGCAAAAATTAAATTTATTTTATTTATTAAATGAAATTTAGATTTTTTCAATAACAATGCATAAAGTCGGATTTATTTGATTAAAATCGTGTTTATATGATCAAAAGCATGCCGAAAACATTTGTCGCACTTAGGTGCAAGCTGTTAGGATCATTGCAAAAATTAAATTTATTTTATTTATTAAATGAAATTTCAATTTTTTCAAAAACAGTGCTTAAAGTCGAATTAATTTGATTAAAATCGTGTTTATATGATCAAATGCATGCCAAAAACATGTGTCACACTTAGGTGCAAGCCATTAGGATCATTGCAAAAATTGAATTTATTTTATTTATTAAATGAAATTTCAATTTTTTCAATAACAATGCATTAAATTGAATTAATTTGATTGAAATCGTGTTTAAATGATTAAATGCATACCGAAATCATGTGTCGCACTTAGGTGCAAACTGTTAGGATCATTGCAAAAATTAAAATTTATTTTATTTATTAAATGAAAATTCAATTTTTTCAAAAACAATGCTTAAAGTCGAATTAATTTGATTGAAATCGTGTTTATATGATCAAATGCATGCCAAAAACATGTGTCACACTTAGGTGCAAGATATTAGGATCATTGCAAAAATTAAATTTATTTTATTTATTAAATGAAATTTAGATTTTTTCAATAACAATGCATAAAGTCGGATTTATTTGATTAAAATCGTGTTTATATGATCAAAAGCATGCCGAAAACATTTGTCGCACTTAGGTGCAAGCTGTTAGGACATTGCAAAAATTAAATTTATTTTATTTATTAAATGAAATTTCAATTTTTTCAAAAACAGTGCTTAAAGTCGAATTAATTTGATTAAAATCGTGTTTATATGTTCAATTGCATGCCAAAAACATTTGTCGCACTTAGGTGCAAGCCATTAGGATCATTGCAAAAATTAAATTTATTTTATTTATTAAATGAAATTTCAATTTTTTCAATAACAATGCATTAAGTTGAATTAATTTGATTGAAATCGTGTTTAAATGATTAAATGCATACCGAAATCATGTGTCGCACTTAGGTGCAAACTGTTAGGATCATTGCAAAAATTAAAATTTATTTTATTTATTAAATGAAATTTCAATTTTTTCAAAAACAATGCTTAAAGTCGAATTAATTTGATTGAAATCGTGTTTATATGATCAAATGCATGCCAAAAACATGTGTCACACTTAGGTGCAAGCCATTAGGATCATTGCAAAAATTGAATTTATTTTATTTATTAAATGAAATTTCAATTTTTTCAATAACAATGCATAAAGTCGAATTAATTTGATTGAAATCGTGTTAATATGATCAAATGCATGCCAAAAACATGTGTCACACTTAGGTGCAAGCCATAAGGATCATTGCAAAAATTAAATTTATTTTATTTATTAAATGAAATTTCAATTTTTTCAATAACAATGCATAAAGACGTATTAATTTGATTGAAATCGTGTTTATATGATTAAATGCATGCCGAAAACATGTGTCGCACTTAGCTGCAAGCTGTAAGGATCATTGCAAAAATTAAATTTATTTTATTTATTAAATGAAATTTCAATTTTTTCAATAACAATGCATAAAGTCGGATATATTTGATTTAAAACGTGTTTATATAATTAAATGCATGCCGAAAACATGTGTCGCACTTAGGTGCAAGCTGTTAGGATCATTGCAAAAATTAAATTTATTTTATTTATTAAATGAAATTTCAATTTTTTTAATAACAATGCATAAAGTCGAATTAATTTGATTGAAATCGTGTTTATATGATCAAGTGCATGCCGAAAACATGTGTCGCACTTAGGTGCAAGTTGTTAGGATCATTGCAAAAATTAAATTTATTTTATTTATTAAATGAAATTTAAATTTTTTCAATAACAATGCATAAAGTCGGATATATTTGATTGAAAACGTGTTTATTTGATCAAATGCATGCCGAAAACATGTGTCGCACTTACTTACAAGCTGTTAGGATCATTGCAAAAATTAAATTTATTTTATTTATTAAATGAAATTTCAATTTTTTCAATAACAATGCATAAAGTCGGATAAATTTGATTGAAAACGTGTTTATATAATCAAATTCATGCCGAAAACATGTGTCGCACTTAGGTGCAAGCTGTTAGGATCATTGCAAAAATTAAATTTATTTTATTTATTAAATGAAATTTCAATTTTTTCAATAACAATGCATAAAGTCGAATTAATTTAATTAAAATCGTGTTTATATGATCAAATGCATGCCGAAAACCTGTGTCGCACTTAGGTGCAAGCTGTTAGGATCATTGCAAAAATTAAATTCATTTTATTTATTAAATGAAATTTTAATTTTTTCAATAACAATGCATAAAGTCGGATATATTTGATTAAAAACGTGTTTATATGATCAAATGCTTACCGAAAACATGTGTCGCACTTAGGTGCAAGCTATAAGGATCATTGCAAAAATTAAATTTATTTCATTTATTAAATGAAATTTCATTTTATTCAAAAACAATGCTTAAAGTCGAATTTATTTGATTGAAATCAAGTTTAAATGATTAAATGCATGCCAAAAAATGTGTCGCACTTAGGTGCAAGATATTAGGATCATTGCAAAAATTAAATTTATTTTATTTATTAAATGAAATTTCAATTTTTTCAATAACAATGCATAAAGTCAAATTTATTTGATTGAAATCAAGTTTAAAAAATCAAATGCATGCCGAAAACATGTGTCACACTTAGGTGCAAGCTATTAGGATCATTGCAAAAATTAAATTTATTTTATTTATTAAATGTAATTTCAATTTTTTCAATAACAATGCATAAAGTCGAATTTATTTGATTGAAATCAAGTTTAAATGATCAAATGCATGCCTAAAACATGTGTCGAACTTAGGTGCAAGCTGTTAGGATCATTGCAAAAATTAAATTTATTTTATTTATTAAATCAAATTTCAATTTTTTCAATAACAATGCATAAAGTCGATTTAATTTGATTAAAATCGTGTTTATATGATTAAATGCATGCCGAAAGCATGTGTCGCACACAGGTGCAAGCTGTTAGGATCATTGCAAAAATTAAATTTATTTTATTTATTAAATGAATCTTCAATTCTTTCAATAACAATGCATAAAGTCGAATTTATTCAATTGAAATCAAGTTTAAATGATCAAATGCATGCCGAAAACATGTGTCACGCTTAGGTGCAAGCTATTAGGATTATTGCGAAAATTAAATTTATTTTATTTATTAAATGAAATTTCAATTCTTTCAATAACAAGGCATAAAGCCGAATTTATTTGATTGAAATCAAGTTTAAATGATCAAATGCATGCCAGAAACATGTGTCGCACTTAGGAGCAAGCTATTAGGATCATTGCAAAAATTATATTTATTTTTTTTATTAAATGAAATTTCAATTTTTTCAATAACAATGCATAAAGTCGAAATTATTTGATTGAAATCGTGTTTATATGATCAAATGCATGCCGAAAACATGTGTCGCACTTAGGTGCAAGCTGTTAGGATCATTGCAAAAATTAAATTTATTTTATTTATTAAATCAAATTTCAATTTTTTCAATAACAATGCATAAAGTCGAATTAATTTGATTGAACTCGTGTTTGTATGATCAAATGCATGCCAAAAACATGTGTCGCACTTAGGTGCAAGCTGTAAGGATCATTGCAAAAAATAAATTTATTTTATTTATTAAATGAAATTTTAATTTTTTCAATAACAATGCATAAAGTCGGATATATTTAATTGAAAACGTGTTCATATGATCAAATGCATGCCGAAAACATGTGTCACACTTAGGTGCAAGCTATTAGGATCATTGCAAAAATTAAATTTATTTTATTTATTAAATGTAATTTCAATTTTTTCAATAACAATGCATAAAGTCGAATTTATTTGATTGAAATCAAGTTTAAATGATCAAATGCATGCCTAAAACATGTGTCGCACTTAGGTGCAAGCTGTTAGGATCATTGCAAAAATTGAATTTATTTTATTTATTAAATGAAATTTTAATTTTTTCAATAACAATGCATAAAGTCAAGTTTATTTGACAGAAATCAAGTTTAAAAAATCAAATCCATGCCGAAAACATGTGTCACACTTAGGTGCAAGCTATTAGGATCATTGCAAAAATTAAATTTATTTTATTTATTAAATGGAATTTCAATTTTTTCAATAACAATGCATAAAGTCGAAATTATTTGATTAAAATCGTATTTAAATGATCAAATGCATGCCTAAAACATGTGTTGCACTTAGGTGCAAGCTGTTAGAATCATTGCTAATATTAAATTTATTTTATTTATTAAACGAAATTTCTATTTTTTCAATAACAATGCATATAGTCGGATATATTTGATTGAAATCGTGTTTATATGATCAAATGCATGCCGAAAACATGTGTCACACTTAGGTGCAAGCTATTAGGATCATTGCAAAAATTAAATTTATTTTATTTATTAAATAGAATTTCAATTTTTTCAATAACAATTCATAAAGTCGAATTAATTTGATTGAAATAGTGTTTATATGAACAAATGCATGCCGAAAACATGTGTCGCACACAGGTGCAAGCTGTTAGGATCATTGCAAAAATTAAATTTATTTTATTTATTAAATGAAATTTCAATTCTTTCAATAACAATGCATAAAGTCGAATTTATTCAATTAAAATCAAGTTTAAATGATCAAATGCATGATAAAAACATGTGTCGCACTTAGGTGCAAGCTATTAGGATCATTGCAAAAATTAAATTTATTTTATTTATTAAATGAAATTTAAATTTTTTCAATAACAATGCATAAAGTCGAATTAATTTGATTGAAATCGTGTTTATATGATCAAATGCATGCCGAAAACATGTGTCGAACTTAGGTGCAAGCTGTTAGGATCATTGCAAAAATTAAATTTATTTTATTTATTAAATCAAATTTCAATTTTTTCAATAACAATGCATAAAGTCGATTTAATTTGATTAAAATCGTGTTTATATGATTAAATGCATGCCGAAAGCATGTGTCGCACACAGGTGCAAGCTGTTAGGATCATTGCAAAAATTAAATTTATTTTATTTATTAAATGAAATTTCAATTCTTTCAATAACAATGCATAAAGTCGAATTTATTCAATTGAAATCAAGTTTAAATGATCAAATGCATGCCGAAAACATGTGTCACGCTTAGGTGCAAGCTATTAGGATTATTGCGAAAATTAAATTTATTTTATTTATTAAATGAAATTTCAATTCTTTCAATAACAAGGCATAAAGCCGAATTTATTTGATTGAAATCAAGTTTAAATGATCAAATGCATGCCAGAAACATGTGTCGCACTTAGGAGCAAGCTATTAGGATCATTGCAAAAATTATATTTATTTTTTTTATTAAATGAAATTTCAATTTTTTCAATAACAATGCATAAAGTCGAAATTATTTGATTGAAATCGTGTTTATATGATCAAATGCATGCCGAAAACATGTGTCGCACTTAGGTGCAAGCTGTTAGGATCATTGCAAAAATTAAATTTATTTTATTTATTAAATCAAATTTCAATTTTTTCAATAACAATGCATAAAGTCGAATTAATTTGATTGAACTCGTGTTTGTATGATCAAATGCATGCCAAAAACATGTGTCGCACTTAGGTGCAAGCTGTAAGGATCATTGCAAAAAATAAATTTATTTTATTTATTAAATGAAATTTTAATTTTTTCAATAACAATGCATAAAGTCGGATATATTTAATTGAAAACGTGTTCATATGATCAAATGCATGCCGAAAACATGTGTCGCACTTAGGTGCAACCTGTTAGGATCATTGCAAAAATTTAATTTATTTTATTTATTGAATGAAATTTCAATTTTTTCAATAGCAATGTATAAAGTCGAATTAATTTGATTAAAATCGTGTTTATATGATCAAATGCATGCTGAAAACATGTGTCGCACTTAGGTGCAAGCTGTAAGGATCATTGCAAAAATTAAATTTATTTTATTTATTAAATGAAATTTCAATTTTTTCAATAACAATGCATAACGTCGAATTTATTTGATTGTAATCGATTTTATATGACCAAAAGCATGCTTAAAAGAAATGTCGCTCTGAGGTGCAAGCTATTAGGATCATTGCAAAAATTAAATTTATTTTATTTATTAAATGAAATGTCAATTTTTTCAAAAACAATGCATGAACTCGAATTTATTTGATTAAAATCGTCTTTATATGATCAAATGCATACCGAAAACATGTGTCACACATAGGTGCAAGCTATTGGGATCATTGCAAAAATTAAATTTATTTTATTTATTAAATGCAATTTCAATTTTTTCAATAACAATGCATAAAGTCGAATTTATTTGATTGAAATCGTGTTTATATGATCAAATCCATGCCTAAAACATGTGTCGCACTTAGGTGCAAGCTGTTAGGATCATTGCAAAAATTAAATTTATTTTATTTATTGAATGAAATTTCAATTTTTTCAATAACAATGCATAAAGTCAAATTTATTTGATTGAAATCAAGTTTAAAAAATCAAATGCATGCCGAAACCATGTGTCACACTTAGGTGCAAGCTGTTAGGATCATTGCAAAAATTAAATTTATTTTATTTATTAAATGGAATTTCAATTTTTTCAATAACAATGCATAAAGTCGAATTAATTTGATTGAAATCGTGTTTATATGTTCAATTGCATGCCGAAAACATTTGTCGCACTTAGGTGCAAGCTATTAGGATCATTGCAAAAATTAAATTTATTTTATTTATTAAATGAAATTTCAATTTTTTCAATAACAATGCATAAAGTCGGATATATTTAATTAAAAACGTGTTTATATGATTAAATGCATGCCGAAAACATGTGTCGCACTTAGGTGCAAGCTGTTAGGATCATTGCAAAAATTAAATTTATTTTATTTATTAAATGAAATTTCAATTTTTTCAATAACAATGCATAAAGTCGAATTAATTTGATTGAAATCGTGTTTATATGATTAAGTGCATGCCGAAAACATGTGTCGCACTTAGGTGCAAGTTGTTAGGATCATTGCAAAAATTAAATTTATTTTATTTATTAAATGAAATTTTAATTTTTTCAATAACAATGCATAAAGTCGGATATATTTGAGTGAAAACGTGTTTATTTGATCAAATGCATGCCGAAAACATGTGTCGCACTTACTTACAAGCTGTTAGGATCATTGCAAAAATTAAATTTATTTTATTTATTAAATGAAATTTCAATTTTTTCAATAACAATGCATAAAGTCGAATTAATTTAATTGAAATCGTGTTTATATGATTAAATGCATGCCGAAAACATGTGTCGCACTTAGGTGCAAGCTGTTAGGATCATTGCAAAAATTAAATTTATTTTATTTATTAAATGAAATTTTAATTTTTTTAATAACAATGCATTAAGTCGGATATATTTGATTGAAAACGTGTTTATATGATCAAATGCTTGCCGAAAACTTGTGTCGCACTTAGGTGCAAGCTATAAGCATCATTGCAAAAATTAAATTTATTTCATTTATTACATGAAATTTCATTTTATTCAAAAACAATGCCTAAAGTCTTATTTATTTGATTGAAATCAAGTTTAAATGATCAAATGCATGCCAAAAACATGTGTCGCACTTAGGTGCAAGATATTAGGATCATTGCAAAAATTAAATTTATTTTATTTATTAAATGAAATTTCAATTTTTTCAATAACAATGCATAAAGTCAAATTTATTTGATTGAAATCAAGTTTAAAAAATCAAATGCATGGCGAAAACATGTGTCACACTTAGGTGCAAGCTATTAGGATCATTGCAAAAATTAAATTTATTTTATTTATTAAATGTAATTTCAATTTTTTCAATAACAATGCATAAAGTCGAATTTATTTGATTGAAATCAAGTTTAAATGATCAAATGCATGCCTAAAACATGTGTCGCACTTAGGTGCAAGCTGTTAGGATCATTGCAAAAATTGAATTTATTTTATTTATTAAATGAAATTTTAATTTTTTCAATAACAATGCATAAAGTCAAATTTATTTGATAGAAATCAAGTTTAAAAAATCAAATCCATGCCGAAAACATGTGTCACACTTAGGTGCAAGCTATTAGGATCATTGCAAAAATTAAATTTATTTTATTTATTAAATGGAATTTCAATTTTTTCAATAACAATGCATAAAGTTGAAATTATTTGAATTAAATCGTATTTAAATGATTAAATGCATGCCTAAAACATGTGTTGCACTTAGGTGCAAGCTGTTAGAATCATCGCAAATATTAAATTTATTTTATTTATTAAATGGAATTTCAATTCTTTCAATAACAATGCATAAAGTCGAATTTATTCAATTAAAATCAAGTTTAAATGATCAAATGCATGCCAAAAACATGTGACGCACTTAGGTGCAAGCTATTAGGATCATTGCAAAAATTAAATTCATTTTATTTATTAAATGGAATTTCAATTTTTTCAATAACAATGCATAAAGTCGAATTAATTTGATTGAAATAGTGTTTATATGAACAAATGCATGCCGAAAACATGTGTTGCACACAGGTGCAAGCTGTTAGGATCATTGCAAAAATTAAATTTATTTTATTTATTAAATGAAATTTCAATTCTTTCAATAACAATGCATAAAGTCGAATTAATTTGATTGAAATCGTGTTTATATGATCAAATGCATGCCGAAAACATGTGTCGCACACAGGTGCAAGCTGTTAGGATCATTGCAAAAATTAAATTTATTTTATTTATTAAATGAAATTTCAATTCTTTCAATAACAATGCATAAAGTCGAATTTATTCAATTGAAATCAAGTTTAAATGATCAAATGCATGCTAAAAACATGTGACGCACTTAGGTGCAAGCTATTAGGATCATTGCAAAAATTAAATTTATTTTATTTATTCAATGAAATTTCAATTTTTTCAATAACAATGCATAAAGTCGAAGTAATTTGATTGAAATCGTGTTTATATGATCAAATGCATGCCGAGAACATGTGTCGCACTTAGGTGCAAGCTGTTAGGATCATTGCAAAAATTAAATTTATCTTATTTATTAAATCAAATTTCAATTTTTTCAATAACAATGCATAAAGTCGAAGTAATTTGATTGAAATCGTGTTTATATGATCAAATGCATGCCGAAAACATGTGTCGCACACAGGTGCAAGCTATTAGGATCATTGCAAAAATTAAATTTATTTTATTTATTCAATGAAATTTCAATTTTTTCAATAACAATGCATAAAGTCGAAGTAATTTGATTGAAATCGTGTTTATATGATCAAATGCATACCGAAAACATGTGTCGCACACAGGTGCAAGCTGTTAGGATCATTGCAAAAATTAAATTTATTTTATTTATTAAATGAAATTTCAATTCTTTCAATAACAATGCATAAAGTCTAATTTATTCAATTGAAATCAAGTTTAAATGATCAAATGCATGCCGAAAACATGTGTCACGCTTAGGTGCAAGCTATTAGGATTATTGCGAAAATTAAATTTATTTTATTTATTAAATGAAATTTCAATTCTTTCAATAACAATGCATAAAGTCGAATTTATTCAATTGAAATCAAGTTTAAATGATCAAATGCATGCCAAAAACATGTGACGCACTTAGGTGCAAGCTATTAGGATCATTGCAAAAATTAAATTTATTTTATTTATTAAATGAAATTTCAATTTTTTCAATAACAATGCATAAAGTCGAATTAATTTGATTGAAATCGTGTTTATATGATCAAATGCATGCCGAAAACATGTGTCGCACTTAGGTGCAAGCTGTTAGGATCATTGCAAAAATTAAATTTATTTTATTTATTAAATCAAATTTCAATTTTTTCAATAACAATGCATAAAGTCGAATTAATTTGATTGAAATCGTGTTTATATGATCAAATGCATGCCGAAAACATTTGTCGCACACAGGTGCAAGCTGTTAGGATCATTGCAAAAATTAAATTTATTTTATTTATTAAATGAAATTTCAATTCTTTCAATAACAATGCATAAAGTCGAATTTATTCAATTAAAATCAAGTTTAAATGATCAAATGCATGCCGAAAACATGTGTCACGCTTAGGTGCAAGCTATTAGGATTATTGCGAAAATTAAATTTATTTTATTTATTAAATGAAATTTCAATTCTTTCAATAACAATGCATAAAGCCGAATTTATTTGATTGAAATCAAGTTTAAATGATCAAATGCATGCCAGAAACATGTGACGCACTTAGGAGCAAGCTATTAGGATCATTGCAAAAATTATATTTATTTTATTTATTTAATGAAATTTCAATTTTTTCAATAACAATGCATAAAGTCGAATTAATTTGATTGAAATCGTGTTTATATGAACAAATGCATGCCGAAAACATGTGTCGCACACAGGTGCAAGCTGTTAGGATCATTGCAAAAATTAAATTTATTTTATTTATTAAATGAAATTTCAATTCTTTCAATAACAATGCATAAAGTCGAATTTATTTAATTGAAATCAAGTTTAAATGATCAAATGCATGCCAAAAACATGTGTCGCACTTAGGTGCAAGCTATTAGGATCATTGCAAAAATTAAATTTATTTTATTTATTAAATGAAATTTCAATTTTTTTAATAACAATGCATAAAGTCGAATTAATTTGATTGAAATCGTGTTTATATGATCAAATGCATGCTGAAAACATGTGTCGCACTTAGGTGCAAGCTGTTAGGATCATTGCAAATATTAAATTTATTTTATTTATTAAATCAAATTTCAATTTTTTCAATAACAATGCATAAAGTCGAATTAATTTGATTGAAATCATGTTTGTATGATCAAATGCATTCCGAAAACATGTGTCGCACTTAGGTGCAAGCTGTAAGGATCATTGCAAAAATTAAATTTATTTTATTTATTAAATGAAATTTTAATTTTTTCAATAACAATGCATAAAGTCGGATATATTTATTTAAAAACGTGTTCATATGATGAAATGCATGCCAAAAACTTGTGTCGCACTTAGGTGCAACCTGTTAGGATCATTGCAAAAATTAAATTTATTTTATTTATTAAATGAAATTTCAATTTTTTCAATAGCAATGCATAAAGTCGAAGTAATTTGATTGAAATCGTGTTTATATGATCAAATGCATGCTGAAAACATGTGTCGCACTTAGGTGCAAGCTGTTAGGATCATTGCAAAAATTAAATTTATTTTATTTATTAAATGAAATTTCAATTTTTTCAATAACAATGCATAACGTCGAATTTAGTTGATTGTAATCGTTTTTATATGACCAAAAGCATGCTTAAAAGAAATGTCGCTCTGAGGTGCAAGCTATTAGGATCATTGCAAAAATTAAATTTATTTTATTTATTAAATCAAATTTCAATTTTTTCAATAACAATGCAAAAAGTCGAATTTATTTGATTGAAATCGTGTTTATATGATCAAATGCATGCCGAAAACATGTGTCACACATAGGTGCAAGCTATTAGGATTATTGCAAAAATTAAATTTATTTTATTTATTAAATCAAATTTCAATTTTTTCAATACCAGTGCATAAAGTCGAATTAATTTGATTGAAATCGTGTTTATATGATCAAATGCATGCCAAAAACATGTGTCGCACTTAGGTGCAAGCTATTAGGATCATTGCAAAAATTAAATTTATTTTATTTATTAAATGAAATTTCAATTTTTTCAATAACAATGAATAAAGTCGAATTAATTTGATTGAAGTCGTGTTTATATGATCCAATGCATGCCGAAAACATGTGTCGCACTTAGGTGCAACCTGTTAGGATCATTGCAAAAATTAAATTTATTTTATTTATTAAATGAAATTTCAATTTTTTCAATAGCAATGCATAAAGTCGAATTAATTTGATTGAAATCGTGTTTATATGATGAAATGCATGCCAAAAACATGTGTCGCACTTAGGTGCAAGCTATTAGGATCATTGCAAAAATTAAATTTATTTTATTTATTAAATGAAATTTTAATTTTTTCAATAACAATGCATAAAGTCGGATATATTTAATTGAAAACGTGTTCATATGATCAAATGCATGCCGAAAACATGTGTCGCACTTAGGTGCAAGCTGTTAGGATCATTGCAAAAATTAAATTTATTTTATTTATTAAATGAAATTTCAATTTTTTCAATAAAAATGCATAAAGTCGAATTTATTTGATTGTAATCATTTTTATATGACCAAAAGCATGCTTAAAAGAAATGTCGCTCTGAGGTGCAAGCTGTTAGGATCATTGCAAAAATTAAATTTATTTTATTTATTAAATGAAATTTAAGTTCTTTCAATAACAATGCATTAAGTCGAATTTATTTGATTAAAATCAAGTTTAAATGATCAAATGCATACCAAAAACATGTGTCGCACTTTGGTGCAAGCTATTAGGATCGTTGCAAAAATTAAATTTATTTTATTTATTAAATGAAATTTCAATTTTTTCAATAACAATGAATAAAGTCGAATTAATTTGATTGAAGTCGTGTTTATATGATCCAATGCATGCCGAAAACATGTGTCGCACTTAGGTGCAACCTGTTAGGATCATTGCAAAAATTAAATTTATTTTATTTATTAAATGAAATTTAAGTTCTTTCAATAACAATGCATAAAGTCGAATTTATTTGATTAAAATTAAGTTTAAATGATCAAATACATACCAAAAACATGTGTCGCACTTAGGTGCAAGCTATTAGGATCATTGCAAAAATTAAATTTATTTTATTTATTAAATGAAATGTCAATTTTTTCAAAAACAATGCATGAAGTCGAATTTATTTGATTAAAATCGTCTTTATATGATCAAATGCATGCTGAAAACATGTATCACACACAGGTGCAAGCTATTAGGATCATTGCAAAAATTAAATTTATTTTATTTATTGAATGTAATTTCAATTTTTTCAATAACAATGCATAAAATCGAATTAATTCGATTCAAATCGTATTTATTTGATCAAATGGATGCCTTAAACATGTGTCGCAATTAGGTGCAATTTGTTAGGATCATTGCGAAAATTAAATTTATTTTATTTATTAAATGAAATTTCAATTTTTTCAATAACAATGCATAAAGTCGAATTAATTTGATTGAAATCGTGTTTGTATGATCAAATGCATGCCGAAAACATGTGTCGCACTTAGGTGCAAGCTGTAAGGATCATTGCAAAAATTAAATTTATTTTATTTATTAAATGAAATTTTAATTTTTTCAATAACAATGCATAAAGTCGGATATATTTAATTGAAAACGTGTTTATATGATCAAATGCATGCCGAAAACATGTGTCGCACTTAGGTGCAAGCTGTTAGGATCATTGCAAAAATTAAATTTATTTTATTTATTAAATGAAATTTAAGTTCTTTCAATAACAACGCATAAAGTCGAATTTATTTAATTAAAATCAAGTTTAAATGATCAAATGCATACCAAAAACATGTGTTGCACTTAGGTGCAAGCTATTAGGATCATTGCAAAAATTAAATTTATTTTATTTATTAAATGAAATTTCAATTTTTTTAATAACAATGCATAAAGTCGAATTAATTTGATCAGAATCGTGTTTATATGATCAGATGCATGCCGAAAACATGTGTCGCACTTAGGTGCAAGCTGTTAGGATCATTGCAAAAATTAAATTTATTTTATTTATTAAATGAAATTTAAGTTCTTTCAATAACAATGCATAAAGTCGAATTTATTTGATTAAAATCAAGTTTAAATGATCAAATGCATACCAAAAACATGTGTCGCACTTATGTGCAAGCTATTAGGATCATTGCAAAAATTAAATTTATTTTATTTATTAAATGAAATTTCAATTTTTTCAATAACAATGAATAAAGTCGAATTAATTTGATTAAAGTCGTGTTTATATGATCCAATGCATGCCGAAAACATGTGTCGCACTTAGGTGCAACCTGTTAGGATTATTGCAAAAATTAAATTTATTTTATTTATTAAATGAAATTTCAATTTTTTCAATACCAATGCATAAAGTCGAATTAATTTGATTGAAATCGTGTTTATATAATCAAATGCATGCTGAAAACATGTGTCGCACTTAGGTGCAACCTGTTAGGATCATTGCAAAAATTAAATTTATTTTATTTATTAAATACAATTTCAATTTTTTCAATAACAATGCATAAAGTCGAATTAATTTGATTTAAATCGTGTTTATATGATCAAATGCATGCCGAAAACATGTGTCGCACACAGGTGCAAGCTGTTAGGATCATTGCAAAAATTAAATTTATTTTATTTATTAAATGAAATTTCAATTCTTTCAATAACAATGCATAAAGTCGAATTAATTTGATTGAAATCGTGTTTATATGAACAAATGCATGCCGAAAACATGTGTCGCACACAGGTGCAAGCTGTTAGGATCATTGCAAAAATTAAATTTATTTTATTTATTATATGAAATTTCAATTCTTTCAATAACAATGCATAAAGTCGAATTTATTTAATTGAAATCAAGTTTAAATGATCAAATGCATGCCAAAAACATGTGTCGCACTTAGGTGCAAGCTATTAGGATCATTGCAAAAATTAAATTTATTTTATTTATTAAATGAAATTTCAATTTTTTCAATAACAATGCATAAAGTCGAATTAATTTGATTGAAATCGTGTTTATATGATCAAATGCATGCCGAAAACATGTGTCGCACTTAGGTGCAAGCTGTTAGGATCATTGCAAAAATTAAATTTATTTTATTTATTAAATCAAATTTCAATTTTTTCAATAACAATGCATAAAGTCGAATTAATTTGATTGAAATCGTGTTTGTATGATCAAATGCATGCCGAAAACATGTGTCGCACTTAGGTGCAAGCTGTAAGGATCATTGCAAAAATTAAATTTATTTTATTTATTAAATGAAATTTTAATTTTTTCAATAACAATGCATAAAGTCGGATATATTTAATTGAAAACGTGTTCATATGATCAAATGCATGCCGAAAACATGTGTCGCACTTAGGTGCAAGCTGTTAGGATCATTGAAAAAAATTAAATTTATTTTATTTATTAAATGAAATTTCAATTCTTTCAATAACAATGCATAAAGTCGAATTAATTTGATTGAAATCAAGTTTAAATGATCAAATGCATGCCAAAAACATGTGTCGCATTTAGGAGCAAGCTATTAGGATCATTGCAAAAATTAAATTTATTTTATTTATTAAATGAAATTTCAATTTTTTCAATAACAATGCATAAAGTCGAATTAATTTGTTTAGAATCGTGTTTATATGATCAAATGCATGCCGAAAACATGTGTCGCACTTAGGTGCAAGCTGTTAGGATCATTGCAAAAATTAAATTTATTTTATTTATTAAATGAAATTTAAGTTCTTTCAATAACAATGCATAAAGTCAAATTTATTTGATAAAAATCAAGTTTAAATGATCAAATGCATACCAAAAACATGTGTCGCACTTAGGTGCAACCTATTCGGATCATTGCAACAATTAAATTTATTTTATTTATTAAATGAAATTTCAATTTTTTCAATAACAATGAATAAAGTCGAATTAATTTGATTGAAGTCGTGTTTATATGATCAAATGCATGCTGAAAACATGTGTCGCACTTAGGTGCAAGCTGTTAGGATCATTGCAAAAATTAAATTTATTTTATTTATTAAATGAAATTTCAATTTTTTCAATAACAATGCATAAAGTCGAATTTATTTGATTGTAATCGTTTTTATATGACCAGAAGCATGCTTAAAAGAAATGTCGCTCTAAGGTGCAAGCTATTAGGATCATTGCAAAAATTAAATTTATTTTATTTATTAAATGAAATGTCAATTTTTTCAAAAACAATGCATGAAGTCGAATTTATTTGATTAAAATCCTCTTTATATAATCAAATGCATGCCGAAAACATGTGTCACACATAGGTGCAAGCTTTTAGGATCATTGCAAAAATTAAATTTATTTTATTTATTAAATGCAATTTCAATTTTTTCAATAACAATGCATAAAGTCGAATTTATTTAATTGAATTCGTGTTTATATGATCAAATGCATGCCGAAAACATGTGTCACACATAGGTGCAAGCTATTAGGATCATTGCAAAAATTAAATTTATTTTATTTATTAAATGCACTTTCAATTTTTTCAATAACAATGCATAAAGTCGAATTTATTTGATTGTAATCGTTTTTATATGACCAAAAGCATGCTTAAAACAAATGTCGCTCTGAGGTGCAAGCTATTAGGATCATTGCAAAAATTAAATTTATTTTATTTATTAAATGAAATGTCAATTTTTTCAAAAACAATGCATGAAGTCAAATTTATTTGATTAAAATCGTCTTTATATGATCAAATGCATGCCGAAAACATGTGTCACACATAGGTGCAAGCTATTAGGATCATTGCAAAAATTAAATTTATTTTATTTATTGAATGTAATTTCAATTTTTTCAATAACAATGCATAAAGTCGAATTAATTCGATTAAAATCGTGTTTATTTGATCAAATGCATGCCTTAAACATGTGTCGCAATAAGGTGCAATCTGTTAGGATCATTGCGAAAATTAAATTTATTTTATTTATTAAATGAAATTTCAATTTTTTTAATAACAATGCATAAAGTCAAATTTATTTAATTGAAATCGTGTTTATATGATCAAATTCATGCCGAAAAAAACGTGTGTCGCACTTAGGTGCAAGCTGTTAGGATCATTGCAAAAATTTAATTTATTTTATTTAATAATAATAATAATCGTTTATTGCCCTCCTTAGAGGAATACAATGGGCCAGCGACCTAAGTCTTTCAGCCAGTATTTTATTTATTAAATGAAATTTCTATTTTTTTAATAACAATGCATAAAGTCGGATATATTTGATTAAAATCGTGTTTATATGATCAAATGCACTCGCGATCGAACTGCCTTGCCATACACACGTGCATTGCAATAGAGACCGTTTTAACCTACTGGTAGTTAGTAACAGTAACAGTTTTCGTTGTATTACTGATCAACACTAAACGCTGATACTGCAACGAGTGAAATGGTAAAACATGCCACGCAAACCGATAAGGAGAAGGCTGTGATTTTTAAGAGGAAGAGAGGCCGCCCAAAGAGTTCAGACGTAGCCCAAACCAGCAAAAAACGCCAGGCCTCGCCGGCACGCGAGGTCGTCTCAAGCAGCGAATCCGAAATGGAAATTGCCGATGAACCACAACTACCAACGCCAGCACCCTCACGCAACACAGCTACCACTTCTGCTTCACCACAAAACTACACAACCCCTTACACAACACCAAAACAACAGGTATTTAGACACCACTATCATTTCAACACAACATGCGAGCAGAGCCGTGTGCAAATGGCACAAATATGGTTCAATCATCCATTCGACAAAAACGCTCTAATCATAAAAACCAAGTTAGGATTTCTAATTAAATCAAACGCGGAAAAACAACGCATAATTAACGAGCTGAACACGCTCAAAGCGGAAAATGTTATCACAAAATTTTCGGAAGCATCCATCACCGCGCCGAGGGAAAAAAACGAGCCGAGTGCATCTTACTCGTGCATTATAAAAAGTGTCGAATTAGAAATCGAGGACTCATCGATAAGCTCAGAGTTAAAATTATTGGGAATTGCACACCGGTACTGCAAAAGAATAACTTCAAAGGCCACTAATAATAAAACACGACTAGTACGCATCATCACCGCTTGCCACCAGTCTTATTCGAAACTCTTACTGAATAACTTTAAATATATGTGCAAAATCTACCCGGTGGTCGAAAGTCAAGCTCCAGAACCACTCCCGATCCCATGCAACTCTTGCAACAAATTTAACCACAAAACCGCGGATTGTACAGAAGAAATTAAATGTGCCAAATGTATGGGACCACATTCGACCCCAGCTTGTACAACAACGCTAATTGAGAAATGCAAATCATGTAACCAAGAAGGCCATGCAGCATGGTCTACTAAATGCAAGAAGCGACCCACGAAGCCCATCGAGGGAATCCCAAATGTTAAAATACATGTCACTAACCAAAAATCTGCTGACATAGACCGATCCATAAAACAAGACTCACGCGTTCACCAATCATTCACTCTTCACGATTTCATTTTAGACACCTATTCGCATGAAATTAACTCGCCAACTGTAAAAGACAGACAAGAACTTCTCAAGAAATTACGAAGTCGATTCATAGACTCTTATCAAATTGACACTCATGTTTCATTTTCTGGTAACCGCATGTTTGTTGTAATGTTTGACCTGAAATTTCCCAACACAATCCCCCCAGTTTTTCCAAAAGCTGGAGTACACACTGGTTCTGCTACTGTTACCAATGGCTAATGTGCGATTCCTATATTCTAACATTAACTCAATTCATAATAAATCCCACCTTTTATTCCACTACCTTGTAAATAACCCGATCAATGTCAACCTCCTCGTCGAATCTAAAACTAAAGATGATTTCATTTTTAATAACTGGAAATCTATACAAATTCCATCGACAACGTCCAACAACTATCAACGAGGAGGTTCCATTGCCTCCTTCAGCCCAACCTTACCCTTTGGTAAAGCCAATCCGCCGCGTATTAATAACCCTCTCAATGAATGTCTTCACTTTACCCTTCCCCTTCCCCAATTCTCGCTTCATGTTTTCCTAGTGTACATCCATCCTCACTCTCCCATAGAAGATTCAATATTCATTAAGGCATCGCTGTACGACCACGCCATTATTATTGGTGACTTTAATGTAAATAAGGCAAAATCCCGTCACTTATCCACATTCCTTTCTAACTCAAACTTTCAACGAATCCCAACTCCTCCTACATTTATTATGAATGAAAACCAAGCAACAACACCTGATATATTCCTATGTACCTCCAATATCCGCCACTTAATCCACAACACCACTCTCATCCCAGATTTAGGTTCTGATCATTTATCCATCCAGTTCGATATAGTCACCCTCTCCCAGCCTTCACCTTCCCCTTCTGAATATATTCTAAACTTCCAACAGTGTAATATTGACAGAGTGTCTGAAGACATTGCGAACTCATTTAGCATAGATCAGGACATAACTCCCTCCATGATCACTCAATTCAATTCCCTTCTAGCCGACTCCATAACACGCCACACTCCCAAACTTGAAAAACAGTATTACAAATATCCGCTCCCAAAATACATCCTGCGACTCATTAAATTCAAGAGACAGATCTACCGGGACATGAAATTCTATGACGACAGTTCACTAAAAGCAAAATTTAATAAACTAAACAGAGACATTCGTAACCTAATTTTTGAATACAAAAAAGACAAATGGGCTGAATCTTGTAAACAAATCAATGATCTCAAAGGCAAGCAGTATTGGACACAAATTAAAAAATTATCAAGATATAAATCATCGACTCATATCAATAACATTAAAGACCCGACGGACAATTCAATTCTGACTGACGACGTGACAATTTCAAAAACATTTGCAGGACATTTTCATAAGACTTTTAAATTTTCAACTAATAGTAATTTTGACAACGATTTTCTAGAGACAGTTAACAATTGGTATAATTCATTCGACACGAATCCCATCCTTCCTCCACCAGACGACATGTTTGACGAGACAGACTATTTTTCAGTACTGCACACTGGGAAAAATTCAGCCCCAGGACACGATAATGTTACCCGTTATATCCTCAGAAAATTTCCCGACCACATCCACAAACTTATCCTGAAAATTCTCAACTTCTGCTACTCCAACCAATACATCCCTCCAGAATGGAAAATGGGCATCATTGTGTGTGCCCCAAAACCTGACAACAACCCCACAGATGTCGCAAGCTACCGTCCGATTACCCTTCTCCCAGTGCTTGGAAAAATTTTTGAATCGCTTCTAAAGCAAAAAATCCTTAACGTTATAAGTTCCTCCATCCCTGATTCCCAATTTGGCTTCCTCCCGAGTAAATCAACTACCCTTCCGCTTACAATCCTTACGTCAAACCTCCAAACAATGCACCTGGAAGGCCATAAGTCCGCTGTAGCCTTTTTAGACATAAAAAAAGCTTTTGACTCGGTATGGCACAAAGGGTTGCTTTACAAGTGCTTCCTGCTTAACTTACCCCATCACCTTATCAACCTAATAAATCAATTTCTACTTAAGCGAACATGTCAAGTAAAAATCCGGCAAGCACTCTCCCCATCCTTTTCCCTGCAACAAGGGGTCCCGCAAGGATCTCCTCTCTCTCCCCTTTTATATAATTTATATTGCCACGATATATTCAATCCAGACCCCTCTCACTTCAACCCTACATTATACCCTCTCCAATTTGCCGATGACACAGCAATAATAGCTCATGCTTCTACCCTCCAGTCTGCCCTAATTTCCCTTCAAACTTCACTCGACTCCATGCAAAAATGGTTCGCCAAATGGCGTCTCGAAATCAATCCCAATAAATCTAAACTTTTCATCCCATACCATAAAATTACTCCTTCATCGCCCAAAATAAAAATTACTAATACCTATATATCCCCATCCCACACCTGTAAATACCTCGGTATATTGTTTGACTCCAAATTATCCTTCAAACTCCATTCCCTTTCTGTTAAAAATAAAATCAAAACTAGGGCGCGGCATTTTCGCGCTCTTACTTATAAAAATCAAGGCATTACAGTGAAAACCGCCGTAAACATCTATAAAGCGATATGCCGCCCCTTGTTAGATTACAGCTCTATTATTTTTACCCAATGCCGACATCCCACCCTCCAAAACTTCCGTGTAGCAGAAAGATCCGCCCTCAGAACGCTAACAAAAATCCGACACCCTAATAACCCACTCCATAACCCCTCCAATACACTCCTCTACGACTCTACCCAAATAGTTCCTATAACCCAGCGTACATTGGCCATTGCCAAGAAATTCTCCACTAACCACAACAACATCACCATATTAAACAAATATTGTATCCTGCGCAACCCAAACATCCCTTCGAAATTTAAATACCCCATCACTACGATACATCAATTCATTAGATCGCATCATCAAGACGGTTAATCGACTCGACGTACAAATTTTTTGAGACAGGGCAGAAAGACCTATGGTCGATAGCCCAGACAGGGACGTACTAACCCCTTTAATCTAATTGTGTATAATGTAATATAATGTAATAATGTACGTACCTGTAATAAAGATGTTGTATATATATGATCAAATGCATGCCGAAAACGTGTGTCACACTTAGGTGCAAGCTATTAGGATCATTGCAAAAATTAAATTTATTTTATTTATTAAATGAAATTTCAATTTTTTCAATAACAACGCATAAAGTCGAATTTATTTGATTGAAATCGTGTTTATATGATCAAATACATGCCGAAAACTTGTGTCGCACTTAGGTGCAAGCTATAAGGATCATCGCAAAAATTAAATTTATTTTATTTATTAAATGCAATTTCAATTTTTTCAATAACAATGCATAAAGTCGAATTTATTTGATTGAAATCGTGTTTATATGATCAAATACATGCCGAAAACTTGTGTCGCACTTAGGTGCAAGCTATAAGGATCATCGCAAAAATTAAATTTATTTTATTTATTAAATGCAATTTCAATTATTTCAATAACAATGCATAAAGTCGAATTTATTTGATTGTAATCGTTTTTATATGACCAAAAGCATGCTTATAACAAATGTCGCTCTGAGGTGCAAGCTATTAGAATCATTGCAAAAATTAAATTTATTTTATTTATAAAATGAAATGTCAATTTTTTTCAAAAACAATGCATGAAGTCGAATTTATTTGATTAAAATCGTCTTTATATGATCAAATGCATGCCGAAAACATGTGTCAAGCATAGGTGCAAGCTATTAGGATCATTGCAAAAATTAAATTTATTTTATTTATTAAATGCAATTTCAATTTTTTCAATAACAATGCATAAAGTCAAATTTATTTGATTGAAATCGTGTTTATATAATCAAATGCATGCCGAAAACATGTGTCACACATAGGTGCAAGCTATTAGGATCATTGCAAAAATTAAATTTATTTTATTTATTAAATGCAATTTCAATTTTTTCAATAACAATGCATAAAGTCGGATATATTTGATTAAAATCGTGTTTATATGATCAAATGCATGCCGAAAACGTGTGTCACACTTAGGTGCAAGCTATTAGGATCATTGCAAAAATTAAATTTATTTTATTTATTAAATGAAATTTCAATTTTTTCAATAACAACGCATAAAGTCGAATTTATTTGATTGAAATCGTGTTTATATGATCAAATACATGCCGAAAACTTGTGTCGCACTAAGGTGCAAGCTATAAGGATCATCGCAAAAATTAAATTTATTTTATTTATTAAATGCAATTTCAATTTTTTCAATAACAATGCATAAAGTCGAATTTATTTGATTGAAATCGTGTTTATATGATCAAATACATGCCGAAAACTTGTGTCGCACTTAGGTGCAAGCTATAAGGATCATCGCAAAAATTAAATTTATTTTATTTATTAAATGCAATTTCAATTATTTCAATAACAATGCATAAAGTCGAATTTATTTGATTGTAATCGTTTTTATATGACCAAAAGCATGCTTATAACAAATGTCGCTCTGAGGTGCAAGCTATTAGAATCATTGCAAAAATTAAATTTATTTTATTTATAAAATGAAATGTCAATTTTTTTCAAAAACAATGCATGAAGTCGAATTTATTTGATTAAAATCGTCTTTATATGATCAAATGCATGCCGAAAACATGTGTCACGCATAGGTGCAAGCTATTAGGATCATTGCAAAAATTAAATTTATTTTATTTATTAAATGCAATTTCAATTTTTTCAATAACAATGCATAAAGTCAAATTTATTTGATTGAAATCGTGTTTATATAATCAAATGCATGCCGAAAACATGTGTCACACATAGGTGCAAGCTATTAGGATCATTGCAAAAATTAAATTTATTTTATTTATTAAATGCAATTTCAATTTTTTCAATAACAATGCATAAAGTCGAATTTATTTGATTAAAATCGTCTTTATATGATCAAATGCATGCCGAAAACATGTGTCACACATTGGTGCAAGCTATTAGGATCATTGCAAAAATTAAATTTATTTTATTTATTAAATGCAATTTCAATTTTTTCAATAACAATGCATAAAGTCGAATTTATTTGATTGAAATCGTGTTTATATGATCAAATACATGCCGAAAACTTGTGTCGCACTTAGGTACAAGCTATAAGGATCATCGCAAAAATTAAATTTATTTTATTTATTAAATGCAATTTCAATTTTTTCAATAACAATGCATAAAGTCGTTTATTTGATTGAAATCGTGTTTATATGACCAAAAGCATGCCGAAAACAAATGTCGCTCTGAGGTGCAAGCTATAAGGATCATCGCAAAAATTAAATTTTTTTTATTTATTAAATGCAATTTCAATTTTTTCAATAACAATGCATAAAGCCGAATTTATTTGATTAAAATCGTGTTTATATGATCAAATACATGCCGAAAACTTGTGTCGCACTTAGGTGCAAGCTATAAGGATCATCGCAAAAATTAAATTTATTTTATTTATTAAATGCAATTTCAATTTTTTCAATAACAATGCATAAAGTCGAATTTATTTGATTGTAATCGTGTTTATATGACCAAAAGCATGCCGACAACAAATGTCGCTATGAGGTGCAAGCTATAAGGATCATCGCAAAAATTAAATTTATTTTATTTATTAAATGCAATTTCAATTTTTTCAATAACAATGCATAAAGTAGAATTTATTTGATTGAAATCGTGTTTATATGATCAAATACATGTCGAAAACTTGTGTCGCACTTAGGTGCAAGCTATAAGGATCATCGCAAAAATTAAATTTATTTTATTTATTAAATGAAATGTCAATTTTTTCAATAACAATGCATGAAGTCGAATTTATTTGATTAAAATCGTCTTTATATGATCAAATGCATGCCGAAAACATGTGTCACACTTAGGTGCAAGCTATAAGGATTATCGCAAAAATTAAATTTATTTTATTTATTAAATGCAATTTCAATTTTTTCAATAACAATGCATAAAGTCCAATTTATTTGATTGTAATCGTGTTTATATGACCAAAAGCATACCGAAAACAAATGTCGCTCTGAGGTGCAAGCTATAAGGATCATCGCAAAAATTAAATTTATTTTATTTATTAAATGCAATTTCAATTTTTTCAATAACAATGCATAAAGTCCAATTTATTTGATTGTAATCGTGTTTATATGACCAAAAGCATACCGAAAACAAATGTCGCTCTGAGGTGCAAGCTATAAGGATCATCGCAAAAATTAAATTTATTTTATTTATTAAATGCAATTTCAATTTTTTCAATAACAATGCATAAAGTCGAATTTATTTGATTAAAATCGTGTTTATATGATCAAATACATGCCGAAAACTTGTGTCGCACTTAGGTGCAAGCTATAAGGATTATCGCAAAAATTAAATTTATTTTATTTATTAAATGCAATTTCAATTATTTCAATAACAATGCATAAAGTCGAATTTATTTGATTGTAGTCGTTTTAATATGACCAAATGCATGCTTAAAACTAATGTCGCTTTAAGGTGCAAACTATTAGGATCATTGCAAAAATTAAATTTATTTTATTTATTAAATGAAATTTCAATTTTTTCAATAACAATGCATAAAGTCGAATTTATTTGATTAAAATCGTCTTTATATGATCAAATGCATGCCGAAAACATGTGTCACACATTGGTGCAAGCTATTAGGATCATTGCAAAAATTAAATTTATTTTATTTATTAAATGCAATTTCAATTTTTTCAATAACAATGCATAAAGTCGAATTTATTTGATTGAAATCGTGTTTATATGATCAAATACATGCCGAAAACTTGTGTCGCACTTAGGTACAAGCTATAAGGATCATCGCAAAAATTAAATTTATTTTATTTATTAAATGCAATTTCAATTTTTTCAATAACAATGCATAAAGTCGTTTATTTGATTGAAATCGTGTTTATATGACCAAAAGCATGCCGAAAACAAATGTCGCTCTGAGGTGCAAGCTATAAGGATCATCGCAAAAACTAAATTTATTTTATTTATTAAATGCAATTTCAATTTTTTCAATAACAATGCATAAAGTCGAATTTATTTGATTGAAATCGTTTTTATATGATCAAATACATGCCGAAAACTTGTGTCGCACTTAGGTACAAGCTATAAGGATCATCGCAAAAATTAAATTTATTTTATTTATTAAATGCAATTTCAATTTTTTCAATAACAATGCATAAAGTCGAATTTATTTGATTGTAATCGTTTTTATATGACCAAAAGCATGCTTAAAACAAATGTCGCTCTGAGGTGCAAGCTATTAGGATCATTGCAAAAATTAAATTTATTTTATTTATTAAATGAATTGTCAATTTTTCCAAAAACAATGCATGAAGTCGAATTTATTTGATTAAAATCGTCTTTATATGATCAAATGCATGCCGAAAACATGTGTCACACATAGGTGCAAGCTATTAGGATCATTGCAAAAATTAAATTTATTTTATTTATTAAATGCAATTTGAATTTTTTCAATAAAAATGCATAATGTCGAATTTATTTGATTGAAATCGTGTTTATAAGATCAAATGCATGCCGAAAACATGTGTCACACATAGGTGCAAGCTATTAGGATCATTGCAAAAATTAAATTTATTTTATTTATTAAATGCAATTTCAATTTTTTCAATAACAATGCATAAAGTCGAATTTATTTGATTGTAATCGTCTTTATATGACCAAAAGGATGCTTAAAACAAATGTCGCTCTGAGGTGCAAGCTTTTAGGATCATTGCAAAAATTAAATTTATTTTATTTATTAAATGAACTGTCAATTTTTTCAAAAACAATGCATGAAGTTGAATTTATTTGATTAAAATCGTCTTTATATGATCAAATGCATGCCGAAAACATGTGTCACACATAGGTGCAAGCTATTAGGATCATTGCAAAAATTAAATTTATTTTATTTATTAAATGCAATTTCAATTTTTTCAATAACAATGCATAAAGTCAAATTTATTTGATTGAAATCGTGTTTATATAATCAAATGCATGCCGAAAACATGTGTCACACATAGGTGCAAGCTATTAGGATCATTGCAAAAATTAAATTTATTTTATTTATTAAATGCAATTTCAATTTTTTCAATAACAATGCATAAAGTCGAATTTATTTGATTAAAATCGTCTTTATATGATCAAATGCATGCCGAAAACATGTGTCACACATTGGTGCAAGCTATTAGGATCATTGCAAAAATTAAATTTATTTTATTTATTAAATGCAATTTCAATTTTTTCAATAACAATGCATAAAGTCGAATTTATTTGATTGAAATCGTGTTTATATGATCAAATACATGCCGAAAACTTGTGTCGCACTTAGGTACAAGCTATAAGGATCATCGCAAAAATTAAATTTATTTTATTTATTAAATGCAATTTCAATTTTTTCAATAACAATGCATAAAGTCGTTTATTTGATTGAAATCGTGTTTATATGACCAAAAGCATGCCGAAAACAAATGTCGCTCTGAGGTGCAAGCTATAAGGATCATCGCAAAAATTAAATTTTTTTTATTTATTAAATGCAATTTCAATTTTTTCAATAACAATGCATAAAGCCGAATTTATTTGGTTAAAATCGTGTTTATATGATCAAATACATGCCGAAAACTTGTGTCGCACTTAGGTGCAAGCTATAAGGATCATCGCAAAAATTAAATTTATTTTATTTATTAAATGCAATTTCAATTTTTTCAATAACAATGCATAAAGTCGAATTTATTTGATTGTAATCGTGTTTATATGACCAAAAGCATGCCGACAACAAATGTCGCTATGAGGTGCAAGCTATAAGGATCATCGCAAAAATTAAATTTATTTTATTTATTAAATGCAATTTCAATTTTTTCAATAACAATGCATAAAGTCGAATTTATTTGATTAAAATCGTCTTTATATGATCAAATGCATGCCGAAAACATGTGTCACACATTGGTGCAAGCTATTAGGATCATTGCAAAAATTAAATTTATTTTATTTATTAAATGCAATTTCAATTTTTTCAATAACAATGCATAAAGTCGAATTTATTTGATTGAAATCGTGTTTATATGATCAAATACATGCCGAAAACTTGTGTCGCACTTAGGTACAAGCTATAAGGATCATCGCAAAAATTAAATTTATTTTATTTATTAAATGAAATGTCAATTTTTTCAAAAACAATGCATAAAGTCGAATTTATTTGATTGTAATCGTGTATATATGACCAAAAGCATGCCGAAAACAAATGTCGCTCTGAGGTGCAAGCTATAAGGATCATCGCAAAAATTAAATTTATTTTTACTGGTTGTTGAAATTAGGCACTTGGTAGGTTTCACAAATTTTATACTTTTTATTCCGACTAGTTTCGATTGTTACATCATTATCTAGGAATGAATACAGGGGAAAAAATAGTTTCGCTTATATATTAAAATTGTCCATTCAGGTAATTAGGGCGGTCATTATTGGAGAACTCCAGATGTCATCATTTTCATTTACGACGTGTTTTCCCCGCTTTAGCGCTTTGTTGATCTCTAATCCTTCTCGGAGATTTAAATTTCGGCCCTTATTACCTGTATGTAATATTTTAAAATTATTTTCTTCGAAGAAGTGGTTATTTGTGATGCAATGTTTGGTAAAACCGGTGGTGCCTTTATTGTCTAGTATGGCTTTTCTATGTTCTTTTAGTCTTATACTAAATGTTCTTCCGGTTTGGCCAATATACGTTGCATCACAATCCCCACATTCGATTTCGTATATGCCGCATTTTTTGGATTTTTCTATGGTTGGTTTATTATTTATCAAAAGTTTGCCGATATTGGTGGAGTTTGTACATATAATGTTAAATTCGTTCCCAGTTACACAATTTTTTATTTTATTTGACAGATCATTTACATATTCTAATTTGACCCAATTTTTGGTTTTTTGTTCTTGTTGCGGTGGATAAAAATATTTTAATAGTTGTGTCTGTTTTTTCTTTTTTAGTAATTTATCTATTATTTTTGTGTTGTAGCCGTTATTCTTAGCTATTGTTTTTATGACTGATAGTTCTTTGAAATAATTTTCTTTATTTTGAGGGATATTAATTAGTCTATGGAGGTATGAATGAAAAGTACTAAGTTTGATCTGATTGGGGTGATTTTAATCTTCGGGAATGATGGTATCAGTGAAAGTTTCTTTTCTATATATCTTAAACTGTAATTTGTTATTTAATTTGGTTATGGTTAAATCTAGGAAGTTGATTGAATTGTTGTCTTCTATTTCTGACGTAAATTGGATGTTATTATCGATTGAATTTAAGAAAGTTTCGAATATATTTAATTGTCTAGTTGTTCCTGTCCAAATGCAGAATATATCGTCTACATATCTTGCCCAGTAGTGGATATGTTTAGACTCAGTTTTATTTAATAGATTATTTTCAAATTCTGACATGAAGATTTCTGAAAGTAATGGTGAAAGTGGGGAGCCCATTGGTAGACCGTCAGTTTGCGTGTAAATAATATCTTTAAATTCGAAATAATTTTGTTTAAGGCAAAGGTGAATTAGTTCTGTGATTTCTTTTTTATTTGCTTCTGGGTTATCTGACTTGTTGATATGTTTTTTTAGGATAATTTTTAGTTCTTTTACTGGTATTGATGTGAACAGGCTTTTAACGTCGAAAGATATTAATTTTGCATTTGGAGGGATGACAAGAGTTTCTAATTTATTGACTAGTTCTATGGAATTTTTAATTGCGTATGATGATTTAAAGTCAATGAAAGTTGGGAGTATTTCATTAATAAATTTACATAGGTTATATGCTGGGGCGTGTATATATGAATTTACTGTTCTTATTGGGAAATCGTCTTTATGGAGCTTTGGTTGTCCATATAAGATTGGTGCTTTAGGGTTCATTTTTACAAGTTTAAATTTTTGTGATTCATTAATAATATTTGTGCATGATTTAATTGATTTTTTAAGTTCTAATTGGAATTTGTTGGTAGGATCTCTTGGTATAATTTTGAATCTGTCTGATTGTAGTTGAGCTTCGGTTTTTGTAATATACTCTGTTCTAGGTAAAATTGTGACAGTATATCTGTCAAATAAAATAAAAAATTGTGTAACTGGGAACGAATTTAACATTATATATACAAACTCCACCAATATCGGCAAACTTTTGATAAATAATAAACCAACCATAGAAAAATCCAAAAAATGCGGCATATACGAAATCGAATGTGGGGATTGTGATGCAACGTATATTGGCCAAACCGGAAGAACATTTAGTATAAGACTAAAAGAACATAGAAAAGCCATACTAGACAATAAAGGCACCACCGGTTTTACCAAACATTGCATCACAAATAACCACTTCTTCGAAGAAAATAATTTTAAAATATTACATACAGGTAATAAGGGCCGAAATTTAAATCTCCGAGAAGGATTAGAGATCAACAAAGCGCTAAAGCGGGGAAAACACGTCGTAAATGAAAATGATGACATCTGGAGTTCTCCAATAATGACCGCCCTAATTACCTGAATGGACAATTTTAATATATAAGCGAAACTATTTTTTCCCTGTATTCATTCCTAGATAATGATGTAACAATCGAAACTAGTCGGAATAAAAAGTATAAAATTTGTGAAACCTACCAAGTGCCTAATTTCAACAACCAGTAATATTAAAAATGTTTCACCACGTGATAAACGAGAACCAAATTCAACAAATAAATTTATTTTATTTATTAAATGCAATTTCAATTTTTTCAATAACAATGCATAAAGTCGAATTTATTTGATTGAAATCGTGTTTATATGATCAAATACATGCCGAAAACTTGTGTCGCACTTAGGTGCAAGCTATAAGGATCAACGCAAAAATTAAATTTATTTTATTTATTAAATGCAATTTCAATTTTTTCAATAACAAAGCATAAAGTCGAATTTATTTGATTGTAATCGTTTTTATATGACCAAAAGCATGCTTAAAACAAATGTCGCTCTGAGGTGCAAGCTATTAGGATCATTGCAAAAATTAAATTTATTTTATTTATTAAATGAAATGTCAATTTTTTCAAAAACAATGCATGAAGTCGAATTTATTTGATTAAAATCGTCTTTATATGATCAAATGCATGCCGAAAACATGTGTCACACATAGGTGCAAGCTATTAGGATCATTGCAAAAATTAAATTTATTTTATTTATTAAATGCAATTTCAATTTTTTCAATAACAATGCATAAAGTCGAATTTATTTGATTGTAATCGTTTTTATATGACCAAAAGCATGCTTAAAACAAATGTCGCTCTGAGGTGCAAGCTATTAGGATCATTGCAAAAATTAAATTTATTTTATTTATTAAATGAAATGTCAATTTTTTCAAAAACAATGCATGAAGTCGAATTTATTTGATTAAAATCGTCTTTATATGATCAAATGCATGCCGAAAACATGTGTCACACATAGGTGCAAGCTATTAGGATCATTGCAAAAATTAAATTTATTTTATTTATTAAATGCAATTTCAATTTTTTCAATAACAATGCATAAAGCCGAATTTATTTGATTGTAATCGTTTTTATATGAGCAAAAGCATGCTTAAAACAAATGTCGCTCTGAGGTGCAAGCTATTAGGATCATTGCAAAAATTAAATTTATTTTATTTATTAAATGAAATGTCAATTTTTTCAAAAACAATGCATGAAGTCGAATTTATTTGATTAAAATCGTCTTTATATGATCAAATGCATGCCGAAAACATGTGTCACACATAGGTGCAAGCTATTAGGATCATTGCAAAAATTAAATTTATTTTATTTATTAAATGCAATTTGAATTTTTTCAATAACAATGCATAAAGTCGAATATATTTGATTGAAATCGTGTTTATATGATCAAATGCATGCCGAAAACATGTGTCACACATAGGTGCAAGCTATTAGGATCATTGCAAAAATTAAATTTATTTTATTTATTAAATGCAATTTCAATTTTTTCAATAACAATGCATAAAGTCGAATTTATTTGATTGTAATCGTTTTTTATATGACCAAAAGCATGCTTAAAACAAATGTCGCTCTGAGGTGCAAGCTATTAGGATCATTGCAAAAATTAAATTTATTTTATTTATTAAATGAACTGTCAATTTTTTCAAAAACAATGCATGAAGTCGAATTTATTTGATTAAAATCGTCTTTATATGATCAAATGCATGCCGAAAACATGTGTCACACATAGGTGCAAGCTATTAGGATCATTGCAAAAAGTAAATTTATTTTATTTATTAAATGCAATTTCAATTTTTTCAATAACAATGCATAAAGTCAAATTTATTTGATTGAAATCGTGTTTATATGATCAAATACATGCCTAAAACTTGTGTCGCACTTAGGTGCAAGCTATTAGGATCATCGCAAAAATTAAATTTATTTTATTTATTAAATGCAATTTCAATTTTTTCAATAACAATGCATAAAGTCGAATTTGTTTGATTGTAATCGTTTTCATATGACCAAAAGCATGCTTTAAACAAATGTCGCTCTGAGGTGCAAGCTATTAGGATCATTGCAAAAATTAAATTTATTTTATTTATTAAATGAAATGTCAATTTTTTCAAAAACAATGCATGAAGTCGAATCTATTTGATTAAAATCGTCTTTATATGATCAAATGCATGCCGAAAACATGTGTCACACATAGGTGCAAGCTATTAGGATCATTGCAAAAATTAAATTTATTTTATTTATTAAATGCACTTTCAATTTTTTCAATAACAATGCATAAAGTCGAATTTATTTGATTGTAATCGTTTTTATATGACCAAAAGCATGCTTAAAAGAAATGTCGCTCTGAGGTGCAAGCTATTAGGATCATTGCAAAAATTAAATTTATTTTATTTATTAAATGAAATGTCAATTTTTTCAAAAACAATGCATGAAGTCGAATTTATTTGATTAAAATCGTCTTTATATGATTAAATGCATGCCGAAAACATGTGTCACACATAGGTGCAAGCTATTAGGATCATTGCAAAAATTAAATTTATTTTATTTATTGAATGTAATTTCAATTTTTTCAATAACAATGCATAAAGTCGAATTAATTCGATTAAAATCGTGTTTATATGATCAAATGCATGCCTTAAACATGTGTCGCATCTAGGTGCAAGCTATTAGGATCATTGCAAAAATTAAATTTATTTTATTTATTAAATGAAATTTCAATTTTTTCAATAACAACGCATAAAGTCGAATTTATTTGATTGAAATCAAGTTTAAATGATCAAATTCATGCCAAAAACATGAGTCGCACTTAGGTGCAAGCTATAAGGATCATCGCAAAAATTAAATTTATTTTATTTATTAAATGCAATTTCAATTTTTTCAATAACAATGCATAAAGTCGAATTTATTTGATTAAAATCGTGTTTATATGATCAAATACATGCCGAAAACTTGTGTCGCACTTAGGTGCAAGCTATAAGGATCATCGCAAAAATTAAATTTATTTTATTTATTAAATGCAATTTCAATTATTTCAATAACAATGCATAAAGTCGAATTTATTTGATTGTAATCGTTTTTATATGACCAAAAGCATGCTTATAACAAATGTCGCTTTAAGGTGCAAGCTATTAGAATCATTGCAAAAATTAAATTTATTTTATTTATAAAATGAAATGTCAATTTTTTCAAAAACAATGCATGAAGTCGAATTTTATTGATTAAAATCGTCTTTATATGATCAAATGCATGCCGAAAATATGTGTCACACATAGGTGCAAGCTATTAGGATCATTGCAAAAATTAAATTTATTTTATTTATTAAATGCAATTTCAATTTTTTCAATAACAATGCATAAAGTCGAATTTATTTGATTGAAATCGTGTTTATATAATCAAATGCATGCCGAAAACATGTGTCACACATAGGTGCAAGCTATTAGGATCATTGCAAAAATTAAATTTATTTTATTTATTTAATGCAATTTCAATTTTTTCAATAACAATGCATAAAGTCGAATTTATTTGATTGTAATCGTTTTTATATGACCAAAAGCATGCTTATAACAAATGTCGCTCTGAGGTGCAAGCAATTAGAATCATTGCAACAATTAAATTTATTTTATTTATTAAATGAAATGTCAATTTTTTCAAAAACAATGCATGAAGTCGAATTTATTTGATTAAAATCGTCTTTATATGATTAAATGCAAGCCGAAAACATGTGTCACACATAGGTGCAAGCTATTAGGATCATTGCAAAAATTAAATTTATTTTATTTATTAAATGCAATTTCAATTTTTTCAATAACAATGCATAAAGTCGAGATTATTTGATTAAAATCGTCTTTATATGATCAAATGCATGCCGAAAACATGTGTCACACATTGGTGCAAGCTATTAGGATCATTGCAAAAATTAAATTTATTTTATTTATTAAATGCAATTTCAATTTTTTCAATAACAATGCATAAAGTCGAATTTATTTGATTGACAACGTGTTTATACGATCAAATACATGCCGAAAACTTGTGTCGCACTTAGGTGCAAGCAATAAGGATCATCGCAAAAATTAAATTTATTTTATTTATTAAATGCAATTTCAATTTTTTCAATAACAATGCATAAAGTCGTTTATTTGATTGAAATCGTGTTTATATGACCAAAAGCATGCCGAAAACAAATGTCGCTCTGAGGTGCAAGCTATAAGGATCATCGCAAAAATTTAATTTAATTTATTTATTAAATGCAATTTCAATTTTTTCAATAACAATGCATAAAGCCGAATTAATTTGATTGAAATCGTGTTTATATGATCAAATACATGCCGAAAACTTGTGTCGCACTTAGGTGCAAGCTATAAGGATCATCGCAAAAATTAAATTTATTTTATTTATTAAATGCAATTTCAATTTTTTCAATACCAATGCATAAAGTCGAATTTATTTGATTGTAATCGTGTTTATATGACCAAAAGCATGCCGAAAACAAATGTCGCTCTGAGGTGCAAGCTATAAGGATCATCGCAAAAATTAAATTTATTTTATTTATTAAATGCAATTTCAATTTTTTCAATAACAATGCATAAAGTCGAATTTATTTGATTGAAATCGTGTTTATATGATCAAATACATGCCGAAAACTTGTGTCGCACTTAGGTGCAAGCTATAAGGATCATCGCAAAAATTAAATTTATTTTACTTATTAAATGAAATGTCAATTTTTTCAATAACAATGCATGAAGTCGAATTTATTTGATTAAAATCGTCTTTATATGATCAAATGCATGCCGAAAACATGTGTCACACATAGGTGCAAGCTATTAGGATCATTGCAAAAATTAAATTTATTTTATTTATTAAATACAATTTTAATTTTTTCAATAACAATGCATAAAGTCGAATTTATTTGATTGTAATCGTTTTTATATGACCAAAAGCATGCCGAAAACAAATGTCGCTCTGAGGTGCAAGCCATAAGGATCATCGCAAAAATTAAATTTATTTTATTTATTAAATGCAATTTCAATTTTTTTCAATAACAATGCATAAAGTCCAATTTATTTGATTGTAATCGTGTTTATATGACCAAAAGCATGCCGAAAACAAATGTCGCTCTGAGGTGCAAGCTATAAGGATCATCGCAAAAATTAAATTTATTTTATTTATTAAATGCAATTTCAATTTTTTCATTAACAATGCATAAAGTCGAATTTTTTTGATTAAAATCGTGTTTATATGATCAAATACATGCCGAAAACTTGTGTCGCACTTAGGTGCAAGCTATAAGGATCATTGCAAAAATTAAATTTATTTTATTTATTAAATGCAATTTCAATTATTTCAATAACAATGCATAAAGTCGAATTTATTTGATTGTAGTCGTTTTAATATGACCAAATGCATGCTTAAAACAAATGTCGCTTTAAGGTGCAAGCTATTAGGGTCATTGCAAAAATTAAATTTATTTTATTTATTAAATGAAATGTCAATTTTTTCAAAAACAATGCATGAAGTCGAATTTATTTGATTAAAATCGTCTTTATATGATCAAATGCATGCCGAAAACATGTGTCACACATAGGTGCAAGCTATTAGGATCATTGCAAAAATTAAATTTATTTTATTTATTAAATGCAATTTCAATTTTTTCAACAACAATGCATAAAGTCGAATTTATTTGATTAAAATCGTCTTTATATGATCAAATGCATGCCGAAAACATGTGTCACACATAGGTGCAAGCGATTAGGATCATTGCAAAAATTAAATTTATTTTATTTATTAAATGCAATTTCAATTTTTTCAATAACAATGCATAAACTCGAATTTATTTGATTAAAATCGTGTTTATATAATTAAATGCATGCCGAAAACAAGTGTCACACATAGATGCAAGCTATTAGGATCATTGCAAAAATTAAATTTATTTTATTTATTAAATGCAATTATAATTTTTTCAATAACAATGCATAAAGTCGAATTTATTTGATTGTAATCGTTTTTATATGACCAAAAGCATGCTTAAAACAAATGTCGCTCTGAGGTGCAAGTTATTAGGACCATTGCAAAAATTAAATTTATTTTATTTATTAAATGAACTGTCAATTTTTTCAAAAACAATGCATGAAGTCGAATTTATTTGATTAAAATCGTCTTTATATGATCAAATGCATGCCGAAAACATGTGTCACACATAGGTGCAAGCTATTAGGATCATTGCAAAAATTAAATTTATTTTATTTATTAAATGAAATGTCAATTTTTTCAAAAACAATGCATGAAGTCGAATTTATTTGATTAAAATCGTGTTTATATGATCAAATGCATGCCTTAAACATGTGTCGCATCTAGGTGCAAGCTATTAGGATCATTGCAAAAATTAAATTTATTTTATTTATTAAATGAAATTTCAATTTTTTCAATAACAACGCATAAAGTCGAATTTATTTGATTGAAATCAAGTTTAAATGATCAAATTCATGCCAAAAACATGAGTCGCACTTAGGTGCAAGCTATAAGGATCATCGCAAAAATTAAATTTATTATATTTATTAAATGCAATTTCAATTTTTTCAATAACAATGCATAAAGTCGAATTTATTTGATTAAAATCGTCTTTATATGATCAAATGCATGCCGAAAACATGTGTCACACATAGGTGCAAGCTATTAGGATCATTGCAAAAATTAAATTTATTTTATTTATTAAATGAAATGTCAATTTTTTCAAAAACAATGCATGAAGTCGAATTTATTTGATTAAAATCGTCTTTATATGATCAAATGCATGCCGAAAACATGTGTCACACATAGGTGCAAGCTATTAGGATCATTGCAAAAATTAAATTTATTATATTTATTAAATGCAATTTCAATTTTTTCAATAACAATGCATAAAGTCGAATTTATTTGATTGTAATCGTTTTTATATGACCAAAAGCATGCTTAAAACAAATGTCGCTCTGAGGTGCAAGTTATTAGGACCATTGCAAAAATTAAATTTATTTTATTTATTAAATGAACTGTCAATTTTTTCAAAAACAATGCATGAAGTCGAATTTATTTGATTAAAATCGTCTTTATATGATCAAATGCATGCCGAAAACATGTGTCACACATAGGTGCAAGCTATTAGGATCATTGCAAAAATTAAATTTATTTTATTTATTAAATGAAATGTCAATTTTTTCAAAAACAATGCATGAAGTCGAATTTATTTGATTAAAATCGTCTTTATATGATCAAATGCATGCCGAAAACATGTGTCACACATAGGTGCAAGCTATTAGGATCATTGCAAAAATTAAATTTATTATATTTATTAAATGCAATTTCAATTTTTTCAATAACAATGCATAAAGTCGAATTTATTTGATTGTAATCGTTTTTATATGACCAAAAGCATGCTTAAAACAAATGTCGCTCTGAGGTGCAAGCTATTAGGACCATTGCAAAAATTAAATTTATTTTATTTATTAAATGAACTGTCAATTTTTTCAAAAACAATGCATGAAGTCGAATTTATTTGATTAAAATCGTCTTTATATAATCAAATGCATGCCGAAAACATGTGTCACACATAGGTGCAAGCTATTAGGATCATTGCAAAAATTAAATTTATTTTATTTATTAAATGCAATTTCAATTTTTTCAATAACAATGCATAAAGTCGAATTTATTTGATTAAAATCGTCTTTAAATAATCAAATGCATGCCGAAAACATGTGTCACACATAGGTGCAAGCTATTAGGATCATTGCAAAAATTAAATTTAATTTATATATTGAATGAAATTTCAATTTTTCAAAAACAATGCATAAAGTCGAATCTATTTGATTGAAATCGTGGTTATGTGATCAAATGCATGCCGAAAACATGTGTCACACTTAGGTGCAAGCTGCTAGGATCATTGCAAAAATTAAATTTATTTTATTTATTAAATGAAATGTCATTTTTTTCAAAAACAATGCATGAAGTCGAATTTATTTGATTAAAATCGTCTTTATATGATCAAATGCATGCCGAAAACATGTGTCACACATCAGTGCAAGCTATTAGGATCATTGCAAAAATTAAATGTATTTTATTTATTAAATGAAATTTCAATTTTTTCAGTAACAATGCATAAAGTCGAATTTATTTGATTGAAATCAAGTTTGAAAAATCAAATGCATGCTGAAAACATGTGTCACACTTGGGTGCAAGCTATTAGGATCATTGCAAAAATTATATTTGTTTTATTTATTAAGTGGAATTTCAATTTTTTCAATACTAATGCAAAAAGTCGAATTTATTTGATTGAAATCGTGTTTAAATGATTAAATGCATGCCTAAAACATGTGTTGCACTTAGGTGCAAGCTATTAGGATCATTGCAAAAATTAAATTTAATTTATATATTGAATGAAATTTCAATTTTTCAAAAACAATGCATAAAGTCGAATCTATTTGATTGAAATCGTGGTTATGTGATCAAATGCATGCCGAAAACATGTGTCACACTTAGGTGCAAGCTGCTAGGATCATTGCAAAAACTAAATTTATTTTATTTATTTAATGAAATTTCAATTTTTTCAATACCGATGCATAAAGTCGGATTTATTTGATTAAAATCGTATTTAAATGATCAAATCCGTGCCTAAAACATGTGTCGCACTTAGGTGCAAGCTATAAGGATCATTGCAAAAATTAAATTTATTTTATTTATTGAATGAAATGTCAATTTTTTCAAAAACAATGCATGAAGTCGAATTTATTTGATTAAAATCGTCTTTATATGATCAAATGCATGCCGAAAACATGTGTCACACATTAGTGCAAGCTATTAGGGTCATTGAAAAACTTAAATTTATTTTATTTATTAAATGCAATTTCAATTTTTTCAATAACAATGCATAAAGTCGAATTTATTTGATTGTAATCGTTTTTATATGACCAAAAGCATGCCGAAAACAAATGTCGCTCTGAGGTGCAAGCTATTAGGATCATTGCAAAAATTAAATTTATTTTATTTATTAAATGAAATTTCAATTTTTTCAATACCGATGCATAAAGTCGGATTTATTTGATTAAAATCGTATTTAAATGATCAAATCCGTGCCTAAAACATGTGTCGCACTTAGGTGCAAGCTATAAGGATCATTGCAAAAATTAAATTTATTTTATTTATTAAATGAAATGTCAATTTTTTCAAAAACAATGCATGAAGTCGAATTTATTTGATTAAAATCGTCTTTATATGATCAAATGCATGTCGAAAACATGTGTCACACATAGGTGCAAGCTATTAGGATTATTGCAAAAATTAAATTTATTTTATTTATTAAATACAATTTCAATTTTTTCAATAACAATGCATAAAGTCGAATTTATTTGATTGTAATCGTTTTTATATGACCAAAAGCATGCCGAAAACAAATGTCGCTCTGAGGTGCAAGCTATAAGGATCATCGCAAAAATTAAAGTTATTTTATTTATTAAATGCAATTTTAATTTTTTCAATAACAATGCATAACGTCGAATTTATTTGATTGTAATCGTCTTTATATAACCAAAAGCATGCCGAAAACAAGTGTCGCTCTGAGGTGCAAGCTATAAGGATCATCGCAAAAATTAAATTTATTTTATTTATTAAATGCAATTTCAATTTGTTCAATAACAATGCATAAAGTCGAATTTATTTGATTGAAATCGTGTTTATATGATCAAATACATGCCGAAAACTTGTGTCGCACTTAGGTGCAAGCTATAAGGTTCATCGCAAAAATTAAATTTATTTTATTTATTAAATGCAATTTCAATTTTTTCAATAACAATGCATAAAGTCGAATTTATTTGATTGTAATCTTTTTTATATGATCAAATGCATGCCGAAAACATGTGTCACACATAGGTGCAAGCTATTAGGATCATTGCAAAAATTAAATTTATTTTATTTATTAAATGCAATTTCAATTTTTTCAATAACAATGCATAAAGTCGAATCTATTTGATTGAAATCGTGTTTATATGATCAAATACATGCCTAAAACTTGTGTCGCACTTAGGTGCAAGCCATAAGGATCATCGCAAAAATTAAATTTATTTTATTTATTAAATGCAATTTCAATTTTTTCAATACCAATGCATAAAGTCGAATTTATTTGATTGTAATCGTTTTTATATGACCAAAAGCATGCTTAAAATAAATGTCGCTCTGAGGTGCAAGCTATTAGGATCATTGCAAAAATTAAATTTATTTTATTTATTAAATGAAATGTCAATTTTTTCAAAAACAATGCATGAAGTCGAATTTATTTGATTAAAATCGTCTTTATATGATCAAATGCATGCCGAAAACATGTGTCACACATGGGTGCAAGCTATTAGGATCATTGCAAAAATTAAATTTATTTTATTAATTAAATGCAATTTCATTTTTTTCAATAACAATGCATAAAGTCGAATTTGTTTGATTGAAATCGTGTTTATATGATCAAATGCATGCCGAAAACATGTGTCACACATAGGTGCAAGCTATTAGGATCATTGCAAAAATTAAATTTATTTTATTTATTAAATGCAATTTCAATTTTTTCAATAACAATGCATAAAGTCGAATTTATTTGATTTAAATCGTCTTTATATGATCAAATGCATGCCGAAAACATGTGTCACACATAGGTGCAAGCTATTAGGATCATTGAAAAAATTAAATGTATTTTATTTATTAAATGAAATTTCAATTTTTTCAGTAACAATGCATAAAGTCGAATTTATTTGATTGAAATCAAGTTTGAAAAATCAAATGCATGCTGAAAACATGTGTCACACTTTGGTGCAAGCTATTAGGATCATTGCAAAAATTATATTTATTTTATTTATTAAGTGGAATTTCAATTTTTTCAATACTAATGCAAAAAGTTGAATTTATTTGATTGAAATCGTGTTTAAAAGATTAAATGCATGCCTAAAACATGTGTTGCACTTAGGTGCAAGCTATTAGGATCATTGCAAAAATTAAATTTAATTTATATATTGAATGAAATTTCAATTTTTCAAAAACAATGCATAAAGTCGAATCTATTTGATTGAAATCGTGTTTATGTGATCAAATGCATGCCGAAAACATGTGTCACACTTAGGTGCAAGCTGCTAGGATCATTGCAAAAATTAAATTTATTTTATTTATTAAATGAAATTTCAATTTTTTCAATACCGATGCATAAAGTCGGATTTATTTGATTAAAATCGTATTTAAATAATCAAATCCGTACCTAAAACATGTGTCGCACTTAGGTGCAAGCTATAAGGATCATTGCAAAAATTAAATTTATTTTATTTATTAAATGAAATGTCAATTTTTTCAAAAACAATGCATGAAGTCGAATTTATTTGATAAAAATCGTCTTTATATGATCAAATGCATGCCGAAAACATGTTTCACACATGGGTGCAAGCTATTAGGATCATTGAAAAACTTAAATTTATTTTATTTATTAAATGCAATTTCAATTTTTTCAATAACAATGCATAAAGTCGAATTTATTTGATTGTAATCGTTTTTATATGACCAAAAGCATGCCGAAAACAAATGTCGCTCTGAGGTGCAAGCTATTAGGATCATTGCAAAAATTAAATTTATTTTATTTATTAAATGAAATTTCAATTTTTTCAATAACGATGCATAAAGTCGGATTTATTTAATTAAAATCGTATTTAAATCATCAAATCCTTGCCTAAAACATGTGTCGCACTTAGGTGCAAGCTATAAGGATCATTGCAAAAATTAAATTTATTTTATTTATTAAATGAAATGTCAATTTTTTCAAAAACAATGCATGAAGTCGAATTTATTTGATTAAAATCGTCTTTATATGATCAAATGCATGTCGAAAACATGTGTCACACATAGGTGCAAGCTATTCGGATCATTGCAAAAATTAAATTTATTTTATTTATTAAATACAATTTCAATTTTTTCAATAACAATGCATAAAGTCGAATTTATTTGATTGTAATCGTTTTTATATGACCAAAAGCATGCCGAAAACAAATGTCGCTCTGAGGTGCAAGCTATAAGGATCATCGCAAAAATTAAAGTTATTTTATTTATTAAATGCAATTTCAATTTTTTCAATAACAATGCATAAAGTCGAATTTATTTGATTGAAATCAAGTTTAAAAAATCAAATGCATGCTGAAAACATGTGTCACACTTAGGTGCAAGCTATTAGGATCATTGCAAAAATTAAATTTATTTTATTTATTAAATGAAATTTCAATTTTTTCAATAACAATGCATGAAGTCGAATTTATTTGATTGTAATCGTTTTTATATGACCAAAAGCATGCCGAAAACAAATGTCGCTCTGAGGTGCAAGCTATTAGGATCATTGCAAAAATTAAATTTATTTTATTTATTAAATGAAATTTCAATTTTTTCAATAACAATGCATGAAGTCGAATTTATTTGATTGTAATCGTTTTTATATGACCAAAAGCATGCTTAAAACAAATGTCGCTCTGTGGTGCAAGCTGTTAGGATCATTGCAAAAATTAAATTTATTTTATTTATTAAATGAAATGTCAATTTTTTCAAAAACAATGCATGAAGTCGAATTTATTTGATTAAAATCGTCTTTATATGATCAAATGCATGCCGAAAACATGTGTCACACATAGGTGCAAGCTATTAGGATCATTGCAAAAATTAAATTTATTTTATTTATTAAATGAAATTTCAATTTTCTCAGTAACAATGCATAAAGTCGAATTTATTTGATTGAAATCAAGTTTAAAAAATCAAATGCATGCTGAAAACATGTGTCACACTTATGTGCAAGCTATTAGGATCATTGCAAAAATTATATTTATTTTATTTATTAAGTGGAATTTCAATTTTTTCAATACCAATGCAAAAAGTCGAATTTATTTGATTGAAATCGTGTTTAAATGATTAAATGCATGCCTAAAACATGTGTTGCACCTAGGTGCAAGCTATTAGGGTCATTGCAAAAATTAAATTTAATTTATATATAGAATGAAATTTCAATTTTTCAAAAACAATGCATAAAGTCGAATCTATTTGATTGTAATCTTTTTTATATGATCAAATGCATGCCGAAAACATGTGTCACACATAGGGGCAAGCTATTAGGATCATTGCAAAAATTAAATTTATTTTATTTATTAAATGCAATTTCAATTTTTTCAATAACAATGCATAAAGTCGAATTTATTTAATTGTAATCTTTTTTATATGATCAAATGCATGCCGAAAACATGTGTCACACATAGGGGCAAGCTATTAGGATCATTGCAAAAATTAAATTTATTTTATTTATTAAATGCAATTTCAATTTTCTCAGTAACAATGCATAAAGTCGAATTTATTTGATTGAAATCAAGTTTAAAAAATCAAATGCATGCTGAAAACATGTGTCACACTTATGTGCAAGCTATTAGGATCATTGCAAAAATTATATTTATTTTATTTATTAAGTGGAATTTCAATTTTTTGAATACCAATGCAAAAAGTCGAATTTATTTGATTGAAATCGTGTTTAAATGATTAAATGCATGCCTAAAACATGTGTTGCACTTAGGTGCAAGCTATTAGGGTCATTGCAAAAATTAAATTTAATTTATATATTGAATGAAATTTCAATTTTTCAAAAACAATGCATAAAGTCGAATCTATTTGATTGTAATCTTTTTTATATGATCAAATGCATGCCGAAAACATGTGTCACACATAGGGGCAAGCTATTAGGATCATTGCAAAAATTAAATTTATTTTATTTATTAAATGCAATTTCAATTTTTTCAATAACAATGCATAAAGTCGAATTTATTTAATTGTAATCTTTTTTATATGATCAAATGCATGCCGAAAACATGTGTCACACTTAGGTGCAAGCTATTAGGATCATTGCAAAAATTAAATTTATTTTATTTATTAAATGCAATTTCAATTTTTTCAATAACAATGCATGAAGTCGAATTTATTTGATTGTAATCGTTTTTATATGACCAAAAGCATGCTTAAAACAAATGTCGCTCTGTGGTGCAAGCTATTAGGATCATTGCAAAAATTAAATTTATTTTATTTATTAAATGCAATTTCAATTTTTTCAAAAACAATGCATGAAGTCGAATTTATTTGATTAAAATCGTCTTTATATGATCAAATGCATGCCGAAAACATGTGTCACACATAGGTGCAAGCTATTAGGATCATTGCAAAAATTAAATTTATTTTATTTATTAAATGAAATTTCAATTTTCTCAGTAACAATGCATAAAGTCGAATTTATTTGATTGAAATCAAGTTTAAAAAATCAAATGCATGCTGAAAACATGTGTCACACTTATGTGCAAGCTATTAGGATCATTGCAAAAATTATATTTATTTTATTTATTAAGTGGAATTTCAATTTTTTCAATACCAATGCAAAAAGTCGAATTTATTTGATTGAAATCGTGTTTAAATGATTAAATGCATGCCTAAAACATGTGTTGCACTTAGGTGCAAGCTATTAGGGTCATTGCAAAAATTAAATTTAATTTATATATTGAATGAAATTTCAATTTTTCAAAAACAATGCATAAAGTCGAATCTATTTGATTGTAATCTTTTTTATATGATCAAATGCATGCCGAAAACATGTGTCACACATAGGGGCAAGCTATTAGGATCATTGCAAAAATTAAATTTATTTTATTTATTAAATGCAATTTCAATTTTTTCAATAACAATGCATAAAGTCGAATTTATTTAATTGTAATCTTTTTTATATGATCAAATGCATGCCGAAAACATGTGTCACACATAGGGGCAAGCTATTAGGATCATTGCAAAAATTAAATTTATTTTATTTATTAAATGCAATTTCAATTTTTTCAATAACAATGCATAAAGTCGAATTTATTTGATTGTAATCGTTTTTATATGACCAAAAGCATGCTTAAAACAAATGTCGCTCTGAGGTGCAAGCTATTAGGATCATTGCAAAAATTAAATTTATTTTATTTATTAAATGAACTGTCAATTTTTTCAAAAACAATGCATGAAGTCGAATTTATTTGATTAAAATCGTCTTTATATGATTAAATGCATGCCGAAAACATGTGTCACACATAGGTGCAAGCTATTAGGATCATTGCAAAAATTAAATTTATTTTATTTATTAAATGCAATTTCAATTTTTTCAATAACAATGCATAAAGTCGAATCTATTTGATTGAAATCGTGTTTATATGATCAAATACATGCCTAAAACTTGTGTCGCACTTAGGTGCGAGCCATAAGGATCATCGCAAAAATTAAATTTATTTTATTTATTAAATGCAATTTCAATTTTTTCAATAACAATGCATAAAGTCGAATCTATTTGATTGAAATCGTGTTTATATGATCAAATACATGCCTAAAACTTGTGTCGCACTTAGGTGCAAGCCATAAGGATCATCGCAAAAATTAAATTTATTTTATTTATTAAATGCAATTTAAATTTTTTCAATAACAATGCATAAAGTCGAATTTATTTGATTGTAATCGTTTTTATATGATCAAATGCATGCCGAAAACATGTGTCACACATAGGTGCAAGCTATTAGGATCATTGCAAAAATTAAATTTATTTTATTTATTAAATGCAATTTCAATTTTTTCAATAACAATGCATAAAGTCGAATTTATTTGATTGTAATCGTGTTTATATGACCAAAAGCATGCCGAAAACAAATGTCGCTCTGAGGTGCAAGCTATAAGGATCATCGCAAAAATTAAATTTATTTTATTTATTAAATGCAATTTCAATTTTTTCAATAACAATGCATAAAGTCAAATTTATTTGAGTGTAATCGTTTTTATATGATCAAATGCATGCCGAAAACATGTGTCACACATAGGTGCAAGCTATTAGGATCATTGCAAAAATTAAATTTATTTTATTTATTAAATGCAATTTCAATTTTTTCAATAACAATGCATAAAGTCGAATTTATTTGATAGTAATCTTTTTTAAATGACCAAAAGCATGCTTAAAACAAATGTCGCTCTGAGGTGCAAGCTATAAGGATCATCGCAAAAATTAAATTTATTTTATTTATTAAATGCAATTTCAATTTTTTCAATAACAATGCATAAAGTCGAATTTATTTGATTGTAATCGTGTTTATATGATCAAATGCATGTCGAAAACATGTGTCACACATAGGTGCAAGCTATTAGGATCATTGCAAAAATTAAATTTATTTTCTTTATTAAATACAATTTCAATTTTTTCAATAACAATGCATAAAGTCGAATTTATTTGATTGTAATCTTTTTATATGACCAAAAGCATGCCGAAAACAAATGTCGCTCGGAGGTGCAAGCTATCAGGATCATCGCAAAAATTAAATTTATTTTATTTATTAAATGCAATTTCAATTTTTTCAATAACAATGCATAAAGTCGAATTTATTTGATTAAAATCGTCTTTATATGATCAAATGCATGTCGAAAACATGTGTCACACATAGGTGCAAGCTATTAGGATCATTGCAAAAATTAAATTTATTTTCTTTATTAAATACAATTTCAATTTTTTCAATAACAATGCTTAAAGTCGAATTTATTTGATTGTAATCGTTTTTATATGACCAAAAGCATGCCGAAAACAAATGTCGCTCTGAGGTGCAAGCTATAAGGATCATCGCAAAAATTAAATTTATTTTATTTATTAAATGCAATTTCAATTTTTTCAATAACAATGCATAAAGTCGAATTTATTTGATTGTAATCGTTTTTATATGACCAAAAGCATGCTTAAAACAAATGTCGCTCTAAGGTGCAAGCTATAAGGATCATCGCAAAAATTAAACTTATTTTATTCATTAAATGCAATTTCAATTTTTTCCATAACAATGCATAAAGTCGAATTTAATTGATTAAAATCGTGTTTATATGATCAAATGCATGTTGAAAACATGTGTCACACATAGGTGCAAGCTATTAGGATCATTGCAAAAATTAGATTTATTTTATTTATTAAATGCAATTTCAATTTTTTCAATAACAATGCATAAAGTCGAATTTATTTGATTGTAATCTTTTTTATATGATCAAAAGCATGCTTAAAACAAATGTCGCTCTGAGGTGCAAGCTATAAGGATCATCGCAAAAATTAAATTTATCTTATTTATTAAATGCAATTTCAATTTTTTCAATAACAATGCATAAAGTCGAATTTATTTGATTGTAATCGTGTTTATATGACCAAAAGCATGCCGAAAACAAATGTCGCTCTGAGGTGCAAGCTATAAGGATCATCGCAAAAATTAAATTTATTTTATTTATTAAATTCAATTTCAATTTTTTCAATACCAATGCATAAAGTCGAATTTATTTGATTGAAATCGTGTTTATATGATCAAATACATGCCGAAAATTTGTGTCGCACTTAGGTGCAAGCTATAAGGATCATCGCAAAAATTCAATTTATTTTATTTATTAAATGCAATTTCAATTTTTTCAATAACAATGCATAAAATCGAATTTATTTGATTGAAATCGTCTTTATATGATCAAATGCATGCCGAAAACATGTGTCACACATCGGTGCAAGCTATTAGGGTCATTGCAAAAATTAAATTTATTTTATTTATTAAATGCAATTTCAATTTTTTCAATAACAATGCATAAAGTCGAATTTATTTGATTGTAATCGTTTTTATATGACCAAAAGCATGCTTAAAATAAATGTCGCTCTGAGGTGCAAGCTATTAGGATCATTGCAAAAATTAAATTTATTTTATTTATTAAATGAAATGTCAATTTTTTCAAAAACAATGCATGAAGTCGAATTTATTTGATTAAAATCGTCTTTATATGATCAAATGCATGCCGAAAACATGTGTCACACATGGGTGCAAGCTATTAGGATCATTGCAAAAATTAAAATTATTTTATTAATTAAATGCAATTTCAATTTTTTCAATAACAATGCATAAAGTCGAATTTATTTGTGAAATCGTGTTTAAATAATCAAATGCATGCCTAAAAAATGGGTCGCACTTAGGTGCAAGCTATTAGGATCATTGCAAAAATTAAATTTAATTTAAATATTGAATGAAATTTCAATTTTTTCAAAAATATTGCATAAAGTTGAATCTATTTGATTGAAATCGTGTTTATATATTCTAATGCATGCCGAAAACATGTGACGCACTTAGATGCAAGCTATTAGGATTATTGCAAAAATTAAATTTAATTTATTTATTAAATGAAATGTCAATTTTTTCAAAAACAATGCATGAAGTCGAATTAATTTGATTAAAATCGTGTTTATATGATCAAATGCATGCCGAAAGCATGTGTCACACTTAGGTGCAAGCTACTAGGATCATTGCAAAAATTAAATTGATTTTATTTATTAAATGAAATTTCAATTTTTTTAATAACAATGCATAAAGTCGAATTTATTTGAATAAAATCAACTTTAAAAAATCAAATGCATGCCGAAAACACGTGTCACACTTAGGTGCAAGCTATTAGGATCATTGCAAAAATTAAATTTATTTTATTTATTAAATGGAATTTCAATTTTTTCAATAACAATGCATAAAGTCGAATTTATTTGATTAAAATCGTATTTAAATGATCAAATCCATGCCCAAAATATGTGTCGCACTTAGGTGCAAGCTATTAGGATCATTGCAAAAATTAAATTTATTTTTTTTATTAAATGAAATTTCAATTTTTTCAATAACAATGCATAAACTCGAATTAATTTGATTAAATTCGTGTTTATACGATAAAATTAATGCCGAAAACATGTGTCGCACTTAGGTGCAAGCTATATAGATCATTGCAAAAATTAAATTTAATTTATTCATTGAATGAAATTTCAATTTTTTCAAAAACAATGCATAAAGTCTGATCTATTTGATTTAAATCGTGTTTATATGATCAAATGCATGCCGAAAACATGTGTCGCACTTAGGTGCAAGCTATAAGGATCATTGCAAAAATTAAATTTATTTTATTTATTAAATTAAATTTTAATTTCTTCAATAACAATGCATAAAGTCGAATTAATTTGATTGAAATCGTGATCATATGATCAAATGCATGCCGAAAACATGTGTCGCACTTAGGTGCAAGCTGTTAGGATCATTGCAAAAATTAAATTTATTTTATTTATTAAATGAAATTTCAATTTTTTCAATAACAATGCGTAAAGTCGAATTTATTTGGTTGAAATCGTGTTTATATGATCAAATGCATGCCGAAAACATGTGTCGAACTTAGGTGCAAGCTATAAGGATCATTGCAATAATTAAATTTATTTTATTTATTAAATGCAATTTCAATTTTTTCAATAACAATGAATAAAGTCGAAATTATTTAATTGTAATCGTGTTTATTTGATCAAATGCATGCCGAAAACATGTTTTGCACCTGGGTGCAAGCTATAAGAATCATTGCAAAAATAAAATTTATTTTATTTATAAAATGAAATTTCAATTTTTTCAATAACTATGCATAAAGTCGAATTTATTTGATTGAAATCGTGTTTATATGATCAAATTTATGCCGAAAACATGTGTCACACTTAGGTGCAAACTATTTGGATCATTGCAAAAATTAAATTTATTTTATTTATTAAATGAAATTTCGATTTTTTCAACAACAATGCATAAGGTCGAATTAATTTCATTGAAAACGTGTTTATATGATCGAATGCATGCCTAAAACATGTGTCGCACTTAGGTGCAAGCTAAAAGGATCATTGCAAAAATTAAATTTATTTTATTTAATAAATGAAATTTCAATTTTTTCAATAACAATGCATAAAGTCGAATTAATTTGATTAAAAACGTATTTATATGATCAAATGCATGCCGAAAACATGTGTCAAACTTAGGTGCAAGCTATTAGGATCATTGCGAAAATTTAATTTTATTTATTTATTAAATGAAATTTCAATTTTTCTAATAACAATGCATAAAGTCAAATTTATTTGTTTGAAATCGTGTTTATGTGATCAAATGCATGCCGAAAACATGTGTCGCACTTAGGTGCAAGCTGTTAGGATCATTGCAAAAATTAAATTTATTTTATTTATTAAATGAAATTTCAATTTTTTCAATAACAATGCATAAAGTCGAATTAATTTGATTAAAAACGTATTTATATGATCAAATGCATGCCGAAAACATGTGTCAAACTTAGGTGCAAGCTATTAGGATCATTGCGAAAATTTAATTTAATTTATTTATTAAATGAAATTTAAATTTTTCTTATAACAATGCACAAAGTCAAATTTATTTGATTGAAAACGTGTTTATGTGATCAAATGCATGCCGAAAACATGTGTCACACTTAAGTGCAAGCTATTAGGATTATTGCAAAAATTAAATTTAATTTATTTATTAAATGAAATTTCAATTTTTTTAATAACATTGCATAAAGTTAAATTTATTTGATTGAAATCGTGTTTATACGATCAAATGCATGCCGAAAACATGTGTCGCACTTAGGTGCAAGCTGTTAGGATCATTGCAAAAATTAAATTTATTTTATTTATTATTGGATTGATGAGGCTGTTACTTGGTGAAATTCCATAATGTATGTGGTAAGTAAAACACGTGTGTTGAGAATTTTCACAAATTTTAATGTCGAAACACTGCGACATATGTTTCGCCACACAGTGGCTTCATCAGGCAGATGATAAATGGTAATACAACGTTACAATTGCGACTTAAATACTATATTGTTAGGGGGTGGGGAAGTTAGAGGTGTGACAAAATTCATTAATGAAAATAATTTCTTAAAACTTAAGGCCGACCCCACAAAAATGTTCATCAAACAGCTTAAAAATACACTCGACAACTGTCCCGCTACCGTAACAGTTAAACAAAAACGGTATTTTACCCCAATGAATCCACACCCCCCTAAATTATACGGTCTTCTCAAAATTCATAAACCCGAAGTTCCAATCAGGCCCGTGGTATCATACATTAATGCGCCATGTAGTAATCTGTCAAAATTTTTAATTCAAGAAATCATAACACTTACAAATTTTAAACCAAAATTTTCCATAAAAAACTCATTGGAACTAATCGACAAAATTTCCAAGATTAACGTTCCCAATAATAGTTTATTGGCATCCTTTGATGTAACTAGCTTGTTTACGAGCGTGCCACCACAGGAGGTAATCGGCATCGTAGATGAACTATTCACAACAAAGGGGGTTAATCCAGTCATTTCAGCCGAAATTTTAAACCTCTTAGATTTATGCTTGAAACAAAATTACCTCCGATTCGACAACTCCTTCTACAGTCAGCCAAATGGTTTAGCAATGGGTAATCCCTTAAGTCCATTACTCGCCTAAATTTTCCTAGATAATTTAGAAAACAAAATTAGTAAACATCCTCTATTCAATAAATGTTTATATTGGGTTAGATATGTGGATGACATCTTGGTTTGCTTCCAAGGAACAACTAGACAGCTCAATAATTTCTTAGCATATCTAAACGATATACACAACAATATAAAATTTACGTTGGAAGTTGAAGTTGACAAAACGATTAATTTCCTAGACCTATCTATTTCCCATAAAAACAATAAACTGGAATTTAATATTTTTCACAAACCCACTCATACAGATACCACCATCCACTTTAAATCCTTCCATCCCATGCCTCATAAACTAGCAGCATATAACTCATTTATTAACAGACTATTAAGCATTCCTTTGTCAAAATCTAATTTTCACATCGAATTAAACCGAATTTTAAAAATTGCAGATAACAATGGCTTCCCCAAAAACTTAATAATGAATATTTTAAATAAAAAACAAAAACAAAAAATAACAAACTTAATTTTCCCTTCAAATAATAGTAAACCAGAAATTAATTATCATTCATTAACTTATATTGGCCCCCCTTCTGACGCAATAAAAAATGAATTAAAAACACACAATATTTCAGTAGCCTTTAGAACTAACAACACACTACATAAATTCATAAATAATGCCAAAGACAAAAATGTCAAAAATAAAAAATCGGGAGTCTACTTGTTAGAGTGTGGTGATTGCCCCATGGTGTATGTCGGACAAACAGGCCGCAGCTTTGAAGATCGAATTGCTGAACACCAAAAGAGCTTCATCAACCAAAAAACTACGTCAACATACGCCAACCATTTAATAGACAATAGCCATAGTTTCAACAACAATTTCAAAATTTTACACACGTGCGATAAAAGTCAAAAATTAAACCTATTAGAACAATTAGAAATTAATAAATATAATAAACGCGGTGTGCTACTTAATGATCAAACCGATGTAAATAATTCACCTTTGTTAAACCTATAAACTCTTATAAAATCTTTTATAACCGCTTAACTTGTAAATGTCTCCTAACCCGTTAAACACCCTCTAACTTCCCCACCCCCTAACAATATAGTATTTAAGTCGCAATTGTAACGTTGTATTACCATTTATCATCTGCCTGATGAAGCCACTGTGTGGCGAAACATATGTCGCAGTGTTTCGACATTAAAATTTGTGAAAATTCTCAACACACGTGTTTTACTTACCACATTTTATTTATTAAATGAAATTTCAATTTTTTCAATAACAATGCATAAACTCGAATTAATTTGATTAAAATCCTGTTTATAAGATAAAATGAATGCCAAAAACATGTGTCGCACTTAGGTGCAAGCTATATGGATCATTGCAAAAATTAAATTTAATTTATTTATTGAATGAAATTTCAATTTTTTCAAAAACAATGCATAAAGTCGAATCTATTTGATTGAAATCGTGTTTATATAATCAAATGTATGCCGAAAACATGTGTCGCAGTTAGGTGCAAGCTATTAGGATTATTGCAAAAATTAAATTTAACTTATTAATTAAATGAAATGTTAATTTCTTCAATAACAATGCATAAAGTCGAATTTATTTAATTGAAATCGTGTTTATATGATCAAATGCATGCCGAAAACATGTGTCACACTTAGGTACAAAGTACCAGGATCATTGCAAAAATTAAATTTATTTTATAAATTAAATGATATTTAAATTTTTTCAAAAACAATGCAAAAAAGTCCAATCTATTTAATTGAAATCGTGTTTATATGATCAAATGCATGCCGAAAACATGTGTCGCACTTAGGTGCAAGCTATTAGGATTATTGCAAAAATTAAATTTAATTTATTTATTAAATGAAATGTCAATTTTTTCAAAAACAATGCATAAAGTCGAATTTATTTGATTGAAATCGTGTTTATATGATCAGATGCATGCCGAAAACATGTGTCACACTTAAGTGCAAGCCACTAGGATCATTGCAAAAATTAAATTTATTTTATTTATTAAATGAAATTTCAATTTCTTCAAAAACAATGCATAAAGTCGAATTTAATTGATTGAAATCGTGTTTATATGATCAAATGCATGCCTAAAACCTGTGTCGCACTCAGGTGCAAGCTATTAGGATTATTGCAAAAATTAAATTTAATTTGTTTATTAAATGAAATTTCAATTTTTTCAATACCAATGCATTAAGTCGAATTTATTTGATTGAAATCGTGTTTATATGATCAAATGCAGGCCGAAAACATGTGTCGCACTTAGGTGCAAGCTGTTAGGATCATTGCAAAAATTAAATTTATTTTATTTATTAAATGAAATTTCAATTTTTTCAATAACAATGCATAAAGTCAAATTAATTTGATTAAAAACGTATTTATATGATCAAATGCATGCCGAAAACATGTGTCACACTTAGGTGCAAGCTATTAGGATCATTGCGAAAATTTAATTTAATTTATTTATTAAATGAAATTTCAATTTTTCTAATAACAATGCATAAAGTCAAATTTATTTGTTTGAAATTGTGTTTATATGATCAAATGCATGCCGAAAACATGTGGCACACTTAGGTGCAAGCTATTACGATCATTGCGAAAATTTAATTTTATTTATTTATTAAATGAAATTTCAATTTTTCTTATAACAATGCATAAAGTCAAATTTATTTGATTGAAAACGTGTTTATGTGATCAAATGCATGCCGAAAACATGTGTCACACTTAAGTGCAAGCTATTAGGATTATTGCAAAAATTAAATTTAATTTATTTATTAAATGAAATTTCAATTTTTTTAATAACAATGCATAAAGTCAAATTTATTTGATTGAAATCGTGTTTATACGATCATATGCATGCCGAAAACATGTGTCGCACTTAGGTGCAAGCTGTTAGGATCATTGCAAAAATTAAATTTATTTTATTTATTAAATGAAATTTCAATTTTTTCAATAACAATGCATAAACTCGAATTAATTTGATTAAAATCCTGTTTATAAGATAAAATGAATGCTAAAAACATGTGTCGCACTTAGGTGCAAGCTATATGGATCATTGCAAAAATTAAATTAAATTTATTTATTGAATGAAATTTCAATTTTTTCAAAAACAATGCATAAAGTCGAATCTATTTGATTGAAATCGTGTTTATATAATCTAATGCATGCCGAAAACATGTGTCGCAGTTAGGTGCAAGCTATCAGGATTATTGCAAAAATTAAATTTAACTTATTTATTAAATGAAATGTCAATTTCTTCAATAACAATGCATAAGGTCGAATTTATTTGATTGAAATCGTGTTTATATGATCAAATGCATGCCGAAAACATGTGTCACACTTAGGTACAAACTACCAGGATCATTGCAAAAATTAAATTTATTTTATAAATTAAATGATATTTCAATTTTTTCAAAAACAATGCAAAAAAGTCCAATCTATTTAATTGAAATCGTGTTTATATGATCAAATGCATGCCGAAAACATGTGTCGCACTTAGGTGCAAGCTATTAGGATTATTGCAAAAATTAAATTTAATTTATTTATTAAATGAAATGTCAATTTTTTCAAAAACAATGCATAAAGTCGAATTTATTTGATTAAAATCGTGTTTATATGATCAGATGCATGCCGAAAACATGTGTCACACTTAAGTGCAAGCCACTAGGATCATTGCAAAAATTAAATTTATTTTATTTATTAAATGAAATTTCAATTTCTTCAAAAACAATGCATAAAGTCGAATTTATTTGATTGAAATCGTGTTTATATGATCAAATGCATGCCTAAAACCAGTGTCGCACTCAGGTGCAAGCTATTAGGATTATTGCAAAAATTAAATTAAATTTGTTTATTAAATGAAATTTCAATTTTTTCAATAACAATGCATTAAGTCGAATTTATTTGATTGAAATCATGTTTATATGATCAAATGCATGCCGAAAACATGTGTCGCACTTAGGTGCAAGCTACAAGGATCATTGCAAAAATTAAATTTATTTTATTTATTAAATGCAATTTTAATTTTTTCAATAACAATGCATAAAGTCGATATTATTTAATTGTAATCGTGTTTATATGATCAAATGCATGCCGAAAAAATGTGTCGCACTTGGGTGCTAGCTATTATGATTATTGCAAAAATTAAATTTAATTTGTTTATTAAATGAAATTTCAATTTTTTCAATAACAATGCAATAAGTCGAATTTATTTGATTGAAATCGTGTTTATATGATCAAATGCATGCCGAAAACATGTGTCGCACTTAGGTGCAAGCTATAAGGATCATTGCAAAAATAAAATTTATTTTATTTATTAAATGAAATTTCAATTTTTTTAATAACAGTGGATAAAGTAGAATTTATTTGATTGAAATCCTGTTTATATGATCAAATGCATGCCGAAAACATGTGTCACACTTAGGTGCAAACTATTAGGATCATTGCAAAAATTAAATTTATTTTATTTATTAAATGAAATTTCAATTTTTTCAATAACAATGAATAAAGTCGAATTAATTTGATTAAAAACGTGTTTATATGATCGAATGCATGCCTAAAACTTGTGTTGCACTTGGGTGCAAGCTATAAGGATCATTGCAAAAATTAAATTTATTTTATTTATTAAATGAAATTTAAATTTTTTCAATAACAATGCATAAAGTCGAATTTATTTGATTGAAATCGTGTTTATATGATCAAATGCATGCCGAAAACATGTATCGCACTTAGGTGCAAGCTATTGGGATTATTGCGAAAATTAAATTTATTTTATTTATTAAATGAAATTTCAATTTTTTCAATAACAATGCATAAAGTCAGATTTATTTGATTGAAATCGTGTTTATATGATCAAATGCATGCCGAAAACATGTGTCGCACTTAGGTGCAAGTTTTTAGGATCATTGCAAACATTAAATTTATTTTATTTATTATATGAAATTTCAATTTTTTCAATAACAATGCATAAAGTCGAATTTATTTGTGAAATCGTGTTTAAATGATCATAATGCATGCCGAAAACGTGTGTCGCACTCAGGTGCAAGCTATTAGGATTATTGCAAAAATTAAATTTAATTTATTTATTAAATGAAATTTCAATTTTTTCAATAACAATGCATAAAGTCGAAATTATTTAATTGTAATCGTGTTTATATGATCAAATGCATGCCGAAAACATGTGTCGCACTTGGGTGCAAGCTATAAGGATCATTGCAAAAATAAATGTTATTTTATTTATTAAATGAAATTTCAATTTTTTTAATAACAATGCATAAAGTAGAATTTATTTGATTTTTCAATAACAATGCATAAAGTCGGATATATTTGATTTAAATCGTGTTTATATGATCAAATGCATGCCGAAAACATGTATCGCACTTAGGTGCAAGCTATTGGGATCATTGCAAAAATTAAATTTATTTTATTTATTAAATGAAATTTAAATTTTTTCAATAACAATGCATAAAGTCGAATTTATTTGATTGAAATCGTGTTTATATGATCAAATGCATGCCGAAAACATGTGTCACACTTAGTTGCAAGCTATTAGGATCATTGCAAAAATTAAATGTATTTTATTTATTAAATGAAATTTCAATTTTTTCAATAACAATGAATAAAGTCGAATTTATTTGATTAAAATCGTATTTAAATGATCAAATCCATGCCTAAAATATGTATCGCACTTAGGTGCAAGCTATATGGATCATTGCAAAAATTAAATTTAATTTATTTATTGAATGAAATTTCAATTTTTTCAAAAACAATGCATAAAGTCGAATCTATTTGATTGAAATCGTGTTTATATAATCAAATGCATGCCGAAAACATGTGTCGCAGTTAGGTGCAAGCTATTAGGATTATTGCAAAAATTAAATTTAACTTATTTATTAAATGAAATGTCAATTTCTTCAATAACAATGCATAAAGTCGTATTTATTTGATTGAAATCGTGTTTATATGATCAAATGCATGCCGAAAACATGTGTCACACTTAGGTACAAACTATCAGGATCATTGCAAAAATTAAATTTATTTTATAAATTAAATGATATTTCAATTTTTTCAAAAACAATGCAAAAAAGTCGAATCTATTTAATTGAAATCATGTTTATATGATCAAATGCATGCCGAAAAAATGTGTCGCACTTGGGTGCAAGCTATAAGGATCATTGCAAAAATAAAATTTATTTTATTTATTAAATGAAATTTCAATTTTTTTAATAACAGTGCATAAAGTAGAATTTATTTGATTGAAATCCTGTTTATATGATCAAATGCATGCCGAAAACATGTGTCACACTTAGGTGCAAACTATTAGGATCATTGCAAAAATTAAATTTATTTTATTTATTAAATGAAATTTCAATCTTTTCAATAACAATGCATAAAGTTAAATTTATTTGATTGAAATCAAGTTTTAAAAATCAAATCCATGCCTAAAACATGTATCGCACTTAGGTGCAAGCTATTAGGATCATTGCAAAAATTAAATTTATTTTATTTATTAAATGAAATTTCAATTCTTTCAATAACAATGCATAAAGTCGAATTTGTTTGATTAAAATCAAGTCTAAATGATCAAATGCATGCCTAAAACATGTGTCGCACTTAGGTGCAAGCTATTAGGATCATTGCAAAAATTAAATTTATTTTATTTATTAAAAGGAATTTCACTTTTTTCAATAACAATGCATAAAGTCGAATTTATTTGATTAAAATCGTATTTAAATGATCAAATCCATGCCTAAAACATGTATCGCACTTAGGTGCAAGCTATTAGGATCATTGCAAAAATTAAATTTATTTTATTAATTAAATGGAATTTCAATGTTTTCAATAACAATGCATAAAGTCGAATTTATTTGATTAAAATCGTATTTAAATAATCAAATCCATGCCTTAAACATGTGTTGCACTAAGGTGCAAGTTGTTAGGATCATTGCAAAAATTACATTTATTTTATTTATTAAATGAAATTTAAATTTTTTCAATAACAATGCATAAAGTCGAATTATATTGATTAAAATCGTGTTTATATGATCAAATGCATGCCGAAAACATGTGTTGCACTTAGGTGCAAGCTGTTAGGATCATTGCAAAAATTAAATTTATTTTATTTATTAAATGAAATTTCAATTTTTTCTGTAACAATGCATACAGTTGGATACATTTGATTGAAATCGTGTTTATATGATCAAATGCATGCCGAAAACATGTGTCATACTTAGGTGCAAGATATTAGGATCATTGCAAAAATTAATTTTTTTTATTTATTAAATGAAATTTCAATTTTTTCAAAAACAATGATTTAAGTCGAATTACTTTGATTGAAATCGTGTTTATATGATCAAATGCATACCGAAAACATGTGTCACACTTAGGTGCAAGCCATAAGGATCATTGCAAAAATTAAATTTATTTTATTTATTAAATGAAATTTCAATTTTTTCAATAACAATGAATAAAGTCGAATTAATTTGATTGAAATCGTGTTTATATGATCAAATGCATGCCGAAAACATGTGTCATACTTAGGTGCAAGCTATAAGGATCATTGCAAAAATTAAATTTATTTTATTTTTTAAATGAAATTTCAATTTTTTCAATAACAATGCATAAAGTCGAATTAATTTGATTAAAATCGTATTTATATGATCAAATGCATGCCGAAAACATGTATCGCACTTAGGTGCAACCCATAAGGATCATTGCAAAAATTAAATTTATTTTATTTATTAAATGAAATTTCAATTTTTTCAATAACAATGAATAAAGTCGAATTAATTTGATTAAAATCGTGTTTATTTGATCAAATGCATGCCGAAAACATGTGTCACACTTAGGTGCAAGCCATAAGGATCATTGCAAAAATTAAATTTATTTTATTTATTAAATGAAATTTCAATTTTTACAAAAACAATGCTTAAAGTCGAATTACTTTGATTAAAATCGTGTTTATATGATCAAATGCATGCCGAGAACATGTGTCGCACTTAGGTGCAAGCTATAGGGATCATTGCAAAAATTAAATTTATTTTATTTATTAAAAGGAATTTCAATTTTTTCAGAAACAATGCATAAAGTCGAATTAAATTGATTGAAATCGTGTTTATATGATCAAATGCATGCCGAAAACATGTGTCGCACCTAGGTGCAAGCTGTTAGGATCATTGCAAAAATTACATTTATTTTATTTATTAAATGAAATTTCAATTCTTTCAATCACAATGCATAAAGTCGAATTTATTTATTTTAAATCAAGTTTAAATGATCAAATGCATGCCCAAAACATGTGTCGCACTTGGGTGCAAGCTGTTAGGATCATTGCAAAAATTAAATTTATTTTATTTATTAAATGAAATTTCAATTTTTTCTGTAACAATGCATACAGTTGGATACATTTGATTGAAATCGTGTTTATATGATCAAATGCATGCCGAAAACATGTGTCATACTTGGGTGCAAGATATTAGGATCATTGCAAAAATTAAATTTTTTTATTTATTAAATGAAATTTCAATTTTTTCAAAAACAATGATTTAAGTCGAATTACTTTGATTGAAATCGTGTTTATATGATCAAATGCATACCGAAAACATGTGTCACACTTAGGTGCAAGCCATAAGGATCATTGCAAAAATTAAATTTATTTTATTTATTAAATGAAATTTGAATTTTTTCAAAAACAATGCTTAAAGTCGAATTACTTTGATGAAATCGTGTTTATATGATCAAATTCATGCCGAAAACATGTGTCACACTTAGGTGCAAGCCATAAGGATCATTGCAAAAATTAAATTTATTTTATTTATTAAATGAAATTTCAATTCTTTCAATAACAATGCATAAAGTCGAATTTATTTGATTGAAATCGTGTTTATATGATCAAATGCATGCCAAAAACATGTGTCACACCTAGGTGGAAACTATTAGGATCATTGCAAAAATTAAATTTATTTTATTTATTAAATGAAATTTCAATTTTTTCAATAACAATGAATTAAGTCGAATTAATTTGATTAAAAACGTGTTTATATGATCGAATGCATGCCTAAAACATGTATCGCACTTAGGTGCAAGCTATAAGGATCATTGCAAAAATTAAATTTATTTTATTTAATAAATTAAATTTCAATTTCTTCAATAACAATGCATAAAGTCGAATTAATTTGATTGAAATCGTGTTCATATGATCAAATGCATGCCAAAAACATGTGTCGCACTTAGGTGCAAGCTGTTAGGATCATTGCAAAATTTAAATTTATTTTATTTATTAAATGAAATTTCAATTTTTTCAATAACAATGCATAAAGTCGAATTTATTTGATTGAAATCGTGTTTATATGATCAAATGCATGCCGAAAACATGTGTCGCACTCAGGTGCAAGCTATTAGGATTATTGCAAAAATTAAATTAAATTTATTTATTAAATGAAATTTCAATTTTTTCAATAACAATGCATTAAGTCGAATTTATTTGTTTGAAATCGTGTTTATATGATCAATAACATGCCGAAAACATGTGTCGCACTTAGGTGCAAGCTATAAGGATCATTGCAAAAATTAAATTTATTTTATTTATTAAATGCAATTTCAATTTTTTCAATAACAATGCATAAAGTCGAAATTATTTAATTGTAATCGTGTTTATTTATTCAAATGCATGCCGAAAACATGTTTTGCACTTGGGTGCAAGCTATAAGGATCATTGCAAAAATTAAATTTATTTTATTTATTAAATGCAATTTCAATTTTTTCAATAACAATGCATAAAGTCGAATTTATTTGATTGAAATCGTGTTTATATGATCAAATGCATGCCGAAAACATGTGTCACACTTAGGTGCAAACTATTAGGATCATTGCAAAAATTAAATTTATTTTATTTATTAAATGAAATTTCGATTTTTTCAATAACAATGCATAAGGTCGAATTAATTTAATTGAAAACGTGTTTATATGATCGAATGCATGCCTAAAACATGTGTCGCACTTGGGTGCAAGCTAAAAGGATCATTGCAAAAATTAAATTTATTTTATTTATTAAATGAAATTTCAATTTTTTCAATAACAATGCATAAAGTCGAATTAATTTGATTGAAAACGTATTTATATAATCAAATGCATGCCGAAAACATGTGTCACACTTAGGTGCAAGCTATTACGATCATTGCGAAAATTTAATTTAATTTATTTATTAAATGAAATTTCAATTTTTCTAATAACAATGCATAAAGTCAAATTTATTTGATTGAAATCGTGTTTATATGATCAAATGCATGCCGAAAACATGTGGCACACTTAGGTGCAAGCTATTACGATCTTTGCGAAAATTTAATTTAATTTATTTATTAAATGAAATTTCAATTTTTCTTATAACAATGCATAAAGTCATATTTATTTGATTGAAAACGTGTTTATGTGATCAAATGCATGCCGAAAACATGTGTCACACTTAAGTGCAAGCTATTAGGATTATTGCAAAAATTAAATTTAATTTATTTATTAAATGAAATTTCAATATTTTAAAAACAATGCATAAAGTCAAATTTATTTGATTAAAATCGTGTTTATACGATCAAATGCATGCCGAAAACATGTGTCGCACTTAGGTGCAAGCTGTTAGGATCATTGCAAAAATTAAATTTATTTTATTTATTAAATGAAATTTCAATTTTTTAAATAACAATGCATAAACTCGAATTAATTTGATAAAAATCGTGTTTATAAGATAAAATGAATGCCAAAAACATGTGTCGCACTTAGGTGCAAGCTATATGGATCATTGCAAAAATTAAATTTAATTTATTTATTGAATGAAATTTCAATTTTTTCAAAAACAATGCATAAAGTCGAATCTATTTAATTGAAATCGTGTTTATATAATCAAATGCATGCCGAAAACATGTGTCGCAGTTAGGTGCAAGCTATTAGGATTATTGCAAAAATTAAATTTAACTTATTTATTAAATGAAATGTCAATTTCTTCAATAACAATGCATAAAGTCGAATTTATTTGTTTGAAATCGTGTTTATATGATCAAATGCATGCCGAAAACATGTGTCACACTTGAGTACAAACTACCAGGATCATTGCAAAAATTAAATTTATTTTATAAATTAAATGATATTTCAATTTTTTCAAAAACAATGCAAAAAAGTCGAATCTATTTAATTGAAATCGTGTTTATATGATCAAATGCATGCCGAAAACATGTGTCGCACTTAGGTGCAAGCCATTAGGATTATTGCAAAAATTAAATTTAATTTATTTATTAAATGAAATGTCAATTTTTTCAAAAACAATGCATAAAGTCGAATTTATTTGATTGAAATCGTGTTTATATGATCAAATGCATGCCGAAAACATGTGTCACACTTAAGTGCAAGCCACTAGGATCATTGCAAAAATAAAATTTATTTTATTTATTAAATGAAATTTCATTTTTTTTAATAACAGTGCATAAAGTAGAATTTATTTGATTGAAATCCTGTTTATATGATCAAATGATCTTATTGTGGAATTATATATATATATATATATATATATATATATATATATATATATATATATATACAGGGTGTGGCACTTAAGATGCCTCGGACCATAGCTCCTTTACGATAAAAGCTATCGAAAAAAATCTAAGAACAAAGTGGTGCATAGTTACCGCCGCTATGTTTAAAAAATATTTCTAATCATCAGTGGCGTGCCGTACTCCAGTGGCGTACCAAACTTATGTTTTTTTAAATGGAATGCCCTATTTTTTATTGCAGATTTGGAAAGTGCTCGACGAGTACTTATTTTTTTATCTAACATGTTATACCCTTCACTTTAGCGGTTTCGCTGTTATAACCCCTTCTTTCAAAATTGCGCCCCATTTTTGAGATTTTTTTGTAGAGAAACTAATTGACGCCGGGGCCTAAATTTTGAATTGAGGTACAGGTTAAGACCTCGTATACCTTCACATAATTTTTTTTCGGGTAATTTATGGAAAAAAAATAATTTTTGATTGATCTTCGCATGTTGTCATTTTTTCCGAAAATTTCAAATGGCACCCCCCTAAAAAAATTACGGCGTTGTACAGCCAAAACTCTAAATTTTTCATTGGTGTAAAAAAAATTACACATTGCATAACAAAATTTCGGAGAAAAAAGGAATTTCTTCGCAAATGTCGGGAAACGTTTTCCGTTCCCAAGTGTGCCATGAAAAAACAAAAGATTGGTAATTGTCAAAGTAAATTATTAGACGTCAGTAGCAGCCATAAGTCATTTTTGACAAACGTTCTAAAAATGTTCCGAACTCAAGAGAAAATGGTTGACATGATATTTATTCTTGGAGAATGTAACAAGAATTGTTTCTTGGCATCACGAGTGTACCCTGCGCGATATCCGCACAGGGCACATCCAAATGAACGTGCGTTTCAAAAAGTGTTGGAGAGATTTACTACTACGGGAAGTGTGAAACGGCCAAGGAGAGTTATAAAGAAGGCAGTTATTACCGAAAATAATGAACTGCAGGTTCTGGAGGCAGTTATTGAAGATCCTCATACCAGTATCCGTGATATTAGTAGGAATCACGATATTTCAACGCGATCCGTACATCGTGTTCTTAAAAAGTACAAATTCCGTCCATTTAAGATTCAACTGCACCAAGAATTGCAACCTCAAGATTTTCATGCGAGGCAAGATTTCTGCATGTGGGCTATCAACAAAATTGAGCAGGAGGAATCATTTCTTATGCGCGTATTATTTTCTGATGAAGCAACGTTCCATAGAAATGGGCATGTCAATCGCCACAACTACCATTATTACGCCGATGAAAACCCACAAGCCATGCGAATGATAAACCACCAGCAAAGATGGTCGCTGAATGTTTGGGGAGGCATACTTGGAGAACACCTTTTGGGTCCTTATTTCATCGAGGGGCACCTGAACGGCAACGGTTATTTGAGGTTCCTTCGCGACGACTTGGATGATCTCTTGGAAAATGTCCCTCTAGCCGCTCTTCGACAGATAGTTTTCCAGCACGATGGAGCTCCTGCACATAATAGCTGTGTCGTTCGGGAATTTCTCGATGAAACGTTTCCTGACTCCTGGATTGGTCGTGGGGGTCCTGTGAGGTGGCCGCCAAGATCACCAGACCTCACTCCCCTTGACTTTTTCCTTTGGGGCCATATCAAAGACGAGGTTTACAGGACGGTACCAACTACTGTCGAGGATATGAGGGAGGGAATCCGCGCGGCTTTCCGCGGTATATCACCAGAAGTCCTTAGGGCAGTGTCTAGAGCTTGTGAGTCGAAGTTGCGGTTATGCCTCCGGCAGGAAGGTTGTCATTTCTAACATTTAGTTTAAGTTGTTAAATTTTCTTTATCTGCATTTTTCATATCATGTTGAATAAATAGGTACATACTATTATGTTGACCGTATTTGTGTATTTGTTTTCTCATGGCACACTTGGGAACGGAAAACGTTTCCCGACATTTGCGATGAAATTCCTTTTTTCTCCGAAATTTTGTTATGCAATGTGTAATTTTTTTTACACCAATGAAAAATTTAGAGTTTTGGCTGTACAACGCCGTAATTTTTTTAGGGGGGTGCCATTTGAAATTTTCGGAAAAAATGACAACATGCGAAGATCAATCAAAAATTATTTTTTTTCCATAAATTACCCGAAAAAAAAAATATGTGAAGGTATACGAGGTCTTAACCTGTACCTCAATTCAAAATTTAGGCGCCAGCGTCAATTAGTTTCTCTACAAAAAAATCTCAAAAATGGGGCGCAATTTTGAAAGAAGGGGTTATAACAGCGAAACCGCTAAAGTGAAGGGTATACATGTTGAATAAAAAAATAAGTACTCGTCGAGCACTTTCCAAATCTGCAATAAAAAATAGGGCATTCCGTTTAAAAAAACATAAGTTTGGTACGCCACTGGAGTACGGCACGCCACTGATGATTAGAAATATTTTTGAAACATAGCGACGGTAACTATGCACCACTTTGTTCTTAGATTTTTTTCGATAGCTTTTATCGTAAAGGAGCTATGGTCCGAGGCGTCTTAAGTGCCACACCCGGTATATATATATATATGTATTCTTGTAAAAGTTGAAACGTCTAAATAAATAAATAAATAAATAAATGCATGCCGAAAACATGTGTCACACTTAGGTGCAAACTATTAGGATCATTGCAAAAATTAAATTTATTTTATTTATTAAATGAAATTTCAATTTTTTCAATAACAATGAATAAAATCGAATTAATTTGATTAAAATCGTGTTTATATGATCAAATGCATGCCGAAAACATGTGTCGCACTTAGGTGCAAGCCATAAGGATCATTGCAAAAATTAAATTTATTTTATTTATTAAATGAAATTTCAATTTTTTCAAAAACAATGCTTAAAGTCGAATTACTTTGATTGAAATCGTGTTTATATGATCAAATGCATGCCGAAAACATGAGTCACACTTAGGTGCAAGCTATTAAGATCATTGCAAAAATTACATTTATTTTATTTATTAAATGAAATTTCAATTCTTTCAATCACAATGCATAAAGTCGAATTTATTTGATTGAAATCGTGTTTATATGATCAAAAGCATGCCGAAAACATTTGTCGCACTCCGGTGCAAGCTGTTAGGATCATTGCAAAAATTAAATTTATTTTATTTATTAAATGAAATTTCAATTTTTTCAATAACAATAATAATAATAATAATAATAATAATTTATTGGTGCTATTTAACTGAGCGTTTTACACAGGTCATGAAATGTCTCTAAATTAAATTTGATAAGCGATGATGGCGCAATATACATATAAAGTAAAAATTAAACATTAAAAATTTATATTCAAAAACTAAAAATCAAAAACTCAAAATTAAAAATTTAAAACTTAGAATCCAAAATTCAAAATTTAAAACTTAAGACTTAAAATTCAAAATTTAGAACCTAAAACTTAAAATATAAAATTTACAATTTAAAAAATAATAAAAATTAAAAAAATTTTAAATATAAAACGTAAAATTCAAAATTTAAAATCTAAAACTTAAAATTTGAAACATAAAACCTAAAATTTAAAATTTAAAATATACAATACCAATGAAAAAGTAAAAATTACATACAAAATTAGTAAAATAAACAACAAGTTATCACACATTAAAATAAATCTAAAAATATAAAAGGTTGGACTTAGTTTAAAATTAAAAGCGAGAAACGAAACGTTTAAAGTAAATAAAAGCGATAAAATGCACATAATTTAATGAATATGAAAATTAGATTAAAACTGAATTGTACCAAGAATGAAAATACAGGAATAAAAGAATCAAATGAGTATTTAACCAGACCAATTTACACAGGCATCCAGATATTGGTCAAAAGTGTAGAACGCATTTTCCTCTAGGTAATTCTTGCACCACTGCTTAAACTGCAAGACTGGTAGATTTTGGATACTGAGAGGCAACGCATTGATAAATTTTACGGCGAAATACCGGGTGCCTGTTTTGGCCTTTGAAAGGCGATATTTATTTACGCGAATTTCATGTTTGGATCGTGTATCATACGTGTGGTAGTCTCTATTCTGCGTATATTTGTTGACGTTATTTTTGATAAACAGCAGACATTCCAAGATAAATATACATGGTGTTGTGAGAATTTTTAGTTTTTTGAAGTTATCTCTACAGTCATCTCTATAGCCACGGCCTGAAACTACCCGCACAGCGCGTCTTTGTAATCTAAAGATGTCAGCCATGATAGCAGAGTGTCCCCATAGTAAAATGCCATATCTAATTCGTGACTGGATAAAGGAGTGATAGATATTTAACAACATTTTTGGTCGTAAAGATCGATTCAAGTTCTTTAGAAGATATACATTTCTTGCAATACTTTGTTGTAGCTCAACCCCGTGGCTTTCCCAAGTGAGATGTGTATCTACTACAACTCCTAAAAATTTAGTACACGTGTTTTGTGCACGGTGGCTTTGCTTTAGTGAGAAAGTCAGGTCTACTGTTTTATCGGAATTTAATTTTAATTTATTTGATTTAAACCAGGTGTTTGATTGTTCCATTTTAGCCTCCATTTGTATTTCTACATGGTCTATGTTGTTTCCTTTACACGAAATGGATGTGTCGTCGGCGTACAATACTGTTAAAGAGTTATAATTTTCACAAGGCAGATCGTTAATATAAATTAAAAACAATAACGGGCCGAGGATTGAGCCCTGAGGCACACCATGGGAGATTTTGCATTGCTGTGACAATTTATTGTTTAGTAAAACTTTTTGACTTCTATTTGATAAGTAGGATGAAAGCAACTTACAACTTGCCGGGTCGAAGTTGTAGAAGTACAGTTTTCTAAGAAGAATTGAGTGTGTGACACAATCGAACGCCTTACTCAGGTCTAATAACTTACAGCGCACTATTTCATTGTTTTCAAAAGCATCAATTATATAATTTATTAACGCACTAATTGCTGTTATTGTAGATTTGCCTTGCCTAAAACCATACTGGGCGTCTGTTAATATTCTATTTGTTTCGAGAAATAGTATTATTTGCTCTGACAGAATTGATTCAATTATTTTTGAAAATATTGGTAGTATAGAAACAGGGCGGTAATCGTTTGCATTATTTTTATCACCTTTTTTAAATATCGGGATACATTTTGCGATTTTAAGAGCATCCGGGAATACCCCTGATTTAATAGACCGATTTATTAGGTGCGTTAAGGGGCCAATAATTAAGTCAATTATCCCCTTTATTATACTTAAATTTAAATTGTATATGTCTTTACTGTCTTTATTTTTCAATTTAAGTATTGCATCACGAACCTTGGAAATAGATACTTCTTGAAAATTAAAGTACTGTGGAATTATTTCCTTATATTCATAGGAATGTGCCATATTAATTATCGGGTCTTGGAAACAATCCGGAATAGACGCGATGACTGTCTCTGCGATTGTCGAGAAATACTCATTAAATTCATTGGCACTGATATCGATGTTCTCCACTTTATTAGGATTTCTGTTTACTTTTGACCTTACAACATCCCAGACCGCTTTTGAGTAATTCGTTGACGAAGTTATAAAATGTTCATTTGCCTTTCGCTGTTCTTCTTTTATACGTAATTTGTATTCTCTATGAAATTGCTTGTATCGCGTATTTGTGTACTCGTTTCTAACTGTATTTTTTAATTCACGAAGTAAATGCAAGTTATCCCTCATTTGTTTTAGTTCTGGACCAAACCACTGAACGTTACTAGCACGTTTACCTATTTTCTTTATTTTTTCTGGAAATGCAATTGAACATGCCCAAGTTACTCTATCGATTAACATAGACCATGCCTCGTTGATATCAATTTCATTAGTCATTATATTCCCCCACTCATAGTTGTCTAGAATGTTGTATAGGTTAATTTTGCCCGCCTCAGTATAAGGCCTTACGACTCTTGCCTCTTCCATATTATGCAGATGATCGATTTCAGTGTATAGGCCATAGTGATCCGAAACTCCTATATTTATTACTGTAGCCTTGGTTGAATCATTTTTACTGAACGTATTTGAAAAAATATTGTCTAAACATGATCCCAGTCTAGTGGGTTGTGTTGTGGCTTTATATAGTCCATAACACGCAAATAGATTACAGAGCTCAAATGCATTTTTATCGTTTAAGTTTAACGCTACATTGAAATCGCCGCATACATATACAATATTTGACACCACATTTATACGTTCTAACATATTTTCTAAGATATCTAAAAAGTCAGAGTAGTTACCATTTGGAGACCTATATAGTGAAATTATGATGGTATTTGTTTTATTTACTGATATTCCTGACATTTCACATGTAAGTTCTTTAGATATTTCACTTAGGAAACTCAAAGTGGTAAACTCTAAACCTCTTTGCACTAATACAAGTGAACCTCCATTTTTAGCGATTTTTCTGCTGAAACAGGCTGCGACATGAAAATTGTTTAAACTATAACAGTAAGCTTCATCTGATGTCAGCCAATGTTCACTAATTGCTATTACCTAAATGTTTTTATCATTAAGATACGCTTCGAGTTCCTCCAACTTATTTCTCATGCATTGTATATTTATATAAAATAACAACGGTTTCTCATTATTCAGTTTTTCCTTGGTTCGATAGATAGATTTGTTACATACTTTGTTATTTATATAATTTGGCTGTTTTTCTGAAGATGAAATAAAAAAGGATTTACAAATACCCCTTCAGGCCACGTGTTAGGGTTTTTAACAATTAATGAGTCTGATTTTAACACACTTAATTTAAAAGATGAGTATTCTTGTGATCTTTTGGAAGCCATTTTTGTACACAGGGCGTCTTTGATATTAATAGACGATAAGTAATTCATTAGTGATTCAATTGTTTCTTCAGGATCCAAACCGTTGATGTAAAAATGAGAGCGAAGTTTTTTTCCTTTGATTTCCAGTGGTTCCTTCGCATTGCCCATTATTGTTGTCCTGTTCCGTTTAGGTCTTCTTTCTACTAACTTGAACTCGTCCACTTGTTCTTCAGACGCCGTACTGGTGGCTGAATGCATAAAGTCGAATTAATTTGATTGAAATCGTGTTTATATGATTAAATGCATGCCGAAAACATGTGTCGCACTTAGGTGCAAGCTGTTAGGATCATTGCAAAAATTAAATTTATTTTATTTATTAAATGAAATTTCAATTTTTTCAATAACAATGCATAAAGTCGAATTATATTGATTGAAATCGTGTTTATATGATCAAATGCATGCCGAAACATGTGTCGCACTAAGGTGCAAGCTGTTAGGATCATTGCAGAAATTAAATTTATTTTATTTATTAAATGAAATTTCAATTTTTTCTATAACAATGCATACAGTAAGATATATTTGATTGAAATCGTGTTTATATGATCAAATGCATGCCGAAAACATGTGTCGCACTTAGGTGCAAGCTGTTAGGATCATTGCAAAAATTAAATTTATTTTATTTATTAAATGAAATTTCAATTTTTTCAATAACAATGCATAAAGTCGAATTATATTGATTGAAATCGTGTTTATATGATCAAATGCATGCCGAAACATGTGTCGCACTAAGGTGCAAGCTGTTAGGATCATTGCAGAAATTAAATTTATTTTATTTATTAAATGAAATTTCAATTTTTTCTATAACAATGCATACAGTAAGATATATTTGATTGAAATCGTGTTTATATGATCAAATACCTGACAAAAACATGTGTCACACTTAGGTGCAAGATATTAGGATCATTGCAAAAATTAAATTTATTTTATTTATTAAATTAAATTTCAATTTTTTCAATAACAATACATAAAGTCGAATTAATTTGATTGAAATCGTGTTTATATGTTCAATTGCATGCCGAAACATTTGTCGCACTTAGGTGCAAGCTATTAGGATCATTGCAAAAATTAAATTTATTTTATTTATTAAATGGAATTTCAATTTTTTCAATAACAATGCATAAAGTCGAAATTATTTGACTAAAATCGTATTTAAATGATCAAATTCATGCCTAAAACATGTGTTGCACTTAGGTACAAGCTGTTAGGATCATTGCAAAAATTAAATTTATTTTATTTATTAAACGAAATTTCTATTTTTTCAATAACAATGCATACAGTCGGATATATTTGATTGAAATCGTGTTTATATGATCAAATGCATGCCGAAAACATGGGTGACACTTAGGTGCAAGATATTAGGATCATTGAAAAAATTAAATTTATTTTATTTATTAAACGAAATTTCTATTTTTTCAATAACAATGCATACAGTCGGATATATTTGATTGAAATCGTGTTTATATGATCAAATGCATGCCGAAAACATGTGTCACACTTAGGTGCAAGATATTAGGATCATTGCAAAAATTAAATTTATTTTATTTATTAAATGAAATTTCAATTTTTTCAATAACAATGCATAAAGTAGAATTTATTTGATTGAAATCGTGTATATATGATCAAAATCATGCCGAAAACATTTGTCGCACTTAGGTGCAAGCTGTTAGGATCATTGCAAAAATTAAATTTATTTTATTTATTAAATGAAATTTCAATTTTTTCAAAAACAATGCTTAAAGTCGAATTAATTTGATTGAAATCGTGTTTATATGATCAAATACCTGCCGAAAACATGTGTCACCTTTAGGTGCAAGATATTAGGATCATTGCAAAAATTAAATTTATCTTATTTATTAAATTAAATTTCAATTTTTTCAATAACAATACATAAAGTCGAATTAATTTGATTGAAATCGTGTTTATATGTTCAATTGCATGCCGAAAACATTTGTCGCACTTAGGTGCAAGCTATTAGGATCATTGCAAAAATTAAATTTATTTCATTTATTAAATGAAATTTCAATTTTTTCAATAACAATGAATAAAGTCGAATTAATTTGATTAAAATCGTGTTTATATGATCAAATGCATGCCGAAAACATGTGTCGCACTTAGGTGCAAGCCATAAGGATCATTGCAAAAATTAAATTTATTTTATTTATTAAATGAAATTTCAATTTTTTCAATAACAATGAATAAAGTCGAATTATTTTGATTAAAATCGTGTTTATATGATCAAATGCATGCCGAAAACATGTGTCACACTTAGGTGCATCCATAAGGATCATTGCAAAAATTAAATTTATTTTATTAATTAAATGAAATTTCAATTTTTTCAAAAACAATGCTTAAAGTCGAATTACTTTGATTGAAATCGTGTTTATATGATCAAATGCATGCCGAAAACATGAGTCACACTTAGGTGCAAGCTATTAAGATCATTGCAAAAATTACATTTATTTTATTTATTAAATGAAATTTCAATTCTTTCAATCACAATGCATAAAGTCGAATTTATTTGATTGAAATCGTGTTTATATGATCAAAAGCATGCCGAAAACATTTGTCGCACTCCGGTGCAAGCTGTTAGGATCATTGCAAAAATTAAATTTATTTTATTTATTAAATGAAATTTCAATTTTTTCAATAACAATGCATAAAGTCGAATTAATTTGATTGAAATCGTGTTTATATGATTAAATGCATGCCAAAAACATGTGTCGCACTTAGGTGCAAGCTGTTAGGATCATTGCAAAAATTAAATTTATTTTATTTATTAAATGAAATTTCAATTTTTTCAATAACAATGCATAAAGTCGAATTATTTTGATTGAAATCGTGTTTATATAATCAAATGCATGCCGAAACATGTGTCGCACTAAGGTGCAAGCTGTTAGGATCATTGCAGAAATTAAATTTATTTTATTTATTAAATGAAATTTCAATTTTTTCTATAACAATGCATACAGTAAGATATATTTGATTGAAATCGTGTTTATATGATCAAATGCATGCCGAAAACATGTGTCACACTTAGGTGCAAGATATTAGGATCATTGCAAAAATTAAATTTTTTTATTTATTAAATGAAATTTCAATTTTTTCAAAAACAATGCTTTAAGTCGAATTAATTTGATTGAAATCGTGTTTATATGATCAAATGCATGCCAAAAACATGTGCCACACTTAGGTGCAAGCCATAAGGATCATTGCAAAAATTAAATTTATTTTATTTATTAAATGAAATTTCAATTTTTTCAATAACAATGAATAAAGTCGAATTAATTTGATTGAAATCTTGTTTATATGTTCAAATGCATACTGAAAACATGTGTCGCACTTAGGTGCAAGCTATAAGGATCATTGCAAAAATTAAATTTATTTTATTTATTAAATGAAATTTCAATTTTTTCAAAAAGAATGCATCAAGTCGAATTAATTTTATTGCAATCATGTTTATATGATCAAATGCATGCCGAAAACATGTGTCGCACTTAGGTGCAAGCTATAAGGATCATTGCAAAAATTAAATTTATTTTATTTATTAAATGAAATTTCAATTTTTTCAATAACAATGAATAAAGTCGAATTAATTTGATGAAAATCGTGTTTATATGATCAAATTTATGCCGAAAACATGTGTCACACTTAGGTGCAAGCCATAAAGATCATTGCAAAAATTAAATTTATTTTATTTTTTAAACGAAATTTCAATTTTTTCAAAAACAATGCTTAAAGTCGAATTACTTTGATTGAAATCGTGTTTATATGATCAAATGCATGCCGAAAACATGTGTCACACTTAGGTGCAAGCCATAAGGATCATTGCAAAAATTAAATTTATTTTATTTATTAAATGAAATTTCAATTTTTTCAAAAACAATGCTTTAAGTCGAATTAATTTGTTTGAAATCGTGTTTATATGATCAAATGCATGCCAAAAACATGTGCCACACTTAGGTGCAAGCCATAAGGATCATTGCAAAAATTAAATTTATTTTATTTATTAAATAAAATTTCAATTTTTTCAATAACAATGAATAAAGTCGAATTAATTTGATTGAAATCTTGTTTATATGTTCAAATGCATACTGATAACATGTGTCGCACTTAGGTGCAAGCTATAAGGATCATTGCAAAAATTAAATTTATTTTATTTATTAAATGAAATTTCAATTTTTTCAAAAAGAATGCATCAAGTCGAATTAATTTGATTGAAATCGTATTTATATGATCAAATGCATGCCGAAAACATGTGTCGCAGTTAGGTGCAAGCTATAAGGATCATTGCAAAAATTAAATTTATTTTATTTATTAAATGAAATTTCAATTTTTTCAATAACAATGAATAAAGTCGAATTAATTTGATGAAAATCGTGTTTATATGATCAAATTCATGCCGAAAACATGTGTCACAATTAGGTGCAAGCCATAAAGATCATTGCAAAAATTAAATTTATTTTATTTATTAAATGAAATTTCAATTTTTTCAAAAACAATGCTTAAAGTCGAATTACTTTGATTGAAATCGTGTGTATATGATCAAATGCATGCCGAAAACATGTGTCACACTTAGGTGCAAGCCATAAGGATCATTGCAAAAATTAAATTTATTTTATTTATTAAATGAAATATCAATTTTTTCAATAACAATGAATAAAGTCGAATTAATTTGATTGAAATCGTGTTTATATGATCAAATGCATGCCATAAACATGTGTCGCACTTAGGTGCAATCTATAAGGATCATTGCAAAAATTAAATTTATTTTATTTATTAAATGAAATTTCAATTTTTTCAATAACAATGCATCAAGTTGAATTAATTAGATTGAAATCGTGTTTATATGATCAAATGCATGCCGAAAACATGTGTCGCACTTAGGTGCAAGCTATAGGGATTATTGCAAAAATTAAATTTATTTTATTTATTAAATGAAATTTCAATTTTTCCAGTAACAATGCATAAAGTCGAATTAATTTGATTGAAATCGTATTTATATGATCAAATGCATGCCGAAAACATGTGTCGCACTTGGGTGCAAGCTGTTAGGATCATTGCAAAAATTAAATTTATTTTATTTATTAACTGAAATTTTTATTTTTTCAATAACAATGCATACAGTCGGATATATTTGATTGAAATCGTGTTTATATGATCAAATGCATGCCGAAAACATGTGTCACACTTAGGTGCAAGATATTAGGATCATTGCAAAAATTAAATTTTTTTATTTATTAAATGAAATTTCAATTTTTTCAAAAACAATGATTTAAGTCGAATTATTTTGATTGAAATCGTGTTTATATGATCAATTGCATGCCGAAAACATGTGTCACACTTAGGTACAAGCCATAAGGATCATTGCAAAAATTAAATTTATTTTATTTATTAAATGAAATTTCAATTTTTTCAATAACAATGCATAAAGTCGAATTAATTTGATTGAAATCGTGTTTATATGATCAAATGCATGCCGAAAACATGTGTCGCACTTAGGTGCAAGCTATTAGGATCATTGCAAAAATTAAATTTATTTTATTTATTAAAAGGAATTTCAATTTTTTCAAAAACAATGCATAAAGTCGAAATAATTTAATTGAAATCGTGTTTATATGATCAAATGCATGCCGAAAACATGTGTCGCACTTAGGTGCAAGCTGTTAGGATCATTGCAAAAATTACATTTATTTTATTTATTAAATGAAATTTCAATTCTTTCAATCACAATGCATAAAGTCGAATTTATTTATTTGAAATCAAGTTTAAATGATCAAATGTATGCCTAAAACATGTGTCGCAACTAGGTGCAAGCTGTTAGGATCATTGCAAAAATTAAATTAATTTTATTTATTAAATGAATATTCTATTTTTTCAATAACAATGCATAAAGTCGGATATATTTGATTGAAATCGTGTTTATATAATCAAATGCATGCTGAATACATGTGTCACACTTTGGTGCAAGCTATTAGGATCATTGCAAAAATTACATTTATTTAATTTATTAAATGAAATTTCAATTCTTTCAATCACAGTGCATAAAGTCGAATTTATTTGATTGAAATCAAGTTTAAATGATTAAATGCATGCCTAAAACATGTGTCGCACTTAGGTGCAAGCTATTAGGAGCATTGCAAAAATTAAATTAATTTTATTTATTAAATGGAATTTCAATTTTTTCAATAACAATGCATAAAGTCAAATTTATTTGATTAAAATCGTATTTAAATGATCAAATCCATGCCTAAAACATGTGTCGCACTTAAGTGCAAGCCGTTAGGATCATTGCAAAAATTAAATTTATTTTATTTATTAAATGAAATTTCAATTTTTTCAATAACAATGCATAAAGTCAAATTTATTTGATTGAAAACAAGTTTAAAAAATCAAATGCATGCCGAAAACATGTGTCACACTTAGCTGCAAGCTGTTAGGATCATTGCAAAAATTAAATTTATTTTATTTATTAAATGGAATTTCAATTTTTTCATTAACAATGCATAAAGTCGAATTAATTTGATTGAAATCGTGTTTATATGATCAAATGCATGCCAAAAACATGAGCCACACTTAGGTGCAAGCCATAAGGATCATTGCAAAAATTAAATTTATTTTATTTATTAAATGAAATTTAAATTTTTTCAATAACAATGAATAAAGTCGAATTAATTTGATTGAAATCTTGTTTATATGTTCAAATGCATACTGAAAACATGTGTCGCACTTGGGTGCAAGCTATAAGGATCATTGCAAAAATTAAATTTATTTTATTTATTAAATGAAATTTAAATTTTTTCAAAAAGAATGCATCAAGTCGAATTAATTTGATTGAAATCATGTTTATATGATCAAATGCATGCCGAAAACATGTGTCGCACTTAGGTGCAAGCTATAAGGATCATTGCAAAAATTAAATTTATTTTATTTATTAAATGAAATTTCAATTTTTTCAATAACAATGAATAAAGTCGAATTAATTTGATAAAAATCGTGTTTATATGATCAAATTCATGCCGAAAACATGTGTCACACTTAGGTGCAAGCCATAAAGATCATTGCAAAAATTAAATTTATTTTATTTATTAAATGAAATTTCAATTTTTTCAAAAACAATGCTTAAAGTCAAATTACTTTAATTGAAATCGTGTTTATATAATCAAATGCATAAATGCATGCCGAAAACATGTGTCACACTTAGGTGCAAGCCATAAGGATCATTGCAAAAATTAAATTTATTTTATTTATTAAATGAAATTTCAATTTTTTCAATAACAATGAATAACGTCGAATTAATTTGATTGAAATCGTGTTTATATGATCAAATGCATGCCATAAAGATGTGTCGCACTTAGGTGCAATCTATAAGGATCATTGCAAAAATTAAATTTATTTTATTTATTAAATGAAATTTCAATTTTTTCAATAACAATGCATCAAGTTGAATTAATTTGATTGAAATCGTGTTTATATGATCAAATGCATGCCGAAAACATGTGTCGCACTTAGGTGCAAGCTATAGGGATTATTGCAAAAATTAAATTTATTTTATTTATTAAATGAAATTTCAATTTTTCCAGTAACAATGCATAAAGTCGAATTAATTTGATTGAAATCGTATTTATATGATCAAATGCATGCCGAAAACATGTGTCGCACTTGGGTGCAAGCTGTTAGGATCATTGCAAAAATTAAATTTATTTTATTTATTAACTGAAATTTTAATTTTTCAATAACAATGCATACAGTCGGATATATTTGATTGAAATCGTGTTTATATGATCAAATGCATGCCGAAAACATGTGTCACACTTAGGTGCAAGATATTAGGATCATTGCAAAAATTAAATTTTTTTATTTATTAAATGAAATTTCAATTTTTTCAAAAACAATGATTTAAGTCGAATTAATTTGATTGAAATCGTATTTATATGATCAATTGCATGCCGAAAACATGTGTCACACTTAGGTACAAGCCATCAGGATCATTGCAAAAATTAAATTTATTTATTTATTTTTTTTTTTTTTTTTTGTTGAATTTGGTTCTCGTTTATCACGTGGTGAAACATTTTTAATATTACTGGTTGTTGAAATTAGGCACTTGGTAGGTTTCACAAATTTTATACTTTTTATTCCGACTAGTTTCGATTGTTACATCATTATCTAGGAATGAATACAGGGGAAAAATAGTTTCGCTTATATATTAAAATTGTCCATTCAGGTAATTAGGGCGGTCATTATTGGAGAACTCCAGATGTCATCATTTTCATTTACGACGTGTTTTCCCCGCTTTAGCGCTTTGTTGATCTCTAATCCTTCTCGGAGATTTAAATTTCGGCCCTTATTACCTGTATGTAATATTTTAAAATTATTTTCTTCGAAGAAGTGGTTATTTGTGATGCAATGTTTGGTAAAACCGGTGGTGCCTTTATTGTCTAGTATGGCTTTTCTATGTTCTTTTAGTCTTATACTAAATGTTCTTCCGGTTTGGCCAATATACGTTGCATCACAATCCCCACATTCGATTTCGTATATGCCGCATTTTTTGGATTTTTCTATGGTTGGTTTATTATTTATCAAAAGTTTGCCGATATTGGTGGAGTTTGTACATATAATGTTAAATTCGTTCCCAGTTACACAATTTTTTATTTATTTGACAGATCATTTACATATTCTAATTTGACCCAATTTTTGGTTTTTTGTTCTTGTTGCGGTGGATAAAAATATTTTAATAGTTGTGTCTGTTTTTTCTTTTTTAGTAATTTATCTATTATTTTTGTGTTGTAGCCGTTATTCTTAGCTATTGTTTTTATGACTGATAGTTCTTTGAAATAATTTTCTTTATTTTGAGGGATATTAATTAGTCTATGGAGGTATGAATGAAAAGTACTAAGTTTGATCTGATTGGGGTGATTTGAATCTTCGGGGATGATGGTATCAGTGAAAGTTTCTTTTCTATATATCTTAAACTGTAATTTGTTATTTAATTTGGTTATGGTTAAATCTAGGAAGTTGATTGAATTGTTGTCTTCTATTTCTGACGTAAATTGGATGTTATTATCGATTGAATTTAAGAAAGTTTCGAATATATTTAATTGTCTAGTTGTTCCTGTCCAAATGCAGAATATATCGTCTACATATCTTGCCCAGTAGTGGATATGTTTAGACTCAGTTTTATTTAATAGATTATTTTCAAATTCTGACATGAAGATTTCTGAAAGTAATGGTGAAAGTGGGGAGCCCATTGGTAGACCGTCAGTTTGGGTGTAAATAATATCATTAAATTCGAAATAATTTTGTTTAAGGCAAAGGTGAATTAGTTCTGTGATTTCTTTTTTATTTGCTTCTGGGTTATCTGACTTGTTGATATGTTTTTTTAGGATAATTTTTAGTTCTTTTACTGGTATTGATGTGAACAGGCTTTTAACGTCGAAAGATATTAATTTTGCATTTGGAGGGATGACAAGAGTTTCTAATTTATTGACTAGTTCTATGGAATTTTTAATTGCGTATGATGATTTAAAGTCAATGAAAGTTGGGAGTATTTCATTAATAAATTTACATAGGTTATATGCTGGGGCGTGTATATACGAATTTACTGTTCTTATTGGGAAATCGTCTTTATGGAGCTTTGGTTGTCCATATAAGATTGGTGCTTTAGGGTTCATTTTTACAAGTTTAAATTTTTGTGATTCATTAATAATATTTGTGCATGATTTAATTGATTTTTTAAGTTCTAATTGGAATTTGTTGGTAGGATCTCTTGGTATAATTTTGAATCTGTCTGATTGTAGTTGAGCTTCGGTTTTTGTAATATACTCTGTTCTAGGTAAAATTGTGACAGTATTGCCTTTGTCTGCTTTTGTGAGGATTAAATTGTTGTTAAATTGCCTGTTCACATCAATACCAGTAAAAGAACTAAAAATTATCCTAAAAAAACATATCAACAAGTCAGATAACCCAGAAGCAAATAAAAAAGAAATCACAGAACTAATTCACCTTTGCCTTAAACAAAATTATTTCGAATTTAATGATATTATTTACACCCAAACTGACGGTCTACCAATGGGCTCCCCACTTTCACCATTACTTTCAGAAATCTTCATGTCAGAATTTGAAAATAATCTATTAAATAAAACTGAGTCTAAACATATCCACTACTGGGCAAGTTATGTAGACGATATATTCTGCATTTGGACAGGAACAACTAGACAATTAAATATATTCGAAACTTTCTTAAATTCAATCGATAATAACATCCAATTTACGTCAGAAATAGAAGACAACAATTCAATCAACTTCCTAGATTTAACCATAACCAAATTAAATAACAAATTACAGTTTAAGATATATAGAAAAGAAACTTTCACTGATACAATCATTCCCGAAGATTCAAATCACCCCAATCAGATCAAACTTAGTACTTTTCATTCATACCTCCATAGACTAATTAATATCCCTCAAAATAAAGAAAATTATTTCAAAGAACTATCAGTCATAAAAACAATAGCTAAGAATAACGGCTACAACACAAAAATAATAGATAAATTACTAAAAAAGAAAAAACAGACACAACTATTAAAATATTTTTATCCACCGCAACAAGAACAAAAAACCAAAAATTGGGTCAAATTAGAATATGTAAATGATCTGTCAAATAAAATAAAAAATTGTGTAACTGGGAACGAATTTAACATTATATGTACAAACTCCACCAATATCGGCAAACTTTTGATAAATAATAAACCAACCATAGAAAAATCCAAAAAATGCGGCATATACGAAATCGAATGTGGGGATTGTGATGCAACGTATATTGGCCAAACCGGAAGAACATTTAGTATAAGACTAAAAGAACATAGAAAAGCCATACTAGACAATAAAGGCACCACCGGTTTTACCAAACATTGCATCACAAATAACCACTTCTTCGAAGAAAATAATTTTAATATATTACATACAGGTAATAAGGGCCGAAATTTAAATCTCCGAGAAGGATTAGAGATCAACAAAGCGCTAAAGCGGGGAAAACACGTCGTAAATGAAAATGATGACATCTGGAGTTCTCCAATAATGACCGCCCTAATTACCTGAATGGACAATTTTAATATATAAGCGAAACTATTTTTCCCCTGTATTCATTCCTAGATAATGATGTAACAATCGAAACTAGTCGGAATAAAAAGTATAAAATTTGTGAAACCTACCAAGTGCCTAATTTCAACAACCAGTAATAAATTTATTTTATTTATTAAATGAAATTTCAATTTTTTCAATAACAATGCATAAAGTCGAATTAATTTGATTGAAATCGTGTTTTTATGATCAAATGCATGCCAAAAGCATGTGTCACACTTAGGTGCAAGCCATTAGGATCATTGCAAAAATTAAATTTATTTTATTTATTAAATGAAATTTAAATTTTTTCAATAACAATGCTTAAAGTCGTATTAATTTGATTGAAATCGTGTTTATATGATTGAATGCATGCCGAAAACATGTGTCGCACTTAGCTGCAAGCTGTAAGGATCATTGCAAAAATTAAATTTATTTTATTTATTAAACGAAATTTCTATTTTTTCAATAACAATGCATACAGTCGGACATATTTATTTGATTGTAATCAAGTTTAAATGATCAAATGCACGCCAAAAACATGTGTAGCACTTAGGTGCAAGATATTAGGATCATTGCAAAAATTAAATTTATTTTATTTATTAAATGAAATTTCAATTTTTTCAATAACAATGCATAAAGTCGTATTAATTTGATTGAAATCGTGTTTATATGATTGAATGCATGCCGAAAACATGTGTCGCACTTAGCTGCAAGCTGTAAGGATCATTGCAAAAATTAAATTTATTTTATTTATTAAACGAAATTTCTATTTTTTCAATAACAATGCATACAGTCGGACATATTTATTTGATTGAAATCAAGTTTAAATGATCAAATGCACGCCAAAAACATGTGTAGCACTTAGGTGCAAGATATTAGGATCATTGCAAAAATTAAATTTATTTTATTTATTAAATGAAATTTCAATTTTTTCAATAACAATGCATAAAGTCAGATTTATTTGATTGAAATCAAGTTTAAAAAATCAAATGCATGCCGAAAACATGTGTCACACTTAGGTGCAAGCTGTTAGGATCATTGCAAAAATTAAATTTATTTTATTTATTGAATGAAATTTCAATTTTTTCAATAACAATGCATAAAGTCAAATTTATTTGATTGAAATCAAGTTTAAAAAATCAAATGCATGCCGAAAACATGTGTCACACTTAGGTGCAAGCTGTTAGGATCATTGCAAAAATTAAATTTATTTTATTTATTAAATGGAATTTCAATTTTTTCAATAACAATGCATAAAGTCGAAATAATTTGATTGAAATCGTGTTTATATGTTCAATTGCATGCCGAAAACATTTGTCGCACTTAGGTGCAAGCTATTAGGATCATTGCAAAAATTAAATTTATTTTATTTATTAAATGAAATTTCAATTTTTTCAATAACGATGCATAAAGTCGAATTAATTTGATTGAAATCGTGTTTATATGATCAAATGCATGCCGAAAACATGTGTCGCACTTAGGTGCAAGCTGTTAGGATCATTGCAAAAATTAAATTGATTTTATTTATTAAATGAAATTTCAATTTTTTCAATAACAATGCATAAAGTCGGATATATTTGATTAAAAACGTGTTTATATGATTAAATGCATGCCGAAAACATGTGTCGCACTTAGGTGCAAGCTGTTAGGATCATTGCAAAAATTAAATTTATTTTATTTATTAAATGAAATTTCAATTTTTTCAATAACAATGCATAAAGTCGAATTAATTTGATTGAAATCGTGTTTATATGATCAAGTGCATGCCGAAAACATGTGTCGCACTTAGGTGCAAGTTGTTAGGATCATTTCAAAAATTAAATTTATTTTATTTATTAAATGAAATTTTAATTTTTTCAATAACAATGCATAAAGTCGGATATATTTGATTGAAAACGTGTTTATTTGATCAAATGCATGCCGAAAACATGTGTCGCACTTACTTACAAGCTGTTAGGATCATTGCAAAAATTAAATTTATTTTATTTATTAAATGAAATTTCAATTTTTTCAATAACAATGCATAAAGTCGGATATATTTGATTGAAATCGTGTTAATATGATCAAATGCATGCCGAAAACATGTGTCACACTTAGGTGCAAGATATTAGGATCATTGCAAAAATTTAATTTTTTTATTTATTAAATGAAATTTCAATTTTTTCAAAAACAATGATTTCAGTCGAATTAATTTGATTGAAATCGTGTTTATATGATCAAATGCATGCCGAAAACATGTGTCGCACTTAGGTGCAAGCTATTAGGATCATTGCAAAAATTAAATTTATTTTATTTATTTAAAGGAATTTCAATTTTTTCAAAAACAATGCATAAAGTCGAATTAATTTGATTAAAATCGTGTTTATATGATCAAATGCATGCCGAAAACATGTGTCGCACTTAGGTGCAAGCTGTTAGGATCATTGCAAAAATTACATTTATTTTATTTATTAAATGAAATTTCAATTCTTTCAATCAGAATGCATAAAGTCGAATTTATTTATTTGAAATGAAGTTTAAATGATTAAATGCATGCCTAAAACATGTGTCGCACTCAGGTGCAAGCTGTTAGGATCATTGCAAAAATTAAATTAATTTTATTTATTAAATGAAATTTCTATTTTTTCAATAACAATGCATAAAGTCGGATATATTTGATTGAAAGTGTGTTTATATAATCAAATGCATGCCGAATACATGTGTCACACTTTGGTGCAAGCTATTAGGATCATTGCAAAAATTACATTTATTTTATTTATTAAATGAAATTTCAATTCTTTCAATCACAGTGCATAAAGTCGAATTTATTTGATTGAAATCAAGTTTAAATGATTAAATGCATGCCCAAAACATGTGTCGCACTTAGGTGCAAACTATTAGGATCATTGTAAAAATTAAATTAATTTTATTTATTAAATGGAATTTCAATTTTTTCAATAACAATGCATAAAGTCAAATTTATTTGATTAAAATCGTATTTAAATGATTAAATCCATGCCTAAAACATGTGTCGCACTTAGGTGCAAGCTGTTAGGATCATTGCAAAAATTAAATTTATTTTATTTATTAAATGAAATTTCAATTTTTTCAATAACAATGCATAAAGTCAAATTTATTTGATTGAAATCAAGTTTAAAAAATCAAATGCATGCCGAAAACATGTGTCACACTTAGCTGCAAGCTGTTAGGATCATTGCAAAAATTAAATTTATTTTATTTATTAAATGGAATTTCAGTTTTTTCTTTAACAATGCATAAAGTCGAATTTATTTGATTAAAATCGTATTTAAATAATCAAATCCATGCCTAAAACATGTGTTGCACTTAGGTACAAGCTGTTAAGATCATTGCAAAAATTAAATTTATTTTATTTATTAAATGAAATTTAAATTTTTTCAATAACAATGCATAAAGTCGAATTTATTTGATTGAAATCGTGTTTATATGATCAAAAGCATGCCGAAAACATTTGTCGCACTTAGGTGCAAGCTATTAGGATCATTGCAAAAATTAAATTTATTTTATTTATTAAATGAAATTTCAATTTTTTCAATAACGATGCATAAAGTCGAATTAATTTGATGGAAATCGTATTTATATGATCAAATGCATGCCGAAAACATGTGTCGCACTTAGGTGCAAGCTGTTAGGATCATTGCAAAAATTAAATTTATTTTATTTATTAAATGAAATTTCAATTTTTTCAATAACAATGCATAAAGTCGGATATATTTGATTAAAAACGTGTTTATATGATTAAATGCATGCCGAAAACATGTGTCGCACTTAGGTGCAAGCTGTTAGGATCATTGCAAAAATTAAATTTATTTTATTTATTAAATGAAATTTCAATTTTTTCAATAACAATGCATAAAGTCGAATTAATTTGATTGAAATCGTGTTTATATGATCAAGTGCATGCCGAAAACATGTGTCGCACTTAGGTGCAAGTTGTTAGGATCATTGCAAAAATTAAATTTATTTTATTTATTAAATGAAATTTTAATTTTTTCAATAACAATGCATAAAGTCGGATATATTTGATTGAAAACGTGTTTATTTGATCAAATGCATGCCGAAAACATGTGTCGCACTTACTTACAAGCTGTTAGGATCATTGCAAAAATTAAATTTATTTTATTTATTAAATGAAATTTCAATTTCTTCAATAACAATGCATAAAGTCGGATATATTTGATTGAAATCGTGTTAATATGATCAAATGCATGCCGAAAACATGTGTCACACTTAGGTGCAAGATATTAGGATCATTGCAAAAATTTAATTTTTTTATTTATTAAATGAAATTTCAATTTTTTCAAAAACAATGATTTAAGTCGAATTAATTTGATTGAAATCGTGTTTATATGATCAATTGCATGCCGAAAACATGTGTCACACTTAGGTGCAAGCCATAAGGATCATTGCAAAAATTAAATTTATTTTATTTATTAAATGAAATTTCAATTTTTTCAATAACAATGCATAAAGTCGAATTAATTTGATTGAAATCGTGTTTATATGATCAAATGAATGCCGAAAACATGTGTCGCACATAGGTGCAAGCTATTAGGATCATTGCAAAAATTAAATTTATTTTATTTATTTAAAGGAATTTCAATTTTTTCAAAAACAATGCATAAAGTCGAATTAATTTGATTAAAATCATGTTTATATGATCAAATGCATGCCGAAAACATGTGTCGCACTTAGGTGCAAGCTGTTAGGATCATTGCAAAAATTACATTTATTTTATTTTAATAAATGAAATTTCAATTCTTTCAATCATAGTGCATAAAGTCGAATTTATTTGATTGAAATCAAGTTTAAATGATTAAATTCATGCCCAAAACATGTGTCGCACTTAGGTGCAAACTATTAGGATCATTGCAAAAATTAAATTAATTTTATTTATTAAATGGAATTTCAATTTTTTCAATAACAATGCATAAAGTCAAATTTATTTGATTAAAATCGTATTTAAATGATTAAATCCATGCCTAAAACATGTGTCGCACTTAGGTGCAAGCTGTTAGGATCATTGCAAATATTAAATTTATTTTATTTATTAAATGAAATTTCAATATTTTCAATAACAATGCATAAAGTCAAATTTATTTGATTGAAATCAAGTTTAAAAAATCAAATGCATGCCGAAAACATGTGTCACACTTAGCTGCAAGCTGTTAGGATCATTGCAAAAATTAAATTTATTTTATTTATTATAATGGAATTTCAGTTTTTTCATTAACAATGCATAAAGTCGAATTTATTTGATTAAAATCGTATTTAAATAATCAAATCCATGCCTAAAACATGTGTTGCACTTAGGTACAAGCTGTTAAAATCATTGCAAAAATTAAATTTATTTTATTTATTAAATGAAATTTAAATTTTTTCAATAACAATACATAAAGTCGAATTTATTTGATTGAAATCGTGTTTATATGATCAAAAGCATGCCGAATACATTTGTCGCACTTAGGTGCAAGCTGTTAGGATCATTGCAAAAATTAAATTTATTTTATTTATTAAATGAAATTTAAATTTTTTCAAAAACAATGCCTAAAGTCGAATTAATTTGATTGAAATCATGTTTATATGATCAAATACCTGCCGAAAACATGTGTCACACTTAGGTGCAAGATATTAGGATCATTGCAAAAATTAAATTTATTTTATTTATTAAATTAAATTTCAATTTTTTCAATAACAATACATAAAGTCGAATTAATTTGATTGAAATCGTGTTTATATGTTCAATTGCATGCCGAAAACATTTGTCGCACTTAGGTGCAAGCTATTAGGATCATTGCAAAAATTAAATTTATTTTATTTATTAAATGAAATTTCTATTTTTTCAATAACAATGCATAAAGTCGGATATATTTGATTGAAATCGTGTTTATATAATCAAATGCATGCCGAATACATGTGTCACACTTTGGTGCAAGCTATTAGGATCATTGCAAAAATTACATTTATTTTATTTATTAAATGAAATTTCAATTCTTTCAATCACAGTGCATAAAGTCGAATTTATTTGATTGAAATCAAGTTTAAATGATTAAATGCATGCCCAAAACATGTGTCGCACTTAGGTGGAAGCTATAAGGATCATTGCAAAAATTAAATTGATTTTATTTAATAAATGAAATTTCAATTTTTTCAATAACAATGCATAAAGTCGAATTAATTTGATTGAAATCGTGTTTATATAATCAAATGCATGCCGAAAACATGTGTCGCATTTAGTTGCAAGCTATAAGGTTCATTGCAAAAATTAAATTTATTTTATTTATTAAATGGAATTTCAATTTTTTCAATAACAATGCATAAAGTCGAATTTATTTGATTAAAATCGTATTTAAATCACCAAATTCATGCCTAAAACATGTGTTGCACTTAGGTACAAGCTGTTAGGATCATTGCAAAAATTAAATTTATTTTATTTATTAAACGAAATTTCTATTTTTTCAATAACAATGCATACAGTCGGATATATTTGATTGAAATCGTGTTTATATGATCAAATGCATGCCGAAAACATGTGTCACACTTAGGTGCAAGATTTTAGGATCATTGCAAAAATTAAATTTATTTTATTTATTAAATGAAATTTAGATGTTTTCAATAACAATGCATAAAGTCGAATTTATTTGATTAAAATCGTGTTTATATGATCAAAAGCATGCCGAAAACATTTGTCGCACTTAGGTGCAAGCTGTTAGGATCATTGCAAAAATTAAATTTATTTTATTTATTAAATGAAATTTCAATTTTTTCAAAAACAATGCTTAAAGTCGAAATAATTTGATTGAAATCGTGTTTATATGATCAAATGCATGCCAAAAACATGTGTCACACTTAGGTGCAAGCCATTAGGATCATTGCAAAAATTAAATTTATTTTATTTATTAAATGAAATTTCAATTTTTTCAAAAAGAATGCATCAAGTCGAATTAAATTGATTGAAATCATGTTTATATGATCAAATGCATGCCGAAAACATGTGTCGCACTTAGGTGCAAGCTATAAGGATCATTGCAAAAATTAAATTTATTTTATTTATTAAATGAAATTTCAATTTTTTCAATAACAATGAATAAAGTCGAATTAATTTGATGAAAATCGTGTTTATATGATCAAATTCATGCCGAAAACATGTGTCACACTTAGGTGCAAGCCATAAAGATCATTGCAAAAATTAAATTTATTTTATTTATTAAATGAAATTTCAATTTTTTCAAAAACAATGCTTAAAGTCGAATTACTTTGATTGAAGTCGTGTTTATATGATCAAATGCACAAATGCATGCCGAAAACATGTGTCACACTTAGGTGCAAGCCATAAGGATCATTGCAAAAATTAAATTTATTTTATTTATTAAATGAAATTTCAATTTTTTCAATAACAATGAATAACGTCGAATCAATTTGATTGAAATCGTGTTTATATGATCAAATGCATGCCATAAAGATGTGTCGCACTTAGGTGCAATCTATAAGGATCATTGCAAAAATTAAATTTATTTTATTTATTAAATGAAATTTCAATTTTTTCAATAACAATGCATCAAGTTGAATTAATTTGATTGAAATCGTGTTTATATGATCAAATGCATGCCGAAAACATGTGTCGCACTTAGGTGCAAGCTATAGGGATTATTGCAAAAATTAAATTTATTTTATTTATTAAATGAAATTTCAATTTTTCCAGTAACAATGCATAAAGTCGAATTAATTTGATTGAAATCGTATTTATATGATCAAATGCATGCCGAAAACATGTGTCGCACTTGGGTGCAAGCTGTTAGGATCATTGCAAAAATTAAATTTATTTTATTTATTAACTGAAATTTTTATTTTTTCAATAACAATGCATACAGTCGGATATATTTGATTGAAATCGTGTTTATATGATCAAATGCATGCCGAAAACATGTGTCACACTTAGGTGCAAGATATTAGGATCATTGCAAAAATTAAATTTTTTTATTTATTAAATGAAATTTCAATTTTTTCAAAAACAATGATTTAAGTCGAATTAATTTGATTGAAATCGTGTTTATATGATCAATTGCATGCCGAAAACATGTGTCACACTTAGGTACAAGCCATAAGGATCATTGCAAAAATTAAATTTATTTTTTTTTTTTTTTTTTTTTTTTTTTTTTTGTTGAATTTGGTTCTCGTTTATCACGTGGTGAAACATTTTTAATATTACTGGTTGTTGAAATTAGGCACTTGGTAGGTTTCACAAATTTTATACTTTTTATTCCGACTAGTTTCGATTGTTACATCATTATCTAGGAATGAATACAGGGGAAAAATAGTTTCGCTTATATATTAAAATTGTCCATTCAGGTAATTAGGGCGGTCATTATTGGAGAACTCCAGATGTCATCATTTTCATTTACGAGAACTAAAAATTATCCTAAAAAAACATATCAACAAGTCAGATAACCCAGAAGCAAATAAAAAAGAAATCACAGAACTAATTCACCTTTGCCTTAAACAAAATTATTTCGAATTTAATGATATTATTTACACCCAAACTGACGGTCTACCAATGGGCTCCCCACTTTCACCATTACTTTCAGAAATCTTCATGTCAGAATTTGAAAATAATCTATTAAATAAAACTGAGTCTAAACATATCCACTACTGGGCAAGATATGTAGACGATATATTCTGCATTTGGACAGGAACAACTAGACAATTAAATATATTCGAAACTTTCTTAAATTCAATCGATAATAACATCCAATTTACGTCAGAAATAGAAGACAACAATTCAATCAACTTCCTAGATTTAACCATAACCAAATTAAATAACAAATTACAGTTTAAGATATATAGAAAAGAAACTTTCACTGATACCATCATCCCCGAAGATTCAAATCACCCCAATCAGATCAAACTTAGTACTTTTCATTCATACCTCCATAGACTAATTAATATCCCTCAAAATAAAGAAAATTATTTCAAAGAACTATCAGTCATAAAAACAATAGCTAAGAATAACGGCTACAACACAAAAATAATAGATAAATTACTAAAAAAGAAAAAACAGACACAACTATTAAAATATTTTTATCCACCGCAACAAGAACAAAAAACCAAAAATTGGGTCAAATTAGAATATGTAAATGATCTGTCAAATAAATAAAAAATTGTGTAACTGGGAACGAATTTAACATTATATGTACAAACTCCACCAATATCGGCAAACTTTTGATAAATAATAAACCAACCATAGAAAAATCCAAAAAATGCGGCATATACGAAATCGAATGTGGGGATTGTGATGCAACGTATATTGGCCAAACCGGAAGAACATTTAGTATAAGACTAAAAGAACATAGAAAAGCCATACTAGACAATAAAGGCACCACCGGTTTTACCAAACATTGCATCACAAATAACCACTTCTTCGAAGAAAATAATTTTAAAATATTACATACAGGTAATAAGGGCCGAAATTTAAATCTCCGAGAAGGATTAGAGATCAACAAAGCGCTAAAGCGGGGAAAACACGTCGTAAATGAAAATGATGACATCTGGAGTTCTCCAATAATGACCGCCCTAATTACCTGAATGGACAATTTTAATATATAAGCGAAACTATTTTTCCCCTGTATTCATTCCTAGATAATGATGTAACAATCGAAACTAGTCGGAATAAAAAGTATAAAATTTGTGAAACCTACCAAGTGCCTAATTTCAACAACCAGTAATAAATTTATTTTATTTATTAAATGAAATTTAAATTTTTTCAATAACAATGCATAAAGTCGAATTAATTTGATTGAAATCGTGTTTATATGATCAAATGTATGCCGAAAACATGTGTCGCACTTAGGTGCAAGCTATTAGGATCATTGCAAAAATTAAATTTATTTTATTTATTAAAAGGAATTTCAATTTTTTCAAAAACAATGCATAAAGTCGAAATAATTTAATTGAAATCGTGTTTATATGATCAAATGCATGCCGAAAACATGTGTCGCACTTAGGTGCAAGCTGTTAGGATCATTGCAAAAATTACTTTTATTTTATTTATTAAATGAAACTTCAATTCTTTCAATCACAATGCATAAAGTCGAATTTATTTATTTGAAATCAAGTTTAAATGATCAAATGCATGCCTAAAACATGTGTCGCACTTAGGTGCAAGCTGTTAGGATCATTGCAAAAATTAAATTAATTTTATTTATTAAATGAATATTCTATTTTTTCAATAACAATGCATAAAGTCGGATATATTTGATTGAGATCGTGTTTATATAATCAAATGCATGCTGAATACATGTGTCACACTTTGGTGCAAGCTATTAGGATCATTGCAAAAATTACATTTATTTTATTTATTTCAATTCTTTCAATCACAGTGCATAAAGTCGAATTTATTTGATTGAAATCAAGTTTAAATGATTAAATGCATGCCCAAAACATTTGTCGCACTTTGGTGCAAGCTATTAGGAGCATTGCAAAAATTAAATTAATTTTATTTATTAAATGCAATTTCAATTTTTTCAATAACAATGCATAAAGTCAAATTTATTTGATTAAAATCGTATTTAAATGATCAAATCCATGCCTAAAACATGTGTCGCACTTAGGTGCAAGCCGTAAGGATCATTGCAAAAATTAAATTTATTTTATTTATTAAATGAAATTTCAATTTTTTCAATAACAATGCATAAAGTCAAATTTATTTGATTGAAAACAAGTTTAAAAAATCAAATGCATGCCGAAAACATGTGTCACACTTAGCTGCAAGCTGTTAGGATCATTGCAAAAATTAAATTTATTTTATTTATTAAATGGAATTTCAATTTTTTCATTAACAATGCATAAAGTCGAATTTATTTGATTAAAATCGTATTTAAATGATCAAATCCATGCCTAAAACATGTGTTGCACTTAGGTACAAGCTGTTAGGATCATTGCAAAAATTAAATTTATTTTATTTATTAAATGAAATTTCAATTTTTTCAATAACAGTGCATAAAGTCGAATTTATTTGATTGAAATCGTGTTTATATGATCAAAAGCATGCCGAATACATTTGTCGCACTTAGGTGCAAGCTGTTAGGATCATTGCAAAAATTAAATTTATTTTATTTATTAAATGAAATTTCAATTTTTTCAAAAACAATGCTTAAAGTCGAATTAATTTGATTGAAATCATGTTTATATGATTAAATACCTGCCGAAAAAATGTGTCACACTTAGGTGCAAGATATTAGGATCATTGCAAAAATTAAATTTATTTTATTTATTAAATTAAATTTCAATTTTTTCAATAACAATACATAAAGTCGAATTAATTTGATTGAAATTGTGTTTATATGTTCAATTGCATGCCGAAAACATTTGTCGCACTTAGGTGCAAGCTATTAGGATCATTGCAAAAATTAAATTTATTTTATTTATTAAATGGAATTTCAATTTTTTCAATAACAATGCATAAAGTCAAATTAATTTGATCGAAATCGTGTTTATGTGATCAAATGCATGCCGAAAACATGTGTCACACTTAGCTGCAAGCTGTTAGGATCATTGCAAAAATTAAATTTATTTTATTTATTAAATGGAATTTCAATTTTTTCATTAACAATGCATAAAGTCGAATTTATTTGATTAAAATCGTATTTAAATGATCAAATCCATGCCTAAAACATGTGTTGCACTTAGGTACAAGCTGTTAGGATCATTGCAAAAATTAAATTTATTTTATTTATTAAATGAAATTTCAATTTTTTCAATAACAATGCATTAAGTCGAATTTATTTGATTGAAATCGTGTTTATATGATCAAAAGCATGCCGAATACATTTGTCGCACTTAGGTGCAAGCTGTTAGGATCATTGCAAAAATTAAATTTATTTTATTTATTAAATTAAATTTAAATTTTTTCAAAAACAATGCTTAATGTCGAATTAATTTGATTGAAATCATGTTTAAATGATCAAATACCTGCCGAAAAAATGTGTCACACTTAGGTGCAAGATATTAGGATCATTGCAAAAATTAAATTTATTTTATTTATTAAATTAAATTTCAATTTTTTCAATAACAATACATAAAGTCGAATTAATTTGATTGAAATTGTGTTTATATGTTCAATTGCATGCCGAAAACATTTGTCGCACTTAGGTGCAAGCTATTAGGATCATTGCAAAAATTAAATTTATTTTATTTATTAAATGGAATTTCAATTTTTTCAATAACAATGCATAAAGTCAAATTAATTTGATCGAAATCGTGTTTATGTGATCAAATGCATGCCGAAAACATGTGTCACACTTAGCTGCAAGCTGTTAGGATCATTGCAAAAATTAAATTTATTTTATTTATTAAATGGAATTTCAATTTTTTCATTAACAATGCATAAAGTCGAATTTATTTGATTAAAATCGTATTTAAATGATCAAATCCATGCCTAAAACATGTGTTGCACTTAGGTACAAGCTGTTAGGATCATTGCAAAAATTAAATTTATTTTATTTATTAAATGAAATTTCAATTTTTTCAATAACAATGCATAAAGTCGAATTTATTTGATTGAAATCGTGTTTATATGATCAAAAGGATGCCGAATACATTTGTCGCACTTAGGTGCAAGCTGTTAGGATCATTGCAAAAATTAAATTTATTTTATTTATTAAATGAAATTTCAATTTTTTCAAAAACAATGCTTAAAGTCGAATTAATTTGATTGAAATCATGTTTATATGATCAAATATTTGCCGAAAAAATGTGTCACATTTAGGTGCAAGATATTAGGATCATTGCAAAAATTAAATTTATTTTATTTATTAAATTAAATTTCAATTTTTTCAATAACAATACATAAAGTCGAATTAATTTGATTGAAATCGTGTTTATATGTTCAATTGCATGCCGAAAACATTTGTCGCACTTAGGTGCAAGCTATTAGGATCATTGCAAAAATTTAATTTATTTTATTTATTAAATGGAATTTCAATTTTTTCAATAACAATGCATAAAGTCGAATTTATTTGATTAAAATCGTATTTAAATGATCAAATTCATGCGTAAAACATGTGTTGCACTTAGGTACAAGCTGTTAGGAACATTGCAAAAATTAAATTTATTTTATTTATTAAACGAAATTTCAATTTTTTCAATAACAATGCATACAGTCGGATATATTTGATTGAAATCGTGTTCATATGATCAAATGCATGCCGAAAACATGTGTCACATTTAGGTGCAAGATATTAGGATCATTGCAAAAATTAAATTTATTTTATTTATTAAATGAAATTTCAATTTTTTCAATAACAATGCATAAAGTCAAATTTATTTGATTGAAATCGTGTTTATATGATCAAAAGCATGCCGAAAACATTTGTCGCACTTAGGTGCAAGCTGTTAGGATCATTGCAAAAATTAAATTTATTTTATTTATTAAATGTAATTTCAATTTTTTCAAAAACAATGCTTAAAGTCGAATTAATTTGATTGAAATCGTGTTAACATGATCAAATGCATGCCGAAAACATGTGTCGCACTTAGGTGCAAGCCATAAGGATTATTGCAAAAATTAAATTTATTTTATTTATTAAATGAAATATCAATTTTTTCAATAACAATACATAAAGTCGAATTAATTTGATTGAAATCGTGTTTATATGTTCCATTGCATGCCGAAAACATTTGTCGCACTTAGGTGCAAGCTATTAGGATCATTGCAAAAATTAAATTTATTTTATTTATTAAATGAAATTTCAATTTTTTCAATAACAATGCATAAAGTCGAATTTATTTGATTGAAATCGTGTTTATATGATCAAAAGCATGCCGAATACATTTGTCGCACTTAGGTGCAAGCTGTTAGGATCATTGCAAAAATTAAATTTATTTTATTTATTAAATGAACTTTCAATTTTTTCAAAAACAATGCTTAAAGTCGAATTAATTTTATTGAAATCATGTTTATATGATCAAATACCTGATGAAAAAATGTGTCACACTTAGGTGCAAGATATTAGGATCATTGCAAAAATTAAATTTATTTTATTTATTAAATTAAATTTCAATTTTTTCAATAACAATACATAAAGTCGAATTAATTTGATTGAAATCGTGTTTATATGTTCAATTGCATGCCGGAAACATTTGTCGCACTTAGGTGCAAGCTATTAGGATCATTGCAAAAATAAAATTTATTTTATTTATTAAATGGAATTTCAATTTTTTCAATAACAATGCATAAAGTCGAATTTATTTGATTAAAATCGTATTTAAATGATCAAATTCATGCGTAAAACATGTGTTGCACTTAGGTACAAGCTGTTAGGATCATTGCAAAAATTAAATTTATTTTATTTATTAAACGAAATTTCTATTTTTTCAATAACAATGCATACAGTCGGATATATTTGATTGAAATCGTGTTTATATGATCAAATGCATGCCGAAAACATGTGTCACATTTAGGTGCAAGATATTAGGATCATTGCAAAAATTAAATTTATTTTATTTATTAAATGAAATTTCAATTTTTTCAATAACAATGCATAAAGTCAAATTTATTTGATTGAAATCGTGTTTATATGATCAAAAGCATGCCGAAAACATTTGTCGCACTTAGGTGCAAGCTGTTAGGATCATTGCAAAAATTAAATTTATTTTATTTATTAAATGTAATTTCAATTTTTTCAAAAACAATGCTTAAAGTCGAATTAATTTGATTGAAATCGTGTTTATATGATCAAATACCTGCCGAAAACATGTGTCGCACTTAGGTGCAAGCCATAAGGATCATTGCAAAAATTAAATTTATTTTATTTATTAAATTAAATTTCAATTTTTTCAATAACAATACATAAAGTCGAATTAATTTGATTGAAATCGTGTTTATATGTTTAATTGCATGCCGAAAACATTTGTCGCACTTAGGTGCAAGCTGTTAGGATCATTGCAAAAATTAAATTTATTTTATTTATTAAATGTAATTTCAATTTTTTCAAAAACAATGCTTAAAGTCGAATTAATTTGATTGAAATCGTGTTTATATGATCAAATGCATGCCGAAAACATGTGTCACACTTAGGTGCAAGCCATAAGGATCATTGCAAAAATTAAATTTATTTTATTTATTAAATGAAATTTCAATTTTTTCAATAACAATGAATAAAGTCGAATTAATTTGATTAAAATCGTGTTTATATGATCAAATGCATGCCGAAAACATGTGTCACACTTAGGTGCAAACCATAAGGATCATTGCAAAAATTAAATTTATTTTAATTATTAAATGAAATTTCAATTTTTTTAAAAACAATGCTTAAAGTCGAATTACTTTGATTGAAATCGTGTTTATATAATCAAATGCATGCCGAAAACATGTGTCACACTTAGGTGCAACCTATTAGGATCATTGCAAAAATTACATTTATTTTATTTATTAAATGAAATTTCAATTTTTTCAAAAACAATGCTTACAGTCGAATTAATTTGATTGAAATCGTGTTTATATAAATTAATGCATGCCGAAAACTCGTGTCACACTTAGGTGCAAGCCATTAGGATCATTGCAAAAATTAAATTTATTTTATTTATTAAATGAAATTTCAATTTTTTCAATAACAATGCATAAAGTCGAATTAATTTGATTGAAATCGTGTTTATATGTTCAATTGCATGCTGAAAACATTTGTCGCACTTAGGTGCAAGCTTTTAGGATCATTGCAAAAATTAAATTTATTTTATTTATTAAATGAAATTTCAATTTTTTCAATTACAATGCATAAAGTCGAATTAATTTGATTGAAATCGTGTTTATATGATTAAATGCATGCCGAAAACATGTGTCGCACTTAGGTGCAAGCTGTTAGGATCATTGCAAAAATTATTTTTTTTATTTATTAAATGAAATTTCAATTTTTTCAATAACAATGCATAAAGTCGGATATATTTGATTAAAAACGTGTTTATATGATTAAATGCATGCCGAAAACATGTGTCGCACTTAGGTGCAAGCTATAAGGATCATTGCAAAAATTAAATTTATTTTATTTATTAAATGAAATTTCAATTCTTTCAATCACAATGCATAAAGTCTAATTTATTTGATTGAAATCAAGTTCAAATGATTAAATGCATGCCCAAAACATGTGTCGCACTTAGGTGCAAGCTGTTAGGATCATTGCAAAAATTAAATTTATTTTATTTATTAAATGAAATTTCAATTTTTTCTATAACAATGCATACAGTAGGATATATTTGATTGAAATCGTGTTTATATGATCAAATGCATGCCAAAAACATGTGCTAAGGTGCAAGCCATAAGGATCATTGCAAAAATTAAATTTATTTAATTTATTAAATAAAATTTCAATTTTTTCAATAACAATGCATACAGTCGAATTAATTTGAATAAAATCGTGTTTATATGATCAAATGCATGCCGAAAACATGTGTCGCACTTAGGTGGAAGCTATAAGGATCATTGCAAAAATTAAATTTATTTTATTTATTAAATGAAATTTAAATTTTTTCAATAACAATACATAAAATCGAATTAATTTGATTGAAATCGTGTTTATATGTTCAATTGCATGCCAAAAACATTTGTCGCACTTAGGTGCAAGCTATTAGGATCATTGCAAAAATTAAATTTATTTTATTTATTAAATGGAATTTCAATTTTTTTAATAACAATGCATAAAGTCGAATTTATTTGATTAAAATCGTATTTAAATGATCTAATTCATGCCTATGACATGTGTTGCACTTAGGTACAAGCTGTTAGGATCATTGCAAAAATTAAATTTATTTTATTTATTAAACGAAATTTCTATTTTTTCAATAACAATGCATACAGTCGGATATATTTGATTGAAATCGTGTTTATATGATCAAATGCATGCCGAAAACATGTGTCACACTTAGGTGCAAGATATTAGGATCATTGCAAAAATTAAATTTATTTTATTTATTAAATGAAATTTAGATTTTTTCAATAACAATGCATAAAGTCGAATTTATTTGATTAAAATCGTGTTTATATGATCAAAAGGATGCCGAAAACTTGTGTCGCACTTAGGTGCAAGCTGTTAGGATCATTTCAAAAATTAAATTTATTTTATTTATTAAATGAAATTTCAATTTTTTCAAAAGCAATGCTTAAAGTCGAATTAATTTGATTGAAATCGTGTTTATATGATCAAATGCATGCCAAAAACATGTGTCACACTTAGGTGCAAGCCATTAGGATCATTGCAAAAATTAAATTTATTCTATTTATTAAATGAAATTTCAATTTTTTCAATAACAATGCATAAAGTTGTATTAATTTGATTGAAATCGTGTTTAAATGATCAAATTCATGCCGAAATCATGTGTCGCACTTAGGTGCAAGCTGTTAGGATCATTGGAAAAATTAAATTTATTTTATTTATTAAATGAAATTTCTATTTTTTCAATAACAATGCATAAAGTCGAATTTATTTAATTGAAATCAAGTTTAAAAAATCAAATGCATGCCGAAAACATGTGTCACACTTAGGTGCAAGCTGTTAGGATCATTGCAAAAATTAAATTTATTTTATTTATTAAATGAAATTTCAATTTTTTCAATAACAATGCATAAAGTCGAATTAATTTGATTGAAATCGTGTTTAAATCATCAAATGCATACCGAAATCATGTGTCGCACTTAGGTGCAAACTGTTAGTATCATTGCAAAAATTAAATTTATTTTATTTATTAAATGAAATTTCAATTTTTTCAAAAACAATGCTTAAAGTCGAATTAATTTGATTGAAATCGTGTTTATATGATCAAATGCATGCCAAAAACAAGTGTCACACTTAGGTGCAAGCCATTAGGATCATTGCAAAAATTAAATTTATTTTATTTATTAAATGAAATTTCAATTTTTTCAATAACAATGCATAAAGTTGTATTAAATTGATTGAAATCGTGTTTAAATGATCAAATTCATGCCGAAATCATGTGTCGCACTTAGGTGCAAACTGTTAGGATCATTGCAAAAATTAAATTTATTTTATTTATTAAATGAAATTTCAATTTTTTCAAAAACAATGCTTAAAGTCGAATTAATTTGATTGAAATCGTGTTTATATGATCAAATGCATGCCAAAAACATGTGTCACACTTAGGTGCAAGCCATTAGGATCATTGCAAAAATTAAATTTATTTTATTTATTAAATGAAATTTCAATTTTTTTCAATAACAATGCATAAAGTTGAAATAATTTGATTGAAATCGTGTTTAAATGATCAAATGCATACCGAAATCATGTGTCGCACTTAGGTGCAAACTTTTAGGATCATTGCAAAAATTAAATTTATTTTATTTATTAAATGAAATTTCAATTTTTTCAATAACAATGCATAAAGTTGAAATAATTTGATTGAAATCGTGTTTAAATCATCAAATGCATACCGAAATCATGTGTCGCACTTAGGTGCAAACTGTTAGGATCATTGCAAAAATTAAATTTATTTTATTTATTAAATGAAATTTCAATTTTTTCAAAAACAATGCTTAAAGTCGAATAATTAATTTGATTGAAATCGTGTTTATATGATCAAATGCATGCCAAAAACAAGTGTCACACTTAGGTGCAAGCCATTAGGATCATTGCAAAAATTAAATTTATTTTATTTATTAAATGAAATTTCAATTTTTTCAAAAACAATGCTTAAAGTCGAATTAATTTGATTGAAATCGTGTTTATATGATCAAATGCATGCCAAAAACAAGTGTCACACTTAGGTGCAAGCTATTAGGATCATTGCAAAAATTAAATTTATTTTATTTATTAAATGAAATTTCAATTTTTTCAATAACAATGCATAAAGTTGAATTAATTTGATTGAAATCGTGTTAACATGATCAAATGCATACCGAAATCATGTGTCGCACTTAGGTGCAAACTGTTAGGATCATTGCAAAAATTAAATTTATTTTATTTATTAAATGAACTTTCAATTTTTTCAAAAACAATGCTTAAAGTCGAATTAATTTGATTGAAATCGTGTTTATATGATCAAATGCATGCCAAAAACATGTGTCACACTTAGGTGCAAGCCATTAGAATCATTGCAAAAATTAAATTTATTTTATTTATTAAATGAAATTTCAATTTTTTCAATAACAATGCATAAAGTTGAATTAATTTGATTGAAATCATGTTAACATGATCAAATGCATACCGAAATCATGTGTCGCACTTAGGTGCAAACTGTTAGGATCATTGCAAAAATTAAATTTATTTTATTTATTAAATGAAATTTCATTTTTTTCAAAAACAATGCTTAAAGTCGAATTAATTTGATTGAAATCGTGTTTATATGATCAAATGCATGCCAAAAACATGTGTCACACTTAGGTGCAAGCCATTAGGATCATTGCAAAAATTAAATTTATTTTATTTATTAAATGAAATTTCAATTTTTTTCAATAACAATGCATAAAGTTGAAATAATTTGATTGAAATCGTGTTTAAATGATCAAATGCATACCGAAATCATGTGTCGCACTTAGGTGCAAACTGTTAGGATCATTGCAAAAATTAAATTTATTTTATTTATTAAATGAAATTTCAATTTTTTCAATAACAATGCATAAAGTCAAATTAATTTGATTGAAATCGTGTTTATATGATCAAATGCATGCCAAAAACATTTGTCGCACTTAGGTGCAAGCTGTTAGGATCATTGCAAAAATTAAATTTATTTTATTTATTAAATGAAATTTCAATTTTTTCAAAAACAATGCTTGAAGTCGAATTAATTTGATTGAAATCGTGTTTATATGATCAAATGCATGCCAAAAACATGTGTCACACTTAGGTGCAAGCCATTAGGATCATTGCAAAAATTAAATTTATTTTATTTATTAAATGAAATTTCAATTTTTTCAATAACAATGCATAAAGTCGAATTAATTTGATTGAAATCGTGTTTATATGATCAAATGCATGCCAAAAGCATGTGTCACACTTAGGTGCAAGCCATTAGGATCATTGCAAAAATTAAATTTATTTTATTTATTAAATGAAATTTCAATTTTTTCAATAACAATGCTTAAAGTCGTATTAATTTGATTGAAATCGTGTTTATATGATTGAATGCATGCCGAAAACATGTGTCGCACTTAGCTGCAAGCTGTAAGGATCATTGCAAAAATTAAATTTATTTTATTTATTAAACGAAATTTCTATTTTTTCAATAACAATGCATACAGTCGGACATATTTATTTGATTGAAATCAACTTTAAATGATCAAATGCACGCCAAAAACATGTGTAGCACTTAGGTGCAAGATATTAGGATCATTGCAAAAATTAAATTTATTTTATAAATTAAATGAAATTTCAATTTTTTCAATAACAATGCATAAAGTCGGATTTATTTGATTAAAATCGTGTTTATATGATCAAAAGCATGCCGAAAACATTTGTCGCACTTAGGTGCAAGCTGTTAGGATCATTGCAAAAATTAAATTTATTTTATTTATTAAATGAAATTTCAATTTTTTCAAAAACAGTGCTTAAAGTCGAATTAATTTGATTAAAATCGTGTTTATATGTTCAATTGCATGCCAAAAACATTTGTCGCACTTAGGTGCAAGCCATTAGGATCATTGCAAAAATTAAATTTATTTTATTTATTAAATGAAATTTCAATTTTTTCAATAACAATGCATTAAGTTGAATTAATTTGATTGAAATCATGTTTAAATGATTAAATGCATACCGAAATCATGTGTCGCACTTAGGTGCAAACTGTTAGGATCATTGCAAAAATTAAAATTTATTTTATTTATTAAATGAAATTTCAATTTTTTCAAAAACAATGCTTAAAGTCGAATTAATTTGATTGAAATCGTGTTTATATGATCAAATGCATGCCAAAAACATGTGTCACACTTAGGTGCAAGCCATAAGGATCATTGCAAAAATTAAATTTATTTTATTTATTAAATGAAATTTCAATTTTTTCAATAACAATGCATAAAGTCGTATTAATTTGATTGAAATCGTGTTTATATGAATAAATGCATGCCGAAAACATGTGTCGCACTTAGCTGCAAGCTGTAAGGATCATTGCAAAAATTAAATTTATTTTATTTATTAAATGAAATTTCAATTTTTTCAATAACAATGCATAAAGTCGGATATATTTGATTTAAAACGTGTTTATATAATTAAATGCATGCCGAAAACATGTGTCGCACTTAGGTGCAAGCTGTTAGGATCATTGCAAAAATTAAATTTATTTTATTTAATAAATGAAATTTCAATTTTTTTAATAACAATGCATAAAGTCGAATTAATTTGATTGAAATCGTGTTTATATGATCAAGTGCATGCCGAAAACATGTGTCGCACTTAGGTGCAAGTTGTTAGGATCATTGCAAAAATTAAATTTATTTTATTTATTAAATGAAATTTTAATTTTTTCAATAACAATGCATAAAGTCGGATATATTTGATTGAAAACGTGTTTATTTGATCAAATGCATGCCGAAAACATGTGTCGCACTTACTTACAAGCTGTTAGGATCATTGCAAAAATTAAATTTATTTTATTTATTAAATGAAATTTCAATTTTTTCAATAACAATGCATAAAGTCGGATAAATTTGATTGAAAACGTGTTTATATAATCAAATTCATGCCGAAAACATGTGTCGCACTAAGGTGCAAACTGTTAGGATCATTGCAAAAATTAAATTTATTTTATTTATTAAATGAAATTTCAATTTTTTCAATAACAATGCATAAAGTCGAATTAATTTAATTAAAATCGTGTTTATATGATCAAATTCATGCCGAAAACTGTGTCGCACTTAGGTGCAAGCTGTTAGGATCATTGCAAAAATTAAATTCATTTTATTTATTAAATGAAATTTTAATTTTTTCAATAACAATGCATAAAGTCGGAAATATTTGATTAAAAACGTGTTTATATGATCAAATGCTTGCCGAAAACATGTGTCGCACTTAGGTGCAAGCTATAAGGATCATTGCAAAAATTAAATTTATTTCATTTATTAAATGAAATTTCATTTTATTCAAAAACAATGCTTAAAGTCGAATTTATTTGATTGAAATCAAGTTTAAATGATCAAATGCATGCCAAAAAATGTGTCGCACTTAGGTGCAAGATATTAGGATCATTGCAAAAATTAAATTTATTTTATTTATTAAATGAAATTTCAATTTTTTCAATAACAATGCATAAAGTCAAATTTATTTGATTGAAATCAAGTTTAAAAAATCAAATGCATGCCGAAAACATGTGTCACACTTAGGTGCAAGCTATTAGGATCATTGCAAAAATTAAATTTATTTTATTTATTAAATGTAATTTCAATTTTTTCAATAACAATGCATAAAGTCGAATTTATTTGATTGAAATCAAGTTTAAATGATCAAATGCATGCCTAAAACATGTGTCGCACTTAGGTGCAAGCTGTTAGGATCATTGCAAAAATTGAATTTATTTTATTTATTAAATGAAATTTTAATTTTTTCAATAACAATGCATAAAGTCAAGTTTATTTGATAGAAATCAAGTTTAAAAAATCAAATCCATGCCGAAAACATGTGTCACACTTAGGTGCAAGCTATTAGGATCATTGCAAAAATTAAATTTATTTTATTTATTAAATGGAATTTCAATTTTTTCAATAACAATGTATAAAGTCGAAATTATTTGATTAAAATCGTATTTAAATGATCAAATGCATGCCTAAAACATGTGTTGCACTTAGGTGCAAGCTGTTAGAATCATTGCTAATATTAAATTTATTTTATTTATTAAACGAAATTTCTATTTTTTCAATAACAATGCATATAGTCGGATATATTTGATTGAAATCGTGTTTATATGATCAAATGCATGCCGAAAACATGTGTCACACTTAGGTGCAAGCTATTAGGATCATTGCAAAAATTAAATTTATTTTATTTATTAAATAGAATTTCAATTTTTTCAATAACAATTCATAAAGTCGAATTAATTTGATTGAAATAGTGTTTATATGAACAAATGCATGCCGAAAACATGTGTCGCACACAGGTGCAAGCTGTTAGGATCATTGCAAAAATTAAATTTATTTTATTTATTAAATGAAATTTCAATTCTTTGAATAACAATGCATAAAGTCGAATTTATTCAATTAAAATCAAGTTTAAATGATCAAATGCATGCCAAAAACATGTGTCGCACTTAGGTGCAAGCTATTAGGATCATTGCAAAAATTAAATTTATTTTATTTATTAAATGAAATTTAAATTTTTTCAATAACAATGCATAAAGTCGAATTAATTTGATTGAAATCGTGTTTATATGATCAAATGCATGCCGAAAACATGTGTCGCACTTAGGTGCAAGCTGTTAGGATCATTGCAAAAATTAAATTTATTTTATTTATTAAATCAAATTTCAATTTTTTCAATAACAATGCATAAAGTCGAAGTAATTTGATTAAAATCGTGTTTATATGATCAAATGCATGCCGAAAGCATGTGTCGCACACAGGTGCAAGCTGTTAGGATCATTGCAAAAATTAAATTTATTTTATTTATTAAATGAAATTTCAATTCTTTCAATAACAATGCATAAAGTCGAATTTATTTAATTGAAATCAAGTTTAAATGATCAAATGCATGCCGAAAACATGTGTCACGCTTAGGGGCAAGCTATTAGGATTATTGCGAAAATTAAATTTATTTTATTTATTAAATGAAATTTCAATTCTTTCAATAACAAGGCATAAAGCCGAATTTATTTGATTGAAATCAAGTTTAAATGATCAAATGCATGCCAGAAACATGTGTCGCACTTAGGAGCAAGCTATTAGGATCATTACAAAAATTATATTTATTTTATTTATTAAATGAAATTTCAATTTTTTCAATAACAATGCATAAAGTCGAATTAATTTGATTGAAATCGTGTTTATATGATCAAATTCATGCCGAAAACATGTGTCGCACTTAGGTGCAAGCTGTTAGGATCATTGCAAAAATTAAATTTATTTTATTTATTAAATCAAATTTCAATTTTTTCAATAACAATGCATAAAGTCGAATTAATTTGATTAAACTCGTGTTTGTATGATCAAATGCCTGCCAAAAACATGTGTCGCACTTAGGTGCAAGCTGTAAGGATCATTGCAAAAAATAAATTTATTTTATTTATTAAATGAAATTTTAATTTTTTCAATAACAATGCATAAAGTCGGATATATTTAATTGAAAACGTGTTCATATGATCAAATGCATGCCGAAAACATGTGTCGCACTTAGGTGCAACCTGTTAGGATCATTGCAAAAATTTAATTTATTTTATTTATTGAATGAAATTTCAATTTTTTCAATAGCAATGCATAAAGTCGAATTAATTTGATTAAAATCGTGTTTATATGATCAAATGCATGCTGAAAACATGTGTCGCACTTAGGTGCAAGCTGTTAGGATCATTGCAAAAATTAAATTTATTTTATTTATTAAATTAAATTTCAATTTTTTCAATAACAATGCATAACGTCGAATTTATTTGATTGTAATCGATTTTATATGACCAAAAGCATGCTTAAAAGAAATGTCGCTCTGAGGTGCAAGCTATTAGGATCATTGCAAAAATTAAATTTATTTTATTTATTAAATGAAATGTCAATTTTTTCAAAAACAATGCATGAAGTCGAATTTATTTGATTAAAATCGTCTTTATATGATCAAATGCATACCGAAAACATGTGTCACACATAGGTGCAAGCTATTAGGATCATTGCAAAAATTAAATTTATTTTATTTATTAAATGCAATTTCAATTTTTTCAATAACAATGCATAAAGTCGAATTTATTTGATTGAAATCGTGTTTATATGATCAAATCCATGCCTAAAACATGTGTCGCACTTAGGTGCAAGCTGTTAGGATCATTGCAAAAATTAAATTTATTTTATTTATTGAATGAAATTTCAATTTTTTCAATAACAATGCATAAAGTCAAATTTATTTGATTAAAATCAAGTTTAAAAAATCAAATGCATGCCGAAAACATGTGTCACACTTAGGTGCAAGCTGTTAGGATCATTGCAAAAATTAAATTTATTTTATTTATTAAATGGAATTTCAATTTTTTCAATAACAATGCATAAAGTCGAATTAATTTGATTGAAATCGTGTTTATATGTTCAATTGCATGCTGAAAACATTTGTCGCACTTAGGTGCAAGCTATTAGGATCATTGCAAAAATTAAATTTATTTTATTTATTAAATGAAATTTCAATTTTTTCAATAACAATGCATAAAGTCGGATATATTTGATTAAAAACGTGTTTATATGATTAAATGCATGCCGAAAACATGTGTCGCACTTAGGTGCAAGCTGTTAGGATCATTGCAAAAATTAAATTTATTTTATTTATTAAATGAAATTTCAATTTTTTCAATAACAATGCATAAAGTCGAATTAATTTGATTGAAATCGTGTTTATATGATTAAGTGCATGCCGAAAACATGTGTCGCACTTAGGTGCAAGTTGTTAGGATCATTGCAAAAATTAAATTTATTTTATTTATTAAATGAAATTTCAATTTTTTCAATAACAATGCATAAAGTTGAATTAATTTGATTGAAATCGTGTTTAAATTATCAAATGCATACCGAAATCATGTGTCGCACTTAGGTGCAAACTGTTAGGATCATTGCAAAAATTAAATTTATTTTATTTATTAAATGAAATTTAAATTTTTTCAAAAACAATGCTTAAAGTCGAATTAATTTGATTGAAATCGTGTTTATATGATTAAGTGCATGCCGAAAACATGTGTCGCACTTAGGTGCAAGTTGTTAGGATCATTGCAAAAATTAAATTTATTTTATTTATTAAATGAAATTTCAATTTTTTCAATAACAATGCATAAAGTTGAATTAATTTGATTGAAATCGTGTTTAAATTATCAAATGCATACCGAAATCATGTGTCGCACTTAGGTGCAAACTGTTAGGATCATTGCAAAAATTAAATTTATTTTATTTATTAAATGAAATTTCAATTTTTTCAAAAACAATGCTTAAAGTCGAATTAATTTGATTGAAATCGTGTTTATATGATCAAATGCATGCCAAAAACATGTGTCACACTTAGGTGCAAGCCATTAGGATCATTGCAAAAATTAAATTTATTTTATTTATTAAATGAAATTTCAATTTTTTCAATAACAATGCATAAAGTTGTATTAATTTGATTGAAATCGTGTTTAAATGATCAAATTCATGCCGAAATCATGTGTCGCACTTAGGTGCAAGCTGTTAGGATCATTGGAAAAGTTAAATTTATTTTATTTATTAAATGAAATTTCTATTTTTTCAATAACAATGCATAAAGTCGAAATTATTTAATTGAAATCAAGTTTAAAAAATCAAATGCATGCCGAAAACATGTGTCACACTTAGGTGCAAGCTATTAGGATCATTGCAAAAATTAAATTAATTTTATTTGTTAAATGGAATTTCAATTTTTTCAATAACAATGCATAAAGTTGAATTAATTTGATTGAAATCGTGTTTAAATTATCAAATGCATACCGAAATCATGTGTCGCACTTAGGTGCAAACTGTTAGGATCATTGCAAAAATTAAATTTATTTTATTTATTAAATGAAATTTCAATTTTTTCAAAAACAATGCATAAAGTCGAATTAATTTGATTGAAATCGTGTTTATATGATTAAGTGCATGCCGAAAACATGTGTCGCACTTAGGTGCAAGCTGTTAGGATCATTGCAAAAATTAAATTTATTTTATTTATTAAATGAAATTTCAATTTTTTCAGCAACAATGCATAAAGTCAAATTAATTTGATTGAAATCGTGTTTATATGATCAAATGCATGCCAAAAACATTTGTCGCACTTAGGTGCAAGCTGTTAGGATCATTGCTAAAATTAAATTTATTTTATTTATTGAATGAAATTTCAATTTTTTCAATAACAATGCATAAAGTCAAATTTATTTGATTAAAATCAAGTTTAAAAAATCAAATGCATGCCGAAAACATTTGTCACACTTAGGTGCAAGCTGTTAGGATCATTGCAAAAATTAAATTTATTTTATTTATTAAATGGAATTTCAATTTTTTCAATAACAATGCATAAAGTCGAATTAATTTGATTGAAATCGTGTTTATATGTTTAATTGCATGCCGTAAACATTTATCGCACTTAGGTGCAAGCTATTAGGATCATTGCAAAAATTAAATTTATTTTATTTATTAAATGAAATTTCAATTTTTTCAATACCAATGCATAAAGTCGAATTAATTTGATTGAAATCGTGTTTATATGATCAAATGCATGCCGAAAACATGTGTCACACTTAGGAGCAAGATATTAGGATCATTGCAAAAATTAAATTTATTTTATTTATTAAATGAAATTTCAATTTTTTCAATAACAATGCACAAAGTCAAATTTATTTGATTAAAATCAAGTTTAAAAAATCAAATGCATGCCGAAAAGATGTGTCACACTTAGGTGCAAGCTGTTAGGATCATTGCAAAAATTAAATTTATTTTATTTATTAAATGAAATTTCAATTTTTTCAATAAAAATGCATAAAGTCGAATTAATTTGATTGAAAACGTGTTTATATGAACAAGTGCATGCCGAAAACATGTGTCGCACTTAGGTGCAAGTTGTTAGGATCATTGCAAAAATTAAATTTATTTTATTTATTAAATGAAATTTTAATTTTTTCAATAACAATGCATAAAGTCGGATTTATTTGATTAAAAACGTGTTTATTTGATCAAATGCATGCCGAAAACATGTGTCGCACTTACTTACAAGCTGTTAGGATCATTGCAAAAATTAAATTTATTTTATTTATTAAATGAAATTTCAATTTTTTCAATAACAATGCATAAAGTCGGATAAATTTGATTGAAAACGTGTTTATATAATCAAATTCATGGCGAAAACATGTGTCGCACTTAGGTGCAAGCTGTTAGGATCATTGCAAAAATTAAATTTATTTTATTTATTAAATGAAATTTCAATTTTTTCAATAACAATGCATAAAGTCGAATTTATTTGATTGAAATCAAGTTTAAAAAATCAAATGCATGCCGAAAACATGTGTCACACTTAGGTGCAAGCTGTTAGGATCATTGCAAAAATTAAATTTATTTTATTTATTAAATGAAATTTCAATTTTTTCAATAACAATGCATAAAGTCAAATTTATTTGATTAAAATCAAGTTTAAAAAATCAAATGCATGCCGAAAAGATGTGTCACACTTAGGTGCAAGCTGTTAGGATCATTGCAAAAATTAAATTTATTTTATTTATTAAATGGAATTTCAATTTTTTCAATAACAATGCATAAAGTCAAATTATTTTGATTGAAATCGTGTTTACATGTTTAATTGCATGCCGTAAACATTTATCGCACTTAGGTGCAAGCTATTAGGATCATTGCAAAAATTAAATTTATTTTATTTATTAAATGAAATTTCAATTTTTTCAATACCAATCCATAAAGTCGAATTAATTTGATTGAAATCGTGTTTATATGATCAAATGCATGCCGAAAACATGTGTCACACTTAGGAGCAAGATATTAGGATCATTGCAAAAATTAAATTTATTTTATTTATTAAATGAATTTTCAATTTTTTCAATAACAATGCATAAAGTCGAATTTATTTGATTGAAATCGTGTTTATATGATCAAAAGCATGCCGAAAACATTTGTCGCACTTAGGTGCAAGCTGTTAGGATCATTGCAAAAATTAAATTTATTTTATTTATTAAATGAAATTTCAATTTTTTCAATAAAAATGCATAAAGTCGAATTAATTTGATTGAAAACGTGTTTATATGATCAAGTGCATGCCGAAAACATGTGTCGCACTTAGGTGCAAGTTGTTAGGATCATTGCAAAAATTAAATTTATTTTATTTATTAAATGAAATTTTAATTTTTTCAATAACAATGCATAAAGTCGGATATATTTGATTGAAAACGTGTTTATTTGATCAAATGCATGCCGAAAACATGTGTCGCACTTACTTACAAGCTGTTAGGATCATTGCAAAAATTAAATTTATTTTATTTATTAAATGAAATTTCAATTTTTTCAATAACAATGCATAAAGTCGGATAAATTTGATTGAAAACGTGTTTATATAATCAAATTCATGGCGAAAACATGTGTCACACTTAGGTGCAAGCTGTTAGGATCATTGCAAAAATTAAATTTATTTTATTTATTAAATGAAATTTTAATTTTTTCAATAACAATGCATAAAGTCGGATATATTTGATTGAAAACGTGTTTATTTGATCAAATGCATGCCGAAAACATGTGTCGCACTTACTTACAAGCTGTTAGGATCATTGCAAAAATTAAATTTATTTTATTTATTAAATGAAATTTCAATTTTTTCAAAAACAATGCTTAAAGTCGAATTAATTTGATTGAAATCGTGTTTATATTATTAAATGCATGCCGAAAACATGTGTCGCACTTAGCTGCAAGCTGTAAGGATCATTGCAAAAATTAAATTTATTTTATTTATTAAACGAAATTTCTATTTTTTCAATAACAATGCATACAGTCGGACATATTTATTTGATTGAAATCAAGTTTAAATGATCAAATGCACGCCAAAAACATGTGTAGCACTTAGGTGCAAGATATTAGGATCATTGCAGAAATTAAATTTATTTTATTTATTAAATGAAATTTCAATTTTTTCAATAACAATACATAAAGTCAGATTTATTTGATTGAAATCAAGTTTAAAAAATCAAATGCATGCCGAAAACATGTGTCACACTTAGGTGCAAGCTGTTAGGATCATTGCAAAAATTAAATTTATTTTATTTATTAAATGAAATTTCAATTTTTTCAATAACAATGCATAAAGTCAAATTTATTTGATTAAAATCAAGTTTAAAAAATCAAATGCATGCCGAAAAGATGTGTCACACTTAGGTGCAAGCTGTTAGGATCATTGCAAAAATTAAATTTATTTTATTTATTAAATGGAATTTCAATTTTTTCAATAACAATGCATTAAGTCGAATTAATTTGATTGAAATCGTGTTTATATGTTTAATTGCATGCCGTAAACATTTATCGCACTTAGGTGCAAGCTATTAGGATCATTGCAAAAATTAAATTTATTTTATTTATTAAATGAAATTTCAATTTTTTCAATACCAATGCATAAAGTCGAATTAATTTGATTGAAATCGTGTTTATATGATCAAATGCATGCCGAAAACATGTGTCACACTTAGGAGCAAGATATTAGGATCATTGCAAAAATTAAATTTATTTTATTTATTAAATGAAATTTCAATTTTTTCAATAACAATGCATAAAGTCGAATTTATTTGATTGAAATCGTGTTTATATGATCAAAAGCATGCCGAAAACATTTGTCGCACTTAGGTGCAAGCTGTTAGGATCATTGCAAAAATTAAATTTATTTTATTTATTAAATGAAATTTCAATTTTTTCAATAAAAATGCATAAAGTCGAATTAATTTGATTGAAAACGTGTTTATATGATCAAGTGCATGCCGAAAACATGTGTCGCACTTAGGTGCAAGTTGTTAGGATCATTGCAAAAATTAAATTTATTTTATTTATTAAATGAAATTTTAATTTTTTCAATAACAATGCATAAAGTCGGATATATTTGATTGAAAACGTGTTTATTTGATCAAATGCATGCCGAAAACATGTGTCGCACTTACTTACAAGCTGTTAGGATCATTGCAAAAATTAAATTTATTTTATTTATTAAATGAAATTTCAATTTTTTCAAAAACAATGCTTAAAGTCGAATTAATTTGATTGAAATCGTGTTTATATTATTAAATGCATGCCGAAAACATGTGTCGCACTTAGCTGCAAGCTGTAAGGATCATTGCAAAAATTAAATTTATTTTATTTATTAAACGAAATTTCTATTTTTTCAATAACAATGCATACAGTCGGACATATTTATTTGATTGAAATCAAGTTTAAATGATCAAATGCACGCCAAAAACATGTGTAGCACTTAGGTGCAAGATATTAGGATCATTGCAGAAATTAAATTTATTTTATTTATTAAATGAAATTTCAATTTTTTCAATAACAATGCATAAAGTCAGATTTATTTGATTGAAATCAAGTTTAAAAAATCAAATGCATGCCGAAAACATGTGTCACACTTAGGTGCAAGCTATTAGGATCATTGCAAAAATTAAATTAATTTTATTTATTAAATGGAATTTCAATTTTTTCAATAACAATGCATAAAGTCGAATTTATTTGATTAAAATCGTATTTAAATGATCAAATCCATGCCTAAAACATGTGTCGCACTTAGGTGCAAGCTGTTAGGATCATTGCAAAAATTAAATTTATTTTATTTATTGAATGAAATTTCAATTTTTTCAATAACAATGCATTAAGTTAAATTTATTTGATTAAAATCAAGTTTAAAAAATCAAATGCATGCCGAAAACATGTGTCACACTTAGGTGCAAGCTGTTAGGATCATTGCAAAAATTAAATTTATTTTATTTATTAAATGGAATTTCAATTTTTTCAATAACAATGCATAAAGTCGAATTAATTTCATTGAAATCGTGTTTATATGTTTAATTGCATGCCGTAAACATTTATCGCACTTAGGTGCAAGCTATTAGGATCATTGCAAAAATTAAATTTATTTTCACTAAACACTAAACAATAAAGTGTGATATTAACAAAGAAACTGTTTTATTTAAAGTTCCAAAATGTATCACGAAGTTAACGCCTCAACCATCAATCAATTAAATTTATTTTATTTATTAAATGAAATTTCAATTTTTTCAATACCAATGCATAAAGTCGAATTAATTTGATTGAAATCGTGTTTATATGATCAAATGCATGCCGAAAACATGTGTCACACTTAGGAGCAAGATATTAGGATCATTGCAAAAATTAAATTTATTTTATTTATTAAATGAAATTTCAATTTGTTCAATAACAATGCACAAAGTCGAATTTATTTGATTGAAATCGTGTTTATATGATCAAAAGCATGCCGAAAACATTTGTCGCACTTAGGTGCAAGCTGTTAGGATCATTGCAAAAATTAAATTTATTTTATTTATTAAATGAAATTTCAATTTTTTCAATAAAAATGCATAAAGTCGAATTAATTTGATTGAAAACGTGTTTATATGATCAAGTGCATGCCGAAAACATGTGTCGCACTTAGGTGCAAGTTGTTAGGATCATTGCAAAAATTAAATTTATTTTATTTATTAAATGAAATTTTAATTTTTTCAATAACAATGCATAAAGTCGGATTTATTTGATTGAAAACGTGTTTATTTGATCAAATGCATGCCGAAAACATGAGTCGCACTTACTTACAAGCTGTTAGGATCATTGCAAAAATTAAATTTATTTTATTTATGAAATGAAATTTCAATTTTTTCAATAACAATGCATAAAGTCGGATAAATTTGATTGAAAACGTGTTTATATAATCAAATTCATGGCGAAAACATGTGTCGCACTTAGGTGCAAGCTGTTAGGATCATTGCAAAAATTAAATTTATTTTATTTATTAAATGAAATTTCAATTTTTTCAATAACAATGCATAAAGTCGAATTTATTTGATTGAAATCAAGTTTAAAAAATCAAATGCATGCCGAAAACATGTGTCACACTTAGGTGCAAGCTGTTAGGATCATTGCAAAAATTAAATTTATTTTATTTATTAAATGAAATTTCAATTTTTTCAATAACAATGCATAAAGTCAAATTTATTTGATTAAAATCAAGTTTAAAAAATCAAATGCATGCCGAAAAGATGTGTCACACTTAGGTGCAAGCTGTTAGGATCATTGCAAAAATTAAATTTATTTTATTTATTAAATGGAATTTCAATTTTTTCAATAACAATGCATAAAGTCGAATTAATTTGATTGAAATCGTGTTTATATGTTTAATTGCATGCCGTAAACATTTGTCGCACTTAGGTGCAAGCTATTAGGATCATTGCAAAAATTAAATTTATTTTATTTATTAAATGAAATTTCAATTTTTTCAATACCAATGCATAAAGTCGAATTAATTTGATTGAAATCGTGTTTATATGATCAAATGCATGCCGAAAACATGTGTCACACTTAGGAGCAAGATATTAGGATCATTGCAAAAATTAAATTTATTTTATTTATTAAATGAAATTTCAATTTTTTCAATAAAAATGCATAAAGTCGAATTTATTTGATTGAAATCGTGTTTATATGATCAAAAGCATGCCGAAAACATTTGTCGCACTTAGGTGCAAGCTGTTAGGATCATTGCAAAAATTAAATTTATTTTATTTATTAAATGAAATTTCAATTTTTTCAATAAAAATGCATAAAGTCGAATTAATTTGATTGAAAACGTGTTTATATGATCAAGTGCATGCCGAAAACATGTGTCGCACTTAGGTGCAAGTTGTTAGGATCATTGCAAAAATTAAATTTATTTTATTTATTAAATGAAATTTTAATTTTTTCAATAACAATGCATAAAGTCGGATATATTTGATTGAAAACGTGTTTATTTGATCAAATGCATGCCGAAAACATGTGTCGCACTTACTTACAAGCTGTTAGGATCATTGCAAAAATTAAATTTATTTTATTTATTAAATGAAATTTCAATTTTTTCAATAACAATGCATAAAGTCGGATAAATTTGATTGAAAACGTGTTTATATAATCAAATTCATGGCGAAAACATGTGTCACACTTAGGTGCAAGCTGTTAGGATCATTGCAAAAATTAAATTTATTTTATTTATTAAATGAAATTTTAATTTTTTCAATAACAATGCATAAAGTCGGATATATTTGATTGAAAACGTGTTTATTTGATTAAATGCATGCCGAAAACATGTGTCGCACTTACTTACAAGCTGTTAGGATCATTGCAAAAATAAAATTTATTTTATTTATTAAATGAAATTTCAATTTTTTCAAAAACAATGCTTAAAGTCGAATTAATTTGATTTAAATCGTGTTTATATGATTAAGTGCAAGCCGAAAACATGTGTCGCACTTAGGTGCAAGTTGTTAGGATCATTGCAAAAATTAAATTTATTTTATTTATTAAATGAAATTTCAATTTTTTCAATAACAATGCATAAAGTTGAATTAATTTGATTGAAATCGTGTTTAAATTATCAAATGCATACCGAAATCATGTGTCGCACTTAGGTGCAAACTGTTAGGATCATTGCAAAAATTAAATTTATTTTATTTATTAAATGAAATTTAAATTTTTTCAATAACAATGCATAAAGTCGAATTAATTTGATTGAAATCGTGTTTATATGATTAAGTGCATGCCGAAAACATTTTTTTCAAAAACAATGCATAAACTCGAATTAGTTTAAATAAAATCGTGTTTATATGTTCAAATGAATGCCGAAAACATGTGTCGCTCTTAGGTGCAAGCTATTAGGATCATTGCAAAAATTAAATTTATTTTATTTATTAAATGAAATTTCAATTTTTTGGATAACAATGCGTAAAGTCGAATTAATTTGATTGAAATCGTGTTTATATGATCAAATGCATGCTAAAAACATGTGTTGCACTTAGGTGCAAGCTGTTAGGATCATAGAAAAAATTAAATTTATTTAATTTATTAAATGAAATTTCAATTTTTTCAAAAACAATGCATAAAGTCAAATCTATTTGATTGAAATCATGTTTATATGATCAAATGCATGCCGAAAACATGTGTCACTCTTTGGTGCAAGCTATTAGGATTATTGCAAAAATTACATTTATTTTATTTATTAAATGAAATTTCAATTTTTTCAATAACAATGCATAAAGTTGTATTAATTTGATTGAAATCGTGTTTAAAAGATCAAATTCATGCCGAAATCATGTGTCGCACTTAGGTGCAAGCTGTTAGGATCATTGGAAAAGTTAAATTTATTTTATTTATTAAATGAAATTTCTATTTTTTCAATAACAATGCATAAAGTCGAAATTATTTAATTGAAATCAAGTTTAAAAAATCAAATGCATGCCGAAAACATGTGTCACACTTAGGTGCAAGCTGTTAGGATCATTGCAAAAATTAAATTTATTTTATTTATTAAATGAAATTTCAATTTTTTCAGCAACAATGCATAAAGTCAAATTAATTTGATTGAAATCGTGTTTATATGATCAAATGCATGCCAAAAACATTTGTCGCACTTAGGTGCAAGCTGTTAGGATCATTGCAAAAATTAAATTTATTTTATTTATTAAATGAAATTTCAATTTTTTCAATAACAATGCATAAAGTTGAATTAATTTGATTAAAATCGTGTTTAAATTATCAAATGCATACCGAAATCATGTGTCGCACTTAGGTGCAAACTGTTAGGATCATTGCAAAAATTAAATTTATTTTATTTATTAAATGAAATTTCAATTTTTTCAAAAACAATGCTTAAAGTCGAATTAATTTAATTGAAATCGTGTTTATATGATCAAATGCATGCCAAAAACATGTGTCACACTTAGGTGCAAGCCATTAGGATCATTGCAAAAATTAAATTTATTTTATTTATTAAATGAAATTTCAATTTTTTCAATAACAATGCATAAAGTTGTATTAATTTGATTGAAATCGTGTTTAAAAGATCAAATTCATGCCGAAATCATGTGTCGCACTTAGGTGCAAGCTGTTAGGATCATTGGAAAAGTTAAATTTATTTTATTTATTAAATGAAATTTCTATTTTTTCAATAACAATGCATAAAGTCGAAATTATTTAATTGAAATCAAGTTTAAAAAATCAAATGCATGCCGAAAACATGTGTCACACTTAGGTGCAAGCTGTTAGGATCATTGCAAAAATTAAATTTATTTTATTTATTAAATGAAATTTCAATTTTTTCAGCAACAATGCATAAAGTCAAATTAATTTGATTGAAATCGTGTTTATATGATCAAATGCATGCCAAAAACATTTGTCGCACTTAGGTGCAAGCTGTTAGGATCATTGCAAAAATTAAATTTATTTTATTTATTAAATGAAATTTCAATTTTTTCAAAAACAATGCTTAAAGTCGAATTAATTTGATTGAAATCGTGTTTATATTATTAAATGCATGCCGAAAACATGTGTCGCACTTAGCTGCAAGCTGTAAGGATCATTGCAAAAATTAAATTTATTTTATTTATTAAACGAAATTTCTATTTTTTCAATAACAATGCATACAGTCGGACATATTTATTTGATTGAAATCAAGTTTAAATGATCAAATGCACGCCAAAAACATGTGTAGCACTTAGGTGCAAGATATTAGGATCATTGCAGAAACTAAATTTATTTTATTTATTAAATGAAATTTCAATTTTTTCAATAACAATGCATAAAGTCAGATTTATTTGATTGAAATCAAGTTTAAAAAATCAAATGCATGCCGAAAACATGTGTCACACTTAGGTGCAAGCTATTAGGATCATTGCAAAAATTAAATTAATTTTATTTATTAAATGGAATTTCAATTTTTTCAATAAAAATGCATAAAGTCGAATTTATTTGATTAAAATCGTATTTAAATGATCAAATCCATGCCTAAAACATGTGTCGCACTTAGGTGCAAGCTGTTAGGATCATTGCTAAAATTAAATTTATTTTATTTATTGAATGAAATTTCAATTTTTTCAATAACAATGCATAAAGTCAAATTTATTTGATTCAAATCAAGTTTAAAAAATCAAATGCATGCCGAAAACATGTGTCACACTTAGGTGCAAGCTGTTAGGATCATTGCAAAAATTAAATTTATTTTATTTATTAAATGAAATTTCAATTTTTTCAATAACAATGCATAAAGTCGAATTTATTTGATTGAAATCAAGTTTAAAAAATCAAATGCATGCCGAAAACATGTGTCACACTTAGGTGCAAGCTGTTAGGATCATTGCAAAAATTAAATTTATTTTATTTATTAAATGAAATTTCAATTTTTTCAATAACAATGCATAAAGTCAAATTTATTTGATTAAAATCAAGTTTAAAAAATCAAATGCATGCCGAAAAGATGTGTCACACTTAGGTGCAAGCTGTTAGGATCATTGCAAAAATTAAATTTATTTTATTTATTAAATGGAATTTCAATTTTTTCAATAACAATGCATAAAGTCGAATTAATTTGATTGAAATCGTGTTTATATGTTTAATTGCATGCCGTAAACATTTATCGCACTTAGGTGCAAGCTATTAGGATCATTGCAAAAATTAAATTTATTTTATTTATTAAATGAAATTACAATTTTTTCAATACCAATCCATAAAGTCGAATTAATTTGATTGAAATCGTGTTTATATGATCAAATGCATGCCGAAAACATGTGTCACACTTAGGAGCAAGATATTAGGATCATTGCAAAAATTAGATTTATTTTATTTATTAAATGAAATTTCAATTTTTTCAATAACAATGCATAAAGTCGAATTTATTTGATTGAAATCGTGTTTATATGATCAAAAGCATGCCGAAAACATTTGTCGCACTTAGGTGCAAGCTGTTAGGATCATTGCAAAAATTAAATTTATTTTATTTATTAAATGAAATTTCAATTTTTTCAATAAAAATGCATAAAGTCGAATTAATTTGATTGAAAACGTGTTTATATGATCAAGTGCATGCCGAAAACATGTGTCGCACTTAGGTGCAAGTTGTTAGGATCATTGCAAAAATTAAATTTATTTTATTTATTAAATGAAATTTTAATTTTTTCAATAACAATGCATAAAGTCGGATATATTTGATTGAAAACGTGTTTATTTGATCAAATGCATGCCGAAAACATGTGTCGCACTTACTTACAAGCTGTTAGGATCATTGCAAAAATTAAATTTATTTTATTTATTAAATGAAATTTCAATTTTTTCAATAACAATGCATAAAGTCGGATAAATTTGATTGAAAACGTGTTTATATAATCAAATTCATGGCGAAAACATGTGTCACACTTAGGTGCAAGCTGTTAGGATCATTGCAAAAATTAAATTTATTTTATTTATTAAATGAAATTTTAATTTTTTCAATAACAATGCATAAAGTCGGATATATTTGATTGAAAACGTGTTTATTTGATCAAATGCATGCCGAAAACATGTGTCGCACTTACTTACAAGCTGTTAGGATCATTGCAAAAATTAAATTTATTTTATTTATTAAATGAAATTTCAATTTTTTCAAAAACAATGCTTAAAGTCGAATTAATTTGATTGAAATCGTGTTTATATTATTAAATGCATGCCGAAAACATGTGTCGCACTTAGCTGCAAGCTGTAAGGATCATTGCAAAAATTAAATTTATTTTATTTATTAAACGAAATTTCTATTTTTTCAATAACAATGCATACAGTCGGACATATTTATTTGATTGAAATCAAGTTTAAATGATCAAATGCACGCCAAAAACATGTGTAGCACTTAGGTGCAAGATATTAGGATCATTGCAGAAATTAAATTTATTTTATTTATTAAATGAAATTTCAATTTTTTCAATAACAATGCATAAAGTCAGATTTATTTGATTGAAATCAAGTTTAAAAAATCAAATGCATGCCGAAAACATGTGTCACACTTAGGTGCAAGCTATTAGGATCATTGCAAAAATTAAATTAATTTTATTTATTAAATGGAATTTCAATTTTTTCAATAACAATGCATAAAGTCGAATTTATTTGATTAAAATCGTATTTAAATGATCAAATCCATGCCTAAAACATGTGTCGCACTTAGGTGCAAGCTGTTAGGATCATTGCAAAAATTAAATTTATTTTATTTATTGAATGAAATTTCAATTTTTTCAATAACAATGCATAAAGTCAAATTTATTTGATTAAAATCAAGTTTAAAAAATCAAATGCATGCCGAAAACATGTGTCACACTTAGGTGCAAGCTGTTAGGATCATTGCAAAAATTAAATTTATTTTATTTATTAAATGGAATTTCAATTTTTTCAATAACAATGCATAAAGTCGAATTAATTTGATTGAAATCGTGTTTATATGTTTAATTGCATGCCGTAAACATTTATCGCACTTAGGTGCAAGCTATTAGGATCATTGCAAAAATTAAATTTATTTTATTGAAATTTTTATGAAATTTCAATTTTTTCAATACCAATGCATAAAGTCGAATTAATTTGATTGAAATCGTGTTTATATGATCAAATGCATGCCGAAAACATGTGTCACACTTAGGAGCAAGATATTAGGATCATTGCAAAAATTAAATTTATTTTATTTATTAAATGAAATTTAAATTTTTTCAATAACAATGCACAAAGTCGAATTTATTTGATTGAAATCGTGTTTATATGATCAAAAGCATGCCGAAAACATTTGTCGCACTTAGGTGCAAGCTGTTAGGATCATTGCAAAAATTAAATTTATTTTATTTATTAAATGAAATTTCAATTTTTTCAATAAAAATGCATAAAGTCGAATTAATTTGATTGAAAACGTGTTTATATGATCAAGTGCATGCCGAAAACATGTGTCGCACTTAGGTGCAAGTTGTTAGGATCATTGCAAAAATTAAATTTATTTTATTTATTAAATGAAATTTTAATTTTTTCAATAACAATGCATAAAGTCGGATTTATTTGATTGAAAACGTGTTTATTTGATCAAATGCATGCCGAAAACATGTGTCGCACTTACTTACAAGCTGTTAGGATCATTGCAAAAATTAAATTTATTTTATTTATGAAATGAAATTTCAATTTTTTCAATAACAATGCATAAAGTCGGATAAATTTGATTGAAAACGTGTTTATATAATCAAATTCATGGCGAAAACATGTGTCGCACTTAGGTGCAAGCTGTTAGGATCATTGCAAAAATTAAATTTATTTTATTTATTAAATGAAATTTCAATTTTTTCAATAACAATGCATAAAGTCGAATTTATTTGATTGAAATCAAGTTTAAAAAATCAAATGCATGCCGAAAACATGTGTCACACTTAGGTGCAAGCTGTTAGGATCATTGCAAAAATTAAATTTATTTTATTTATTAAATGAAATTTCAATTTTTTCAATAACAATGCATAAAGTCAAATTTATTTGATTAAAATCAAGTTTAAAAAATCAAATGCATGCCGAAAAGATGTGTCACACTTAGTTGCAAGCTGTTAGGATCATTGCAAAAATTAAATTTATTTTATTTATTAAATGGAATTTCAATTTTTTCAATAACAATGCATAAAGTCGAATTAATTTGATTGAAATCGTGTTTATATGTTTAATTGCATGCCGTAAACATTTATCGCACTTAGGTGCAAGCTATTAGGATCATTGCAAAAATTAAATTTATTTTATTTATTAAATGAAATTTCAATTTTTTCAATACCAATGCATAAAGTCGAATTAATTTGATTGAAATCGTGTTTATATGATCAAATGCATGCCGAAAACATGTGTCACACTTAGGAGCAAGATATTAGGATCATTGCAAAAATTAAATTTATTTTATTTATTAAATGAAATTTCAATTTTTTCAATAAAAATGCATAAAGTCGAATTAATTTGATTGAAATCGTGTTTATATGATCAAAAGCATGCCGAAAACATTTGTCGCACTTAGGTGCAAGCTGTTAGGATCATTGCAAAAATTAAATTTATTTTATTTATTAAATGAAATTTCAATTTTTTCAATAAAAATGCATAAAGTCGAATTAATTTGATTGAAAACGTGTTTATATGATCAAGTGCATGCCGAAAACATGTGTCGCACTTAGGTGCAAGTTGTTAGGATCATTGCAAAAATTAAATTTATTTTATTTATTAAATGAAATTTTAATTTTTTCAATAACAATGCATAAAGTCGGATATATTTGATTGAAAACGTGTTTATTTGATCAAATGCATGCCGAAAACATGTGTCGCACTTACTTACAAGCTGTTAGGATCATTGCAAAAATTAAATTTATTTTATTTATTAAATGAAATTTCAATTTTTTCAATAACAATGCATAAAGTCGGATAAATTTAATTGAAAACGTGTTTATATAATCAAATTCATGGCGAAAACATGTGTCACACTTAGGTGCAAGCTGTTAGGATCATTGCAAAAATTAAATTTATTTTATTTATTAAATGAAATTTTATATTTTTCAATAACAATGCATAAAGTCGGATATATTTGATTGAAAACGTGTTTATTTGATCAAATGCATGCCGAAAACATGTGTCGCACTTACTTACAAGCTGTTAGGATCATTGCAAAAATTAAATTTATTTTATTTATTAAATGAAATTTCAATTTTTTCAAAAACAATGCTTAAAGTCGAATTAATTTGATTGAAATCGTGTTTATATGATTAAGTGCAAGCCGAAAACATGTGTCGCACTTAGGTGCAAGTTGTTAGGATCATTGCAAAAATTAAATTTATTTTATTTATTAAATGAAATTTCAATTTTTTCAATAACAATGCATAAAGTTGAAGTAATTTGATTGAAATCGTGTTTAAATTATCAAATGCATACCGAAATCATGTGTCGCACTTAGGTGCAAACTGTTAGGATCATTGCAAAAATTAAATTTATTTTATTTATTAAATGAAATTTAAATTTTTTCAATAACAATGCTTAAAGTCGAATTAATTTGATTGAAATCGTGTTTATATGATTAAGTGCATGCCGAAAACATGTGTCGCACTTAGGTGCAAGTTGTTAGGATCATTGCAAAAATTAAATTTATTTTATTTATTAAATGAAATTTCAATTTTTTCAATAACAATGCTTAAAGTCGAATTAATTTGATTGAAATCGTGTTTATATGATTAAGTGCAAGCCGAAAACATGTGTCGCACTTAGGTGCAAGTTGTTAGGATCATTGCAAAAATTAAATTTATTTTATTTATTAAATGAAATTTCAATTTTTTCAATAACAATGCATAAAGTTGAATTAATTTGATTGAAATCGTGTTTAAATTATCAAATGCATACCGAAATCATGTGTCGCACTTAGGTGCAAACTGTTAGGATCACTGCAAAAATTAAATTTATTTTATTTATTAAATGAAATTTAAATTTTTTCAATAACAATGCATAAAGTAGAATTAATTTGATTGAAATCGTGTTTATATGATTAAGTGCATGCAGAAAACATGTGTCGCACTTAGGTGCAAGTTGTTAGGATCATTGCAAAAATTAAATTTATTTTATTTATTAAATGAAATTTCAATTTTTTCAATAACAATGCATAAAGTTGAATTAATTTGATTAAAATCGTGTTTAAATTATCAAATGCATACCGAAATCATGTGTCGCACTTAGGTGCAAACTGTTAGGATCATTGCAAAAATTAAATTTATTTTATTTATTAAATGAAATTTCAATTTTTTCAAAAACAATGCTTAAAGTCGAATTAATTTGATTGAAATCGTGTTTATATGATCAAATGCATGCCAAAAACATGTGTCACACTTAGGTGCAAGCCATTAGGATCATTGCAAAAATTAAATTTATTTTATTTATTAAATGAAATTTCAATTTTTTCAATAACAATGCATAAAGTTGTATTAATTTGATTGAAATCGTGTTTAAAAGATCAAATTCATGCCGAAATCATGTGTCGCACTTAGGTGCAAGCTGTTAGGATCATTGGAAAAGTTAAATTTATTTTATTTATTAAATGAAATTTCTATTTTTTCAATAACAATGCATAAAGTCGAAATTATTTAATTGAAATCAAGTTTAAAAAATCAAATGCATGCCGAAAACATGTGTCACACTTAGGTGCAAGCTGTTAGGATCATTGCAAAAATTAAATTTATTTTATTTATTAAATGAAATTTCAATTTTTTCAGCAACAATGCATAAAGTCAAATTAATTTGATTGAAATCGTGTTTATATGATCAAATGCATGCCAAAAACATTTGTCGCACTTAGGTGCAAGCTGTTAGGATCATTGCAAAAATTAAATTTATTTTATTTATTAAATGAAATTTCAATTTTTTCAAAAACAATGCTTAAAGTCAAATTAATTTGATTGAAATCGTGTTTATATTATTAAATGCATGCCGAAAACATGTGTCGCACTTAGCTGCAAGCTGTAAGGATCATTGCAAAAATTAAATTTATTTTATTTATTAAACGAAATTTCTATTTTTTCAATAACAATGCATACAGTCGGACATATTTATTTGATTGAAATCAAGTTTAAATGATCAAATGCACGCCAAAAACATGTGTAGCACTTAGGTGCAAGATATTAGGATCATTGCAGAAATTAAATTTATTTTATTTATTAAATGAAATTTCAATTTTTTCAATAACAATGCATAAAGTCAGATTTATTTGATTGAAATCAAGTTTAAAAAATCAAATGCATGCCGAAAACATGTGTCACACTTAGGTGCAAGCTATTAGGATCATTGCAAAAATTAAATTTATTTTATTTATTGAATGAAATTTCAATTTTTTCAATAACAATGCATAAAGTCAAATTTATTTGATTAAAATCAAGTTTAAAAAATCAAATGCTTGCCGAAAACATGTGTCACACTTAGGTGCAAGCTGTTAGGATCATTGCAAAAATTAAATTTATTTTATTTATTAAATGGAATTTCAATTTTTTCAATAACAATGCATAAAGTCGAATTAATTTGATTGAAATCGTGTTTAAATGTTTAATTGCATGCCGTAAACATTTATCGCACTTAGGTGCAAGCTAATAGGATCATTGCAAAAATTAAATTTATTTTATTTATTAAATGAAATTTCAATTTTTTCAATACCAATGCATAAAGTCGAAATAATTTGATTGAAATCGTGTTTATATGATCAAATGCATGCCGAAAACATGTGTCACACTTAGGAGCAAGATATTAGGATCATTGCAAAAATTAAATTTATTTTATTTATTAAATGAAATTTCAATTTTTTCAATAACAATGCATAAAGTCGAATTTATTTGATTGAAATCGTGTTTATATGATCAAAAGCATGCCGAAAACATTTGTCGCACTTAGGTGCAAGCTGTTAGGATCATTGCAAAAATTAAATTTATTTTATTTATTAAATGAAATTTCAATTTTTTCAATAAAAATGCATAAAGTCGAATTAATTTGATTGAAAACGTGTTTATATGATCAACTGCATGCTGAAAACATGTGTCGCACTTAGGTGCAAGTTGTTAGGATCATTGCAAAAATTAAATTTATTCTATTTATTAAATGAAATTTTAATTTTTTCAATAACAATGCATAAAGTCGGATATATTTGATTGAAAACGTGTTTATTTGATCAAATGCATGCCGAAAACATGTGTCGCACTTACTTACAAGCTGTTAGGATCATTGCAAAAATTAAATTTATTTTAAATAAAATAGAAACAACCTTACTTATTGCAGAGAGTATTAAATAAATTCAAAAAAAAACTGGCATCAGCCAGGGAAGTAGTTGTTTCAATAAGTTATTTGTTTATAGTCTTAGTAAGACTTAATTTTGCTTGCAGAGTTACGAACAGGTTGAATATTTATATATTCAGGCTATATTTCGTTTTTTTTTTTGAATTTATAAATTTATTTTATTTATTAAATGAAATTTCAATTTTTTCAATAACAATGCATAAAGTCGGATAAATTTGATTGAAATCGTGTTTATATGATCAAATGCATGCCGAAAACATGTGTCGCACTTGGGTGCAAGCTGTTAGGATCATTGCAAAAATTGAATTTATTTTATTTATTAAATGAAATTTTAATTTTTTCAATAACAATGCATAAAGTCGAATATATTTGATTGAAAACGTGTTTATATGATCAAATGCTTGCCGAAAACATGTGTCGCACTTAGGTGCAAGCTATAAGGATCATTGCAAAAATTAAATTTATTTCATTTATTAAATGAAATTTCATTTTATTCAAAAACAATGCTTAAAGTCGAATTTATTTAATTGAAATCAAGTTTAAATGATCAAATGCATGCCAAAAACATGTGTCGCACTTAGGTGCAAGATATTAGGATCATTGCAAAAATTAAATTTATTTTATTTATTAAATGAAATTTCAATTTTTTCAATAACAATGCATAAAGTCAAATTTATTTGATTGAAATCAAGTTTAAAAAATCAAATGCATGCCGAAAACATGTGTCACACTTAGGTGCAAGCTATTAGGATCATTGCAAAAATTAAATTTATTTTATTTATTAAATGTAATTTCAATTTTTTCAATAACAATGCATAAAGTCAAATTTATTTGATTGAAATCAAGTTTAAATGATCAAATGCATGCCTAAAACATTTGTCGCACTTAGGTGCAAGCTGTTAGGATCATTGCAGAAATTGAATTTATTTTATTTATTAAATGAAATTTTAATTTTTTCAATAACAATGCATAAAGTCAAATTTATTTGATAGAAATCAAGTTTAAAAAATCAAATCTATGCCGAAAACATGTGTCACACTTAGGTGCAAGCTATTAGGATCATTGCAAAAATTAAATTTATTTTATTTATTAAATGGAATTTCAATTTTTTCTATAACAATACATAAAGTCGAATTAATTTGATTGAAATCGTGTTTATATGTTCAATTGCATGCCAAAAACATTTGTCGCACTTAGGTGGAAGCTATTAGGATCATTGCAAAAATTAAATTTATTTTATTAATTAAATGGAATTTCAATTTTTTTAATAACAATGCATAAAGTCGAATTTATTTGATTAAAATCGTATTTAAATGATAAAATTCATGCCTAAAACATGTGTTGCACTTAGGTACAAGCTTTTAGGATCATTGCAAAAATTAAATTTATTTTATTTATTAAACTAAATTTCTATTTTTTCAATAACAATGCATACTGAAGGATATATTTGATTAAAATCGTGTTTATATGATCAAATGCATGCCGAAAACATGTGTCACACTTAGGTGCAAGATATTAGGATCATTGCAAAAATTAAATTTATTTTATTTATTAAATGAAATTTAGATTTTTTCAATAACAATGCATAAAGTCGGATTTATTTGATTAAAATCGTGTTTATATGATCAAAAGCATGCCGAAAACATTTGTCGCACTTAGGTGCAAGCTGTTAGGATCATTGCAAAAATTAAATTTATTTTATTTATTAAATGAAATTTCAATTTTTTCAAAAACAGTGCTTAAAGTCGAATTAATTTGATTAAAATCGTGTTTATATGATCAAATGCATGCCAAAAACATGTGTCACACTTAGGTGCAAGCCATTAGGATCATTGCAAAAATTGAATTTATTTTATTTATTAAATGAAATTTCAATTTTTTCAATAACAATGCATAAAGTTGAATTAATTTGATTGAAATCGTGTTTAAATTATCAAATGCATACCGAAATCATGTGTCGCACTTAGGTGCAAACTGTTAGGATCATTGCAAAAATTAAATTTATTTTATTTATTAAATGAAATTTCAATTTTTTCAATAACAATGCATAAAGTCGAATTAATTTGATTGAAATCGTGTTTATATGTTCAATTGCATGCCGAAAACATTTGTCGCACTTAGGTGCAAGCTATTAGGATCATTGCAAAAATTAAATTTATTTTATTTATTAAATGAAATTTCAATTTTTTCAATAACAATGCATAAAGTCGGATATATTTGATTAAAAACGTGTTTATATAATTAAATGCATGCCGAAAACATGTGTCGCACTTAGGTGCAAGCTGTTAGGATCATTGCAAAAATTAAATTTATTTTATTTATTAAATGAAATTTCAATTTTTTCAATAACAATGCATAAAGTCGAATTAATTTGATTGAAATCGTGTTTATATGATTAAGTGCATGCCGAAAACATGTGTCGCACTTAGGTGCAAGTTGTTAGGATCATTGCAAAAATTAAATTTATTTTATTTATTAAATGAAATTTCAATTTTTTCAATAACAATGCATAAAGTTGAATTAATTTGATTGAAATCGTGTTTAAATTATCAAATGCATACTGAAATCATGTGTCGCACTTAGGTGCAAACTGTTAGGATCATTGCAAAAATTAAATTTATTTTATTTATTAAATGAAATTTCAATTTTTTCAATAACAATGCATAAAGTCGAATTAATTTGATTGAAATCGTGTTTATATGATTAAGTGCATGCCGAAAACATGTGTCGCACTTAGGTGCAAGTTGTTAGGATCATTGCAAAAATTAAATTTATTTTATTTATTAAATGAAATTTCAATTTTTTCAAAAACAATGCTTAAAGTCGAATTAATTTGATTGAAATCGTGTTTATATGATTAAGTGCATGCCGAAAACATGTGTCGCACTTAGGTGCAAGTTGTTAGGATCATTGCAAAAATTAAATTTATTTTATTTATTAAATGAAATTTCAATTTTTTCAATAACAATGCATAAAGTTGAATTAATTTGATTGAAATAGTGTTTAAATTATCAAATGCATACCGAAATCATGTGTCGCACTTAGGTGCAAACTGTTAGGATCATTGCAAAAATTAAATTTATTTTATTTATTAAATGAAATTTCAATTTTTTCAATAACAATGCATAAAGTCGAATTAATTTGATTGAAATCGTGTTTATATGATTAAGTGCATGCCGAAAACATGTGTCGCACTTAGGTGCAAGTTGTTAGGATCATTGCAAAAATTAAATTTATTTTATTTATTAAATGAAATTTCAATTTTTTCAATAACAATGCATAAAGTTGAATTAATTTGATTAAAATCGTGTTTAAATTATCAAATGCATACCGAAATCATGTGTCGCACTTAGGTGCAAACTGTTAGGATCATTGCAAAAATTAAATTTATTTTATTTATTAAATGAAATTTCAATTTTTTCAAAAACAATGCTTAAAGTCGAATTAATTTGATTGAAATCGTGTTTATATGATCAAATGCATGCCAAAAACATGTGTCACACTTAGGTGCAAGCCATTAGGATCATTGCAAAAATTAAATTTATTTTATTTATTAAATGAAATTTCAATTTTTTCAATAACAATGCATAAAGTTGTATTAATTTGATTGAAATCGTGTTTAAATGATCAAATTCATGCCGAAATCATGTGTCGCACTTAGGTGCAAGCTGTTAGGATCATTGGAAAAGTTAAATTTATTTTATTTATTAAATGAAATTTCTATTTTTTCAATAACAATGCATAAAGTCGAAATTATTTAATTGAAATCAAGTTTAAAAAATCAAATGCATGCCGAAAACATGTGTCACACTCAGGTGCAAGCTGTTAGGATCATTGCAAAAATTAAATTTATTTTATTTATTAAATGAAATTTCAATTTTTTCAGCAACAATGCATAAAGTCAAATTAATTTGATTGAAATCGTGTTTATATGATCAAATGCATGCCAAAAACATTTGTCGCACTTAGGTGCAAGCTGTTAGGATCATTGCAAAAATTAAATTTATTTTATTTATTAAATGAAATTTCAATTTTTTCAAAAACAATGCTTAAAGTCGAATTAATTTGATTGAAATCGTGTTTATATTATTAAATGCATGCCGAAAACATGTGTCGCACTTAGCTGCAAGCTGTAAGGATCATTGCAAAAATTAAATTTATTTTATTTATTAAACGAAATTTCTATTTTTTCAATAACAATGCATACAGTCGGACATATTTATTTGATTGAAATCAAGTTTAAATGATCAAATGCACGCCAAAAACATGTGTAGCACTTAGGTGCAAGATATTAGGATCATTGCAGAAATTAAATTTATTTTATTTATTAAATGAAATTTCAATTTTTTCAATAACAATGCATAAAGTCAGATTTATTTGATTGAAATCAAGTTTAAAAAATCAAATGCATGCCGAAAACATGTGTCACACTTAGGTGCAAGCTATTAGGATCATTGCAAAAATTAAATTAATTTTATTTATTAAATGGAATTTCAATTTTTTCAATAACAATGCATAAAGTCGAATTTATTTGATTAAAATCGTATTTAAATGATCAAATCCATGCCTAAAACATGTGTCGCACTTAGGTGCAAGCTGTTAGGATCATTGCAAAAATTAAATTTATTTTATTTATTGAATGAAATTTCAATTTTTTCAATAACAATGCATAAAGTCAAATTTATTTGATTAAAATCAAGTTTAAAAAATCAAATGCATGCCGAAAACATGTGTCACACTTAGGTGCAAGCTGTTAGGATCATTGCAAAAATTAAATTTATTTTATTTATTAAATGGAATTTCAATTTTTTCAATAACAATGCATAAAGTCGAATTAATTTGATTGAAATCGTGTTTATATGTTTAATTGCATGCCGTAAACATTTATCGCACTTAGGTGCAAGCTATTAGGATCATTGCAAAAATTAAATTTATTTTATTTATTAAATGAAATTTCAATTTTTTCAATACCAATGCACAAAGTCGAAATAATTTAATTGAAATCGTGTTTATATGATCAAATGCATGCCGAAAACATGTGTCACACTTAGGAGCAAGATATTAGGATCATTGCAAAAATTAAATTTATTTTATTTATTAAATGAAATTTCAATTTTTTCAATAACAATGCATAAAGTCGAATTTATTTGATTGAAATCGTGTTTATATGATCTAAAGCATGCCGAAAACATTTGTCGCACTTAGGTGCAAGCTGTTAGGATCATTGCAAAAATTAGATTTATTTTATTTATTAAATGAAATTTCAATTTTTTCAATAAAAATGCATAAAGTCGAATTAATTTGATTGAAAACGTGTTTATATGATCAAGTGCATGCCGAAAACATCTGTCGCACTTAGGTGCAAGTTGTTAGGATCATTGCAAAAATTAAATTTATTTTATTTATTAAATGAAATTTTAATTTTTTCAATAACAATGCATAAAGTCGGATATATTTGATTGAAAACGTGTTTATTTGATCAAATGCATGCCGAAAACATGTGTCGCACTTACTTACGAACTGTTAGGATAATTGCAAAAATTAAATTTATTTTATTTATTAAATGAAATTTCAATTTTTTCAATAACAATGCATAAAGTCGGATAAATTTGATTGAAACCGTGTTTATATAATCAAATTCATGGCGAAAACATGTTTCGCACTTAGGTGCAAGCTGTTAGGATCATTGCAAAAATTAAATTTATTTTATTTATTAAATGAAATTTCAATTTTTTCAATAACAATGCATAAAGTCGAATTTATTTAATTGAAATCGTGTTTATATGATCAAATTCATGCCGAAAACATGTGTCGCACTTGGGTGCAAGCTGTTAGGATCATTGCAAAAATTGAATTTATTTTATTTATTAAATGAAATTTTAATTTTTTCAATAACAATGCATAAAGTCGAATATATTTGATTGAAAACGTGTTTATATGATCAAATGCTTGCCGAAAACATGTGTCGCACTTAGGTGCAAGCTATAAGGATCATTGCAAAAATTAAATTTATTTCATTTATTAAATGAAATTTCATTTTATTCAAAAACAATGCTTAAAGTCGAATTTATTTAATTGAAATCAAGTTTAAATGATCAAATTCATGCCAAAAACATGTGTCGCACTTAGGTGCAAGATATTAGGATCATTGCAAAAATTAAATTTATTTTATTTATTAAATGAAATTTCAATTTTTTTAATAACAATGCATAAAGTCAAATTTATTTGATTGAAATCAAGTTTAAAAAATCAAATGCATGCCGAAAACATGTGTCACACTTAGGTGCAAGCTATTAGGATCATTGCAAAAATTAAATTTATTTTATTTATTAAATGTAATTTCAATTTTTTCAATAACAATGCATAAAGTCAAATTTATTTGATTGAAATCAAGTTTAAATGATCAAATGCATGCCTAAAACATTTGTCGCACTTAGGTGCAAGCTGTTAGGATCATTGCAAAAATTGAATTTATTTTATTTATTAAATGAAATTTTAATTTTTTCAATAACAATGCATAAAGTCAAATTTATTTGATAGAAATCAAGTTTAAAAAATCAAATCTATGCCGAAAACATGTGTCACACTTAGGTGCAAGCTATTAGGATCATTGCAAAAATTAAATTTATTTTATTTATTAAATGGAATTTCAATTTTTTCTATAACAATATATAAAGTCGAATTAATTTGATTGAAATCGTGTTTATATGTTCAATTGCATGCCAAAAACATTTGTCGCACTTAGGAGGAAGCTATTAGGATCATTGCAAAAATTAAATTTATTTTATTAATTAAATGGAATTTCAATTTTTTTAATAACAATGCATAAAGTCGAATTTATTTGATTAAAATCGTATTTAAATGATCAAATTCATGCCTAAAACATGTGTTGCACTTAGGTACAAGCTTTTAGGATCATTGCAAAAATTAAATTTATTTTATTTATTAAACTAAATTTCTATTTTTTCAATAACAATGCATACTGTCTGATATATTTGATTAAAATCGTGTTTATATTATCAAATGCATGCCGAAAACATGTGTCACACTTAGGTGCAAGATATTAGTATCATTGCAAAAATTAAATTTATTTTATTTATTAAATGAAATTTAGATTTTTTCAATAACAATGCATAAAGTCGGATTTATTTGATTAAAATCGTGTTTATATGATCAAAAGCATGCCGAAAACATTTGTCGCACTTAGGTGCAAGCTGTTAGGATCATTGCAAAAATTAAATTTATTTTATTTATTAAATGAAATTTCAATTTTTCCAAAAACAGTGCTTAAAGTCGAATTAATTTGATTAAAATCGTGTTTATATGATCAAATGCATGCCAAAAACATGTGTCACACTTAGGTGCAAGCCATTAGGATCATTGCAAAAATTGAATTTATTTTATTTATTAAATGAAATTTCAATTTTTTCAATAACAATGCATTAAGTTGAATTAATTTGATTGAAATCGTGTTTAAATGATTAAATGCATACCGAAATCATGTGTCGCACTTAGGTGCAAACTGTTAGGATCATTGCAAAAATTAAAATTTATTTTATTTATTAAATGAAATTTCAATTTTTTCAATAACAATGCATAAAGTCGAATTTATTTGATTGAAATCGTGTTTATATGATCTAAAGCATGCCGAAAACATTTGTCGCACTTAGGTGCAAGCTGTTAGGATCATTGCAAAAATTAGATTTATTTTATTTATTAAATGAAATTTCAATTTTTTCAATAAAAATGCATAAAGTCGAATTAATTTGATTGAAAACGTGTTTATATGATCAAGTGCATGCCGAAAACATCTGTCGCACTTAGGTGCAAGTTGTTAGGATCATTGCAAAAATTAAATTTATTTTATTTATTAAATGAAATTTTAATTTTTTCAATAACAATGCATAAAGTCGGATATATTTGATTGAAAACGTGTTTATTTGATCAAATGCATGCCGAAAACATGTGTCGCACTTACTTACAAGCTGTTAGGATAATTGCAAAAATTAAATTTATTTTATTTATTAAATGAAATTTCAATTTTTTCAATAACAATGCATAAAGTCGGATAAATTTGATTGAAACCGTGTTTATATAATCAAATTCATGGCGAAAACATGTTTCGCACTTAGGTGCAAGCTGTTAGGATCTTTGCAAAAATTAAATTTATTTTATTTATTAAATGAAATTTCAATTTTTTCAATAACAATGCATAAAGTCGAATTTATTTAATTGAAATCGTGTTTATATGATCAAATTCATGCCGAAAACATGTGTCGCACTTGGGTGCAAGCTGTTAGGATCATTGCAAAAATTGAATTTATTTTATTTATTAAATGAAATTTTAATTTTTTCAATAACAATGCATAAAGTCGAATATATTTGATTAAAAACGTGTTTATATGATCAAATGCTTGCCGAAAACATGTGTCGCACTTAGGTGCAAGCTATAAGGATCATTGCAAAAATTAAATTTATTTCATTTATTAAATGAAATTTCATTTTATTCAAAAACAATGCTTAAAGTTGAATTTATTTAATTGAAATCAAGTTTAAATGATCAAATGCATGCCAAAAACATGTGTCGCACTTAGGTGCAAGATATTAGGATCATTGCAAAAATTAAATTTATTTTATTTATTAAATGAAATTTCAATTTTTTCAATAACAATGCATAAAGTCAAATTTATTTGATTGAAATCAAGTTTAAAAAATCAAATGCATGCCGAAAACATGTGTCACACTTAGGTGCAAGCTATTAGGATCATTGCAAAAATTAAATTTATTTTATTTATTAAATGTAATTTCAATTTTTTCAATAACAATGCATAAAGTCAAATTTATTTGATTGAAATCAAGTTTAAATGATCAAATGCATGCCTAAAACATTTGTCGCACTTAGGTGCAAGCTGTTAGGATCATTGCAAAAATTGAATTTATTTTATTTATTAAATGAAATTTTAATTTCTTCAATAACAATGCATAAAGTCAAATTTATTTGATAGAAATCAAGTTTAAAAAATCAAATCTATGCCGAAAACATGTGTCACACTTAGGTGCAAGCTATTAGGATCATTGCAAAAATTAAATTTATTTTATTTATTAAATGGAATTTCAATTTTTTCTATAACAATATATAAAGTCGAATTAATTTGATTGAAATCGTGTTTATATGTTCAATTGCATGCCAAAAACATTTGTCGCACTTAGGAGGAAGCTATTAGGATCATTGCAAAAATTAAATTTATTTTATTAATTAAATGGAATTTCAATTTTTTTAATAACAATGCATAAAGTCGAATTTATTTGATTAAAATCGTATTAAAATGATCAAATTCATGCCTAAAACATGTGTTGCACTTAGGTACAAGCTTTTAGGATCATTGCAAAAATTAAATTTATTTTATTTATTAAACTAAATTTCTATTTTTTCAATAACAATGCATACTGTCGGATATATTTGATTAAAATCGTGTTTATATGATCAAATGCATGCCGAAAACATGTGTCACACTTAGGTGCAAGATATTAGTATCATTGCAAAAATTAAATTTATTTTATTTATTAAATGAAATTTAGATTTTTTCAATAACAATGCATAAAGTCGGATTTATTTGATTAAAATCGTGTTTATATGATCAAAAGCATGCCGAAAACATTTGTCGCACTTAGGTGCAAGCTGTTAGGATCATTGCAAAAATTAAATTTATTTTATTTATTAAATGAAATTTCAATTTTTCCAAAAACAGTGCTTAAAGTCGAATTAATTTGATTAAAATCGTGTTTATATGATCAAATTCATGCCAAAAACATGTGTCACACTTAGGTGCAAGCCATTAGGATCATTGCAAAAATTGAATTTATTTTATTTATTAAATGAAATTTCAATTTTTTCAATAACAATGCATTAAGTTGAATTAATTTGATTGAAATCGTGTTTAAATGATTAAATGCATACCGAAATCATGTGTCGCACTTAGGTGCAAACTGTTAGGATCATTGCAAAAATTAAAATTTATTTTATTTATTAAATGAAATTTCAATTTTTTCAAAAACAATGCTTAAAGTCGAATTAATTTAATTGAAATCGTGTTTATATGATCAAATGCATGCCAAAAACATGTGTCACACTTAGGTGCAAGATATTAGGATCATTGCCAAAATTAAATTTATTTTATTTATTAAATGAAATTTAGATTTTTTCAATAACAATGCATAAAGTCGGATTTATTTGATTAAAATCGTGTTTATATGATCAAAAGCATGCCGAAAACATTTGTCGCACTTAGGTGCAAGCTGTTAGGATCATTGCAAAAATTAAATTTATTTTATTTATTAAATGAAATTTCAATTTTTTCAAAAACAGTGCTTAAAGTCGAATTAATTTGATTAAAATCGTGTTTATATGTTCAATTGCATGCCAAACACATTTGTCGCACTTAGGTGCAATCCATTAGGATCATTGCAAAAATTAAATTTATTTTATTTATTAAATGAAATTTCAATTTTTTCAATAACAATGCATTAAGTTGAATTAATTTGATTGAAATCGTGTTTAAATGATTAAATGCATACCGAAATCATGTGTCGCACTTAGGTGCAAACTGTTAGGATCATTGCAAAAATTAAAATTTATTTTATTTATTAAATGAAATTTCAATTTTTTCAAAAACAATGCTTAAAGTCGAATTAATTTGATTGAAATCGTGTTTATATGATCAAATGCATGCCAAAAACATGTGTCACACTTAGGTGCAAGCCATTAGGATCATTGCAAAAATTGAATTTATTTTATTTATTAAATGAAATTTCAATTTTTTCAATAACAATTAATAAAGTCGAATTAATTTGATTGAAATCGTGTTAATATGATCAAATGCATGCCAAAAACATGTGTCACACTTAGGTGCAAGCCATAAGGATCATTGCAAAAATTAAATTTATTTTATTTATTAAATGAAATTTCAATTTTTTCAATAACAATGCATAAAGTCGTATTAATTTGATTGAAATCGTGTTTATATGATTAAATGCATGCCGAAAACATGTGTCGCACTTAGCTGCAAGCTGTAAGGATCATTGCAAAAATTAAATTTATTTTATTTATTAAATGAAATTTCAATTTTTTCAATAACAATGCATAAAGTCGGATATATTTGATTTAAAACGTGTTTATATAATTAAATGCATGCCGAAAACATGTGTCGCACTTAGGTGCAAGCTGTTAGGATCATTGCAAAAATTAAATTTATTTTATTTATTAAATGAAATTTCAATTTTTTTAATAACAATGCATAAAGTCGAATTAATTTGATTGAAATCGTGTTTATATGATCAAGTGCATGCCGAAAACATGTGTCGCACTTAGGTGCAAGTTGTTAGGATCATTGCAAAAATTAAATTTATTTTATTTATTAAATGAAATTTTAATTTTTTCAATAACAATGCATAAAGTCGGATATATTTGATTGAAAACGTGTTTATTTGATCAAATGCATGCCGAAAACATGTGTCGCACTTACTTACAAGCTGTTAGGATCATTGCAAAAATTAAATTTATTTTATTTATTAAATGAAATTTCAATTTTTTCAATAACAATGCATAAAGTCGGATAAATTTGATTGAAAACGTGTTTATATAATCAAATTCATGCCGAAAACATGTGTCGCACTTAGGTGCAAGCTGTTAGGATCATTGCAAAAATTAAATTTATTTTATTTATTAAATGAAATTTCAATTTTTTCAATAACAATGCATAAAGTCGAATTAATTTAATTAAAATCGTGTTTATATGATCAAATGCATGCCGAAAACCTGTGTCGCACTTAGGTGCAAGCTGTTAGGATCATTGCAAAAATTAAATTCATTTTATTTATTAAATGAAATTTTAATTTTTTCAATAACAATGCATAAAGTCGGATATATTTGATTAAAAACGTGTTTATATGATCAAATGCTTACCGAAAACATGTGTCGCACTTAGGTGCAAGCTATAAGGATCATTGCAAAAATTAAATTTATTTCATTTATTAAATGAAATTTCATTTTATTCAAAAACAATGCTTAAAGTCGAATTTATTTGATTGAAATCAAGTTTAAATGATCAAATGCATGCCAAAAAATGTGTCGCACTTAGGTGCAAGATATTAGGATCATTGCAAAAATTAAATTTATTTTATTTATTAAATGAAATTTCAATTTTTTCAATAACAATGCATAAAGTCAAATTCATTTGATTGAAATCAAGTTTAAAAAATCAAATGCATGCCGAAAACATGTGTCACACTTAGGTGCAAGCTATTAGGATCATTGCAAAAATAAAATTTATTTTATTTATTAAATTTAATTTCAATTTTTTCAATAACAATGCATAAAGTCGAATTTATTTGATTGAAATCAAGTTTAAATGATCAAATGCATGCCTAATACATGTGTCGCACTTAGGTGCAAGCTGTTAGGATCATTGCAAAAATTGAATTTATTTTATTTATTAAATGAAATTTTAATTTTTTCAATAACAATGCATAAAGTCAAGTTTATTTGATAGAAATCAAGTTTAAAAAATCAAATCCATGCCGAAAACATGTGTCACACTTGGGTGCAAGCTATTAGGATCATTGCAAAAATTAAATTTATTTTATTTATTAAATGGAATTTCAATTTTTTCAATAACAATGCATAAAGTCGAAATTATTTGATTTAAATCGTATTTAAATGATCAAATGCATGCCTAAAACATGTGTTGCACTTAGGTGCAAGCTGTTAGAATCATTGCTAATATTAAATTTATTTTATTTATTAAACGAAATTTCTATTTTTTCAATAACAATGCATATAGTCGGATATATTTGATTGAAATCGTGTTTATATGATCAAATGCATGCCGAAAACATGTGTCACACTTAGGTGCAAGCTATTAGGATCATTGCAAAAATTAAATTTATTTTATTTATTAAATAGAATTTCAATTTTTTCAATAACAATTCATAAAGTCGAATTAATTTGATTGAAATAGTGTTTATATGAACAAATGCATGCCGAAAACATGTGTCGCACACAGGTGCAAGCTGTTAGGATCATTGCAAAAATTAAATTTATTTTATTTATTAAATGAAATTTCAATTCTTTCAATAACAATGCATAAAGTCGAATTTATTCAATTAAAATCAAGTTTAAATGATCAAATGCATGATAAAAACATGTGTCGCACTTAGGTGCAAGCTATTAGCATCATTGCAAAAATTAAATTTATTTTATTTATTAAATGAAATTTAAATTTTTTCAATAACAATGCATAAAGTCGAATTAATTTGATTGAAATCGTGTTTATATGATCAAATGCATGCCGAAAACATGTGTCGAACTTAGGTGCAAGCTGTTAGGATCATTGCAAAAATTAAATTTATTTTATTTATTAAATCAAATTTCAATTTTTTCAATAACAATGCTTAAAGTCGAATTAATTTGATTAAAATCGTGTTTATATGATCAAATGCATGCCGAAAGCATGTGTCGCACACAGGTGCAAGCTGTTAGGATCATTGCAAAAATTAAATTTATTTTATTTATTAAATGAAATTTCAATTCTTTCAATAACAATGCATAAAGTCGAATTTATTCAATTGAAATCAAGTTTAAATGATCAAATGCATGCCGAAAACATGTGTCACGCTTAGGTGCAAGCTATTAGGATTATTGCGAAAATTAAATTTATTTTATTTATTAAATGAAATTTCAATTCTTTCAATAACAAGGCATAAAGCCGAATTTATTTGATTGAAATCAAGTTTAAATGATCAAATGCATGCCAGAAACATGTGTCGCACTTAGGAGCAAGCTATTAGGATCATTGCAAAAATTATATTTATTTTTTTTATTAAATGAAATTTCAATTTTTTCAATAACAATGCATAAAGTCGAAATTATTTGATTGAAATCGTGTTTATATGATCAAATGCATGCCGAAAACATGTGTCGCACTTAGGTGCAAGCTGTTAGGATCATTGCAAAAATTAAATTTATTTTATTTATTAAATCAAATTTCAATTTTTCAATAACAATGCATAAAGTCGAATTAATTTGATTGAACTCGTGTTTGTATGATCAAATGCATGCCAAAAACATGTGTCGCACTTAGGTGCAAGCTGTAAGGATCATTGCAAAAAATAAATTTATTTTATTTATTAAATGAAATTTTAATTTTTTCAATAACAATGCATAAAGTCGGATATATTTAATTGAAAACGTGTTCATATGATCAAATGCATGCCGAAAACATGTGTCGCACTTAGGTGCAACCTGTTAGGATCATTGCAAAAATTTAATTTATTTTATTTATTGAATGAAATTTCAATTTTTTCAATAGCAATGCATAAAGTCGAATTAATTTGATTAAAATCGTGTTTATATGATCAAATGCATGCTGAAAACATGTGTCGCACTTAGGTGCAAGCTGTTAGGATCATTGCAAAAATTAAATTTATTTTATTTATTAAATGAAATTTCAATTTTTTCAATAACAATGCATAACGTCGAATTTATTTGATTGTAATCGATTTTATATGACCAAAAGCATGCTTAAAAGAAATGTCGCTCTGAGGTGCAAGCTATTAGGATCATTGCAAAAATTAAATTTAGTTTATTTATTAAATGAAATGTCAATTTTTTCAAAAACAATGCATGAACTCGAATTTATTTGATTAAAATCGTCTTTATATGATCAAATGCATACCGAAAACATGTGTCACACATAGGTGCAAGCTATTAGGATCATTGCAAAAATTAAATTTATTTTATTTATTAAATGCAATTTCAATTTTTTCAATAACAATGCATAAAGTCGAATTTATTTGATTGAAATCGTGTTTATATGATCAAATCCATGCCTAAAACATGTGTCGCACTTAGGTGCAAGCTGTTAGGATCATTGCAAAAATTAAATTTATTTTATTTATTGAATGAAATTTCAATTTTTTCAATAACAATGCATAAAGTCAAATTTATTTGATTGAAATCAAGTTTAAAAAATCAAATGCATGCCGAAAACATGTGTCACACTTAGATGCAAGCTGTTAGGATCATTGCAAAAATTAAATTTATTTTATTTATTAAATGGAATTTCAATTTTTTCAATAACAATGCTTAAAGTCGAATTAATTTGATTGAAATCGTGTTTATATGTTCAATTGCATGCCGAAAACATTTGTCGCACTTAGGTGCAAGCTATTAGGATCATTGCAAAAATTAAATTTATTTTATTTATTAAATGAAATTTCAATTTTTTCAATAACAATGCATAAAGTTGGATATATTTGATTAAAAACGTGTTTATATGATTAAATGCATGCCGAAAACATGTGTCGCACTTAGGTGCAAGATGTTAGGATCATTGCAAAAATTAAATTTATTTTATTTATTAAATGAAATTTCAATTTTTTCAATAACAATGCATAAAGTCGAATTAATTTGATTGAAATCGTGTTTATATGATTAAGTGCATGCCGAAAACATGTGTCGCACTTAGGTGCAAGTTGTTAAGATCATTGCAAAAATTAAATTTATTTTATTTATTAAATGAAATTTTAATTTTTTCAATAACAATGCATAAAGTCGGCTATATTTGAGTGAAAACGTGTTTATTTGATCAAATGCATGCCGAAAACATGTGTCGCACTTACTTACAAGCTGTTAGGATCATTGCAAAAATTAAATTTATTTTATTTATTAAATGAAATTTCAATTTTTTCAATAACAATGCATAAAGTCGAATTAATTTAATTAAATTCGTGTTTATATGATTAAATGCATGCCGAAAACATGTGTCGCACTTAGGTGCAAGCTGTTAGGATCATTGCAAAAATTAAATTTATTTTATTTATTAAATGAAATTTTAATTTTTTCAATAACAATGCATTAAGTCGGATATATTTGATTGAAAACGTGTTTATATGATCAAATGCTTGCCGAAAACTTGTGTCGCACTTAGGTGCAAGCTATAAGGATCATTGCAAAAATTAAATTTATTTCATTTATTAAATGAAATTTCATTTTATTCAAAAACAATGCTTAAAGTCTTATTTATTTGATTGAAATCAAGTTTAAATGATCAAATGCATGCCAAAAACATGTGTCGCACTTAGGTGCAAGATATTAGGATCATTGCAAAAATTAAATTTATTTTATTTATTAAATGAAATTTCAATTTTTTCAATAACAATGCATAAAGTCAAATTTATTTGATTGAAATCAAGTTTAAAAAATCAAATGCATGGCGAAAACATGTGTCACACTTAGGTGCAAGCTATTAGGATCATTGCAAAAATTAAATTTATTTTATTTATTAAATGTAATTTCAATTTTTTCAATAACAATGCATAAAGTCGAATTTATTTGATTGAAATCAAGTTTAAATGATCAAATGCATGCCTAAAACATGTGTCGCACTTAGGTGCAAGCTGTTAGGATCATTGCAAAAATTGAATTTATTTTATTTATTAAATGAAATTTTAATTTTTTCAATAACAATGCATAAAGTCAAATTTATTTGATAGAAATCAAGTTTAAAAAATCAAATCCATGCCGAAAACATGTGTCACACTTAGGTGCAAGCTATTAGGATCATTGCAAAAATTAAATTTATTTTATTTATTAAATGGAATTTCAATTTTTTCAATAACAATGCATAAAGTCGAATTTATTTGATTGAAATCAAGTTTAAATGATCAAATGCATGCCTAAAACATGTGTTGCACTTAGGTGCAAGCTGTTAGAATCATTGCAAATATTAAATTTATTTTATTTATTAATTGAAATTTCTATTATTTCAATAACAATGCATATAGTCGGATATATTTGATTGAAATCGTGTTTATATGATCAAATGCATGCCGAAAACATGTGTCACACTTAGGTGCAAGCTATTAGGATCATTGCAAAAATTAAATTTATTTTATTTATTAAATGGAATTTCAATTTTTTCAATACCAATGCATAAAGTCGAATTAATTTGATTGAAATAGTGTTTATATGAACAAATGCATGCCGAAAACATGTGTCGCACACAGGTGCAAGCTGTTAGGATCATTGCAAAAATTAAATTTATTTTATTTATTAAATGAAATTTCAATTCTTTCAATAACAATGCATAAAGTCGAATTTATTTAATTAAAATCAAGTTTAAATGATTAAATGCATGCCAAAAACATGTGACGCACTTAGGTGCAAGCTATTAGGATCATTGCAAAAATTAAATTTATTTTATTTATTAAATGAAATTTCAATTTTTTCAATAACAATGCATAAAGTCGAATTAATTTGATTGAAATCGTGTTTATATGATCAAATGCATGCCGAAAACATGTGTCGCACTTAGGTGCAAGCTGTTAGGATCATTGCAAAAATTAAATTTATTTTATTTATTAAATCAAATTTCAATTTTTTCAATAACAATGCATAAAGTCGAATTAATTTGATTGAAATCGTGTTTATATGATCAAATGCATGCCGAAAACATGTGTCGCACACAGGTGCAAGCTGTTAGGATCATTGCAAAAATTAAATTTATTTTATTTATTAAATGAAATTTCAATTCTTTTAATAACAATGCATAAAGTCGAATTTATTCAATTGAAATCAAGTTTAAATGATCAAATGCATGCCAAAAACATGTGACGCACTTAGGTGCAAGCTATTAGGATCATTGCAAAAATTAAATTTATTTTATTTATTCAATGAAATTTCAATTTTTTCAATAACAATGCATAAAGTCGAAGTAATTTGATTGAAATCCTGTTTATATGATCAAATGCATGCCGAAAACATGTGTCGCACACAGGTGCAAGCTGTTAGGATCATTGCAAAAATTAAATTTATTTTATTTATTAAATGAAATTTCAATTCTTTCAATAACAATGCATAAAGTCGAATTTATTCAATTGAAATCAAGTTTAAATGATCAAATGCATGCCGAAAACATGTGTCACGCTTAGGTGCAAGCTATTAGGATTATTGCGAAAATTAAATTTATTTTATTTATTAAATGAAATTTCAATTTTTTCAATAACAATGCATAAAGTCGAATTAATTTGATTGAAATCGTGTTTATATGATCAAATGCATGCCGAAAACATGTGTCGCACACAGGTGCAAGCTGTTAGGATCATTGCAAAAATTAAATTTATTTTATTTATTAAATGGAATTTCAATTTTTTCAATAACAATGCATAAAGTCGAATTAATTTGATTGAAATAGTGTTTATATGAACAAATGCATGCCGAAAACATGTGTCGCATACAGGTGCAAGCTGTTAGGATCATTGCAAAAATTAAATTTATTTTATTTATTAAATGAAATTTCAATTCTTTCAATAACAATGCATAAAGTCGAATTTATTCAATTGAAATCAAGTTTAAATGATCAAATGCATGCCGAAAACATGTGTCACGCTTAGGTGCAAGCTATTAGGATTATTGCGAAAATTAAATTTATTTTATTTATTAAATGAAATTTCAATTCTTTCAATAACAATGCATAAAGTCGAATTTATTCAATTGAAATCAAGTTTAAATGATCAAATGCATGCCAAAAACATGTGACGCACTTAGGTGCAAGCTATTAGGATCATTGCAAAAATTAAATTTATTTTATTTATTAAATGAAATTTCAATTTTTTCAATAACAATGCATAAAGTCGAATTAATTTGATTGAAATCGTGTTTATATGATCAAATGCATGCCGAAAACATGTGTCGCACACAGGTGCAAACTGTTAGGATCATTGCAAAAATTAAATTTATTTTATTTATTAAATGAAATTTCAATTCTTTCAATAACAATGCATAAAGTCGAATTTATTCAATTAAAATCAAGTTTAAATGATCAAATGCATGCCAAAAACATGTGACGCACTTAGGTGCAAGCTATTAGGATCATTGCAAAAATTAAATTTATTTTATTTATTAAATGAAATTTCAATTTTTTCAATAACAATGCATAAAGTCGAATTAATTTGATTGAAATCGTGTTTATATGATCAAATAAATGCCGAAAACATGTGTCGCACACAGGTGCAAACTGTTAGGATCATTGCAAAAATTAAATTTATTTTATTTATTAAATGAAATTTCAATTCTTTCAATAACAATGCATAAAGTCGAATTTATTCAATTGAAATAAAAGTTTAAATGATCAAATGCATGCCTAAAACATGTGACGCACTTAGGTGCAAGCTATTAGGATCATTGCAAAAATTAAATTGATTTTATTTATTAAATGAAATTTCAATTTTTTCAATAACAATGCATAAAGTCGAATTAATTTGATTGAAATCGTGTTTATATGATCAAATGCATGCCGAAAACATGTGTCGCACACAGGTGCAAGCTGTTAGGATCATTGCAAAAATTAAATTTATTTTATTTATTAAATGAAATTTCAATTCTTTCAATAACAATGCATAAAGTCGAATTTATTCAATTGAAATCAAGTTTAAATGATCAAATGCATGCCGAAAACATGTGTCACGCTTAGGTGCAAGCTATTAGGATTATTGCGAAAATTAAATTTATTTTATTTATTAAATGAATTTCAATTTTTTCAATAACAATGCATAAAGTCGAATTAATTTGATTGAAATCGTGTTTATATGATCAAATGCATGCCGAAAACATGTGTCGCACTTAGGTGCAAGCTGTTAGGATCATTGCAAAAATTAAATTTATTTTATTTATTAAATGAAATTTTAATTTTTTCAATAACAATGCATAAAGTCGGATATATTTGATTGAAAACGTGTTTATATGATCAAATGCTTGCCGAAAACATGTGTCGCACTTAGGTGCAAGCTATAAGGATCATTGCAAAAATTAAATTTATTTCATTTATTAAATGAAATTTCATTTTATTCAAAAACAATGCTTAAAGTCCAATTTATTTGATTGAAATCAAGTTTAAATGATCAAATGCATGCCAAAAACATGTGTCGCACTTAGGTGCAAGATATTAGGATCATTGCAAAAATTAAATTTATTTTATTTATTAAATGAAATTTCAATTTTTTCAATAACAATGCATAAAGTTGAAATTATTTGATTAATATCGTATTTAAATGATTAAATGCATGCCTAAAACATGTGTTGCACTTAGGTGCAAGCTGTTAGAATCATTGCAAATATTAAATTTATTTTATTTATTAAACGAAATTTCTATTTTTTCAATAACAATGCATATAGTCGGATATATTTGATTGAAATCGTGTTTATATGATCAAATGCATGCCGAAAACATGTGTCACACTTAGGTGCAAGCTATTAGGATCATTGCAAAAATTAAATTTATTTTATTTATTAAATGGAAATTCAATTTTTTCAATAACAATGCATAAAGTCGAATTAATTTGATTGAAATAGTGTTTATATGAACAAATGCATGCCGAAAACATGTGTCGCACACAGGTGCAAGCTGTTAGGATCATTGCAAAAATTAAATTTATTTTATTTATTAAATGAAATTTCAATTCTTTCAATAACAATGCATAAAGTCGAATTTATTCAATTAAAATCAAGTTTAAATGATCAAATGCATGCCAAAAACATGTGACGCACTTAGGTGCAAGCTATTAGGATCATTGCAAAAATTAAATTTATTTTATTTATTAAATGAAATTTCAATTTTTGCAATAACAATGCATAAAGTCGAATTAATTTGATTGAAATCGTGTTTATATGATCAAATGCATGCCGAAAACATGTGTCGCACTTAGGTGCAAGCTGTTAGGATCATTGCAAAAATTAAATTTATTTTATTTATTAAATCAAATTTCAATTTTTTCAATAACAATGCATAAAGTCGAATTAATTTGATTGAAATCGTGTTTATATGATCAAATGCATGCCGAAAACATGTGTCGCACACAGGTGCAAGCTGTTAGGATCATTGCAAAAATTAAATTTATTTTATTTATTAAATGAAATTTCAATTCTTTCAATAACAATGCATAAAGTCGAATTTATTCAATTAAAATCAAGTTTAAATGATCAAATGCATGCCGAAAACATGTGTCACGCTTAGGTGCAAGCTATTAGGATTATTGCGAAAATTAAATTTATTTTATTTATTAAATGAAATTTCAATTCTTTCAATAACAAGGCATAAAGCCGAATTTATTTGATTGAAATCAAGTTTAAATGATCAAATGCATGCCAGAAACATGTGACGCACTTAGGAGCAAGCTATTAGGATCATTGCAAAAATTATATTTATTTTATTTATTTAATGAAATTTCAATTTTTTCAATAACAATGCATAAAGTCGAATTAATTTGATTGAAATCGTGTTTATATGAACAAATGCATGCCGAAAACATGTGTCGCACACAGGTGCAAGCTGTTAGGATCATTGCAAAAATTAAATTTATTTTATTTATTAAATGAAATTTCAATTCTTTCAATAACAAGGCATAAAGCCGAATTTATTTGATTGAAATCAAGTTTAAATGATCAAATGCATGCCAGAAACATGTGACGCACTTAGGAGCAAGCTATTAGGATCATTGCAAAAATTATATTTATTTTATTTATTTAATGAAATTTCAATTTTTTCAATAACAATGCATAAAGTCGAATTAATTTGATTGAAATCGTGTTTATATGATCAAATGCTTGCCAAAAACATGTGTCGCACTTAGGTGCAAGCTATTAGGATCATTGCAAAAATTAAATTTATTTTATTTATTAAATGAAATTTCAATTTTTTCAATAACAATGCATAACGTCGAATTTATTTGATTGTAATCGTTTTTATATGACCAAAAGCATGCTTAAAAGAAATGTCGCTCTGAGGTGCAAGCTATTAGGATCATTGCAAAAATTAAATTTATTTTATTTATTAAATGAAATGTCAATTTTTTCAAAAACAATGCCTAAAGTCGAATTTATTTAATTAAAATCAAGTTTAAATGATCAAATTCATGCCGAAAACATGTGTCACACATAGGTGCAAGCTATTAGGATCATTGCAAAAATTAAATTTATTTTATTTATTAAATCAAATTTCAATTTTTTCAATAACAATGCATAAAGTCGAATTAATTTGATTGAAATCGTGTTTATATGATCAAATGCATGCCAAAAACATGTGTCGCACTTAGGTGCAAGCTATTAGGATCATTGCAAAAATTAAATTTATTTTATTTATTAAATGAAATTTTAATTTTTTCAATAACAATGCATAAAGTCGGATATATTTAATTGAAAACGTGTTCATATGATCAAATGCATGCCGAAAACATGTGTCGCACTTAGGTGCAAGCTGTTAGGATCATTGCAAAAATTAAATATATTTTATTTATTAAATGAAATTTCAATTTTTTCAATAACAATGCATAACGTCGAATTTATTTGATTGTAATCGTTTTTATATGACCAAAAGCATGCTTAAAAGAAATGTCGCTCTGAGGTGCAAGCTATTAGGATCATTGCAAAAATTAAATTTATTTTATTTATTAAATCAAATTTCAATTTTTTCAATAACAATGCAAAAAGTCGAATTTATTTGATTGAAATCGTGTTTATATGATCAAATGCATGCCGAAAACATGTGTCACACATAGGTGCAAGCTATTAGGATTATTGCAAAAATTAAATTTATTTTATTTATTAAATCAAATTTCAATTTTTTCAATACCAGTGCATAAAGTCGAATTAATTTGATTGAAATCGTGTTTATATGATCAAATGCATGCCAAAAACATGTGTCGCACTTAGGTGCAAGCTATTAGGATCATTGCAAAAATTAAATTTATTTTATTTATTAAATGAAATTTCAATTTTTTCAATAACAATGAATAAAGTCGAATTAATTTGATTGAAGTCGTGTTTATATGATCCAATGCATGCCGAAAACATGTGTCGCACTTAGGTGCAACCTGTTAGGATCATTGCAAAAATTAAATTTATTTTATTTATTAAATGAAATTTCAATTTTTTCAATAGCAATGCATAAAGTCGAATTAATTTGATTGAAATCGTGTTTATATGATCAAATGCATGCCAAAAACATGTGTCGCACTTAGGTGCAAGCTATTAGGATCATTGCAAAAATTAAATTTATTTTATTTATTAAATGAAATTTTAATTTTTTCAATAACAATGCATAAAGTCGGATATATTTAATTGAAAACGTGTTCATATGATCAAATGCATGCCGAAAACATGTGTCGCACTTAGGTGCAAGCTGTTAGGATCATTGCAAAAATTAAATTTATTTTATTTATTAAATGAAATTTCAATTTTTTCAATAACAATGCATAAAGTCGAATTTATTTGATTGTAATCGTTTTTATATGACCAAAAGCATGCTTAAAAGAAATGTCGCTCTGAGGTGCAAGCTATTAGGATCCTTGCAAAAATTAAATTTATTTTATTTATTAAATGAAATTTCAATTTTTTCAATAACAATGCATAAAGTCGAATTAATTTGTTTAGAATCGTGTTTATATGATCAAATGCATGCCGAAAACATGTGTCGCACTTAGGTGCAAGCTGTTAGGATCATTGCAAAAATTAAATTTATTTTATTTATTAAATGAAATTTAAGTTCTTTCAATAACAATGCATTAAGTCGAATTTATTTGATTAAAATCAAGTTTAAATGATCAAATGCATACCAAAAACATGTGTCGCACTTTGGTGCAAGCTATTAGGATCGTTGCAAAAATTAAATTTATTTTATTTATTAAATGAAATTTCAATTTTTTCAATAACAATGAATAAAGTCGAATTAATTTGATTGAAGTCGTGTTTATATGATCCAATGCATGCCGAAAACATGTGTCGCACTTAGGTGCAACCTGTTAGGATCATTGCAAAAATTAAATTTATTTTATTTATTAAATGAAATTTAAGTTCTTTCAATAACAATGCATAAAGTCGAATTTATTTGATTAAAATTAAGTTTAAATGATCAAATACATACCAAAAACATGTGTCGCACTTAGGTGCAAGCAATTAGGATCATTGCAAAAATTAAATTTATTTTATTTATTAAATGAAATGTCAATTTTTTCAAAAACCATGCATGAAGTCGAATTTATTTGATTAAAATCGTCTTTATATGATCAAATGCATGCTGAAAACATGTATCACACACAGGTGCAAGCTATTAGGATCATTGCAAAAATTAAATTTATTTTATTTATTGAATGTAATTTCAATTTTTTCAATAACAATGCATAAAGTCGAATTAATTTGATTGAAATCGTGTTTGTATGATCAAATGCATGCCGAAAACATGTGTCGCACTTAGGTGCAAGCTGTAAGGATCATTGCAAAAATTAAATTTATTTTATTTATTAAATGAAATTTTAATTTTTTCAATAACAATGCATAAAGTCGGATATATTTAATTGAAAACGTGTTTATATGATCAAATGCATGCCGAAAACATGTGTCGCACTTAGGTGCAAGCTGTTAGGATCATTGCAAAAATTAAATTTATTTTATTTATTAAATGAAATTTAAGTTCTTTCAATAACAACGCATAAAGTCGAATTTATTTAATTAAAATCAAGTTTAAATGATCAAATGCATACCAAAAACATGTGTTGCACTTAGGTGCAAGCTATTAGGATCATTGCAAAAATTAAATTTATTTTATTTATTAAATGAAATTTCAATTTTTTTAATAACAATGCATAAAGTAGAATTAATTTGATTAGAATCGTGTTTATATGATCAGATGCATGCCGAAAACATGTGTCGCACTTAGGTGCAAGCTGTTAGGATCATTGCAAAAATTAAATTTATTTTATTTATTAAATGAAATTTAAGTTCTTTCAATAACAATGCATAAAGTCGAATTTATTTGATTAAAATCAAGTTTAAATGATCAAATGCATACCAAAAACATGTGTCGCACTTATGTGCAAGCTATTAGGATCATTGCAAAAATTAAATTTATTTTATTTATTAAATGAAATTTCAATTTTTTCAATAACAATGAATAAAGTCGAATTAATTTGATTAAAGTCGTGTTTATATGATCCAATGCATGCCGAAAACATGTGTCGCACTTAGGTGCAACCTGTTAGGATTATTGCAAAAATTAAATTTATTTTATTTATTAAATGAAATTTCAATTTTTTCAATACCAATGCATAAAGTCGAATTAATTTGATTGAAATCGTGTTTATATAATCAAATGCATGCTGAAAACATGTGTCGCACTTAGGTGCAAGCTATTAGGATCATTGCAAAAATTAAATTTATTTTATTTATTAAATACAATTTCAATTTTTTCAATAACAATGCATAAAGTCGAATTAATTTGATTTAAATCGTGTTTATATGATCAAATGCATGCCGAAAACATGTGTCGCACACAGGTGCAAGCTGTTAGGATCATTGCAAAAATTAAATTTATTTTATTTATTAAATGAAATTTCAATTCTTTCAATAACAATGCATAAAGTCGAATTTATTCAATTGAAATCAAGTTTAAATAATCAAATGCATGTCGAAAACATGTGTCACGCTTAGGTGCAAGCTATTAGGATTATTGCGAAAATTAAATTTATTTTATTTATTAAATGAAATTTCAATTCTTTCAATAACAAGGCATAAAGCCGAATTTATTTGATTGAAATCAAGTTTAAATGATCAAATGCATGCCAGAAACATGTGTCGCACTTAGAAGCAAGCTATTAGGATCATAGCAAAAATTATATTTATTTTATTTATTAAATGAAATTTCAATTTTTTCAATAACAATGCATAAAGTCGAATTAATTTGATTGAAATCGTGTTTATATGAACAAATGCATGCCGAAAACATGTGTCGCACACAGGTGCAAGCTGTTAGGATCATTGCAAAAATTAAATTTATTTTATTTATTATATGAAATTTCAATTCTTTTAATAACAATGCATAAAGTCGAATTTATTTAATTAAAATCAAGTTTAAATGATCAAATGCATGCCAAAAACATGTGTCGCACATAGGTGCAAGCTATTAGGATCATTGCAAAAATTAAATTTATTTTATTTATTAAATGAAATTTCAATTTTTTCAATAACAATGCATAAAGTCGAATTAATTTGATTAAAATCGTGTTTATATGATCAAATGCATGCCGAAAACATGTGTCGCACTTAGGTGCAAGCTGTTAGGATCATTGCAAAAATTAAATTTATTTTATTTATTAAATGCAATTTCAATTTTTTCAATAACAATGCATAAAGTCAAATTTATTTGATTGAAATCGTGTTTATATAATCTAATGCATGCCGAAAACATGTGTCACACATAGGTGCAAGCTATTAGGATCATTGCAAAAATTAAATTTATTTTATTTATTAAATGCAATTTCAATTTTTTCAATAACAATGCATAAAGTCGGATATATTTGATTAAAATCATCTTGTTTATATGATCAAATGCATGCCGAAAACGTGTGTCACACTTAGGTGCAAGCCATTAGGATCATTGCAAAAATTAAATTTATTTTATTTATTAAATGAAATTTCAATTTTTTCAATAACAACGCATAAAGTCGAATTTATTTGATTGAAATCGTGTTTATATGATCAAATACATGCCGAAAACTTGTGTCGCACTTAGGTGCAAGCTATAAGGATCATCGCAAAAATTAAATTTATTTTATTTATTAAATGCAATTTCAATTTTTTCAATAACAATGCATAAAGTCGAATTTATTTGATTGAAATCGTGTTTATATGATCAAATACATGCCGAAAACTTGTGTCGCACTTAGGTGCAAGCTATAAGGATCATCGCAAAAATTAAATTTATTTTATTTATTAAATGCAATTTCAATTATTTCAATAACAATGCATAAAGTCGAATTTATTTGATTGTAATCGTTTTTATATGACCAAAAGCATGCTTATAACAAATGTCGCTCTGAGGTGCAAGCTATTAGAATCATTGCAAAAATTAAATTTATTTTATTTATAAAATGAAATGTCAATTTTTTTCAAAAACAATGCATGAAGTCGAATTTATTTGATTAAAATCGTCTTTATATGATCAAATGCATGCCGAAAACATGTGTCACGCATAGGTGCAAGCTATTAGGATCATTGCAAAAATTAAATTTATTTTATTTATTAAATGCAATTTCAATTTTTTCAATAACAATGCATAAAGTCAAATTTATTTGATTGAAATCGTGTTTATATAATCTAATGCATGCCGAAAACATGTGTCACACATAGGTGCAAGCTATTAGGATCATTGCAAAAATTAAATTTATTTTATTTATTAAATGCAATTTCAATTTTTTCAATAACAATGCATAAAGTCGGATATATTTGATTAAAATCATCTTGTTTATATGATCAAATGCATGCCGAAAACGTGTGTCACACTTAGGTGCAAGCCATTAGGATCATTGCAAAAATTAAATTTATTTTATTTATTAAATGAAATTTCAATTTTTTCAATAACAACGCATAAAGTCGAATTTATTTGATTGAAATCGTGTTTATATGATCAAATACATGCCGAAAACTTGTGTCGCACTTAGGTGCAAGCTATAAGGATCATCGCAAAAATTAAATTTATTTTATTTATTAAATGCAATTTCAATTTTTTCAATAACAATGCATAAAGTCGAATTTATTTGATTGAAATCGTGTTTATATGATCAAATACATGCCGAAAACTTGTGTCGCACTTAGGTGCAAGCTATAAGGATCATCGCAAAAATTAAATTTATTTTATTTATTAAATGCAATTTCAATTATTTCAATAACAATGCATAAAGTCGAATTTATTTGACTGTAATCGTTTTTATATGACCAAAAGCATGCTTATAACAAATGTCGCTCTGAGGTGCAAGCTATTAGAATCATTGCAAAAATTAAATTTATTTTATTTATAAAATGAAATGTCAATTTTTTTCAAAAACAATGCATGAAGTCGAATTTATTTGATTAAAATCGTCTTTATATGATCAAATGCATGCCGAAAACATGTGTCACGCATAGGTGCAAGCTATTAGGATCATTGCAAAAATTAAATTTATTTTATTTATTAAATGCAATTTCAATTTTTTCAAGAACAATGCATAAAGTCAAATTTATTTGATTGAAATCGTGTTTATATAATCAAATGCATGCCGAAAACATGTGTCACACATAGGTGCAAGCTATTAGGATCATTGCAAAAATTAAATTTATTTTATTTATTAAATGCAATTTCAATTTTTTCAATAACAATGCATAAAGTCGAATTTATTTGATTAAAATCGTCTTTATATGATCAAATGCATGCCGAAAACATGTGTCACACATTGGTGCAAGCTATTAGGATCATTGCAAAAATTAAATTTATTTTATTTATTAAATGCAATTTCAATTTTTTCAATAACAATGCATAAAGTCGAATTTATTTGATTGAAATCGTGTTTATATGATCAAAAACATGCCGAAAACTTGTGTCGCACTTAGGTACAAGCTATAAGGATCATCGCAAACATTAAATTTATTTTATTTATTAAATGCAATTTCAATTTTTTCAATAACAATGCATAAAGTCGAATTTATTTGATTGTAATCGTTTTTATATGACCAAAAGCATGCTTAAAACAAATGTCGCTCTAAGGTGCAAGCTATAAGGATCATCGCAAAAATTAAATTTATTTTATTCATTAAATGCAATTTCAATTTTTTCCATAACAATGCATAAAGTCGAATTTAATTGATTAAAATCGTGTTTATATGATCAAATGCATGTTGAAAACATGTGTCACACATAGGTGCAAGCTATTAGGATCATTGCAAAAATTAGATTTATTTTATTTATTAAATGCAATTTCAATTTTTTCAATAACAATGCATAAAGTCGAATTTATTTGATTAAAATCGTCTTTATATGATCAAATGCATGCCGAAAACATGTGTCACACATTGGTGCAAGCTATTAGGATCATTGCAAAAATTAAATTTATTTTATTTATTAAATGCAATTTCAATTTTTTCAATAACAATGCATAAAGTCGAATTTATTTGATTGAAATCGTGTTTATATGATCAAATACATGCCGAAAACTTGTGTCGCACTTAGGTACAAGCTATAAGGATCATCGCAAAAATTAAATTTATTTTATTTATTAAATGCAATTTCAATTTTTTCAATAACAATGCATTAAGTCGAATTTATTTGATTGTAATCGTGTTTATATGACCAAAAGCATGCCGACAACAAATGTCGCTATGAGGTGCAAGCTATAAGGATCATCGCAAAAATTAAATTTATTTTATTTATCAAATGCAATTTCAATTTTTTCAATAACAATGCATAAAGTCGAATTTATTTGATTGAAATCGTGTTTATATGATCAAATACATGCCGAAAACTTGTGTCGCACTTAGGTACAAGCTATAAGGATCATCGCAAAAATTAAATTTATTTTATTTATTAAATGCAATTTCAATTTTTTCAATAACAATGCATAAAGTCGTTTATTTGATTGAAATCGTGTTTATATGACCAAAAGCATGCCGAAAACAAATGTCGCTCTGAGGTGCAAGCTATAAGGATCATCGCAAAAATTAAATTTTTTTTATTTATTAAATGCAATTTCAATTTTTTCAATAACAATGCATAAAGCCGAATTTATTTGATTAAAATCGTGTTTATATGATCAAATACATGCCGAAAACTTGTGTCGCACTTAGGTGCAAGCTATAAGGATCATCGCAAAAATTAAATTTATTTTATTTATTAAATGCAATTTCAATTTTTTCAATAACAATGCATTAAGTCGAATTTATTTGATTGTAATCGTGTTTATATGACCAAAAGCATGCCGACAACAAATGTCGCTATGAGGTGCAAGCTATAAGGATCATCGCAAAAATTAAATTTATTTTATTTATCAAATGCAATTTCAATTTTTTCAATAACAATGCATAAAGTAGAATTTATTTGATTGAAATCGTGTTTATATGATCAAATACATGCCGAAAACTTGTGTCGCACTTAGGTGCAAGCTATAAGGATCATCGCAAAAATTAAATTTATTTTATTTATTAAATGAAATGTCAATTTTTTCAATAACAATGCATGAAGTCAAATTTATTTGATTAAAATCGTCTTTATATGATCAAATGCATGCCGAAAACATGTGTCACACTTAGGTGCAAGCTATAAGGATTATCGCAAAAATTAAATTTATTTTATTTATTAAATGCAATTTCAATTTTTTCAATAACAATGCATAAAGTCCAATTTATTTGATTGTAATCGTGTTTATATGACCAAAAGCATACCGAAAACAAATGTCGCTCTGAGGTGCAAGCTATAAGGATCATCGCAAAAATTAAATTTATTTTATTTATTAAATGCAATTTCAATTTTTTCAATAACAATGCATAAAGTCGAATTTATTTGATTAAAATCGTGTTTATATGATCAAATACATGCCGAAAACTTGTGTCGCACTTAGGTGCAAGCTATAAGGATTATCGCAAAAATTAAATTTATTTTATTTATTAAATGCAATTTCAATTTTTTCAATAACAATGCATAAAGTCGAATTTATTTGATTGTAATCGTTTTTATATGACCAAAAGCATGCTTAAAACAAATGTCGCTCTGAGGTGCAAGCTATTAGGATCATTGCAAAAATTAAATTTATTTTATTTATTAAATGAATTGTCAATTTTTCCAAAAACAATGCATGAAGTCGAATTTATTTGATTAAAATCGTCTTTATATGATCAAATGCATGCCGAAAACATGTGTCACACATAGGTGCAAGCTATTAGGATCATTGCAAAAATTAAATTTATTTTATTTATTAAATGCAATTTGAATTTTTTCAATAACAATGCATAATGTCGAATTTATTTGATTGAAATCGTGTTTATAAGATCAAATGCATGCCGAAAACATGTGTCACACATAGGTGCAAGCTATTAGGATCATTGCAAAAATTAAATTTATTTTATTTATTAAATGCAATTTCAATTTTTTCAATAACAATGCATAAAGTCAAATTTATTTGATTGTAATCGTTTTTATATGACCAAAAGCATGCTTAAAACAAATGTCGCTCTGAGGTGCAAGCTTTTAGGATCATTGCAAAAATTAAATTTATTTTATTTATTAAATGAACTGTCAATTTTTTCAAAAACAATGCATGAAGTCGAATTTATTTGATTAAAATCGTCTTTATATGATCAAATGCATGCCGAAAACATGTGTCACACATAGGTGCAAGCTATTAGGATCATTGCAAAAATTAAATTTATTTTATTTATTAAATGCAATTTCAATTTTTTCAATAACAATGCATAAAGTCAAATTTATTTGATTGAAATCGTGTTTATATAATCAAATGCATGCCGAAAACATGTGTCACACATAGGTGCAAGCTATTAGGATCATTGCAAAAATTAAATTTATTTTATTTATTAAATGCAATTTCAATTTTTTCAATAACAATGCATAAAGTCGAATTTATTTGATTAAAATCGTCTTTATATGATCAAATGCATGCCGAAAACATGTGTCACACATTGGTGCAAGCTATTAGGATCATTGCAAAAATTAAATTTATTTTATTTATTAAATGCAATTTCAATTTTTTCAATAACAATGCATAAAGTCGAATTTATTTGATTGAAATCGTGTTTATATGATCAAATACATGCCGAAAACTTGTGTCGCACTTAGGTACAAGCTATAAGGATCATCGCAAAAATTAAATTTATTTTATTTATTAAATGCAATTTCAATTTTTTCAATAACAATGCATAAAGTCGTTTATTTGATTGAAATCGTGTTTATATGACCAAAAGCATGCCGAAAACAAATGTCGCTCTGAGGTGCAAGCTATAAGGATCATCGCAAAAATTAAATTTATTTTATTTATTAAATGCAATTTCAATTTTTTCAATAACAATGCATAAAGCCGAATTTATTTGATTAAAATCGTGTTTATATGATCAAATACATGCCGAAAACTTGTGTCGCACTTAGGTGCAAGCTATAAGGATCATCGCAAAAATTAAATTTATTTTATTTATTAAATGCAATTTCAATTATTTCAATAACAATGCATAAAGTCGAATTTATTTGATTGTAATCGTTTTTATATGACCAAAAGCATGCTTATAACAAATGTCGCTTTAAGGTGCAAGCTATTAGAATCATTGCAAAAATTAAATTTATTTTATTTATAAAATGAAATGTCAATTTTTTCAAAAACAATGCATGAAGTCGAATTTTATTGATTAAAATCGTCTTTATATGATCAAATGCATGCCGAAAATATGTGTCACACATAGGTGCAAGCTATTAGGATCATTGCAAAAATTAAATTTATTTTATTTATTAAATGCAATTTCAATTTTTTCAATAACAATGCATAAAGTCGAATTTATTTGATTGAAATCGTGTTTATATAATCAAATGCATGCCGAAAACATGTGTCACACATAGGTGCAAGCTATTAGGATCATTGCAAAAATTAAATTTATTTTATTTATTAAATGCAATTTCAATTTTTTCAATAACAATGCATAAAGTCGAATTTATTTGATTGGCAACGTGTTTATACGATCAAATACATGCCGAAAACTTGTGTCGCACTTAGGTGCAAGCAATAAGGATCATCGCAAAAATTAAATTTATTTTATTTATTAAATGCAATTTCAATTTTTTCAATAACAATGCATAAAGTCGTTTATTTGATTGAAATCGTGTTTATATGACCAAAAGCATGCCGAAAACAAATGTCGCTCTGAGGTGCAAGCTATAAGGATCATCGCAAAAATTTAATTTAATTTATTTATTAAATGCAATTTCAATTTTTTCAATAACAATGCATAAAGCCGAATTAATTTGATTGAAATCGTGTTTATATGATCAAATACATGCCGAAAACTTGTGTCGCACTTAGGTGCAAGCTATAAGGATCATCGCAAAAATTAAATTTATTTTATTTATTAAATGCAATTTCCATTTTTTCAATAACAATGCATAAAGTCGAATTTATTTGATTGTAATCGTGTTTATATGACCAAAAGCATGCCGAAAACAAATGTCGCTCTGAGGTGCAAGCTATAAGGATCATCGCAAAAATTAAATTTATTTTATTTATTAAATGCAATTTCAATTTTTTCAATAACAATGCATAAAGTCGAATTTATTTGATTGAAATCGTGTTTATATGATCAAATACATGCCGAAAACTTGTGTCGCACTTAGGTGCAAGCTATAAGGATCATCGCAAAAATTAAATTTATTTTATTTATTAAATGAAATGTCAATTTTTTCAATAACAATGCATGAAGTCGAATTTATTTGATTAAAATCGTCTTTATATGATCAAATGCATGCCGAAAACATGTGTCACACATAGGTGCAAGCTATTAGGATCATTGCAAAAATTAAATTTATTTTATTTATTAAATACAATTTTAATTTTTTCAATAACAATGCATAAAGTCGAATTTATTTGATTGTAATCGTTTTTATATGACCAAAAGCATGCCGAAAACAAATGTCGCTCTAAGGTGCAAGCCATAAGGATCATCGCAAAAATTAAATTTATTTTATTTATTAAATGCAATTTCAATTTTTTCAATAACAATGCATAAAGTCCAATTTATTTGATTGTAATCGTGTTTATATGACCAAAAGCATGCCGAAAACAAATGTCGCTCTGAGGTGCAAGCTATAAGGATCATCGCAAAAATTAAATTTATTTTATTTATTAAATGCAATTTCAATTTTTTCAATAACAATGCATAAAGTCGAATTTATTTGATTAAAATCGTGTTTATATGATCAAATACATGCCGAAAACTTGTGTCGCACTTAGGTGCAAGCTATAAGGATCATCGCAAAAATTAAATTTATTTTATTTATTAAATGCAATTTCAATTATTTCAATAACAATGCATAAAGTCGAATTTATTTGATTGTAGTCGTTTTAATATGACCAAATGCATGCTTAAAACAAATGTCGCTTTAAGGTGCAAGCTATTAGGATCATTGCAAAAATTAAATTTATTTTATTTATTAAATGAAATGTCAATTTTTTCAAAAACAATGCATGAAGTCGAATTTATTTGATTAAAATCGTCTTTATATGATCAAATGCATGCCGAAAACATGTGTCACACATAGGTGCAAGCTATTAGGATCATTGCAAAAATTAAATTTATTTTATTTATTAAATGCAATTTCAATTTTTTCAACAACAATGCATAAAGTCGAATTTATTTGATTAAAATTGTCTTTATATGATCAAATGCATGCCGAAAACATGTGTCACACATAGGTGCAAGCGATTAGGATCATTGCAAAAATTAAATTTATTTTATTTATTAAATGCAATTTCAATTTTTTCAAAAACAATGCATGAAGTCGAATTTATTTGATTAAAATCGTCTTTATATGATCAAATGCATGCCGAAAACATGTGTCACACATAGGTGCAAGCTATTAGGATCATTGCAAAAATTAAATTTATTATATTTATTAAATGCAATTTCAATTTTTTCAATAACAATGCATAAAGTCGAATTTATTTGATTGTAATCGTTTTTATATGACCAAAAGCATGCTTAAAACAAATGTCGCTCTGAGGTGCAAGTTATTAGGACCATTGCAAAAATTAAATTTATTTTATTTATTAAATGAACTGTCAATTTTTTCAAAAACAATGCATGAAGTCGAATTTATTTGATTAAAATCGTCTTTATATGATCAAATGCATGCCGAAAACATGTGTCACACATAGGTGCAAGCTATTAGGATCATTGCAAAAATTAAATTTATTTTATTTATTAAATGAAATGTCAATTTTTTCAAAAACAATGCATGAAGTCGAATTTATTTGATTAAAATCATCTTTATATGATCAAATGCATGCCGAAAACATGTGTCACACATAGGTGCAAGCTATTAGGATCATTGCAAAAATTAAATTTATTATATTTATTAAATGCAATTTCAATTTTTTCAATAACAATGCATAAAGTCGAATTTATTTGATTGTAATCGTTTTTATATGACCAAAAGCATGCTTAAAACAAATGTCGCTCTGAGGTGCAAGCTATTAGGACCATTGCAAAAATTAAATTTATTTTATTTATTAAATGAACTGTCAATTTTTTCAAAAACAATGCATGAAGTCGAATTTATTTGATTAAAATCGTCTTTATATAATCAAATGCATGCCGAAAACATGTGTCACACATAGGTGCAAGCTATTAGGATCATTGCAAAAATTAAATTTATTTTATTTATTAAATGCAATTTCAATTTTTTCAATAACAATGCATAAAGTCGAATTTATTTGATTAAAATCGTCTTTAAATGATCAAATGCATGCCGAAAACATGTGTCACACATAGGTGCAAGCTATTAGGATCATTGCAAAAATTAAATTTAATTTATATATTGAATGAAATTTCAATTTTTCAAAAACAATGCATAAAGTCGAATCTATTTGATTGAAATCGTGGTTATGTGATCAAATGCATGCCGAAAACATGTGTCACACTTAGGTGCAAGCTGCTAGGATCATTGCAAAAATTAAATTTATTTTATTTATTAAATGAAATGTCATTTTTTTCAAAAACAATGCATGAAGTCGAATTTATTTGATTAAAATCGTCTTTATATGATCAAATGCATGCCGAAAACATGTGTCACACATCGGTGCAAGCTATTAGGATCATTGCAAAAATTAAATTTATTTTATTTATTAAATGCAATTTCAATTTTTTTAATAACAATGCATAAAGTCGAATATATTTGATTAAAATCGTCTTTATATGATCAAATGCATGCCGAAAACATGTGTCACACATAGGTGCAAGCTATTAGGATCATTGCAAAAATTAAATGTATTTTATTTATTAAATGAAATTTCAATTTTTTCAGTAACAATGCATAAAGTCGAATTTATTTGATTGAAATCAAGTTTGAAAAATCAAATGCATGCTGAAAACATGTGTCACACTTAGGTGCAAGCTATTAGGATCATTGCAAAAATTATATTTATTTTATTTATTAAGTGGAATTTCAATTTTTTCAATACTAATGCAAAAAGTCGAATTTATTTGATTGAAATCGTGTTTAAATGATTAAATGCATGCCTAAAACATGTGTTGCACTTAGGTGCAAGCTATTAGGATCATTGCAAAAATTAAATTTAATTTATATATTGAATGAAATTTCAATTTTTCAAAAACAATGCATAAAGTCGAATCTATTTGATTGAAATCGTGGTTATGTGATCAAATGCATGCCGAAAACATGTGTCACACTTAGGTGCAAGCTGCTAGGATCATTGCAAAAATTAAATTTATTTTATTTATTTAATGAAATTTCAATTTTTTCAATACCGATGCATAAAGTCGGATTTATTTGATTAAAATCGTATTTAAATGATCAAATCCGTGCCTAAAACATGTGTCGCACTTAGGTGCAAGCTATAAGGATCATTGCAAAAATTAAATTTATTTTATTTATTGAATGAAATGTCAATTTTTTCAAAAACAATGCATGAAGTCGAATTTATTTGATTAAAATCGTCTTTATATGATCAAATGCATGCCGAAAACATGTGTCACACATTAGTGCAAGCTATTAGGGTCATTGAAAAACTTAAATTTATTTTATTTATTAAATGCAATTTCAATTTTTTCAATAACAATGCTTAAAGTCGAATTTATTTGATTGTAATCGTTTTTATATGACCAAAAGCATGCCGAAAACAAATGTCGCTCTGAGGTGCAAGCTATTAGGATCATTGCAAAAATTAAATTTATTTTATTTATTAAATGAAATGTCAATTTTTTCAAAAACAATGCATGAAGTCGAATTTATTTGATTAAAATCGTCTTTATATGATCAAATGCATGTCGAAAACATGTGTCACACATAGTTGCAAGCTATTAGGATTATTGCAAAAATTAAATTTATTTTATTTATTAAATACAATTTCAATTTTTTCAATAACAATGCATAAAGTCGAATTTATTTGATTGAAATCGTGTTTATATGATCAAATGCATGCCGAAAACATGTGTCACACATAGGTGCAAGCTATTAGGATCATTGCAAAAATTAAATTTATTTTATTTATTAAATGCAATTTCAATTTTTTCAATAACAATGCATAAAGTCGAATTTATTTGATTTAAATCGTCTTTATATGATCAAATGCATGCCGAAAACATGTGTCACACATAGGTGCAAGCTATTAGGATCATTGAAAAAATTAAATGTATTTTATTTATTAAATGAAATTTCAATTTTTTCAGTAACAATGCATAAAGTCGAATTTATTTGATTGAAATCAAGTTTGAAAAATCAAATGCATGCTGAAAACATGTGTCACACTTTGGTGCAAGCTATTAGGATCATTGCAAAAATTATATTTATTTTATTTATTAAGTTGAATTTCAATTTTTTCAATACTAATGCAAAAAGTTGAATTTATTTGATTGAAATCGTGTTTAAACGATTAAATGCATGCCTAAAACATGTGTTGCACTTAGGTGCAAGCTATTAGGATCATTGCAAAAATTAAATTTAATTTATATATTGAATGAAATTTCAATTTTTCAAAAACAATGCATAAAGTCGAATCTATTTGATTGAAATCGTGTTTATGTGATCAAATGCATGCCGAAAACATGTGTCACACTTAGGTGCAAGCTGCTAGGATCATTGCAAAAATTAAATTTATTTTATTTATTAAATGAAATTTCAATTTTTTCAATACCGATGCATAAAGTCGGATTTATTTGATTAAAATCGTATTTAAATGATCAAATCCGTACCTAAAACATGTGTCGCACTTAGGTGCAAGCTATAAGGATCATTGCAAAAATTAAATTTATTTTATTTATTAAATGAAATGTCAATTTTTTCAAAAACAATGCATGAAGTCGAATTTATTTGATAAAAATCGTCTTTATATGATCAAATGCATGCCGAAAACATGTTTCACACATGGGTGCAAGCTATTAGGATCATTGAAAAACTTAAATTTATTTTATTTATTAAATGCAATTTCAATTTTTTCAATAACAATGCATAAAGTCGAATTTATTTGATTGTAATCGTTTTTATATGACCAAAAGCATGCCGAAAACAAATGTCGCTCTGAGGTGCAAGCTATTAGGATCATTGCAAAAATTAAATTTATTTTATTTATTAAATGAAATTTCAATTTTTTCAATAACGATGCATAAAGTCGGATTTATTTAATTAAAATCGTATTTAAATGATCAAATCCTTGCCTAAAACATGTGTCGCACTTAGGTGCAAGCTATAAGGATCATTGCAAAAATTAAATTTATTTTATTTATTAAATGAAATGTCAATTTTTTCAAAAACAATGCATGAAGTCGAATTTATTTGATTAAAATCGTCTTTATATGATCAAATGCATGTCGAAAACATGTGTCACACATAGGTGCAAGCTATTCGGATCATTGCAAAAATTAAATTTATTTTATTTATTAAATACAATTTCAATTTTTTCAATAACAATGCATAAAGTCGAATTTATTTGATTGTAATCGTTTTTATATGACCAAAAGCATGCCGAAAACAAATGTCGCTCTGAGGTGCAAGCTATAAGGATCATCGCAAAAATTAAAGTTATTTTATTTATTAAATGCAATTTCAATTTTTTCAATAACAATGCATAAAGTCGAATTTATTTGATTGAAATCAAGTTTAAAAAATCAAATGCATGCTGAAAACATGTGTCACACTTAGGTGCAAGCTATTAGGATCATTGCAAAAATTAAATTTATTTTATTTATTAAATGAAATTTCAATTTTTTCAATAACAATGCATGAAGTCGAATTTATTTGATTGTAATCGTTTTTATATGACCAAAAGCATGCCGAAAACAAATGTCGCTCTGAGGTGCAAGCTATTAGGATCATTGCAAAAATTAAATTTATTTTATTTATTAAATGAAATTTCAATTTTTTCAATAACGATGCATAAAGTCGGATTTATTTAATTAAAATCGTATTTAAATGATCAAATCCTTGCCTAAAACATGTGTCGCACTTAGGTGCAAGCTATAAGGATCATTGCAAAAATTAAATTTATTTTATTTATTAAATGAAATGTCAATTTTTTCAAAAACAATGCATGAAGTCGAATTTATTTGATTAAAATCGTCTTTATATGATCAAATGCATGTCGAAAACATGTGTCACACATAGGTGCAAGCTATTCGGATCATTGCAAAAATTAAATTTATTTCATTTATTAAATACAATTTCAATTTTTTCAATAACAATGCATAAAGTCGAATTTATTTGATTGTAATCGTTTTTATATGACCAAAAGCATGCCGAAAACAAATGTCGCTCTGAGGTGCAAGCTATAAGGATCATCGCAAAAATTAAAGTTATTTTATTTATTAAATGCAATTTCAATTTTTTCAATAAGAATGCATAAAGTCGAATTTATTTGATTGAAATCAAGTTTAAAAAATCAAATGCATGCTGAAAACATGTGTCACACTTAGGTGCAAGCTATTAGGATCATTGCAAAAATTAAATTTATTTTATTTATTAAATGCAATTTCAATTTTTTCAATAACAATGCATGAAGTCGAATTTATTTGATTGTAATCGTTTTTATATGACCAAAAGCATGCTTAAAACAAATGTCGCTCTGTGGTGCAAGCTATTAGGATCATTGCAAAAATTAAATTTATTTTATTTATTAAATGAAATGTCAATTTTTTCAAAAACAATGCATGAAGTCGAATTTATTTGATTAAAATCGTCTTTATATGATCAAATGCATGCCGAAAACATGTGTCACACATAGGTGCAAGCTATTAGGATCATTGCAAAAATTAAATTTATTTTATTTATTAAATGCAATTTCAATTTTTTCAAAAACAATGCATGAAGTCGAATTTATTTGATTAAAATCGTCTTTATATGATCAAATGCATGCCGAAAACATGTGTCACACATAGGTGCAAGCTATTAGGATCATTGCAAAAATTAAATTTATTTTATTTATTAAATGAAATTTCAATTTTCTCAGTAACAATGCATAAAGTCGAATTTATTTGATTGAAATCAAGTTTAAAAAATCAAATGCATGCTGAAAACATGTGTCACACTTATGTGCAAGCTATTAGGATCATTGCAAAAATTATATTTATTTTATTTATTAAGTGGAATTTCAATTTTTTCAATACCAATGCAAAAAGTCGAATTTATTTGATTGAAATCGTGTTTAAATGATTAAATGCATGCCTAAAACATGTGTTGCACTTAGGTGCAAGCTATTAGGGTCATTGCAAAAATTAAATTTAATTTATATATTGAATGAAATTTCAATTTTTCAAAAACAATGCATAAAGTCGAATCTATTTGATTGTAATCTTTTTTATATGATCAAATGCATGCCGAAAACATGTGTCACACATAGGGGCAAGCTATTAGGATCATTGCAAAAATTAAATTTATTTTATTTATTAAATGCAATTTCAATTTTTTCAATAACAATGCATAAAGTCGAATTTATTTAATTGTAATCTTTTTTATATGATCAAATGCATGCCGAAAACATGTGTCACACATAGGGGCAAGCTATTAGGATCATTGCAAAAATTAAATTTATTTTATTTATTAAATGCAATTTCAATTTTTTCAATAACAATGCATAAAGTCGAATTTATTTGATTGTAATCGTTTTTATATGACCAAAAGCATGCTTAAAACAAATGTCGCTCTGAGGTGCAAGCTATTAGGATCATTGCAAAAATTAAATTTATTTTATTTATTAAATGAACTGTCAATTTTTTCAAAAACAATGCATGAAGTCGAATTTATTTGATTAAAATCGTCTTTATATGATTAAATGCATGCCGAAAACATGTGTCACACATAGGTGCAAGCTATTAGGATCATTGCAAAAATTAAATTTATTTTATTTATTAAATGCAATTTCAATTTTTTCAATAACAATGCATAAAGTCGAATCTATTTGATTGAAATCGTGTTTATATGATCAAATACATGCCTAAAACTTGTGTCGCACTTAGGTGCAAGCCATAAGGATCATCGCAAAAATTAAATTTATTTTATTTATTAAATGCAATTTCAATTTTTTCAATAACAATGCATAAAGTCGAATCTATTTGATTGAAATCGTGTTTATATGATCAAATACATGCCTAAAACTTGTGTCGCACTTAGGTGCAAGCCATAAGGATCATCGCAAAAATTAAATTTATTTTATTTATTAAATGCAATTTAAATTTTTTCAATAACAATGCATAAAGTCGAATTTATTTGATTGTAATCGTTTTTATATGATCAAATGCATGCCGAAAACATGTGTCACACATAGGTGCAAGCTATTAGGATCATTGCAAAAATTAAATTTATTTTATTTATTAAATGCAATTTCAATTTTTTCAATAACAATGCATAAAGTCGAATTTATTTGATTGTAATCGTGTTCATATGACCAAAAGCATGCCGAAAACAAATGTCGCTCTGAGGTGCAAGCTATAAGGATCATTGCAAAAATTAAATTTATTTTATTTATTAAATGCAATTTCAATTTCTTCAATAACAATGCATAAAGTCGAATTTATTTGATTGTAATCGTTTTTATATGATCAAATGCATGCTGAAAACATGTGTCACACATAGGTGCAAGCTATTAGGATCATTGCAAAAATTAAATTTATTTTATTTATTAAATGCAATTTCAATTTTTTCAATAACAATGCATAAAGTCGAATTTATTTGATTGTAATCGTTTTTATATGACCTAAAGCATGCCGAAAACAAATGTCGCTCTGAGGTGCAAGCTATAAGGATCATCGCAAAATTTAAATTTATTTTATTTATTAAATGCAATTTCAATTTTTTCAATAACAATGCATAAAGTCGAATTTATTTGATTAAAATCGTGTTTATATGATCAAATACATGCCGAAAACTTGTGTCGCACTTAGGTGTAAGCTATAAGGATCATCGCAAAAATTAAATTTATTTTATTTATTAAATGCAATTTCAATTTTTTCAATAACAATGCATAAAGTCAAATTTATTTGATTGTAATCGTTTTGATATGATCAAATGCATGCCGAAAACATGTGTCACACATAGGTGCAAGCTATTAGGATCATTGCAAAAATTAAATTTATTTTATTTATTAAATGCAATTTCAATTTTTTCAATAACAATGCATAAAGTCGAATTTATTTGATAGTAATCTTTTTTAAATGACCAAAAGCATGCTTAAAACAAGTGTCGCTCTGAGGTGCAAGCTATAAGGATCATCGCAAAAATTAAATTTATTTTATTTATTAAATGCAATTTCAATTTTTTCAATAACAATGCATAAAGTCGAATTTATTTGATTGTAATCGTGTTTATATGATCAAATGCATGTCGAAAACATGTGTCACACATAGGTGCAAGCTATTAGGATCATTGCAAAAATTAAATTTATTTTCTTTATTAAATACAATTTCAATTTTTTCAATAACAATGCATAAAGTCGAATTTATTTGATTGTAATCTTTTTATATGACCAAAAGCATGCCGAAAACAAATGTCGCTCGGAGGTGCAAGCTATCAGGATCATCGCAAAAATTAAATTTATTTTATTTATTAAATGCAATTTCAATTTTTTCAATAACAATGCATAAAGTCGAATTTATTTGATTAAAATCGTCTTTATATGATCAAATGCATGTCGAAAACATGTGTCACACATAGGTGCAAGCTATTAGGATCATTGCAAAAATTAAATTTATTTTCTTTATTAAATACAATTTCAATTTTTTCAATAACAATGCTTAAAGTCGAATTTATTTGATTGTAATCGTTTTTATATGACCAAAAGCATGCCGAAAACAAATGTCGCTCTGAGGTGCAAGCTATAAGGATCATCGCAAAAATTAAATTTATTTTATTTATTAAATGCAATTTCAATTTTTTCAATAACAATGCATAAAGTCGAATTTATTTGATTGTAATCGTTTTTATATGACCAAAAGCATGCTTAAAACAAATGTCGCTCTAAGGTGCAAGCTATAAGGATCATCGCAAAAATTAAATTTATTTTATTCATTAAATGCAATTTCAATTTTTTCCATAACAATGCATAAAGTCGAATTTAATTGATTAAAATCGTGTTTATATGATCAAATGCATGTTGAAAACATGTGTCACACATAGGTGCAAGCTATTAGGATCATTGCAAAAATTAGATTTATTTTATTTATTAAATGCAATTTCAATTTTTTCAATAACAATGCATAAAGTCGAATTTATTTGATTGTAATCTTTTTTATATGATCAAAAGCATGCTTAAACAATTGCTTAAAAGTTTCCAGGGAGGTTGACAGTGGACACGTACGTTTCTCTAATGATAGGACCAAGTTACAACGGGAACATTTTAAAACATTGAAGCAGGAACTTGAAAGGCGCAAAGATAATGGTGAAAATAACATATCCATCAAATACTTCAATGGACATCCATCAATTGTAACGACAAAACCAAATGTCGATTCAAAAAACTAAAAATATTCTTTCAGAATGTGGGCGGAATTCGTTCTAAGATTAGTAATCTGAAGTTAAATGCAAAACTAACTGATTATGATGTATTAGTAATTATTGAAACTTGGCTTGATTCATCTGTAACTGATAGTGAACTAGGTCTTCGTGATTTTACATTATTTAGATGCGACCGATCTAGTAGTACTAGCTGTAAATCACGTGGGGGTGGTGTAATGATTGCGGTTCGATCTCACCTTCATAGCAATATCGTAAACGTTGTGTCGAATATCGAGGAATTATATGTTAAAGTGTGTGATAATTTTATTATTTCATCGGTTTATATTCCACCTGCTTCAAATATTTCATCATATGTAGATTATTGCTCTTCCTTCGATCAAGTGTGTAATTTATATCCTAATTTTAAGTTTGTATTTTGCGGTGACTTTAATTTGCCTTATGCATCCTGGAACATTAACGGGAACACTATTTTGTCCACTGACAACGTTTGTACTTATGCTCAAATTTTAGCAGAGTCGTTAGAGTTTAATCATTTACGTCAGTTGAATGCTTTACCGAACAGTCGCGGTGTATATTTAGATTTAATTTTTTCAAATGTAGCCAACATTAATATTTCAACGTCGGATGATCCTCTTTTTAATGCTAGCATTCATCATATACCCTACACAATAACCGTAGTTGCTAGCGATATTACTGAATCTCTTCCCTACACTGATTTATTGTACAACTTTAAAGCAGCCAACTACCATGAAATCAACATGTTTTTATCTAGTATTTTTTGGCAAGATTATCTTGATAGCGGTGATGTTAATGTTGTTGTTGATAAATTCTATTGTGTTTGTAGGTATGCTATTGAAAAATTTGTTCCCGTTAAGCTTGTTAAATCATCTTCATTCCCAAAATGGTTCAATGCTACTTTAATTCACCTTATTAAAAATAAAAAGGAAGCACATATGAAATATAAATCAAGCGGTAACTATAATGATTATCAACAGTTTAAATGTCTTCGTTCCGAGTGCAAAGCACTAGGTGATGAACTCTATGCAAACCATATATATAAAATGGAATCAAATATACAGCATAATGCTAGATCATTCTGGAATTTTGTTAATGAATCTAGGAAAACTGATGGTTTTCCTAAGCATATGTATTTGGATGAGATATCTTGTAGTTCTGGCGATAAGTGTGTAAACCTATTTGCCGATTTTTTTTCTGATGTTTATGTAAATGATCACCCGGCAATGCCTGATGTTACTCCTATTAATTGTATAAACTTAAGCCACTTTAATATTAATAAGTCTGATGTCTTCAATGTTATAAATACATTACCGGACTCGTGTAATCCTGGGCCAGATGGAATACCAGCTTTTTTCATAAAAAGATGTATTTACTCATTGTGTATACCATTGAACATTATATTTAATGTATCTATCAATACATGTGTATTTCCTTCAGTCTGGAAAGAAAGTTTTATTAATCCAGTTTTTAAAAATGGAAGCAGAGAAGACATCAAGAACTATAGAGGAATTGCAATCCAATCGGTCATCCCTAAACTTCTGGATAAATTAATTTCTATTCAGTTAATGTTTCATTGCAAAAATATTATTTGCAACGAACAACATGGTTTTTGTTACGGTAAGTCAGCTGTATCTAATTTACTAATTTACCAATCTTATATCTTAAAAGCCTTCGAAAGTAATTCCCAGGTGGATGCAGTGTATACAGACTTTTCCAAGGCCTTTGACCGTGTCTCTCTGTCTATCTTGGTAAATAAATTACAGCGGATGGGTTTTGGGGATAATATAACTAAATGGATTTATAGTTTTCTGACCGATAGACTGCAATTCGTGAAAATTAATCACTTCGTATCCAAGGCAATTAATGTAACCTCAGGTGTCCCTCAAGGTTCTCATTGTGGGCCAATTTTATTTTCGTTATTTATAAACGATCTGAAACTATACATTAAACATTCGAAGTTCCTACTTTTTGCTGATGATCTCAAGGTATTTCGTACAATTACAGACTTAAATGACGCCGTGTACTTACAAGACGACTTAAATAACATCTATAGATGGTGCTGTGATAATAAATTGTATTTTAACCAGAGAAAATGTTTGTCCATATCTTTCGGTAGAGGGCAAATTATCAACAACGACTACAACATCAATGGAATAAGACTCTCTTCAGTTGATTACATTAAAGATCTTGGTGTTATAATGGATAGTAGACTCACATTTTCTAAGCATATAGATAGTATATGTTGTAAATCATTACAGACGCTGGGATTTATTAATCGTTTCGCGAAGAATTTTTCTATTGAGACTCAGAAACTTTTATTCATTTCTCTGGTGCGATCGCAATTGGAATACGCCTGCTGTATTTGGTCACCAATATATTCTAAACATATTTTACAGCTTGAACAAGTACAAAACAAATTCCTGTTGTCTATGTCTTATAGAAATGGTATCAACAGGATTGATTATAGTCGTAGCAACATGCTGTTGTCACTGAAATTAACCTCTCTTCGCGAGAGACGTAACTTTTCTGATCTATGCGTACTGTTCAAAATCGTAAACGGATTAATAAATTCCAGTGAACTACTTGCTAGTATAAATTTCAACATACCATCTACAACGAGATCAAACTTACTTTTCCGAGAAACGTTTCATCGCACTAATTATGCCCGTAACAAGGCGGTCTGTCGGATGATGAGAATAGGCAACTTGGTCTGTTCTTCGCCTAATTTTATTTTATTCGGAACATCGTACAATAGATTTAAGCGCCATTTAAAATACATTGACTTATCACAGTGTGTCTCATAATATCCTTGCAATCTTATTTATTTCTTTTGTATTTATTTTAATTTTTGTATTTTATGTAATATGTATATTATTTTTTCTTTATAATAATTTTGTGTTTTACTGTTAATTTAATTATCATCATAATTGATTAATTGTAATTTATTTTTGTAAAATGGTTATTCCGTAAATAAATAAATAAATAAATAAATAAAACAAATGTCGCTCTGAGGTGCAAGCTATAAGGATCATCGCAAAAATTAAATTTATCTTATTTATTAAATGCAATTTCAATTTTTTCAATAACAATGCATAAAGTCGAATTTATTTGATTGTAATCGTGTTTATATGACCAAAAGCATGCCGAAAACAAATGTCGCTCTGAGGTGCAAGCTATAAGGATCATCGCAAAAATTAAATTTATTTTATTTATTAAATTCAATTTCAATTTTTTCAATACCAATGCATAAAGTCGAATTTATTTGATTGAAATCGTGTTTATATGATCAAATACATGCCGAAAATTTGTGTCGCACTTAGGTGCAAGCTATAAGGATCATCGCAAAAATTAAATTTATTTTATTTATTAAATGCAATTTCAATTTTTTCAATAACAATGCATAAAGTCGAATTTATTTGATTGAAATCGTCTTTATATAATCAAATGCATGCCGAAAACATGTGTCACACATCGGTGCAAGCTATTAGGGTCATTGCAAAAATTAAATTTATTTTATTTATTAAATGCAATTTCAATTTTTTTCATGAAAACATGTGTCGCACTTAGGTGCAAGCTGTTAGGATCATTGCAAAAATTAAATTTATTTTATTTATTAAATGAAATTTAAATGTTTTCATTAACAATGCATAAAGGTAAATCTATTTTATGAAATAGTGTTTATTTGACCCAAAGCATGCCGAAAACATGTGTCGCACTTAGGTGCTAGCTATTAGGATCATTGCGAAAATTAAATTTCATTTATTTATTAAATGAAATTTCAATTTTCCAATTAACAATGCATAAAGTCAAATCTATTTTAATGAAATAGTGTTTATATGACCAAAAGCATGCCGCAAACATGTGTCGCACTTAGGTGCTGGCTATTAGGATCATTGCGAAAATGAAATTTAATTTATTTGTTAATGAAATTTCAATTTTTTCATTAACAATGCATAAAGTTAAATCTATTTTAGTAAAATAGTGTTAATTTGACCAAAAGCATGCCGCACACATGTGTCGCACTTAGGTGCAGGCTATTAGGATCATTGCGAAAATTAAATTAAATTTATTTATTAAATGAAATTTAAATGTTTTCATTAACAATGCATAAAGGTAAATCTATTTTATGAAATAGTGTTTATTTGACCAAAAGCATGCCGAAAACATGTGTCGCACTTAGGTGCTAGCTATTAGGATCATTGCGAAAATTAAATTTAATTTATTTAATCAATGAAATTTCAATTTTTTCATCAACAACACATAAAGTCGAATTTATTTGATTAAAATCGTGTTTATACGACCAGAAGCATGCCGAAAAAAGTTGTCGCACTTAGGTGCTAGCTATTAGGATCATTGCGAAAATTAAAAATAATTTATTTATTAAGTGCAATTTCAATTTTTTCATTAACAATGCATAAAGTCAAATCTATTTGAATGAAATCGTGTTTATATAACCAAAAGCATGCCAAAAACATGTGCCGCACTTAGGTGCTAGCTATTAGGATCATTGCGAAAATTAAATTTAATTTATTTATTAAATGAAATTTCAATTTTTTTAATAACAATGCATAAAGTCAAATCCATTTTAATAAAATCGTGTTTATGCGACCAAAAGCATGCCGAAAACATGTGTCGCACTTAGGTGCTAGCAATTAGGATCATTGCGTAAATTAAATTTAATTTATTTATTATATGAAATTTCAATTTTTTTGATTAACAATGCATAAAGTCAAATCTATTTTATTAAAATCGTGTTTATACGACCTAAAGCATGCTGAAAACATGTGTCGCACTTAGGTGCTGGCAATTAGGATCATTGCGAAAATTAAATTTAATTTATTTATTAAATGAAATTTCTATTTTGTAATTAACAAAGCATAAAGTCAAATCTATTTTATAAAATCGTGTTTATGTGACCAAAAGCATGCCGAAAACATGTGTCGCGTTTAGGTGCTGGCTATTAGGATCATTGCGAAAATTAAATTTGATTTATTTAATGAATGAAATTTCAATTTTTTCATCAACATCACATAAAGTCGAAATTTGTTTGAATAAAATCGTGTTTATACGGCCAAAAGCATACCGAAAACAAGTGTCGCACTTAGGTGCTAGCAATTAGGATCATTGCGAAAATTAAATTTAAAATATTTATTATATGAAATTTTTATTTTTTTTATTAACAATGCATAAAGTCTAATCTATTTTAATGAAATCGTGTTTATACGACCTAAAGTATGCCGAAAACATGTGTCGCACTTTGTTGCTAGCTATTAGGATCATTGCGAAAATTTAATTTTTTTTATTTATTAAATGAAAGTTCAATTCTTTCATTAACAATGCACAAAGTCAAATCTATTTTAATAAAATAGTGTTTATATGACCAAAAGCATGCCGAAATAATGTGTCGCACTTAGGTGCTGGCTATTAGGATCATTGCGAAAATTAAATTTATTTTATTTATTAAATGAAATTTCATTTTTTTCATTAACAATGCATAAAGTCAAATCTATTTTAAGAAAATGGTAGTTTTATGACCAAAAGCATGACGAACACAAGTGTCGCACTTAGGTGCTGGCTATTAGGATCATTGCGAAAATTAAATTTAATTTATTTATTAAATGAAATTTCAATTTTTTCATTAACATTGCATAAAGTCAAATCCATTTTAATAAAATAGTGTTTATTTGACCAAAAGCATGCCGAAAACATGTGTCGCACTAAGGTGCTAGCTGTAAGGATCATTGCAAAAATTAAATTTTATTTATTTATTATATGAAATTTCTATTTTTTTGATTAACAATGCACAAAGTCAAATCTATTTTAGAAAAATCGTGTTTATACGACCTAAAGCATGCCGAAAACATGTGTCGCTCTCAGGTGCTAGCTGTTAGGATCATTGCGAAAACTAAATTTAATCTAGTTATTAAATGAAATTTCAATTTTTTCATTAACAATGCATAAAGTCAAATCTATTTTAATAATATGGTGTTTATATGACCAAAAGCATGCCGAAATAATGTGTCGCACTTAGGTGCTGGCTATTAGGATCATTGCGAAAATTAAATTTATTTTATTTATTAAATGAAATTACAATTTTTTCATTAACAATGCATTAAGTCAAATCTATTTTAATTAAATAGTGTTTATATGACCAAAAGCATGCCGAAAACGTGTGTCGCACTTAATTGCTGGCTATTAGGATCTTTGCGAAAATTAAATTTAATTTATTTATTAAATGAAATTTCTATTTTGTCATTAACAAGGCTTAAAGTCAAATCTATTTTATAAAATCGTGTTTATATGACCAAAAGCATGCCGAAAACATGTGTCGTTTTTAGGTGCTAGCTATTAGGATCATTGCGAAAATTAAATTTAATTTATTTATTAAATGAAGTTTCAATTTTTTCATCAACAACACATAAAGTCGAATTTATTTGATTAAAATCGTGTTTATACGACCAAAAGCATGATAAAAACACGTGTCGCACTTAGGTGCTAGTAATTAGGATCATTGCGAAAATTAAATTTAATTTATTTATTAAATAAAATTCCTATTTTTTTGATTAACAATGCATAAAGTCAAATCTATTTCAATGAAATCGTCTTTGTACGACCTATCGCATGCCGAAAACATGTGTCGCACTTAGGAGCTGGCTGTTAGGATCATTGCGAAAATTAAATTTAATTTATTTATTAAATGAAATTTCTATTTTGTCATTAACAAGGCTTAAAGTCAAATCTATTTTATAAAATCGTGTTTATACGACCTAAAGCATGCCGAAAACATGTGTCGTTTTTAGGTGCTAGCTATTAGGATCATTGCGAAAATTAAATTTAATTTATTTATTAAATGAAGTTTCAATTTTTTCATCAACAACACATAAAGTCGAATTTATTTGATTAAAATCGTGTTTTTACGATCAAAAGCATGCCAAAACCATGTGTCGCACTAAGGTGCTGGCTATTAGGATCATTGCGAAAATTAAATTAAATTTATTTATTATATGAAATTTCTATTTTTTTGAGTAACAATGCACAAAGTCAAATCTATTTTAGAAAAATCGTGTTTATACGACCTAAAGCATGCCGAAAACATGTGTCGCTCTCAGGTGCTAGCTGTTAGGATCATTGCGAAAATTAAATTTAATCTAGTTACTAAATGAAATTTCAATTTTTTCATTAACAATTCATAAAGTCAAATCTATTTTAATAAAATAGTGTTTATATGACCAAAAGCATGCCGAAATAATATGTCGCACTTAGGTGCTGGCTATTAGGATCATTGCGAAAATTAAATTTATTTTATTTATTAAATGAAATTTCAATTTTTTCATTACCAATGCATAAAGTCAAATCTATTTTAAGAAAATGGTGGTTTTATGACCAAAAGCATGCCGAACACATGTGTCGCACTTAGGTGCTGGCTATTAGGATCATTGCGAAAATTAAATTTAATTTATTTATTAAATGAATTTTCTATTTTGTCATTAAGAAGGCATAAAGTCAAATCTATTTTATAAAATCGTGTTTATATGACCCAAAGCATGCTGAAAACAAGTGTCGTTTTTAGGTGCTAGCTATTAGGATCATTGCGAAAATTAAATCTAATTTATTTTTTAAATGAAATTTCAATTTTTTTAACAACAACACATAAAGTCTAATTTATTTGATTAAAATCGTGTTTATACGACCAAAAGCATGCCGAAAACATGTATCGCACTTAGGTGCTTGCAATTAGGATCATTGCGAAAATTAAATTTAATTTATTTATTATATGAAATTTTTATTTTTTTGATTAACAATTCATAAAGTCAAATCTATTTTAATAAAATCCTCTTTATACGACCTAAAGCATGCCGAAAACATGTGTCGCACTTAAGTGCTGGCAATAAGGATCATTGCGAAAAATAAATTAAATTTATTTATTAAATTAAATTCCAATTTTTTCATTAACAATGCATAAAGTCAAATCTATTTTAATAAAATAGTGTTTATATGACCAAAAGCATGCCGAAAAGATGTGTCGCACTTAGGTGCCAGCTATTAGGATCATTGCGAAAATTAAATGTAATTTATTTATTAAATAAAATTTCAATTTTCTCATTAACAATGCATAAAGGTAAATCTATTTTAATAAAATAGTGTTTATATAACCAAAAGCATGCCGAAAACATGTGTCGCACTTAGGAGCTGGTTATAAGGATCATAGCGAAAATTAAATTAAATTTATTTATTAAATGAAATTTCTATTTTGTCATTAACAAGGCATAAAGTCAAATCTATTTTATAAAATCGTGTCTAAATGACCAAAAGCTTGCCGAAAACATGTGTCGCACTTAGGTGCTAGCTATTAGGATCATTGCGAAAATTAAATTAAATTTAATTATTACATGAAATTTCAATCTTTTCATTACCTATTCATAAAGTCAAATCTATTTTAATAAAATAGTGTTTATATGATCAAAGGCATGCCGAAAACATGTGTCGCACATAGGTGCTAGCTGTTAGGATCATTGCGACAATTAAATTTAATCTAGTTACTAAATGAAATTTCAATTTTTTCATTAACAATTCATAAAGTCAAATCTATTTTAATAAAATAGTGTTTATATGACCAAAAGCATGCCGAAATAATATGTCGCACTTAGGTGCTGGCTATTAGGATCATTGCGAAAATTAAATTTATTTTATTTATTAAATGAAATTTCAATTATTTCATTAACAATGCATAAAGTCAAATCTATTTTAAGAAAATGGTGGTTTTATGACCAAAAGCATGCCGAACACATGTGTCGCACTTAGGTGCTGGCTATCAGGATCATTGCGAAAATTAAATTTAATTTATTTATTAAATGAATTTTCTATTTTGTCATTAACAAGGCATAAAGTAAAATCTATTTTATAAAATCGTGTTTATATGACCAAAAGCATGCCGAAAACAAGTGTCGTTTTTAGGTGCTAGCTATTAGGATCATTGCGAAAATTAAATTTAATTTATTTTTTAAATGAAATTTCAATTTTTTCATCAACAACACATAAAGTCTAATTTATTTGATTAAAATCGTGTTTATACGACCAAAAGCATGCCGAAAACATGTGTCGCACTTAGGTGCTAGCCAAGGATCATTGCGAAAATTAAATTTAATTTATTTAATAAATGAATTTTAATTTTTTTCATTAACAATGCATAAAGTCACATCTATTTTAATAAAATGGTGTTTATATGACCAAAAGCATGAGGAAAACATGTGTCGCGCTTGGATGCTAGCTATTAGGATCATTGCGAAAATTAAATTTAATTTATTTATTAAATGAAATTTCAATTTTTTCATTAACAATGCATTAAGTCAAATCTTATTTAATAAAATAGTGTTTATATGACCAAAAGCATGCCGATACCATGTGTCGCACTTAGGTGCTAGCTATTAGGATCATTGCGAAAATTAAATTTAATTTATTTATTAAATGAAATTTCAATTTTTTCTTTAACAATGCATTAAGTCAAATCTATTTTAATAAAATAGTGTTTATATGACCTGAAGCATGCCAAAAACATGTGTCGCACTTAGGTGCGAGCTATTAGGATCTTTGCGAAAATTAAATTTAATTTATTTATTATATGAAATTTCAATTTTTATTATAAACAATGCATGAAGTCAAATCTATTTTAATGAAATCGTGTTAATACGACCAAAAGCATGCCGAAAACATGTGTCGCATTTAGGTGCCAGCCGTTAGGATCATTGCGAAAATTAAATTAAAATTATTTATTAAATGAAATTTCTATTTTTTCATTAACAATGCATAAAGTCTAATCTATTTTAATGAAATAGTGTTTATATAACCAAAAGGATGCCCAAAAACATGTGTCGCACTTGGGTGCTGGCTATTAGGATCATTGCGAAAATTAAATTTTATTTATTTATTAAATTAAATTTCATTTTTTTCATTAACAATGCATAAAGTCAAATCTATTTAAATGAAATCGTGTTTATTCGACCAAAAGCATGCCGAAAATATGTGTCGCAATCAGGTGCTAGCTTTTAGGATCATTGTGAAAATTAAATTGCATTTATTTATTAAATGAAATTTCTATTTTTTTATTAACAATGCATAAAGTCATCTCTATTTTATAAAATTGTGTTAATATGACCAAAAGCATGCCGAAAACATGTGTCGCACTTAGGTGCCGGCTTTTAGGATCATTGCGAAAATTAAATTAAATTTATTCATTAAATGAAATTTCTATTTTTTCATTAACAATGCATAAAATTAAATCTATTTTAATGAAATAGTGTTTATATGACTAAAAGCATGCCGAAAACAAATGTAGCACTTAGGTGCCAGCTATTAGGATCATTGCGAAAATTAAATTTAATTTATTTATGAAATGAAAATTCAATTTTTTCATTAACAATGCATAAAGTCAAATATATTTTATTGAAATGGTGTTTATTTGACCAAAAGCATGCCGAAAACATGTGCGCACTTAGGTGCTAGCTATTAGGGTCATTGCAAAAATTAAATTTAATTTATTTATTAAATGAAATTTCAATTTTTTCATTAACAATGCATAAAGTCAAATATATTTTAATAAAATAGTGTTTATTTGACCAAAAGCATGCCGAAAACATGTGGCGCACTCAGGTGCTAGCTATTAGGATCATTGCAAAAATTAAATTTAATTTATTTATTAAATGAAATTTCAATTTTTTCATTAACAATGCATAAAGTTAAATCTATTTTAATAAAATAGTGTTTATATGACTAAAAGCATGCCGAAACCAAGTGTCGCACTTAGGTGCCAGCTATTAGGATCATTGCGAAAATTAAATTTAATTTATTTATTAAATGAAATTTCAAGTTTTTCATTAACAATGCATAAAGTAAAATCTATTTTAATGAAATCGTGTTTATGTGACCGAAAGCATGCCAAAAACATGTGTCGCACTTAGGTGCTAGCTATTAGGGTCATTGCGAAAATTAAATTAAATTTATTTATTAAATGAAATTTCAATTTTTTTATTAACAATGCATAAAGTCATATCTATTTTAATGAAATAGTGTTTATTCGACCAAAAGCATGCCGAAAACATGTGTCGCACTTAGGTGCTGGCCATTAGGATCATTGCGAAAATTAAATTTAATTTATTTATTTTTTGAAATTTCTGTTTTTTTTATTAACAATGCATAAAGTCAAATCTATTTTAATGAAATCGTGTTTATACGACCAAAAGCATGCCGAAAACATGTGTCGCACTTAGGGGCTAGCTATTAGGATCATTGCGAAAATTAAATTAAATTTATTTATTAAATTAAATTTCATTTTTTTCATTAACAATGCATAAAGTCAAATCTATTTAAATGAAATCGTGTTTATTCGACCAAAAGCATGCCGAAAATATGTGTCGCAATCAGGTGCTAGCTTTTAGGATCATTGTGAAAATTAAATTGCATTTATTTATTAAATGAAATTTCTATTTTTTTATTAACAATGCATAAAGTCATATCTATTTTATAAAATTGTGTTAATATGACCAAAAGCATGCCGAAAACATGTGTTGTTCTTAGGTGCTAGCTATTAGGATCATTGCGAAAATTAAATTTAATTTATTTATTAAATTAAATTTCATTTTTTTCATTAACAATGCATAAAGTCAAATCTATTTAAATGAAATCGTGTTTATTCGACCAAAAGCATGCCGAAAATATGTGTCGCAATCAGGTGCTAGCTTTTAGGATCATTGTGAAAATTAAATTGCATTTATTTATTTAATGAAATTTCAATTTATTCATTAACAATGCATAAAGTCAAATATATTTTAATGAAATAGTGTTTATTTCACCAAAAGCATGCCGAAAACATGTGGCGCACTTAGGTGCTAGCTATAAGGATCATTGCGAAAATTAAATTTAATTTATTTATTAAATGAAATTTCTATTTTTTTATTAACAATGCATAAAGTCATATCTATTTTAATAAAATAATGTTTATTTGTCAAAATCATACCGCACACATGTGTCGCACTTAGGTGCTGGCTATTAGCATCATTGCGAAAATTAAATTTAATTTATTTATTAAATGAAATTTTAATTTTTTCATTAACAATGCATAAAGTAAAATCTGTTTTTATAAAATAGTGTTTATATGACCAGAAACATGCCGAAAACATGTGTCGCACTTAGGTGCTAGCTATTAGGTTCATTGCGAAAATTAAATTAAATTTATTTATTAAATTAAATTTCAATGTTTTCATTAACAATGCATAAAGTCAAATCCATTTTAATAAAATCGCGTTTATACGACCAAAAGCATGCCGAAAACATGTGTCGCACTTAGGTGCTAGCCGTTAGGATCATTGCGAAAATTAAATTAAATTTATTTATTAAATGAAATTTCAATTTTTTCATTAACAATGCATTAAGTCAAATCTTATTTAATAAAATAGTGTTTATATGACCAAAAGCATGCCGATACCATGTGTCGCACTTAGGTGCTAGCTATTAGGATCATTGCGAAAATTAAATTCAATTTATTTATTAAATGAAATTTCTATTTTGTCATTAACAAGGCATAAAGTCAAATCTATTTTAAAAAATTGTGTTAATATGACCAAAAGCATGCCGAAAACATGTGTTGTTCTTAGGTGCTAGCTATTAGGATCATTGCGAAAAATAAATTTAATTTATTTATTAAATGAAATTTCAATTTTTTCTTTAACAATGCATTAAGTCAAATCTATTTTAATAAAATAGTGTTTATATGACCTGAAGCATGCCAAAAACATGTGTCGCACTTAGGTGCGAGCTATTAGGATCTTTGCGAAAATTAAATTTAATTTATTTATTATATGAAATTTCAATTTGTATTATAAACAATGCATGAAGTCAAATCTATTTTAATGAAATCGTGTTAATACGACCAAAAGCATGCCGAAAACATGTGTCGCATTTAGGTGCCTGCCGTTAGGATCATTGCGAAAATTAAATTAAAATTATTTATTAAATGAAATTTCTATTTTTTCATTAACAATGCATAAAGTCTAATCTATTTTAATGAAATAGTGTTTATATAACCAAAAGGATGCCCAAAAACATGTGTCGCACTTGGGTGCTGGCTATTAGGATCATTGCGAAAATTAAATTTTATTTATTTATTATATGAACTTTAAATTTTTTTGATTAACAATGCATAAAGTCAAATCTATTTGAATGAAATTGTGTTTATACGACCAAAAGCATGCCAAAAACATGTGTCGCACTTAGGTGCCGGCTTTTAGGATCATTGCGAAAATTAAATTAAATTTATTCATTAAATGAAATTTCTATTTTTTCATTAACAATGCATAAAATTAAATCTATTTTAATGAAATAGTGTTTATATGACTAAAAGCACGCCGAAAACAAATGTAGCACTTAGGTGCCAGCTATTAGGATCATTGCGAAAATTAAATTTAATTTATTTATGAAATGAAAATTCAATTTTTTCATTAACAATGCATAAAGTCAAATATATTTTATTGAAATGGTGTTTATTTGACCAAAAGCATGCCGAAAACATGTGCGCACTTAGGTGCTAGCTATTAGGGTCATTGCAAAAATTAAATTTAATTTATTTATTAAATGAAATTTCAATTTTTTCATTAACAATGCATAAAGTCAAATATATTTTAATAAAATAGTGTTTATTTGACCAAAAGCATGCCGAAAACATGTGGCGCACTCAGGTGCTAGCTATTAGGATCATTGCAAAAATTAAATTTAATTTATTTATTAAATGAAATTTCAATTTTTTCATTAACAATGCATAAAGTTAAATCTATTTTAATAAAATAGTGTTTATATGACTAAAAGCATGCCGAAACCTAGTGTCGCACTTAGGTGCCAGCTATTAGGATCATTGCGAAAATTAAATTTAATTTATTTATTAAATGAAATTTCAAGTTTTTCATTAACAATGCATAAAGTAAAATCTATTTTAATGAAATCGTGTTTATGTGACCGAAAGCATTCCAAAAACATGTGTCGCACTTAGGCGCTAGCTATTAGGGTCATTGCGAAAATTAAATTAAATTTATTTATTAAATGAAATTTCAATTTTTTTATTAACAATGCATAAAGTCATATCTATTTTATTGAAATAGTGTTTATTCGACCAAAAGCATGCCGAAAACATGAGTCGCACTTAGGTGCTGGCCATTAGGATCATTGCGAAAATTAAATTTAATTTATTTATTTTATGAAATTTCTGTTTTTTTTATTAACAATGCATAAAGTCAAATCTATTTTAATGAAATCGTGTTTATACGACCAAAAGCATGCCGAAAACATGTGTCGCACTTAGGGGCTAGCTATTAGGATCATTGCGAAAATTAAATTTAATTTATTTATTAAATGAAATTTCAATTTTTTCATTAACAATGCATAAAGTAAAATCCATTTTAATGAAATCGTGTTTATACGACCAAAAGCATGCCGAAAACATGTGTCGCACTTAGGTGCTAGCTATTAGGATCATTGCGAAAATTAAATTTAGTTTATTTATTAAATGAAATTTTAATTTTTTTATTAACAATGCATAAAGTCATATCTATTTTAAATAAATAGTGTTTATTTGACCAAAAGCATGCCGAAAACATGTGTCGCACTTAGGTCCTAGCTATTAGGATCATTGCGAAAATTAAATTTAATTTATTTATTAAATGAATTTTCAATTTTTTCAATTACAATGCTTAAAGTCAAATCTATTTTAATGAAATAGTGGTTATTTGACCAGAAGCATGCCAAAAACATGTGTCGCACTTAGGTACTAGCTATTAGGATCATTGCGAAAATTAAATTTAATTTATTTATTATTTGAAATTTCAATTTTTATTTTTAACAATGCATAAAGTCAAATCTATTTTAATGAAATCGTATTTATACGACCAAAAGCATACCGAAAACATATGTCGCACTTAGGAGCTGACTATCAGGATCATTGCGAAAATTAAATTAAATTTATTTATTATATGAAATTTCTGTTTTTTGATTAGCAATGCATAAAGTCAAATCTATTTGAATGAAATCGTGTTTATACAACAGTAGAGGAAAACAGCCGATTCTGGGACAGGAAGTGATCCCGGAAAACCGGAAGTGAAAATGGCAACGCTGTACGCGCAAAATGGCCGCCAATTTAGTGGCGGGAAATTCAAATCTGGGGGATTTTAGGGTGAAAAAATTCAAATCTGGGGGATTTCTTGGTGAAAAAATTCAAATCTGGGGGATTTCGGGGTGGAAAAATTCAAATCTGGGGGATTTTTAACTCAAAATGTTCACCAACTGTCAAAATCTGGGGGATTTTAGTGGCGGGATATTCGAAATCTGGGGGAATAAAATGGCAACAGCGGAGCTTGGAAGTTCTACAGTGTTGCCGAAAAGGCATCCGGTTTCCGAGAATTCCATCCGGTTTCACCCTGGAATGGCAACGCTGTCGAGCTTCAAGTTCAAGTTCGTGGCGGGAAATTCAAATCCAAAGTTCAGCGCCAGCCAAAGTTCTAAAGCAGAAAATTCAAAAAAAATAATTGCGGGGAATAAAATGGCAACAGCGGAGCTTGGAAGTTCTACAGTGTTGCCGAAAAGGCATCCGGTTTCCGGGAATTCCAACCGGTTTTACCCCGGAATGGCAACGCTGTCCAGCTTTAAGTTCAAGTTCGTGGCGGGAAATTTAAATCCAAAGTTCAGCGCCAGCCAAAGTTCTAAAGCGGGAAATTCAAAAGGTGGGGTCGACTTAAAGTTTTACAAAAGTGCCAACTGTTCACGAAAATTTAGTGCCAACCTAATAGCTTTATTTATATGTGAATATATCCGTAACGACTCGTCGGATTTGGTGTAGATATCTACTTTGCACGTTTTGAAATCTGATTGGTTGAAAGTGCTAGTTATTTCATCATCCTCGAATATAACGAGCAGTTATTATGAATTCATCTTTATTGTAACGCGATGCATGATCTTAGAAGTGTGATTAATAACCGCAAGTTTTTGCGTAAAAGTGGAATGATTGTTTCGATGAAAATTCTCAAATTAGAAAAGACAATCGAAAAACTGCGGAGAGACCTTGAATTGCGAAAAATTATAAACAACGAGTTAGTGAGACGTTTCGAAAAATTGACAATTTGTGTAAAAAGTGCTCAATGTTGCAGTAACTTGTGATAACAGACCAGACGTTGTGCTCAGGTTTCATCGCCGACGGACCGAAACAGCAAGCATCAGCAAAATATCAAATTCACCGCATAATTTCATTTAAACAGGCTGATTGGCTTAAAAAATACATTGATTTGAATACCAGTATGCGACAATTGGCAACTAACGATTTCGAAAAAGATTTTTTTAAATTAATGAACAATAGCGTTTTTGGCAAAACAATGGAAAACGTGGATAAGCGTGTAGATGTGAAATTGGTGAACCATTGGGAAGATATCGGGAACAGGGGCGGTGCTGAGAGTTTAATAGCTAAACTAAATTTTAATTGTTGCTCCATATTTACGGAAAATAGTCAGACGTTCAACATGGAAAGAATAATTATATTATTTATAGTAATCATCATTATTTGTATTACACTCTAGCTGTGAAACTTATGATTTTTTAATTCATTTCACCTGATTTATTTATCTGTACTGCTAATATTATGGGTAATATTTAAATAAAAACACTATGTTATAATTGAAAAAAGTATTTTATTTCCTTTACATATTTTAATAATTTTTGCACGTTAACAATACTGCAAACACTTAGCCTATTCCTATGCAATCGACAGCAATACATTGATTTTTTAAAATTAGGACATTGATTATCAAGCTCTAAATTAATAACATTATCAAAAAATTTAGACAGGTAAGTACATTTTTGACTGCCTTTCACGTATACAGTATCTGCAGGTAATTTTTTTAATATAGCCGGTAATTCACTTAACCCATTTCCTCCCAAGGGATGAATCGTTAAAAAACTAGTATCAACAATGTAACTTCTGAAGGGATTAACGGCAAATGAAACATATTACGTGAAAAAAATATTTTTTTTAGTGTTCGTTTTCAAAATTTGGGATGGTGCGAAAACGAACCACTGGTAACATATGTTGTAAAGAAATAGATACATTGGACATTTTTTTTATTTTTTATTGTTTGTATTATATAATTTATATTTTATTTCACTTAAACTATTCACTATAAGTTCTAATAGTAACTTTACATACAAAAAACATTTAAAATAACATGAATTTTTTTTGGTGCGAAAATGAACCACTGGGAAGATATGGGAATATTTATTTTTATTTTTTGTGATAAAGTACAAAACAGTTTATGTGGAGATGTTGTTTACATTTCGAACACATATGAATTGTGTGATTTTTGCAAATTTTGCAACGCCTTCTGATTTTTTGGGGATGAGAAATGACCAAATGGTTATAGTTATCATGTCTCTCTCCTTCTGACGTAGTTTGAACGTGTTTTCTAGGTACAACTTCTAGTTTTAAAAGTCTAATAGCAATAAAGGATTTGAAATCGATTTGTGAAAGTTTTGTTTTATTTGCTCTGTTATAAATTTTCCAAGCATTTACAATTATGCTGTCAATGGTATTGCAAAAAATTGGCCACCACCATTTTTTGCCATAAATTTGGCAACGATAATTTGCAATACCATTGTCATGCAAATCAACTCCTCCCATATATTTATTGTATTGACAAATAACGTCGGGCTGATTAATAAAAATTTATTTTTTGTTTTTTCTGTCATATCTTTTGGCTTTATTGATGGGCCGAACATTTAAATTGTTGCTACATACTGTAACAACAGAGTTGTCATTCCATCGGACCATCGAAATTTTTGAATTATTATGATATACGGAATCAAACGTGACACGTTGTTTTTTTGAAATTTTTTTTGAATTTTCTACGGGACATCGGTTTGTTCTATTGTCCCTAATTGTGCCTGTTGCAAAAAATCCTTTACTTTTTAAATGTACAAACAACTTGAAGGATGAAAAAAATTATCAAAAAATATCCTATGATGCATAGGATTTTTTACAACTCATAACATTTTCATAATGACATCACCTCCTAGACCTAATCCAGACTTTGTAGAATTAGATGCTGCACCTCCGTAGGGCTCAAAATTGAACAAATACCCATCAGAAGAGCATATGCACCAAATTTTAAAGCCAAATCTGACTGGTTTTCCTTTTATGAACTGTTTACATGAGTGCCTACCAAAATAAGGCACCATTTGTTCGTCTATAGACAAATTGTAAGAAAAAATACCCCACTGTTTATATTTTTTATTTATTATATCCAAGAATGGACGCACTTTGCTAAATTTATCATTTTTGTCAAGCAAACTATTATCAGACAAATGTAAATTTTGTTTTATTTGTTGAAATTTATTGCGGCTCATAGAGTTTTTTACTATTTCTACGCCTTTATCTTCTTCTGAAGACCAATACATACTGATTTGAGGTAAAGTGTGGTACCCAGAAAACAACATAATTCCAATAAAATTTAATAGATCAGAATGATAAAACTGATACTTATGGCGATTGTTATCACTTGCATATTTTAAACTATAGTTTACTATTAAATTTTGTACTTCGTCATCAAAAAATTAAAAAAATACCTCCAACGGATTTTTCCCTCCCAACTCTTGTTCTAGTTGTTCAAGATCCTGATGTTCCATGCTTATTGCTGTATATGTATATTCCAATTCTCCATTTACCCAAGTAGGGTTCATAGCTGATAAGCGCTGTTTTTTTGAATAAAGTGTTTCTTCGTCCGAAGAATCATAATCTTCTGTACTGGGAATTTGTAGATTCATTTGTAATTCATATGTACCAACAATATCTGCATTGTCATCATGATTTTCGTGGCAGTTATCATCTTCAAATACTTCTTCATCTGTTATTTCGTCAACTTCGGGTGGTATGTACACAGCATCAACACATTCTAAATGAAAGTATAATTTATTTTTATAAAATATACTGTTATATAAATATTTCACATACCCTGCCCTCTTTCGATTTCCAGTTCATCAAGAACGTCTTCTAGTGTTTCTTTTAATTCTCGTTGTTAAACATTTTATTGCACTCATTTTAACAATTATAACAATAACAACCATACACGTTTGCTAGCAAACTTAAACATTTTCATATGAAACACACACCCAAGTGCGAGATTTATTGCCCTTCATATTTGTTTATATTCTTTCCATTGCGCCAGCAAGGCACCATTACAAAACGCACAGGAATCAAGAATTCGATATATATTTGTTTTGAAATCCAATACTTTAATAAAGCTATTTTGATGTGACTATTTACACTAGAGTTATCAGATGTTCCCAGTGGTTCGTTTTCGCACCGACAAAATATGAATGGTTATAACAAATGTATGGTAAGCGAAAAAAATCGAATGTTTACAAATATTATAAATAATATATATGTACATGATATCACGGGCCTTACTTTTTAAAAATCTATTTTTTTTAATTAGTAGTAAATTTATGAATAAAACTAGGTTTATACGTTCAAAAATGTACATATTTCACTTATGATTTTGCCAACTAAAAATGTATATATCAGGAAAATTTCAATACCAAATACATCTTTGGTATCTTGTTAAAACTTTGGTATGTCCAAACTAACGAAATTAATTAATTAAATTGATTTAAAAAAATTGTTTTTATGATGGTGCGAAAACGCACCAGTGGGAGGAAATGGGTTAAGTCACTTTCGCCACTACCATACGGAATTCCGTGGTAACTGTTTTCCAACCATCGCACTTGTTTTTGGGAGGTTGAACTAAGATTGTGAAATGGGGTCGGCAGTTTGAATACGTGGTAAAGTAGATTTATTCCATCATACGTAGCAGCAAGTTCTTTCGGAGTAAAGTCGGGAGCGTTGAATCCTTGGATGTCGATGAATAATGCCCTAGGAGGTGGGGGCGGAATGTGTTTCAAGAGAACTGGAGCTAATATTTTTTTCCATATCATGAACCCTCTTCATGAACCGCTGCCTATCGTTTGCTTCCAGCACCCAGTTTGCTGTATTATCATCTTCTTCCAACACATACATGAAAGTGACGGGCACTAAATCAAAGCACATTGTTTCAACCATCTTAAATTATTTTTCTAACTATCCCGGATAACGGTGTATACTCGACAATTGAATCGCTCAGAATGAGACAATAAGCGCGAGTATTGTCTTTAAATATTTCTGAAGCTTCCATCTCAATGCGCAGGTCCACTGTTGAAGACTTTACGCTTTCGTTTTCTTTGGATACATCAAATACGAATAATGAATAATCTTTAAAATTCGTAAATGAGAAATGCGGTCTATTTGTATGATTGTAATAACTCTGCTGAAATTGGCAATACATGTTGTATACAGTTAAGTAATCGTTATTTCCAAAATCCAAATTTAAGTGATCATATGGATAAGATTCCGAGTTCAGGTAAATTCTTATGTTTCTTATATTGCTGTTATCAAACATTGAAGCATCAGCATTAGCGACTCTCTTTTTATTTTCTTGGAAAGCGATAATTATGTATCGGGGCTTCTCCAAACTGCTTGAGGTTTTTACGGCCCATATATCATCTCTAGATTTTTTCATGGTTGGTAGTTCATGCAATTCCCATTTTCGAAATGGAATTAATATATTTGGATCGTTTTTAATTTGCTCAAACATTTGCAATTTCAATTCATCATTCAGTTGAATGTGTGGTACCCGCCATTCAATTTTATTGAGTTTAAATTTAATTTGGGCAACAACCGCATCATCATCATCACATTTGAAACAATTCACGTCACTGGAGGATCGCAACAAAACCAATTCCTGTTTTACATTGATTATTAACTTTTGATAATCCTCAGCAAATCCCATTAAACACTTTAACGGTATTTGTGCATAAAATTTCTTGTTTGGAAAAAATGTTTTTATGTGACCAGTCTAAGCCCATCCAGAAATACCGAGTACTTTCATGTGTTCTGAATCATCATATGAAACATATCCCTTTAGAGTACTGGTAATTCCCAAGTCCCTGGTTCGATCGACTTCAATACCGTTTAGTTCATATCTAATTTCCTCAAACAGGAAAGCGAACGCGTTTGTAACTAATTCAAATTTTTTACCCTCAGATAAATTGTATTCAACTTCCCCGCTCAAGTAAATGTAACTGTCTGCTGGACAGGTATAAATATCTTGATTTTGTATTGTTATCCTTATCTCATCGCTGTTTCCAAAGTTTGTAGCTCTAGGTTGATATGTGTGATACTGATATTTGACAATTCTCTCGTCGTAGTGGACTTTATCGAATACATCAATTTTATCCATTATATTTAATTTTATAACCGAGAGAAGTTAATTTAGCAAGACTGATACGTGTCACTTCTTTGGGCGATGAACTCGAAGTGATGGTCTTTAGGTGTGCACCCCCTTTTTATCAAAAACAATACCCATCACAACGTCTTTAATTCGAGTCTAACCAAAATGTGTTCTCCTCTAAAATTTACAAACTCGCCTTCTTGGTCAACAATTCTCAGCGTTATATTATCAATCCGATATCGAGTGTTTACAGGTAAATATAAAATATTTTTCGGCTCTATATTTATAGCAAAACCTGGATCAACAGATGGACTAAACTCAAATAAGGTGTGTGACAAGTTACTGTCGTAATAAGCACCGCTAGTAAAATTGCATTCGATTCTTATACTATTAACTTTAATTATTTGCACGGGTAAATCAGATGTATGCAGTGCCCCCGCTTTTAGAATTTTATTTCCAGAAAATCCTAATAATTTTCCAATAGTGCCTTTATGCGATGAAAAATCAATATCGTATTTACTTTTAATTTCACTTTTTAGCGTATTATTATTGGGTTTAAGTGACAACACTTTATCAGCTTCCGTTTGTGCCGCTTCACTTATCAACAGCTGACGTTGTAAATATGATTCAATGTCATTAATTTCGTACGATCCCGTTGGAATTGAGATTATTTGATTTTTCCCATAAATAAATGTATTGTTCCGGTCCTCTTCAATATTCGGAATTGAATTATATGTATGCAATCCTATTAATCCTAAACAATACTGACGACTCGGATCAAGTTCAATCGGTGGATATTAGTTTACAGAGAGCACACTACTTACACCTTGTAGGGTAAAGGTCTGAGACATAACTGAGACATCCTTACTATATCATCTTTATTTATACAAAAATTCTAAGCACAAATGTCCACAGTTGTAAGAACCAAAGTTTTGATATTGATCATGATTATATTTTATATGACAATTATTAAAATATTTAATCACTTCTAATGGTGGTGATAAATTTCCGAAACTATCAAAGTAGCGAACAGTATCTCCAGCCTTTTTATAAGCCACCCAATGCGTTCCTAATCCATCCTTGTAATCCATATTAATAATACCTGCTTCTCTATAATGAGGTTTTGATGGTAGTGCATCACGCATAAACACTCCTCTAAAATGTTTAACGTTTCTAGCCCCATTTAGCAAATCGACATCGGTTAGGGCGCGGTTGGGTAGCGATGTCATTAGTTTTTTGACTTGTGTTGTTGTTTGAAAAAGAGGCCCATACCTTTACGATATGGTTTTAAAAATAATCCTTTCCCCGGTTTACCGAGAGCAATGGCTTCCATCGTTTTATTGTGCCTTTCAGCTTCCGCAAGTTTTGATCGTGCATCTTTAGCACTATTCACAGCTTTGGCAATACCAGCAGCACCCCCGGCCAAGGTCCCGAGGGCGCTCAATCCGGCAAAAATTGGAATTAGTGGTAGAATTCCGCCCTGTTTTGGAATGGGGATAATTCTCGGAGCACTAATGTTTTTCTTACCACCAACCTCTCGTATAGCAATCTTTGCTGCAGATAATGCAATCTTACTACTCTCTTTAACACCGCCAGGCTTGTCAATTTTTCGTTTAAATCGCTTAGTAGCTTTTCGAGCCTTCATAACTACTCCACTCCTTAAAGGGGTTTTTTTGATACCCATGCCCGTTTTTCTCTTAGCTTTCATCACGTTCGTAACCGTCCACGCTGCTGCTTTTTCCCCGAATTTAGCGTCCTTTGCTTTTACCCTAGTCCAAGCAGCCTCCTCCAACACCTTATCAGCTTTATGTCTCTCGCTTAAGTCCTTATGTGTAGAGTAAGCAATGTCGTGCTGTCTACAGGCGGCGTCCAAGGGATTAATGCCGGGGTCGCCTCTTTTTAACCGCTTTTCTAACTTGGTCCCCGGACCACAATACTGATAGCCGGGTATGTGTGCTTCGAACGGGAGCTTATTGATTAATGAGTTGATGATACCTCTACCGCTGCAAGTCATCATTTGAAAGTTGTTTGGAATTGGTGGGCTATATATACCCTCAGCTGCAGTCACTGGTGTTAGTGCAATGAGGGTTGTCAAACAGAAACCATCACTACCAGTATCAAATTTAGATAAGTGGGTGGGCGAGGGATTTAAGAATAAAATCCTGAGACATGGCGATCTACTACCTAATTCAATTAGAGCACTTATTTGCGGACCATCAAATTGCGGTAAATCAAATGTAATGCTATCGCTCCTGTTCAATGAAAACGGTTTAAGGTTTGAAAACGTTTACATTTACTCCAAGTCACTATATCAACCGAAATACATATTTTTGCAAAAACCGATAGATGCTATGCCTGAAATTTAATATTTTCCATATAGAGAGAACGCTGAAATTATAAGTCCTGAGGAGGCGAAAGAGCATTCAGTTTTCATATTCGATGATGTCGCTTGTGACAAGCAAGACAAAGTCCGAGAATATTTCAGTATGGGTAGACATAATAATATAGATTCCCTCTATCTTTGTCAGACTTATACTATAATTCCTAAACATTTAATACGAGATATTGCTAATTTTATAATATTATTTAAACAAGATGATCTCAACTTGAAGCATGTGTACGCTGATCACGTGAGCAGTGATATGACCTTTGAGACATTTAAGTCTTTATGTGTAGAGTGCTGGAAAGAAAAAATCGGTTTCATTACTATTGATAAAGACTCGGAGTAAGGTAGATATCGGAAAGGCCTTGACCAGTATATAATACTGAAGTAATCAGAGTTTGTGGTAGTACTAAAACAGCTGTGCAAAGATGCAGACCTGTTTTTAATAACTGCTACCTGTCTTGGAATAACAGCTACCTGATTTGGAATAACTGCTACCCGTTTTGCAATAACAGCTACCTGTCTTGGAATAACAGCTACCTGATTTGGAATAACTGCTACCTGTTTTGCAATAACAGCTACCTGTCTTGGAATAACAGCTACCTGATTTGGAATAACAGCTACCTGATTTGGAATACCTGCTACCTGTCTTGTAATAACAGCCACCTGTCTTGGAATAACTGCTACCTGATTTGGAATACTGAATACTTATGAAGGATGGTCGAACTCCTAAAAATTTGCAAACTGATCAAGGAAAAGAATTTTACAACGGTCAGTTCCAGACTTTAGTGAAAAAACATGAAATTAATCATTATTCTACATATACGATTATGAAAGCTTCGATGGCTGAACGCGTAATTCGAACTATTAAAGAAAAACTTTATCGCGCCTTTAGTCTGAATGGAAAATACCGCTGGCTAAGTATTCTGGATCAGATCACAGATGACTACAACAATCGCAAACATGGTACGGCAGGAATGCGACCCTCTGACGTCACAAAAGACAAGGAGAAACAGTTATTAAATTCGGTTTATTCACATATTAAAATCGCTGGACTTGTAAAATTTCGCGTGGGTGACGTGGTTAGGATAAGTAAACAAAAAGCGCTTTTCGATAAGGGGTATACACCAAGCTGGTCTACGGAATTATTTAAAATTATGAAAGTTAAAATATCGAACCCCACAACTTACCTACTTCAAGATATGCGAGATGCACCAATTACTGGAGCATTTTACGGTGAAGAACTTCAAAAGGCTAAACATTCGGACGTGTATTTGGTGGAAAAAGTTTTGCGGAGAAAAGGTGGCAAGGTCTACGTTAAGTGGTTAGGATTGGACAAGTCCCATAATAGCTGGATAAATTTAAAAAAAAACATTGTATAACATTTAAATAAATACTAGTATTGTAATACATTGTTTTCTTTAAATTTATCCAGCTATTATGGGACTTGTCCAATTCTAACCACTTAACGTAGACTAGTGTGAATAGTGCTAAAGATGCACGATCAAAACTTGCGGAAGCTGAAAGGCACAATAAAACGATGGAAGCCATTGCTCTCGGTAAACCGGGGAAAGGATTATTTTTAAAACCATATCGTAAAGGTATGGGCCTTTTTTTTCAAACAACAACACAAGTCAAAAAACTAATGACATCGCTACCCAACCGCGCCCTAACCGATGTCGATTTGCTAAATGGGGCTAGAAACGTTAAACATTTTAGAGGAGTGTTAATGCGTGATGCGCTACCATCAAAACCTCATTATAGAGAAGCAGGTATTATTAATATGGATTCCAAGGATGGATTAGGAACGCATTGGGTGGCTTATAAAAAGGCTGGAGATACTGTTCGCTACTTTGATAGTTTCGGAAATTTATCACCACCATTAGAAGTGATTAAATATTTTAATAATTGTCATATAAAATATAATCATGATCAATATCAAAACTTTGGTTCTTACAACTGTGGACATTTGTGCTTAGAATTTTTGTATAAATAAAGATGATATAGTAAGGATGTCTCAGTCATGTCTCAGACCTTTACCCTACAAGGTGTAAGTAGTGTGCTCTCTGTAAACTATTATCCACCGATTGAACTTGATCCGAGTCGTCAGTATTGTTTAGGATTAATAGGATTGCATACATATAATTCAATTCCGAATATTGAAGAGGACCGGAACAATACATTTATTTATGGGAAAAATCAAATAATCTCAATTCCAACGGGATCGTACGAAATTAATGACATTGAATCATATTTACAACGTCAGCTGTTGATAAGTGAAGCGGCACAAACGGAAGCTGATAAAGTGTTGTCACTTAAACCCAATAATAATACGCTAAAAAGTAAAATTAAAAGTAAATACGATATTGATTTTTCATCGCATAAAGGCACTATTGGAAAATTATTAGGATTTTCTGGAAATAAAATTCTAAAAGCGGGGGCACTGCATACATCTGATTTACCCGTGCAAATAATTAAAGTTAATAGTATAAGAATCGAGTGCAATATTACTAGCGGTGCTTATTACGACAGTAACTTGTCACACACCTTATTTGAGTTTAGTCCATCTGTTGATCCAGGTTTTGCTATAAATATAGAGCCGAAAAATATTTTATATTTACCTGTAAACACTCGAGATCGGATTGATAATATAACGCTGAGAATTGTTGACCAAGAAGGCGAGTTTGTAAATTTTAGAGGAGAACACATTTTGGTTAGACTCGAATCAAAGACGTTGTGATGGGTATTGTTTTTGATAAAAAGGGGGTGCACACCTAAAGACCATCACTTCGAGTTCATCGCCCAAAGAAGTGACACGTATCAGTCTTGCTAAATTAACTTCTCTCGGTTATAAAATTAAATATAATGGATAAAATTGATGTATTCGATAAAGTCCACTACGACGAGAGAATTGTCAAATATCAGTATCACACATATCAACCTAGAGCTACAAACTTTGGAAACAGCGATGAGATAAGGATAACAATACAAAATCAAGATATTTATACCTGTCCAGCAGACAGTTACATTTACTTGAGCGGGGAAGTTGAATACAATTTATCTGAGGGTAAAAAATTTGAATTAGTTACAAACGCGTTCGCTTTCCTGTTTGAGGAAATTAGATATGAACTAAACGGTATTGAAGTCGATCGAACCAGGGACTTGGGAATTACCAGTACTCTAAAGGGATATGTTTCATATGATGATTCAGAACACATGAAAGTACTCGGTATTTCTGGATGGGCTAAGACTTGTCACATAAAAACATTTTTTCCAAACAAGAAATTTTATGCACAAATACCGTTAAAGTGTTTAATGGGATTTGCTGAGGATTATCAAAAGTTAATAATCAATGTAAAACAGGAATTGGTTTTGTTGCGATCCTCCAGTGACGTGAATTGTTTCAAATGTGATGATGATGATGCGGTTGTTGCCCAAATTAAATTTAAACTCAATAAAATTGAATGGCGGGTACCACACATTCAACTGAATGATGAATTGAAATTGCAAATGTTTGAGCAAATTAAAAACGATCCAAATATATTAATTCCATTTCGAAAATGGGAATTGCATGAACTACCAACCATGAAAAAATCTAGAGATGATATATGGGCCGTAAAAACCTCAAGCAGTTTGGAGAAGCCCCGATACATAATTATCGCTTTCCAAGAAAATAAAAAGAGAGTCGCTAATGCTGATGCTTCAATGTTTGATAACAGCAATATAAGAAACATAAGAATTTACCTGAACTCGGAATCTTATCCATATGATCACTTAAATTTGGATTTTGGAAATAACGATTACTTAACTGTATACAACATGTATTGCCAATTTCAGCAGAGTTATTACAATCATACAAATAGACCGCATTTCTCATTTACGAATTTTAAAGATTATTCATTATTCGTATTTGATGTATCCAAAGAAAACGAAAGCGTAAAGTCTTCAACAGTGGACCTGCGCATTGAGATGAAAGCTTCAGAAATATTTAAAGACAATACTCGCGCTTATTGTCTCATTCTGAGCGATTCAATTGTCGAGTATACACCGTTATCCGGGATAGTTAGAAAAATAATTTAAGATGGTTGAAACAATGTGCTTTGATTTAGTGCCCGTCACTTTCATGTATGTGTTGGAAGAAGATGATAATACAGCAAACTGGGTGCTGGAAGCAAACGATAGGCAGCGGTTCATGAAGAGGGTTCATGATATGGAAAAAAATATTAGCTCCAGTTCTCTTGAAACACATTCCGCCCCCACCTCCTAGGGCATTATTCATCGACATCCAAGGATTCAACGCTCCCGACTTTACTCCGAAAGAACTTGCTGCTACGTATGATGGAATAAATCTACTTTACCACGTATTCAAACTGCCGACCCCATTTCACAATCTTAGTTCAACCTCCCAAAAACAAGTGCGATGGTTGGAAAACAGTTACCACGGAATTCCGTATGGTAGTGGCGAAAGTGACTTAAGTGAATTACCGGCTATATTAAAAAAATTACCTGCAGATACTGTATACGTGAAAGGCAGTCAAAAATGTACTTACCTGTCTAAATTTTTTGATAATGTTATTAATTTAGAGCTTGATAATCAATGTCCTAATTTTAAAAAATCAATGTATTGCTGTCGATTGCATAGGAATAGGCTAAGTGTTTGCAGTATTGTTAACGTGCAAAAATTATTAAAATATGTAAAGGAAATAAAATACTTTTTTCAATTATAACATAGTGTTTTTATTTAAATATTACCCATAATATTAGCAGTACAGATAAATAAATCAGGTGAAATGAATTAAAAAATCATAAGTTTCACAGCTAGAGTGTAATACAAATAATGATGATTACTATAAATAATATAATTATTCTTTCCATGTTGAACGTCTGACTATTTTCCGTAAATATGGAGCAACAATTAAAATTTAGTTTAGCTATTAAACTCTCAGCACCGCCCCTGTTCCCGATATCTTCCCAATGGTTCACCAATTTCACATCTACACGCTTATCCACGTTTTCCATTGTTTTGCCAAAAACGCTATTGTTCATTAATTTAAAAAAATCTTTTTCGAAACCGTTAGTTGCCAATTGTCGCATACTGGTATTCAAATCAATGTATTTTTTAAGCCAATCAGCCTGTTTAAATGAAATTATGCGGTGAATTTGATATTTTGCTGATGCTTGCTGTTTCGGTCCGTCGGCGATGAAACCTGAGCACAACGTCTGGTCTGTTATCACAAGTTACTGCAACATTGAGCACTTTTTACACAAATTGTCAATTTTTCGAAACGTCTCACCAACTCGTTGTTTATAATTTTTCGCAATTCAAGGTCTCTCCGCAGTTTTTCGATTGTCTTTTCTAATTTGAGAATTTTCATCGAAACAATCATTCCACTTTTACGCAAAAACTTGCGGTTATTAATCACACTTCTAAGATCATGCATCGCGTTACAATAAAGATGAATTCATAATAACTGCTCGTTATATTCGAGGATGATGAAATAACTAGCACTTTCAACCAATCAGATTTCAAAACGTGCAAAGTAGATATCTACACCAAATCCGACGAGTCGTTACGGATATATTCACATATAAATAAAGCTATTAGGTTGGCACTAAATTTTCGTGAACAGTTGGCACTTTTGTAAAACTTTAAGTCGACCCCACCTTTTGAATTTCCCGCTTTAGAACTTTGGCTGGCGCTGAACTTTGGATTTGAATTTCCCGCCACGAACTTGAACTTGAAGCTCGACAGCGTTGCCATTCCAGGGTGAAACCGGATGGAATTCTCGGAAACCGGATGCCTTTTCGGCAACACTGTAGAACTTCCAAGCCCCGCTGTTGGCATTTTATTCCCCGCAATTAATTTTGTTTAATTTCCCGCTTTAGAACTTTGGCTGGCGCTGAACTTTGGATTTGAATTTCCCGCCACGAACTTGAACTTAAAGCTCGACAGCGTTGCCATTCCAGGGTGAAACCGGATGGAATTCCCGGAAACCGGATGCCTTTTCGGCAACACTGTAGAACTTCCAAGCTCCGCTGTTGCCATTTTATTCCCCCAGATTTCGAATATCCCGCCACTAAAATCCCCCAGATTTTGACAGTTGGTGAACATTTTGAGTTAAAAATCCCCCAGATTTGAATTTTTCCACCCCGAAATCCCCCAGATTTGAATTTTTTCACCAAGAAATCCCCCAGATTTGAATTTTTTCACCCTAAAATCCCCCAGATTTGAATTTCCCGCCACTAAATTGGCGGCCATTTTGCGCGTACAGCGTTGCCATTTTCACTTCCGGTTTTCCGGGATCACTTCCGGGATCACTTCCTGTCCCAGAATCGGCTGTTTTCCTCTACTTACAACCAAAAGCATGCCGAAAACATGTGTCGCACTTAGGTGCTTGCTATTAGGATCATTGCGAAAATTAAATTTAATTTATTTTTTAAATGAAATATCAATTTTTTCATTAACAATGCATAAAGGTAATTCTATTTTAATAAAATAGTGTTTATATGACCAAAAGCATGCCGAAAACATGTGTCGCACTTAGGTGCGAGCTATTAGGATCTTTGCGAAAATTAAATTAAATTTATTTATTATAAGAAATTTCAATTTTTATTATAAACAATGCATGAAGTCAAATCTATTTTAATAAAATCGTGTTAATACGACCAAAATCATGCCGAAAACATGTGTCGCACTTAGGTGCCAGCCGTTACGATCATTGCGAAAATTAAATTAAAATTATTTATTAAATGAAATTTCAATTTTTTCATTAACAATGCATAAAGTCTAATCTATTTTAATGAAATAGTGTTTATATAACCAAAAGGATGCCCAAAAACATGTGTCGCACTTAGGAGCTGGCTATCAGGATCATTGCGAAAATTAAATTTAATTTATTTATTATATGAAATTTCAATTTTTTTGATTAACAATGCATAAAGTCAAATCTATTTGAATGAAATCGTGTTTATACGACCAAAAGCATGCCGAAAACATGTGTCGCGCTTAGGTGCTGGCTATTAGGATCATTGCGAAAATTAAATTGAATTTATTTATTAAATGAAATTTCATTTTTTTTCATTAACAATGCATAAAGTTTAATATATTTAAATAAAATAGTGTTTATATGACCAAAATCATGCTGAAAACATGTATCGCACTTAGGTCCTAGCTATTAGGATCATTGCGAAAATTAAATTGAATTTATTTATTAAATGAAATTTCAATTTCTTCATTAACAATGCATAAAGTCAAATCTATTTGCATGAAATCGTGTTTATACGACCAAAAGCACGCCGAAAACATGTGTCGCACTTAGGTGCTAGCTATTAGGATCATTGCGAAAATTAAATTTAATTTATTTATTAAATGAAATTTCAATTTTTTCATTAACAATGCATAAAGTTTAATATATTTTAATAAAATAGTGTTTATATAACCAAAATCATGCCGAAAACATGTATCGCACTTAGGTCCTAGCTATTAGAATCATTGCGAAAATTAAATTGAATTTATTTATTAAATGAAATTTCAATTTTTTCATTAACAATGCATAAAGTCAAACCTATTTTAATGAAATAGTGTTTATACGACCAAAAACATGCTGAAAACATGTGTCGAACTTAGGTGCCAGCTATTAGGATCATTGCGAAAATTAAATTTAAATTATTTATTAAATGAAATTTCTATTTTTGCATTACCAATGCTTAAAATCAAATCTATTTTAATAAAATCGTGTTTATATGAATAAAATCATGCCGAGAACATGTGTTGCCCTTAGGTGCTAGCCATAAGGATCATTGCGAAAATTAAATTAAATTTATTTATTAAATGAAATTTAATTTTTTTCATTAACAATGCATAAAGTCAAACCCATTTTAATGAAATCGTGTTTATACAACCAAAAGCATGCCGAAAACATGTGTCGCACTTAGATTCTGGCTATTAGGATCATTTCAAAAATTAAATTTATTTTATTTATTAAATGAAATTTCAATTTTTTCAATAACAATGCATAAAGTCGAAGTTCTTTCATTGAAATCGTGTTTATATAATCAAATGCATGCCGAAAACATGTGTCGCACTTAGGTACAAGCTGTTAGGATCATTGCAAAAATTAAATTAAATTTATTTATTAAATGATATTTCAAGTTTTTCAATAACAATGCATAAAGTCAAATTTCATTCATTGAAATCGTGTTTATATGATCAAATGCATGCCGAAAACCTGTGTCGCACTTTGGTGCAAGCTGTTAGGATCATTGCAAAAATTAAATTTATTTTATTTATTAAATGAAATTTCTATTTTTTCAATAACAATGCATAAAGTCGGATATATTTGATTGAAATCGTGTTTATATGATCAAATGCATGCCGAAAACATGTGTCATACTTAGGTGCAATCCATTAGGATCATTGCAAAAATTAAATTTATTTTATTTATTAAATGAAATTTCAATTTTTTCAATAACAATGCATAAAGTCGAATATATTTGATTGAAATCAAGTTTAAATGATCAAATGCATGCCAAAAACATGTGTCACACTTAGGTGCAAGCAATTAGGATCATTGCAAAAATTAAATTTATTTTATTTATTAAATGGAATTTCAATTTTTTCAATAACAATGCATAAAGTCGAATTTATTTCATTGAAATCGTGTTTACAAGATCAAATGCATGCCGAAAACATGTGTCACACTTAGGTGCAAGCTATTAGGATCATTGCAAAAATTAAATTTATTTTATTAATTAAATGAAATTTAAATTTTTTCAAAAACAATGCATAAAGTCGAATTAATTTGATTAAAATCGTGTTTATATAATCAAATGCATGCCGAAAACATGTGTCACACTTACGTGCAAGCTGTTAGGATCATTGCAAAAATTAAATTTATTTTATTTATTAAATGAAATTTCAATTTTTTCAAAAACAATGCATAAAGTCGAATTAATTTGATTAAAATCGTGTTTATATAATCAAATGCATGCTTAAAACATGTGTCACACTTAGGTGCAAGCTACTAGGATCATTGCAAAAATTAAATTTATTTTATTTATTAAATGAAATTTCAATTTTTTCAAAAACAATGCATAAAGTCGAATTAATTTGATTGAAATCATGTTTATATAATCAAATGCATGCCGAAAACATGTGTCACACTTAGGTGCAAGCTACTGGGATCATTGCAAAAATTAAATTTATTTTATTTATTAAATGAAATTTCAATTCTTTCAATAACAATGCATAAAGTCGAATTAATTTGATTGAAATCAAGTTAAAATGATCAAATGCATGCTAAAAACATGTGTCGCACTTAGGTGCAAGCTATTAGAATCATTGCAAAAATTAAATTTATTTTATTTATTAAATGAAATTTCAATTTTTTCAATAACAATGCATAAAGCCGAATTAATTTGATTGAAATCGTGTTTATATTATCAAATGCATGCCAAAAACATGTGTCGCACCTAGGTGCAAGCTATCAGGATCATTGCAAAAATTAAATTTATTTTATTTATTAAATGAAATTTCAATTTTTTCAAAAACAATGCATAAAGTCGAATTAATTTGATTGAAATCGTGTTTATATAATCAAATGCATGCCGAAAACATGTGTCACACTTAGGTGCAAGCTATTAGAATCATTGCAAAAATTAAATTTATTTTATTTATTAAATGAAATTTCAATTTTTTTAAAAACAATGCATAAAGTCGAATTAATTTGATTGAAATCGTGTTTATATAATCAAATGCATGCCGAAAACATGTGTCACACTTAGGTGCAAGCTGCTAGGATCATTGCAAAAATTAAATTTATTTTATTTATTAAATGAAATTTCAATTTTTTCAAAAACAATGCATAAAGTCGAATTAATTTGATTGAAATCGTGTTTATATAATCAAATGCATGCCGAAAACATGTGTCATACTTAGGTGCAAGCTATTAGGATCATTGCAAAAATTAAATTTATTTTATTTATTAAATGAAATATCAATTTTTTCAATAACAATGCATAAAGTCGAATTAATTTGATTGAAATCAAGTTTAAATAATCAAATGCATGCCTAAAACCCGTGTCGCACTTAGGTGCAAGCTGTAAGGATCATTGCAAAAATTATATTTATTTTATTTATTAAATGAAATTTCTATTTTTTCAATAACAATGCATAAAGTCGGATATATTTGATTAAAATCGTGTTTATAGTATCAAATGCATGCCGAAAACATGTGTCATACTTAGGTGCAAGCTATTAGGATCATTGCAAAAATTAAATTTATTTTATTTATTAAATGGAATTTCAATTTTTTCAATAACAATGCATAAAGTCGAATTTATTTGATTAAAATCGTATTTAAATAATCAAATCCGTGCCTAAAACATCTGTCGCACTTAGGTGCAAGCTATTAGGATCATTGCAAAAATTAAATTTAATTTATTTAATAAATGAAATTTCAATTTTTTCAATAACAATGCATAAAGTCGAATTTATTTGATTAAAATCGTGTTTATAAGATCAAACGCATGCCGAAAACATGTGTCGCACTTAGGTGCAAGCTGTTAGGATCATTGCAAAAATTAAATTTATTTTATTTATTAAATGAAATTTCAATTTTTTCAAAAACAATGCATAAAGTCGAATTTATTTGATTGAAATCGTGTTTATAAGATAAAATGCATGCCGAAAACATGTATCACACTTAGGAGCAAGCTATTAGGATCATTGCAAAAATTAAATTTAATAAATGAAATTTCAATTTTTTCAATAACAATGCATAAAGTCGAATTTATTTAATTAAAATCAAGTTAAAATGATCAAACGCATGCCGAAAACATGTGTCGCACTTAGGTGCAAGCTGTTAGGATCATTGCAAAAATTAAATTTATTTTATTTATTAAATGAAATTTCAATTTTTTCAAAAACAATGCATAAAGTCGAATTAATTTGATTGAAATCATGTTTATATAATCAAATTCATGCCGAAAACATGTGTCACACTTAGGTGCAAGCTATAAGGATCATTTCAAAAATTAAATTTATTTTATTTATTAAATGAAATTTCAAATTTTTTTAATAACAATGCTTAAAGTCGAATTTATTTGATTGAAATCAAGTTTAAATAATCAAATGCATGCCGAAAACATGTGTCACACCTAGGTGCAAGCTATTAGGATCATTGCAAAAATTAAATTTATTTTATTGATAACATGGAATTTCAATTTTTTCAATAACAATGCATAAAGTCGAATTTATTTGATTAAAATCGTATTTAAATGATCAAATCCGTGCCTAAAACATCTGTCGCACTTAGGTGCAAGCTATTAGGATCATTGCAAAAATTAAATTTATTTTATTTATTAAATGAAATTTCAATTTTTTCAATAACAATGCATAAACATGAATTAATTTGATTAAAATAGTGTTTATATGATCAAATTCATGCGGAAAACATGTGTCGCACTTAGGTGCAAGCTATTAGGATTATTGCAAACATTAAATTCAATTTATTTATTAAATGAAATGTCAATTTTTTGAAAAACAATGCATAAAGTCGAATTTATTCGAATAAAATCGTGTTAATATGATCAAATGCATGCCCAAAACTTATGTCACACTTAGGTGCAAGCTACTAGGATTATTGCAAAAATTAAATTTATTTGATTTATTAAATGAAATTTCAATTTTTTCAATAACAATGCATAAAGTCGAATTTATTTGATTAAAATCGTGTTTATATAATCAAATGCATGCCGAAAACATGTGTCACAATTACGTGCAAGCTGTTAGGATCATTGCAAAAATTAAATTTATTTTATTTATTAAATGAAATTTCAATTTTTTCAAAAACAATGCATAAAGTCGAATTAATTTGATTGAAATCAAGTTTAAATGATCAAATGCATGCCAGAAACATGTGTCGCACCTAGGTGCAAGCTATCAGGATCATTGCAAAAATTAAATTTATTTTATTTATTAAATGAAATTTTAATTTTTTCAAAAACAATGCATAAAGTCGAATTAATTTGATTGAAATCGTGTTTATATAATCAAATGCATGCCGAAAACATGTGTCACTCTTAGGTGCAAGCTACTGGGATCATTGCAAAAATTAAATTTATTTTATTTATTAAATGAAATTTCAATTCTTTCAATAACAATGCATAAAGTCGAATTAATTTGATTGAAATCAAGATTAAATAATCAAATGCATGCCAAAAACATGTGTCGCACTTAGGTGCAAGCTATTAGAATCATTGCAAAAATTAAATTTATTTTATTTATTAAATGAAATTTCAATTTTTTCAAAAACAATGCATAAAGTCAATTTAATTTGATTGAAATCGTGTTTATATAATCAAATGCATGCCGAAAACATGTGTCACACTTAGGTGCAAGCTGCTAGGATCATTGCAAAAATTAAATTTATATTATTTATTAAATGAAATTTCAATTTTTTCAAAAACAATGCATAAAGTCGAATTAATTTGATTAAAATCGTGTTTATATAATCAAATGCATGCCGAAAACATGTGTCATACTTAGGTGCAAGCTATTAGGATCATTGCAAAAATTAAATTTATTTTATTTATTAAATGAAATTTCAATTTTTTCAATAACAATGCATAAAGTCGAATTAATTTGATTGAAATCAAGATTAAATGATCAAATGCATGCCAAAAACATGTGTCGCACTTAGGTGCAAGCTATTAGAATCATTGCAAAAATTAAATTTATTTTATTTATTAAATGAAATTTCAATTTTTTCAAAAACAATGCATAAAGTCGAATTAATTTGATTAAAATCGTGTTTATATAATCAAATGCATGCCGAAAACATGTGTCACACTTAGGTGCAAGCTGCTAGGATCATTGCAAAAATTAAATTTATTTTATTTATTAAATGAAATTTCAATTTTTTCAAAAACAATGCATAAAGTCGAATTAATTTGATTGAACTCGTGTTTATAGGATCAAATGCATGCCGAAAACATGTGTCACACTTAGGTGCAAGCTATTAGGATCATTGCAAAAATTAAATTTAATTTATTTAATAAATGAAATTTGAATTTTTTCAATAACAATGCATAAAGTCGAATTTATTTTATTAAAATCAAGTTTAAATGATCAAACGCATGCCGAAAACATGTGTCGCACTTAGGTGCAAGCAGTTAGGATCATTGCAAAAATTAAATTTATTTTATTTATTAAATGAAATTTCAATTTTTTCAAAAACAATGCATGAAGTCGATTTTATTTGATTGAAATCGTGTTTATAAGATCAAATGCATGCCGAAAACATGTGTCACACTTAGGTGCAAGCTATTAGGATCATTGCAAAAATTAAATTTAATTTATTTAATAAATGAAATTTCAATTTTTTCAATAACAATGCATAAAGTCGAATTTATTTAATTAAAATCAAGTTTATATGATCAAACGCATGCCGAAAACATGTGTCGCACTTAGGTGCAAGCTGTTAGGATCATTGCAAAAATTAAATTTATTTTATTTATTAAATGAAATTTAAATTTTTTCTAAAACAATGTATAAAGTCGAATTAATTTGATTGAAATCATGTTTATATAGTCAAATGCATGCCGAAAACATGTGTCGCACTTAGGTGCAAGCTGTTAGGATCATTGCAAAAATTAAATTTATTTTATTTATTAAATGAAATTTCAATTTTTTCAAAAACAATGCATAAAGTCGAATTAATTTGATTGAACTCGTGTTTATAAGATCAAATGCATGCCGAAAACATGTGTCACACTTAGTTGCAAGCTATTAGGATCATTGCAAAAATTAAATTTATTTCATTTATTAAATTGAATTTCAATTTTTTCAATAACAATGCATAAAGTCGAATTTATTTGATTAAAATCGTGTTTATATGATCAAATGCATACCTAAAACATGTGTCGCACTTAGGTGCAAGCTATTAGGATCATTGCAAAAATTAAATTTAATTTATACATTGAATGAAATTTCAATTTTTTCAAAAACAATGCATAAAGTCGAATTTAATTGATTGAAATCGTGTTTAAATGATCAAATGCATGCCTAAAACATGTGTCGCACTTAGGTGCAAGCTATTAGGATCATTGCAAAAATTAAATTTAATTTATATATTGAATGAAATTTCAATTTTTTTCAAAAACAATGCATAAAGTCGAATCTATTTGTTTGAAATCGTGTTTATATGAAACGCATGAAAATGCATGCCAAAAACATGTGTCGCACTTAGATGCAAGCTATTCGGATCATTGCAAAAATTAAATTTATTTTATTTATTAAATGAAATTCCAATATTTTCAATAACAATGCATAAAGTCGAATTTATTTGATCAAAATCGTATTTAAATGATCAAATCCGTGCCTAAAACATGTGTCGCACCTAGGTGCAAGCTATTAGGATCATTGCAAAAATTAAATTAATTTTATTTATTAAATGAAATTTCAATATTTTCAATAACAATGCATAAAGTCGAATTTATTTAATTGAAATCAAGTTTATATAATCAAATGCATGCCGAAAACATGTGTCACACATAGGTGAAAGCTGTTAGGATCATTGCAAAAATTAAATTTATTTTATTTATTAAATGAAATTCCAATATTTTCAATAACAATGCATAAAGTCGAATTTATTTGATTGAAATCAAGTTTATATAATCAAATGCATGCCGAAAACATGTGTCACACTTAGGTGAAAGCTGTTAGGATCATTGCAAAAATTAAATTTATTTAATATTTAATAAATGAAATTCCAATTTTTTCAATAACAATGCATAAAGTCGAATTTATTTGATTGAAATCAAGTTTAAATGATCAAATGCATGCCAAAAACATGTGTCACACTTAGGTGCAAGCTATTAGGATCATTGCAAAAATTAAATTTATTTTATTTATTAAATGGAATTTCAATTTTTTCAATAACAATGCATAAAGTCAAATTTATTTGATTAAAATCGTATTTAAATGATCAAATCCGTGCCTAAAACATGTGTCGCACCTAGGTGCAAGCTATTAGGATCATTGCAAAAATTAAATTTATTTTATTTATTAAATGAAATTTCAATTTTTTTAATAACAATGCATAAACTCAAATTAATTTGATTAAAATCGTGTTTACATGATCAAATTCATGCCGAAAACATGTGTCGCACTTAGGTGCAAGCTAGTAGGATCAATGCAAAAATTAAATTTTATTTATTGAATGAAATTTCAATTTTTTCAAAAACAATGCATAAATTCGAATCTATTTGATTGACATAGTATTTATATAACCAAATGCATGCCCAAAACTTATGTCACACTTAGGTGCAAGCTACTAGGATTATTGCAAAAATTAAATTTATTTGATTTATTAAATGAAATTTCAATTTTTTCAATAACAATGCATAAAGTCGAATATATTTAATTGAAATCAAGTTTAAAAAATTAAATGCATGCCGAAAGCATGTGTCACACTTAGGTGCAAGCTATTAGGATCATTGCAAAAATTAAATTTATTTTATTTATTAAATGAAATTTCAATTTTTTTAATAACAATGCATAAAATCGAATTTATTTGATTGAAATCGTGTTTATATGATCAAATACATGCCGAAAACATGTGTCACACTTAGGTGCAAGCTACTAGGATCATTGCAAAAATTAAATTAATTTTATTTATTAAATGAAATTTCAATTTTTTCAATAACAATGCATAAAGTCGAAATATTTGATTAAAATCATGTTTGAAACATTAAATGCATGCCGAAAACATGTGTCACACTTAGGTGCAAGCTATTTGGATCATTGCAAAAATTAAATTTATTTTATTTATTAAATGGAATTTCAATTTTTTAATAACAATGCATAAAGTCGAATTTATTTGATTAAAATCGTATTTAAATGATCAAATCCGTGCCTAAAACATATGTCGCACTTAGGTGCAAGCTATTAGGATCATTGCAATAATTAAATTTATTTTATTTATTAAATGAAATTTCAATCTTTTCAATAACAATGCATAAACTCGAATTAATTTGATTAAAATCGTGTTTAAAAGATCAAATGAATGCCGAAAACATGTGTCGCACTTAGGTGCAAACTATATGGATCATTGCAAAAATTAAATTTAATTTATTTATTGAATGAAATTTCAATTTTTTCAAAAACAATGCATAAAGTCGAATTTATTTGATTAAAATCGTATTTAAATGATCAAATCCGTGCCTAAAACATGTGTCGCACTTAGGTGTAAGCTATTGGGATCATTGCGAAAATTAAATCTATTTTATTTATTAAATGAAATTTCTATTTTTTCAATAACAATGCATAAAGTCGGATATATTTGATTAAAATCGTATTTAAATGATCAAATCCATGCCTAAAACATGTGTCGCACTAAGGTGCAAGCTATTAGGATCATTGCAAAAATTAAAATTATTTTATTTATTAAATGAAATTTCAATCTTTTCAATAACAATGCATAAACTCGAATTAATTTGATTAAAATCGTGTTTATAAGATCAAATTAATGCCGAAAACATGTGTCGCACTTAGGTGCAAACTATATGGATCATTGCAAAAATTAAATTTAATTTATTTATTAAATGAAATGTCAATTTTTTCAAAAACAATGCATTAAGTCGAATTTATTTGATTAAAATCGTGTTTAAATGATCAAATGCATGCCGAAAGCATGTGTCACACTTAGATGCAACCTATTAGGATCATTGCAAAAATTAAACTTACTTTATTTATTAAATGAAATTTCAATTTTTTCAATAACAATGCATAAAGTCGAATTAATTTGATTGAAATCGTGTTTATATGATCAAATGCATGCCGAAAACATGTGTCGCATTTAGTTGCAAGCTGTTAGGATCATTGCAAAAGTTAAATTTATTTTATTTATTAAATGAAATTTCAATTTTTTTAATAACAATGCATAAAGTCAAATTTATATGATTGAAATCGTGTTTATTTGATAAAAAGCATGCCCAAAACATGTGTCGCACTTAGGTGCAAGCTATTAGGATCATTGCAAAAATTAAATTTATTTTATTTATTAAATGAAATTTCTATTTTTTCAATAACAATGCATAAAGTCGAATTTATTTGATTAAAATCGTATTTAAATGATCAAATCCGTGCCTAAAACATGTGTCGCACTTAGGTGCAAGCTATTAGGATCATTGCAAAAATTAAATTTATTTTATTTATTAAATGAAATTTCAATTTTTTCAATAACAATGCATAAAGTCGAATATATTTAATTGAAATCAAGTTTAAAAAATTAAATGCATGCCGAAAGCATGTGTCACACTTAGGTGCAAGCTATTAGGATCATTGCAAAAATTAAATTTATTTTATTTATTAAATGAAATTTCAATTTTTTCAATAAAAATGCATAAAGTCAAATTAATTTAATTAAAATCATGTTTATATAATAATAAATAAACATGTGTCGCACTTAGGTGCAAGCTAGTAGGATCAATGCAAAAATTAAATTTTATTTATTGAATGAAATTTCAATTTTTTCAAAAACAATGCATAAATTCGAATCTATTTGATTGACATAGTATTTATATAACCAAATGCATGCCCAAAACTTATGTCACACTTAGGTGCAAGCTACTAGGATTATTGCAAAAATTAAATTTATTTGATTTATTAAATGAAATTTCAATTTTTTCAATAACAATGCATAAAGTCGAATATATTTAATTGAAATCAAGTTTAAAAAATTAAATGCATGCCGAAAGCATGTGTCACACTTAGGTGCAAGCTATTAGGATCATTGCAAAAATTAAATTTATTTTATTTATTAAATGAAATTTCAATTTTTTTAATAACAATGCATAAAATCGAATTTATTTGATTGAAATCGTGTTTATATGATCAAATACATGCCGAAAACATGTGTCACACTTAGGTGCAAGCTACTAGGATCATTGCAAAAATTAAATTAATTTTATTTATTAAATGAAATTTCAATTTTTTCAATAACAATGCATAAAGTCGAAATATTTGATTAAAATCATGTTTGAAACATTAAATGCATACCGAAAACATGTGTCACACTTAGGTGCAAGCTATTTGGATCATTGCAAAAATTAAATTTATTTTATTTATTAAATGGAATTTCAATTTTTTAATAACAATGCATAAAGTCGAATTTATTTGATTAAAATCGTATTTAAATGATCAAATCCGTGCCTAAAACATATGTCGCACTTAGGTGCAAGCTATTAGGATCATTGCAATAATTAAATTTATTTTATTTATTAAATGAAATTTCAATCTTTTCAATAACAATGCATAAACTCGAATTAATTTGATTAAAATCGTGTTTAAAAGATCAAATGAATGCCGAAAACATGTGTCGCACTTAGGTGCAAACTATATGGATCATTGCAAAAATTAAATTTAATTTATTTATTGAATGAAATTTCAATTTTTTCAAAAACAATGCATAAAGTCGAATTTATTTGATTAAAATCGTATTTAAATGATCAAATCCGTGCCTAAAACATGTGTCGCACTTAGGTGCAAGCTATTGGGATCATTGCGAAAATTAAATCTATTTTATTTATTAAATGAAATTTCTATTTTTTCAATAACAATGCATAAAGTCGGATATATTTGATTAAAATCGTATTTAAATGATCAAATCCATGCCTAAAACATGTGTCGCACTAAGGTGCAAGCTATTAGGATCATTGCAAAAATTAAAATTATTTTATTTATTAAATGAAATTTCAATCTTTTCAATAACAATGCATAAACTCGAATTAATTTGATTAAAATCGTGTTTATAAGATCAAATTAATGCCGAAAACATGTGTCGCACTTAGGTGCAAACTATATGGATCATTGCAAAAATTAAATTTAATTTATTTATTAAATGAAATGTCAATTTTTTTTTAAACAATGCATAAAGTCGAATTTATTTGATTAAAATCGTGTTTATAAGATCAAATGCATGCCGAAAACATGTGTCACACTTAGATGCAACCTATTAGGATCATTGCAAAAATTAAACTTACTTTATTTATTAAATGAAATTTCAATTTTTTCAATAACAATGCATAAAGTCGAATTAATTTGATTGAAATCGTGTTTATATGATCAAATGCATGCCGAAAACATGTGTCGCATTTAGTTGCAAGCTGTTAGGATCATTGCAAAAGTTAAATTTATTTTATTTATTAAATGAAATTTCAATTTTTTTAATAACAATGCATAAAGTCAAATTTATTTGATTGAAATCGTGTTTATTTGATAAAAAGCATGCCCAAAACATGTGTCGCACTTAGGTGCAAGCTATTAGGATCATTGCAAAAATTAAATTTATTTTATTTATTAAATGAAATTTCTATTTTTTCAATAACAATGCATAAAGTCGAATTTATTTGATTAAAATCGTATTTAAATGATCAAATCCGTGCCTAAAACATGTGTCGCACTTAGGTGCAAGCTATTGGGATCATTGCGAAAATTAAATTTATTTTATTTATTAAATGAAATTTCTATTTTTTCAATAACAATGCATAAAGTCGAATTTATTTGATTAAAATCGTGTTTATAAGATCAAATGCATGCCGAAAACATGTGTCACACTTAGATGCAACCTATTAGGATCATTGCAAAAATTAAACTTACTTTATTTATTAAATGAAATTTCAATTTTTTCAATAACAATTAATAAAGTCGAATTAATTTGATTATAATCGTGTTTATATGATTAAATGCATGCTGAAAACATGTGTCGCACTTAGGTGCAAGCTGTTGGGATCATTGCAAAAATTAAATTTATTTTATTTATTAAATGAAATTTCAATTTTTTCAATAACAATGCATAAAGTCGAATTTATTTGATTGAAATCAAGTTTAAATGATCAAATGCATGCCAAAAAAATGTGTCGCACTGAGGTGCAAGCAATTAGGATCATTTCAAAAATTAAATTCATTTTATTTATTAAATGAAATTTCAATTTTTTCAATAACAATGCATAAAGTCGAAGTTCTTTTATTAAAATCGTGTTTATATAATCAAATGCATGCAGAAAACATGTGTCGCACTTAGGTGCAAGCTGTTAGGATCATTGCAAAAATTAAATTTATTTTATTTATTAAATGAAATTTCTATTTTTTCAATAACAATGCATAAAGTCGGATATATTTGATTGAAATCTTGTTTATATGATCAAATGCATGCCGAAAACATGTGTCATACTTCGGTGCAAGCTATTAGGATCATTGCAAAAATTAAATTTATTTTATTTATTAAATAAAATTTCAATTTTTTCAATAACAATGCATAAAGTCGAATTTATTTGATTGAAATCAAGTTTAAATAAACAAATGCATGCCGAAAACATGTGTCACACTTAGGTGCAAGCTATTAGGATCATTTCAAAAATTAAATTTATTTGATTTATTAAATGAAATTTCAATTTTTTCAATAACAATGCATAAAATCGAGTTTATTTGATTGAAATCAAGTTTAAATGATCAAATGCATGCCGAAAACATGTGTCGCACATAGGTGCAAGCTATTAGGATCATTGCAAAAATTAAATTTATTTTATTTATTAAATGGAATTTCAATTTTTTCAATAACAATGCATAAAGTCGAATTGATTTGATTAAAATCGTATTTAAATGATCGAATCCGTGCCTAAAACATGTGTCGCACTTAGGTGCAAGCTATAAGGATCATTGCAAAAATTAAATTTATTTTATTTATTAAATGAAATTTCAATTTTTTCAATAACAATGCATAAAGTCGAATTCATTTGATTAAAATCAAGTTTAAATGATCAAACGCATGCCGAAAACATGTGTCGCACTTAGGTGCAAGCTATTAGGATCATTGCAAAAATTAAATTTATTTTATTTATTAAATGGAATTTCAATTTTTTCAATAACAATGCATAAAGTCGAATTAATTTGATTGAAATCGTGTTTATATGATCAAATCCATGCCGAAAACATGTTTTACACTTAAGTGCAAGCTACTAGGATCATTGCAAAAATTAAATTTATTTTATTTATTAAATGAAATTTCAATTTTTTCAATAACAATGCATAAAGTCGAAAAATTTGATTGAAATCAAGTTCGAAAAATTAAATGCATGCCGAAAACATGTGTCACACTTAGGTGCAAGCTATTAGGATCATTGCAAAAATTAAATTTATTTTATTTATTAAATGGAATTTCAATTTTTTCAATAACAATGCATAAAGTCGAATTTATTTGATTAAAATCGTATTTAACTGATCAAATCAGTGCCTAAAACATGTTTCCCGCGCTAGGGTGCAAGCTATTAGGATCATTGCAAAAATTAAATTTATTTTATTTATTAAATGAAATTTCAATTTTTTCAATAACAATGCATAAACTCGAATTAATTTGATTAAAATCGTGTTTATCAGATCAAATGAATGCCGAAAACATGTGTCGCACTTAGGTGCAAACCATATGGATCATTGCAAAAATTAAATTTAGTTTATTTATTGAATGAAATTTCAATTTTTTCAAAAACAATGCATAAAGTCGAATCTGTTTAATTGGAATAGTGTTTACATAATCAAATGCATGCCGAAAACATGTGTCGCTCTTAAGTGCAAGCTATTAGGATTATTGCAAAAATTAAATTTAATTTATTTATTAAATGAAATGTCAATTTTTTTTTTAAACAATGCATAAAGTCGAATTTATTTGATTAAAATCGTGTTTATAAGATCAAATGCATGCCGAAAACATGTGTCACACTTAGGTGCAAGCTGTTAGGATCATTGCAAAAATTAAATTTATTTTATTTATTAAATGAAATTTATATTTTTTCAATAACAATGCATAAAGTCGGATATATTTGATTGAAATCGTGTTTATATGATCAAATGCATGCCGAAAACATGTGTCATACTTAGGTGCTAGCAATTAGGATCATTGCAAAAATTTAATTTGGTTTATTTATTAAATGAAATTTCAATTTTTTCAATAACAATGCATAAAGTCGAATTTATTTGATTGAAATCAAGTTTAAATAAACAAATGCATGCCGAAAACATGTGTCACACTTAGGTGCAAGCTATTAGGATCATTTCATAAATTAAATTTATTTTATTTATTAAATGAAATTTCAATTTTTTCAATAACAATGCATAAAGTCGAATTTATTTGATTGAAATCGTGATAAAATGATCAGCTGCATGCCTAAGACATGTGTCGCACTGAGGTGCAAGCCATTAGGATCATTGCAAAAATTAAATTTATTTCATTTATTAAGTTGAATTTCAATTTTTTCAATAACAATGCATAAAGTCGAATTTATTTGATTGAAATCGTGTTTATATGATTAAATGCATACCTAAAACATGTGTCGCACTTGGGTGCAAGCTATTAGGATCATTGCAAAAATTAAATTTAATTTATATATTGAATGAAATTTCAATTTTTTCAAAAACAATGCCTAAAGTCGAATTTAATTGATTGAAATCGTGTTTAAATGATCAAATGCATGCCAAAAACATGTGTCACACTTAGGTGCAAGCAATTAGGATCATTGCAAAAATTAAATTTATTTTATTTATTTATTTATTTATTTATTTATTTATTCATTCACATACTTAGCTATCATTCAGAATGCACAGTACAGTATTGTACAGATACATTTGATAGATGTACAAGTCAATTGTTAAAAAATAATAGTGTAAATACATTAAAATTATTATACATATGCACATACATATATAGTTATCACGATAATAACAAAACAGATAAAAACAGACTAAAACCCATATAAAATACAATAAATCGTACAGAATTTGTTACAAATCACATTGGGTCCGACATGAATTCGTTAAAATTATAGTAACACTTCTGTATGAGAAACTTTTTTAGTTGTGATTTGAAACAGTTTAATTTGGAGATGGTTTTAAATGAATTTGGTAATTTGTTGTATATACTGAGGCATGAGTATTTTCCAGATTTCTCATACAGAGTTGTGTTATGGCGTGTGGCTCTAATTGTATCTCTGTTTCTAGTGTGGTAATTATGTGTGTCCTTATTTTTCTCAAATAGGTGACTGTTGGTATGTACATATACAGCACATTTATATATAAATATACAGGACAGTGTTAGTATATTGTGTGCTCGGAATGTGTCCCTGCAGGTATCCGTTCTTTTTATATTAAATATAAGGCGGATTATTCGTTTTTGGGAGACGCTTAATCTGTTAGTGTCTGACCTTCCCCACGCAATAATATTGTACATCAAGTGTGGATATGCCAATGAATAATACACATGTAGTAATGATTCTATAGTTAATGAGTTTTTAAGTTTTAGAATAGCATAATAAGCGCTGTTTATCCTGGCAGATATATGGTCAATATGTTGTCTCCAAGACAGCCTTTCATCAACAAAACATCCCAAAAACTTAACGGTTGATACGTTATATTGAAGGCGACATATTAATGGTTTTCTATTAAAGAACTGCAGTTTAATTGTTTTATCTGCATTTAGAAGCAGGTTATTTTTGTTACACCATACCGTCATTTCGTTTGTAACTGTACCGATTTTCTCTAATAGTTCTGTTTGAGTTTTTCCAGATACAATAATGGCAGTGTCATCGGCAAAATTGACCATATATCCGTCACTTACATGTTCAACTAGGTCGTTAATGTATAGTAGAAATATAAGAGGGCCTAGTGTAGAACCCTGTACTACACCAGAGTCTATTTCGAATATTTTCGATTTTTTACCGTTCACAGAAGTACACATTTTTCTCCCAGTAAGAAATGAAAGCACCAACTCAGCAACATGTCCGCGGATACCCAAAGCACAGAGTTTATTGTACACTGATACGGAATTAACAGTGTCAAATGCGCGCGAAAGGTCAAAAAATAAACCGGCAACACACATTCCCAAATCCATCTGTTTATTCACTTCCTCTAGTAAATCCACGGTCGCTGTTTCAGTTGACTTTCCGGTACGGAATCCATGTTGGTTATTTACCAATAATTTATAATTTGTAATGTACTCCCACAATTGGTTCATTAAACATTTTTCGAACACTTTTGAGATTGCCTTTAGAACTGATATTGGCCGATAATTTGCAATGTCTGTTTGAGGCCCTGTTTTGTAAATTGGCACAATTTTAGCAATTTTCAACAGGTCGGGAAATATCCCCGTTTCAAAACATTGATTTATTAAATAGGCGAGTGGATCATTTATTTCACCTGCAATTGCTTTGAGTACTTTCGTGCTTATCTCATCGATTCCTGAGCTTGTTTTGCTGCTTAGTGACATTATTACATTGAATACATCCTGTGGGGAAACGGGTTTCAAAAAAAATGTGGAATTATGTGACCGATTGGAAGTCGTACATTCTTGTGATGGGTTATTTCCAAAATGTGCTTGCAGTTTCTTCTGAGTTATAGTAGAGAAATAGTGACCAAACTCGTCTGCTAGTTGCGAAGGATGCACAACATTTCCACTATCCATTATAATAATATCTTTGTGTTTCGTTTTCTTTTCTAGCTCTTCGTTCACAATTTTCCAGATTTCTTTTTGTTTGTTTTTCGCTTGCTTAAGTTGATTAGAGAGTGCAGCTTTCTTCGTTGTTTGAACTAATTTTTTATGTTTGTTTTTTTCATTCTTGTACAATTCATCCAATTCGTGTGACTGTGATTTTATTTTTAGTCTGAATAAATCTTTGAGGCAGTTGCCTGAATTTTTGATTTCGTTATTTATCCAGTTTTTCTGGATGGAATTTGCTCTCATATTCTTCTTTAGTATTGGACAGCTGATATAAAAGTGATGCAACAATTCTTCTTCAAATTTGCTGTATGATATGTTTACATCATTAGTTTTAATAAAATTCCAATTGATCTTAGTTAATCTGGATTTTAGTTCGTTTATATTATATTCTGTTACTGATCGTCGAGTCGTAGAAGTTTTTCTTTTGGCTACTTTTTCGTTAAAACTTGCCTCCAAAATCTGACCAAGATGGTCAGATACGTTAAGATTAATATTGTAGGCGGTAAAATATTCGGTAGGTAGATTAGTGACAGCGTAATCAATTTGCGTTGCAGATAGTCCTCTTCCCGTACTTTCAAATCTCGTCGGATCTTGTATTTTATTTATTATATTATAGGAATTAAAGATATCACGTAGTAGTTTAGTATAATTGCAATCGTCTAGCCAATTTATATTTAAGTCACCGCATATTATAACATATTTGCATGATTGGTGTAGTTCGTTTATTATTTGGGTTAATTTGTCGTAAAATATATTTTTATCGCCCCCTGGTGGTCGGTAAATACTTAAAATTCCAATATTTGTATTTGTAATATTTACAGTACAGGCGGCACATTCTATGTGCAATTCTACAGAAAAACGATCTGCCCGCCTATATTGTTTTACTTTGAACTTGTCATCTGTAAGGATTGTTGTTCCTCCATGTTGTCCATCTATTCTGATAAAATGAGATACAATAGTGTATCCAGGTAGTGTTGTAATATTAATATTATGTTTATTGCTCCAGGTTTCTGTCATGCATATTATATTAGGTCGTTCCTCCTGAATGGCTGCATACATTTCGCTTAATTTGTGAAATGCACTTCTCATGTTTTGGTGGAGAACTTTAATTTTTGTTGTATTTGCCGTAGTTTCGTTTGGTTCCATGTCGATTGGATTGGACGGGGAAGGCACGAAAGGGACGAAAAGGACCCACTTTTATGCCTGCAGGCCATACGTCAGGATTCATTATAGCTGATCGAAACTCTTCTGAGACTCCAATTTTGTAACATTTGTAATTTTCATTGTGATGATTTTCCCGATTTAATTCGACTATTGAGAAATGGTTACATCCAAGTTTATCTTTTAGAAGATTGTTTAATTTTTCGGATGAAAAGTTTGTATTAAATTTTCCGGCGTGGAACCATATTTTTTTGTCTTCAACAAATACAACATCATTTAGTTTATTGTTGCTCCCAACAACAAATTTTGTCGTATTTGGTATAATAGTGTTATTAATAGCTTCAATTTTCTTTGTTTTTGGCTCGCCAGTTTCTTGTGAAGCGGAGATTGCTGGGCTCGTGGAGGAATTAATCGTTTTGGATTTGATAACGCTGTTGTTTGTTTTTGTTATATTTGTCTCGCCAGTTTCTTGTTTATCAGAAATCATTGAACTCGTAGACGGATTGATCGAAATATTTTCGAATACTTCGGGCATAGATTTTATACTTTTTGCCGCTGGAGATAATTCAATTTCTGCAGTGCCATGTGCATTGTTGGAATTATTAAATGGAATAACAGGTGGCTCTTGCTGCTTCAATTGTTCCAGGTGATTCACATATTTCTTTAAGATTACTATTTTATCCCTTAGCTCTAGGATCATTTCGTCTTTATGTTGAATTATGTTTTTCATGTAGTCGACTTCATTCTTCACATCTGCTTCTTGATAGATCGTTTCGGTGTCGGAACCTCCTAATGTGGCTTGCGAGGTTAGGTTGCCACAGCAGTGAATTTCACCAGTATCATCGACGAACATGCCGTGAATTTTTAATACACACATTGGATGATATACATTTTCACAGTCCGCACATTCCACAAACTTTTTGACATTCACTGAACATTGAGTACACACTTTGTCGATATCAATACCATTATTAAATGGAATTTCAATTTTTTCAATAACAATGCATAAAGTCGAATTTATTTGATTGAAATCGTGTTTATAAGATCAAATGCATGCCGAAAACATGTGTCACACTTAGGTGTAAGCTATTAGGATCATTGCAAAAATTAAATTTAATTTATTTAATAAATGAAATTTCAATTTTTTTAATAACAATGCATAAAGTCAAATTTATTTGATTGAAATCGTGTTTATTTGATAAAAAGCATGCCCAAAACATGTGTCGCACTTAGGTGCAAGCTATTGGGATCATTGCGAAAATTAAATTTATTTTATTTATTAAATGAAATTTCTATTTTTTCAATAACAATGCATAAAGTCGGATATATTTGATTAAAATCGTATTTAAATGATAAAATCCATGCCTAAAACATGTGTCGCACTTAGGTGCAAGCTATAAGGATCATTGCAAAAATTAAATTTATTTTATTTATTAAATGAAATTTCAATTTTTTCATTAAAAATGCATAAAGTCGAATTAATTTGTTTAAAATCATGTTTATATAATTAAACGAATGCCGAAAACATGTGTCGCACTTAGGTGCAAGCTATTAGGATCATTGCAAAAATTAAATTAAATTTATTTATTAAATGAAATTTCATTTTTTTCAATAACATTGCATAAAGTCGAATTAATTTGATAGAAATCGTGTTTATATGATCAAATGCATGCCGAAAACATGTGTCACACTTACGTGCAAGCTGTTAGGATCATTGCAAAAATTAAATTTATTTTATTTATTAAATGAAATATCAATGTTTTGTATAACAATGCATAAAGTCGTATTTATTTGATTGAAATCAAGTTTAAATGATAAAATGCAAGCCAAAAACATGTGTTGCACATAGGTGCAAGCTATTAGGATCATTGCAAAAATTAAATTTATTTTATTTATTAAATGGAATTTCAATTTTTTCATTAAAAATGCATAAAGTCGAATTAATTTGATTAAAATCATGTTTATATAATCAAACGAATGCCGAAAACATGTGTCGCACTTTGGTGCAAGCTATAAGGATCATTGCAAAAATTAAATTTATTTTATTTATTAAATGAAATTTCAATTTTTTCATTAAAAATGCATAAAGTCGAATTAATTTGATTAAAATCATGTTTATATAATCAAACGAATGCCGAAAACATGTGTCGCACTTAGGTGCAAACCATATGGATCATTGCAAAAATTAAATTTAGTTTATTTATTGAATGAAATTTCAATTTTTTCAAAAACAATGCATAAAGTCGAATCTATTTAATTAGAATAGTGTTTACATAATCAAATGCATGCCGAAAACATGTGTCGCTCTTAAGTGCAAGCTATTAGGATTATTGCAAAAATTAAATTTAATTTATTTATTAAATGAAATTTCTATTTTTTCAATAACAATGCATAAAGTCGAATTAATTTGATTGAAATCGAGTTTATATGTTCAAATGCATACCGAAAACATGTGTCGCACTTAGGTGCAAGCTGTTAGGATCATTGCAAAAATTAAATTTATTAAATGAAATTTTAATTTTTTCAATAACAATGCATAAAGTCGGATATATTTGATTTAAATCGTATTTATATGATCAAATGCATGCCGAAAACATGTGTCACACTTAGGTGCAAGCTGTTAGGATCATTGCAAAAATTAAATTTATTTTATTTATTAAATGAAATTTCTATTTTTTCAATAACAATGCATAAAGTCGAATTAATTTGATTGAAATCGTCTTTATATGTTCAAATGCATGCCGAAAACATGTGTCGCACTTAGGTGCAAGCTGTTAGGATCATTGCAAAAATTAAATTTATTAAATGAAATTTTAATTTTTTCAATAACAATGCATAAAGTCGGATATATTTGATTTAAATCGTATTTATATGATCAAATGCATGCCGAAAACATGTGTCACACTCAGGTGCAAGCTATTAGGATCATTGCAAAAATTAAATTTATTTTATTTATTAAATGAAATTTCAATTTTTTCAATAACAATGCTTAAAGTCGGATATATTTGATTGAAAACGTGTTTATATCATCAAATGCATGCCAAAAACATGTGTCGCACTTAGGTGCAATCTATTAGGATCATTGCAAAAATTAAATTTATTTTATTTATTAAATGAAATTTCAATTTTTTCAATAACAACTTATTAAGTCAAATTATTTGATTGAAATCGTGTTTATATGATCAAATGCATGCCGAAAACATGTGTCGCACTTAGGTGCAAGCTGTAAGGATCATTGCAAAAATTAAATTTATTTTATTTATTAAATGAATTTTCAATTTTTTCAATAACAATGCATAAAGTCGAATTGATTTGTTAAAAATCGTGTTTATATGATCAAATGCATGCCGAAAACATGTATCGCACTTAGGTGCAAGCTGTTAGGATCATTGCAAAAATTAAATTTATTTTATTTATTAAATGAAATTTCAATTTTTTCAATAACAATGCATAAAGTCGAATTCATTTGATTAAAATCGTGTTTATATGATCCAATTCATGCCGAAAACATGTGTCGCACTTAGGTGCAAGCTGTTAGGATCATTGCAAAAATTAAATTTATTTTATTTATTAAATGAAATTTCTATTTTTTCAATAACAATGCATAAAGTCGGATATATTTGATTAAAGTCGTGTTTATATGATCAAATGCATGCCGAAAACATGTGTCACACTTAGGTGCAAGCTATTAGGATCAATGCAAAAATTAAATTTATTTTATTTATTAAATGAAATTACAATTCTTTCAATAACAATGCATAAAGTCGAATTTATTTGATTGAAATCGTGTTTAAATGATCAAATGCAAGCCAGAACTTGTGTCGCACTTAGGTGCGAGCTATTAGGATCATTGCAAAAATTAAATTTATTTTATTTATTAAAAGGAATTTAATTTTTTTCAATAACAATGCATAAAGTCGTATTTATTTGATTAAAATCGTATTTAAATGATCAAATCCATGCCTAAAACATGTATCGCACTAAGGTGCAAGCTATTAGGATCATTGCAAAAATTAAATTTATTTTATTTATTAAATGAAATTTAAATTTTTTCAATAACAATGCATAAAGTCGAATATATTTGATTAAAATCAAGTTTAAATGATCAAATGCATGCCTAAAACATGTGTCGCACTTAGGTGCAAGCTGTTAGGATCATTGCAAAAATTATATTTATTTTATTTATTAAATGAAATTTCAATTTTTTCAATACCAATGCATAAAGTCAAATTATTTTGATTGAAATCGTATTTATATGATCAAATGCATGCCGGAAATATTTGTCGCACTTAGGTGCAAGCTGTTAGGATCATTGCAAACATTAAATTTATTTTATTTATTAAATGAAATTTCAATTTTTTCAAAAACAATGCTTAAAGTCGAATTAATTTGATTGAAATCGTGTTTACATGATCAAATGCATACCGAAAACATGTCACACTTAGGTGCAAGCTATAAGGATCATTGCAAAAATTATATTTATTTTATTTATTAAATGAAATTTCAATTTTTTCAAAAACAATGCTTAAAGTCGAAATAATTTGATTGAATTCGCGTTTATATGATCAAATGCATGCCTAAAACATGTGTCGCACTTAGGTGCAAGCTGTTAGGATCATTGCAAAAATTAAATTTATTTTATTTATTAAATGAAATTTCAATTGTTTCAATACCAATGCATAAAGTCAAATTAATTTAATTGAAATCGTGTTGAAATGATCAAATGCATGCCGGAAACATTTGTCGCACTTAGGTGCAAGCTGTTAGGGTCATTGCAAAAATTAAATTTATTTTATTTATTAAATGAAATTTCAATTTTTTCAAAAACAATGCTTAAAGTCGAATTAATTTGATTGAAATCGTGTTTATATGATCAAATGCATGCCGGATACATTTATCGCACTAAGGTGCAAGCTGTTAGGATCATTGCAAAAATTAAATTTATTTTATTTATTAAATGAAATTTCAATTTTTTCAAAAACAATGCTTAAAGTCGAATTAATTTGATTGAAATCGTGTTTATATGATCAATTGCATGCCGAAAACATGTGTCGTACTTAGGTGCAAGCTATAAGGATCATTGCAAAAATTAAATTTATTTAATTTATTAAATGAAATTTAAATTTTTTCAATAACAATGCATAAAGTCGAATTAATTTGAATGAAATCAAGTTTAAATGATTATATGCATTCCTAAAACATGTGTAGCACTTAGGTGCAAGCTATTAGGACCATTGCAAAAATTAAATTTATTTAATTTATTAAATGAAATTTCAATTTTTTCAATAACAATGCATAAAGTCGAATAAGCTTAATTGAAATCGTGTTTATATGATCAAATGCATGCTTAAAACATGTGTCGCACTTAGGTGCAAGCTGTTAGGATCATTGCAAAAATTAAATTTATTTTATTTATTAAATAAAATTTCAATTTTTTCAAAAACAATGCATAAAGTCGAATTAATTTGATTGAAATCGTGTTTATATGATCAAATGCATGCCGGATACATTTATCGCACTAAGGTGCAAGCTGTTAGGATCATTGCAAAAATTAAATTTATTTTATTTATTAAATGAAATTTCAATTTTTTCAAAAACAATGCTTAAAGTCGAATTAATTTGATTGAAATCGTGTTTATATGATCAATTGCATGCCGAAAACATGTGTCGTACTTAGGTGCAAGCTATAAGGATCATTGCAAAAATTAAATTTATTTAATTTATTAAATGAAATTTAAATTTTTTCAATAACAATGCATAAAGTCGAATTAATTTGAATGAAATCAAGTTTAAATGATTATATGCATTCCTAAAACATGTGTCGCACTTAGGAGCAAGCTGTTAGGATCATTGCAAAAATTAAATTTATTTTATTTATTAAATGAAATTTCAAATTTTTCAATACCAATGCATAAAGTCAAATTAATTTGATTGAAATCGTGTTTATATGATCAAATGCATGCCGGAAACATTTGTCGCACTTAGGTGCAAGTTGTTAGGGTCATTGCAAAAATTAAATTTATTTTATTTATTAAATGAAATTTCTATTTTTTCAAAAATAATGCTTAAAGTCGAATTAATTTGATTGAAATCGTGTTTATATGATCAAATGCATGCCGAAAACATGTGTCACACTTAGGTGCAAGCCATAAGGATCATTGCCAAAATTAAATTTATTTTATTTATTAAATGAAATTTAAATTTTTTCAATAACAACGCATAAAGTCGAATTAATTTGATTGAAATCGTGTTTATATGATCAAATGCATGCCGAAAACATGTGTCGCACTTAGGTGCAAGCTATAAGGATCATTGCAAAAATTAAATTTATTTAATTTATTAAATGAAATTTCAATTTTTTCAATAACAATGCAAAAAGTCAAATTAATTTGATTGAAATCGTGTTTATATGATCAAATGCATACCGAAAAAATGTGTCGCACGTAGGTGCAAGCTATTAGGATCGTTGCAAAAATTAAATTTATTTAATTTATTAAATGAAATTTCAATTTTTTCAATAACAATGCCTTAAGTCGAATTAATTTGATTGAAATCGTGTTTATATTATCAAATGCATGCCTAAAACATGTGTCGCTCTAAGGTGCAAGCCATAAGGATCATTGCCAAAATTAAATTTATTTTATTTATTAAATGAAATTTAAATTTTTTCAATAACAACGCATAAAGTCGAATTAATTTGATTGAAATCGTGTTTATATGATCAAATGCATGCCGAAAACATGTGTCGCACTTAGGTGCAAGCTATAAGGATCATTGCAAAAATTAAATTTATTTAATTTATTAAATGAAATTTCAATTTTTTCAATAACAATGCATAAAGTCGAATTAATTTGATTGAAATCGTGTTTATATGATCAAATGCATGCCGAAAACATGTGTCGCTCTTAGGTGCAAGCTATAAGGATCATTGCAAAAATTAAATTTATTTTATTTTTTAAATGAAATTTCAATTTTTTCAATAACAATGCATAAAGTCGAATTAATTTGATTTTAATCGTGTTTATATGATCAAATGTTTGCCGAAAACATGTGTCACACGTAGGTGCAAGATATTAGGATCATTGCAAAAATTAAATTTATTTTATTTATTAAATGAAATTTCAATTTTTTCAATAACAATGCACTAAGTTAAATTAATTTGATTGAAATCGTGTTTATATGATCAAATGCATGCCAAAAACATGTGTCACTCTTAGGTGCAAGCTATAAGGATCATTGCAAAAATTAAATTTATTTTATTTATTAAATGAAATTTCAATTTTTTCAATAACAATGCATAAAGTCGAATTGGTTTAATTGAAATCGTGTTTATATGATCAAATGCATGCCGAAAACATGTGTCACACTTAGGTGCGAGATATTAGGATCGTTGCAAAAATTAAATTTATTTAATTTAATAAATGAAATTTCAATTTTTTCAATAACAATGCATAAAGTCGAATTAATTTGATTGAAATCGTGTTTATATGATCAAATGCATGCCTAAAACATGTGTCACACTTAGGTGCAAGCCATAAGGATCATTGCAAAAATTAAATTTATTTTATTTATTAAATGAAATTTCAATTTTTTCAATAAAAATGCATAAAGTCTAATTTATTTGATTAAAATCAAGTTTAAAAAATTAAATGCATGCCGAAAACATGTGTCACACTTAGGTGCAAGCTATTGGGATCATTGCAAAAATTAAATTTATTTTATTTATTAAACGAAATTTCGATTTTTCAATAACAATGCATACTGTCGGATATATTTGATTAAAATCGTGTTTATATGATCAAATGCATGCCGAAAACATGTATCACACTTAGGTGCAAGATATTAGGATCATTGCAAAAATTAAATTTATTTTATTTATTAAATGAAATTTCAATTTTTTCAATAACAATGCATAAAGTCGAATTAATTTGATTGAAATCGTGTTTATATGATCAAATGCATGCTGAAAACATGTGTCGCTCTTAGGTGCAAGCTATAAGGATCATTGCAAAAATTAAATTTATTTTATTTATTAAATGAAATTTCAATTTTTTCAATAACAATGCATAAGTCGAAATAATTTGATTGAAATCGTGTTTATATGATCAAATGCATGCCGAAAACATGTGTCGCTCTTAGGTGCAAGCTATAAGGATCATTGCAAAAATTAAATTTATTTTATTTATTAAATGAAATTTCAATTTTTTCAATAACAATGCATAAAGTCGAATTAATTTGATTGAATTCGTGTTTATATGATCAATTGCATGCCAAAAACATGTGTCGCACCTGGGTGCAAGCTGTTAGGATCATTGCAAAAATTACATTTATTTTATTTATTAAATGAAATTTCAATTCTTTCAATCACAATGCATAAAGTCAAATTTATTTAATTGAAATCAAGTTTAAATGATCAAATGCATGCCCAAAACATGTGTCGCACTTAGGTGCAAGTTGTTAGGATCATTGCAAATATAAAATTTATTTTATTTATTAAATGAAATTTCTATTTTTTTAATAACAATGCATAAAGTCGGATATATTTGATTGAAATCGTGTTTATATAATCAAATGCATGCCGAATACATGTGTCACACTTTGGTGCAAGCTATAAGGATCATAGCAAAAATTACATTTATTTTATTTATTAAATGAAATTTCAATTCTTTCAATCACAATGCATAAAGTCGAATTAATTTGATTGAAATCGTGTTTATATGATCAAATGCATGCCGAAAACATGTGTCGCCCTTAGGTGCAAGCTATAAGGATCATTGCAAAAATTAAATTTATTTTATTTATTAAATGAAATTTCAATTTTTTCAATAACAATGCATAAAGTCGAATTAATTTGATTGAATTCGTGTTTATATGATCAATTGCATGCCAAAAACATGTGTCGCACCTGGGTGCAAGCTGTTAGGATCATTGCAAAAATTACATTTATTTTATTTATTAAATGAAATTTCAATTCTTTCAATCACAATGCATAAAGTCGAATTTATTTGATTGAAATCAAGTTTAAATAATTAAATGCATGCCCAAAACATGTGTCGCACTTAGGTGCAAGCTGTTAAGATCATTGCAAAAATTAAATTTATTTTATTTATTAAATGAAATTTCAATTTTTTCAATAACAATGCATAAAGTCGAATTATATTGATTGAAATCGTGTTTATATGATCAAATACATGCCGAAAACATGTGTCGCACTTAGGTGCAAGCTGTTAGGATCATTGCAAAAATTAAATTTATTTTATTTATTAAATGAAATTTCAATTTTTTTAATAACAATGCATAAAGTCGAATTATATTGATTGAAATCGTGTTTATATGATCAAATACATGCCGAAAACATGTGTCATACTTAGGTGCAAGATATTAGGATCATTGCAAAAATTATTATTTTTTATTTATTAAATGAAATTTCAATTTTTTCAAAAACAATGATTTAAGTCGAATTACTTTGATTAAAATCGTGTTTATATGATCAAATGCATACCAAAAACATATGTCACACTTAGGTGCAAGCCATAAGGATCATTGCAAAAATTAAATTTTTTTTATTTATTAAATGAAATTTCAATTTTTTCAATAACAATGAATAAAGTCGAATTAATTTGATTGAAATCGTGTTTATATGATCAAATGCATGCCGAAAACATGTGTCGCACTTAGGTGCAAGCTATAAGGATCATAGCAAAAATTAAATTTATTTTATTTATTAAATGAAATTTCAATTTTTTCTATAACAATGCATACAGTCGGATACATTTGATTGAAATCGTGTTTATATGATCAAATGCATGCCGAAAACATGTGTCATACTTAGGTGCAAGATATTAGGATCATTGCAAAAATTAAATTATTTTATTTATTAAATGAAATTTCAATTTTTTCAATAACAATGAATAAAGTCGAATTAATTTGATTGAAATCGTGTTTATATGATCAAATGCATGACGAAAACATGTGTCGCACTTAGGTGCAAGCTATAAGGATCATTGCAAAAATTAAATTTATTTTATTTATTAAATGAAATTTCAATTTTTTCAATAACAATGCATAAAGTCGAATTAATTTGATTGAAATCGTGTTTATATGATCAAATGCATGCCGAAAACATGTGTCGCACTTAGGTGCAAGCTATAAGGATCATTGCAAAAATTAAATTTATTTTATTTATTAAATGAAATTTCAATTTTTTCAAAAACAGTGCATCAAGTCGAATTAATTTGATTGAAATCGTGTTTATATGATCAAATGCATGCCGAAAACATGTGTCGCACTTAGGTGCAAGCTATAAGGATCATTGCAAAAATTAAATTTATTTTATTTATTAAATGAAATTTCAATTTTTTCAAAAACAGTGCATCAAGTCGAATTAATTTGATTGAAATCGTGTTTACATGATCAAATGCATGCCGAAAACATGTGTCGCACTTAGGTGCAAGCTATAAGGATCATTGCAAAAATTAAATTTTTTTATTTATTAAATGAAATTTCAATTTTTTCAAAAACAATAATTTAAGTCGAATTACTTTGATTGAAATCGTGTTTATATGATCAAATGCATACCAAAAACATATGTCACACTTAGGTGCAAGCCATAAGGATCATTGCAAAAATTAAATTTATTTTATTTATTAAATGAAATTTCAATTTTTTCAATAACAATGAATAAAGTCGAATTAATTTGATTGAAATCGTGTTTATATGATCAAATGCATGCCGAAAACATGTGTCGCACTTAGGTGCAAGCTATAAGGATCATAGCAAAAATTAAATTTATTTTATTTATTAAATGAAATTTCAATTTTTTCTATAACAATGCATACAGTCGGATACATTTGATTGAAATCGTGTTTATATGATCAAATGCATGCCAAAAACATGTGTCATACTTAGGTGCAAGATATTAGGATCATTGCAAAAATTAAATTTTTTTATTTATTAAATGAAATTTCAATTTTTTTCAAAAACAGTGCATCAAGTCGAATTAATTTGATTGAAATCGTGTTTATATGATTAAATGCATGCCGAAAACATGTGTCGCACTTAGGTGCAAGCTATAAGGATCATTGCAAAAATTAAATTTATTTAATTTATTAAATAAAATTTCAATTTTTTCAAAAACAGTGCATCAAGTCGAATTAATTTGATTGAAATCGTGTTTATATGATTAAATGCATGCCGAAAACATGTGTCGCACTTAGGTGCAAGCTATAAGGATCATTGCAAAAATTAAATTTATTTTATTTATTAAATGAAATTTCAATTTTTTCAATAACAATGCATAAAGTCGAATTAATTTGATTGAAATCGTGTTTATATGATCAAATGCATGCCAAAAACATGTGTCGCACTTAGGTGCAAGCCATAAGGATCATTGCAAAAATTAAATATATTTTATTTATTAAATGAAATTTAAATTTTTTCAATAACAATGAATAAAGTCGAACTAATTTGATTAAAATCGTGTTTATATGATCAAATGCATGCCGAAAACATGTGTCACACTTAGGTGCAAGCCATAAGGATCATTGCAAAAATTAAATTTATTTTATTTATTAAATGAAATTTCAATTTTTTCAAAAACAATGCTTAAAGTCGAATTACTTAAATTGAAATCGTGTTTATATGATCAAATGTGTGCCGAAAACATGTGTCACACTTAGGTGCAAGCCATAAGGATCATTGCAAAAATTAAATTTATTTTATTTAATTAATGAAATTTCAATTTTTTCAATAACAATGAATAAAGTCGAATTAATTTGATTAAAATCGTGTTTATATGATCAAATGCATGCCATAAACATGTGTCGCACTTAGGTGCAAGCTATAAGGATCATTGCAAAAATTAAATTTATTTTATTTATTAAATGAAATTTCAATTTTTTCAATAACAATGCATCAAGTTGAATTAATTTGATTGAAATCGTGTTTATTTGATCAAATGCATGACGAAAACATGTGTCGCACTTAGGTGCAAGCTATAGGGATCATTGCAAAAATTAAATTTATTTTATTTATTAAATGAAATTTCAATTTTTTCAATAACAATGCATAAAGTCGAATTACTTTGATTGAAATCGTGTTTATATGATTAAATGCATGCCGAAAACATGTATCGCACTTAGGTGCAAGCTGTTAGGATCATTGCAAAAATTAAATTTATTTTATATATTAAATGAAATTTCTATTTTTTTAATAACAATGCATACAGTCGGATATATTTGATTGAAATCATGTTTATATGATCAAATGCAAGCCGAAAACATGTGTCACACTTAGGTGCAAGATATAAGGATCATTGCAAAAATTATTTTTTCTTATTTATTAAATAAAATTTCAATTTTTTCAAAAACAATGATTTAAGTCGAATTAATTTGATCGAAATCGTGTTTATATGATCAATTGCATGCCGAAAACATGTGTCACACTTAGGTGCAAGCCATAAGGATCATTGCAAAAATTAAATTTATTTTATTTATTAAAAGGAATTTAAATTTTTTCAAACACAATGCATAAAGTCGAATTAATTTGATTGAAATCGTGTTTATATGATCAAATGCATGCCGAAAACATGTTTCGCACTTAGGTGCAAGCTGTTAGGATCATTGCAAAAATTACATTTATTTTATTTATTAAATGAAATTTCAATTCTTTCAATCACAATGCATAAAGTCGAATTTATTTATTTGAAATCAAGTTTAAATGATCAAATGCATGCCAAAAACATGTATTGCATTTAGGTGCAAGCTGTTAGGATTATTGCAAAAATTAAATTTATTTTATTTATTAAATGAAATTTCTATTTTTTCAATAACAATACATAAAGTCGGATATATTTGATTGAAATCGTGTTTATATAATCAAATGCATGCCGAATACTTGTGTCACTCTTTGGTGCAAGCTATTAGGATCATTGCAAAAATTACATTTATTTTATTTATAAAATGAAATTTCAATTCTTTCAATCACAGTGCATAAAGTCGAATTTATTTGATTGAAATCAAGTTTAAATGATTAAATGCATGCCCAAAACATGTGTCGCACTTAGGTGCAAGCTGTTAGGATCATTGCTAAAATTAAATTTATTTTATTTATTAAATGAAATTTCAATTTTTTCAATAACAATGCATAAAGTCGAATTATATTGATTGAAATCGTATTTATATGATCAAATGCATGCCGGAAACATGTGTCGCACTTAGGTGCAAGCTGTTAGGATCATTGCAAAAATTAAATTTATTTTATTTATTAAATGAAATTTCAATTTTTTCTATAACAATGCATACAGTCGGATACATTTGATTGAAATCGTGTTTATATGATCAAATGCATGACGAAAACATGTGTCATACTTAGGTGCAAGATATTAGGATCATTGCAAAAAGTAAATTTTTTTATTTATTAAATGAAATTTCAATTTTTTTAAAAACAATGATTTAAGTCGAATTACTTTGATTGAAATCGTGTTTATATGATCAAATGCATACCGAAAACATGTGTCACACTTAGGTGCAAGCCATAAGGATCATTGCAAAAATTAAATTTATTTTATTTATTAAATGAAATTTCAATTTTTTCAATAACAATGAATAAAGTCGAATTAATTTGATTGAAATCGTGTTTATATGATCAAATGCATTCCGAAAACATGTGTCGCACTTAGGTGCAAGCTATAAGGATCATAGCAAAAATTAAATTTATTTTATTTATTAAATGAAATTTCAATTTTTTCTATAACAATGCATACAGTCGGATACATTTGATTGAAATCGTGTTTATATGATCAAATGCATGCCGAAAACATGTGTCATACTTAGGTGCAAGATATAAGGATCATTGCAAAAATTAAATTTTTTTATTTATTAAATGAAATTTCAATTTTTTCAAAAACAATGATTTAAGTCGAATAACTTTGATTGAAATCGTGTTTATATGATCAAATGCATGCCGAAAACATGTGTCACACTTAGGTGCAAGCTATAGGGATCATTGCAAAAATTAAATTTATTTTATTTATTAAATGAAATTTCAATTTTTTCAATAACAATGCATAAAGTCGAATTAATTTGATTGAAATGGCAAGCCAAAAGGATCGTTGCAAAAATTAAATTTATTTTATTTATTAAATGAAATTTCAATTTTTTCAATAACAATGAATAAAGTCGAATTAATTTAATTGAAATCGTGTTTATATGATCAAATGCATGACGAAAACATGTGTCGCACTTAGGTGCAAGCTATAGGGATCATTGCAAAAATTAAATTTATTTTATTTATTAAATGAAATTTCAATTTTTTCAATAACAATGCATAAAGTCGAATTAATTTGATTGAAATCGTGTTTATATGATCAAATGCATGCCGAAAACATGTGTCGCACTTGGGTGCAAGCTGTTAGGATCATTGCAAAAATTAAATTTATTTTATTTATTAAATGAAATTTCTATTTTTTTAATAACAATGCATACAGTCGGATATATTTGATTGAAATCATGTTTATATGATCAAATGCAAGCCGAAAACATGTGTCACACTTAGGTGCAAGATATAAGGATCATTGCAAAAATTATTTTTTCTTATTTATTAAATGAAATTTCAATTTTTTCAAAAACAATGATTTAAGTCGAATTAATTTGATTTAAATCGTGTTTATATGATCAATTGCATGCCGAAAACATGTGTCACACTTAGGTGCAAGCCATAAGGATCATTGCAAAAATTAAATTTATTTTATTTATTAAATGAAATTTCAATTTTTTCAATAACAATGCATAAAGTCGAATTAATTTGATTGAAATCGTGTTTATATGATCAAATGCATGCCGAAAACATGTGTCGCACTTAGGTGCAAGCTATTAGGATCATTGCAAAAATTAAATTTATTTTATTTATTAAAAGGAATTTAAATTTTTTCAAAAACAATGCATAAAGTCGAATTAATTTGATTGAAATCGTGTTTATATGATCAAATGCATGCCGAAAACATGTGTCACACTTAGGTGCAAGCCATAAGGATCGTTGCAAAAATTAAATTTATTTTATTTATTAAATGAAATTTCAATTTTTTCAATATTAATGAATAAAGTCGAATTAATTTGATTGAAATCGTGTTTATATGATCAAATGCATGCCATAAACATGTGTCGCACTTAGGTGCAAGCTATAAGGATCATTGCAAAAATTAAATTTATTTTATTTATTAAATGAAATTTCAATTTTTTCAATAACAATGCATAAAGTCGAATTAATTTGATTGAAATCGTGTTTATATGATCAAATGCATGCCGAAAACATGTGTCGCACTTAGGTGCAAGCTGTTAGGATCATTGCAAAAATTAAATTTATGTTATTTATTAAATGAAATTTCTATTTTTTCAATAACAATGCATAAAGTCGAATTAATTTGATTGAAATCGTGTTTATATGATCAAATGCATGACGAAAACATGTGTCGCACTTAGGTGCAAGCTATAGGGATCATTGCAAAAATTAAATTTATTTTATTTATTAAATGAAATTTCAATTTTTTCAATAACAATGCATAAAGTCGAATTAATTTGATTGAAATCGTGTTTATATGATCAAATGCATGCCGAAAACATGTGTCGCACTTAGGTGCAAGCTGTTAGGATCATTGCAAAAATTAAATTTATTTTATTTATTAAATGAAATTTCTATTTTTTTAATAACAATGCATACAGTCGGATATATTTGATTAAAATCATGTTTATATGATCAAATGCAAGCCGAAAACATGTGTCACACTTAGGTGCAAGCCATAAGGATCATTGCAAAAATTAAATTTATTTTATTTATTAAATGAAATTTCAATTTTTTCAATAACAATGCATAAAGTCGAATTAATTTGATTGAAATCGTGTTTATATGATCAAATGCATGCCAAAAACATGTGTCGCACTTAGGTGCAAGCTATTAGGATCATTGCAAAAATTAAATTTATTTTATTTATTAAAAGGAATTTAAATTTTTTCAAAAACAATGCATAAAGTCGAATTAATTTGATTGAAATCGTGTTTATATGATCAAATGCATGCCGAAAACATGTCACACTTAGGTGCAAGCCATAAGGATCATTGCAAAAATTAAATTTATTTTATTTATTAAATGAAATTTCAATTTTTTCAATAACAATGCATAAAGTCAAATTAATTTGATTGAAATCGTGTTTATATGATCAAATGCATGCCGAAAACATGTGTCGCACTTAGGTGCAAGCTATAAGGATCATTGCAAAAATTAAATTTATTTTATTTATTAAATGAAATTTCAATTTTTTCAAAAACAGTGCATCAAGTCGAATTAATTTGATTGAAATCGTGTTTATATGATCAAATGCATGCTGAAAACATGTGTCGCACTTAGGTGCAAGCTATAAGGATCATTGCAAAAATTAAATTTATTTTATTTATTAAATGAAATTTCAATTTTTTCAATAACAATGCATAAAGTCGAATTAATTTGATTGAAATCGTGTTTATATGATCAAATGCATGCCGAAAACATGTGTCGCACTTAGGTGCAAGCCATAAGGATCATTGCAAAAATTAAATATATTTTATTTATTAAATGAAATTTCAATTTTTTCAATAACAATGAATAAAGTCGAATTAATTTGATTAAAATCGTGTTTATATAATTAAATGCATGCCGAAAACATGTTTCACACTTAGGTGCAAGCCATAAGGATCATTGCAAAAATTAAATTTATTTTATTTATTAAATGAAATTTCAATTTTTTCAAAAACAATGCTTAAAGTCGAATTACTTTGATTGAAATCGTGTTTATATGATCAAATGCATGCCGAAAACATGTGTCACACTTAGGTGCAAGCCATAAGGATCATTGCAAAAATTAAATTTATTTTATTTATTAAATGAAATTTCAATTTTTTCAATAACAATGAATAAAGTCGAATTAATTTGATTGAAATCGTGTTTATATGATCAAATTCATGCCATAAACATGTGTCGCACTTAGGTGCAAGCTATAAGGATCATTGCAAAAATTAAATTTATTTTATTTATTAAATGAAATTTCAATTTTTTCAATAACAATGCATAAAGTCGAATTAATTTGATTGAAATCGTGTTTATATGATCAAATGCATGCCGAAAACATGTGTCGCACTTAGGTGCAAGCTGTTAGGATCATTGCAAAAATTAAATTTATTTTATTTATTAAATGAAATTTCTATTTTTTCAATAACAATGCATAAAGTCGAATTAATTTGATTGAAATCGTGTTTATATGATCAAATGCATGACGAAAACATGTGTCGCACTTAGGTGCAAGCTATAGGGATCATTGCAAAAATTAAATTTATTTTATTTATTAAATGAAATTTCAATTTTTTCAATAACAATGCATAAAGTCGAATTAATTTGATTGAAATCGTGTTTATATGATCAAATGCATGCCGAAAACATGTGTCGCACTTAGGTGCAAGCTGTTAGGATCATTGCAAAAATTAAATTTATTTTATTTATTAAATGAAATTTCTATTTTTTTAATAACAATGCATACAGTCGGATATATTTGATTGAAATCATGTTTATATGATCAAATGCAAGCCGAAAACATGTGTCACACTTAGGTGCAAGATATAAGGATCATTGCAAAAATTATTTTTTCTTATTTATTAACTGAAATTTCAATTTTTTCAAAAACAATGATTTAAGTCGAATTAATTTGATTTAAATCGTGTTTATATGATCAATTGCATGCCGAAAACATGTGTCACACTTAGGTGCAAGCCATAAGGATCATTGCAAAAATTAAATTTATTTTATTTATTAAATGAAATTTCAATTTTTTCAATAACAATGCATAAAGTCGAATTAATTTGATTGAAATCGTGTTTATATGATCAAATGCATGCCGAAAACATGTGTCGCACTTAGGTGCAAGCTATTAGGATCATTGCAAAAATTAAATTTATTTTATTTATTAAATGAAATTTCTATTTTTTCAATAACAATGCATAAAGTCGAATTATATTGATTGAAATCGTGTTTATATGATCAAATGCATGACGAAAACATGTGTCGCACTTAGGTGCAAGCTATAGGGATCATTGCAAAAATTAAATTTATTTTATTTATTAAAAGGAATTTAAATTTTTTCAAAAACAATGCATAAAGTCGAATTAATTTGATTGAAATCGTGTTTATATGATCAAATGCATGCCAAAAACATGTGTCACACTTAGGTGCAAGCCATAAGGATCATTGCAAAAATTAAATTTATTTTATTTATTAAATGAAATTTCAATTTTTTCAATAACAATGCATAAAGTTAAATTAATTTGATTGAAATCGTGTTTATATGATCAAATGCATGCCGAAAACATGTGTCGCACTTAGGTGCAAGCCATAAGGATCATTGCAAAAATTAAATTTATTTTATTTATTAAATGAAATTTCAATTCTTTCAATCACAATGCATAAAGTCGAATTTATTTATTTGAAATCAAGTTTAAATGATCAAATGCATGCCAAAAACATGTATTGCATTTAGGTGCAAGCTGTTAGGATTATTGCAAAAATTAAATTTATTTTATTTATTAAATTAAATTTCTATTTTTTCAATAACAATGCATAAAGTCGGATATATTTGATTGAAATCGTGTTTATATAATCAAATGCATGCCGAATACATGTGTCACTCTTTGGTGCAAGCTATTAGGATCATTGCAAAAATTACATTTATTTTATTTATAAAATGAAATTTCAATTCTTTCAATCACAGTGCATAAAGTCGAATTTATTTGATTGAAATCAAGTTTAAATGATTAAATGCATGCCCAAAACATGTGTCGCACTTAGGTGCAAGCTGTTAGGATCATTGCAAAAATTAAATTTATTTTATTTATTAAATGAAATTTCTATTTTTTCAATAACAATGCATAAAGTCGAATTATATTGATTGAAATCGTGTTTATATGATCAAATGCATGCCGAAAACATGTGTCGCACTTAGGTGCAAGCTGTTAGGATCATTGCAAAAATTAAATTTATTTTATTTATTAAATGAAATTTCCATTTTTTCTATAACAATGCATACAGTCGGATACATTTGATTGAAATCGTGTTTATATGATCAAATGCATGCCGAAAGCATGTGTCATACTTAGGTGCAAGATATTAGGATCATTGCAAAAATTAATTTTTTTTATTTATTAAATGAAATTTCAATTTTTTCGAAAACAATGATTTAAGTCGAACTACTTTGATTAAAATCATGTTTATATGATCAAATGCATGCCGAAAACTTGTGTCACACTTAGGTGCAAGCCATAAGGATCATTGCAAAAATTAAATTTATTTTATTAATTAAATGAAATTTCAATTTTTTCAATAACAATGAATAAAGTCGAATTAATTTGATTAAAATCGTGTTTATATGATCAAATGCATGCCGAAAACATGTGTCACACTTAGGTGCAAGCCATGAGGATCATTGCAAAAATTAAATTTGTTTTATTTATTAAATGAAATTTCAATTTTTTCAAAAACAATGCTTAAAGTCGAATTACTTTGATTGAAATCGTGTTTATATGATCAAATGCATGCCGAAAACATGTGTCACACTTAGGTGCAAGCCATAAGGATCATTGCAAAAATTAAATTTATTTTATTTATTAAATGAAATTTCAATTTTTTCAATAACAATGCATAAAGTCAAATTAATTTGATTGAAATCGTGTTTATATGATCAAATGCATGCCGAAAACATGTGTCGCACTTAGGTGCAAGCCATAAGGATCATTGCAAAAATTAAATTTATTTTATTTATAAATGAAATTTCAATTTTTTCAATAACAATGAATAAAGTCGAATTAATTTGATTAAAATCGTGTTTATATGATCAAATGCATACCGAAAACATGTGTCACACTTAGGTGCAAGCCATAAGGATCATTGCAAAAATTAAATTTATTTTATATATTAAATGAAATTTCAATTTTTTCAATAACAATGAATAAAGTCGAATTAAATTGATTGAAATCGTGTTTATATGATCAAATGCATGCCGAAAACATGTGTCGCACTTAGGTGCAAGCCATAAGGATCATTGCAAAAATTAAATTTATTTTATTTATAAATGAAATTTCAATTTTTTCAATAACAATGCATAAAGTCAAATTAATTTGATTGAAATCGTGTTTATATGATCAAATGCATGCCGAAAACATGTGTCGCACTTAGGTGCAAGCCATAAGGATCATTGCAAAAATTAAATTTATTTTATTTATTAAATGAAATTTTAATTTTTTCTATAACAATGCATACAGTCGGATACATTTGATTGAAATCGTGTTTATATGATCAAATGCATGCCGAAAACTCGTGTCATACTTAGGTGCAAGATATTAGGATCATTGCAAAAATTAAATTTTTTTATTTATTAAATGAAATTTCAATTTTTTCGAAAACAATGATTTAAGTCGAATTACTTTGATTAAAATCGTGTTTATATGATCAAATGCATGCCGAAAACATGTGTCACACTTAGGTGCAAGCCATAAGGATCATTGCAAAAATTAAATTTAATTTATTTATTAAATGAAATTTCAATTTTTTCAATAACAATGCATAAAGTCGAATTTATTTGATTAAAATCGTGTTTATATGATCAAATGCATTACGAAAACATTTGTCACACTTAGGTGCAAGCCATAAGGATCATTGCAAAAATTAAATTTGTTTGATTTATTAAATGAAATTTCATTTTTTTCAATAACAATGCATAAAGTCGAATTAATTTGATTGAAATCGTGTTTATATGATCAAATGCATGCCGAAAACATGTGTCGCACTTAGGTGCAAGCCATAAGGATCATTGCAAAAATTAAATGTATTTTATTTATTAAATGAAATTTCAATTTTTTCAATAACAATGAATAAAGTCGAATTAATTTGATTAAAATCGTGTTTATATGATCAAATGCATACCGAAAACATGTGTCACACTTAGGTGCAAGCCATAAGGATCATTGCAAAAATTAAATTTGTTTTATTTATTAAATGAAATTTCAATTTTTTCAAAAACAATGCTTAAAGTCGAATTATTTTGATTGAAATCGTGTTTATATGATCAAATGCATGCCGAAAACATGTGTCACACTTAGGTGCAAGCCATAAGGATCATTGCAAAAATTAAATTTATTTTATATATTAAATGAAATTTCAATTTTTTCAATAACAATGAATAAAGTCGAATTAATTTGATTGAAATCGTGTTTATATGACCAAATGCATGCCGAAAACATGTGTCGCATTTAGGTGCAAGCTATAAGGATCATTCCAAAGATTAAATTTATTTTATTTAATAAATGAAATTTCAATTTTTTCAATAACAATGAATAAAGTCGAATTAAATTGATTGAAATCGTGTTTATATGATCAAATGCATGCCGAAAACATGTGTCGCACTTAGGTGCAAGCTGTTAGGATCATTGCAAAAATTAAATTTATTTTATTTATTAAATGAAATTTTAATTTTTTCTATATCAATGCATACAGTCGGATACATTTGATTGAAATCGTGTTTATATGATCAAATGCATGCCGAAAACTCGTGTCATACTTAGGTGCAAGATATTAGGATCATTGCAAAAATTAATTTTTTTTATTTATTAAATGAAATTTCAATTTTTTCGAAAACAATGATTTAAGTCGAATTACTTTGATTAAAATCGTGTTTATATGATCAAATGCATGCCGAAAACATGTGTCACACTTAGGTGCAAGCCTTAAGGATCATTGCAAAAATTAAATTTATTTTATTTATTAAATGAAATTTCAATGTTTTCAATAACAATGCATAAAGTCGAATTTATTTGATTAAAATCGTGTTTATATGATCAAATGCATGCCGAAAACATGTGTCACACTTAGGTGCAAGCCATAAGGATCATTGCAAAAATTAAATTTGTTTGATTTATTAAATGAAATTTCATTTTTTTCAATAACAATGCATAAAGTCGAATTAATTTGATTGAAATCGTGTTTATATGATCAAATGCATGCCGAAAACATGTGTCGCACTTAGGTGCAAGCCATAAGGATCATTGCAAAAATTAAATGTATTTTATTTATTAAATGAAATTTCAATTTTTTCAATAACAATGAATAAAGTCGAATTAAATTGATTAAAATCGTGTTTATATGATCAAATGCATACCGAAAACATGTGTCACACTTAGGTGCAAGCCATAAGGATCATTGCAAAAATTAAATTTGTTTTATTTATTAAATGAAATTTCAATTTTTTCAAAAACAATGCTTAAAGTCGAATTAATTTGATTGAACTCGTGTTTATATGATCAAATGCATGCCGAAAACATGTGTCGCATTTAGGTGCAAGCTATTAGGATCATTCCAAAGATTAAATTTATTTTATTTAATAAATGAAATTTCAATTTTTTCAATAACAATGCATAAAGTCGAATTAATTTGATTTAAATCGTGTTTATATGATCAAATGCATGCCGAAAACATGTGTCGCACTTAGGTGCAAGCTGTTAGGATCATTGCAAAAATTAAATTTATTTTATTTATTAAATGAAATTTCTATTTTTTCAATAACAATGCATACAGTCCGATATATTTGATTGAAATCGTGTTTATATGATCAAATGCATGCCGAAAACATGTGTCACACTTAGGTGCAAGATATAAGGATCATTGCAAAAATTATTTTTTTTTATTTATTAAATGAAATTTCAATTTTTTCAAAAACAATGATTTAAGTCGAATTAATTTGATTGAAGTCGTGTTTATATGATCAATTGCATGCCAAAAACATGTGTCACACTTAGGTGCAAGCCATAAGGATCGTTGCAAAAATTAAATTTATTTTATTTATTAAATGAAATTTCAATTTTTTCAATAACAATGAATAAAGTCGAATTAATTTGATTGAAATCGTGTTTATATGATCAAATGCATGCCATAAACATGTGTCGCACTTAGGTGCAAGCTATAATGATCATTGCAAAAATTAAATTTATTTTATTTATTAAATGAAATTTCAATTTTTTCAATAACAATGCATAAAGTCGAATTAATTTGATTGAAATCGTGTTTATATGATCAAATGCATGCCATAAACATGTGTCGCACTTAGGTGCAAGCTATAAGGATCATTGCAAAAATTAAATTTATTTTATTTATTAAATGAAATTTCAATTTTTTCAATAACAATGCATAAAGTCGAATTAATTTGATTGAACTCGTGTTTATATGATCAAATGCATGCCGAAAACATGTGTCGCATTTAGGTGCAAGCTATTAGGATCATTGCAAAAATTAAATTTATTTTATTTATTAAAAGGAATTTCAATTTTTTTAAAAACAATGCATAAAGTCGAATTAATTTGATTTAAATCGTGTTTATATGATCAAATGCATGCCGAAAACATGTGTCGCACCTGGGTGCAAGCTGTTAGGATCATTGCAAAAATAACATTTATTTTATTTATTAAATGAAATTTCAATTCTTTCAATCACAATGCATAAAGTCGAATTTATTTATTTGAAATCAAGTTTAAATGATCAAATGCATGCCCAAAACATGTGTCGCACTTAGGTGCAAGCTATTAGGATCATTGCAAAAATTAAATTTATTTTATTTATTAAAAGGAATTTCAATTTTTTCAAAAACAATGCATAAAGTCGAATTAATTTAATTGAAATCGTGTTTATATGATCAAATGCATGCCGAAAACATGTGTCGCACCTGGGGGCAAGCTGTTAGGATCATTGCAAAAATTAAATTTATTTTATTTATTAAATGAAATTTCTATTTTCTCAATAACAATGCATAAAGTCTAATTATAATGATTGAAATCGTGTTTATATGATCAAATGCATGCCGAAAACATGTGTCGCACCAAGGTGCAAGCTGTTAGGATCATTGCAAAAATTAAATTTATTTTATTTATTAAATGAAATTTCAATTTTTTCAATAACAATGCATAAAGTCGAATTATATTGATTGAAATCGTGTTTATATGATCAAATGCATGCCGATAACATGTGTCGCACTAAGGTGCAAGCTATTAGGATCATTGCAAAAATTAAATTTATTTTATTTATTAAAAGGAATTTCAATTTTTTCAAAAACAATGCATAAAGTCGAATTAATTTGATTGAAATCGTGTTGATATGATCAAATGCATGCCGAAAACATGTGTCGCACCTGGGTGCAAGCCATAAGGATCATTGCAAAAATTAAATTTATTTTATATATTAAATAAAATTTCAATTTTTTCAATAACAATGAATAAAGTCGAATTAATTTGATTGAAATCGTGTTTATATGATCAATAGCATGCCGAAAACATGTGTCGCATTTAGGTGCAAGCCATAAGGATCATTCCAAAGATTAAATTTATTTTATTTAATAAATGAAATTTCAATTTTTTCAATAACAATGCATAAAGTCGAATTAATTTGATTTAAATCGTGTTTATATGATCAAATGCATGCCGAAAACATGTGTTGCACTTAGGTGCAAGCTGTTAGGATCATTGCAAAAATTAAATTTATTTTATTTATTAAATGAAATTTCTATTTTTTCAATAACAATGCATACAGTCGGATATATTTGATTGAAATCGTGTTTATATGATCAAATGCATGCCGAAAACATGTGTCACACTTAGGTGCAAGATATAAGGATCATTGCAAAAATTATTATTTTTTATTTATTAAATGAAATTTCAATTTTTTCAAAAACAATGATTTAAGTCGAATTAATTTGATTGAAGTCGTGTTTATATGATCAATTGCATGCCAAAAACATGTGTCACACTTAGGTGCAAGCCATAAGGATCATTGCAAAAATTAAATTTATTTTATTTATTAAATGAAATTTCAATTTTTTCAATAACAATGCATAAAGTCGAATTAATTTGATTGAACTCGTGTTTATATGATCAAATGCATGCCGAAAACATGTGTCGCACTTAGGTGCAAGCTATTAGGATCATTGCAAAAATTAAATTTATTTTATTTATTAAAAGGAATTTCAATTTTTTTAAAAACAATGCATAAAGTCGAATAATTTGATTAAAATCGTGTTTATATGATCAAATGCATGCCGAAAACATGTGTCGCACCTGGGTGCAAGCTGTTAGGATCATTGCAAAAATAACATTTATTTTATTTATTAAATGAAATTTCAATTCTTTCAATCACAATGCATAAAGTCGAATTTATTTATTTGAAATCAAGTTTAAATGATCAAATGCATGCCCAAAACATGTGTCGCACTTAGGTGCAAGCTATTAGGATCATTGCAAAAATTAAATTTATTTTATTTATTAAAAGGAATTTCAATTTTTTCAAAAACAATGCATAAAGTCGAATTAATTTATTTAAAATCGTGTTTATATGATCAAATGCATGCCGAAAACATGTGTCGCACCTGGGTGCAAGCTGTTAGGATCATTGCAAAAATTAAATTTATTTTATTTATTAAATGAAATTTCTATTTTTTCAATAACAATGCATAAAGTCTAATTATAATGATTGAAATCGTGTTTATATGATCAAATGCATGCCGAAAACATGTGTCGCACCAAGGTGCAAGCTGTTAGGATCATTGCAAAAATTAAATTTATTTTATTTATTAAATGAAATTTCAATTTTTTCAATAACAATGCATAAAGTCGAATTATATTGATTGAAATCGTGTTTATATGATCAAATGCATGCCGATAACATGTGTCGCACTAAGGTGCAAGCTATTAGGATCATTGCAAAAATTAAATTTATTTTATTTATTAAAAGGAATTTCAATTTTTTCAAAAACAATGCATAAAGTCGAATTAATTTGATTGAAATCGTGTTGATATGATCAAATGCATGCCGAAAACATGTGTCGCACCTGGGTGCAAGCCATAAGGATCATTGCAAAAATTAAATTTATTTTATATATTAAATAAAATTTCAATTTTTTCAATAACAATGAATAAAGTCGAATTAATTTGATTGAAATCGTGTTTATATGATTAATAGCATGCCGAAAACATGTGTCGCATTTAGGTGCAAGCTATAAGGATCATTCCAAAGATTAAATTTATTTTATTTAATAAATGAAATTTCAATTTTTTCAATAACAATGCATAAAGTCGAATTAATTTGATTTAAATCGTGTTTATATGATCAAATGCATGCCGAAAACATGTGTTGCACTTAGGTGCAAGCTGTTAGGATCATTGCAAAAATTAAATTTATTTTATTTATTAAATGAAATTTCTATTTTTTCAATAACAATGCATACAGTCGGATATATTTGATTGAAATCGTGTTTATATGATCAAATGCATGCCGAAAACATGTGTCACACTTCGGTGCAAGATATAAGGATCATTGCAAAAATTATTTTTTTTTATTTATTAAATGAAATTTCAATTTTTTCAAAAACAATGATTTAAGTCGAATTAATTTGATTGAAATCGTGTTTATATGATCAAATGCATGCCGAAAACATGTGTCACACTTAGGTGCAAGATATTAGGATCATTGCAAAAATTAAATTTATTTTATTTATGAAATGAAATTTCAATTTTTTCAATAACAATGCATAAAGTCGAATATATTTGATTGAAATCGTGTTTATATGATCAAATGCATGCCGAAAACATGTGTCGCACTTAGGTGCAAGCTGTTAGGATCATTGCAAAAATTAAATTTATTTTATTTATTAAATGAAATTTCTATTTTTTCAATAACAATGCATACAGTCGGATATATTTGATTGAAATCAGGTTTATATGATCAAATGCATGCCGAAAACATGTGTCACACTTAGGTGCAAGATATAAGGATCATTGCAAAAATTATTATTTTTTATTTATTAAATGAAATTTCAATTTTTTCAAAAACAATGATTTAAGTCGAATTAATTTGACTGAAATCGTGTTTATATGATCAATTGCATGCCAAAAACATGTGTCACACTTAGGTGCAAGCCATAAGGATCATTGAAAAAATTAAATTTAATTTATTTATTAAATGAAGTTTCAATTTTTTCAATAACAATGCATTAAGTCGAATTTATTTAATTAAAATCGTGTTTATATGATCAAATGCATGCCGAAAACATGTGTCACACTTAGGTGCAAGCCATAAGGATCATTGCAAAAATTAAATTTATTTTATTTATTAAATGAAATTTCAATTTTTTCAATAACAATGCATAAAGTCAAATTAATTTGATTGAAATCGTGTTTATATGATCAAATGCATGCCGAAAACATGTGTCGCACTTAGGTGCAAGCCATAAGGATCATTGCAAAAATTAAATTTATTTTATTTATAAATGAAATTTCAATTTTTTCAATAACAATGAATAAAGTTGAATTAATTTGATTAAAATCGTGTTTATATGATCAAATGCATACCGAGAACATGTGTCACACTTAGGTGCAAGCCATAAGGATCATTGCAAAAATTAAATTTATTATATATAATTAATGAAATTTCAATTTTTTCAATAACAATGAATAAAGTCGAATTAAATTGATTGAAATCGTGTTTATATGATCAAATGCATGCCGAAAACATGTGTCGCACTTAGGTGCAAGCTATAAGGATCATTGCAAAGATTAAATTTATTTTATTTATTAAATGAAATTTCAATTTTTTCAATAACAATGCATAAAGTCGAATTATATTGATTAAAATCGTGTTTATATGATCAAATGCATGCCGAAAACATGTGTCGCACTTAGGTGCAAGCTATAAGGATCATTGCAAAAATTAAATTTATTTTATTTATTAAATCAAATTTCAATTTTTTCAATAACAATGCATAAAGTCGAATTAATTTGATTAAAATCGTGTTTATATATTTAATTGCATGCCGAAAACATTTGTCGCACTTAGGTGCAAGCTATTAGGATCATTGCAAAAATTAAATTTATTTTATTTATTAAATGAAATTTCAATTTTTTCAATAACAATGCATAAAGTCAGATATATTTGATTAAAAACGTGTTTATATGATTAAATGCATGCCGAAAACATGTGTCGCACTTAGGTGCAAGCTATAAGGATCATTGCAAAAATTAAATTTATTTTATTTATTAAAAGGAATTTCAATTTTTTCAAAAACAATGCATAAAGTCGAATTAATTTGATTGAAATCGTGTTGATATGATCAAATGCATGCCGAAAACATGTGTCGCACCTGGGTGCAAGCCATAAGGATCATTGCAAAAATTAAATTTATTTTATATATTAAATAAAATTTCAATTTTTTCAATAACAATGAATAAAGTCGAATTAATTTGATTGAAATCGTGTTTATATGATCAATAGCATGCCGAAAACATGTGTCGCATTTAGGTGCAAGCCATAAGGATCATTCCAAAGATTAAATTTATTTTATTTAATAAATGAAATTTCAATTTTTTCAATAACAATGCATAAAGTCGAATTAATTTGATTTAAATCGTGTTTATATGATCAAATGCATGCCGAAAACATGTGTTGCACTTAGGTGCAAGCTGTTAGGATCATTGCAAAAATTAAATTTATTTTATTTATTAAATGAAATTTCTATTTTTTCAATAACAATGCATACAGTCGGATATATTTGATTGAAATCGTGTTTATATGATCAAATGCATGCCGAAAACATGTGTCACACTTAGGTGCAAGATATAAGGATCATTGCAAAAATTATTTTTTTTTATTTATTAAATGAAATTTCAATTTTTTCAAAAACAATGATTTAAGTCGAATTAATTTGATTAAAGTCGTGTTTATATGATCAATTGCATGCCAAAAACATGTGTCACACTTAGGTGCAAGCCATAAGGATCATTGCAAAAATTAAATTTATTTTATTTATTAAATGAAATTTCAATTTTTTCAATAACAATGCATAAAGTCGAATTAATTTGATTGAACTCGTGTTTATATGATCAAATGCATGCCGAAAACATGTGTCGCACTTAGGTGCAAGCTATTAGGATCATTGCAAAAATTAAATTTATTTTATTTATTAAAAGGAATTTCAATTTTTTTAAAAACAATGCATAAAGTCGAATAATTTGATTAAAATCGTGTTTATATGATCAAATGCATGCCGAAAACATGTGTCGCACCTGGGTGCAAGCTGTTAGGATCATTGCAAAAATAACATTTATTTTATTTATTAAATGAAATTTCAATTCTTTCAATCACAATGCATAAAGTCGAATTTATTTATTTGAAATCAAGTTTAAATGATCAAATGCATGCCCAAAACATGTGTCGCACTTAGGTGCAAGCTATTAGGATCATTGCAAAAATTAAATTTATTTTATTTATTAAAAGGAATTTCAATTTTTTCAAAAACAATGCATAAAGTCGAATTAATTTATTTAAAATCGTGTTTATATGATCAAATGCATGCCGAAAACATGTGTCGCACCTGGGTGCAAGCTGTTAGGATCATTGCAAAAATTAAATTTATTTTATTTATTAAATGAAATTTCTATTTTTTCAATAACAATGCATAAAGTCTAATTATAATGATTGAAATCGTGTTTATATGATCAAATGCATGCCGAAAACATGTGTCGCACCAAGGTGCAAGCTGTTAGGATCATTGCAAAAATTAAATTTATTTTATTTATTAAATGAAATTTCAATTTTTTCAATAACAATGCATAAAGTCGAATTATATTGCTTGAAATCGTGTTTATATGATCAAATGCATGCCGATAACATGTGTCGCACTAAGGTGCAAGCTATTAGGATCATTGCAAAAATTAAATTTATTTTATTTATTAAAAGGAATTTCAATTTTTTCAAAAACAATGCATAAAGTCGAATTAATTTGATTGAAATCGTGTTGATATGATCAAATGCATGCCGAAAACATGTGTCGCACCTGGGTGCAAGCCATAAGGATCATTGCAAAAATTAAATTTATTTTATATATTAAATAAAATTTCAATTTTTTCAATAACAATGAATAAAGTCGAATTAATTTGATTGAAATCGTGTTTATATGATTAATAGCATGCCGAAAACATGTGTCGCATTTAGGTGCAAGCTATAAGGATCATTCCAAAGATTAAATTTATTTTATTTAATAAATGAAATTTCAATTTTTTCAATAACAATGCATAAAGTCGAATTAATTTGATTTAAATCGTGTTTATATGATCAAATGCATGCCGAAAACATGTGTTGCACTTAGGTGCAAGCTGTTAGGATCATTGCAAAAATTAAATTTATTTTATTTATTAAATGAAATTTCTATTTTTTCAATAACAATGCATACAGTCGGATATATTTGATTGAAATCGTGTTTATATGATCAAATGCATGCCGAAAACATGTGTCACACTTCGGTGCAAGATATAAGGATCATTGCAAAAATTATTTTTTTTTATTTATTAAATGAAATTTCAATTTTTTCAAAAACAATGATTTAAGTCGAATTAATTTGATTAAAATCGTGTTTATATGATCAAATGCATGCCGAAAACATGTGTCACACTTAGGTGCAAGATATTAGGATCATTGCAAAAATTAAATTTATTTTATTTATGAAATGAAATTTCAATTTTTTCAATAACAATGCATAAAGTCGAATATATTTGATTGAAATCGTGTTTATATGATCAAATGCATGCCGAAAACATGTGTCGCACTTAGGTGCAAGCTGTTAGGATCATTGCAAAAATTAAATTTATTTTATTTATTAAATGAAATTTCTATTTTTTCAATAACAATGCATACAGTCGGATATATTTGATTGAAATCAGGTTTATATGATCAAATGCATGCCGAAAACATGTGTCACACTTAGGTGCAAGATATAAGGATCATTGCAAAAATTATTTTTTTTTATTTATTAAATGAAATTTCAATTTTTTCAAAAACAATGATTTAAGTCGAATTAATTTGATTGAAATCGTGTTTATATGATCAATTGCATGCCAAAAACATGTGTCACACTTAGGTGCAAGCCATAAGGATCATTGAAAAAATTAAATTTAATTTATTTATTAAATGAAGTTTCAATTTTTTCAATAACAATGCATTAAGTCGAATTTATTTAATTAAAATCGTGTTTATATGATCAAATGCATGCCGAAAACATGTGTCACACTTAGGTGCAAGCCATAAGGATCATTGCAAAAATTAAATTTATTTTATTTATTAAATGAAATTTCAATTTTTTCAATAACAATGCATAAAGTCAAATTAATTTGATTGAAATCGTGTTTATATGATCAAATGCATGCCGAAAACATGTGTCGCACTTAGGTGCAAGCCATAAGGATCATTGCAAAAATTAAATTTATTTTATTTATAAATGAAATTTCAATTTTTTCAATAACAATGAATAAAGTCGAATTAATTTGATTAAAATCGTGTTTATATGATCAAATGCATACCGAGAACATGTGTCACACTTAGGTGCAAGCCATAAGGATCATTGCAAAAATTAAATTTATTATATATAATTAATGAAATTTCAATTTTTTCAATAACAATGAATAAAGTCGAATTAAATTGATTGAATAAAGTCGATTTATATTGATTGAAATCGTCTTTATATGATCAAATGCATGCCGAAAACATGTGTCGCACTAAGGTGCAAGCTGTTAGGATCATTGCAAAAATTAAATTTATTTTATTTATTAAATGAAATTTCTATTTTTTCTATAACAATGCATACAGTCGGATATATTTGATTGAAATCGTGTTTATATGATCAAATGCATGCCGAAAACATGTGTCACACTTAGGTGCAAGATATTAGGATCATTGCAAAAATTAATTTTTTTTATTTATTAAATGGAATTTCAATTTTTTCAATAACAATGCATAAAGTCGAATTTATTTGATTAAAATCGTATTTAAATGATAAAATTCATGCCTAAAACATAGGTTGCACTTAGGTACAAGCTGTTAGGATCATTGCAAAAATTAAATTTATTTTATTTATTAAACGAAATTTCTATTTTTTTAATAACAATGCATACAGTCGGATATATTTGATTGAAATCGTGTTTATATGATCAAATGCATGACGAAAACATGTGTTACACTTAGGTGCAAGATATTAGGATCATTGCAAAAATTAAATTTATTTTATTCATTAAATGAAATTTAGATTTTTTCAATGACAATGCATAAAGTCGAATTAATTTGATTGAAATCGTGTTTAAATGATCAAATGCATGCCGAAAACATGTGTCGCACTTAGGTGCAAGCTATTGGGATCATTGCAAAAATTAAATTTATTTTATTTATTAAATGAAATTTAAATTTTTTCTATAACAATGCATAAAGTCGAATTTATTTGACTGAAATCGCGTTTAAATGATCAAATGCATGCCGAAAACATGTGTCGCAATCAGGTGCAAGCTATTAGGATTATTGCAAAAATTAAATTTAATTTATTTATTAAATGAAGTTTCAATTTTTTCAATAACAATGCATTAAGTCGAATTTATTTAATTAAAATCGTGTTTATATGATCAAATGCATGCCGAAAACATGTGTCGCACTTAGGTGCAAGCTGTTAGGATCATTGCAAAAATTAAATTTATTTTATTTATTAAATGAAATTTCAATTTTTTCAATAACAATGCATAAAGTCGAATTAATTCGATTGAAATCGTGTTTATATGATCAAATGCATGCCGAAAACGTGTGTCGCACTTAGGTGCAAGCTATAAGGATCATTGCAAAAATTAAATTTATTTAATTTATTAAATGAAATTTCAATTTTTTCAATAACAATGCATAAAGTCGTATTAATTTGATTGAAATCGTGTTTACATGATTAAATGCATGCCGAAAACATGTGTCGCACTTAGATGCAAGCTGTTAGGATCATTGCAAAAATTAAATTTATTTTATTTATTAAACGAAATTTCTATTTTTTCAATAACAATGCATACAGTCGGATATATTTATTTGATTGAAATCAAGTTTAAATGATCAAATGCATGCCAAAAACATGTGTAGCACTTAGGTGCAAGATATTATTATCATTGCAAAAATTAAATTTATTTTATTTATTAAATGAAATTTCAATTTTTTCAATAACAATGCATAAAGTCAGATTTATTTGATTGAAATCAAGTTTAAAAAATTCAATGCATGCCGAAAACATGTGTCACACTTAGGTGCAAGCCATAAGGATCATTGCAAAAATTAAATTTGTTTTATTTATTAAATGAAATTTCAATTTTTTCAAAAACAATGCTTAAAGTCGAATTACTTTGATTGAAATCGTGTTTATATGATCAAATGCATGCCGAAAACATGTGTCACACTTAGGTGCAAGCCATAAGGATCATTGCAAAAATTAAATTTATTTTATTTATTAAATGAAATTTCAATTTTTTCAATAACAATGCATAAAGTCAAATTAATTTAATTAAAATCGTGTTTATATGATCAAATGCATACCGAAAACATGTGTCACACTTAGGTGCAAGCCATAAGGATCATTGCAAAAATTAAATTTATTTTATATATTAAATGAAATTTCAATTTTTTCAATAACAATGAATAAAATAGAATTAAATTGATTGAAATCGTGTTTATATGATCAAATGCATGCCAAAAACATGTGTCGCACTTAGGTGCAAGCTATAAGGATCATTGCAAAGATTAAATTTATTTTATTTATTAAATGAAATTTCAATTTTTTCAATAACAATGCATAAAGTCGAATTATATTGATTGAAATCGTGTTTATATGATCAAATGCATGCCGAAAACATGTGTCGCACTTAGGTGCAAGCTGTTAGGATCATTGCAAAAATTAAATTTATTTTATTTATTAAATGAAATTTAAATTTTTTCTATAACAATGCATAAGGTCGAATTTATTTGACTGAAATCGCGTTTAAATGATCAAATGCATGCCGAAAACATGTGTCGCAATCAGGTGCATGCTATTAGGATTATTGCAAAAATTAAATTTAATTTATTTATTAAATGAAATTTCAATTTTTTCAATAACAATGCATAAACTCGAATTAATTTGATTAAAATCGTGTTTATAAAGTCGAATCTATTTGATTGAAATCGTGTTTAAATAATCAAATGCACGCCGAAAACATATGTCGCACTTAGGTGCAAGCTATAAGGATCATTGCAAAGATTAAATTTATTTTATTTATTAAATGAAATTTCAATTTTTTCAATAACAATGCATAAAGTCGAATTATATTGATTGAAATCGTGTTTATATGATCAAATGCATGCCGAAAACATGTGTCGCACTTAGGTGCAAGCTATAAGGATCATTGCAAAGATTAAATTTATTTTATTTATTAAATCAAATTTCAATTTTTTCAATAACAATGCATAAAGTCGAATTAATTTCATTAAAATCGTGTTTATATATTTAATTGCATGCCGAAAACATTTGTCGCACTTAGGTGCAAGCTATTAGGATCATTGCAAAAATTAAATTTATTTTATTTATTAAATGAAATTTCAATTTTTTTTAATAACAATGCATAAAGTCAGATATATTTGATTAAAAACGTGTTTATATGATTAAATGCATGCCGAAAACATGTGTCGCACTTAGGTGCAAGCTATAAGGATCATTGCAAAAATTAAATTTATTTTATTTATTAAATGAAATTTCAATTTTTTCAATAACAATGCATAAAGTCGAATTAATTTGATTGAAATCGTGTTTATATGATCAAACGCATGCCGAAAACATGTGTCGCACTTAGGTGCAAGCTATAAGGATCATTGCAAAAATTAAATTTATTTTATTTATTAAATGAAATTTCAATTCTTTCAATCACAATGCATAAAGTCAAATTTATTTGATTGAAATCAAGTTCAAATGATTAAATGCATGCCCAAAACATGTGTCGCACTTAGGTGCAAGCTGTTAGGATCATTGCAAAAATTAAATTTATTTTATTTATTAAATGAAATTTCAATTTTTTAATAACAATGCATAAAGTCGATTTATATTGATTGAAATCGTGTTTATATGATCAAATGCATGCCGAAAACATGTGTCGCACTAAGGTGCAAGCTGTTAGGATCATTGCAAAAATTAAATTTATTTTATTTATTAAATGAAATTTCTATTTTTTCTATAACAATGCATACAGTCGGATATATTTGATTGAAATCGTGTTTATATGATCAAATGCATGCCGAAAACATGTGTCACACTTAGGTGCAAGATATTAGGATCATTGCAAAAATTATTTTTTTTTATTTATTAAATGGAATTTCAATTTTTTCAATAACAATGCATAAAGTCGAATTTATTTGATTAAAATCGTATTTAAATGATAAAATTCATGCCTAAAACATAGGTTGCACTTAGGTACAAGCTGTTAGGATCATTGCAAAAATTAAATTTATTTTATTTATTAAACGAAATTTCTATTTTTTTATTAACAATGCATACAGTCGGATATATTTGATTGAAATCGTGTTTATATGATCAAATGCATGACGAAAACATGTGTTACACTTAGGTGCAAGATATTAGGATCATTGCAAAAATTAAATTTATTTTATTCATTAAATGAAATTTAGATTTTTTCAATGACAATGCATAAAGTCGAATTAATTTGATTGAAATCGTGTTTAAATGATCAAATGCATGCCGAAAACATGTGTCGCACTTAGGTGCAAGCTATTGGGATCATTGCAAAAATTAAATTTATTTTATTTATTAAATGAAATTTAAATTTTTTCTATAACAATGCATAAAGTCGAATTTATTTGACTGAAATCGCGTTTAAATGATCAAATGCATGCCGAAAACATGTGTCGCAATCAGGTGCAAGCTATTAGGATTATTGCAAAAATTAAATTTAATTTATTTATTAAATGAAATTTCAATTTTTTCAATAACAATGCATAAACTCGAATTAATTTGATTAAAATCGTGTTTATAAAGTCGAATCTATTTGATTGAAATCGTGTTTAAATAATCAAATGCACGCCGAAAACATATGTCGCACTTAGGTGCAAGCTATTAGGATTATTGCAAAAATTAAATTTAATTTATTTATTAAATGAAGTTTCAATTTTTTCAATAACAAGGCATTAAGTCGAATGTATTTAATTAAAATCGTGTTTATATGATCAAATGCATGCCGAAAACATGTGTCGCACTTAGGTGCAAGCTGTTAGGATCATTGCAAAAATTAAATTTATTTTATTTATTAAATGAAATTTCAATTTTTTCAATAACAATGCATAAAGTCGAATTAATTTGATTGAAATCGTGTTTATATGATCAAATGCATGCCGAAAACGTGTGTCGCACTTAGGTGCAAGCTATAAGGATCATTGCAAAAATTAAATTTATTTAATTTATTAAATGAAATTTCAATTTTTTCAATAACAATGCATAAAGTCGTATTAATTTGATTAAAATCGTGTTTACATGATTAAATGCATGCCGAAAACATGTGTCGCACTTAGATGCAAGCTGTTAGGATCATTGCAAAAATTAAATTTATTTTATTTATTAAACGAAATTTCTATTTTTTCAATAACAATGCATACAGTCGGATATATTTATTTGATTGAAATCAAGTTTAAATGATCAAATGCATGCCAAAAACATGTGTAGCACTTAGGTGCAAGATATTATTATCATTGCAAAAATTAAATTTATTTTATTTATTAAATGAAATTTCAATTTTTTCAATAACAATGCATAAAGTCAGATTTGTTTGATTGAAATCAAGTTTAAAAAATTTAATGCATGCCGAAAACATGTGTCACACTTAGGTGCAAGCCATAAGGATCATTGCAAAAATTAAATTTGTTTTATTTATTAAATGAAATTTCAATTTTTTCAAAAACAATGCTTAAAGTCGAATTACTTTGATTGAAATCGTGTTTATATGATCAAATGCATGCCGAAAACATGTGTCACACTTAGGTGCAAGCCATAAGGATCATTGCAAAAATTAAATTTATTTTATTTATTAAATGAAATTTCAATTTTTTCAATAACAATGCATAAAGTCAAATTAATTTAATTAAAATCGTGTTTATATGATCAAATGCATACCGAAAACATGTGTCACACTTAGGTGCAAGCCATAAGGATCATTGCAAAAATTAAATTTATTTTATATATTAAATGAAATTTCAATTTTTTCAATAACAATGAATAAAGTAGAATTAAATTGATTGAAATCGTGTTTATATGATCAAATGCATGCCAAAAACATGTGTCGCACTTGAGTGCAAGCTATAAGGATCATTGCAAAGATTAAATTTATTTTATTTATTAAATGAAATTTCAATTTTTTCAATAACAATGCATAAAGTCGAATTATATTGATTGAAATCGTGTTTATATGATCAAATGCATGCCGAAAACATGTGTCGCACTTAGGTGCAAGCTGTTAGGATCATTGCAAAAATTAAATTTATTTTATTTATTAAATGAAATTTAAATTTTTTCTATAACAATGCATACAGTCGGATACATTTGATTGAAATCGTGTTTATATGATCAAATGCATGCCGAAAACTCGTGTCATACTTAGGTGCAAGATATTAGGATCATTGCAAAAATTAAATTTTTTTATTTATTAAATGAAATTTCAATTTTTTCGAAAACAATGATTAAAGTCGAATTACTTTGATTAAAATCGTGTTTATATGATCAAATGCATGCCGAAAACATGTGTCACACTTAGGTGCAAGCCATAAGGATCATTGCAAAAATTAAATTTATTTTATTTATTAAATGAAATTTCAATTTTTTCAATAACAATGCATAAAGTCGAATTTATTTGATTAAAATCGTGTTTATATGATCAAATGCATGCCGAAAACATGTGTCACACTTAGGTGCAAGCCATAAGGATCATTGCAAAAATTATTTTTTTTTATTTATTAAATGAAATTTCAATTTTTTCAAAAACAATGATTTAAGTCGAATTAATTTGATTGAAGTCGTATTTATATGATCAATTGCATGCCAAAAACATGTGTCACACTTAGGTGCAAGCCATAAGGATCATTGCAAAAATTAAATTTATTTTATTTATTAAATGAAATTTCAATTTTTTCAATAACAATGCATAAAGTCGAATTAATTTGATTGAACTCGTGTTTATATGATCAAATGCATGCCGAAAACATGTGTCGCACTTAGATGCAAGCTATTAGGATCATTGCAAAAATTAAATTTATTTTATTTATTAAAAGGAATTTCAATTTTTTTAAAAACAATGCATAAAGTCGAATTAATTTGATTTAAATCGTGTTTATATGATCAAATGCATGCCGAAAACATGTGTCGCACCTGGGTGCAAGCTGTTAGGATCATTGCAAAAATAACATTTATTTTATTTATTAAATGAAATTTCAATTCTTTCAATCACAATGCATAAAGTCGAATTTATTTATTTGAAATCAAGTTTAAATGATCAAATGCATGCCCAAAACATATGTCGCACTTAGGTGCAAGCTATTAGGATCATTGCAAAAATTAAATTTATTTTATTTATTAAAAGGAATTTCAATTTTTTCAAAAACAATGCATAAAGTCGAATTAATTTAATTGAAATCGTGTTTATATGATCAAATGCATGCCGAAAACATGTGTCGCACCTGGGTGCAAGCTGTTAGGATCATTGCAAAAATTAAATTTATTTTATTTATTAAATGAAATTTCTATTTTTTCAATAACAATGCATAAAGTCGAATTATATTGATTGAAATCGTGTTTATATGATCAAATGCATGCCGAAAAAATGTGTCGCACCAAGGTGCAAGCTGTTAGGATCATTGCAAAAATTAAATTTATTTTATTTATTAAATGAAATTTCTATTTCTTAAAAAACAATGCATAAAGTCGAATTAATTTGATTGAAATCGTGTTTATATGATCAAATGCATGCCAAAAACATGTGTCGCACTTAGGTGGAAGCTATAAGGATCATTGCAAAAATTAAATTTATTTTATATATTAAATGAAATTTCAATTTTTTCAATAACAATGAATAAAGTCGAATTAATTTGATTGAAATCGTGTTTATATGATCAAATGCATGCCGAAAACATGTGTCGCATTTAGGTGCAAGCTATAAGGATCATTCCAAAGATTAAATTTATTTTATTTAATAAATGAAATTTCAATTTTTTCAATAACAATGCATAAAGTCGAATTAATTTGATTTAAATCGTGTTTATATGATCAAATGCATGCCGAAAACATGTGTTGCACTTAGGTGCAAGCTGTTAGGATCATTGCAAAAATTAAATTTATTTTATTTATTAAATGAAATTTCTATTTTTTCAATAACAATGCATAAAGTCAAATTTATTTAATTGAAATCAAGTTTAAAAAATCAAATGCATGCCGAAAACATGTGTCACACTTAGGTGCAAGCTGTTAGGATCATTGCAAAAATTAAATTTATTTTATTTATTAAATGAAATTTCAATTTTTTCAAAAACAATGCTTAAAGTCGAATTACTTTGATTGAAATCGTGTTTATATGATCAAATGCATGCCGAAAACATGTGTCACACTTAGGTGCAAGATATTAGGATCATTGCAAAAATTAAATTTATTTTATTTATGAAATGAAATTTCAATTTTTTCAATAACAATGCATAAAGTCGAATTTATTTGATTGAAATCGTGTTTATATGATCAAATGCATGCCGAAAACATGTGTCGTACTTAGGTGCAAGCTGTTAGGATCATTGCAAAAATTAAATTTATTTTATTTATTAAATGAAATTTCAATTTTTTCAAAAACAATGCTTAAAGTCGAATTACTTTGATTGAAATCGTGTTTATATGATCAAATGCATGCCGAAAACATGTGTCACACTTAGGTGCAAGCCATAAGGATCATTGCAAAAATTAAATTTATTTTATATATTAAATGAAATTTCAATTTTTTCAATAACAATGAATAAAGTCGAATTAATTTGATTGAAATCGTGTTTATATGATCAAATGCATGCCGAAAACATGTGTCGCACTTAGGTGCAAGCTATAAGGATCATTGCAAAGATTAAATTTATTTTATTTATTAATTGAAATTTCAATTTTTTCAATAACAATACATAAAGTCGAATTAATTTGATTGAAATCGTGTTTATATGAACAAATGCATGCCGAAAACATGTGTCGCACTTAGGTGCAAGCTGTTAGGATCATTGCAAAAATTAAATTTATTTTATTTAATAAATGAAATTTCTATTTTTTCAATAACAATGCATACAGTCGGATATATTTGATTGAAATCGTGTTTATATGATCAAATGCATGCCGAAAACATGTGTCACACTTAGGTGCAAGATATAAGGATCATTGCAAAAATTATTTTTTTTTATTTTTTAAATGAAATTTCAATTTTTTCAAAAACAATGATTTAAGTCGAATTAATTTGATTGAAATCGTGTTTATATGATCAATTGCATGCCAAAAACATGTGTCACACTTAGGTGCAAGCCATAAGGATCATTGAAAAAATTAAATGTATTTTATTTATTAAATGAAATTTCAATTTTTTCAATAACAATGCATAAAGTCGAATTAATTTGATTAAAATCGTGTTTATATGATCAAATGCATGCCGAAAACATGTGTCGCACCTAGGTGCAAGCTGTTAGGATCATTGCAAAAATTAAATTTATTTTATTTATTAAATGAAATTTCTATTTTTTCAATAACAATGCATAAAGTCGGATATATTTGATTTAAATCCTTTTTATATAATCAAATGCATGCCGAATACATGTGTCACACTTGGGTGCAAGCTATAAGGATCATTGCAAAAATTACATTTATTTTATTTATTAAATGAAATTTCAATTCTTTCAATCACAATGCATAAAGTCGAATTTTTTTGATTGAAATCGTGTTTATATGATCAAAAGCATGCCGAAAACATTCGTCGCACTTGGGTGCAAGCTGTTAGGATCATTGCAAAAATTAAATTTATTTTATTTATTAAATGAAATTTCAATTTTTTCAAAAACAATGCTTACAGTCGAATTAATTTGATTGAAATCGTATTAATATGATTAAATGCATGCCGAAAACATGTGTCACACTTAGTTGCAAGCCATAAGGATCATTGCAAAAATTAAATTTATTTTATTTATTAAATCAAATTTCAATTTTTTCAATAACAATGCATAAAGTCGAATTAATTTGATTAAAATCGTGTTTATATATTTAATTGCATGCCAAAAACATTTGTCGCACTTAGGTGCAAGCTATTAGGATCATTGCAAAAATTAAATTTATTTTATTTATTAAATGAAATTTCAATTTTTTCAATAACAATGCATAAAGTCGAATTAATTTGATTGAAATCGTGTTTATATGATCAAACGCATGCCGAAAACATGTGTCGCACTTAGGTACTAGCTATAAGGATCATTGCAAAAATTAAATTTATTTTATTTATTAAATGAAATTTCAATTCTTTCAATCACAATGCATAAAGTCAAATTTATTTGATTGAAATCAAGTTCAAATGATTAAATGCATGCCCAAAACATGTGTCGCACTTAGGTGCAAGCTATTGGGATCATTGCAAAAATTAAATTTATTTTATTTATTAAATGAAATTTAAATTTTTTCTATAACAATGCATAAAGTCGAATTTATTTGACTGAAATCGCGTTTATATGATCAAATGCATGCCGAAAACATGTGTCGCAATCAGGTGCAAGCTATTAGGATTATTGCAAAAATTAAATTTAATTTATTTATTAAATGAAATTTCAATTTTTTCAATAACAATGCATAAACTCGAATTAATTTGATTAAAATCGTGTTTTTAAAGTCGAATCTATTTGATTGAAATCGTGTTTAAATAATCAAATGCACGCCGAAAACATATGTCGCACTTTGGTACAAGCTATTAGGATTATTGCAAAAATTAAATTTAATTTATTTATTAAATGAAGTTTCAATTTTTTTAATAACAATGCATTAAGTCAAATTTATTTAATTAAAATCGTGTTTATATGATCAAATGCATGCCGAAAACATGTGTCGCACTTAGGTGCAAGCTGTTAGGATCATTGCAAAAATTAAATTTATTTTATTTATTAAATGAAATTTTAATTTTTTCAATAACAATGCATAAAGTCGAATTAATTTGATTGAAATCGTGTTTATATGATCAAATGCATGCCGAAAACTTGTGTCGCACTTAGGTGCAAGCAGTTAGGATCATTGCAAAAATTAAATTTATTTTATTTAATAATCTCTTAATTCCATAGACTGTACAGTGTACACAATACACATTTACAGTATTGGATGAGTCAGAAAGGTATATATAACAAAATAAAAAGTATTCCTTATTACGTAATAACGTCATGTAAATTTTAATAAAATTTTTCCAGCAAAAAACTCTTCAATTTTTTCTTAAACATATTAGTTGAAGTGATGTTCTTATTTATTAAATGAAATTTCAATTCTTTAAATAACAATGCATAAAGTCGAATTTATTTGATTGAAATCAAGTTTAAATGATTAAATGCATGCCAAAAACATGTGTCGCACTTAGGTGCAAGCTATTAGGATCATTGCAAAAATTAAATTTTATTTATTTATTAAATAAAATTTCAATTTTTTCAATAACAATGCATAAAGTCGAAATAATTTGATTGAAATCGTGTTTATATGATCAAATGCATGCCAAAAACATGTGTCGCACTTAGGTGCAAGCTATAAGGATCATTGCAAAAATTAAATTTATTTTATTTATTAAATGAAATTTCAATTTTTTCAATAACAATGCATAAAGTCGAATTAATTTGATTGAAATCGTGTTTATATGATCAAATGCATGCCGAAAACGTGTGTCGCACTTAGGTGCAAGCTATAAGGATCATTGCAAAAATTAAATTTATTTAATTTATTAAATGAAATTTCAATTTTTTCAATAACAATGCATAAAGTCGTATTAATTTGATTGAAATCGTGTTTACATGATTAAATGCATGCCGAAAACATGTGTCGCACTTAGATGCAAGCTGTTAGGATCATTGCAAAAATTAAATTTATTTTATTTATTAAACGAAATTTCTATTTTTTCAATAACAATGCATACAGTCGGATATATTTATTTGATTGAAATCAAGTATAAATGATCAAATGCATGCCAAAAACATGTGTAGCACTTAGGTGCAAGATATTATTATCATTGCAAAAATTAAATTTATTTTATTTATTAAATGAAATTTCAATTTTTTCAATAACAATGCATAAAGTCAGATTTATTTGATTGAAATCAAGTTTAAAAAATTAAATGCATGCCGAAAACATGTGTCACACTTAGGTGCAAGCTATTAGGATCATTGCAAAAATTAAATTAATTTTATTTATTAAATGGAATTTCAATTTTTTCAATAACAATGCATAAAGTTGAATTTATTTGATTTAAATGATTAAATCCATGCCTAAAACATGTGTTGCACTTAGGTACAAGCTGTTAGGATCATTGCAAAAATTAAATTTATTTTATTTATTAAACGAAATTTCTATTTTTTCAATAACAATGCATACAGTCGGATATATTTGATTGAAATCGTGTTTATATGATCAAATGCATGCCGAAAACATGTGTCACACTTAGGTGCAAGATATTAGGATCATTGCAAAAATTAATTTTATTTTATTTATTAAATTAAATTTCAATTTTTTCAATAACAATGCATAAAGTCGAATTAATTTAATAAAAATCGTGTTTATATGTTCAATTGCATGCCGAAAACATTTGTCGCACTTAGGTGCAAGCTATTAGGATCATTGCAAAAATTAAATTTATTTTATTTATTAAATTGAATTTAAATTTTTTCAATAACAATGCATAAAGTCGAATTTATTTGATTAAAATCGTATTTAAATGATCAAATACATGCCTAAAACATGTGTTGCACTTAGGTATAAGCTGTTAGGATCATTGCAAAAATTAAATTTATTTTATTTATTAAACGAAATTTATATTTTTTCAATAAGAATGCATACAGTCGGATTTATTTTATTGAAATCGTGTTTATGTGATCAAATGCATGCCAAAAACATGTGTCACACTTAGGTGCAAGATATTAGGATCATTGCGAAAATTAAATTTATTTTATTTATTAAATGAAATTTAGATTTTTTCAATAACAATGCATAAAGTCGAATTTATTTGATTAAAATCGTATTTAAATGATCAAATACATGCCTAAAACATGTGTTGCACTTAGGTGCAAGCTGTTAGGATCATTGCAAATATTAAATTTATTTTATTTATTAAACGAAATTTCTATTTTTTCAATAACAATGCATAAAGTCGAATTAACTTGAATAAAATCGTGTTTATATGATCATATGCATGCCGAAAACATGTGTCGCACTTAGGTGCAAGCTGTTAGGATCATTGCAAAAATTAAATTTATTTTATTTATTAAATGAAAATTCTATTTTTTCAATAACAATGCATAAAGTCGGATAGATTTGATTGAAATCGTATTTATTTGATCAAATGCATGCCGAATACATGTGTCACACTTTGGTGCAAGCTATTAGGATCATTGCAAAAATTACATTTTCTTTATTTATTAAATGAAATATCAATTCTTTCAATTACAATGCATAAAGTCGAATTAATTTGATTGAAATCAAGTTTAAATGATCAAATACATGCCCAAAACATGTGTCGCACTTAGGTGCAAGCTGTTAGGATCATTGCAAAAATTAAATTAATTTTATTTATTAAATGTAATTTCAATGTTTTCAATAACAATGCATAATGTCGAATTTATTTGATTGAAATCAAGTTTAAATGAACAAATACATGCCTAAAACATGTGTCGCACATAGGTGCGAGCTGTTAGGATCATTGCAAAAATTAAATTTATTTTATTTATTAAATGTAATTTCAATGTTTTCAATAACAATGCATAATGTCAAATTTATTTGATTGAAATCAAGTTTAAATGATCAAATACATGCCAAAAACATGTGTCGCACTGAGGTGCAAGCAATTAGGATCATTTCAAAAATTAAATTTATTTTATTTATTAAATGAAATTTCAATTTTTTCAATAACAATGCATAAAATCGAATTTATTTGATTGAAATCAAGTTTAAATGATCAAATGCATGCCAAAAACATGTGTCGCACTTAGGTGCAAGCTATTTGAATCATTGCAAAAATTAAATTTATTTTATTTATTAAATGAAATTTCAATTTTTTCAATAACAATGCATAAAGTCGAATTTATTTGATTGAAATCAAATTTAAATGATCAAATACATGCCAAAAACATGTGTCGCACTTAGGTGCAAGCTATTAGGATCATTGCAAAAATTAAATTTATTTTATTTATTAAATGAAATTTCAATTTTTTCAATAACAATGCATAAAGTCGAATTTATTTGATTGAAATCAAGTTTAAATGATCAAATACATGCCAAAAACATGTGTCGCACTTAGGTGCAAGCTATTAGGATCATTGCAAAAATTAAATTTATTTTATTTATTAAATGAAATTTCAATTTTTTCAATAACAATGCATAAAGTCGAATTTATTTGATTGAAATCAAGTTTAAATGATCAAATGCATGCCGAAAACATGTGTCACACTTAGGTGCAAGCTATTAGGATCATTTCAAAAATTACATTTATTTTATTTATTAAATGAAATTTCAATTTTTTTTAATAACAATGCATAAAGTCGAATTTATTTGATTGAAATCAAGTTTAGATGATCAAATGCATGCCGAAATCATGTGTCACACCTAGGTGCAAGCTATTAGGATCATTGCAAAAATTAAATTTATTTTATTTATTAAATGGAATTTCAATTTTTTCAATACCAATGCATAAAGTCGAATTTATTTGATTAAAATCGTATTTAAATGATCAAATCCGTGCCTAAAACATCTGTCGCACCTAGGTGCAAGTTATTAGGATCATTGTAAAAATTAAATTTATTTTATTTATTAAATGAAATTTCAATTTTTTCAATAACAATGCATAAACTTGAATTAATTTGATTATAATCGTGTTTATATGATCAAATTCATGCCGAAAACATGTGTCGCACTTAGGTGCAAGCTATTAGGAGTATTGCAAAAATTAAATTTAATTTATTTATTAAATGAAATGTCAATTTTTTTAAAAACAATGCATAAAGTCGAATTTATTTGATTAAAATCGTGTTATTATGATCAAATGCATGCCCAAAACTTATGTCACACTTAGGTGCAAGCTACTAGGATTATTGCAAAAATTAAATTTATTTGATTTATTAAATGAAATTTCAATTTTTTTAATAACAATGCATAAAGTCGAATATATTTAATTGAAATCAAGTTTAAAAAATCAAATGCCATGTGTCACAAAACATGTGTCACACTTAGGTGCAAACTGTTAGGATCATTGCAAAAATTAAATTTATTTTATTTATTAAATGAAATTTCAATTTTTTCAATAACAATGCATAAAATCGAATTTATTTGATTGAAATCAAGTTTAAATAAACAAATGCATGCCGAAAACATGTGTCACACTTATGTGCAAGCTGTTAGGATCATTGCAAAAATTAAATTTATTTTATTTATTAAATGAAATTTCAATTTTTTCAATAACAATGCATAAAGTCGAATTTATTTGATTGAAATCAAATTTAAATGATCAAATGCATGCCAAAAACATGTGTCACACTTAGGTGCAAGCAATTAGGATCATTGCAAAAATTAAATTTATTTTATTTATTAAATGAAATTTCAATTTTTTCAATAACAATGCATAAAGTCGAATTTATTTGGTTGAAATCAAGTTTAAATGATCAAATACATGCCTAGAACATGAGTCGCACTGAGGTGCAAGCAATTAGGATCATTTCAAAAATTAAATTTATTTTATTTATTAAATGAAATTTCTATTTTTTCAACAACAATGCATAAAATCGTACTTATTTGATTGAAATCAAATTTAAATAAACAAATGCATGCCGAAAACATGTGTCACACTTAGGTGCAAGCTATTAGGATAATTTCGAAAATTAAATTTATTTTATTTATTGAATGAAATTTCAATTTTTTCAATAACAATGCATAAGGTCGAAGTTCTTTTAATTGAAATCGTGTTTATATAATCAAATGCAAGCCGAAAACATGTGTCGCACTTAGGTGCAAGCTGTTAGGATCATTGCAAAAATTATGCTTAATTTATTTATTAAATGAAATTTCAATTTTTTCAATAACAATGCATAAAATCGTATTTATTTGATTGAAATCAAATTTAAATAAACAAATGCATGCCGAAAACATGTGTCACACTTAGGTGCAAGCTATTAGGATCATTTCAAAAATTAAATTTATTTTATTTATTGAATGAAATTTCAATTTTTTCAATAACAATGCATAAAGTCGAAGTTCTTTTAATTGAAATCCTGTTTATATAATCAAATGCAAGCCGAAAACATGTGTCACACTTAGGTGCAAGCTATTAGGATCATTTCAAAAATTAAATTTATTTTATTTATTGAATGAAATTTCAATTTTTTCAATAACAATGCATAAAGTCGAAGTTCTTTTAATTGAAATCCTGTTTATATAATCAAATGCAAGCCGAAAACATGTGTCACACTTAGGTGCAAGTTATTAGGATCATTTCAAAAATTAAATTTATTTTATTTATTGAATGAAATTTCAATTTTTTCAATAACAATGCATAAAGTCGAAGTTCTTTTAATTGAAATCGTGTTTATATAATCAAATGCAAGCCGAAAACATGTGTCGCACTTAGGTGCAAGCTGTTAGGATCATTGCAAAAATTATGCTTAATTCATTTATTAAATGAAATTTCAATTTTTTCAATAACAATGCATAAAATCGTATTTATTTGATTGAAATCAAATTTAAATAAACAAATGCATGCCGAAAACATGTGTCACACTTAGGTGCAAGCTGTTAGGATCATTGCAAAAATTAAATTTATTTTATTTATTAAATGAAATTTCTATTTTTTCAATAACAATGGATAAAGTCGGATATATTTGATTGAAATCGTGTTTATATGATCAAATGCATGCTGAAAACATGTGTCATACTTAGGTGCAAGCTATTAGGATCATTGCAAAAATTAAATTTATTTTATTTATTAAATGAAATTTTAATTTTTTCAATAACAATGCATAAAGTCGAATTTATTTGATTGAAATCAAGTTTAAATGATCAAATGTATGCCAAAAACATGTGTCACACTTAGGTGCAAGCAATTAGGATCATTGCAAAAATTAAATTTATTTTATTTATTAAATGGAATTTCAATTTTTTCAATAACAATGCATAAAGTCGAATTTATTTGATTGAAATCGTGTTTATAAGATCAAATGCATGCCGAAAACATGTGTCGCACTTAGGTGCAAGCTATAAGGATCATTGCAAAAATTAAATTTAATTTATTTAATAAATGAAATTTCAATTTTTTCAATAACAATGCATAAAGTCGAATTTATTTGATTAAAATCAAGTTTAAATGATCAAACGCATGCCGAAAACATGTGTCGCACTTAGGTGCAAGCTGTTAGGATCATTGCAAAAATTAAATTTATTTTATTTATTAAATGAAATTTCAATTTTTTCAAAAAAAATGCATAAAGTCGAATTAATTTGATTGAAATCGTGTTTATATAATCAAATGCATGCCAAAAACATGTGTCACAAGTAGATGATATTAGCCGCTACGGGGCCAGGAAGTATTCCCGGAAGTCTTCCCGGAAGTCAAAATGGCGGCGCGCGGGAAATTTAAAATACAAGTGGCGGGAAATTCAAATATGAGCTTGGAAGTTCTACAGTGTTGCCAAAAGGGCATCCAACGTCCAGGAAACACATAAGGCTTTACCTCAAAACGGCAACGCTGTGGCGCTTTAAGTTCGAGATGTAGGCGTAAAATTCAAATCTGAGCTTGGAAGTTCCACAGTGTTGCCGAAAGGGCATCCAACGTCTAGGAATTACATCAGGTTTACCTCAAACCGACAACACTGCAAGTTCAACAGGCGGGAAATTCAAAATCCGAGCTTGCAAGTTCTACAACGTTGCCGAAAATGCCCTCAATTTCCGGGAATTCCATCCGGCTTCACCCCAGAACGGCAACACCGCAGTGCTTTAAGTTCAAGTTAGTGGCGGGAAATTCAAAAATTTTAAGGTGGGGTTAAAGTTTTACAGGAGTGCCAACTGTCCGCTAAAGTTCAGTACCAACACAATCCTTATCATTTTCGATTAATATACAGGATGTGTAAATAAATAAAATGGCGCTAAATTTAAAATCGATATACAGGGTGCGCCTTAGAAAAATATCCAAAATCCTCAAAATCAACAAAATTAGTATTAACAAAATCAAAATTAACCAAATCAAAATCAAAAATCTCAAAATTGAAAAATGTTTCAAAAATATCAAATCCAAAGTAACAAAAGGAGAACAAACAATGAAGAACTAATAACATAATGGTATTACATTAAGAAAAGTGAAAAGAATTAAAAATGTGAATAACTTCGTAACGGCTCATCTGATATCGGATTGCTACATTGCAAATGAAAGAGCTCATCGAGTAGATTCAGAAAATGGCCACTTCCGGTCGACTGACATTTCATTTCCGGTGCTCGAAAATGGTCCTTGTTTGGTATCAAATGAACGGGCGTGAAGCGTAGATGCCGAATAATGTATTGTGCGTGACGTCAGAAATCTGATTCTGCGATTTGAAACATTGACAATTTAAGTGAATAATTTAATTTATTCGTGTCTGCTAACTTGTGCAAAAAGTGCTCAAGGTTGCAATCGAAATCGGTAACTTGCGATAACACACCGGATGTCATGAGTGCTAACGGATGCGGGTTTTATAAAATTCTGATGCAATTTCAACCGCTCACAAATCGAATATTCTAGAACATTTCAACGGATGTTCTGATAAGTAAGATAAGTTCAGTTCTACAATAAAATGATTCAGTTTAATTTAGCGAGCAGTAGCAGCAACATGTTTTTGTGCGAGCTGTGTAGTTCCCAGTTCACTAAGAACTTCAATAAAACTAAACATGTCAAGAAATATCACCCCCAAGCGGCGCTACCTCAACCGATAGCAGGACCCTCTAGAGCCGCTGACCCACCAAAGCGCCCAGCCAACGCTCCCCTAGCTAGAGCGCCCCCGGCGAAGAAGAAGAAGGCGGCCCTATCCTCCTCTTCCACGAAGTGTGCCGGCTGCGATGAGGAATTTTCAACGCCTCAACTTCTGGTGGGACATCTGAGATCGCAGCGGCACCTGCGGACCATCGCTGCAGACGAGGAGGAAGGAATTAAGAGGGTCGCCTCGGCCTTCAAGAGCCGTTTAGCCATATACCAAATTACACCGCCGGAGGACCAAACGGACATCCACACGTTCCTCGAGCAGACCAAGGAGAAGTTTGTCCGTTTGGTGGAGCACCAGGGGCACACCACCTCGAAGGTGAATATCGAACTCTTCGGGCTGTACACCAAGCCCGGAGATGAGGACGTACCGCCAGAGTTAAAGTCCTTTAACACCCGCTTCGAGGTGGTGACCCCAGCTAGTGACTTGGGGGTCATATATGAACAATTGTGTGATGTGGTGAAAACCAAAAGTGAAGAGTTTCAGGTAAGTCGTAATTTTTTTTAGCAAAATCGAAAATTAAGTGCTACTCTTGCTTGTAGGAGCGGGACAGCGGATGGGCCCTGTTGAAGGTGTCTCACCTACAGGTGAACGTAAACAGGTACACCCCCATCCGCGGCTCCTCTTACGTCGAGCTGCCCCTGGAGGTTAGGAAGAAGCAGGCCTGCATCAACGTGCAGAATAAGGATGAGGCCTGCTTCGCCTGGGCGGTCACCTCGGCCCTCCACCCTGCGAACCACGGCGACCACCCCAACCGCATCACGTCATACCCCCATTATAGCGAGGTGTTGAACTTGACAGGTATGGAGTTTCCATTTAAAATTAATAATACCCCCAAATTTGAATTATTGAATAACATATCGATAAATCTTTATGGGTTAGAGTTTAACACCGCGCAAAATCGTTATGATGTGGTAGGACCGATTTATTTTTCCAAATTTAAGCGCGACACACACATTAATCTTCTGTACATCGAGGATGGGGAAAAAGGTCACTATGTCTGGATAAAACACTTATCCAGACTAGTTGCAGCACAAGTATCATCGCATCAACATAAAATGCATTTATGTGATGGTTGCTTGGCCTTCTTCCCCAGCGAGGTGGCACTCTTAGCCCACAGTGAGCATGACTGTAATAAAATTTGTACAGTCATGCCCACTACCAATTTAATCAAAAACAAAAACGGTGACATGCTACCTGGCAATTTGTTACAATTTACCAATTTTAATTCGAAAATGCGGGTACCATTCACCGTTTATGCCGATTTCGAGTCATTATTAACACCGATTGAGACATGTGAGCCGAATCCAAATTTGTCGTACACGAATGCAACACATGTTCACACCCCTTACAGTTTCGCGTATTATATAAAATGCTCGTTTGATCTAAATTTAGACAAGTTTGTCACGTACACGGGTTTGGACTGCCCTAAAATTTTTATGGAAAAATTAACCGCGGATGCGAAATCTATTTATGAAAATTATTTAAAGCCAATTATTCCAATGTCAAAATTAAGTCCAGGTGAGCAATATTTATTTGATTCCGCGGTTGAGTGTCACATTTGTGAAAAACCTTTAGATCCGGTAGACAAAGTAGCTGACCATTGTCATTTAACGGGGAAATTTGCCGGAGCCGCCCACTCCAAATGTAATTTAAACTACAAAATTCCAAAATTTTTACCAATATTTTTTCACAATTTATCCGGCTACGACACTCATTTGTTCATTAAAGAGTTTGGTGTCGATAATGAGAAAATTGATGTAATTGCCCAAAATAAGGAGAATTACATCTCTTTCTCAAAATCAATGAAAGTGGATCAATATACTGATAAGAGAGGGACCGATCGCGATATTTATTTGAAATTAAGATTTTTGGACTCATTTAAATTCATGTCATCGTCGCTTGAAAAATTAGCAAAGAATTTAAAACCAGATCAATTGGTTAATGTTAGAAAACATTTTCCTGATAATCAATTTGATCTGGTAACGAAAAAAGGTGTATTTCCTTATCAGTATATGGATTCGCTGTCGAAACTGGAGGAAACAAAATTACCGCCGCAAAAATTATTTTTTAATTCACTTACGAACACAGACATCACTGCTAAGGAGTATGAACATGCACAAAACGTTTGGGTTAAATTTAATTGTAAAACTTTGCGCGAATACTCCGACTTATATTTGAAAACCGACGTTTTGCTTTTGGCCGATATTTTTGAAAATTTCCGCGATGTTTGTTTGAAAGCTTACAATTTGGATCCGGCTCATTATTACACGGCTCCTGGTTTGTCATGGGATGCCATGTTGAAATTGACTAACATTAAATTAGAACTTTTAACTGACATCGACATGCATCATTTTGTTCGCAAGGGCATACGTGGCGGTATAAGCCAGTGTTCTTTACGCCACGCCCGAGCGAACAATAAATACATGCAGGACTATGACAGAACAAAACCATCGACTTTTATGACGTACTGGGACGCTAATAATTTGTATGGATGGGCTATGTCTGAATGTTTACCATATGGCAGTTTTAAGTGGTTAAGCGCGGATGAAATTGAAAATTTTAATGTTGAAAACGTCCCCAATGACTCACCAATAGGTTACTTCCTTGAAGTGGATATTGAGTATCCTCAAGACCTTCACGATTTACACAACGATCTACCTTTTCTAGTAGAAAACATTGTACCTCCTGGCTCAAAATTTAACAACACCAAATTAATTCCAAATTTAAATAACAAGTCCAGGTATATTATTCATTACAGAAATTTGAAACAGGCTTTGGCAAACGGTTTAATATTAACTAAAATTCATCGCGTTTTGGAGTTCAAACAATCAGATTGGCTAAAAAAATATATCGATTTGAATACCTCTATGAGGAAATTGGCAAAAAATGATTTCGAGAAAGATTTTTTTAAACTGATGAACAACTCAGTATTTGGCAAGACAATGGAAAATGTAGATAAGCGTGTAGACGTTAAATTGGTCAATCATTGGGAGGATATAGGAAAACGACGCGGTGCGGAAAGTTTAATTGCAAAATTAAATTTTAATTGTTGTTCGATATTTACCGAAAATTTAGTCGCAATTCAATTAGACCGATTAAAAGCTGTTTACAATAAACCAATTTATGTTGGTTTTAGCGTTTTGGAAATATCTAAATTATTAATGTACAACTTTTACTACAACCATTTAAAACCTAAGTATGGGGATGGTGTGAATCTTTGTTACATAGACACGGACAGTTTTATTTTAAATTTGAGGACAGACGACGTTTTCAATGATATGAAACAGGACTTGGACAAATTCGACACAAGCAATTTTGACATAGACAATCAATATGGCATTCCACTGCAAAACAAAGCCGTGTTGGGGCTTTTTAAAGATGAGCTCGGGGGAAAAATCATTTCTGAATTTGTTGGGTTGCGGGCAAAAATGTATGCAGTGGAAACCCCCGAGCTTATTATCAAAAGGGTTAAGGGTGTCAAGAAATGTGTTGTCGCGCAAGATTTAGATTTAAGTGATTTTAAAAATTGTTTGTTTAATTCGGAAATCATCATCCGAAAACAAAGTTTATTTAGATCTATTAAACATACAATTTTTTCAATCACGCAAAATAAATTAGCCCTCTCACGTCATGACGATAAGCGGAACATCTGCGAAGACGGTGTTAATACTCTAGCCTGGGGACATAAAGATATTATTTAATAATTGAAATTTGGGGATATCATTCATTTTAAAAGGTAGCTACATTAAATCTGTTATGTTTCATACACCTCGCTTTATATTTGTATATTTTTATATTAAGATATTATTTTTAATCAGTTTAGGATATTGTTTAGCACTTTATTTTAGAATTATATAACGGCTTAGTATTATACAATAGTTATGTTAGGATAAATAGATTTGTAAATTATAATTTACCTCAATACAAGTTTATCATCCACTAAGGCAACATGGAAAGAATAATTGCATTACTAGTTGTAATCATAATTATTTGTATTTCAATATAATGGTAAACATTTAATGATATTTCATTCTTTTTCTGATGATGAAAATTTTTACAGATGAATTTCACCTGTTTTATTTTATCTACAGCGTTTATACTATTTATATTATGGGTAATATGTATTGTCACCGGAGTGCTTAATATTCCTGTAAAATTTAAATAAAAACACACATGTTAAAATTGAAAAAAAGCATTTATTATTTTCTTAATATTCCTCACATAAAAGTTTAAATAAAAACACATGTTAAAATCGGGAAAAGCATTTTTTATTTCCTTAAACAATATTTTCCTTTACATATTTTAATAATTTTTGCACGTTAATAATACTGCAAACACTTAGCCTATTCCTATGCGATTGACAACAATACATAGATTTCTTAAAATTAGGACATTGGTCATCATATTCCAAATTAATAACTACATCATAAAATTTTAACAAGTAAGTACATTTTTGGCTACCTTTCACGTACACTATATCAGCGGACAATTTTTTAAACAGTTTCGGCAATTCACTTAAATCACTTTCACCACTGCTGTAGGGGATTCCGTGGTAATTGTTTTCCAACCACCTAACTTGTTTCTTGCTATCTTCATTTAGACGGTTAAATTGTGTTGGCGGCTTGAATACATACGCAAGTATTTTTTCTCCATCGTACGTTGCAGCAAGTTCTTTCGGAATAAAGTCGGGTGTGTTTAATCCTTGGATGTCAATAAATAATATTTTTGGTGGAGGAGGTGACGTGATACGTTTCAAGAGAACAGGGGCCAATACTTTTTCCATATCTCGAACCCTCTTCTTAAATCGAAGTCTGTCATTTGCTTCCTGCATCCAGTTTGCTGTATTATCGTCTTCATTCACCAAATATACAAAAGTGACGGGGACCAAATCGAAAAATACTTTTTTAATCATCTTAAATTATTTTTCTAACTATTCCGGATAACGGTGTGTACTCAACAATGGAATCGCTTAGAATAAGACAATAAGCACGAGTGTTGTCTTTAAATGGTTCAGCAGCTTCCACCTCAATGCGCAAGTCCACCGTTGATGACTTTACGCTTTCGTTTTGTTTGGATACATCAAATACGAATAATGAATAATCTTTAAAATTCGTAAATGAGAAATGCGGTCTATTTGTATGATTGTAATAACTCTGCTGAAATTGGCAATACATGTTGTATACAGTTAAGTAATCATTATTTCCAAAATCCAAATTTAAGTGATCATATGGATAAGATTCTGAATTCAGGTAAATTCTTATGTTTCTTATATTGCTGTTATCAAACATTGAAGCATCAGCATTAGCCACACCCTTTTTATTTTCTTGGAAAGCGATAATTATGTATCGGGGCTTCTCCAAACTGCTTGAGGTTTTTACGGCCCATATATCATCTCTAGATTTTTTCATGGTTGGTAGTTCATGCAATTCCCATTTTCGAAATGGAATTAATATATTTGGATCGTTTTTAATTTGCTCAAACATTTGCAATTTTAATTCATCATTCAGTTGAATGTGTGCTACACGCCATTCAATCTTATTGAGTTTAAATTTAATTTGGGCAACAACCGCATCATCATCATCACATTTAAAACAATTCACGTCACTGGAGGATCGTAACAAAACCAATTCCTGTTTTACATTGATTATTAACTTTTGGTAATCCTCAGCAAATCCCATTAAACTCTTTAATGGTATTTGTGCATAAAATTTCTTGTTTGGAAAAAATGTTTTTATGTGACCAGTCTTAGCCCATCCAGAAATACCGAGCACTTTCATGTCTTCTGAATCATCATATGAAACATATCCTTTTAGAGTACTAGTAATTCCCAAGTCCCTGGTTCGATCGACTTCAATACCGTTTAGTTCATATCTAATTTCCTCAAACAGGAAAGCGAAAGCGTTTGTAACTAATTCAAATTTTTTACCCGCAGATAAATTGTATTCAACTTCCCCGCTCAAGTAAATGTAGCTGTCTGCTGGACAGGTATAAATATCTTGATTTTGTATTGTTATCCTTATCTCATCGCTGTTTCCAAAATTTGTAGCTCTAGGTTGATATGTGTGATATTGATATTTGGCAATACTCTCGTCGTAGTGAACTTTATCGAATACACCAATTTTATCCATTATATTTAATTTTATAACCGAGAGAAGTTAATTTAGCAAGACTGATACGTGTCACTTCTTTGGGCGATGAACTCAAAGTGATGGTCTTTAGGTATGCACTACCCTTTTTATCAAAAACAATACCCATCACAACGTCTTTAATTCGAGTCTAACCAAAATATGTTCTCCTCTAAAATTTACAAACTCGCCTTCTTGATCAACAATTTTCAACGTTATATTATCAATTCTATCTCGAGTGTTTACAGGTAAATATAAAATATTTTTCGGCTCTATATTTATAGCAAAACCTGGATCAACAGATGGACTAAACTCGAACAAGGTGTGTGACAAATTACTGTCGTAATAAGCACCGCTAGTAATATTGCACTCGATTCTTATACTATTAACTTTAATTATTTGCACGGGTAAATCAGATGTATGCAATGTCCCCGCTTTTAGAATTTTATTTCCAGAAAATCCTAATAATTTTCCAATAGTACCTTTCTGTGATGAAAAATCAATATCGTATTTACTTTTAATTTCACTTTTTAGCGTATTATTATTAGCTTTAAGTGATAACACTTTATCAGCTTCCGTTTGCGCCGCTTCGCTTATCAACAGCTGACGTTGTAAATATGATTCAATGTCATTAATTTCGTACGAGCCTGTTGGAATTGAGATGATTTGATTTTTCCCACAAATAAATTTATTGTTGCGGTCCTCTTCAATATTCGGAATTGAATTATATGTATGAAATCCTATCAATCCTAAACAATACTGACGACTCGAATCAAGTTCAATCGGTGGATAATAGTTTACAGAGAGCGTGCTACTTACACCTTGTAGGGTAAAGGTCTGAGACATGACTAAGACATCTTTACTATAACATCTTTATTTATACAAAAATTCTAAGCAGAAATGTCCGCAGTTGTAAGAACTAAAGTTCTGATATTGATCATGATTATATTTAATATGACAATTATTAAAATATTTAATCACTTCTAGTGGTGGTGATAAATTTCCGAAACTATCAAAGTAACGAACAGTATCTCCAGCCTTTTTATAAGCCACCCAATGCGTTCCTAATCCATCCTTGGAATCCAAATTAATAATACCTGCTTCTCTAAAATGAGGTTTTGATGGTAGCGCATCACGCATAAACACTCCTCTAAAATGTTTAACGTTTCTAGCCCTATTTAGCAAATCAACATCGGTTAGGGCGCGGTTGGGTAGCGATTTTAACAGTTTTTTGACTTGTGTTGTTTGAGAAAGAGGCCCATACCTTTACGATATGGCTTTAAAAATAATCCTTTCCCCGGTTTACCGAGAGCAATAGCTTCCATCGTTTTATTGTGCCTTTCAGCTTCCGCAAGTTTTGATCGCGCATCTTTAGCGCTATTCACGGCGTTAGCAATACCAGCAGCACCCCCGGCCAAGGTTCCGAGGGCGCTCAATCCGGCAAAAATTGGAATTAGTGGTAGAATTCCACCTTGTTTTGGAATCGGTATAATTCTCGGAGCTCGAATTTTTTTCTTACCACCAACCTCTCGTATAGCAATCTTTGCTGCCGACAATGCAATCTTACTACTTTCTTTAACACCTCCAGGTTTATCAATTTTTCGTTTAAATCGCTTAATAGCTTTTCGAGCCTTCATAACTACACCACTCCTCAAAGGAATTTTCTTGATACCCATTCCAGTTTTTCTCTTGATCTTCATCACGTTAGTAACCGCCCACGCTGCCGCTTTCTCACTAAATTTAGAGTCCTTGGCCTTGACTCTAGCCCAAGCAGCCTCCTCTAATTCTTTATCGGCTTTGTGTCTTTCGTTTAGGTCTTTGTTCTGCGAGTAAGCAATATCGTGCTGTTTACAGGCGGCGTCTAGTGGGTTAACACCTGGGTCGCCTCTTTTTAGACGTTTTTGTAACTTGGTTCCTGGACCGCAGTACTGATACCCCGGTACGTGTAATTCGAACGGGAGCTTGTTGATTAATGAATTGATGATACCTTCACCAGTATAAGTTATCATTTGAGAGACAATCACTGCCACATTGCTATATATACCCCATACAAATGAAATTGCTATTAGTGCAATGAAGGTTATTAAACAGAAACAATCTCTCCCTATTTCAAATTTGGATAAGTGGGTGGGCGAGGGGTTTAAAAATCAAATGCGAAGACACGGTGATCTACTACCCAATTCAATTAGAGCGGTGATATGCGGTCCATCTAATTGCGGTAAATCGAATGTAATGCTATCACTCCTGTTCAATGAAAACGGGTTGAGATTTGAAAACGTTTATGTTTACTCCAAGTCACTTTATCAGCCAAAATATACATTTTTGCAAAGGACGATGGATGCTATTCCCGAAATTGAGTATTTTCCGTATAAAGAGAATGCTGAAATCATAAGTCCTGAGGAGGCAAAAGAAAATTCCGTTTTCATATTTGACGATGTAGCGTGTGACAAACAGGATAAAATTAGAGAATTTTTCAGTATGGGTCGACATAAAGACGTTGATTCGTTTTACCTTTGTCAGACATACTAGAATTCCTAAACATTTAATACGTGATAATGCTAATTTTATTATATTATTCAAACAAGACGACCTCAACTTGAAACATGTGTACACTGATCATGTGAGCAGTGATATGACATTTGAGAAATTTAAGTCTTTATGTGTAGAGTGCTGGAAAGAAAAATTTGGTTTCATTACTATCGATAAAGACTCGGACGAAGGTAGATATCGGAAAGGTCTTGATCAGTATATAATACTGAAGTAATCATAGTTTTGATACAGTCTAAAAACAGCTGCACGAAGCTAAACACCTATTGCAACTATCTCTCTCTACAGCTACCTGTTTTCTGAATAACAGCTACCTGTTTTCTGAAAAACAGATACCGGATTCTAAATAACAGCTGCTTGTTTCTGAATTACAGCTACCTGATTTGATATAACAGCTACCTGTTTCTGTGAAATGACTGATGTCAAAAGAAAAATAATAGCAGTTCAAAAGGCTATTAGGAATAAGGCATTAGCTCTGAAACTAAATCGTAATGAAAATGATGAGCGGTTAGAAAAATTGTACAAACCAATCACGGAGCCTTTAAAATCAATCATAAAAACTCAGGGAGAGGTGAATTTATCATTGATAAAGCCAGAATTAATACCCGCCTCTACGCCTAATACATCGCCCGCTAGGGAGAATTTTAGGGAGGCACAAATTCTGAGACGGTTAGAATCCTCTACGCCTAATACATCGCCCGCTACCGGGAATTTTAGGGAGGCACAAATTCCGAGACGGTTGGAATTTTTAGGAGATGAAGAAGTTTTTGAGCGAGATCCAAATGAGTCTTCATCACTCAGAGATATTACCCCCGCAGCAGAACCTCCTTCTGAAGAAATAGATAGGTTTTTAGATACATTTGCACCTATACCCAGACAATATATTGAAGAATTAATACACGCTGGTGGTGATGATTTTGACAATGTCTTTGGTGTAACTTTCAATCCTGCAAATGCAAAGTTTAGAATCGGCAAAACAGACATTGATCTAGATGGAAATGATTTAATTATTGATAATGTACGTTATATCGGTACAGTGGGTTTATACGAATTACTCTTTAGAAAGGATCCTACAGCTTACCGACCTGAAGATGAAAGAAATTACATCGATATTCTAAAGAGAACGAATACTTTACATCGCGATTGTGACCCCACGAAACAGATAAGGGGCAATCCATCTCACAAATATAGAGCAATCATAAAACCCTTGCTAGATAAATATCCATCATCGGTTCCTCGCCCTTCATCGATTCCCCGTCTTGCTATTCGCAAGAAGTCCACGCAGGGTCAAGGATTTGATTCCAAGATGCACGTTGATGAAAAGTCTCATCGTTACACATATTGGGATGATCCTAATGAATTGGTTGATCGCTTATGGTTGCTGCATGCTTCGCGACGTGCAGGAAATACTTCTCACGATAATGAAATTGCTTCAATCGAAGAGGAGTTACGTGAAGCTTATATAATCTATTAGCACATACTTACCATCTTATTTTTACAATGAGTGTTGACAAGTTCGGACGTCATTCTAGCAAATCTTTAGCTGCTGCTCGCGGTCCTCCTGGCCCGGGGTTTGCATTTACACCAGATGGGCATTTTGATCTGGCAAGAAAACGTTTAAAACGTGCGTTAACGCCTGAAGAACCTGAGGATGTTGCTACAAAGCAATATGTTGACAAAAATTATGGAGTAATTGAAAATATATTGAAACAAACTGATCAAGGAAAAGAATTTTACAATGGTCAGTTCCAGACTTTAATGAACAAACATGAAATTAATCATTATTCTACTTATACGATTATGAAAGCCTCAATGGCTGAACGCGTAATTCGAACTATTAAAGAAAAACTTTATCGCGCCTTTAGTCTAAATGGAAAATACCGCTGGCTAAGTATTCTGGATCAGATCACGGATGATTACAACAATCGTAAACATAGTACGACAGGAATGCGTCCCTCTGACGTCACAAAAGATAAGGAGAAACAGTTATTAAATTCGGTTTATTCACATATTAAAATCGCTGGACTTGGACAATTTCGCGTGGGTGACGTGGTTAGGATAAGTAAACAAAAAGCGCTTTTCGATAAGGGGTATACGCCAAACTGGTCTACAGAATTATTTAAAATTATGAAAGTTAAAATATCGAATCCCACAACTTACCTACTTCAAGATATGCAAAATGCACCAATTACTGGAGCATTTTACGGAGAAGAACTTCAAAAGGCTAAACATTCAGATGTGTATTTGGTGGAAAAAGTTTTGCGGAGGAAAGGTGGCAAGGTCTACGTTAAGTGGTTAGGATTGGACAAGTCCCATAATAGCTGGATAAATAAATCTAATATTGTATAACATTTAAATAAATACTAGTATTGTATTACATCGTTTTTTTATTTTTTATAACCTCTACATAGAAAGCATATAGTACTTATTATAATAAATAATATGACTGCTGCTATTGCGCAAAATGATATCCACATGCTGAGAGAAATTTGCTCGAAATCATCCAACATCATTGGATGAGTAAAATTCATACGATCCTCTAAATGGCGCTGTATTGGAGGCGTCATTTTGACTGATTATAAGGTGTTACATTTTTCTTATATATACACATCAGACATCGCCTCCTTGGCGGCGGTGGACCATCTACCTGATGTTCACCTGTACTAAAATGCTCGTGGCAGGGGAGTCTCCTTTCTGCTTGCCGTTTATATTCTGATGGTAGCGCCCCCCAAATTTCTAACAGTTGAACTCCTTCAACCTTATTTAAATAATGAATGGGTAAATATTTTACTTGATTTTCTGTTAAACGTTTTTCATAAAAAGCTTCAATAGCCTCATTTACTTTGTTTTCCATTCTAACTCTGTCAAGGTGTGATTACTACTGATAAATACTTATAATTTCACTGATCTTAATAGTAAGAGGTGCGATGGGTAATTAAACACATAAGATAAGATTTAAAATTATATTTTTTATTGAAATATTTTTTTAATTTCAAAATCGAGACACATTTTATTATAATGAATATGAATACATTCCAACATTAAATAAGCATTTTGAGAATTTACATGTGGAGAAATTAAATTCGTAACATTATAATATAAAACACCATCTAGTTTTAGGCAAGAAGATAATATCATATCATAATACATATTAAATTCCAACGCTTTTAAAGCATTTAATTTGTAATTAATTAATTTTCTTAAGTCAAATAAATTTCCCAGTGTTTCTTCAGACACTACGACACATAAGCCGCGTTGTTCAATCCATACAGCCATGATGTTGCGATACTCGTTCTTGGTGATCTTAAGATTGCCAAAGGTGATGGGCTGCTGCTGCATCTCTGAGATGTTGATTGCAGAAAACTGGTTCCATTCCTCCTCGCTGAAGAAGATGCAGGAGTGGGCTCCCCAGATTTTCACGATTGGTGTGAATCCTACCGCCGGACTGATACCGATTGAGACTCTCTTTGATCCTGACTTATTGAGAGGATAAGTTGATTGACCCAACAGTTTCGACTCCTTCTTAATGCTGTTATCAAACGCGTAGATTTCATTTTCTAGCGGATCGACCATTGCAGCACTTTCAACTGTAGGGAAAGACATCTTGATTAGTTGACAGTTTCAACTCGAATGATTACTCTCTCAAAGTAATCTTGACTATATCCTTGGTTTTGATTAGATTCTGCGCATTATAAGTAAAAACTTACCATCTCATTTTAATTGTACATCCTGTCTATAATATCCTGTGTGGAAAAAATCGCCTCCTCTGAATCTTCATCAAGAAATCCTGAATCACTGTTTAGAATTGGAGGCTCAGGTGTAGGACTTCGCAGAGGTGTTAAAGCAGGTAGTGGCGAATATGAGCTATCCCATGAATCTTCTTCTTCTTCTTCTGTTGTGAATAGTTGTCGGGGTAGATATCTAACAGGGGTTAGTGTTGTAAAAACTTTTGTTTCTTCATCTAATTTTCTTTTCTTCGATGAATTAAACTCCTCTTGTTGTTTATATGTAGGTAAAAACACTCGTTGCAGAAAATATTTCTTCATTCGACACACAGCACAATCAGTTAATTTTATTGCACATGCTGAACAAAACATATGTCCGCAATTAATTACATACTTTACAACGTTTGTGAGACATACAGGACATCGACCACCATCGCATCCTTCTTTATATTCTGGAAACGTAATTGAAGGTAATAATTTAATACCAATCCGTTATAATTTTCTTACCTTCATCTTCGGTCAAATTAGACTCTTTTCTTGTTAGAAACTCCGCAATCACTACCGAACTAGACGACATTCTCTAACCGTTTCTAGACTCAAACTGATGAAATCTTGTCCAAACTTGCTTCGTGACAACCGTTTTCTTGACCACAACGTCCGGTCTGTTATCACAAATTACCGATTTCGATTGCAACCTTGAGCACTTTTTACACAAATTAGCACACACTCATAAAAAACTATTCGTTTAGATTTTTAATTGTTTTAATCATTTCACCAACTTTCCTCATGACATCCGGTGTGTTATCGCAAGTTACCGATTTCGATTGTAACCTTGAGCACTTTTTGCACAAATTAGCACACACGAATAAATATTATTCACTTAAAGTGTCAATGATTCAAATCGCCTCACCAACTCGTTGTTTATAATTTTTCGCAATTCAAGGTCTCTCCGCAGTTTTTCGATTGTCTTTTCTAATTTCAGAATTTTCACCGAAACAATACTTTGACTTTTACGCAAAAACTTGCGATTATTAATCACAGTTCTAAGATCATGCATCGCGTTGTAAGTTGATTACTTCAATAAAGAGAAATTCATAATAACTACTCGTTATATTCGATGATGATGAAATAACTAGTTCATTCAACCAATCAGATTACAGAATCAGATTTCTGACGTCACGCACAATACATTATTCGGCATCTACGCTTCACGCCCGTTCATTTGATACCAAACACGAGCCATTTTGGAGCACCGGAAATGAAACTTAAGATTTTCGAGATAAGAATGCGATATTCAACATCTACGCTTCACGCCCGTTCATTTGATACCAAACAAGGACCATTTTCGAGCACCGGAAATGAAATGTCAGTCGACCGGAAGTGGCCATTTTCTGAATCTACTCGATGAGCTCTTTCATTTGCAATGTAGCAATCCGATATCAGATGAGCCGTTACGAAGTTATTCACATTTTTAATTCTTTTCACTTTTCTTAATGTAATACCATTATGTTATTAGTTTTTCATTGTTTGTTCTCCTTTTGTTACTTTGGATTTGATATTTTTGAAACATTTTTCAATTTTGAGATTTTTGATTTTGATTTGGTTGATTTTGATTTTGTTAATACTAATTTTGTTGATTTTGAGGATTTTGGATATTTTTCTAAGGCGCACCCTGTATATCGATTTTAAATTTAGCGCCATTTTATTTATTTACACATCCTGTATATTAATCGAAAATGATAAGGATTGTGTTGGTACTGAACTTTAGCGGACAGTTGGCACTCCTGTAAAACTTTAACCCCACCTTAAAATTTTTGAATTTCCCGCCACTAACTTGAACTTAAAGCACTGCGGTGTTGCCGTTCTGGGGTGAAGCCGGATGGAATTCCCGGAAATTGAGGGCATTTTCGGCAACACTGTGGAACTTGCAAGCTCGGATTTTGAATTTCCCGCCTATTGAACTTGCAGTGTTGTCGGTTTTAGGTAAACCTGATGTAATTCCTAGACGTTGGATGCCCTTTCGGCAACACTGTGGAACTTCCAAGCTCAGATTTGAAGTTCCCGCCTACATCTCGAACTTAAAGCGCCACAGCGTTGCCGTTTTGAGGTAAAGCCTTATGTGTTTCCTGGACGTTGGATGCCCTTTTGGCAACACTGTAGAACTTCCAAGCTCAGATTTGAATTTCCCGCCACTTGTATTTTAAATTTCCCGCGCGCCGCCATTTTGACTTCCGGGAAGACTTCCGGGAATACTTCCTGGCCCCGTAGCGGCTAATATCATCTACTGTCACACTTAGGTGCAAGCTACTAGGATCATTGCAAAAATTAAATTTATTTTATTTATTAAATGAAATTTCAATTTTTTCAAAAACAATGCATAAAGTCGAATTAATTTGATTGAAATCGTGTTTATATAATCAAGTGCATGCCGAAAACATGTGTCACACTTAGGTGCAAGCTACTAGGATCATTGCAAAAATTAAATTTATTTTATTTATTAAATGAAATTTCAATTCTTTCAATAACAATGCATAAAGTCGAATTAATTTGATTGAAATCAAGTTTAAATGATCAAATGCATGCCAAAAACATGTGTCGCACTTAGGTGCAAGCTATTAGAATCATTGCAAAAATTAAATTTATTTTATTTATTAAATGAAATTTCAATTTTTTTAATAACAATGCATAAAGCCGAATTAATTTGATTGAAATCGTGTTTATATTATCAAATGCATGCCAAAAACATGTGTCGCACTTAGGTGCAAGCTATCAGGATCATTGCAAAAATTAAATTTATTTTATTTATTAAATGAAATTTCAATTTTTTCAATAACAATGCATAAAGTCGAATTTATGTGATTGAAATCAAGTTTAAATGATCAAATACATGCCAAAAACATGTGTCGCACTTAGGTGCAAGCTATTAGGATCATTGCAAAAATTAAATTTACTTTATTTATTAAATGAAATTTCAATTTTTTCAATAACAATGCATAAAGTCGAATTTATTTGATTGAAATCAAGTTTAAATGATCAAATGCATGCCGAAAACATGTGTCACACTTAGGTGCTAGCCATTAGGATCATTTCAAAAATTAAATTTATTTTATTTATTAAATGAAATTTCAATTTTTTTTAATAACAATGCATAAAGTCGAATTTATTTGATTAAAATCAAGTTTAAATGATCAAATGCATGCCGAAAACATGTGTCACACCTAGGTGCAAGCTATTAGGATCATTGCAAAAATTAAATTTATTTTATTTATTAAATGGAATTTCAATTTTTTCAATAACAATGCATAAAGTCGAATTTATTTGATTAAAATCGTATTTAAATAATCAAATCCGTGCCTAAAACATCTGTCGCACTTAGGTGCAAGCTATTAAGATCATTGCAAAAATTAAATTTATTTTATTTATTAAATGGAATTTCAATTTTTTCAATAACAATGCATAAGTCGAATTTATTTGATTAAAATCGTATTTAAATAATCAAATCCGTGCCTAAAACATTTGTCGCACTTAGGTGCAAGCTATTAGGATCATTGTAAAAATTAAATTTATTTTATTTATTAAATGAAATTTCAATTTTTTCAGTAACAATGCATAAACTTGAATTAATTTGATTAAAATCGTGTTTATATGATCAAATTCATGCCGAAAACATGTGTCGCACTTAGGTGCAATCTATTAGGATCATTGCAAAAATTAAATTTAATTTATTTATTAAATGAAATTTCAATTTTTTCAATAACAATGCATAAAGTCGAATTTATTTGATTGAAATCAAGTTTAAATAAACAAATGCATGCCGAAAACATGTGTCACACCTAGGTGCAAGCAATTAGGATCATTGCAAAAATTAAATTTATTTTATTTATTAAATGGAATTTCAATTTTTTCAATAACAATGCATAAAGTCGAATTTATTTAATTAAAATCAAGTTTAAATGATCAAACGCATGCCGAAAACATGTGTCGCACTTAGGTGCAAGCTACTAGGATCATTGCAAAAATTAAATTTATTTTATTTATTAAATGAAATTTCAATTTTTTCAATAACAATGCATAAGGTCGAATTTATTTGATTGAAATCGTGTTTAAATGATCAGCTGCATGCCTAAAACATGTGTCGCACTGAGGTGCAAGCTATTAGGATCATTGCAAAAATTAAATTTATTTCATTTATTAAGTTGAATTTCAATTTTTTCAATAACAATGCATAAAGTCAAATTTATTTGATTGAAATCGTGTTTATATGATCAAATGCATACCTATAACATGTGTCGCACTTAGGTGCAAGCTATTAGGATCATTGCAAAAATTAAATTTAATTTATATATTGAATGAAATTTCAATTTTTTCAAAAACAATGCATAAAGTCAAATTTAATTGATTGAAATCGTGTTTAAATGATCAAATGCATGCCTAAAACATGTGTCGCACTTAGGTGCAAGCTATTAGGATCATTGCAAAAATTAAATTTAATTTATACAGGGTGTGGCACTTAAGACGCCTCGGATCATAGCTCCTTTACGATAAAAGCTATCGAAAAAAATCTAAGAACAAAGTGGTGCATAGTTACCGTCGCTATATTTCAAAAATATTTCTAATCATCAGTGGCGTGCCGTACTCCAGTGGCGTACCAAACTTATGTTTTTTTAAATGGAATGCCCTATTTTTTATTGCAGATTTGGAAAGTGCTCGACGAGTACTTATTTTTTTATCTAACATGTTATACCCTTCACTTTAGCGGTTTCGCTGTTATAACCCTTTATTTCAAAATTGCGCCCCATTTTTGAGATTTTTTTGTAGAGAAACTAATTGACGCCGGCGCCTAAATTTTGAATTGAGGTACAGGTTAAGACCTCGTGTACCTTCACATAATTTTTTTTCGGGTAATTTATGGAAAAAAAATATTTTTTTATTGATCTTCGCATGTTGTCATTTTTTCCGAAAATTTCAAATGGCACCCCCCTAAAAAAATTACGGCGTTGTACAGCCAAAACTCTAAATTTTTCATTGGTGTAAAAAAATTACACATTGCATAACAAAATTTTCTCCGAAATTTTGTTATGCAATGTGTAATTTTTTTTTACACCAATGAAAAATTTAGAGTTTTGGCTGTACAACGCCGTATTTTTTTTAGGGGGGTGCCATTTGAAATTTTCGGAAAAAATGACAACATGCGAAGATCAATAAAAAAATATTTTTTTTCCATAAATTACCCGAAAAAAAATTATGTGAAGGTACACGAGGTCTTAACCTGTACCTCAATTCAAAATTTAGGCGCCGGCGTCAATTAGTTTCTCTACAAAAAAATCTCAAAAATGGGGCGCAATTTTGAAAGAAAGGGTTATAACAGCGAAACCGCTAAAGTGAAGGGTATAACATGTTAGATAAAAAAATAAGTACTCGTCGAGCACTTTCCAAATCTGCAATAAAAAATAGGGCATTCCATTTAAAAAAACATAAGTTTGGTACGCCACTGGAGTACGGCACGCCACTGATGATTAGAAATATTTTTGAAATATAGCGACGGTAACTATGCACCACTTTGTTCTTAGATTTGTTTCGATAGCTTTTATCGTAAAGGAGCTATGGCCCGAGGCATCTTAAGTGCCACACCCGGTATATTGAATGAAATTTCAATTTTTTTCAAAAACAATGAATAAAGTCGAATTTATTTAATTAAAATCGTGTTTATAAGATTAAATGCATGCCGAAAACATGTGTCGCATTTAGGTGCAAGCTATTAGGATCATTGCAAAAATTAAATTTATTTTATTTATTAAATGAAAATTCTATTTTTTCAATAACAATGCATAAAGTCAAATTTATTTGATTGAAATCGTGTTTATTTGATAAAAAGCATGCCCAAAACATGTGTCGCACTTACGTGCAAGCTATTAGGATCATTGCAAAAATTAAACTTACTTTATTTATTAAATGAAATTTCAATTTTTTCAATAACAATGCATAAAGTCGATTTGGTTTGATTGAAATCGTGTTTATATGATCAAATGCATGCCGAAAACATGTGTCGCATTTAGGTGCAAGCTATTAGGATCATTGCAAAAATTAAATTTATTTTATTTATTAAATCAAAATTCTATTTTTTCAATAACAATGCATAAAGTCGATTAGGTTTGATTAAAATCGTGTTTATATGATCAAATGCATGCCGAAAACATGTGTCGCATTTAGGTGCAAGCTATTAGGATCATTGCAAAAATTAAATTTATTTTATTTATTAAATGAAAATTCTATTTTTTCAATAACAATGCATAAAGTCGATTTGGTTTGATTGAAATCGTGTTTATATGATCAAATGCATGCCGAAAACATGTGTCACATTTAGGTGCAAGCAATTAGGATCATAGCAAAAATTAAATTTATTTTATTTATTAAATGAAAATTCTATTTTTTTCAATAACAATGCATAAAGTCAAATTTATTTGATTGAAATCGTGTTTATTTGATTAAAAGCATGCCCAAAACATGTGTCGCACTTACGTGCAAGCTATTAGGATCGTTGCAAAAATTAAATTTATTTTATTTATTATATGAAATTTCTATTTTTTCAATAACAATGCATAAAGTCGAATTTATTTGATTAAAATCGTATTTAAATGATCAAATCCGTGCCTAAAACATGTGTCGCACTTAGGTGCAAGCTATTGTGATCATTGCGAAAATTAAATTTATTTTATTTATTAAATGAAATTTCTATTTTTTCAATAACAATGCTTAAAGTCGGATATATTTGTTTAAAATCGTATTTAAATGATCAAATCCATGCCTAAAACATGTGTCGCACTTAGGTGCAAGCTATTAGGATCATTGCAAAAATTAAATTTATTTTATTTATTAAATGAAATTTCTATTTTTTCAATAACAATGCATAAAGTCGAATTTATTTGATTAAAATCGTATTTAAATGATTAAATCCGTGCCCAAAACATGTGTCGCACTTAGGTGCAAGCTATTGGGATCATTGCGAAAATTAAATTTATTTTATTTATTAAATGAAATTTCAATTTTTTCAATAACAATGCATAAAGTCGGATATATTTGTTTAAAATCGTATTTAAATGATCAAATCCATGCCTAAAAAATATGTCGCACTTAGGTGCAAGCTATTAGGATCATTGCAAAAATTAAATTTACTTTATTTATTAAATGAAGTTTCAATTTTTTCAATAAAAATGCATAAAGTCGAATTAATTTGATTAAAATCATGTTTATATAATCAAACGAATGCCGAAAACCGGTGTCGCACTTAGGTGCAAGCTATTAGGATCATTACAAAAATTAAATTTAATTTATTTATTAAATGAAATTTCAATTTTTTTCAATAACATTGCATAAAGTCGAATTAATTTGATTGAAATCGTGTTTATATGATCAAATGCATGCCGAAAACGAGTGTCGCATTTAGGTGCAAGCTGTTAGGATCATTGCAAAAGTTAAATTTATTTTATTTATTAAATGAAATTTCAATTTTTTTAATAACAATGCATAAAGTCAAATTTATTTGATTGAAATCGTGTATTTTATTTATTAAATGAAATTTCAATTCTTTCAATAACAATGCATAAAGTCGAATTTATTTGATTGAAATCAAGTTTAAATGATCAAATGCATGCCAAAAACATGTGTCGCACTTAGGTGCAAGCTATTAGGATCATTGCAAAAATTAAATTTATTTTATTAATTAAATGAAATTTCAATTTTTTCAATAACAATGAATAAAGTCGAAAGAACTTATTTGATTGAAATTGTGTTTATATGATCAAATGCATGCCGAAAACATGTGTCGCACTTAGGTGCAAGCTGTTAGGATCATTGCAAAAATTAAATTTATTTTATTTATTAAATGAAATTTCAATTTTTTCAATAACAATGCATAAAGTCGAATTGATTTGTTAAAAATCGTGTTTATATGATCAAATGCATGCCGAAAACATGTATCGCACTTAGGTGCAAGCTGTTAGGATCATTGCAAAAATTAAAATTATTTTATTTATTAAATGAAATTTCAATTTTTTCAATAACAATGCATAAAGTCTAATTCATTTGATTGAAATCGTGTTTATATGATCAAATGCATGCCGAAAACATGTGTCGCACTTAGGTGCAAGCTGTTAGGATCATTGCAAAAATTAAATTTATTTTATTTATTAAATGAAATTTCTATTTTTTCAATAACAATGCATAAAGCCGGATATATTTGATTAAAGTCGTGTTTATATGATTAAATCCATGCCGAAAACATGTGTCACACTTAGGTGCAAGCTATTAGGATCAATGCAAAAATTAAATTTATTTTATTTATTAAATGAAATTTCAATTCTTTCAATAACAATGCATAAAGTCGAATTTATTTGATTGAAATCGTGTTTAAATGATCAAATGCAAGCCAGAACATGTGTCGCACTTAGGTGCGAGCTATTAGGATCATTGCAAAAATTAAATTTAATTTATATATTAAATGAAATTTCAATTTTTTCAATAACAATCCATAAAGTCGAATTCATTTGATTGAAATCGTGTTTATATGATCAAATGCATGCCGAAAACATGTGTCACACTTAGGTGCAAGCTATTAGGATCATTGCAAAAATTAAATTTATTTTATTTATTAAATGAAATTTAAATTTTTTTAATAACAATGCATAAAGTCGAATATATTTGATTAAAATCAAGTTTAAATGATCAAATGTATGCCTAAAACATGTGTCGCACTTAGGTGCAAGCTGTTAGGATCATTGCAAAAATTATATTTATTTTATTTATTAAATGAAATTTCAATTTTTTCAATACCAATGCATAAAGTCAAATTAATTTGATTGAAATCGTATTTATATAATCAAATGCATGCCGGAAACATTTGTCGCACTTAGGTGCAAGCTGTTAGGATCATTGCAAACATTAAATTTATTTTATTTATTAAATGAAATTTCAATTTTTTCAAAAACAATGCTTAAAGTCGAATTAATTTGATTGAAATCGTGTTTATATGATCAAATGCATGCCGAAAACATATCACACTTAGGTGCAAGCTATAAGGATCATTGCAAAAATTATATTTATTTTATTTATTAAATGAAATTTCAATTTTTTCAAAAACAATGCTTAAAGTCGAATTAAATTGATTGAATTCGCGTTTATATGATCAAATGCATGCCTAAAGCATGTGTCGCACTTAGGTGCAAGCATCATTGCAAAAATTAAATTTATTTTATTTATTAAATGAAATTTCAATTGTTTCAATACCAATGCATAAAGTCGAATTAATTTAATTGAAATCGTGTTTATATGATCAAATGCATGCCGAAAACATATCACACTTAGGTGCAAGCTATAAGGATCATTGCAAAAATTATATTTATTTTATTTATTAAATGAAATTTCAATTTTTTCAAAAACAATGCTTAAAGTCGAATTAATTTGATTGAATTCGCGTTTATATGATCAAATGCATGCCTAAAGCATGTGTCGCACTTAGGTGCAAGCTGTTAGGGTCATTGCAAAAATTAAATTTATTTTATTTATTAAATAAAATTTCAATTTTTTCAAAAACAATGCTTAAAGTCGAATTAATTTGATTGAAATCGTGTTTATATGATCAAATGCATGCCGAAAACATGTGTCGCACTTAGGTGCAAGCTATTAGGACCATTGCAAAAATTAAATTTATTTAATTTATTAAATGAAATTTCAATTTTTTCAATAACAATGCATAAAGTCAAATTAATTTAATTGAAATCGTCTTTATATGATCAAATGCATGCCTAAAACATGTGTCGCACTTAGGTGCAAGCTGTTAGGATCATTGCAAAAATTAAATTTATTTTATTTATTAAATAAAATTTCAATTTTTTCAAAAACAATGCTAAAAGTCGAATTAATTTGATTGAAATCGTATTTATATGATCAAATGCATGCCGGATACATTTATCGCACTTAGGTGCAAGCTGTTAGGATCATTGCAAAAATTAAATTTCTTTTATTTATTAAATGAAATTTCAATTTTTTCAAAAACAATGCTTAAAGTCGAATTAATTTGATTAAAATCGTGTTTATATGATCAAATGCATGCCGAAAACATGTGTCGTACTTAGGTGCAAGCTATAAGGATCATTGCAAAAATTAAATTTATTTAATTTATTAAATGAAATTTAAATTTTTTCAATAACAATGCATAAAGTCCAATTAATTTGAATGAAATCAAGTTTAAATGATTATATGCTTTCCTAAAACATGTGTCGCACTTAGGAGCAAGCTGTTAGGATCATTGCAAAAATTAAATTTATTTTATTTATTAAATGAAATTTCAAATTTTTTAATACCAATGCATAAAGTCAAATTAATTTGATTGAAATCGTGTTTATATGATCAAATGCATGCCGGAAACATTTGTCGCACTTAGGTGCAAGCTGTTAGGGTCATTGCAAAAATTAAATTTATTTTATTTATTAAATGAAATTTCAATTTTTTCTATAACAATGCATACAGTCGGATACATTTAATTGAAATCGTGTTTATATGATCAAATGCATGCCGAAAACATGTGTCATACTTAGGTGCAAGATATTAGGATCATTGCAAAAATTAAATTTTTTTATTTATTAAATGAAATTTCCATTTTTTCAAAAACAATGATTTAAGTCGAATTACTTTGATTGAAATCGTGTTTATATGATCAAATGAATACCAAAAACATATGTCACACTTAGGTGCAAGCCATAAGGATCATTGCAAAAATTAAATTTATTTTATTTATTAAATGAAATTTCAATTTTTTCAATAACAATGAATAAAGTCGAATTAATTTGATTGAAATCGTGTTTATATGATCAAATGCATGCCGAAAACATATGTCGCACTTAGGTGCAAGCTATAAGGATCATAGCAAAAATTAAATTTATTTTATTTATTAAATGAAATTTCAATTTTTTCCATAACAATGCATAAAGTCGAATTAACTTAATTGAAATCGTCTTTATATGATCAAATGCATGCCTAAAACATGTGTCGCACTTAGGTGCAAGCTGTTAGGATCATTGCAAAAATTAAATTTATTTTATTTATTAAATAAAATTTCAATTTTTTCAAAAACAATGCTAAAAGTCGAATTAATTTGATTGAAATCGTGTTTACATGATCAAATGCATGCCGGATACATTTATCGCACTAAGGTGCAAGCTGTTAGGATCATTGCAAAAATTAAATTTATTTTATTTATTAAATGAAATTTCAATTTTTTCAAAAACAATGCTTAAAGTCGAATTAATTTGATTGAAATCGTGTTTATATGATCAAATGCATGCCGAAAACATGTGTCGTACTTAGGTGCAAGCTATAAGGATCATTGCAAAAATTAAATTTATTTCATTTATTAAATGAAATTTAAATTTTTTCAATAACAATGCATAAAGTCGAATTAATTTGAATAAAATCAAGTTTAGATGATTATATGCATTCCTAAAACATGTGTCGCACTTAGGAGCAAGCTGTTAGGATCATTGCAAAAATTAAATTTATTTTATTTATTAAATGAAATTTCAAATTTTTCAATACCAATGCATAAAGTCAAATTAATTTGATTGAAATCGTGTTTATATGATCAAATGCATGCCGGAAACATTTGTCGCACTTAGGTGCAAGCCATAAGGATCATTGCAAAAATTAAATTTATTTTATTTATTAAATGAAATTTCAATTCTTTTCAATAACAATGCATAAAGTCTAATTTATTTGATTGAAATCAAGTTTAAAAAATCAAATGCATGCCGAAAACATGTGTCACACTTAGGTGCAAGCTATTGGGATCATTGCAAAAATTAAATTTATTTTATTTATTAAACGAAATTTCTATTTTTCAATAACAATGCATACTGTCGGATATATTTGATTGAAATCGTGTTTATATGATCAAATGCATGCCGAAAACATGTGTCACACTTAGGTGCAAGATATTAGGATCATTGCAAAAATTAAATTTATTTTATTTATTAAATGAAATTTCAATTTTTTCAATAACAATGCATAAAGTCGAATTAATTTGATTAAAATCGTGTTTATATGATAAAATGCATGCCGAAAACATGTGTCGCTCTTAGGTGCAAGCTATAAGGATCATTGCAAAAATTAAATTTATTTTATTTATTAAATGAAATTTCAATTTTTTCAATAACAATGCATAAAGTCGAAATAATTTGATTGAAATCGTGTTTATATGATCAAATGCATGCCGAAAACATGTGTCACACTTAGGTTCAAGCCATAAGGATCATTGCAAAAATTAAATTTATTTTATTTATTAAAGGAAATTTTAATTTTTTCAATAACAATGCATAAAGTCGAATTAATTTGATTGAAATCGTGTTTATATGATCAAATGCATGCCAAAAACATGTGTCGCACCTGGGTGCAAGCTGTTAGGATCATTGCAAAAATTACATTTATTTTATTTAATAAATGAAATTTCAATTCTTTCAATCACAATGAATAAAGTCGAATTAATTTAATTGAAATCAAGTTTAAATGATCAAATACATGCCCAAAACATGTGTCGCACTTAGGTGCAAGTTGCTAGGATCATTGCAAATATTAAATTTATTTTATTTATTAAATGAGATTTCTATTTTTTTAATAACAATGCATAAAGTCGGATATATTTGATTGAAATCATGTTTATATAATCAAATGCATGCCGAATACATGTGTCACACTTTGGTGCAAGCTATTAGGATCATTGCAAAAATTACATTTATTTTATTTATTAAATGAAATTTCAATTCTTTCAATCACAATGCATAAAGTTGAATTTATTTGATTGAAATCAAGTTTAAATAATTAAATGCATGCCCAAAACATGTGTCGCACTTAGGTGCAAGCTGTAAGGATCATTGCAAAAATTAAATTTATTTTATTTATTAAATGAAATTTCAATTTTTTCAATAACAATGCATAAAGTCGAATTATATTGATTGAAATCGTGTTTATATGATCAAATGCATGCCGAAAACATGTGTCGCACTTAGGTGCAAGCTGTTAGGATCATTGCAAAAATTAAATTTATTTTATTTATTAAATGAAATTTCAATTTTTTCTATAACAATGCATACAGTCGGATACATTTGATTGAAATCGTGTTTATATGATCAAATGCATGCCGAAAACATGTGTCATACTTAGGTGCAAGATATTAGGATCATTGCAAAAATTAAATTTTTTTATTTATTAAATGAAATTTCAATTTTTTCAAAAACAATGATTTAAGTCGAATTACTTTGATTGAAATCGTGTTTATATGATCAAATGCATACCAAAAACATATGTCACACTTAGGTGCAAGCCATAAGGATCATTGCAAAAATTAAATTTATTTTATTTATTAAATGAAATTTCAATTTTTTCAATAACAATGATAAAAGTCGAATTAATTTGATTGAAATCGTGTTTATATGATCAAATGCATGCCGAAAACATGTGTTGCACTTAGGTGCAAGCTATAAGGATCATAGCAAAAATTAAATTTATTTTATTTATTAAATGAAATTTCAATTTTTTCTATAACAATGCATACAGTCGGATACATTTGATTGAGATCGTGTTTATATGATCAAATGCATGCCGAAAACATGTGTCATACTTAGGTGCAAGATATTAGGATCATTGCAAAAATTAAATTTTTTTATTTATTAAATGAAATTTCAATTTTTTCAAAAACAATGATTTAAGTCGAATTACTTTGATTGAAATCGTGTATATATGATCAAATGCATGCCGAAAACATGTGTCACACTTAGGTGCAAGCCATAAGGATCATTGCAAAAATTAAATTTATTTTATTTATTAAATGAAATTTCAATTTTTTCAATAACAATGAATAAAGTCGAATTAATTTGATTGAAATCGTGTTTATATGATCAAATGCATGCCGAAAACATGTGTCGCACTTAGGTGCAAGCTATAAGGATCATTGCAAAAGTTACATTTATTTTATTTATTAAATGAAATTTAAATTTTTTCAAAAACAATGCATCAAGTCGAATTAATCTGATTGAAATCGTGTTTATATGATCAAATGCATGCCGAAAACATGTGTCGCACTTAGGTGCAAGCTATAAGGATCATTGCAAAAATTAAATTTATTTTATTTATTAAATGAAATTTCAATTTTTTCAATAACAATGCATAAAGTCGAATTAATTTGATTAAAATCGTGTTTATATGATCAAATGCTTGCCGTAAACATGTGTCGCACTTAGGTGCAAGCCATAAGGATCATTGCAAAAATTAAATTTATTTTATTTATTAAATGAAATTTCAATTTTTTCAATAACAATGAATAAAGTCGAATTAATTTGATTAAAATCGTGTTTATATGATCAAATGCATGCCGAAAACATGTGTCACACTTAGGTGCAAGCCATAAGGATCATTGCAAAAATTAAATTTATTTTATTTATTAAATGAAATTTCAATTTTTTCAAAAACAATGCTTAAAGTCGAAATACTTTGATTGAAATCGTGTTTATATGATCAAATGCATGCCGAAAACATGTGTCATACTTAGGTGCAAGATATTAGGATCATTGCAAAAATTAAATTTTTTTATTTATTAAATGAAATTTCAATTTTTTCAAAAACAATGATTTAAGTCGAATTACTTTGATTGAAATCGTGTTTATATGATCAAATGCATACCGAAAACATGTGTCACACTTAGGTGCAAGCCATAAGGATCATTGCAAAAATTAAATTTATTTTATTTATTAAATGAAATTTCAATTTTTTCAATAACAATGAATAAAGTCGAATTAATTTGATTGAAATCGTGTTTATATGATCAAATGCATGCTGAAAACATATGTCGCACTTAGGTGCAAGCTATAAGGATCATTGCAAAAATTAAATTTATTTTATTTATTAAATGAAATTTCAATTTTTTCAAAAACAATGCATCAAGTCGAATTAATTTGATTGAAATCGTGTTTATATAATCAAATGCATGCCGAAAACATGTGTCGCACTTAGGTGCAAGCTATAAGGATCATTGCAAAAATTAAATTTATTTTATTTATTAAATGAAATTTCAATTTTTTCAAAAACAATGCTTAAAGTCGAATTACTTTGATTGAAATCGTGTTTATATGATCAAATGCATGCCGAAAACATGTGTCACACTTAGGTGCAAGATATTAGGATCATTGCAAAAATAAAATATATTTTATTTATTAAATGAAATTTCTATTTATTCAATAACAATGCATAAAGTCGAATTAATTTGATTAAAATCGTGTTTATATGATCAAATGCATGCCGAAAACATGTGTCGCTCTTAGGTGCAAGCTATAAGGATCATTGCAAAAATTAAATTTATTTTATTTATTAAATGAAATTTCAATTTTTTCAATAACAATGCATAAAGTCGAAATAATTTGATTGAAATCGTGTTTATATAATCAAATGCATGGCGAAAACATGTGTCACACTTAGGTGCAAGCCATAAGGATCATTGCAAAAATTAAATTTATTTCATTTATTAAAGGAAATTTTAATTTTTTCAATAACAATGCATAAAGTTGAATTAATTTGATTGAAATCGTGTTTATATGATCAAATGCATGCCAAAAACATGTGTCGCACCTAGGTGCAAGCTGTTAGGATCATTGCAAAAATTTTTTTTTTTTTTTTTTTTTTTTTTTTTTTTTTTTTTTTTGGCGTAGGCTTTTTGCCGTTCAGCCACTAACGAAAATTAAAAGGATGTTTCCACTTAATGGACCTAAGCGACCAATACGTAGACGATAGGATTAACAAGGGATACTCTTCACACCAAGGGGTAGTTCAAGGCGACTTTTAAACAAACAGGTATACCACGGTTAATGGGTTACATTACTGAGGTACATAAACAAAGGATAACAATTCTAAATTTTAATCTTAGACCTTATAAAGAAATTTACCAGGCAATTGAAAATATCTAAATTATTCAAACTAAGTAGATAGTTGGCGTTAATTGGGTATTCCAATTTAAAATATTTAAGGTCGTAGTTTAACTGATTAATATTTCCAAGATTTAGAGGACATTCAAATAAAATATGGTTTATATCTCCAAACCCACCACAAGTACATAGTGGATCTGAGTTTATCCGGATAAAATGTAGGTGACAAGGGGTTAGACAATGGGTAGTTTTCAGACGAAAGATGGTCGACGAGAGAAGTTTAGGTGAATATTTTTGAATGTACGCTATATTTTTAGGAAGGGTATTATGGATTCTTTTGTAGTTTGTTTTACCAGAACCATAACTTAACCATTGCTTCTCCCACTCCCTAAAGATGGATTTTTTAAATTCCGCAACAAAATCGGAATATGGTAATCGAACATGGAGTGGAATGTTTTTATCATCGATGCTAGCTTTTGCCAACGAGTCGGCATCTTCATTGCCTTTAATATTGCTATGGGCTTTTACCCATACTATTTTTACGACACAGTGGAGATTATTTAGCTTCTCCAATGAGATTATTATTTTATAAATAATTGAGTTGCAAACCTTACCTGGTCGATAATTTTTTATAGCTTTAAGAACAGAGAGACTGTCTGAGAATATAATAGCATCTTTAGTGTACATAATGGCCCATTCAAGGGCTTCAAGAACGGCTAGTGCTTCCGCCGTAAATACTGTAGCTATTTCCGGCAAACGTTTACAAAAATGTAATTTATTGGCTGGAATGACACATGCATATGCTGCCCCCTGTCTAGTTTTTGAGCCATCAGTAAAAATGTGCGTGGCTGATGGGATTTGATCTACTACCCTATCAAGTATTTGATTATTTTGTGAAGGAACCGTTGAATATTGTGGAATAATTATGTCCGGTACCATACTAAGGCACCCATATCCTAAATTTGAGGAGATACTGGTACTATCAGTAATCAAATTTACATGGGCCGTGTCTAGGAATGATTGGTATATTAATGGTGTTGTCTTATTTCTCCAATAGCTACTAGTTAATCCTGATACTGACGCTGTACATACTGTATTTAAAGAATACTGACAATTATTTGATCGCATCTTTAATACAAATTTATATGATATTACTCTTCTTCTCAACTCTAGAGGCAATTCCCCTACTTCAGCTAAAAGAGTTTCGCAAGGGGTGGAATTCATTGCACCCAAACAGATACGAAGTGACTTGTATTGAATCCTGTCTACACTCTTAAGGAGTGTTTTAGATGCTTGCCCATAGAACATACATCCATAATCAAGGATTGAACGGATATATGCCCGATAGAACAGAAGAGTACAACTGACGTCACTGCCCCATTTAATTTTAGTAACTGCTTTAATGATGTTTATGCCTTTTGCGCATTTATTTTGGATATGCAGGATATGCGGCTTCCAAAGTAGTTTCTTATCCAGAACGACACCCAAATATTTGTACGAGCTAACAATGGGGATGGAGCCGGGTACCGTATTAACACAATCAGGTAGCCGATCCCTGTGCCTACTAAAGATCATTACAGATGATTTACTTAGTGACAATTGAAAACCGTTCAATACAGACCAATCACTAACTTTATCTATTATCATTGCGCATCTATTCAGCGATTCACCAAGATTGTTACACGAAATGTGGAAACAAAAATCATCAGCGTATTGGATGCATTTGAGCCTATTATTAGTAATCTGGTGGAGATCATGGGTGTATATATTAAATAAAATAGGGGCTAAGACAGATCCTTGCATTAATCCCGAGGAAGTTTTCCGAGGTCCATGCAGCTTAAAGCCATCCCTTATGTATATACGCCTGTCCATGAAAATAGCAACAATATTGTTAGATACCTTTTGAGAAAGGCCAATCGCAACCAGTTTGTCTCTGAGAATTAACAAGTTGACCGAGTCATAGGCTTTGGTAAAATCGATAAAGATAGAAGCATGATATGCGTTACTCGAGAATGTGTTATGAATGTTAGCGATCAGGTCCGTTAAAGCGTCCGTAGTGCCCCTCCCGCTTCTAAAACCATAGACGCTGGGATTTAACTTAGAGATGTGTTCTAGAAACCAGTTCAAACGGGTTTTAATTAGGCGCTCGTATGTTTTCAGGATACAAGAAGCGAGTGATATCGGTCTGTATGAAGAGGCCAAGGAACAATCTTTACCAATCTTTCTCAGAAGGACTATAATAACTGGGTTTAATAAGTCCTCTCGCTTTGAAAGAACCCACCAATTATTAAATATGTTGAGTAAATACTCTACACCCTTAGTAGGCAGTTGCCTAAGCATATTATATGTTATTCCATCCAGACCGGGGGATGTATTTGTCGAGTGTTTGATGGCATTATTGAATTCAGTCAAGTTAAAAGGTTCATCCAGATTAAGTCCTGAAGATGGGCAAGGATCTGAATTGCGGAATGTGTCAGGGTCGATACTATTTGAAGGCGGAGCTAGGGTATTTTCGACTTCGGCTATCAATTCCGAGGAAAGCGGTTTGTTGTGTACGCCGCAATTAGTTATTTTTTTAATAGACTTCCAGATATCGGACACAGGACACCCTGCGTTTATGTTTGAACAAAAAGTCATCCAAGATAATCTAGCCTTTTCCTTGAACCTACGTTTTGTGGAAGCCGCTATATTCTTATAATGTAAGAAGTTATTATATGTGGGATTAATTTTGTATTCTAGTAAACATTTTTGTCGGTTTTTAGTTAATTCATGACATTCGCTATCCCACCATACTGGAAGTCTCTTGCACCGATTGGACTTATCTTTGCGTTTCATGCATAAATCTGCAGCATTGGTTAGAGCTGCTATAAAGGAAATTAGATTTGGGTTTCCACAAGTGACTTCAAGTTCCTGATTTATTATTGCTTGGAATTCTGACCAATCGACGTTTGTTTCGTACCAACCTATCTTGTCCGTAGAATCATACCTTACAGGTTTACTGATAGCCCATTCAGTTATAACCGGGAAATGGTCAGAACCCAGGGTATCATCATAAACATTCCAAGTACATTTGGGAACTAAGTTACCGGGAACCAGAGTAAGATCCAAAATAGACGGACTATTACCATGAGAGATTCTAGTGGGATTGCCATCATTAATAGCGCAATAATTAAAATTGTCTATAGTGTCAACAAAATCTGAACTCTCACTATCGCAAAAACTAGAGCCCCACAATGGGTGGTGATAATTGAAATCACCACAGATAACTGAGTTACTAGGTATGTTGGAGAACAAAACATTCCACTCTGATTTATTAACTTTTACATTAGGCGGTCTATAGATATTGATCAGATTGATACCTGAGTTGTTTAATAGGAGCCTGACTCCCAAGGTCTCCAATTTATTATTTGGATTATATGACATATCTATCTCCTTAAAACTGTACATATTTGAGATAAGAATTAACACGCCTCCGTGTCCTTTCTCTCGATCTTTCCTAATACTAGTGAATCCTGGAATATCAAAGTTAAAACTAGGTTTTAACCATGTTTCAACGATTAATGCAACGTCGAATTGGTTATTCATTATGAAATGCAGAAAGCTTTGCTTATTAGCAATGAGAGAACGAGCATTCCACTGGACAACTTTAATACTATTGTGATTCGCCATTTTTATTGCAGATTACAGAATTATTCTGATTAATGTTGGAGTTCGAGTACTCCATATTAAGCTTTTCGGTAATAGATGCGATGAAGTTTCTGATCGGACCATCATACTCTTTAGAAGCGCCTGTAGGATTTTCTAACAATTTCTTAAATGAATTAATGTCTTCCATCACAGATTGTTTAAAGGCTATAAATTCATCCCTAAATGGGTTAGGGATTATAGGTTGAGCGGCAGGGCTTGAACCAGATGACCAATTAAATCTGATAAGCGGCTGAATGGGAGAGGAGGGTTTTCTCTTTTTGTTAGCACTAGCGTGAACTGCTATATTCCTTTTAGGGAAGTCCTTATTTATTTTTTTGGGATTTTTTTCAGCTAATAGCGGGAATTCATTCAGGTTTTCTAGGACTGAAAACCTGTTTGGATAATTGGTACTTGATTTAAGACTATTAGCAAAAGACGGATTGTTAAATATTTGTTCTGCCTCTTTAAATGCTACATTATGCTTGGCCATAATATCCTTAATTGACTTTTGCTTCTGATACATAGGGCACCCCCTGTAAGTAGAGTTATGCTCTGAAGATTTACAAAAGATGCACAAAATATTGCTAGTGCAGTCCCCCTCGTGACTATCTGCACATTGCCTACACCTACGCTTACCCTTACACTGTCTGCTAGTGTGACCATATAGTAAACAATTGAAGCATTGAAGAACAGGTTGAACAAAGGTGGAAACTTCAAACCTACAACTATATATGTATATGTGCGACGGTAATTTATTACCTTTAAATGTCACAACAACTACCTCTCTTTTGATTAAATTAAAAGATCCGTCGTCGTTGTTTTTCTTGCGCATGATTCGTCTTAAATTTACAATAGGGATTTCGCTTACAAAGTCATCAACCAAAAGGTCAATATCCAGAGTGGTGTCTACTCCTTTTATCACGCCTTTTCTTTCTACCACATGCCGGGGCACATATGCGACCAACTTATTTGCCTTAATGATAGTATGATCGATTAATTCATTCGCCGCGGGATAATCTTTAAATTCTGCCTTAATTCTATTACGACCAATCGTATTCACTTTTAAAAGACTATCCTTAAATTTATTTACAGAATGCAATATTTTCCCCACTTTCATGGGATGCAATTTACTTATGTCTGTGGAAATACTTTCAATAAATATAATGAATGGGCCCTCATTTAAATTATTGTATTTTAAAGTGATGTCTATCGATTTTATTTCGCTGGAATCCTTCCGCAAAAACTTATCTACTGTATCGGACGACCCGGGCTCGGGCGCGGATACGTCCATAGCGTGATCTCCGTGGCGGCTCACGCCGCTGGAGAATAAATTTAACCAAGACCAATTCTAGTGTATTATACTAGGAGAAACAAACCCAAAAGAGTAGCAAGCCCTCAGAGACTGAGCCTACCTTAATTGAGTGATAAATAATAAGTTATAATTAGTTTAACGGGTACTTATCGATACAAAACTCGAGAGCTGCGACAACGATACACACTGTACGGCTGCTAGACTCGAACTCCATTGCAAAAATTACATTTATTTTATTTATTAAATGAAATTTCAATTCTTTCAATCACAATGCATAAAGTCGAATTTATTTGATTGAAATCAAGTTTAAATAATTAAATGCATGCCCAAAACATGTGTCGCACTTAGGTGCAAGCTGTTAGGATCATTGCAAAAATTAAATTTATTTTATTTATTAAATGAAATTTCAATTTTTTCAATAACAATGCATAAAGTCGAATTATATTGATTGAAATCGTGTTTATATGATCAAATGCATGCCGAAAACATGTGTCGCACTTAGGTGCAAGCTGTTAGGATCATTGCAAAAATTAAATTTATTTTATTTATTAAATGAAATTTCAATTTTTTCTATAACAATGCATACAGTCGGATACATTTGATTGAAATCGTGTTTATATGATCAAATGCATGCCGAAAACATGTGTCATACTTAGGTGCAAGATATTAGGATCATTGCAAAAATTAAATTTTTTTATTTATTAAATGAAATTTCAATTTTTTCAAAAACAATGATTTAAGTCGAATTACTTTGATTGAAATCGTGTTTATATGATCAAATGCATTCCAAAAACATATGTCACACTTAGGTGCAAGCCATAAGGATCATTGCAAAAACTAAATTTATTTTATTTATTAAATGAAATTTCAATTTTTTCAATAACAATGAATAAAGTCGAATTAATTTGATTGAAATCGTGTTTATATGATCAAATGCATGCCGAAAACATGTGTCGCACTTAGGTGCAAGCTATAAGGATCATAGCAAAAATTAAATTTATTTTATTTATTAAATGAAATTTCAATTTTTTTTTTTCTATAACAATGCATACAGTCGGATACATTTGATTGAAATCGTGTTTATATGATCAAATGCATGCCGAAGAAATGTGTCATACTTAGGTGCAAGATATTAGGATCATTGCAAAAATTAAATTTATTTTATTTATTAAATGAAATTTCAATTTTTTCAATAACAATGAATAAAGTCGAATTAATTTGATTGAAATCGTGTTTATATGATCAAATGCATGCCGAAAACATGTGTCGCACTTAGGTGCAAGCTATAAGGATCATTGCAAAAATTAAATTTATTTTATTTATTAAATGAAATTTCAATTTTTTCAATAACAATGAATAAAGTCCAATTAATTTGATTGAAATCGTGTTTATATGATCAAATGCATGCCGAAAACATGTGTCGCACTTAGGTGCAAGCTATAAGGATCATAGCAAAAATTAAATTTATTTTATTTATTAAATGAAATTTCAATTTTTTCTATAACAATGCATACAGTCGGATACATTTGATTGAAATCGTGTTTATATGATCAAATGCATGCCGAAAACATGTGTCATACTTAGGTGCAAGATATTAGGATCATTGCAAAAATTAAATTTATTTTATTTTTTAAATGAAATTTCAATTTTTTCAATAACAATGCATAAAGTCGAATTAATTTGATTTAAATCGTGTTTATATGATCAAATGCATGCCGAAAACATGTGTCACACGTAGGTGCAAGATATTAGGATCATTGCAAAAATTAAATTTATTTTATTTATTAAATGAAATTTCAATTTTTTCAATAACAATGCACTGAGTCAAATTATTTTGATTGAAATCGTGTTTATATGATCAAATGCATGCCAAAAACATGTGTCACTCTTAGGTGCAAGCTATAAGGATCATTGAAAAAATTAAATTTATTTTATTTATTAAATGAAATTTCAATTTTTTCAATAACAATGCGTAAAGTCGAATTGGTTTGATTGAAATATCGTGTTTATATGATCAAATGCATGCCGAAAACATGTGTCACACTTAGGTGCGAGATATTAGGATCATTGCAAAAATTAAATTTATTTAATTTATTAAATGGAATTTCAATTTTTTCAATAACAATGCATAAAGTCGAATTAATTTGATTGAAATCGTGTTTATATGAGCAAATGCATGCCGAAAACATGTGTCACACTTAGGTGCAAGCCATAAGGATCATTGCAAAAATTAAATTTATTTTATTTATTAAATGAAATTTCAATTTTTTCAATAACAATGCATAAAGTCTAATTTATTTGATTGAAATCAAGTTTAAAAAATCAAATGCATGCCGAAAACATGTGTCACACTTAGGTGCAAGCTATTGGGATCATTGCAAAAATTAAATTTATTTTATTTATTAAACGAAATTTCTATTTTTCAATAACAATGCATACTGTCGGATATATTTGATTGAAATCGTGTTTATATGATCAAATGCATGCCGAAAACATGTGTCACACTTAGGTGCAAGATATTAGGATCATTGCAAAAATTAAATTTGGTTTATTTATTAAATGAAATTTCAATTTTTTCAATAACAATGCATAAAGTCGAATTAATTTGATTGAAATCGTGTTTATATGATCAAATGCATGCCGAAAACATGTGTCGCTCTTAGGTGCAAGCTATAAGGATCATTGCAAAAATTAAATTTATTTTATTTATTAAATAAAATTTCAATTTTTTCAATAACAATGCATAAAGTCGAAATAATTTGATTGAAATCGTGTTTATATGATCAAATGCATGCCGAAAACATGTGTCACACTTAGGTGCAAGCCATAAGGATCATTGCAAAAATTAAATTTATTTTATTTATTAAAGGAAATTTTAATTTTTTCAATAACAATGCATAAAGTCGAATTAATTTGATTGAAATCGTGTTTATATGATCAAATGCATGCCAAAAACATGTGTCGCACCTGGGTGCAAGCTGTTAGGATCATTGCAAAAATTACATTTATTTTATTTAATAAATGAAATTTCAATTCTTTCAATCACAATGAATAAAGTCGAATTTATTTAATTGAAATCAAGTTTAAATGATCAAATGCATGCCCAAAACATGTGTCGCACTTAGGTGCAAGTTGTTAGGATCATTGCAAATATTAAATTTATTTTATTTATTAAATGAAATTGCTATTTTTTTAATAACAATGCATAAAGTCGGATATATTTTTTTTTGAAATCATGTTTATATAATCAAATGCATGCCGAATACATATGTCACACTTTGGTGCAAGCTATTAGGATCATTGCAAAAATTACATTTATTTTATTTATTAAATGAAATTTCAATTCTTTCAATCACAATGCATAAAGTCGAATTTATTTGATTGAAATCAAGTTTAAATAATTAAATGCATGCCCAAAACATGTGTCGCACTTAGGTGCAAGCTGTTAGGATCATTGCAAAAATTAAATTTATTTTATTTATTAAATGAAATTTCAATTTTTTCAATAACAATGCATAAAGTCGAATTATATTGATTGAAATCGTGTTTATATGATCAAATGCATGCCGAAAACATGTGTCGCACTTAGGTGCAAGCTGTTAGGATCATTGCAAAAATTAAATTTATTTTATTTATTAAATGAAATTTCAATTTTTTCTATAACAATGCATACAGTCGGATACATTTGATTGAAATCGTGTTTATATGATCAAATGCATGCCGAAAACATGTGTCATACTTAGGTGCAAGATATTAGGATCATTGCAAAAATTAAATTTTTTTATTTATTAAATGAAATTTCAATTTTTTCAAAAACAATGATTTAAGTCGAATTACTTTGATTAAAATCGTGTTTATATGATCAAATGCATACCAAAAACATATGTCACACTTAGGTGCAAGCCATAAGGATCATTGCAAAAATTAAATTTATTTTATTTATTAAATGAAATTTCAATTTTTTCAAAAACAATGCATCAAGTCGAATTAATTTGATTGAAATCGTGTTTATATGATCAAATGCATGCCGAAAACATGTGTCGCACTTAGGTGCAAGCTATAAGGATCATTGCAAAAATTAAATTTATTTTATTTATTAAATGAAATTTCAATTGTTTCTATAACAATGCATACAGTCGAATTAATTTGATTGAAATCGTGTTTATATGATCAAATGCATGCCGAAAACATGTGTCATACTTAGGTGCAAGCCATAAGGATCATTGCAAAAATTAAATTTATTTTATTTATTAAATGAAATTTCAATTTTTTCAATAACAATGAATAAAGTCTAATTTATTTGATTGAAATCAAGTTTAAAAAATCAAATGCATGCCGAAAACATGTGTCACACTTAGGTGTAAGCTATTAGAATCATTGCAAAAATTACATTTATTTTATTTATTAAACGAAATTTCTATTTTTTCAATAACAATGCATACAGTCGGATATATTTGATTGAAATCGTGTTTATATGATCAAATGCATGCCAAAAACATGTGTCACACTTAGGTGCAAGCCATAGGGATCATTGCAAAAATTAAATTTATTTTATTTATTAAATGAAATTTCTATTTTTTCAATAACAATGCATAAAGTCTCATTTATTTGATTAAAATCAAGTTTAAAAAATCAAATGCATGCCGAAAACATGTGTCACACTTAGGTGTAAGCTATTAGAATCATTGCAAAAATTACATTTATTTTATTTATTAAACGAAATTTCTATTTTTTCAATAACAATGCATACAGTCGGATATATTTGATTGAAATCGTGTTTATATGATCAAATGCATGCCGAAAACATGTGTCGTACTTAGGTGCAAGCCATAAGGATCATTGCAAAAATTAAATTTATTTTATTTATTAAATGAAATTTCAATTTTTTCTATAACAATGCATACAATCGGATACATTTGATTGAAATCGTGTTTATATGATCAAATGCATGCCGAAAACATGTGTCATACTTAGGTGCAAGATATTAGGATCATTGCAAAAATTAAATTTATTTAATTTATTAAATGAAATTTCAATTTTTTCAATAACAATGAATAAAGTCGAATTAATTTGATTAAAATCGTGTTTATATGATCAAATGCATGCCGAAAACATGTGTCACACTTAGGTGCAAGCCATAAGGATCATTGCAAAAATTAAATTTATTTTATTTATTAAATGAAATTTCAATTTTTTCTATAACAATGCATACAGTCGGATACATTTGATTAAAATCGTGTTTATATGATCAAATGCATGCCGAAAACATGTGTCGTACTTAGGTGCAAGATATTAGGATCATTGCAAAAATTAAATTTTTTTATTTATTAAATGAAATTTCAATTTTTTCAAAAACAATGATTTAAGTCGAATTACTTTGATTGAAATCGTGTTTATATGATCAAATGCATACCGAAAACATGTCACACTTAGGTGCAAGCCATAAGGATCATTGCAAAAATTAAATTTATTTTATTTATTAAATGAAATTTCAATTTTTTCAATAACAATGAATAAAGTGGAATTAATTTGATTGAAATCGTGTTTATATGATCAAATGCATGCCGAAAACATGTGTCGCACTTAGGTGCAAGCAATAAGGATCATAGCAAAAATTAAATTTATTTTATTTATTAAATGAAATTTCAATTTTTTCTATAACAATGCATACAGTCGGATACATTTGATTGAAATCGTGTTTATATGATCAAATGCATGCCGAAAACATGTGTCATACTTAGGTGCAAGATATTAGGATCATTGAAAAAATTAAATTTTTTTATTTATTAAATGAAATTTCAATTTTTTCAAAAACAATGATTTAAGTCGAATTACTTTGATTGAAATCGTGTTTATATGATCAGATGCATACCGAAAACATGTGTCACACTTAGGTGCAAGCCATAAGGATCATTGCAAAAATTAAATTTATTTTATTTATTAAATGAAATTTCAATTTTTTCAATAACAATGAATAAAGTCGAATTAATTTGTTTAAAATCGTGTTTATATGATCAAATGCATGCCGAAAACATATGTCACACTTAGGTGCAAGCCATAAGGATCATTGCAAAAATTAAAATTATTTTATTTATTAAATGAAATTTCAATTTTTTCAAAAACAATGCTTAAAGTCGAATTACTTTGATTGAAATCGTGTTTATATGATCAAATGCATGCCGAAAACATGTGTCACACTTAGGTGCAAGATATTAGGATCATTGCAAAAATTAAATATATTTTATTTATTAAATGAAATTTCTATTTTTTCAATAACAATGCATAAAGTCGAATTAATTTGATTAAAATCGTGTTTATATGATCAGATGCATGCCGAAAACATGTGTCGCTCTTAGGTGCAAGCTATAAGGATCATTGCAAAAATTAAATTTATTTTATTTATTAAATGAAATTTCAATTTTTTCAATAACAATGCATAAAGTCGAAATAATTTGATTGAAATCGTGTTTATATAATCAAATGCATGCCGAAAACATTTGTCACACTTAGGTGCAAGCCATATTGATCATTGCAAAAATTAAATTTATTTCATTTATTAAAGGAAATTTTAATTTTTTCAATAACAATGCATAAAGTCGAATTAATTTGATTGAAATCGTGTTTATATGATCAAATGCATGCCAAAAACATATGTCGCACCTAGGTGCAAGCTGTTAGGATCATTGCAAAAATTACATTTATTTTATTTATTAAATGAAATTTCAATTCTTTCAATCACAATGCATAAAGTCGAATTTATTTGATTGAAATCAAGTTTAAATAATTAAATGCATGCCCAAAACATGTGTCGCACTTAGGTGCAAGCTGTTAGGATCATTGCAAAAATTAAATTTATTTTATTTATTAAATGAAATTTCAATTTTTTCAATAACAATGCATAAAGTCGAATTATATTGATTGAAATCGTGTTTATATGATCAAATGCATGCCGAAAACATGTGTCGCACTTAGGTGCAAGCTGTTAGGATCATAGCAAAAATTAAATTTATTTTATTTATTAAATGAAATTTCAATTTTTTCTATAACAATGCATACAGTCGGATACATTTGATTGAAATCGTGTTTATATGATCAAATGCATGCCGAAAACATGTGTCATACTTAGGTGCAAGATATTAGGATCATTGCAAAAATTATATTTATTTTATTTATTAAATGAAATTTCAATTTTTTCAATAACAATGAATAAAGTCGAATTAATTTGATTGAAATCGTGTTTATATGATCAAATGCATGCCGAAAACATGTGTCGCACTTAGGTGCAAGCTATAAGGATCATTGCAAAAATAAAATTTATTTTATTTATTAAATGAAATTTCAATTTTTTCAAAAACAATGCATCAAGTCGAATTAATTTGATTGAAATCGTGTTTATATGATCAAATGCATGCCGAAAACATGTGTCGCACTTGGGTGCAAGCTATAAGGATCATTGCAAAAATTAAATTTATTTTATTTATTAAATGAAATTTCAATTTTTTCAATAACAATGCATAAAGTCGAATTAATTTGATTGAAATCGTGTTTATATGATCAAATGCATGCCGAAAACATGTGTCGCACTTAGGTGCAAGCCATAAGGATCATTGCAAAAATTAAATTTATTTTATTTATTAAATGAAATTTCAATTTTTTCAATAACAATGAATAAAGTCGAATTAATTTGATTAAAATCGTGTTTATATGATCAAATGCATGCCTTAGGTGCAAGCCATAAGGATCATTGCAAAAATTAAATTTATTTTATTTATTAAATGAAATTTCAATTTTTTCAAAAACAATGCTTAAAGTCGAAATACTTTGAATGAAATCGTGTTTATATGATCAAATGCATGCCGAAAACATGTGTCACACTTAGGTGCAAGCCGTAAGGATCATTGCAAAAATTAAATTTATTTTATTTATTAAATGAAATTTCAATTTTTTCAATAACAATGCATAAAGTCTATTTTATTTGATTGAAATCAAGTTTAAAAAATCAAATGCATGCCGAAAACATGTGTCACACTTAGGTGCAAGCTATTAGGATAATTGCAAAAATTAAATTTATTTTATTTATTAAATGAAATTTCATTTTTTTCTATAACAATGCATACAGTCGGATACATTTGATTGAAATCGTGTTTATATGATCAAATGCATGCCGAAAACATGTGTCATACTTAGGTGCAAGATATTAGGATCATTGCAAAAATTAAATTTTTTTATTTATTAAATGAAATTTCAATTTTTTCAAAAACAATGATTTAAGTCGAATTACTTTGATTGAAATCGTGTTTATATGATCAAATTCATACCGAAAACATGTGTCACACTTAGGTGCAAGCCATAAGGATCATTGCAAAAATTAAATTTATTTTATTTATTAAATGAAATTTCAATTTTTTCAATAACAATGAATAAAGTCGAATTATTTTGATTGAAATCGTGTTTATATGATCAAATGCATGCCGAAAACATGTGTCGCACTTAGGTGCAAGCTATAAGGATCATAGCAAAAATTAAATTTGTTTTATTTATTAAATGAAATTTCAGTTTTTTCTATAACAATGCATACAGTCGGTTACATTTGATTGAAATCGTGTTTATATGATCAAATGCATACCGAAAACATGTGTCACACTTAGGTGCAAGCCATAAGGATCATTGCAAAAATTAAATTTATTTTATTTATTAAATGAAATTTCAATTTTTTCAATAACAATGAATAAAGTCGAATTAATTTGATTGAAATCGTGTTTATATGATCAAATGCATGCCGAAAACATGTATCGCACTTAGGTGCAAGCTATAAGGATCATAGCAAAAATTAAATTTATTTTATTTATTAAATGAAATTTCAATTTTTTCTATAACAATGCATACAGTCGGATACATTTGATTGAAATCGTGTTTATATGATCAAATGCACGCTGAAAATATGTGTCGCAATCAGGTGCAAGCTATTAGGATTATTGCAAAAATTAAATTTAATTTATTTATTAAATGAAATTTCAATTTTTTCAATAACAATGCATAAACTCGAATTAATTTGATTAAAATCGTGTTTATAAGCTCAAATGAATGCCGAAAACATGTGTCGCACTTAGGTGCAAGCTATTTGGATCATAGCAAAAATTAAATTGAATTTATTCATTGAATGAAATTTCAATTTTTTCAAAAACAATTAATAAAGTCGAATCTATTTGATTAAAATCGCGTTTATATGATCAAATGCATGCCGAAAACATGTGTCACACTTAGGTGCAAGCTATTAGGATTATTGCAAAACTTAAATTTATTTTATTTATTAAATGAAATTTCAATTTTTTCAATAACAATGCATTAAGTCAAATTAATTTGATTTGAAACGTGTTTATATGATCAAATGCATGCCGAAAACATGTGTCGCACTTAGGTGCAAGCTGTTAGGATCATTGCAAAAATTAAACTTATTTTATTTATTAAATGAAATTTCAATTTTTTCAATTACAATGCATTAAGTCGAATTTATTTGATTAAAATCAAGTTAAAATGATCAAATGCATGCTTAAAACATGTGTCGCACTAAGGTGCAAGCTGTTAGGATCATTGCAAAAATTAAATTTATTTTATTTATTAAATGAAATTTCTATTTTTTCAATAACAATGCATACAGTCGGATATATTTGATTGAAATCGTGTTTATATGATCAAAGGCATGCCAAAAACATGTGTCACACTTAGGTGCAAGCCATAAGGATCATTGCAAAAATTAAAATTATTTTATTTATTAAATGAAATTTCAATTTTTTCAATAACAATGCTTAAAGTCAAATTAATTTAATTGAAATCGTGTTTATATGATCAAAAGCATGCCAAAAACATGTGTCGCACTCAGGTGCAAGCTATAAGGATCATTGCAAAAATTAAATTTATTTTATTTATTAAATGAAATTTCAATTTTTTCAATAACAATGCATAAAGTCGAGTTAATTTGATTGAAATCGTGTTTATATGATCAAAAACATGCTAACAACATGTGTCGCACTTAGGTGCAAGCTATAAGGATCATTGCAAAAATTAAATTTATTTTATTTATTAAATTAAATTTCAATTTTTTCAATAACAATGCATAAAGTCAAATCAATTTGATTGAAATCGTGTTTATATGATCAAATGCATGCCGAAAACATGTGTCGCACTTAGGTGCAAGCTATAAGCATCATTGCAAAAATTAAATTTATTTTATTTATTAAATGAAATTTCAATTTTTTCAATAACAATGCATAAAGTGGAATTAATTTGATTGAAATCGTGTTTATATGATCAAATGCATGCCGAAAACATGTGTCGCACTTAGGTGCAAGCTATAAGCATCATTGCAAAAATTAAATTTATTTTATTTATTAAATGAAATTTCAATTTTTTCAATAACAATGCATAAAGTCGAATTAATTTGATTGAAATCGTGTTTATATGATCAAGTGCATGCCGAAAACATGTGGTGCACTTAGGTGCAAGTTGTTAGGATCATTGCAAAAATTAAATTTATTTTGTTTATTAAATGAAATTTAAATTTTTTCAATAACAATGCATAAAGTCGGATATATTTGATTAAAAACGTATTTATTTGATCAAATGCATGCCGAAAACATGTGTCGCACTTAGGTGCAAGCTGTTAGGATCATTGCAAAAATTAAATTTATTTTATTCATTAAATGAAATTTCAATTTTTTCAATAACAATGCATAAAGTCAGATATATTTGATTAAAAACGTGTTTACATGATCAAATGCATGCCGAAACATGTGTCGCACTTAGGTGCAAGCTGTTAGGATCATTGCAAAAATTAAATTTATTTTATTTATTAAATGAAATTTCAATTTTTACAATAACAATGCATAAAGTCGGATATATTTAATCGAAAACGTGTTTATATGATCAAATGCATGCCGAAAACATGTGTCGAACTTAGGTGCAAGTTGTTAGGATCATTGCAAAAATTAAATTTATTTTATTTATTAAATGAAATTTAAATTTTTTCAATAACAATGCATAAAGTCAGACATATTTGATTGAAAACGTGTATATTTGATCAACCGCATGCCGAAAACATGTGTCGCACTTAGGCGCAAGCTGTTAGGATCATTGCAAAAATTAAATTTATTTTATTCATTAAATGAAATTTAAATTTTTTCAATAACAATGCATAAAGTCGGATATATTTGATTGAAATCGTGTATATTTGATCAAATGCATGCCGAAAACATGTGTCGCACTTAGGTGCAAGCTATAAGGATCATAGCAAAAATTAAATTTATTTTATTTATTAAATGAAACTTCAATTTATTCAAAAACAATGCTTAAAGTCGAATTTATTTGTTTGAAATCAAGTTTAAATGATCAAATGCATGCCAAAAACATGAGTCGCACTTAGGGGCAAGATTTTAGGATCATTGCAAAAATTAAATTTATTTTATTTATTAAATGAAATTTCAATTTTTACAATAACAATGCATAAAGTCAAATTTATTTGATTAAAATCAAGTTTAAAAAATCAAATGCATGCCGAAAACTAGTGTCACACTTAGGTGCAATCTATTAGGATCATTGCAAAAATTAAATTTATTTTATTTATTAAATGGAATTTCAATTTTTTCAATAACAATGCATAAAGTCGAATTTATTTGATTAAAATCGTATTTAAATGATCAAATCCATGCCTAAAACATGTGTTGCACTTAGGTGCAAGCTGTTAGGATCATTGCAAATATTAAATTTATTTTATTTATTAAACGAAATTTCTATTTTTTCAATAACAATGCACAAAGTCGAATTAACTTGATTAAAATCGTGTTTATATGATCATATGCATGCCGAAAACATGTGTCGCACTTAGGTGCAAGCTGTTAGGATCATTGCAAAAATTAAATTTATTTTATTTATTAAATGAAAATTCTATTTTTTCAATAACAATGCATAAAGTCGGATAGATTTGATTGAAATCGTGTTTATATGATCAAATTCATGCCGAATTCATGTGTCACACTTTGGTGCAAGCTATTAGGATCATTGCAAAAATTACATTTTCTTTATTTATTAAATGAAATATCAATTCTTTCAATTACAATGCATAAAGTCGAATTAATTTGATTGAAATCAAGTTTAAATGATCAAATACATGCCTAAAACATGTGTCGCACTTAGGTGCAAGCTGTTAGGATCATTGCAAAAATTAAATTTATTTTATTTATTAAATGTAATTTCAATGTTTTCAATAACAATGCATAATGTCGAATTTATTTGATTGAAATCAAGTTTAAATGATCAAATGCATGCCTAAAACATGTGTCGCACTTAGGTGCGAGCTATGAGGATCATTGCAAAAATTAAATTTATTTTATTTATTAAATGGAATTTCAATGTTTTCAATAACAATGCATAATGTCGAATTTATTTGATGAGAATCGTATTTAAATGATCAAATCCATGCCTAAAACATGTGTTGCACTTAGGTGCGAGCTGTTAGGATCATTGCAAAAATTAAATTTATTTTATCTATTAAATGTAATTTCAATGTATTCAATAACAATGCATAATGTCGAATTTATTTGATTGAAATCAAGTTTAAATGATCAAATGCATGCCTAAAACATGTGTCGCACTTAGGTGCAAGCTGTTAGGATCATTGCAAAAATTAAATTTATTTTATTTATTAAATGAAATTTCAATTTTTTCAATAACAATGCATAAAGTCAAATTTATTTGATTGAAATCAAGTTCAAAAAATCAAATCCATGCCAAAAACATGAGTCACACTTAGGTGCAAGCTATTAGGATCATTGCAAAAATTAAATTTATTTTATTTAATAAATGGAATTTCAATTTTTTCAATAACAATGCATAAAGTCGAATTTATTTGATTAAAATCGTATTTAAATGATCAAATCCATGCCTAAAACATGTGTTGCACTTAGGTGCAAGCTGTTAGGATCATTGCAAATATTAAATTTATTTTATTTATTAAACGAAATTTCTATTTTTTCAATAACAATGCATAAAGTCGAATTAATTTGATTAAAATCGTGTTTATATCATCAAATGCATGCTGAAAACATGTGTCGCACTAAGGTGCAAGCTGTTAGGATCATTGCAAAAATTAAATTTATTTTATTTATTAAATGAAATTTCAATTTTTTCAAAAACAATGCTATAAGTAGAATTAATTTGATTGAAATCCTGTTTATATGATCTAATGCATGCCGAAAACATGTGTCACACTTAGGTGCAAGCCATAAGGATCATTGCAAAAATTAAATTTATTTTATTTATTAAATGAAATTTCAATTTTTTCAATAACAATGCTAAAGTCTAATTAATTCAAATGAAATCGTGTTTATATGATCAAATGCATGCCGAAAACATGTGTCACACTTAGATGCAAGCTGTTAGGATCATTGCAAAAATTAAATTTATTTTATTTAATAAATGAAATTTCAATTTTAGCGTTAACAATGCATAAAGTCGAATTTATTTGATAGAAATCGTGTTTATATGATCAAAAGCATGCCTAAAACATGTGTCGCACTAAGGTGCAAGCCATTGGAATCATTGCAAAAATTAAATTTATTTTATTTATTAAATGGAATTTCAATTTTTTCAATTACAATGCATAAACTCGAATTAATTTGATTAAAATCGTGTTAACATGATTAAATGAAGGCCGAAAACATGTGTCGCACTTAGGTGCAAGCTATTAGGATCATTGCAAAAATTAAATTTAATTTATTTATTGAATGAAATTTCAATTTTTTCAATAACAATGCTTAAAGTCGAATTTATTTGATTGAAATCAAGTTTAAAAAATCAAATGCATGCCGAAAACATGTGTCACACTTAGGTGCAAGCTATTAGGATCATTGCAAAAATTCAATTTAATCTATTTATTGTTTGAAATTTCAATTTTTTGAAAAACAATGAATAAAGTCGAATTTATTTGATTGAAATCGTGTTTATATGATCAAATGTATGCCGAAAACATGTGTCGCACCTAGTTGCAAGCTCCTAGGATTATTGCAAAAATTAAATTTATTTTATTTATTAAATGAAATTTCAATTTTTTCAAAAACAATGCATAAAGTCGAATTTATTTGATTGAAAACAAGTTTCAAAAATCAAATGCATGCCGAAATTATGTGTCACACTTAGGTGCAAGCTATTAGGATCATTGCAAAATTTAAATTTATTTTATTTATTAAATGGAATTTCATTTTTTTCAATAACAATGCATGAAGTCGAATTTATTTAATTAAAATCGTATTTAAATGATCAAATCCATGCCTGAAACATGTGTCGCACTTAGGTGTAAGCAATTAGGATCATTGCAAAAATTAAATTTATTTTATTTATTAAATGGAATTTCAATTTTTTCAATTACAATGCATAAACTCGAATTAATTTGATTAAAATCGTGTTTACATGATTAAATGAAGGCCGAAAACATGTGTCGCACTTAGGTGCAAGCTATTAGGATCATTGCAAAAATTAAATTTGTTTTATTTATTAAATGAAATTTCAATTTTTTCAATAACAATGCATAAAGTCGATTTAATTTGATTAAAATCATGTTTATACGTTTACATAAATGCCGAAAACATGTGTTGCACATAGGTGCAAGCTATTAGGATCATTGCAAAAATTAAATTTAATTTATTTATTGAATGAAATTTCAATTTTTTCAAAAACAATAAATAAAGTAGAATTTGCTTGATTGAAATCGTGTTTATATGATCAAATGCATGCTGAAAACACGTGTCGCACTTAGGTGCAAGCTATTAGGTTTATTGCAAAAATTAAATTTAATTTATTAATTAAACGAAATGCCAATTCTTTCAAAAACAATGCATAAAGTCGAATTAATTTGATTGAAATCGTGTTTATATGATCAAATTCATGCCGAAAACATGTGTCACACTTAGGTGCAAGCTATTAGGATCATTGCAAAAATTAAATTTGTTTTATTTATTAAATGAAATTTCAATTTTTTCAATAACAATGCATAAAGTCGAATTAATTTGATTAAAATCGTGTTTATGTGATCAAATTCAAGCCGAAAACATGTGTCGCACTTAGGTGCAAGCTGTTAGGTTCATTGCAAAAATTTTCATTGTTTCAATAACAATGCATAAAGTCGAATTAATTTGATTGAAATCGTGTTTATATGTTCAAATGCATGCCGAAAACATGCGACGCACTTAGGTGCAAGCTGTTTGGATCATTGCAAAAATGAAATTTGATTTATTTAATTAATGAAATTTCAATTTTTTCAAAAACAATGCTTACAGTCGAATTAAATTGATTGAAATCGTGTTTATATGATCAAATGCATGCCGAAAACATGTGTCACACTTAGGTGCAAGCTATTAGGATCATTGCAAAAATTAAATTTAATTTATTTATTAAATGAAATTTCTGTTTTTTTATGAACAATGCATAAAATCAAATCTATTTTAATGAAATCGTGTTTATATGATTAAAACCATGCCGAAAACATGTGTTGCACTTAGGTGCTAGACATTAGGATCATTGCGAAAATTAAATTTAATTTATTTATTAAATGAAATTTCTATTTTTGCATTAACAAAGCATAAAGTCAAATCTAATTTAAAAAAATCGTATTTATACGACCAAAAGCATGCCAAAAACATGTATTCCACTTAGGTGCTAGCCATTAGGATCATTGCGAAAATTAAATTTAATTAATTTATTAAATGAAATTTCTATTTTTGCGTTAACAATGCATAAAGACAAATCTATTTTATTGATATCGTGTTTATATGACCAAAAGCATGTGGAAAACTTGTGTCGCATTTTGGTGCTAACTATTAGGATCATTGCGAAAATTAAATTTAATTTATTTATTAAATGAAATTTTTATTTTTGCATTAACAAAGCATAAAGTCAAATCTAATTTAATAAAATCATGTTTATATGACCAAAAGCATGCCGAAAACATGTGTCGCACTTAGGTGCTAGCTATTAGGATCATTGCGAAAATTAAATTTAATTTATTTATTAAATTAAATTTCAATTTTTTCATTAACAATGCATAAAGTTAAATCTATTTTAACAAAATAGTGTTTATATGACCAAACGCATGCCAAAAACATGTGTCGTACTTAGGTGCTGGCCATTAGGATCATTGCGAAAATTAAAATTAATTTATTAATTAAATGAAATTTTAATTTTTTTATTAACAATGCATAAAGTCAAATCCATTTTAATAAAATAGTGTTTATATGACCAAAAGCATGCCAAAACATGTGTCGCACTTAGGTGCTAGCTATTGGGATCATTGCGAAAATTAAATTTAATTTATTTATTAAATGAAATTTCAATTTTTTCATTAACAATGCATAAAGTCAAATCTATTTTAATAAAATAGTGTTTATATGACGAAAAGCATGCCGAAAACCTCTGTTGCACTTAGGTGCTAACTATTAGGATCATTGCGAAAATTAAATTTAATTTATTTATTAAATGAAATTTCTGTTTTTTTATTAACAATGCATAAAGTCAAATCTATTTTAATGAAATCGTGTTTATATGATTAAAAGCATGCCGAAAACATGTGTTGCACTTAGGTGCTAGCCATAAGGATCATTGCGAAAATTAAATTTAATTTATTTATTAAATGAAATTTCAATTTTTTCATTACTAATGCATAAAATTAAAATTATTTTGATGAAATAGTGTTTATATGACCAAAAGCATGCGGAAAACATGTGTCGCACTTAGGTGCTAACTATTAGGATCATTGCGAAAATTAAATTTAATTTATTTATTAAATGAAATTTCAATTTTTTCATTAACAATGCATAAAGTCAAATCTTTTTTAATGAAATAGTGTTTATATGACCAAAAGCATGCCAAAACATGTGTTGCACTTAGGTGATAGCTATTAGGATCATTGCGAAAATTAAATTTAATTTATTTATTAAATGAAATTTCAATGTTTTCATTAACAATGCATAAAGTTGAAATTATTTTGATAAAATAGTGTTTATATGACCAAAAGCATGCCAAAACATGAGTCGCACTTAGGTGCTAGCTATAAGGATCATTGCAAAAATTAAATTAAATTTATTTATTAAATGAAATTTCAATTTTTTCATTAACAATGCATAAAGTCAAATCTATTTTAATGAAATAGTGTTTATATGACCAAAAGCATGCCGAAAACATGTGTCGCACTTAGGTGCTAACTATTAGGATCATTGCGAAAATTAAATTTAATTTATTTATTAAATGAAATTTCTGTTTTTTTATTAATAATGCATAAAGTCAAATCTATTTTAATGAAATCGTGTTTATATGATCAAATGCATGCCGAAAACATGTGTCACATTTTGGTGCTAACGGTTAGGAGCATTTCAAAACTTAAATTAAATTTATTTATTAAATAAAATTTCATTTTTTTCAATAACAATGCATAAAGTCGAATTTATTTGATTGAATTCGTGTTGAAATTATCAAATGAATGCCGAGAACATGTGTCGCACTTAGGTGCTCGCTATTAGGATCATTGCGAAAACTAAATTTAATTTATTTATTAAATGAAAATTCTATTTTTTTATTAACAATGCATAAAGTCAAATCTATTTTTATGAAATCGTGTTTATATGACTAAAAGCATGTGGAAGACATGTGTCGCACTTACGTGCTAGCTATTAGGATCATTGCGAAAATTAAATTTAATTTATTTATTAAATGAAATTTTAATTTTTTCATTAACAATGCATAAAGTTAAATTATTTTGATAAAATAGTGTTTATATGACCAAAAGAATGCGAAAAACCTGTGTCGCACCTAATTGATAGCTATTAAAATCATTACGAAAATTAAATTTAATTTATTTATTAAATGAAATTTCAATTTTTTCATTAACAATGCATAAAGTCAAATCTATTTTAATGAAATCGTGTTTATATGACCAAAAGCATGCTGAAAAGATGTGTCGCACTTAGGTGCCGGCTATTAGGATCATTGCGAAAATTATATTTAATTTATTTATTAAATGAAAATTCAATTTTTTCATTAACAATGCATAAAGTCAAATCTATTTTAATAAAAACTTGTTAATTTGACCAAAAGCATGCCGAAAACATGTGTCGCACTTAGGTGCAAGCCATTAGGTTTATTGCGAAAATTAAATTAAATTTATTTCTCATATGAAATTTCTATTTTTTCATTAACAATGCATAAAGTCATATCTATTTTAATTGAATAGTGTTTATATGACCAAAAGCATGCCGAACACATGTGTCGCACTTGGGTGCTGGCTATTAGGATCATTGCGAAAATTATATTTAATTTATTTATTAAATGAAATTTCAAATTTTTCCTTAACAATGCATGAAGTCAAATCTATTTTAATTTAATAGTTTTTATATGACCGCAAGCATGCCGAAAACATGTGTCGCACTTAGGTGCCGGCTATTAGGATCATTGCGAAAATTATATTTAATTTATTTATTAAATGAAAATTCAATTTTTTCATTAACAATGCATAAAGTCAAATCTATTTTAATAAAAACTTGTTAATTTGACCAAAAGCATGCCGAAAACATGTGTCGCACTTAGGTGCAAGCCATTAGGTTTATTGCGAAAATTAAATTAAATTTATTTCTTATATGAAATTTCTATTTTTTCATTAACAATGCATAAAGTCATATCTATTTTAATTGAATGGTGTTTATATGACCAAAAGCATGCCGAACACATGTGTCGCACTTGGGTGCTAGCTATTAGGATTATTGCGAAAATCAAATTTAATTTACTTATTAAATGAAATATTAATTTTTTCATTAACAATGCATAAAATTAAAATTATTTTGATAAAATAGTGTTTATATGACCAAAAGCATGAAGAAAACATGTCTTGCACTTAGGTGCTGGCTATTAGGTTCATTGCGAAAATTAAATTTAATTTATTTATTAAATGCAATTTCAATTTTTTCATTAACAATGCATAAAGTCAAATATATTTTAATGAAATAATGTTTATGTGACCAAAAGCTTGCCGAAAACATGTGTCGCACTTAGGTGCTAGCTATTAGGATCATTGCGAAAACTAAATTTAATTTATTTATTAAATGAAAATTCTATTTTTTTATTAACAATGCATAAAGTCAAATCTATTTTTATGAAATCGTGTTTATATAACCAAAAGCATGTCGAAGACATGTGTCGCACTTACGTGCTAGCTAGTAGGATCATTGCGAAAATTAAATTGAATATATTTATTATATTAAATTTCTATTTTTTCATTAACAATGCATAAAGTCAAATCTATTTTAATAAAATAGTGTTTATATGACCAAAAGCATGCGAAAAACCGGTGTCGCACTTAATTGATAGCTATTAGAATCATTACGAAAATTAGATTTAATTTATTTATTAAATGAAATTTTAATTTTTTCATTAACAATGCATAAAGTCAAATCTATTTTAATGAAATCGTGTTTATATGACCAAAAGCATGCTGAAAAGATGTGTCGCACTTAGGTGCTAGCAATTAGGTTTATTGCGAAAATTAAATTAAATTTATTTCTCATATGAAATTTCTATTTTTTCATTAACAATGCATAAAGTCATATCTATTTTAATTGAATAGTGTTTATATGACCAAAAGCATGCTGAACACATGTGTCGCACTTGGGTGCTAGCTATTAGGATTATTGCGAAAATCAAATTTAATTTATTTATTAACTGAAATATTAATTTTTTCATTAACAATGCATAAAGTTAAAATTATTTTGATAAAATAGTGTTTATATGACCAAAAGCATGAAGAAAACATGTCTTGCACTTAGGTGCTGGCTATTAGGTTCATTGCGAAAATTAAATTTAATTTATTTATTAAATGCAATTTCAATTTTTTCATTAACAATGCATTAAGTCAAATATATTTTAATGAAATAATGTTTATGTGACCAAAAGCATGCCGAAAACATGTGTCGCACTTAGGTGCAAGCCATTAGGTTTATTGCGAAAATTAAATTAAATTTATTTCTTATATGAAATTTCTATTTTTTCATTAACAATGCATAAAGTCATATCTATTTTAATTGAATGGTGTTTATATGACCAAAAGCATGCCGAACACATGTGTCGCACTTGGGTGCTAGCTATTAGGATTATTGCGAAAATCAAATTTAATTTACTTATTAAATGAAATATTAATTTTTTCATTAACAATGCATAAAATTAAAATTATTTTGATAAAATAGTGTTTATATGACCAAAAGCATGAAGAAAACATGTCTTGCACTTAGGTGCTGGCTATTAGGTTCATTGCGAAAATTAAATTTAATTTATTTATTAAATGCAATTTCAATTTTTTCATTAACAATGCATTAAGTCAAATATATTTTAATGAAATAATGTTTATGTGACCAAAAGCATGCCGAAAACATGTGTCGCACTTAGGTGCTAGCTATTAGGATCATTGGGAAAATTAAATTTAATTTATTTATTAAATGAAATTTCAATTTTTTTCTTAACAATGCATAAAGTCAAATCCATTTTAATTTAATAGTGTTTATATGACCAAAAGCATGCCGAACACATGTGTCGCACTTAGCTGCTAGCTATTAGGATTATTGTGAAAATTAATTTAAATTTATTTATTAAATGAAATTTCTGTTTTTTTATTAACAATGCATAAAGTCAAATCTATTTTAATTGAATCGTGTTTATATGACCAGAAGCATGCCGAAAACATGTGTCGCACTTAGGTGCTAGCTATTAGGATCATTGGGAAAATTAAATTTAATTTATTTATTAAATGAAATTTCAATTTTTTTCTTAACAATGCATAAAGTCAAATCTATTTTAATTTAATAGTCTTTATATGACCAAAAGCATGCCGAACACATGTGTCGCACTTAGGTGCTAACTATTAGGATCAAATTAAATTTAATTCATTTATTAAATGAAATTTCTGTTTTTTTATTAACAATGCATAAAGTCAAATCTATTTTAATGAAATCGTGTTTATTTGATTAAAAGCATGCCGAAAACATGTGTTGCACTTAGGTGCGAGCCTTAAGGATCATTGCGCAAATTAAATTTAATTTATTTATTAAATGAAATTTCTGTTTTTTTATTAACAATGCATAAAGTCAAATCTATTTTAATGAAATCGTGTTTATATGACCAAAAGCATGCAGAACACATGTGTCGCACTTAGGTGCTAACTATTAGGATCATTGCGAAAATTAAATTTAATTTATTTATTAAATGAAATTTTTTTTTTATTAACAATGCATAAAGTCTAATCTATTTTAATAAAAACTTGTTTCTATAACCAAAAGCATACCGAAAACAAGTGTCGCACATAGGTGCTAGCTATTAGGATCATTGCGAAAATTAAATTTAATTTATTTTTTAAATGAAATTTCTATTTTTTTATTAACAATGCATAAAGTCAAATCTATTTAATTAAAAACTTGTTTCTATGACCAAAAGCATACCGAAAACAAGTGTCGCACTTAGGTGCTAGCTATTAGGATCATTGCGAAAATTAAATTTAATTTATTTATTAAATGAAATTTCTATTTTTTTATTAACAATGCATAAAGTAAAATCTATTTTAATAAAATAGTGTTCATATGACCAAAAGCATGCGGAAAACATGTGTCGCACTTAGGTGCTAGCTATGAGGATCATTGCGAAAATTAAATTAAATTTATTTATTAAATGAAATTTCTATTTTTTTTTAACATTGCATAAAGTCAAATCTATTTCAATAAAAAAACTTGTTTATATGACTAAAAGCATGCCGAAAACAAGTGTCGCACTTAGATGCTGGCTATTAGGATCATTGCGAAAATTAAATTTAATTTATTTATTAAATGACATTTCTATTTTTACATTAACAATGCATAAAGTCAAATCTATTTTAATGAAATCGTGTTCATATGACCAAAAGCATGCGGAAAACATGTGTCGCAATTAGGTGCTAGCTATTAGGATCATTGCGAAAATTAAATTTAATTTATTTATTAAATGAAATTTTAATTTTTTTATTAACAATGCATAAAGTTAAATTATTTTGATAAAATAGTGTTTATATGACCAAAAGCATGCGGAAAACATGGGTCGCACTTAGGTGCTGGCCATTAGGATCATTGCGAAAATTAAATTGAATTTATTTTTAAATGAAATTTCAATTTTTGCATTAACGATGCATAAAGTCAAATCTATTTTAATAAAATCGTGTTTATATGACCAAAAGCATGGGGAAAACATGTGTCGCACTTAGGTGCTAACCATCAGGATCATTGCGAAAATTAAATTTAATTTATTTATTAAATGAAATTTCTATTTTTGCATTAACAATGCATAAAGTCAAATCTATTTTAATAAAATTCGTGTTTATATGACCAAAAGCATGCGGAAAATATGTGTCGCACTTAGGTGCTAGCTATTAGGATCGTTGCGAAAATTAAATTTAATTTATTTATTAAATGAAATTTCAATTTTCTCATTAACAATGCATAAAGTCAAATCTATTTTAGTAAAATCGTGTTTATTTAACCAAAAGCTTGATAAACAAATGTGTCGCACTTAGGTGCTGGCTATAAGGATCATTGCGAAAATTAAATTTTTATTTATTTATTAAATGAAATTTAAATTTTTTCATTAACAATGGATAAAGTCAAATCAATTTTAATTAAATAGTGTTTATATGACCAAAAGGATGTCGAAAACATGTGTCGCACTTAGGTGCTAGCTATCAGGATCGTTGCGAAAATTAAATTTAATTTATTTATTAAATGAAATTCCAATTATTTCATCAACAATACATAAAGTCGAATTTATTTGACTAAAATCGTGTTTATACGACCAAAAGCATGCCGAAAACATGTGTCGCACTTAGGTGCCAGCTATTAGGATCATTGCGAAAATTAAATTAAATTTATTAATTAAATGAAATGTTTTCATTAACAATGTATAAAGTCAAATCTATTTTAATAAAATAGTGTTTATATGACCAAAAGCATGCCGCACACATGTGTCGTACTTAGGTGCTGTCTATTAGGATCATTGCGAAAATTAAATTTAATTTATTTGTTAAATGAAATTTAAATTTTTTCATTAACAATGCAGAAAGTCAAATCCAATTTAATAAAATCGTGTTTATACAACCAAAAGCATGCCGAAAACATGTGTCGCACTTAGGTGCTAGCTATTAGGATCATTGCGAAAATTAAATTAAATTTATTTATTATATGAAATTTCTATATTTTCATTAACAATGCATAAAGTCAAATCTATTTTAATGAAATCGTGTTTATATGACCAAAAGCATACGGAAAACATGTGTCGCACTTAGGTGCTAGCTATTAGGATCATTGCGAAAATTAAATTAAATTTATTTATTATATGAAATTTCTATATTTTCATTAACAATGCATAAAGTCAAATCTATTTTAATGAAATCGTGTTTATATGACCAAAAGCATGCCAAAAACATGTGTCGCACTTTATTATTTATTTATTAAATGAAATTTCAATTTTTTCATTAACAATGCATAAAGTCAAATCTATTTTATTGAAATCGTGTTCATACGACCAAAAGCATGCCGTAAACATGTGTCGCACTTAGATGCTGGCTATTAGGATCATTGCGAAAATTAAATTAAATTTATTTATTAAATGAAATTTCTGTTTTTTTATTAACAATGCATAAAGTCAAATCTATTTTATTGAAATCGTGTTTATACGACCAAAAGCATGCCGTAAACATGTGTCGCACTTAGATGCTGGCTATTAGGTTCATTGCGAAAATTAAATTTAATTTATTTTTTAAATGAAATTTCTGTTTTTTTATTAACAATGCATAAAGTCAAATCTATTTTAATGAAATCGTGTTTATACGACCAAAAGCATGCCGAAAACATGTATTCCACTTAGGTGCCAGCTATAAGGATCATTGCGAAAATTAATTTTAATTTATTTATTAAATGAAATTTCAATTTTTTCATTAACAATGCATAAAGTCAAATCTGTTTTAATGAAATAGTGTTTATATGACCAAAAGCATGACGAAAACAAGTGTCGCACTTAGGTACTAGCTATTAGGAGCATTGCGAACATTAAATTTATTTTATTTATTCAATGAAATTTCCATTTTTTCATTAACAATGCATAAAGTCAAATCTATTTTAATGAAATCGTGTTTATATGACCAAAAGCATGCGGAAAACATGTGTCGCATTTGGGTGCTAACTATTAGGATCATTGCGAAAATTAAATTTTATTTATTTATTAAATGAAATTCTGTTTTTTTATTAACAATGCATAAAGTCAAATCTATTTTAATAAAATCGTGTTTATATGACCAAAATAATGCCGAAAACATGTGTCGCACTTAGGTGCTAACTATTAGGATCATTGCGAAAATTAAATTAAATTTATTTATTAAATGAAATTTCTGTTTTTTTATTAACAATGCATAAAGTCAAATCTATTTTAATTGAATCGTGTTTATATGACCAGAAGCAAGCCGAAAACATGTGTCGCACTTAGGTGCTAGCTATTAGGATCATTGCGAAAATTAATTTTAATTTATTTATTAAATGAAATTTCAATTTTTTCATTAACAATGCATAAAGTCAAATCAATTTTAATGAAATCGTGTTTATATGACCAAAAGCATGCGGAAAATATGTGTCGCACTTAGGTGCTAGCTATTAGGATCGTTGCGAAAATTAAATTTAATTTATTTATTAAATGAAATTTCAATTTTCTCATTAACAATGCATAAAGTCAAATCTATTTTAGTAAAATCGTGTTTATTTGACCAAAAGCATGATAAACAAATGTGTCGCACTTAGGTGCTGGCTATAAGGATCATTGCGAAAATTAAATTTTTATTTATTTATTAAATGAAATTTCAATTTTTTCATTAACAATGGATAAAGTCAAATCTATTTTAATAAAATAGTGTTTATATGACCAAAAGCATGTCGAAAACATGTGTCGCACTTAGGTGCTAGCTATCAGGATCGTTGCGAAAATTAAATTTAATTTATTTATTAAATGAAATTCCAATTATTTCATCAACAATACATAAAGTCGAATTTATTTGATTAAAATCGTGTTTATACGACCAAAAGCATGCCGAAAACATGTGTCGCACTTAGGTGCCAGCTATTAGGATCATTGCGAAAATTAAATTAAATTTATTAATTAAATGAAATGTTTTCATTAACAATGTATAAAGTCAAATCTATTTTAATAAAATAGTGTTTATATGACCAAAAGCATGCCGCACACATGTGTCGCACTTAGGTGCTGTCTATTAGGATCATTGCGAAAATTAAATTTAATTTATTTATTAAATGAAATTTAAATTTTTTCACTAACAATGCAGAAAGTCAAATCCAATTTAATAAAATCGTGTTTATACAACCAAAAGCATGCCGAAAACATGTGTCGCACTTAGGTGCTAGCTATTAGGATCATTGCGAAAATTAAATTAAATTTATTTATTATATGAAATTTCTATATTTTCATTAACAATGCATAAAGTCAAATCTATTTTAATGAAATCGTGTTTATATGACCAAAAGCATGCGGAAAACATGTGTCGCACTTAGGTGCTAGCTATTAGGATCATTGCGAAAATTAAATTAAATTTATTTATTATATGAAATTTCTATATTTTCATTAACAATGCATAAAGTCAAATTATTTTAATGAAATCGTGTTTATATGACCAAAAGCATGCCAAAAACATGTGTCGCACTTTATTATTTATTTATTAAATGAAATTTCAATTTTTTCATTAACAATGCATAAAGTCAAATCTATTTTATTGAAATCGTGTTCATACGACTAAAAGCATGCCGTAAACATGTGTCGCACTTAGATGCTGGCTATTAGGATCATTGCGAAAATTAAATTTAATTTATTTATTAAATGAAATTTCTGTTTTTTTATTAACAATGCATAAAGTCAAATCTATTTTAATGAAATCGTGTTTATATGACCAAAAGAATGCGGAAAACATGTGTCGCACTTAGTTGCTAGCTATTAGGATCATTGCGAAAATTAAATTTAATTTATTTATTAAATGAAATTTTAATTTTTTCATTAACAATGCATAAAGTTAAATTATTTTGATAAAATATAGTTTATATGACCAAAATCATAGGGAAAACATGTGTCGCACTTAGGTGCTGGCCATTAGGATCATTGCGAAAATTAAATTGAATTTATTTATTAAATGAACTTTCAATTTTTGCATTAACAATGCATAAAGTCAAATCAATTTTAATGAAATCGTGTTTATATGACCAAAATCATGCGGAAAACATGTGTCGCATATAGGTGCTAACTTTTAGGATCATTGCGAAAATTAAATTTAATTTATTTATTAAATGAAATTTCTGTTTTTCTATTACCAATGCATAAAGTCAAATCTATCTTAATAAAATCGTGTTTATATGACCAATAGAATGCCGAAAACATGTGTCGCACTTAGGTGCAAGCTATTAGGATCATTGCGAAAATTAAATTTAATTTATTTATTAAATGAAATTTCTGTTTTTTTATGAACAATGCATAAAGTCAAATCTATTTTAATGAAATCGTGTTTATATGATTTAAAGCATGCCGAAAACATGCGTTGCACTTAGGTGCTAGACATGAGGATCATTGCGAAAATTAAATTAAATCTATTTATTTATAAATGAAATTTCTATTTTTTTATTAACAATGCATAAAGTCAAATCTATTTTAATAAAAACTTGTTTCTATGACCAAAATCATGCCGAAAACAAGTGTCGCACTTAGGTGCTAGCTATTAGGATCATTGCGAAAATTAAATTTAATTTATTTATTAAATCAAATTTCTATTTTTTCATTAACAAAGCATAAAGTCAAATCTATTTTAATAAAATAGTGTTTAGTAGAGTAACAGAGATGGTTCTGGGCCAAAAATTTTCATTCTAAGTCCGAAAGTAGGTCAAGTTGTCGTTCGGTCATCTGAGGGCACTCAACCTAACCGGGTGTGCGTGCGAATTAAATTTTTATAAAAAGAAAAAAAAAAAGAAAAAAAAAAAAAATGTCAATCAAAAAGAAAAAATTAACCAAATGTTAATGAACTAACTTAGATAAAAAATAAAAATAAGGGAAGTGACCGCTCAAGGCCTTTGGAAGCACAAAATCTATTTTTAAAATCAACTTTCTGGAATTAATTAAACTTTGGGTTGAATGACAGGCCAGGAGATGTGTGATGGTAGCGCTTTGCAACAACAAAGTGTTAATAAAAATGTTGGGTTAACTGACCGCTCAAGATAAAGTAAAAATTTCGCTTTTTTAAATCAACTTTTCAGGAATGTTTGAGGTTAAGAACCTTGAGGGCAGTGCATACGTTGGGTTGAATGACTCCGTCAAGGAGATGAAATACCTGTCTGTCAAATGACCGTTCAAGGCTACGTCCCTGTGGAAGCAAAAATATTTCGATTTTTTAAATAAACTTTTCGTTTAATGATGGAATTAATTAACTTTTAATAAAAATGTTGGGTTGAATGACCGGTTAAGGAGATGAAATACCTGTCTGAATGCTGGGTTAAATGACCGTTCAAGGCTATCAACCTTTCAAGCAGCTTTGCAATAGGATTTATTAAAACAAAAACAAAAAAATAATCGCAATCAACTAAGTAAGGTATAAAAATAAGGGTAGAGATTGATCATCCTGTTTATTTAGAGTAATGAAACACTAACACATATAACAATATAATTCTATTATATTAATTTACATCTTGTTTTTATAGCTTCATGTAAGATTTATATAAATTATATGTAAGAATATAATCCTCTGGGCAGCTGGATGGCCAAATACCGGAATCAGGACCTGATCTCCATCCTACATCTTTTCCTTCTTCGGTCCGAGATATATTTTTTAGCAACCATGTCGCAATATCTTTATGTGCCTGTCTAGAAAGTGGTTCAAATCGATATGAGTTGTTTTCTTCTTCCTCTAGTAGATGTAGACATATTGTTAATAATCGGCGATTAGCATAATAAGCTCCCTCGCATATTAGCTTATCGAATAAATACCAGCTGTTTTTATAATTCTTTAATGCATTCAAAATATGCATATTCTTCGTTGCATTATTTATATCTGAATGTAAAATGTGTTGTATCAGAAATATTTTATAATTATCTGAATATTTACAGTCTAAACACTTCAGGTTAGTTTCAATGTCACTCACTTCAATTTCTTTATTAAAATGTTTAAATAGTTTTAACACTTGAGAAGTAAATAAGTCTAATTCTTGTTTTGACTTATAAATAAGTTTTATAATATCACTGCTTGCGTTTTCTAAAACTTGTATTGTTATGATTTCATCAGGCACATACATAAAATTTAGTAATTCTTTAATTGAATCTATGTTATTTTCATAAATATAATTTTTAATATATCGAATATATATCTCTTTATGTTTTGAATGAATATCATATTGAAGCTGATAATATTGATGTTTATCCATTGCATACTAATCTCAAACTGAAGTACAGTCAGCGAATGCATTTAAAATTTATATTCAGTCAATCGTATATCCCCAAGGTAATGTATCTCTTTTCAAATAGGATACATTTCGTTTATCATCACACGAATTAAGAGTTAATTTAGTTTGTCTTATAGAACTGATTTCATGTAACTTTGATCTAATTAAATTCTGAGTGCGATATATATTGTTACAATTAAATAGACAATTTAAATAATCCTCAAAATGAATTGTTTTCACAGTTGAATTTTTAACTCCTTTACATTTCTTAAATTCTTTATCTTCTAGTCTATATGCATAGAGTTTCGATCTTAACCCTGCAAATTCAAGCATAATTTTTCCAAAATTTTCATCTTTCATTAAACCCATTACTTTTTTATTAGCTTGTGGTATACCATAAATATTATCTTTACTGTAATCTGATGTATCAAATTTATGAATATTACTTTTTATAAATGTATAAATATCCTTTTTAAAATCGTAAATTAATGAATCTGTATCTGTGTATAATAATTTAGCTTCAAATGGTGTAAATTTACTATGGATGTAGTTATAATGAAAATCATATAAATAGGTTTTAGATATATCTAATATAGAAAATCCTACATAAATAGGTTTGTTAAATTTTATATTCGATCTACTCATTTCAATCACCACCATATCTTCTCCAAAAATCACACAACTATGAAAATTAGGTTTTGAGATTAAGGATTTAGCACCATATCGCCCTTCCCATTTGGTTACTAGTTTAACATCTTTATATTTTCTAACGTTTTCCATTGTTTTTCCAAATGAAGCGTTGATAAACAATTTATACTGATTTTTATCAAATTCTGTTGTGGATTTAGCTCGTAAGCTTGTATTTAAATCTATATAAGGTTTAAGCCATGCACTTTGTTTAAATCTTAAAATTCTATAAATCTTTTTCAATTGTAAACCTAATTTTATATACTGTTGTAAGTTACGGTAATGTATAACATACTTCTCTTTAGAGTATAATGTAGTCATTAATTTTGTTAATTTAGATCCTGGAGGACGCTTATGTTCAGGACACAATGGTAAATCTTTATGTGCATTAAACAGTTGTCTAGGGTACTCTAAATCTACTTCTAGTATGTAACCTATTTCAGATGTAGATGATACATTCATTAATTCTGTTACTGTAAATGTAGTTATATCAACCCACTCAAACTGTTTATAAGGTAAATATTCACACATGGCCGCACCATACAAATTAACTACATCAAAGTACATTAGATATGATTCAGGTTTACTAGGATCATAATCTTTTTGCATATATTTATTATTAGCTTTTGCATATCTGTTAGAGCATTGTGAAACTCCACCACGAATACCCTTTTCAATAAATGTAATCATATCAATGTCTGTTAATAATTCTAAAGTAATACCTGTGTACTTTAACATTGCATCCCAAGTATAACCAGGCAATGTATAGTAATGGGCAGCATCTAAATTGTAAGTGTGTATACAATTTATTCGAAAATTTTCAAACACATCAGCTAATAACAAGGTATCAGTTTTCAGATATAAATCACTATATTCACCTAAGTTTTTTATATCAAAAGTATTCCAAACTAATTCTGCATGTCTATAATCCTCTTCAGATATATGCTCATCTTTTAATAAGCTATAAAACTCTGCTTTAGCTGGTAAATGAATTTGATCTATTTTTTCCCATGAATCAATGTAATCATACGGAAATACTCCCTTTCGTGATAACAAATTAAATTGTAACTCAGTATTGTAATAACGCTTTATAATTTTCTTATTAGCAGGATTAAGATATGATACTAATTTATCTAAACCGCATGGTAAAAATCTAAAAGAATCTAGAAATTTAAATATAATTCTAGAACCTGCAACATATTTTGAAAAAGATATATATTTTTCTTTATTAATTGGCAAAAGAGATATGTTTCCATCAAAACCAGTAGCAAGTTCCTTAATGATTAAATGAGCATCATAACCACTAAAATTATGGAAAATAACAGGAATGGTTTGGTGAGTTTGATAATTTAAATTACAACTATTATGTGCAGGTCCGCGGTAGGTTCCAGTGATATGACAGTGATCATGCACTTTCAAATCATCCAAATTAAACGTTGTTTGACATATGTGACAATTTGTTGCTTCCGAAAAATCGAATTGTTGTTGATGCGTTAGTTTATCCATAGGAATTGTTACCATAAATACAGTTTCAATATCTTCAGCTAATTGCTTTAATTGTTGAACAAACCATGAAACACAGTCACTACCTCTATATAAATTAAATTTTGATAATGACTCATCGTAGGAACATTGTAAATAATATGCACTGCTCATTGGTATATGTTTTTGATATTCACCATCATTGTTCTCTGTTTTTTCTAAAATACATTCAAAATCTGCATATACAACAAAGGGAACCTTTTCCTTATAATTGAAATTTTTAAATTTTATATATTTATCATTCTCTGATGGTAACTCTAATTTACCAGAAATCGTACAATTATCTTCATGATTTTTTAATATAACACTCGTAGAAAAAGAATTTAAACATCTCTTACAAAAATATAGTTTATTTTGTCTTTTCGTTATTTGTCTTGTTACTAGTCTTGATAAATTTTTTATCCAAGCAAAATGATTTATTTCACCTGAAGTAATTAACAGTAAATCAATAACACGTTTTGATTGATTATTACTTAATTTAATCGGTACAACAACATCTTGTTTTGTACCATGTAATGTGTAAACATTAATATTTAAATCATTTAACTCCTCAAATTTTGTTATATCGTTTAGACCTATTGGAAAACTAATATTATTATATTTGAGAATTGTACTGAAGTGAGGGTATGATTTAATCCTATATGAATGTGATTGTGCAGGATAAAGTGCAGACGTGACAGCCCACAGGAAACAAAAGTTATCATTATTTTTAACATTAATTACAGCTTTTTTATTTTGAATGTGAAGAGGTAACTTAATATAAGAACCCACTGAAATTGGATTGTAATTATTAATATTTACTTTTATAAACATAATTTCTAATAATGCCCAACCTGAATCTTTCTCTTGAAATTCACTTAAACGATTTAATAATGTATCATAAACATTATCATGATACCATTGTTTTAAATTAGTAGACTTATCAATGATTTTATTTCTGGTGCTGAATGTTTTATTTTCAATTGTGTTTTTAGAGGGTAAAATGAATTGTCCACATAATATAGTATTAACCTTTATCAATGATGTTAATTTACGTTTAATTTTAATGGAGAAACTTTTAAATGCATTTTTTAAAAAATTGCGTGGGTCTTTATAATGTAAGTTAATAATAATACCTGTACATATTCTACTCTGAAAACAAGATTCAACATCTTGCCAGATTAATTTTCGAGTTGACCCTGTCTTTTGTTGCAATTTTAACTTGAAATACTTCAGTAAGGATAAGTTTCCTTCCAATTTTGATTGCTGCGTTTTAAATTCATGACTTTTTATTGCTTTTCTCACTAAAAAAACTATTTTGTTTATATGCTTAATGAAATTTTTTACTTCATGATTATGTTTAAGTAAATGAATTGATTTTGAAATTGTTTTGATTAAATTGTCACTAATTTCTGAAATGTTCGGCATATTTGTTTATTATATACTGTAACAAAATAAGTAGTTTATTAGAATGAACAAATTAATTTAAGAGAAATAATAATACATACCTCTTTTATTTAAAAAGTAGTTTATGGTAGCAATTATAAAGGAGCTGATGCTATTTTCAATAGTATGTAGGAATATAGATGCAACTCTGAATTTATACTAAGAGCTATGATATAACTTGTTAAAAAAAATGAGTGGACGAGGAGGGGGATTAAAAATTACTCAACACTAAGTAATTAAATATTTATTTATCATATAAATTACCCTACACCATATAATATTTATTTTTTTATCATTTAACGTTATGTCATAAATTTATAAGTTTAACAAACTTATGACATAACCAGCTGTCGCTGTCGCTGTCGCTGTCGCTGTCGCTGTCGCTGTCGCTGTCGCTGTCGCTGTCGCTGTCGCTGTCGCTGTCGCTGTCGCTGTCGCTGTCGCTGTCGCTGTCGCTGTCGCTGTCGCTGTCGCTGTCGCTGTCGCTGTCGCTGTCGCTGTCGCTGTCGCTGTCGCTGTCGCTGTCGCTGTCGCTGTCGCTGTCGCTGTCGCTGTCGCTGTCGCTGTCGCTGTCGCTGTCGCTGTCGCTGTCGCTGTCGCTGTCGCTGTCGCTGTCGCTGTCGCTGTCGCTGTCGCTGTCGCTGTCGCTGTCGCTGTCGCTGTCGCTGTCGCTGTCGCTGTCGCTGTCGCTGTCGCTGTCGCTGTCGCTGTCGCTGTCGCTGTCGCTGTCGCTGTCGCTGTCGCTGTCGCTGTCGCTGTCGCTGTCGCTGTCGCTGTCGCTGTCGCTGTCGCTGTCGCTGTCGCTGTCGCTGTCGCTGTCGCTGTCGCTGTCGCTGTCGCTGTCGCTGTCGCTGTCGCTGTCGCTGTCGCTGTCGCTGTCGCTGTCGCTGTCGCTGTCGCTGTCGCTGTTGCTGTTGCTGTTGCTGTTGCTGTTGCTGTTGCTGTTGCTGTTGCTGTTACTATTGCTGTAACGGTTGCTGGAGCTGTTGCTGGAGCTGTTGCTGGAGCTGTTGCTGGAGCTGTTGCTGGAGCTGTTGCTGGAGCTGTTGCTGGAGCTGTTGCTGGAGCTGTTGCTGATACTGCTGCTGGTAGAAGACTTAGAGCTTTGTATATTCATTAGAAATGAAATTCATATTTAAAGTAGATTCTCTCTTAAAAATGTAGCTATTCCCCACCACCACCACCACCACCACACATGTTTGAAATAGATTCATACGTGAATCAAACATTATAAAAAATAAAAGCATATGGTGGGAACCGAAGCATTCCCACCATATGTCTATACCCTGTTTAAAAAATATTAAATGAACACATTAAAGTAGATATTTAATCATGCATACAACTTGTTTAATACTATTTTGTATAATCATTAGGAATCCTTATCTCATTTATATAAGATGCAAATTGCATAGGGCAGTGCCCGTGTGTGATCAACTTAATTATATTTTCATTTCAGTTTATAACCTGCTCACTAAAACATTTTTATATACAGGTAGTGGTCACTCTCGGTTATTAACTTCTCCACTTTACTTTCCATCAGGAATGTTCGCATCACTCAATAATAAAAATATCTGATTGCTTTGGTTCCCACCATACTTTTTGTCTATACCCTGGATGATTTCAGTTCCCATACATTAAACTAGTTATTTATTTATGCGTGCAGGAATGCAGGAGTCCATGCTTATTTATATGCAAATCTTCTAACACACCTATCCTGCACTATTAACTAGATTGATAATGACTTTACATATAAATTCTATTTCCATCGGGAATGTTCGCATCACTCTATAAAAATATCTGATTGCTTCAGTTCCCATCAAACATTAAGCTCATAACAGAATTTGATAATTTCCGTTCCCGCACACATTAAGCTAGATATTTATTTATTACTTTGTAAGTAAACTAGAAATCCCTGCTGCGCGTACGTCTGAACGCCACTAATGACGATGCTAAAATTGTACGCGACCGGTCAAGGTTAATGCCCTCAGATGATTGAACGACAACTTGACCTACTTCTCGGACTTAAATGGAAAGAGTTGATCGGTACAATTTTATTAATAACAATAACACTATAAAACCTGCTTAATTATTACCTGTTTGATAATAATATCTATCGTTTCCACACATTAAACTTAATCATTATTTTTTTCTTGTTTTTAATACCCCAAGAACATTTATCTTATCTATTATCAAGGAAAATGTAAAACATTTATTACGAATAATTCACAATAATATTTTTTATTATAAAATATATACATATGTTTTCACATAAATGATTCTAATAAATCTAAATAATTTGATAATCCAAGTTTGATTAACGCCGCACACAAACATTGGATACATTTTTCATTATCTAGAAACAGTTGGCACTCTTCTGCTGCACTATAATAAGTCTCCTCCATAATCTGCAACTGTTTCAGCTTCTCCTGGTCTTCCTGGTCTTCCTGGTCTAGGCCCAATTGGTTTTGGCGTTGACAACTATCAAACGCCAAATTTGAAAATGTCTGCTGGAGGTTTTCCACTGCGCTGTTTATGTCAACTGCTCCAGTCTGGTTATTATTACTGTATGTCATCCACATGGTGTATTTTATTTATGATTTACTTTCTTGCGATTGACTACTTTGGATGTAGAATATTAACTGAACTAAGAACGTAGCCAACATCTATTTATACAAGAATATTTTAATTAAAAAAAATATCTTGCATGTATGTACCTTATGTACCTTATGTAGTATATATGTACCCTATTCCATATAAATCATATAAGTACTGTAAAGAAGATGATTGTAAAATCCAATTGTTAATTGCGTAAACGTTCTGCTTTGCGCACTGTAAGTGATTGTGATTATGTTTTAAACAATGATATTGCTTTGATGATTCTAATTTCTGTACGAGAGAAGATAATTTTGGACATCCTTGGGACTCAATATCAAATATTTCTATTCCAGGTAATTGTTGTTCCAACCAGCGTTTCTTTTGCAAACCTTTAACAATTACAAGTGTGCCAAGATCTAATGATTTTAATAGAAATGAAGTTAAATTTGAATAGTTCATTGAATTTTCGGTAAACCATTTTAAACCATGAATATTATTAGTTAACCAACTGATTTGTGATTTAACGTTACTATTTAAACATTCAAATTCTAAAGGAAAATTAAAAAGTGTATGAAATTTACAACAACAATCACCCAAAGTGATTAATGCTAGTTCTTTACATAAAAATTCTCCGTTTTTATATTGAAACCCCTGAATATCAAGAATGACTGTTTTCCTATTCATTGTCACGTCTGTGCACATTGAAAGTTTACAACGATCTAATAGTACCCGTCAATGGATTATACTTTATAATTCTATCATGTAATATTAAACAATAAGCTGACGTTATTGCCGGTATGTTATCATTAGTTTCAAATTCTATACGAATGTCAACTGTTCCCGAATTTAGAATTTCATTTTGCCGAGAACAATCGATCATTACTAACGGTGCTGTGTTTTTAAATGTTATAGGATCAAATAATGGTTCGTTTTCTTTTTCATAATATGAACTTTGGAAATGTGAATACATTTCAAACAAAGATGCAAACTGCCACCTGGAAAAATCTAAATTTAAGTTATCATAAGGATATATTTCAGAATTTAAAAATAATTTAAAATTTTTTAGAGTGCAATGATCAAATTTACTGACGTTGCCATTGCTTTTATTTTTGCGATCAGATTGGAAACCTATAATTACATATCGCGGTTTTTCCATTTGAGTTGCAGATTTAACAGTCCAAGTGTGCTGTTTTGTCTGCTGCAGCAAAGGATATTCATGTAATTCCCAACTGCGAAAACCGATTTCTAGATCTGTACCTTTCTCAATATAATTTAGTAATGTTAAACGTTCTACATCTGCTACAGATATATGTGGTACACGCCAAACTATTTTGTTAATATTAACTTTAATTCTTTCATCAAGTGCAGTATTATATATTGCATTAAGATCTGAATTACTTCGAATCAAAACAAGTTCTTGACGAAGATTCAATAAGATTTTTTTTAAATCCTCAGCAAATCCCATTAGTATTTTTAAGGGAATGCAAACATTGAAATAACCTAATGCATCTTCTAAATTATAAGTATCAATGGACCAGCCTGCATTTCGTAATTTATTTTTATCACTCTCATTAAATGAAACGTAACCCTTCATTGTTGTAGTAATGCCTGGATTTCTGACACGATCTATAACTTTTCCACCGATCTCATAGCGAATCTCTTCAAATAAATGAGCAAACCCATTATTAATAAATTTAGCAGTACCCGATATCGTGTTATCTTCTTTTGTCAAGCGACCCTCTATGTAAATATAACTTTCAGATGGTAAAGTGTAAATATCCTGTTGTTGAATAGGAATTCTAATTTCATCATTGTTATTAAATGAAGTTGACGCGTATGGAAGGTGTGAATGTTTTTCGGCATTAATAATGGAATTATCAAAAAGTGCCCTTTCTCCTACGTTCAATATAGTCATCTTTAAGTTTTAAACCAAGCTGTTGCAGAAATTTACGATTTTCAGGTGTTAACCGTTTTATAGCTTTTCTAACAATGAGTGGTTGCGATGAAGCAGTCTTATTTAAATAATTCTTATTGTACCGTACAACCATTTTACTCAGACTCCCTTCAGATGTAGTCTTATCGTTATGACCTCCTTACGAAAATTGATATCGTTTCCATCTTGATCTACTATTTTAAGCACAACTTCTGAGATTATTCTCGTATTTATAGGCATGTATAGTACATTTTGAGGAACTTCAATAATTTTAAATCCAGGTGGTACTGATGGAAAAAATTCATGTAGTGTATGAACTAATTCATTATTATTGTATGCTCCTGTGGTTATGTTACATTCTACGCGTATGCTATTTACTTTCAATATATTAACAGGTAAATCGGATATGTGTGACGTGTTTTCTTTCAAAATTTTGTTTTCAAAGCCTAACAAACTGTTTATTGACTGTGGTTTAGTAAAATCAATGGACTTTGAACATTTTATATGACATTTTAGAGTATTATTATTAGCTGATATGTGACAAACAGCTTTAAAATTAACATCCTCTTTATTTAATTTCTCAATTTCATTGCTAATAAATTGATCAATATCATGTAATTCATATGAACCAGTTGGTATTTTAATGATTTTATCACCAATATAAAATGTATTATTATCTTCATCAATATTTGGAATAGCATTGTAAGTTTCAAAACTTATTAAGCCTAAGCTATAACTTTTTTCCTCTGACGTTAAATCAATAGGTGGATGATAATGTGCTCTAAGTAATGATGTTGTACCAGTAAGAGTGAACGTCTGCATTTTGCAACAACCATACCACTAGTGAAAATAGTTACAAAAATTAAATATTTTTATATAAAAATTCTAAACACAAGTGTCCACATACTACAGTATTAAATTTTTGTATTCTTGCATGATTATAAAAAATTTTAACTTGCCCACCACTATTAAAATAATTTATAATTTCTGGAGGCGGTTTTAAGTTACCATAACTATCATAATATTGCACATTATTAAATCTTTTTATATAAGCAACCCAATGAGTTCCTTGACCCTTATTAGTATCTAAATTAACAATACCACACTCATGTTCTCTTATACTTTTAGGTAAATTGTCACGCATAAAAACACCTCGAAACGAAGCTATTTCCTTTGCATACCTTCTTAAATCTATATTAGTGAGAGCACGTTGTGGTAGTTTTAAGGGTTTTTTGAATAAGGTTTTAAATGCAACCCATATCCTGTTTTATATGGTTTCAGAAACAATCCTTTTCCCACAGCTATTCCTTCCATTGCTTGATTGTGACGCTGTTTTTCCTTAAGATCTGCAGCAGCAGCTTTTGCATCATTAACAGCTTTTGCAATTCCGGCAGCACCGCCACCTAATGCTCCCAAAGCACTCAATCCAGCAAAAAGTGGAATTAGTGGTAAAAAACCACCACTTTTTGGAATCGGAATAATCCTCGTGGGTTTTCTTTTTTTAATTCCCTTAACAGCATTCAATGCGATTTTTGATGCTGATATTAAATCAGTTGGTTTAAATCGTTTTAGTTCAGCACAAGCCTTTTTTACCGCTGAATGAAATGATAACCCACGTCCTCTTTTACCTCTACTCTTCTTTTTCCTATTTTGCTTACGTAGACCCATTCCTAATTTAACTTTCGCCTTCATAGCTCCTGCAACACCTAAAGCTGCAGCTTTTTCAGTGATACTCGAGTCAAATGCGTTAATTCGTTTTATTGCTTCAGTAGCTAATATTTTATCAGCTTTATGTCTACTTTCTAAATCATTAAATTGTGAATAGGAAATATCATGTGTTTTACAAGCTTCATCTAATTTATTTATACCGATATCACCTCTATTTAAACGTTTCTCTAAATTCGTTCCAGGTCCACAAAATTTGTAGCCAGGGATATGTAACTCAAAGGGTAATTTATTAATTACTTTATTTAAAAGTCCTGATCCTACCCTCTTGAAATATTGTCTTGGACTAAGCTGATCTGCTTGATATCATCTCATTATATGTGTTACAGGTATAAATACTAAATAACAAATGTTTATATTACTTATATTTTCATATAATATAGTAGTTATAAAAATGAAGTTGGTGAAACAACTACAAACGATTCACGTTAATAATATAGATGAAAATTATAATAATAATAAAATTGTTCATCGTCATGGTTCATTACTTCCATCAAGTATTAGATGTATTATTGCGGGTCCATCGAATTGTGGAAAAACAAACGTTATGATCAGTTTACTTGAGGATCCAAATGGGCTTCGATTTAAAAATATTTACATATACTCTAAATCTTTATATCAACCAAAATATGAATATTTACGAAATTTATTATTACCAATAAAAGGAGTTGGTTATTATGAATTTTCTGAAAACACAAAAGTTATTGAACCTTCAAATGCAAAGGAAAACTCTATATTTATTTTTGATGATGTGGCATGTGGTAAACAGAATGCAATTCGAGATTACTTCAGCATGGGGCGACATAAAACTATTGATTCATTTTACTTGTGTCAAACATATACCAAAATTCCTAAGCATTTAATTCGAGATAATGCTAATATTATTATTTTATTTAAACAAGATGATACAAACTTGAAACATGTGTATGAAGATCATGTAAATACTGATATGACATTTAACAAGTTTAAGGAAATGTGTTCAATGTGTTGGATTAAAAAGCATGATTTCATTTTAATTGATAAAGATAGTGACATTAATAATGGACGATATAGGAAGGGTTTCAGTTACTATATAAATCTATAGTGTGTGTGTGTGTTTACTCATCATTCCAAATTTATCAATATCATAGTACAGACCTGTTTTCAGTTAAACAGACCTGTTGAAAGGCTGTTTTTCAGTTAAACAGACCTGTTGAAAAGCTGTTTTTCAGTTAAATAGACCTATTTATTAGCTGTTTTCAAATAAACAGACCTGATTAAAAGCTGTTTTCAGTTAAATAGATCTTTTCAAGAGCTGTTGATCCTTTTAATTTAAGTATATTCAAACATGAAGGAACAAGATATAAAAAGTAAACTAATAAAGAAAAGAAAATCAATTAAGAAGAAATTGGAAGATTTGAAATCTAGTGAAATCTCATTACAGGAGTCATATTTACCAATTACAAAATCTATAAGCAAACTCATTAGCCCAAAGTTTGAAAAACATGTAAATGATGAGGCAACAGTTTTTAAGGAACCAATCAAAAGTGAACGCAAACAAATTTTTGATAGGACAATTCAAGCCTTGCCTGAAGATGAAATTTTTCGACCACCTCAATCGGTATCATCGCCAAAGCAAGCTAAATTTATCGATGATAGTGAAATATTTGAGAATATACCTACAGAAAGTTATTCTTATGATGATAATGAATCTGTGTTAGATCAAACAAGAATAGAACAAACATTAGATACAACATATTTAGGTGATATGATACCTGAAGATACATTTCAAATGTACTTAAATGCTTTCGATGATTTACCTAGAATATATATAGAAGCAAAAATCCGAGATACAGACAATAATCTTGATACTCTTTACGGTATTAGACATAATTTAGAAACTGAAAAATTCTATATAGGAAATAGTGAACTGATATTTAACGGAAATGATATATCTATACGTGGTCTCGATTACAAAGGTACTCCAGGTTTATATGAACTTTTATTTAAAAGAACCTATAGGTTATACACCTGAAGATTCCAGAAATTACAGAGATATTGTAAATAGAACTAATGCTCACCGACGCGGTTATCTACCAGAGGGGCAAATTGCAGGAAATAGGTCTAATAAATATAAACACATTGTACAACCTTTATTTTCCAATATTCAACAACCTGCTGTATTTCGCGGAGGATCATTTTCAAGTCAAGGACTTCAAATGGAATATAATAATAATTCAATTGATCATGTGTATTGGGATGACCCTAACGAACTAGTGGATCGATTGCAGCTTTTACTTGCTTCCCAGATGGCCGGAAATCATTCTCATACTAATGAAATAAATAGTATTCTAGAAGAATTGAAAGAAGCAGATATAATAGAATAAAATAGAAAAGATTGGCATTTGTTAGGTGACATGACTATTGATAAGTTCGGTAAAAAGATTGAGCACTATCGTCGTGATAGTGAACATACGACTCATATAAATAAAATAATATCATCTATAAAAAAACCTAATTTATTTGGTTTAATAAATATTACACTTCAAGGAATTTCTAATAGTAACATATTTACTACATTATCAACAGGATCTCATATTTACTCAGTTCCGTTTAATTCTGGTGAAATAAGTCACATTTATTTGTATCCAGGGGATACACAGGTATATGTAAACCATAGTGAAATTGGACGAGAAAATTTAGTTGGATATAAATTAAAATTTGATGATGAAATATCTATAAAAGTTAAAGGTAAATATAACACACCATTTGTAGAATTAATGGTTAAGTATCCAATCGAGCAGTAGTTTACCATTTGTAGTTACATATTCAATTATGAGTGTTAAAAAACAAATTGTTGAAGAATTACATAAACCTGCTAGAAGGAATTTTAAACGTAGAAAAGTTATTATTAAAGGTTTGAATGATTTATTTCAAGCTGATTTAGTTGAAATGATCCCTTATGCTCGATTTAATCGAGGATTTCGATACATCTTAGTCATAATTGATACTTTCTCAAAATATGTTTGGGCAGTACCAGTAAAAAATAAAACAAGTAAAGATGTTTGTAAAGCTATGAAAACAATATTAAAGCCACCTTTTATCCCAAAAAATCTACAAACTGATAATGGAAAATAATTTTATAACAAGGAAGTCAAGAGTTTGCTAGATAAATTTAATATTAATCATTATTCTACATTTAGCACAATGAAAGCATCAATTGTAGAACGAGTCAATAGAACCTTAAAATCTATGATGTGGAAAGATTTCAGTTTGCAGGGAAATTACAAGTGGTTACAATTATTACCTAAAATAGTTTTGAAATACAACTCAATGAAACACTCAACTATAAACATGAGGCCAGCAGATGTAAATTCTGCAAACGAGAAACGTATATTGAACACATCCTACAATAATGTTAAAGTAGCAACACTGAAAACTAAATTTAAAGTTGGCGACCAAGTTCGTATAAGCAAATACAGAGGAATATTTGATAAAGGATATACACCAAACTGGTCCAACGAAGTTTTCAAAATTCAGGAGGTTAAATTGACAAATCCAACAACATATATTTTAATGGACCAAGCGGGGGAGTTGATATCAGGAGGATTTTATGAGTTCGAGTTACAAACTGCAAAATATCCAGATGTTCATTTAATCGAGAAAATTCTTCGAAGGAAAGGAAATATGGTGTACGTGAAATGGTTGGGTTTCGGACCAGAACATAACACGTGGATCAAGAAAAGTGATTTTGAATTATAAATTATGTTAATGTTAATAAATAAAATGCTTTATACTTACCTTATATATATGTTTTATTTAGGTGTAGGGTAAGAAATAAAACAATGTACAGGTTATTATATATTTAATTGATTAAACTTCATTACAAGTACTTTATAGTTATGGTATTGTCGAATCTTATTCTTAACTAGTTTTATATTCAAACGTAGCAGTTCTAAACGAATGTTGATGTGTTTTATTTCTTGTTTCAAGAAATTCATATTGCGTTGGTCCATGACTAACGTAGAATGAAGACAACTACCATTCATCCTCCTCCTCCTCCTCCTCCTCCTCCTCCTCTTCCTCCATTGCCTGTGTGGTTGTTGATAATTGAATTGATGTAGACTGTACATTCTGCTCTTGACTTGTTCCAATGATGGGGTGGCCAAACAATATTCTTACCATGTTTCCATTTAGAATTTCTTCTAGTGAAAAAATAGAACTGTCAGCTTCCAACGGTGTGGTTTCATATGGTAAATATGTTTTTCGTGATGTGGAACAGGATTTTATTAAGTCATAAAATGTATTATCAATCTTGTATACATAATAAACAATACTCTCTGTATATAATTCGAGCATTAATAAGTACTCGTTATATTCCCCAATATATTGAATCGTATCATTATGAGGATTAAACAATAACTCAGTATCATCAGTGAACACTATAGATATATCTATGTTTGGATAAATAGCGTCTTTATAATTATTCACCATATGCATATACACACTTTCCGCAACATCATAAAAATATCCATTAACACTAACTTTATAATATTTTGAATTATGAAGTGCACCAACTTGCAGTTTAACCATCTTGAACTAACTATTTTTATGTCTATATGACTTACTTATATAAGATTTTCAATCCCCTCCATTACTTTAATATCCACCTTCAGATTTATTTTAAATTACAAATCGAAAAAAACTGGATCTTCATTATAAGTAACTATAAGTTCTTCTTCAAGTGATGTTCTTAAACTGTCTGGTGTAACTTGATTTGTTGTCAGAATTGTCATCACAGGCATGGATTCTTCGATCTTTTTTCTTTTAGTTGAATTGAAAGTATCCTCTTCGTTCTTTTCATGTGTTGGTAAATATATACGATGTACAAAAATTTTATTCATTCGGCAAATAGCACAAGAAGTTAATTTTGTTAAACAAGATGTGCAATACAGATGCCCGCAATTCATTGCATATTTTACCACATTTATTAGACACACTGGACATCTTCCACCGTCATAATTCGATTTATATTCTATAAAAAGTTTACACTAAGTAACATTATTCAATTTTAAATTTGAAACTTACCTTCATCTTCAGTTAACTCATAATTATATTTTCTTTTAAGTTTAGCGAATGTATCGTCCGCCATGTTTTATAATCAAGTGTTTGCTTCATCTATAAATATTTTATTTATATATTCCAGCATGCATCCTATTTTTTGTTTTTTGTTTTAATAAATCCTATTGCAAAGCTGCTTGAAAGGTTGATAGCCTTGAACGGTCATTTAACCCAGCATTCAGACAGGTATTTCATCTCCTTAACCGGTCATTCAACCTAACATTTTTATTAAAAGTTAATTAATTCCATCATTAAACGAAAAGTTTATTTAAAAAATCGAAATATTTTTGCTTCCACAGGGACGTAGCCTTGAACGGTCATTTGACAGACAGGTATTTCATCTCCTTGACGGAGTCATTCAACCCAACGTATGCACTGCCCTCAAGGTTCTTAACCTCAAACATTCCTGAAAAGTTGATTTAAAAAAGCGAAATTTTTACTTTATCTTGAGCGGTCAGTTAACCCAACATTTTTATTAACACTTTGTTGTTGCAAAGCGCTACCATCACACATCTCCTGGCCTGTCATTCAACCCAAAGTTTAATTAATTCCAGAAAGTTGATTTTAAAAATTAATTTTGTGCTTCCAAAGGCCTTAAGCGGTCACTTCCCTTATTTTTATTTTTTATCTAAGTTAGTTGATTAACATTTGGTTAATTTTTTCTTTTTGATTGACATTTTTTTTTTTTTTCTTTTTTTTTTCTTTTTATAAAAATTTAATTCGCACGCACACCCGGTTAGGTTGAGTGCCCTCAGATGACCGAACGACAACTTGACCTACTTTCGGACTTAGAATGAAAATTTTTGGCCCAGAACCATCTCTGTTACTCTACTGTGTTTATATGACCAAAAGCATGCGGAAAACATGTGTCGCACTTAGGTGCTAGCTATGAGGATCATTGCGAAAATTAAATTAAATTTATTTATTAAATGAAATTTCTATTTTTTTATTAACATTGCATAAAGTCGAATCTATTATAATAAAAACTTGTTTATATGACCAAAAGCATGCCGAAAACAAGTGTCGCACTTAGGTGCTAGCTATTAGGATCATTGCGAAAATTAAGTTTAATTTATTAATTAAATGAAATTTCTATTTTTGCATTAACAATGCATAAAGTTAAATCTATTTTTAAAAAATCCTGTTTATACGACCAAAAGCATGCCGAAAACATGTATTCCACTTAGGTGCTAGCTATTAGGATCATTGCGAAAATTAATTTTAATTTATTTATTAAATGAAATTTCAATTTTTTCATTAACAATGCATAAAGTCAAATCTGTTTTAATGAAAGAGTGTTTATATGACCAAAAGCATGACGAAAACAAGTGTCGCACTTAGGTACTAGCTATTAGGAGCATTGCGAAAATTAAATTTATTTTATTTATTCAATGAAATTTCCATTTTTTCAATAACAATGCATAAAGTCGAATTTATTTGATTGAAATTGTGTTTATATGATCTAAAGCACGCCGAAAACATTTGTCGCACTTAGGTGCAAGCTGTTAGGATCATTGCAAAAATTAAATTTATTTTATTTATTAAATGAAATTTGTATTTTTTCAAAAACAATGCTTAAAGTCGAATTGATTTGATTGAAATCGTGTTTATATAATCAAATACATGCCGAAAACATTGTCACACTTAGGTGCATAAGGATCATAGCAAAAATTAAATTTATTTTATTTATTAAATGAAATTTCAATTTTTTCAATAACAATGCATAAAGTCGAATTAATTTGATTGAAATCGTATTTATATGATCAAATGCATGCCGAAAACATGTGTCGCACTTAGGTGAAAGCTATAGGGATCATTGCAAAAATTAAATTTATTTTATTTATTAAATGAAATTTCAATTTTTTCAATAACAATGCATAAAGTCGTATTAATTTGATTAAAATCGTGTTTATATGATTAAATGCATGCTGAAAACATGTGTCGCACTTATCTGCAAGCTGTAAGGATCATTGCAAAAATTAAATTTATTTTATTTATTAAACGAAATTTCTATTTTTTCAATAACAATGCATACAGTCGGACATATTTATTTAATTGAAATCAAGTTTAAATGATCAAATGCACGCCAAAAACATGTGTAGCACTTAGGTGCAAGATATTAGGATCATTGCAAAAATTAAATTTATTTTATTTATTAAATGAAATTTCAATTTTTTCAATAACAATGCATAAAGTCAGATTTATTTGAATGAAATCAAGTTTAAAAAAATCAAATGCATGCCGAAAACATGTGTCACACTTAGGTGCAAGCCATTAGGAGTATTGCAAAAATTAAATTAATTTTATTTATTAAATGGAATTTCAATTTTTTCAATAACAATGCATAAAGTCGAATTTATTTGATTAAAATAGTATTGAAACGATCAAATCCATGCCTAAAACATGTGTCGCACTTAGGTGCAAGCTGTTAGGATCATTGCAAACATTAAATTTATTTTATTTATTAAATGAAATTTCAATTTTTTCAATAACAATACATAAAGTCAAATTTATTTGATTGAAATCAAGTTTAAAAAATCAAATGCATGCCGAAAACGTGTGTCACACTTAGGTGCAAGCTGTTAGGATCATTGCAAAAATTAAATTTATTTTATTTATTAAACGAAATTTCTATTTTTTCAATAACAATGCATACAGTCGGATATATTTGATTGAAATCGTGTTTATATGATCAAATGCATGCCGAAAACATGTGTTGCACTTAGGTACAAGCTGTTAGGATCATTGCAAAAATTAAATTTATTTTATTTATTAAACAAAATTTCTATTTTTTCAATAACAATGCATACAGTCGGATATATTTGATTAAAATCGTGTTTATATGATCAAATGCATGACGAAAACATGTGTCACACTTAGCTGCAAGATATTAGGATCATTGCAAAAAATTAAATTTATTTTAGTTATTAAATGAAATTTAGATTTTTTCAATAACAATGCATAAAGTCGAATTTATTTGATTGAAATCGTGTTTATATGATCAAAAGCATGCCGAAAACATTTGTCGCACTTAGGTGCAAGCTGTTAGGATCATTGCAAAAATTAAATTTATTTTATTTATTAAATGAAATTTCAATTTTTTCAAAAACAATGCTTAAAGTCGAAATAATTTGATTGAAATCGTGTTTATATGATCAAATACATGCCGAAAACATGTGTCACACTTAGGTGCAAGATATTAGGATTATTGCAAAAATTAAATTTATTTTATTTATTAAATTAAATTTCAATTTTTTCAATAACAATACATAAAGTCGAATTAATTTGATTGAAATCGTGTTTATATGTTTATTCGTTCAAGTCGAATTTATTTGATTAAAATCGTATTTAAATGATCAAATTCATGCCTAAAACATGTGTTGCACTTAGGTACAAGCTGTTAGGATCATTGCAAAAATTTAATTTATTTCATTTATTAAACGAAATTTCTATTTTTTCAATAACAATGCATACAGTCGGATATATTTGATTAAAATCGTGTTTATATGATCAAATGCATGACGAAAACATGTGTCACACTTAGGTGCAAGATATTAGGATCATTGCAAAAAATTAAATTTATTTTAGTTATTAAATGAAATTTAGATTTTTTCAATAACAATGCATAAAGTCGAATTTATTTGATTGAAATCGTGTTTATATGATCAAAAGCATGCCGAAAACATTTGTCGCACTTAGGTGCAAGCTGTTAGGATCATTGCAAAAATGAAATTTATTTTATTTATTAAATGAAATTTAAATTTTTTCAAAAACAATGCTTACAGTCGAATTAATTTGATTGAAATCGTGTTTATATGATTAAATGCATGCCTAAAACATGTGTCACACTTAGGTGCAAGCCATTAGGATCATTGCAAATATTAAATTTATTTTATTTATTAAATGAATTTTCAATTTTTTCATTAACAATGCATAAAGTCGAATTAAGTTGATTGAAATCGTGTTTATATGTTCAATTGCATGCCGAAAACATTTGTCGCACTTAGGTGCAAGCTATTAGGATCATTGCAAAAATTAAATTTATTTTATTTATTAAATGAAATTTCAATTTTTTCAATAACAATGCATAAAGTCGAAATAATTTGATTGAAATCGTGTTTATATGATCAAATGCATGCCAAAAACATGTGTCGCACTTAGGTGCAAGCTGTTAGGATCATTGCAAAAATTAAATTTATTCTATTTATTAAATGAAATTTCAATTTTTTCAATAACAATGCATAATGTCGAATTAATTTGATTGAAATCGTGTTTATATGATCAAGTGCATGCCGAAAACATGTGGCGCACTTGGGTGTAAGTTGTTAGAATCATTGCAAAAATTAAATTTATTTTATTTATTAAATGAAATTTTAATTTTTTCAATAACAATGCATAAAGTCGGATATATTTGATTAAAAACGTGTTTATTTGATCAAATGCATGCCGAAAACATGTGTCGCACTTACTTGCAAGCTGTTAGGATCATTGCAAAAATTAAATTTCTTTTATTTATTAAATGAAATTTCAATTTTTTCAATAACAATGCATAAAGTCGGATATATTTGATTGAAAACGTGTTTATATGATCAAATTCATGCCGAAAACATGTGTCGCACTTAGGTGCAATCTGTTAGGATCATTGCAAAAATTAAATTTATTTTATTTATTAAATGAAATTTCAATTTTTTCAATAACAATGCATAAAGTCAGATTTATTTGAATGAAATCAAGTTTAAAAAAATCAAATGCATGCCGAAAACATGTGTCACACTTAGGTGCAAGCCATTAGGAGTATTGCAAAAATTAAATTAATTTTATTTATTAAATGGAATTTCAATTTTTTCAATAACAATGCATAAAGTCGAATTTATTTGATTAAAATAGTATTGAAACGATCAAATCCATGCCTAAAACATGTGTCGCACTTAGGTGCAAGCTGTTAGGATCATTGCAAACATTAAATTTATTTTATTTATTAAATGAAATTTCAATTTTTTCAATAACAATACATAAAGTCAAATTTATTTGATTGAAATCAAGTTTAAAAAATCAAATGCATGCCGAAAACGTGTGTCACACTTAGGTGCAAGCTGTTAGGATCATTGCAAAAATTAAATTTATTTTATTTATTAAACGAAATTTCTATTTTTTCAATAACAATGCATACAGTCGGATATATTTGATTGAAATCGTGTTTATATGATCAAATGCATGCCGAAAACATGTGTTGCACTTAGGTACAAGCTGTTAGGATCATTGCAAAAATTAAATTTATTTTATTTATTAAACAAAATTTCTATTTTTTCAATAACAATGCATACAGTCGGATATATTTGATTAAAATCGTGTTTATATGATCAAATGCATGACGAAAACATGTGTCACACTTAGCTGCAAGATATTAGGATCATTGCAAAAAATTAAATTTATTTTAGTTATTAAATGAAATTTAGATTTTTTCAATAACAATGCATAAAGTCGAATTTATTTGATTGAAATCGTGTTTATATGATCAAAAGCATGCCGAAAACATTTGTCGCACTTAGGTGCAAGCTGTTAGGATCATTGCAAAAATTAAATTTATTTTATTTATTAAATGAAATTTCAATTTTTTCAAAAACAATGCTTAAAGTCGAAATAATTTGATTGAAATCGTGTTTATATGATCAAATACATGCCGAAAACATGTGTCACACTTAGGTGCAAGATATTAGGATTATTGCAAAAATTAAATTTATTTTATTTATTAAATTAAATTTCAATTTTTTCAATAACAATACATAAAGTCGAATTAATTTGATTGAAATCGTGTTTATATGTTTATTCGTTCAAGTCGAATTTATTTGATTAAAATCGTATTTAAATGATCAAATTCATGCCTAAAACATGTGTTGCACTTAGGTACAAGCTGTTAGGATCATTGCAAAAATTTAATTTATTTCATTTATTAAACGAAATTTCTATTTTTTCAATAACAATGCATACAGTCGGATATATTTGATTAAAATCGTGTTTATATGATCAAATGATTGACGAAAACATGTGTCACACTTAGGTGCAAGATATTAGGATCATTGCAAAAAATTAAATTTATTTTAGTTATTAAATGAAATTTAGATTTTTTCAATAACAATGCATAAAGTCGAATTTATTTGATTGAAATCGTGTTTATATGATCAAAAGCATGCCGAAAACATTTGTCGCACTTAGGTGCAAGCTGTTAGGATCATTGCAAAAATGAAATTTATTTTATTTATTAAATGAAATTTAAATTTTTTCAAAAACAATGCTTACAGTCGAATTAATTTGATTGAAATCGTGTTTATATGATTAAATGCATGCCTAAAACATGTGTCACACTTAGGTGCAAGCCATTAGGATCATTGCAAATATTAAATTTATTTTATTTATTAAATGAATTTTCAATTTTTTCATTAACAATGCATAAAGTCGAATTAAGTTGATTGAAATCGTGTTTATATGTTCAATTGCATGCCGAAAACATTTGTCGCACTTAGGTGCAAGCTATTAGGATCATTGCAAAAATTAAATTTATTTTATTTATTAAATGAAATTTCAATTTTTTCAATAACAATGCATAAAGTCGAAATAATTTGATTGAAATCGTGTTTATATGATCAAATGCATGCCAAAAACATGTGTCGCACTTAGGTGCAAGCTGTTAGGATCATTGCAAAAATTAAATTTATTCTATTTATTAAATGAAATTTCAATTTTTTCAATAACAATGCATAATGTCGAATTAATTTGATTGAAATCGTGTTTATATGATCAAGTGCATGCCGAAAACATGTGGCGCACTTGGGTGTAAGTTGTTAGAATCATTGCAAAAATTAAATTTATTTTATTTATTAAATGAAATTTTAATTTTTTCAATAACAATGCATAAAGTCGGATATATTTGATTAAAAACGTGTTTATTTGATCAAATGCATGCCGAAAACATGTGTCGCACTTACTTGCAAGCTGTTAGGATCATTGCAAAAATTAAATTTCTTTTATTTATTAAATGAAATTTCAATTTTTTCAATAACAATGCATAAAGTCGGATATATTTGATTGAAAACGTGTTTATATGATCAAATTCATGCCGAAAACATGTGTCGCACTTAGGTGCAATCTGTTAGGATCATTGCAAAAATTAAATTTATTTTATTTATTAAATGAAATTTCAATTTTTTCAATAACAATGCATAAAGTCGAATTAATTTGATTGAAATCGTGTTTATATGATCAAATGCATGCCGAAAACATGTGTAGCACTTAGGTGCAAGCTGTTAGGATCATTGCAAAAATTAAATTTATTTTATTTATTAAATGAAATTTTAATTTTTTCAATAACAATGCATAAAGTCGGCTATATTTGATTGAAAACGTGTTTATATGATCAAATGCTTGCCGAAAACATGTGTCGCACTTAGGTGCAAGCTATAAGGATCATTGCAAAAATTAAATTTATTTCATTTATTAAATGAAATTTCAATTTATTCAAAAACAATGCTTAAAGTCGAATTTATTTGATTGAAATCAAGTTTAAATGATCAAATGCATGCCAAAAACATATGTCGCACTTAGGTGCAAGATATTAGGATCATTGCAAAAATTAAATTTATTTTATTTATTAAATGAAATTTCAATTTTTTCAATGACACTGCATAAAGTCAAATTTATTTGATTGAAATCAAGTTTAAAAAATCAAATGCATGCCGAAAATATGTGTCACACTTAGGTGCAAGCTATTAGGATCATTGCAAAAATTAAATTTATTTTATTTATTACATGGAATTTTAATTTTTTCAATAACAATGCATAAAGTCGAATTTATTTGATTAAAATCGTATTTAAATGATCAAATCTATGCCTAAAACATGTGTTGCACTTAGGTGCGAGCTGTTAGGATCATTGCAAAAATTAAATTTATTTTATTTATTAAATGTAATTTCAATTTTTTCAATAACAATGCATAAAGTCGAATTTATTTGATTGAAATCAAGTTTAAATGATCAAATGCATGCCTAAAACATGTGTCGCACTTAGGTGCAAGCTGTTAGGATCATTGCAAAAATTAAATTTATTTTATTTATTAAATGAAATTTCAATTTTTTCAATAACAATGCATAAAGTCAAATTTATTTGATTGAAATCAAGTTAAAAAAATCCAATCCATGCCGAAAACATGTGTCACACTTAGGTGCAAGCTATTAGGATCATTGCTAAAATTAAATTTATTTTATTTATTAAATGGAATTTCAATTTTTTCATTAACAATGCATAAAGTCGAATTTATTTGATTAAAATCGTATTTAAATGATCAAATGCATGCCTAAAACATGTGTTGCACTTAGGTGCAAGCTGTTAGAATCATTGCAAATATTAAATTTATTTTATTTATTAAACGAAATTTCTATTTTTTCAATAACAATGCATATAGTCGGATATATTTTATTGAAATCGTGTTTATATGATCAAATGCATGCCGAAAACATATGTCACACTTAGGTGCAAGATATTAGGATCATTGCAAAAATTAAATTTTTTTATTTATTAAATGAACTTTCAATTTTTTCAATTACAGTGCATAAAGTCGAATTTATTTGATTAAAATCGTGTTAATATGATCAAAAGCATGCCGAAAATATTTGTCGCACTTAGGTGCAAGCTGTTAGGATCATTGTAAAAATTAAATTTATTATATTTATTAAATGAAATTTCAATTTTTTCAAAAACAATGCTTAAAGTCGAATTAATTTGATTGAAATCGTGTTTATATGATCAAATGCATGCCGAAAACATTGTCACACTTAGGTGCATAAGGATCATAGCAAAAATTAAATTTATTTTATTTATTAAATGAAATTTCAATTTTTTCAATAACAATGCATAAAGTCGAATTAATTTGATTGAAATCGTATTTATATGATCAAATGCATGCCGAAAACATGTGTCGCACTTAGGTGCAAGCTTTAGGGATCATTGCAAAAATTAAATTTATTTTATTTATTAAATGAAATTTCAATTTTTTCAATAACAATGCATAAAGTTGAATTAATTTGATTGAAATCGTGTTTAAATGATCAAATGCATGCCGAAATCATGTGTCGCACACAGGTACAAGCTGTTAGGATCATTGCAAAAATTAAATTTATTTTATTTATTAAATGAAATTTAAATTCTTTCAATAACAATGCATAAAGTCGAATTTATTCAATTGAAATCAAGTTTAAATGATCAAATGCATGCCAAAAACATGTGTCGCACTTAGGTGCAAGCTATTAGGATCATTGCAAAAATTAAATTTATTTTATTTATTAAATGAAATTTCAATTTTTTCAATAACAATGCATAAAGTCGAATTAATTTGATTAAAATCGTGTTTATATGATCAAATGCATGCCGAAAACATGTGTCGCACATAGGTGCAAGCTGTTAGGATCATTGCAAAAATTAAATTTATTTTATTTATTAAATCAAATTTCAATTTTTTCAATAACAATGCATAAAGTCAAATTAATTTGATTGAAATCGTGTTTATATGATCAAATGCATGCCGAAAACATGTGTCGCACTTAGGTGCAAGCTGTAAGGATCATTGCAAAAATTAAATTTATTTTATTTATTAACTGAACTTTTAATTTTTTCAATAACAATGCATAAAATCGGATATATTTGATTGAAAACGTGTTCATATGATCAAATGCATGCCGAAAGCATGTGTCGCACATAGGTGCAAGCTGTTAGGATCGTTGAAAAAAATTAAATTTATTTTATTTATTAAATGAAATTTCAATTCTTTCAATAACAATGCATAAAGTCGAATTAATTTGATTGAAATCAAGTTTAAATGATCAAATGCATGCCAAAAACATGTGTCAAACTTAGGTGCAAACTATTAGGATCATTGCAAAAATTACATTTATTTTATTTATTAAATGAAATTTCAATTTTTTCAATAACAATGCATAAAGTCGAATTAATTTGATTAGAATCGTATTTATATGATCAAATGCATGCCGAAAACATGTGTCGCACTTAGGTGCAAGCTGTTGGGATCATTGCAAAAATTAAATTTATTTTATTTATTAAATGAAATTTAAATTCTTTCAATAACAATGCATAAAGTTGAATTTATTTGATTAAAATCAAGTTTAAATGATCAAATGCATACCAAAAACATGTGTCGCACTTAGGTGCAAGCTATTAGAATCATTGCAAAAATTAAATTTATTTTATTTATTAAATGAAATTTCAATTTTTTCAATAACAATGAATAAAGTCGAATTAATTTGATTAAAGTCATGTTTATATGATCCAATGCATGCCGAAAACATGTGTCGCACTAAGGTGCAACCTGTTAGGATCATTGCAAAAATTAAATTTATTTTATTTATTAAATGAAATTTCAATTTTTTCAATAACAATGCATAAAGTCGAATTAATTTGATTGAAATCGTGTTTATATGATCAAATGCATGCCCAAAACATGTGTCGCACTTAGGTGCAAGCTGTTAGGATCATTGCAAAAATTAAATTTATTTTATTTATTACATGAAATGTCAATTTTTTCATAAACAATGCATAAAGTCGAATTAATTTAATTGAAATCGTGTTTAAATGGTCAAATGCATGCCTAAAACATGTGTCACACTTAGGTGCAAGCTACTAGGATCATTGCAAAAATTAAATTTATTTTATTTATTAAATGATATTTCAATTTTTTCAATAACAATACATAAATTTGAATTAATTTGATTGAAATCGTGTTTATATGTTTATTCGTTCAAGTCGAAATTATTTGATTAAAATCGTGTTTAAATGATCAAATTCATGCCTAAAACATGTGTTGCACTTAGGTACAAGCTGTTAGGATCATTGCAAAAATTAAATTTATTTTATTTATTAAACGAAATTTCTATTTTTTCAATAACAATGCATGCGGTCGGATATATTTGATTAAAATCGTGTTTATATGATCAAAAGCATGCCGAAAACATTTGTCGCACTTAGGTGCAAGCTGTTAGGATCATTGCAAAAATTAAACTTATTTTAATTGATTGATGGTTGAGGCGTTAACTTCGTGATACATTTTGGAACTTTAAATAAAACAGTTTCTTTGTTAATATCACACTTTAAACTTATTTTATTTATTAAATGAAATTTCAATTTTTTCAAAAACAATGCTTACAGTCGAATTAATTTGATTGAAATCGTGTTTATATGATTAAATGCATGCCGAAAACATGTGTCACACTTAGGTGCAAGCCATTAGGATCATTGCAAAAATTAAATTTATTTTATTTATTAAATGAAATTTCAATTTTTTCATTAACAATGCATAAAGTCGAATTAATTTAATTGAAATCGTGTTTATATGTTCAATTGCATGCCGAAAACATTTGTCGCACTTAGGTGCAAGCTATTAGGATCATTGCAAAAATTAAATTTATTTTATTTATTAAATGAAATTTCAATTTTTTCAATAACAATGCATAAAATCGAATTAATTTGATTGAAATCGTGTTTATATGATCAAATGCATGCCGAAAACATGTGTCGCACTTAGGTGCAAGCTGTTAGGATCATTGCAAAAATTAAATTTATTCTATTTATTAAATTAAATTTCAATTTTTTCAATAACAATGTATACAGTCGAATTAATTTGATTGAAATCGTGTTTATATGATCAAGTGCATGCCGAAAACATGTATCGCACTTAGGTGCAAGTTGTTAGGATCATTGCAAAAATTAAATTTATTTTATTTATTAAATGAAATTTTAATTTTTTCAATAACAATGCATAAAGTCGGATATATTTGATTGAAAACGTGTTTATTTGATCAAATGCATGCCGAAAACATGTGTCGCACTTACTTGCAATCTGTTAGGATCATTGCAAAAATTAAATTTATTTTATTTATTAAATGAAATTTCAATTTTTTCAATAACAATGCATAAAGTCGAATTTATTCAATTGAAATCAAGTTTAAATAATCAAATGCATGCCAAAAACATGTGTCGCACTTGGGTGCAAGCTATTAGGATCATTGCAAAAATTAAATTTATTTTATTTATTAAATGAAATTTCAATTTTTTCAATAACAATGCATAAAGTCGAATTAATTTGATTGAAATCGTGTTTATATGATCAAATGCATGCCGAAAATATGTGTCGCACATAGGTGCAAGCTGTTAGGATCATTGCAAAAATTAAATTTATTTTATTTATTAAATCAAATTTCAATTTTTTCAATAACAATGCATAAAGTCGAATTAATTTGATTGAAATCGTGTTTATATGATCAAATGCATGCCGAAAACATGTGTCGCACTCAGGTGCAAGCTGTAAGGATCACTGCAAAAATTAAATTTATTTTATTTATTAAATGAAATTTTAATTTTTTCAATAACTATGCATAAAGTCGGATATATTTGATTGAAAACGTGTTCAAATGATCAAATGCATGCCGAAAACATGTGTCGCACTTAGGTGCAAGCTGTTAGGATCATTGAAAAAAATTAAATTTATTTTATTTATTAAATGAAATTTTAATTCTTTCAATAACAATGCATAAAGTCGAATTAATTTGATTGAAATCTAGTTTAAATGATCAAATGCATGCCAAAAACATGTGTCGCACTTAGGTGCAAGCTGTTGGGATCATTGCAAAAATTAAATTTATTTTATTTATTAAATGAAATTTAAATTCTTTAAATAACAATGCATAAAGTTGAATTTATTTGATTAAAATCAAGTTTAAATGATCAAATGCATGCCTAAAACATGTGTCGCACTTAGGTGCAAGCTATTAGAATCATTGCAAAAATTAAATTTATTTTAATTATTAAATGAAATTTCAATTTTTTCAATAACAATGAATAAAGTCGAATTAATTTGATTGAAGTCGTGTTTATATGATCCAATGCATGCCGAAAACATGTGTCGCACTTAGGTGCAACCTGTTAGGATCATTGCAAAAATTAAATTTATTTTATTTATTAAATGAAATTTCAATTTTTTCAATAACAATGCATAAAGTCGAATTAATTTGATTGAAATCGTGTTTATATAATCATATGCATGCCGAAAACATGTGTCGCACATAGGTGCAAGCTGTTAGGATCATTGCAAAAATTAAATTTATTTTATTTATTAAATCAAATTTCAATTTTTTCAATAACAATGCATAAAGTCAAATTAATTTGATTGAAATCGTGTTTATATGATCAAATGCATGCCGAAAACATGTGTCGCACTTAGGTGCAAGCTGTAAGGATCATTGCAAAAATTAAATTTATTTTATTTATTAACTGAACTTTTAATTTTTTCAATAACAATGCATAAAATCGGATATATTTGATTGAAAACGTGTCCATATGATCAAATGCATGCCGAAAGCATGTGTCGCACATAGGTGCAAGCTGTTAGGATCATTGAAAAAAATTAAATTTATTTTATTTATTAAATGAAATTTCAATTCTTTCAATAACAATGCATAAAGTCGAATTAATTTGATTGAAATCAAGTTTAAATGATCAAATGCATGCCAAAAACATGTGTCAAACTTAGGTGCAAACTATTAGGATCATTGCAAAAATTACATTTATTTTATTTATTAAATGAAATTTCAATTTTTTTAATAACAATGCATAAAGTCGAAATAATTTGATTAGAATCGTATTTATATGATCAAATGCATGCCGAAAACATGTGTCGCACTTAGGTGCAAGCTGTTGGGATCATTGCAAAAATTAAATTTATTTTATTTATTAAATGAAATTTAAATTCTTTCAATAACAATGCATAAAGTTGAATTTATTTGATTAAAATCAAGTTTAAATGATCAAATGCATACCAAAAACATGTGTCGCACTTAGGTGCAAGCTATTAGAATCATTGCAAAAATTAAATTTATTTTATTTATTAAATGAAATTTCAATTTTTTCAATAACAATGAATAAAGTCGAATTAATTTGATTGAAGTCATGTTTATATGATCCAATGCATGCCGAAAACATGTGTCGCACTTAGGTGCAACCTGTTAGGATCATTGCAAAAATTAAATTTATTTTATTTATTAAATGAAATTTCAATTTTTTCAATAACAATGCATAAAGTCGAATTAATTTGATTGAAATCGTGTTTATATGATCAAATGCATGCCCAAAACATGTGTCGCACTTAGGTGCAAGCTGTTAGGATCATTGCAAAAATTAAATTTATTTTATTTATTACATGAAATGTCAATTTTTTCATAAACAATGCATAAAGTGGAATTAATTTAATTGAAATCGTGTTTAAATGGTCAAATGCATGCCTAAAACATGTGTCACACTTAGGTGCAAGCTACTAGGATCATTGCAAAAATTAAATTTATTTTATTTATTAAATGAAATTTCAATTTTTTCAATAACAATACATAAATTTGAATTAATTTGATTGAAATCGTGTTTATATGTTTATTCGTTCAAGTCGAAATTATTTGATTAAAATCGTGTTCATATGATCAAATGCATGCCGAAAACATGTGTCGCACTTGGGTGCAAACTATTAGGATCATTGCAAAAATTACATTTATTTTATTTATTAAATGAAATTTCAATTTTTTCTATAACAATGCATAAAGTCGAATTAATTTGATTAGAATCGTGTTTATATGATCAAATGCATGCCGAAAACATGTGTCGCACTTAGGTGCAAGCTGTTGGGATCATTGCAAAAATTAAATTTATTTTATTTATTAAATGAAATTTAAATTCTTTCAATAACAATGCATAAAGTTGAATTTATTTGATTTAAATCAAGTTTAAATGATCAAATGCATACCAAAAACATGTGTCGCACTTAGGTGCAAGCTATTAGAATCATTGCAAAAATTAAATATATTTTATTTATTAAATGAAATTTCAATTTTTTCAATACCAATGAATAAAGTCGAATTAATTTGTTTGAAGTCGTGTTTATATGATCCAATGCATGCCGAAAACATGTGTCGCACTTAGGTGCAACCTGTTAGGATCATTGCAAAAATTAAATTTATTTTATTTATTAAATGAAATTTCAATTTTTTCAATAACAATGCATAAAGTCGAATTAATTTGATTGAAATCGTGTTTATATGATCAAATGCATGCCGAAAACATGTGTCGCACTTAGGTGCAAGCTGTCAGGATCATTGCAAAAATTAAATTTATTTTATTTATTACATGAAATGTCAATTTTTTCATAAACAATGCATAAAGTCGAATTAATTTAATTGAAATCGTGTTTAAATGGTCAAATGCATGCCTAAAACATGTGTCACACTTAGGTGCAAGCTACTAGGATCATTGCAAAAATTAAATTTATTTTATTTATTAAACGAAATTTCTATTTTTTCAATAACAATGCATGCGGTCGGATATATTTAATTAAAATCGTGTTTATATGATCAAATGCATGACGAAAACATGTGTCACACTTAGGTGCAAGGTATTAGGATCATTGCAAAAAATTAAATTTATTTTATTTATTAAATGAAATTTAGATTTTTTCAATAACAATGCATAAAGTCGAATATATTTGATTAAAATCGTGTTTATATGATCAAAAGCATGCCGAAAACATTTGTCGCACTTAGGTGCAAGCTGTTAGGATCATTGCAAAAATTAAATTTATTTTATTTATTAAATGAAATTTCAATTTTTTCAAAAACAATGCTTACAGTCGAATTAATTTGATTGAAATCGTGTTTATATGATTAAATGCATGCCGAAAACATGTGTCACACTTAGGTGCAAGCCATTAGGATCATTGCAAAAATTAAATTTATTTTATTTATTAAATGAAATTTCAATTTTTTCATTAACAATGCATAAAGTCGAATTAATTTGATTGAAATCGTGTTTATATGTTCAATTGCATGCCGAAAACATTTGTCGCACTTAGGTGCAAGCTATTAGGATCATTGCAAAAATTAAATTTATTTTATTTATTAAATGAAATTTCAATTTTTTCAATAAAAATGCATACAATCGAATAAATTTGATTGAAATCGTGTTTATATGATCAAATGCATGCCGAAAACATGTGTCGCACTTAGGTGCAAGCTGTTAGGATCATTGCAAAAATTAAATTTATTCTATTTATTAAATGAAATTTCAATTTTTTCAATAACAATGCATAAAGTCGAATTAATTTGATTGAAATCGTGTTTATATGATCAAGTGCATGCCGAAAACATGTGTCGCACTGAGGTGCAAGTTGTTAGGATCATTGCAAAAATTAAATTTATTTTATTTATTAAATGAAATTTTAATTTTTTCAATAACAATGCATAAAGTCGGATATATTTAATTGAAAACGTGTTTATTTGATCAAATGCATGCCGAAAACATGTGTCGCACTTACTTGCAATCTGTTAGGATCATTGCAAAAATTAAATTTATTTTATTTATTAAATGAAATTTCAATTTTTTCAATAACAATGCATAAAGTCGAATTAACTTGATTAAAATCGGGTTTATATGATCAAATGCATGCCGAAAACATGTGTCGCACTTAGGTGCAAGCTGTTAGGATCATTGCAAAAATTAAATTTATTTTATTTATTAAATGAAATTTCAATTTTTTCAATAACAATGCATAAAGTCGAATTAATTTGATTGAAATCGTGTTTATATGATCAAATGCATGCCGAAAACATGTGTCGCACTTAGGTGCAAGCTGTAAGGATCATTGCAAAAATTAAATTTATTTTATTTATTAAATGAAATTTTAATTTTTTCAATAACAATGCATAAAGTCGGATATATTTGATTGAAAACGTGTTTATATGATCAAATGCTTGCCGAAAACATGTGTTGCACTTAGGTGCAAGCTATAAGGATCATTGCAAAAATTAAATTTATTTCATTTATTAAATGAAATTTCAATTTATTCAAAAACAATGCTTAAAGTCGAATTTATTTGATTGAAATCAAGTTTAGATGATCAAATGCATGCCAAAAACATGTGTCGCACTTAGGTGCAAGATATTAGGATCATTGCAAAAATTAAATTTATTTTATTTATTAAATGAAATTTCAATTTTTTCAATGACACTGCATAAAGTCAAATTTATTTCATTGAAATCAAGTTTAAAAAATCAAATGCATGCCGAAAACATGTGTCGCACTTACTTGCAATCTGTTAGGATCATTGCAAAAATTAAATTTATTTTATTTATTAAATGAAATTTCAATTTTTTCAATAACAATGCATAAAGTCGAATTAACTTGATTAAAATCGGGTTTATATGATCAAATGCATGCCGAAAACATGTGTCGCACTTAGGTGCAAGCTGTTAGGATCATTGCAAAAATTAAATTTATTTTATTTATTAAATGAAATTTCAATTTTTTCAATAACAATGCATAAAGTCGAATTAATTTGATTGAAATCGTGTTTATATGATCAAATGCATGCCGAAAACATGTGTCGCACTTAGGTGCAAGCTGTAAGGATCATTGCAAAAATTAAATTTATTTTATTTATTAAATGAAATTTTAATTTTTTCAATAACAATGCATAAAGTCGGATATATTTGATTGAAAACGTGTTTATATGATCAAATGCTTGCCGAAAACATGTGTTGCACTTAGGTGCAAGCTATAAGGATCATTGCAAAAATTAAATTTATTTCATTTATTAAATGAAATTTCAATTTATTCAAAAACAATGCTTAAAGTCGAATTTATTTGATTGAAATCAAGTTTAGATGATCAAATGCATGCCAAAAACATGTGTCGCACTTAGGTGCAAGATATTAGGATCATTGCAAAAATTAAATTTATTTTATTTATTAAATGAAATTTCAATTTTTTCAATGACACTGCATAAAGTCAAATTTATTTCATTGAAATCAAGTTTAAAAAATCAAATGCATGCCGAAAACATGTGTCGCACTTAGGTGCAAGCTATAAGGATCATTGCAAAAATTAAATTTATTTTATTTATTAAATGAAATTTCCATTTTTTCAATAACAATGCATAAAGTCGAATTTATTTGATTAAAATCGTGTTTATATGATCAAAAGAATGCCCAAAACATCTGTCACACTTAGGTGCAAGCTATTAAGATCATTGCCAAAATTAAATTCATTTTATTTATTTAATTAAATTTCCATTTTTTCAAAAACAATGCAAAAAGTCGTAATAATTTGATTGAAATCGTGTTTATATGATCAAATGCATGCCGAAAACATGTGTCGCACTTAGGTGCAAGCTGTAAGGATCATTGCAAAAATTAAATTTATTTTATTTATTAAATGAAATTTCAATTTTTTCAATAACAATGCATAAAGTCGAATTAATTTGATTGAAATCGTATTTATATGATCAAATGCATGCCGAAAACATGTGTCGCACTTAGGTGCAAGCTATAGGGATCATTGCAAAAATTAAATTTATTTATTTTATTAAATGAAATTTCAATTTTTTCAATAACAATGCATAAAGTTGAATTAATTTGATTGAAATCGTGTTTAAATGATCAAATGCATACCGAAATCATGTGTCGCACTTAGGTGCAAGCTGTTAGGATCATTGGAAAAATTAAAATTATTTTATTTATTAAATGAAATTTCTATTTTTTCAATAACAATGCATAAAGTCGAATTTATTTAATTGAAATCAAGTTTAAAAAATCAAATGCATGCCGAAAACATGTGTCACACTTAGGTGCAAGCTGTTAGGATCATTGCAAAAATTAAATTTATTTTATTTATTAAATGAAATTTCTATTTTTTCAATAACAATGCATAAAGTCGGATATATTTGATTAAAATCGTGTTTATATGATCAAATGCATGCCGAAAACATGTGTCACGTTTAGGTGCAAGCTATTAGGATTATTGCGAAAATTCAATTTATTTTATTTATTAAATGAAATTTCAATTCTTCCAATAACAAGGCATAAAGCCGAATTTATTTGATTGAAATCAAGTTTAAATGATCAAATGCATGCCAGAAACATGTGTCGCACTTAGGTGCAAGCTATTAGGATCATTGCAAAAATTATATTTATTTTATTTATTAAATGAAATTTCAATTTTTTCAATAACAATGCATAAAGTCGAATTAATTTGATTGAAATCGTGTTTATATGATCAAATGCATGCCGAAAACATGTGTCGCACACAGGTGCAAGCTGTTAGGATCATTGCAAAAATTAAATTTATTTTATTTATTAAATGAAATTAGAATTCTTTCAATAACAATGCATAAAGTCGAATTTATTCAATTGAAATCAAGTTTAAATGATCAAATGCATGCCAAAAACATGTGTCGCACTTAGGTGCAAGCTATTAGGATCATTGCAAAAATTAAATTTATTTTATTTATTAAATGAAATTTCAATTTTTTCAATAACAATGCATTAAGTCGAATTAATTTGATTGAAATCGTGTTTATATGATCAAATGCATGCCGAAAACATGTGTCGCACTTAGCTGCAAGCTGTAAGGATCATTGCAAAAATTAAATTTATTTTATTTATTAAACGAAATTTCTATTTTTTCAATAACAATGCATACAGTCGGATATATTTATTTGATTGAAATCAAGTTTAAATGATCAAATGCACGCCAAAAACATGTGTAGCACTTAGGTGCAAGATATTAGGATCATTGCAAAAATTAAATTTATTTTATTTATTAAATGAAATTTCAATTTTTTCAATAACAATGCATAAAGTCGAATTAATTTGATTGAAATCGTGTTTATATTATCAAGTGCATGCCGAAAACTAGTGTCGCACATAGGTGCAAGCTGTTAGGATCATTGCAAAAATTAAATTTATTTTATTTATCAAAAGAAATTTCAATTTTTTCAATAACAATGCATAAAGTCGAATTAATTTGATTGAATTCGTGTTTATATTATTAAGTGCATGCCGAAAACGTGTGTCACACTTAGGTGCAAGCTATTAGGATCATTGCAAAAATGAAATTTATTTTATTTATTACATGGAATTTCAATTTTTTCAATAACAATGCATAAAGTCGAATTTATTTGATTAAAATCGTATTTAAATGAATAAGTCCATGCCTAAAACATGTGTTGCACTTAGGTGCAAGCTGTTACAATCATTGCAAATATTAAATTTATTTTATTTATTAAATGTAATTTCAATTTTTTCAATAACAATGAATAAAGTCGAATTTATTTGATTGAAATCAAGTTTAAATGATCAAATGCATGCCTAAAACATGTGTCGCACTTAGGTGCAAGCTGTTAGGATCATTGCAAAAATTAAATTTATTTTATTTATTAAATGAAATTTCAATTTTTTCAATAACAATGCATAAAGTCAAATTTATTTGATTGAAATCAAGTTTAAAAAATCAAATCCATGCCGAAAACATGTGTCACACTTAGGTGCAAGCTATTAGGATCATTGCAAAAATTAAATTTATTTTATTTATTAAATGGAATTTCAATTTTTTCAATAACAATGCATAAAGTCGCATTTATTTGATTAAAATCGTATTTAAATGATCAAATGCATGCCTAAAACATGTGTTGCACTTAGGTGCAAGCTGTTACAATCATTGCAAATATTAAATTTATTTTATTTATTAAACGAAATTTCTATTTTTTCAATAACAATGCATATAGTCGGATATATTTGATTGAAATCGTGTTTATATGATCAAATGCATGCAGAAAACATGTGTCACACTTAGGTGCAAGATATAAGGATCATTGCAAAAATTAAATTTGTTTTATTAATAAATGAACTTTCAATTTTTTCAATTACAATGCATAAAGTCGAATTGATTTGATTGAAATCGTGTTTATATGATCAAAAGCATGCCGAAAACATTTTCGCACTTAGGTGCAAGCTGTTAGGATCATTGCAAAAATTAAATTTATTTTATTTATTAAATGAAATTTCAATTTTTTCAAAAACAATGCTTAAAGTCGAATTAATTTGATTGAAACCGTATTTATATGATTAAATGCATGCCGAAAACATGTGTCGCACTTAGGTGCAAGCTATAGGGATCATTGCAAAAATTAAATTTATTTATTTTATTAAATGAAAATTCAATTTTTTTAATAACAATGCATAAAGTTGAATTAATTTGATTGAAATCGTGTTTAAATGATCAAATGCATACCGAAATCATGTGTCGCACTTAGGTGCAAGCTGTTAGGATGATTGGAAAAATTAAATTTGTTTTATTTATTAAATGAAATTTCTATTTTTTCAATAACAATGCATAAAGTCGAATTTATTTAATTGAAATCAAGTTTAAAAAATCAAATGTATGTCGAAAACATGTGTCACACTTAGGTGCAAGCTGTTAGGATCATTGCAAAAATTAAATGTATTTTATTTATTAAATGAAATTTCTATTTTTTCAATAACAATGCATAAAGTCGGATATATTTGATTAAAATCGTGTTAAAATGATCAAATGCATGCCGAAAACATGTGTCACGTTTAGGTGCAAGCTATTAGGATTATTGCGAAAATTATATTTATTTTATTTATTAAATGAAATTTCAATTCTTCCAATAACAAGGCATAAAGCCGAATTTATTTGATTGAAATCAAGTTTAAATGATCAAATGCATGCCAGAAACATGTGTCGCACTTAGGTGCAAGCTATTAGGATCATTGCAAAAATTATATTTATTTTATTTATTAAATGAAATTACAATTTTTTCAATAACAATGCATAAATTCGAAGTAATTTGATTGAAATCGTGTTTATATGATCAAATGCATGCCGAAAACATGTGTCGCACACAGGTGCAAGCTGTTAGGATCATTGCAAAAATTAAATTTATTTTATTTATTAAATGAAATTTCAATTCTTTCAATAACAATGCATAAAGTCGAATTTATTCAATTGAAATCAAGTTTAAATGATCAAATGCATGCCAAAAACATGTGTCGCACTTAGGTGCAAGCTATTAGGATCATTGCAAAAATTAAATTTATTTTATTTATTAAATGAAATTTCAATTTTTTCAATAACAATGCATAAAGTCGAATTAATTTGATTGAAATCGTGTTTATATGATCAAATGCATGCCGAAAATATGTGTCGCACTTAGGTGCAAGCTGTTAGGATCATTGCAAAAATTAAATTTATTTTATTTATTAAATCAAATTTCAATTTTTTCAATAACAATGCATAAAGTCGTATTAATTTGATTGAAATCGTGTTTATATGATTAAATGCATGCCGAAAACATGTGTCGCACTTAGCTGCAAGCTGTAAGGATCATTGCAAAAATTAAATTTATTTTATTTATTAAATGGAATTTCAATTTTTTCAATAACAATGCATAAAGTAAAATTTATTTGATTGAAATCAAGTTTAATAAATTAAATGCATGCCGAAAACATGTGTCACACTTAGGTGCAAGCTGTTAGGATCATTGCAAAAATTAAATTTATTTTATTTATTAAACGAAATTTCTATTTTTTCAATAACAATGCATACAGTCGGATATATTTGATTGAAATCGTGTTTATATGATCAATTGCATGCCGAAAACATGTGTTGCACTTAGGTACAAGCTGTTAGGATTATTGCAAAAATTAAATTTATTTTATTTATTAAACGAAATTTCTATTTTTTCAATAACAATGCATACAGTCGGATATATTTGATTAAAATCGTGTTTATATGATCAAATGCATGCCGAACACATGTGTCACACTTAGGTGCAAGATATTAGGATCATTGCAAAAATTAAATTTATTTTATTTATTAAATGAAATTTCAATTTTTTCAATAACAATGCATAAAGTCGAATTTATTTGATTGAAATCGTGTTAATATGATCAAAAGCATGCCGCAAACATTTGTCGCACTTAGGTGCAAGCTGTTAGGATCATTGCAAAAATTAAATTTATTTTATTTATTAAATGAAATTTCAATTTTTTCAAAAACAATGCTTAAAGTCGAATTAATTTGATTGAAATCGTGTTTATATGATCAAATACATGCCGAAAACATGTGTCACACTTAGGTGCAAGATATTAGGATTATTGCAAAAATTAAATTTATTTTATTTATTAAATTAAATTTCAATTTTTTCAATAACAATACATAAAGTCGAATTAATTTGATTGAAATCGTGTTTATATGTTTATTCGTTCAAGTCGAATTTATTTGATTAAAATCGTATTTAAATGATTAAATTCATGCCTAAAACATGTGTTGCACTTAGGTACAAGCTGTTAGGATCATTGGAAAAATTAAATTTATTTTATTTATTAAACGAAATTTCTATTTTTTCAATAACAATGCATACAGTCGGATATATTTGATTAAAATCGTGTTTATATGATCAAATGCATGACGAAAACATGTGTCACACTTAGGTGCAAGCTGTTAGGATCATTGCAAAAATCAAATTTATTTTATTTATTAAATGAAATTTCAATTTTTTCAAAAACAATGCTTACAGTCGAATTAATTTGATTGAAATCGTGTTTATATGATTAAATGCATGCTGAAAACATGTGTCACACTTAGGTGCAAGCCATTAGGATCATTGCAAAAATTAAATTTATTTTATATATTAAATGAATTTTCAATTTTTTCATTGACAATGCATAAAGTCGAATTAATTTGATTGAAATCGTGTTTATATGTTTAATTGCATGCCGAAAACGTTTGTCGCACTTAGGTGCAAGCTATAAGGATCATTGCAAAAATTAAATTTATTTTATTTATTAAATGAAATTTCAATTTTTTCAATAACAATGCATAAAGTCGAATTAATTTGATTGAAATCGTGTTTATATGATCAAATGCATGCCGAAAACATGTGTCGCACTTAGGTGCAAGCTGTTAGGATCATTGCAAAAAATAAATGTATTTTATTTATTAAATGAAATTTTAATTTTTTCAATAACAATGCATAAAGTCGGATATATTTGATTGAAAACGTGTTTATATGATCAAATGCTTGCCGAAAACATGTGTCGCACTTAGGTGCAAGCTATAAGGATCATTGCAAAAATTAAATTTATTTCATTTATTAAATAAAGTTTCAATTTATTCAAAAACAATGCTTAAAGTCGAATCTATTTGATTGAAATCAAGTTTAAATGATCAAATGCATGCCAAAAACATGTGTCGCACTTAGGTGCAAGATATTAGGATCATTGCAAAAATTAAATTTATTTTATTTATTAAATGAAATTTAAATTTTTTCAATAACAATGCATAAAGTCAAATTTATTTGAGTGAAATCAAGTTTAAAAAATCAAATGCATGCCGAAAATATGTGTCACACTTAGGTGCAAGCTATTAGGATCATTGCAAAAATTAAATTTATTTTATTTATTGCATACAATTTCAATTTTTTCAATAACAATGCATAAAGTCGAATTTATTTGATTAAAATCGTATTTAAATGATCAAATCCATGCCTAAAACATGTTGCACTTAGGTGCGAGCTGTTAGGATCATTGAAAAAATTAAATTTATTTTATTTATTAAATGTAATTTCAATTTTTTCAATAACAATGCATAAAGTCGAATTTATTTGATTGAAATCAAGTTTAAATGATCAGATGCATGCCTAAAACATGTGTCGCACTTAGGTGCAAGCTGTTAGGATCATTGCAAAAATTAAGTTTATTTTATTTATTAAATGAAATTTCAATTTTTTCAATAACAATGCATAAAGTCAAATTTATTTGATTGAAATCAAGTTTAAAAAATCAAATCCATGCCGAAAACATGTGTCACACGTAGGTGCAAGCTATTAGGATCATTGCAAAAATTAAATTTATTTTATTTATTAAATGGAATTTCAATTTTTTCAATAACAATGCATAAAGTCGAATTTATTTGATTAAAATCGTATTTAAATGATCAAATCCATGCCTAAAACATGTGTTGCACTTAGGTGCAAGCTGTTAGAATCATTGCAAATATTAATAATAATAATAATAATTATAATATTTCTTTATTGCCCAACAGTACAATACCAATTACAGGACAACGTTAATTAACAAAAGTTAATTTCTAAATAATAATGAAATTAAAATATTATATTATAATTATAAAAAAATTATTAACTAATACCAGAAAACAAATAAAATTAAAAGAAAATACATAACAAAGTAAACAGAAGAAACAAAACAAAAATATATGTATATATTACCAGAATCATAATAATAAATTCGGCTTACGTGTAGGAGAATGAAAAATATCCTCTAGTAGATCATTTGCGTATTTACTCATTCTAAAAATTGGTGAGTTTAAGAGCAAATTTGATTTGACGGTCGGTAGATAAAACGTATTTGTGTACCGAGAAGTTAATCTAGGAACAGCAATTTGTACTTTCCCCAGAAGAGCAGGACAGTCAACTAAGTTGTGTAGCAGTTTAAACATCATTGCGGCACTACTATAATCTCGACGACTGGAAAGTGATTCAAAATCATGGCGCATTAATAAATGTCTATAATCAGTATTTCTTTGCGGGTATATTCCATCAATTTTGAATGACAAATACTTTAAACACTGCCTCTGAATCCGCTCAACTGTTAATATGAGATATGTGTAATGGGGAGACCAAATAACAGACGCATATTCAAGTTTGCTCCGAACTAATGCTGAATAAAGTGATTTCATAACGGAAGGATCAGTAAAATATTTGCAAATACGCATTATGAAACCAAGTGATTTAGACGCACTCAGGCATAACTGAGTAATATGGCCAATAAATGTAATTTGAGAGTCAAACAATACCCCGAGATCTCTAACCTCGCTTGACTTAAGTAATACAATACCATTAACATTACAGGCAAAATTAAAACAAGAACGTTTACGAGTGTAGGTAACAACAGAGCACTTCTTAATGTTTAATCTTAACATATTTAACTCGCACCATTGAGTAATTTTGTCCAAATTATCTTGTAGTAAAAGTGCATCACTTACGTTATTACTAGTTGCAAATATTTTCAAATCATCCGCGTATGCTAACACATTACAGGTTAATGAATTAATTAAGTCGTTTATATACAAAATAAATAACAGAGGTCCCAGGTTTGAGCCCTGAGGAACCTCTGTTCTAGAATTAAATTCAAATGACTTGTAGCTATTGTACTGTACATAACTCACACGATTATATAAATAGGACGAAATTAACTGTATAGTAGAATAACTTAATCCAAAAGTTTCCAGCTTATTCAACAAAATTTGATGATCAATTGTATCAAAAGCACGGGAAAAATCCGTGTAAATGACATCTAACTGATCCCGATTATCTAAAACTTCACTAATATATTGTGTAATGACTGCTAAGTTGGTAACTGTTGATCGTCCAGTCATAAAACCGTGCTGCTGAACTGAAACCATTCCCTTGACTTGATTATAAATCTCACAGTGCATGATTTGTTCTAACACTTTAGCAAAATTATTGAGTATTGAGACAGCACGATAATTATGTATGTCACTTCTATCACCTTTTTTATGCACAGGACTAATACGAGCACGTTTCCAAATATTTGGAAATGAGTTCGTACGTAATGCCAAATTAAAAATAATTAACAATGGTTTTACAAAAACAAATTTACAATCTTTGATTAAAAAACTTGGTACTTGATCATCGCCACAAATAAAATTATTTTTTAGTTTGTTAATACTCTTGACCACATCCCCTTCCGTAAGCATATACATATTAGAGGGAACACCAATAATTGGCACTTCACTTCTGTCTTCAACAACAGGTGGTGGTAGGAAGTCAGTGGAAAATAAATTTGCAAATGCTGAAACAATATCTTCTGGCATATTATACACAGCATTCTTATCATGAAGTTGAGGCGGAATCCTAGTGTTTCCAGATTTGCTGCGCATGAAGTTCCAAATCTCCGTGGGGTCATTAATTATTTTGCGTTCTGTTTCAATTATATATTTCTTATAGGCTTCCGAAATTTTTAACTTAATTATAGCTCGTAGTCTATTAAATTCAGAATGATAAAACTCTGAATTAGTTGCTCTCCACTTGCGACGATACTGTTCCTTAGCTTTGATACAATTTTTAATATCACCTGTAAACCATGGTGGAAAAGATGCATTTCTTGGAACAGATATAGATATAGGCACAGTAGCATTAAATATATTATAAATGGCATTATAAAATTCTTGAACAGCTTCATTCACATCAGTATGATTCTCTAGAAAAGACCAATCAGCACAAGTAAGTTTCTCATATAAAATAGGGTAGTTGGCTTTTCTGAAGTTATAACGGTTGTTATTATTACTGGGAAATGCCGCTGCCTTTCTATGTACTGCAATATCCATATACGCTGAGAGAGCAGGGTGATGCAAGTCTTCAGTTATAAGTGGCACCTTATCACGTTCCATAATAAATTCCGTATTAATATTAGAGAGTACGAGATCAAGAAGCTTTCCATTTGCATTATAAATCCTGTTGTGCTGTTGAAGTCCCAAAAATATGATAAAATTTTGCAAAATATTTACTTTGGGAGTTTGAGTCGACGATTGATTATATTCGTTATATTGTGGCACATTAAAATCACCCAATATTAAAACCTGTTTATCAGAAACAAGTACTTCCAAGCACTCCAAGAAAATAGCCAGAGATTCATGTGGTATATCCGGCGGAATATACACGACGACCGTATAAAAAGTGAAACAATTCGTTTTGCATTTACAAACAACTATGTCAACTAAGGGAACCAAATTAACTAAGTGTGTGATGTCAAGATTCTCAGTGACTATACTTTCATCAACAGCAAGTAGTACGCCACCTCCAGTAGAGCGTCCAGTAGCGGAACAATTCCTATCACAGCGTATAATATTGTAATTAGAAGTCATAAGTTCTTCATCTAAAATTGAATCATTTAGCCATGTTTCAGTAAGTGCTATTATATCATAACTAATATTATAACAAGCCGATTGGAGAATATGGGTCTTAGTTCTGAGGCCACGAGTATTTTGGTAATATATGTTCATTTTAGCGTGTGTACTGCCGGGCCTATCTAGTTTTCCGAATTCTTGGTGATGGTAGGTATACCACGAATATGTCGAATTTTTAAGTGTAATTCACCATCTGCAGTTCTCTGCATTAATTCGTTCTTCACGGATCGATAATAGTCCGCTTGCATATGAGTCTGATCACGTGAAATATTAAGTCTGTTGAATCTATCAATTTTCTTCAATTTATTACAATTACGAAGAGCATTAATAACAGAAGAATCATTCAAGAGACGTACTTTAATAGGCCTGTTGTTTTGATCACGAGTGGGGTCAAATTTCCCTAATCTTACAGGTTGCACACCAGATTGATCAACATTTAAAACAGGAAGAATCTCATTGATGACACGAACATCATGTTCAATAAGCTGTTGCTTAGAATCACATTTAGGTTCCTTCAATCCATAAATTACAATATTATTTTAACGTTTTTCTCGTTCCATTATCTCCTGAATAATCACTTCAGTGTCCAACTGAGGTAGTTGAGAAGATCGTTGATTTTGATTTATAGAACTTTTTATTTGTTTAATGTCTTCTTGTAACGTAACAATTACAGCTTTAAGTCCCATAATATCATCACCTAATTCAATACATTGTTTGCAATTCCAAGAGAGACCTTTTTTCGAATTTATTTTTCGAACTTCAGATTTTGTAAGATCCACACATAAACATTTAAACTTTTTCTTGCATACGCAGCAATGTACAAACATGTGCTCATCAGCTGACGAGTTGCAGCAGTAACAGATATTCATTATAATTTAAGGAATTATAGGAAAAGGAAAAGATAGACAGGGTTACAATTCTTCACACACACCGCGCCCGTGGTTGTGACTAATAATATTCGACATACATAGACTAGGCGACGGAAAGGTAACAAAATTAAAACAATGGAAAATAATTGCTCTATTAAATTAAATAAAAATGTTACTGAAATCGGGATTCGATCCACTGATCCTCAGATCCAAAGCTATTTAAACACTATTTAAACACTATTTAAAATTTATTTATCATAAGATAACAATTGATGGAAATATACATATATACAACTTAAATCTACAATTACCAATAGTTCCTACTTACTAAGCCTTAACTAGAATTTTTTATTAAATTTACAACAGATATATACATATGTCGCGTGGATCGATGCCGGTGACAACCAATCGGGACGTGTGCGGTGGTTGGTGAACATGTCCGTGCTGCAGTGAAGAGGAATGGTAAAAACCCTGTTCGAATTCGGTGGGAAAGGAGTTCACGCAGGTTATCGCTGTGATTCGCGTCCGCGAACGGACGCGGATCACAGCGAAAACACGAGGGCAACATCCACCTCCACCAGCCGAAGCTGGGGGACGTGGGTGCCGTCCTCTGCGCCGGGCAGGAGCCGCGCCATTCACGATGCAGGGGGAGCCTACATCGTGACTGGTAGTGAAGACCGTTGCCGCTTTCCGGAGGAAAGCAGCACCGGTGCTCGTTACGCGGTGGTGTCGATGGTGGTGGACTGACGCACTAATGCGAGCAAAGTGGTTCTGAAAAACAATTTTCAGAACCATCCCGTCGTGCAAAGTGGTTCTGAAAAATGATTTTCAGAACCACTTCGCCGAGCAGGATGTCTCCAAAAAATGGATTCCAGAATCAATTCGCCCACATCACCGGCGCTCTCCAGCCGGATGACCTCGTTTCCGAGATCACCGGTCGAAGAACGCCGTGTGCGAGTGCGGCAGCCGGTGTTTAAGACGGAAAGGAAGTGAATTCCGCCTCGCCCGCTTGATCCCGTCCATCAGGGGGTTGTTTCCAAGTTTAGCGGCGTAAAACTGCTCCGTCATTGCTAAACAGTACTCCTCGGAATGCCGGCCTCCTCGTGTAGGTCACGGATACGCTCGTACCTCCCCTTGCCCAGAATTAATCTCAAGCATTTGTTCTGGATGACTTGCAGACGATGTCGGTTTGTGCGTGATGCACAATTCCAGACGGGAATTGCATAAATCATCACAGGTCTAATGACGGTTTTATATATTCTAGCCTTGTGGGCTTGGGAAAGTTTACTATTACTCGCAAGTAGGGGATAAAGCGCGCGTATCACACCGTTTGCCTTTCCCACTACCTGGTTAATGTGGTGATTGAAAAGGAGTTTGGAATCAAGTGTAACCCCGAGATATTTGGCGGACTTCTTCAGCGGAACAAGCTGCTTCTTGAGGCGCAGAGGGGTGAACACCTTAATCTGCGAGTTTTTCTTGTGGAAAACAATCGCCTCCGACTTGGCGGGATTGATGTTAATTTTCCATTTGTCGAAAAAATCGCAGACTAAGTTGGCGTGCATTTGCACCTTGCGCATCGCCACCTGTGCGCACCAAGAGTCAGCGTATACCGCGGTGTCGTCCGCAAACATCGCGAGGTTAGATTTAGGGAGTTTGGGAATGTCATTAATATACAAATTAAAAAGTGTTGGCGCCAGGACGCTACCCTGGGGCACACCAGATTGGATTGCCTTGGCTTGTGATAACGTTTTTCCAACTGCAACGCATAATGTTCTGTGTGTTGTAAATGACAGCACCATGCAAAGCAAATATGGCGGGAAGTCGTATGTTATGAGTTTCTGAAGGAGTCCGTCCAGCCACACCCGATCGAAAGCCCTCTCTACGTCCAGAAGCAGCATGGCAGTCACCTTATTCTCGTTGAATTTCAACGAGACATCATTGACTATCCGTGCTGCTTGCTGGACGGTGCTGTGCCCAGGTCGAAACCCGAACTGTTCGGGGATGATGTGCTTTTTGGTGTGTTTATTCATGCGTGCGAGGATAACACGTTCAAGAATTTTTCCCAAGGCACTGAGAAGACTAATCGGTCTGTAGCTGGTTGGATTTGTGGTCGGTTTTCCGGGTTTGATAACTGGGATGACCTTGGCGACTTTCCATGCATCAGGAAAATAAGTATTCAAGATGCATGCATTGATTAATTTAACTACAAGCACGATCGCCTTTCCGGATAAATTTTTGAGTATACGATTATGAATTTCGTCCGATCCCGGTGTTTTACTACTCGGCATCGAACGAATTATGTCTAACAACTCTCTTTTCGAGGTCAGCTTATAGCCGTGATTTTTCCGCGGGCCTAAATTGTTGATATGTTCGTTCACACTCTCGGAAATCCGAGTTTGCTCGGGCGTGAGCTCATTGAGGGTGTGAACGCGTTCATAATTTTCTGCAAGCATTTCAGCTTGCTCGGTTTTCGTGACAGCTACTTTATCCGCGGTCCGAAGCGCAGGCATCTCAGCGTGTGGGCGTTTCAACCTGCGGGTTGTGTCCCACACACCTGATGCGTCCGCTTGGTTAAGTTTTTCCATTTTTCGGTCCCACCGCTTGCAATTAAAATCACCCGTTCGTTGCCAAAGTCGCCTCATCCGATTGCGTTCCCGGATTTTGGTTTTAATTTCATGCGGTAAAAGAGAATCATTCATGCAAATGATTCTCTTGGGAATGTGTTTTTTACATGCGGTCGCGATTATGTGTGTAAAGTGATTGATTACCTTATCAATGTCCTCAACATGCTGTATATGGTCAAGTGAAATTTCTCGATCGAGAGTGGAACGGAAACCGTTCCAGTCAGCGCGCGAGAAATCCCACACTTTCCGTTTGATTTCCGGCTCGGAAATGTCGGGGACATTTTTATTGATAACTAAATCAATGCACCGTTGGTTGGATAGTGGGTAGGTTCAAGTGGGAAGAATAAGTGTGTATTCGGTCGTGTTTGTGTGTATTTCATTAGCGTGCTGCCGTTAGCGTTATTAATGTGGCAATTCCAGTTTTTATGCCTGGCGTTAAAATCGCCAGCCACAACTGTACGGTGCCCCAGGCCTGTTAAATAATTTAGTTCAGTGAAGCTGATTCGATTCTGTGGGGAATTATAAATTGCCATAATTGATGTACCGTCTTTCAACCTTATGCACAAATTTTCTATAGAGGTGTCCCGTGTAGGCACCTCAATATGAGGAACCGAGATCCTTACTAAAAGAACGACGCCGCCCGTGTGGGCGGTTTTGTCTCGTCGATAACATCTGTACCCGCGAACTTTTAACCGGTCGCGTTCAGTCATTCTGGTTTCGCAGATACACATGATATCGATTTTTCTTTCAGTAAGGAACTCGATTAGCTCACCCAGCTTGTTTGACAAGCCATTTGCGTTCCATGAACAAATGCTTAAGAACTCCGTGGAGAAGCGGAAGTGGCGACGTACTTACTCAGGAAGTACTGTCCAACAATAGCAGTGCGGTCGGGCTGTGGGGCGGCCTTCACCAGGGCGATGAGGTTTTGCAGCTCGGCGAACACGGCGCTTAGGTCCACCAGGCTGTTTAATTCAGCGTACAGCGAGTCGATGCCACCGAACATCGAGCAGATCCAAAGCTGAGTACGTTAACGTGTGCGCCAAATCGCTAATGTCCGAATGATTTGCCTCGGCAAATGTCACCAATATTAATTGAATTGGTCAGCGGCAATTTCTCACACACAAGTGTGTATTATTTGTAGGTTAGTTTAATAAATTATTGAAAATAATTTTACCTACGTGATGTTACGACGATATAACATATGTATCACAAGCTTATTACTACACACTTATAATCAACACCTTTTATTTAATTTAATTTAACTTTGAACAGCGTCATATAGGTCAACAATGAACGGTGTCATGCGATGTTTTTTAATTAAATTTATTTTATTTATTAAACGAAATTTGTATTTTTTCAATAACAATGCATATAGTCGGATATATTTGATTGAAATCGTGTTTATATGATCAAATGCATGCCGAAAACATGTGTCACACTTAGGTGCAAGATATTAGGATCATTGCAAAAATTAAATTTTTTTATTTATTAAATGAACTTTCCATTTTTTCAATTACAATGCATAAAGTCGAATTTATTTAATTAAAATCGTGTTTATATGATCAAAAGCATGCCGAAAACATTTGTCGCACTTAGGTGCAAGCTGTTAGGATCATTGCAAAAATTAAATTTATTTTATTTATTAAATGAAATTTCAATTTTTTCAAAAACAATGCTTAAAATCGAATTAATTTGATTGAAATCGTGTTTATATGATCAAATGCATGCCGAAAACATTGTCACACTTATGTGCATAAGGATCATAGCAAAAATTAAATTTATTTTATTTATTAAATGAAATTTCAATTTTTTCAATAACAATGCATAAAGTCGAATTAATTTGATTGAAATCGTATTTATATGATCAAATGCATGCCGAAAACATGTATCGCACTTAGGTGAAAGCTATAGGGGTCATTGCAAAAATTAAATTTATTTTATTTAATAAATGAAATTTCAATTTTTTCAATAACAATGCATAAAGTTGAATTAATTTGATTGAAATCGTGTTTAAATGATCAAATGCATGCCGAAATCATGTGTCGCACTTAGGTGCAAGCTGTTAGGATCATTGGAAAAATTAAATTTATTTTATTTATTAAATGAAATTTCTATTTTTTCAATAACAATGCATAAAGTCGAATTTATTTAATTAAAATCAAGTTTAAAAAATCAAATGCATGCCGAAAACATGTGTCACACTTAGGTGCAAGCTGTTAGGATCATTGCAAAAATTAAATTTATTTTATTTATTAAATGAAATTTCTATTTTTTCAATAACAATGCATAAAGTCGAATATATTTGATTAAAATCGTGTTTATATGATCAAATGCATGCCGAAAACATGTGTCACGCTTAGGTGCAAGCTATTAGGATTAATGCGAAAATTAAATTAATTTTATTTATTAAATGAAATTTCAATTCTTTCAATAACAAGGCATAAAGCCGAATTTATTTGATTGAAATCAAGTTTAAATGATCAAATGCATGCCAGAAACATATGCCGCACTTAGGTGCAAGCTATTGGGATCATTGCAAAAATTTAATTTATTTTATTTATTAAATGAAATTTCAATTTTTTCAATAACAATGCATAAAGTCGAATTAATTTGATTGAAATCGTGTTTATATGATCAAATGCATGCCGAAAACATGTGTCGCACTTAGGTGCAAGCTGTTAGGATCATTGCAAAAATTAAATTTATTCTATTTATTAAATGAAATTTCAATTTTTTCAATAACAATGCATAAAGTCGAAGTAATTTGATTGAAATCGTGTTTATATGATTAAGTGCGTGCCGAACACATGTGTCGCACTTAGGTGCAAGTTGTTAGGATCATTGCAAAAATTAAATTTATTTTATTTATTAAATGAAATTTTAATTTTTTCAATACCAATGCATAACGTCGGATATATTTGATTAAAAACGTGTTTATTTGATCAAATGCATGCCGAAAACATGTGTCGCACTTACTTGCAAGCTGTTAGGATCATTGCAAAAATTAAATTTATTTTATTTATTAAATGAAATTTAAATTCTTTCAATAACAATGCATAAAATCGAATTTATTCAATTGAAATCAAGTTTAAATGATCAAATGCATGCCAAAAACATGTGTCGCACTTAGGTGCAAGCTATTAGGATCATTGCAAAAATTAAATTTATTTTATTTATTAAATGAAATTTCAATTTTTTCAATAACAATGCATAAAGTCGAATTAATTTGATTGAAATCGTGTTTATATGATCAAATACATGCCGAAAACACGTGTCACACTTAGGTGCAAGATATTAGGATTATTGCAAAAATTAAATTTATTTTATTTATTTAATTAAATTTCAATTTTTTCAATAACAATACATAAAGTCGAATTAATTTGATTGAAATCGTGTTTATATGTTTATTCGTTCAAGTCGAATTTATTTGATTAAAATCGTATTTAAATGATCAAATTCATGCCTAAAACATGTGTTGCACTTATGTACAAGCTGTTAGGATCATTGCAATAATTAAATTTATTTTATTTTTTAAACGAAATTTCTATTTTTTCAATAACAATGCATACAGTCGGATATATTTGATTAAAATCAAGTTTATATGATCAAATGCATGACGAAAACATGTGTCACACTTAGGTGCAAGATATTAGGATCATTGCAAACAATTAAATTTATTTTATTTAGTAAATGAAATTTAGATTTTTTCAATAACAATGCATAAAGTCGAATTTATTTGATTGAAATCGTGTTTATATGATCAAAAGCATGCCGAAAACATTTGTCGCACTTAGGTGCAAGCTGTTAGGATCATTGCAAAAATTAAATTTATTTTATTTATTAAATGAAATTTCAATTTTTTCAAAAACAATGCTTACAGTCGAATTAATTTGATTGAAATCGTGTTTATTTGATTAAATGCATGCCGAAAACATGTGTCACACTTAGGTGCAAGCCATTAGGATCATTGCAAAAATTAAATTTATTCTATTTATTAAATGAAATTTCAATTTTTTCAATAACAATGCATAAAGTCGAATTAATTTGATTGAAATCGTGTTTATATGATCAAGTGCATGCCGAAAACATGTGTCGCACTTAGGTGCAAGTTGTTAGGATCATTGCAAAAATTAAATTTATTTTATTTATTAAATGAAATTTTAATTTTTTTAATAACAATGCATAAAGTCGAATATATTTGATTGAAATCGTGTTTATATGATCAAATGCATGCCGAAAACATGTGTCATACTTAGGTGCAAGCTATTAGGATCATTGCAAAAATTAAATTTATTTTATTTATTAAATGAAATTTCAATTTTTTCAATAACAATGCATAAAGTCGAATTTATTTGATTGAAATCAAGTTTAAATGATCAAATGCATGCTAAAAACATGTGTCACACTTAGGTGCAAGCAATTAGGATCATCGCAAAAATTAAATTTATTTTATTTATTAAATGGAATTTCAATTTTTTCAATAACAATGCATAAAGTCGAATTTATTTCATTGAAATCGTGTTTACAAGATCAAATGCATGCCGAAAACATGTGTCACACTTAGGTGCAAGCTATAAGGATCATTGCAAAAATTAAATTTATTTTATTTATTAAATGAAATTTCAATTCTTTCAATAACAATGCATAAAGTCGAATTTATTTGATTGAAATCAAGTTTAAATGATCAAATGCATGCCGAAAACATTGTCACACTTAGGTGCAAGCTATAAGGATCATAGCAAAAATTAAATTTATTTTATTTATTAAATGAAATTTCAATTTTTTCAATAACAATGCATAAAGTCGAATTAATTTGATTGAAATCGTATTTATATGATTAAATGCATGCCGAAAACATGTGTCGCACTTAGGTGCAAGCTATAGGGATCATTGCAAAAATTAAATTTATTTATTTTATTAAATGAAATTTCAATTTTTTCAATAACAATGCATAAAGTTGAATTAATTTGATTGAAATCGTGTTTAAATGATCAAATGCATACCGAAATCATGTGTCGCACTTAGGTGCAAGCTGTTAGGATCATTGGAAAAATTAAATTTATTTTATTTATTAAATGAAATTTCTATTTTTTCAATAACAATGCATAAAGTTGAATTTATTTAATTGAAATCAAGTTTAAAAAATCAAATGCATGCCGAAAACATGTGTCACACTTAGGTGCAAGCTGTTAGGATCATTGCAAAAATTAAATTTATTTTATTTATTAAATGAAATTTCTATTTTTTCAATAACAATGCATAAAGTCGGATATATTTGATTAAAATCGTGTTTATATGTTCAAATGCATGCCGAAAACATGTGTCACGTTTAGGTGCAAGCTATTAGGATTATTGCGAAAATTAAATTTATTTTATTTATTAAATGAAATTTCAATTCTTCCAATAACAAGGCATAAAGCCGAATTTATTTGATTGAAATCAAGTTTAAATGATCAAATGCATGCCAGAAACATGTGTCGCACTTAGGTGCAAGCTATTAGGATCATTGCAAAAATTATATTTATTTTATTTATTAAATGAAATTTCAAATTTTTCAATAACAATGCATAAAGTCGAATTAATTTGATTGAAATCGTGTTTATATGATCAAATGCATGCCGAAAACATGTGTCGCACACAGGTGCAAGCTGTTAGGATCATTGCAAAAATTAAATTTATTTTATTTATTAAATGAAATTTCAATTCTTTCAATAACAATGCATAAAGTCGAATTTATTCAATTGAAATCAAGTTTAAATGATCAAATGCATGCCAAAAACATGTGTCGCACACAGGTGCAAGCTATTAGGATCATTGCAAAAATTAAATTTATTTTATTTATTAAATGAAATTTCAATTTTTTCAATAACAATGCATTAAGTCGAATTAATTTGATTGAAATCGTGTTTATATGATCAAATGCATGCCGAAAACATGTGTCGCACGTAGGTGCAAGCTGTTAGGATCATTGCAAAAATTAAATTTATTTGATTTATTAAATAAAATTTCAATTTTTTCAATAACAATGCATAAAATCGAGTTTATTTGATTGAAATCAAGTTTAAATGATCAAATGCATGCCAAAAACATGTGCCACACTTAGGTGCAAGCAATTAGGATCATTGCAAAAATTAAATTTAATTTATTTAATAAATGAAATTTCAATTTTTTCAATAACAATGCATAAAGTCGAATTTATTTGATTAAAATCAAGTTTAAATGATTAAACGCATGCCGAAAACATGTGTCGCACTTAGGTGCAAGCTGTAAGGATCATTGCAAAAATTAAATTTATTTTATTTATTAAATCAAATTTCAATTTTTTCAATAACAATGCATAAAGTTGAATTTATTTAATTGAAATCAAGTTTAAAAAATCAAATGCATGCCGAAAACATGTGTCACACTTAGGTGCAAGCTGTTAGGATCATTGCAAAAATTAAATTTATTTTATTTATTAAATGAAATTTCTATTTTTTCAATAACAATGCATAAAGTCGGATATATTTGATTAAAATCGTGTTTATATGTTCAAATGCATGCCGAAAACATGTGTCACGTTTAGGTGCAAGCTATTAGGATTATTGCGAAAATTAAATTTATTTTATTTATTAAATGAAATTTCAATTCTTCCAATAACAAGGCATAAAGCCGAATTTATTTGATTGAAATCAAGTTTAAATGATCAAATGCATGCCAGAAACATGTGTCGCACTTAGGTGCAAGCTATTAGGATAATTGCAAAAATTATATTTATTTTATTTATTAAATGAAATTTCAAATTTTTCAATAACAATGCATAAAGTCGAATTAATTTGATTGAAATCGTGTTTATATGATCAAATGCATGCCGAAAACATGTGTCGCACACAGGTGCAAGCTGTTAGGATCATTGCAAAAATTAAATTTATTTTATTTATTAAATGAAATTTCAATTCTTTCAAAAACAATGCATAAAGTCGAATTTATTCAATTGAAATCAAGTTTAAATGATCAAATGCATGCCAAAAACATGTGTCGCACACAGGTGCAAGCAATTAGGATCATTGCAAAAATTAAATTTATTTTATTTATTAAATGAAATTTCAATTTTTTCAATAACAATGCATTAAGTCGAATTAATTTTAATAAAATCGTGTTTATATAATCAAATGCATGCCGAAAACATGTGTCGCACGTAGGTGCAAGCTGTTAGGATCATTGCAAAAATTAAATTTATTTGATTTATTAAATAAAATTTCAATTTTTTTACTAACAATGCATAAAATCGAGTTTATTTGATTGAAATCAAGTTTAAATGATCAAATGCATGCCAAAAACATGTGTCACACTTAGGTGCAAGCTATTAGGATCATTGCAAAAATTAAATTTAATTTATTTAATAAATGAAATTTCAATTTTTTCAATAACAATGCATTAAGTCGAATTTATTTGATTAAAATCAAGTTTAAATGATCAAACGCATGCCGAAAACATGTGTCGCACTTAGGTGCAAGCTGTAAGGATCATTGCAAAAATTAAATTTATTTTATTTATTAAACTAAATTTCTATTTTTTTCAATAACAATGCATACAGTCGGACATATTTATTTGATTGAAATCAAGTTTAAATGATCAAATGCACGCCAAAAACATGTGTAGCACTTAGGTGCAAGATATTAGGATCATTGCAAAAATTAAATTTATTTTATTTATTAAACGAAATTTCTATTTTTTCAATAACAATGCATACAGTCGGATATATTTATTTGATTGAAATCAAGTTTAAATGATCAAAAGCACGCCAAAAACATGTGTAGCACTTAGGTGCAAGATATTAGGATCATTGCAAAAATTAAATTTATTGTATTTATTAAACGAAATTTCTATTTTTTCAATAACAATGCATACAGTCGAATTAATTTGATTGAAATCGTGTTTATATTATCAAGTGCATGCCGAAAACTAGTGTCGCACTTAGGTGCAAGTTGTTAGGATCATTGCAAAAATTAAATTTATTTTATTTATTAAATGAAATTTCAATTTTTTCAATAACAATGCATACAGTCGGATATATTTATTTGATTGAAATCAAGTTTAAATGATCAAAAGCACGCCAAAAACATGTGTAGCACTTAGGTGCAAGATATTAGGATCATTGCAAAAATTAAATTTATTTTATTTATTAAATGAAATTTCAATTTTTTCAATAACAATGCATAAAGTCGAATTAATTTGATTAAAATCGTGTTTATATTATCAAGTGCATGCCGAAAACTAGTGTCGCACTTAGGTGCAAGCTGTTAGGATCATTGCAAAAATTAAATTTATTTTATTTATTAAATGAAATTTCAATTTTTTCAATAACATTGCATAAAGTCGAATTAATTTGATTGAATTCGTGTTTATATTATCAAGTGCATGCCGAAAACATGTGTCACACTTAGGTGCAAGCTATTAGGATCATTGCAAAAATTAAATTTATTTTATTTATTACATGGAATTTCAATTTTTTCAATAACAATGCATAAAGTCGAATTTATTTGATTAAAATCGTATTTAAATGATTAAGTCCATGCCTAAAACATGTGTTGCACTTAGGTGCGAGCTGTTAGGATCATTGCAAAAATTAAATTTATTTTATTTATTAAATGTAATTTCAATTTTTTCAATAACAATGCATAAAGTCGAATTTATTTGATTGAAATCAAGTTTAAATGATCAAATGCATGCCTAAAACATGTGTCGCACTTAGGTGCAAGCTGTTAGGATCATTGCAAAAATTAAATTTATTTTATTTATTAAATGAAATTTCAGTTTTTTTCAATAACAATGCATAAAGTCAAATTTATTTGATTGAAATCAAGTTTAAAAAATCAAATCCATGCCGAAAACATGTGTCACACTTAGGTGCAAGCTATTAGGATCATTGCAAAAATTAAATTTATTTTATTTATTAAATGGAATTTCAATTTTTTCAATAACAATGCATAAAGTCGCATTTATTTGATTAAAAACGTATTTAAATGATCAAATGCATGCCTAAAACATGTGTTGCACTTAGGTGCAAGCTGTTACAATCATTGCAAATATTAAATTTATTTTATTTATTAAACGAAATTTCTATTTTTTCAATAACAATGCATATAGTCGGATATATTTGATTTAAATCGTGTTTATATGATCAAATGCATGCCGAAAACATGTGTCACACTTAGGTGCAAGATATTAGGATCATTGCAAAAATTAAATTTGTTTTATTTATTAAATGAACTTTCAATTTTTTCAATTACAATGCATAAAGTCGAATTGATTTGATTGAAATCGTGTTTATATGATCAAAAGCATGCCGAAAACATTTTTGCACTTAGGTGCAAGCTGTTAGGATCATTGCAAAAATTAAATTTATTTTATTTATTAAATGAAATTTCAATTTTTTCAAAAACAATGCTTAAAGTCGAATTAATTAGATTGAAATCGTATTTATATGATCAAATGCATGCCGAAAACATGTGTCGCACTTAGGTGCAAGCTATAGGGATCATTGCAAAAATTAAATTTATTTATTTTATTAAATGAAATTTCAATTTTTTCAATAACAATGCATAAAGTTGAATTAATTTGATTGAAATCGTGTTTAAATGATCAAATGCATACCGAAATCATGTGTCGCACTTAGGTGCAAGCTGTTAGGATCATTGGAAAAAATAAATTTATTTTATTTATTAAATGAAATTTCTATTTTTTCTATAACAATGCATAAAGTCGAATTTATTTAATTGAAATCAAGTCTAAAAAATCAAATGCATGTCGAAAACATGTGTCACACTTAGGTGCAAGCTGTTAGGATCATTGCAAAAATTAAATGTATTTTATTTATTAAATGAAATTTCTATTTTTTCAATAACAATGCATAAAGTCCGATATATTTGATTAAAATCGTGTTTATATGATCAAATGCATGCCGAAAACATATGTCACGTTTAGGTGCAAGCTATTAGGATTATTGCGAAAATTATATTTATTTTATTTATTAAATGAAATTTCAATTCTTCCAATAACAAGGCATAAAGCCGAATTTATTTGATTGAAATCAAGTTTAAATCATCAAATGCATGCCAGAAACATGTGTCGCACTTAGGTGCAAGCTATTAGGATCATTGCAAAAATTATATTTATTTTATTTATTAAATGAAATTTCAGTTTTTTCAATAACAATGCATAAAGTCAAATTTATTTGATTGAAATCAAGTTTAAAAAATCAAATCCATGCCGAAAACATGTGTCACACTTAGGTGCAAGCTATTAGGATCATTGCAAAAATTAAATTTATTTTATTTATTAAATGAAATTTCAATTTTTTCAATAACAATGCATAAAGTCGAATTAATTTGATTGAAATCGTGTTTATATGATCAAATGCATGCCGAAAACATGTGTCACACTTAGGTGCAAGCTATTAGGATCATTGCAAAAATTAAATTAATTTTATTTATTAAATGGAATTTCAATTTTTTCAATAACAATGCATAAAGTCGAATTTATTTGATTAAAATCGTATTCAAATGATCAAATCCATGCCTAAAACATGTGTCGCACTTAGGTGCAAGCTGTTAGGATCATTGCAAAAATTAAATTTATTTTATTTATTAAATGAAATTTCAATTTTTTCAATAACAATGCATAAAGTAAAATTTATTTGATTGAAATCAAGTTTAATAAATTAAATGCATGCCGAAAACATGTGTCACACTTAGGTGCAAGCTGTTAGGATCATTGCAAAAATTAAATTTATTTTATTTATTAAACGAAATTTCTATTTTTTCAATAACAATGCATACAGTCGGATATATTTGATTAAAATCGTGTTTATGTGATCAAAAGCATGCCGCAAACATTTGTCGCACTTAGGTGCAAGCTGTTAGGATCATTGCAAAAATTAAATTTATTTTATTTATTAAATGAAATTTCAATTTTTTCAAAAACAATGCTTAAAGTCGAATTAATTTGATTGAAATCGTGTTTATATGATCAAATACATGCCGAAAACATGTGTCACACTTAGGTGCAAGATATTAGGATTATTGCAAAAATTAAATTTATTTTATTTATTAAATTAAATTTCAATTTTTTCAATAACAATACATAAAGTCGAATTAATTTGATTGAAATCGTGTTTATATGTTTATTCGTTCAAGTCGAATTTATTTGATTAAAATCGTATTTAAATGATTAAATTCATGCCTAAAACATGTGTTGCACTTAGGTACAAGCTGTTAGGATCATTGCAAAAATTAAATTTATTTTATTTATTAAACGAAATTTCTATTTTTTCAATAACAATGCATACAGTCGGATATATTTGATTAAAATCGTGTTTATATGATCAAATGCATGACGAAAACATGTGTCACACTTAGGTGCAAGATATTAGGATCATTGCAAAAAATTAAATTTATTTTAGTTATTAAATGAAATTTAGATTTTTTCAATAACAATGCATAAAGTCGAATTTATTTGATTGAAATCGTGTTTATATGATCAAAAGCATGCCGAAAACATTTGTCGCACTTAGGTGCAAGCTGTTAGGATCATTGCAAAAATCAAATTTATTTTATTTATTAAATGAAATTTCAATTTTTTCAAAAACAATGCTTACAGTCGAATTAATTTGATTGAAATCGTGTTTATATGATTAAATGCATGCTGAAAACATGTGTCACACTTAGGTGCAAGCCATTAGGATCATTGCAAAAATTAAATTTATTTTATTTATTAAATGAATTTTCAATTTTTTCATTGACAATGCATAAAGTCGAATTAATTTGATTGAAATCGTGTTTATATGTTCAATTGCATGCCGAAAACGTTTGTCGCACTTAGGTGCAAGCTATAAGGATCATTGCAAAAATTAAATTTATTTTATTTATTAAATGAAATTTCAATTTTTTCAATAACAATGCATAAAGTCAAATTAATTTGATTGAAATCGTGTTTATATGATCAAATGCATGCCGAAAACATGTGTCGCACTTAGGTGCAAGCTGTTAGGATCATTGCAAAAAATAAATGTATTTTATTTATTAAATGAAATTTTAATTTTTTCAATAACAATGCATAAAGTCGGATATATTTGATTGAAAACGTGTTTATATGATCAAATCCATGCCTAAAACATGTGTCGCACTTAGGTGCAAGCTGTTAGGATCATTGCAAAAATTAAATTTATTTTATTTATTAAATGAAATTTCAATTTTTTCAATAACAATGCATAAAGTAAAATTTATTTGATTGAAATCAAGTTTAATAAATTAAATGCATGCCGAAAACATGTGTCACACTTAGGTATAAGCTGTTAGGATCATTGCAAAAATTAAATTTATTTTATTTATTAAACGAAATTTCTATTTTTTCAATAACAATGCATACAGTCGGATATATTTGATTGAAATCGTGTTTATATGATCAAATGCATGCGGAAAACATGTGTTGCACTTAGGTACAAGCTGTTAGGATTATTGCAAAAATTAAATTTATTTTATTTATTAAACGAAATTTCTATTTTTTCAATAACAATGCATACAGTCGGATATATTTGATTAAAATCGTGTTTATATGATCAAATGCATGCCGAAAACATGTGTCACACTTAGGTGCAAGATATTAGGATCATTGCAAAAATTAAATTTATTTTATTTATTAAATGAAATTTCAATTTTTTCAAAAACAATGCTTAAAGTCGAATTAATTTGATTGAAATCGTGTTTATATGATCAAATACATGCCGAAAACATGTGTCACACTTAGGTGCAAGATATTAGGATTATTGCAAAAATTAAATTTATTTTATTTATTAAATTAAATTTCAATTTTTTCAATAACAATACATAAAGTCGAATTAATTTGATTGAAATTGTGTTTATATGTTTATTCGTTCAAGTCGAATTTATTTGATTAAAATCGTATTTAAATGATTAAATTCATGCCTAAAACATGTGTTGCACTTAGGTACAAGCTGTTAGGATCATTGCAAAAATTAAATTTATTTTATTTATTAAACGAAATTTCTATTTTTTCAATAACAATGCATACAGTCGGATATATTTGATTAAAATCGTGTTTATATGATCAAATGCATGACGAAAACATGTGTCACACTTAGGTGCAAGATATTAGGATCATTGCAAAAAATTAAATTTATTTTAGTTATTAAATGAAATTTAGATTTTTTTAATAACAATGCATAAAGTCGAATTTATTTGATTGAAATCGTGTTTATATGATCAAAAGCATGCCGAAAACATTTGTCGCACTTAGGTGCAAGCTGTTAGGATCATTGCAAAAATCAAATTTATTTTATTTATTAAATGAAATTTCAATTTTTTCAAAAACAATGCTTACAGTCGAATTAATTTGATTGAAATCGTGTTTATATGATTAAATGCATGCTGAAAACATGTGTCACACTTAGGTGCAAGCCATTAGGATCATTGCAAAAATTAAATTTATTTTATTTATTAAATGAAATTTCAATTTTTTCAATAACAATGCATAAAGTCGAATTAATTTGATTGAAATCGTGTTTATATGATCAAATGCATGCCGAAAACATGTGTCACACTTAGGTGCAAGCTATTAGGATCATTGCAAAAATTAAATTAATTTTATTTATTAAATGGAATTTCAATTTTTTCAATAACAATGCATAAAGTCGAATTTATTTGATTAAAATCGTATTCAAATGATCAAATCCATGCCTAAAACATGTGTCGCACTTAGGTGCAAGCTGTTAGGATCATTGCAAAAATTAAATTTATTTTATTTATTAAATGAAATTTCAATTTTTTCAATAACAATGCATAAAGTAAAATTTATTTGATTGAAATCAAGTTTAATAAATTAAATGCATGCCGAAAACATGTGTCACACTTAGGTGCAAGCTGTTAGGATCATTGCAAAAATTAAATTTATTTTATTTATTAAACGAAATTTCTATTTTTTCAATAACAATGCATACAGTCGGATATATTTGATTAAAATCGTGTTTATGTGATCAAAAGCATGCCGCAAACATTTGTCGCACTTAGGTGCAAGCTGTTAGGATCATTGCAAAAATTAAATTTATTTTATTTATTAAATGAAATTTCAATTTTTTCAAAAACAATGCTTAAAGTCGAATTAATTTGATTGAAATCGTGTTTATATGATCAAATACATGCCGAAAACATGTGTCACACTTAGGTGCAAGATATTAGGATTATTGCAAAAATTAAATTTATTTTATTTATTAAATTAAATTTCAATTTTTTCAATAACAATACATAAAGTCGAATTAATTTGATTGAAATCGTGTTTATATGTTTATTCGTTCAAGTCGAATTTATTTGATTAAAATCGTATTTAAATGATTAAATTCATGCCTAAAACATGTGTTGCACTTAGGTACAAGCTGTTAGGATCATTGCAAAAATTAAATTTATTTTATTTATTAAACGAAATTTCTATTTTTTCAATAACAATGCATACAGTCGGATATATTTGATTAAAATCGTGTTTATATGATCAAATGCATGACGAAAACATGTGTCACACTTAGGTGCAAGATATTAGGATCATTGCAAAAAATTAAATTTATTTTAGTTATTAAATGAAATTTAGATTTTTTCAATAACAATGCATAAAGTCGAATTTATTTGATTGAAATCGTGTTTATATGATCAAAAGCATGCCGAAAACATTTGTCGCACTTAGGTGCAAGCTGTTAGGATCATTGCAAAAATCAAATTTATTTTATTTATTAAATGAAATTTCAATTTTTTCAAAAACAATGCTTACAGTCGAATTAATTTGATTGAAATCGTGTTTATATGATTAAATGCATGCTGAAAACATGTGTCACACTTAGGTGCAAGCCATTAGGATCATTGCAAAAATTAAATTTATTTTATTTATTAAATGAATTTTCAATTTTTTCATTGACAATGCATAAAGTCGAGTTAATTTGATTGAAATCGTGTTTATATGTTCAATTGCATGCCGAAAACGTTTGTCGCACTTAGGTGCAAGCTATAAGGATCATTGCAAAAATTAAATTTATTTTATTTATTAAATGAAATTTCAATTTTTTCAATAACAATGCATAAAGTCAAATTAATTTGATTGAAATCGTGTTTATATGATCAAATGCATGCCGAAAACATGTGTCGCACTTAGGTGCAAGCTGTTAGGATCATTGCAAAAAATAAATGTATTTTATTTATTAAATGAAATTTTAATTTTTTCAATAACAATGCATAAAGTCGGATATATTTGATTGAAAACGTGTTTATATGATCAAATCCATGCCTAAAACATGTGTCGCACTTAGGTGCAAGCTGTTAGGATCATTGCAAAAATTAAATTTATTTTATTTATTAAATGAAATTTCAATTTTTTCAATAACAATGCATAAAGTAAAATTTATTTGATTGAAATCAAGTTTAATAAATTAAATGCATGCCGAAAACATGTGTCACACTTAGGTATAAGCTGTTAGGATCATTGCAAAAATTAAATTTATTTTATTTATTAAACGAAATTTCTATTTTTTCAATAACAATGCATACAGTCGGATATATTTGATTGAAATCGTGTTTATATGATCAAATGCATGCCGAAAACATGTGTTGCACTTAGGTACAAGCTGTTAGGATTATTGCAAAAATTAAATTTATTTTATTTATTAAACGAAATTTCTATTTTTTCAATAACAATGCATACAGTCGGATATATTTGATTAAAATCGTGTTTATATGATTAAATGCATGCCGAAAACATGTGTCACACTTAGGTGCAAGATATTAGGATCATTGCAAAAATTAAATTTATTTTATTTATTAAATGAAATTTCAATTTTTTCAATAACAATGCATAAAGTCGAATTTATTTGATTGAAATCGTGTTAATATGATCAAAAGCATGCCGCAAACATTTGTCGCACTTAGGTGCAAGCTGTTAGGATCATTGCAAAAATTAAATTTATTTTATTTATTAAATGAAATTTCAATTTTTTCAAAAACAATGCTTAAAGTCGAATTAATTTGATTGAAATCGTGTTTATATGATCAAATACATGCCGAAAACATGTGTCACACTTAGGTGCAAGATATTAGGATTATTGCAAAAATTAAATTTATTTTATTTATTAAATTAAATTTCAATTTTTTCAATAACAATACATAAAGTCGAATTAATTTGATTGAAATCGTGTTTATATGTTTATTCGTTCAAGTCGAATTTATTTGATTAAAATCGTATTTAAATGATTAAATTCATGCCTAAAACATGTGTTGCACTTAGGTACAAGCTGTTAGGATCATTGCAAAAATTAAATTTATTTTATTTATTAAACGAAATTTCTATTTTTTCAATAACAATGCATACAGTCGGATATATTTGATTAAAATCGTGTTTATATGATCAAATGCATGACGAAAACATGTGTCACACTTAGGTGCAAGATATTAGGATCATTGCAAAAAATTAAATTTATTTTAGTTATTAAATGAAATTTAGATTTTTTTAATAACAATGCATAAAGTCGAATTTATTTGATTGAAATCGTGTTTATATGATCAAAAGCATGCCGAAAACATTTGTCGCACTTAGGTGCAAGCTGTTAGGATCATTGCAAAAATCAAATTTATTTTATTTATTAAATGAAATTTCAATTTTTTCAAAAACAATGCTTACAGTCGAATTAATTTGATTGAAATCGTGTTTATATGATTAAATGCATGCTGAAAACATGTGTCACACTTAGGTGCAAGCCATTAGGATCATTGCAAAAATTAAATTTATTTTATTTATTAAATGAATTTTCAATTTTTTCATTGACAATGCATAAAGTCGAATTAATTTGATTGAAATCGTCTTTATATGTTCAATTGCATGCCGAAAACGTTTGTCGCACTTAGGTGCAAGCTATAAGGATCATTGCAAAAATTAAATTTATTTTATTTATTAAATGAAATTTCAATTTTTTCAATAACAATGCATAAAGTCAAATTAATTTGATTGAAATCGTGTTTATATGATCAAATGCATGCCGAAAACATGTGTCGCACTTAGGTGCAAGCTGTTAGGATCATTGCAAAAAATAAATGTATTTTATTTATTAAATGAAATTTTAATTTTTTCAATAACAATGCATAAAGTCGGATATATTTGATTAAAAACGTGTTTATATGATCAAATGCTTGCCGAAAACATGTGTCGCACTTAGGTGCAAGCTATAAGGATCATAGCAAAAATTAAATTTATTTCATTTATTAAATGAAATTTCAATTTATTCAAAAACAATGCTTAAAGTCGAATCTATTTGATTGAAATCAAGTTTAAATGATGAAATGCATGCCAAAAACATGTGTCGCACTTAGGTGCAAGATATTAGGATCATTGCAAAAATTAAATTTATTTTATTTATTACATAGAATTTCAATTTTTTCAATAACAATGCATAAAGTCGAATTTATTTGATTAAAATCGTATTTAAATGATCAAATCCATGCCTAAAACATGTGTTGCACTTAGGTGCGAGCTGTTAGGATCATTGAAAAAATTAAATTTATTTTATTTATTAAATGTAATTTCAATTTTTTCAATAACAATGCATAAAGTCGAATTTATTTGATTGAAATCAAGTTTAAATGATCAGATGCATGCCTAAAACATGTGTCGCACTTAGGTGCAAGCTGTTAGGATCATTGCAAAAATTAAATTTATTTTATTTATTAAATGAAATTTCAATTTTTTCAATAACAATGCATAAAGTCAAATTTATTTGATTAAAATCAAGTTTAAAAAATCAAATCCATGCCGAAAACATGTGTCACACTTAGGTGCAAGCTATTAGGATCATTGCAAAAATTAAATTTATTTTATTTATTAAATGGAATTTCAATTTTTTCAATAACAATGCATAAAGTCGAATTTATTTGATTAAAATCGTATTTAAATGATCAAATGCATGCCTAAAACATGTGTTGCACTTAGGTGCAAGCTGTTAGAATCATTGCAAATATTAATAATAATAATAATAATAATAATAATATTTCTTTATTGCCCAACAGTACAATACCAATTACAGGACAATATAATTAAAATTATTTTAATAACGGTAATTAACAAAAGTTAATTTCTAAATAATAATGAAATTAAAATATTATATTATAATTATAAAAAAATTATTAACTAATACCAGAAAACAAATAAAATTAAAAGAAAATACATAACAAAGTAAACAGAAGAAACAAAACAAAAATATATGTATATATTACCAGAATCATAATAATAAATTCGGCTTACGTGTAGGAGAATGAAAAATATCCTCTAGTAGATCATTTGCGTATTTACTCATTCTAAAAATTGGTGAGTTTAAGAGCAAATTTGATTTGACGGTCGGTAGATAAAACGTATTTGTGTACCGAGAAGTTAATCTAGGAACAGCAATTTGTACTTTCCCCAGAAGAGCAGGACAGTCAACTAAGTTGTGTAGCAGTTTAAACATCATTGCGGCACTACTATAATCTCGACGACTGGAAAGTGATTCAAAATCATGGCGCATTAATAAATGTTTATAATCAGTATTTCTTTGCGGGTATATTCCATCAATTTTGAATGACAAATACTTTAAACACTGCCTCTGAATCCGCTCAACTGTTAATATGAGATATGTGTAATGGGGAGACCAAATAACAGACGCATATTCAAGTTTGCTCCGAACTAATGCAGAATAAAGTGATTTCATAACGGAAGGATCAGTAAAATATTTGCAAATACGCATTATGAAACCAAGTGATTTAGACGCACTCAGGCATAACTGAGTAATATGGCCAATAAATGTAATTTGAGAGTCAAACAATACCCCGAGATCTCTAACCTCGCTTGACTTAAGTAATACAATACCATTAACATTACAGGCAAAATTAAAACAAGAACGTTTACGAGTGTAGGTAACAACAGAGCACTTCTTAATGTTTAATCTTAACATATTTAACTCGCACCATTGAGTAATTTTGTCCAAATTATCTTGTAGTAAAAGTGCATCACTTACGTTATTACTAGTTGCAAATATTTTCAAATCATCCGCGTATGCTAACACATTACAGGTTAATGAATTAATTAAGTCGTTTATGTACAAAATAAATAACAGAGGTCCCAGGTTTGAGCCCTGAGGAACCTCTGTTCTAGAATTAAATTCAAATGACTTGTAGCTATTGTACTGTACATAACTCACACGATTATATAAATAGGACGAAATTAACTGTATAGTAGAATAACTTAATCCAAAAGTTTCCAGCTTATTCAACAAAATTTGATGATCAATTGTATCAAAAGCACGGGAAAAATCCGTGTAAATGACATCTAACTGATCCCGATTATCTAAAACTTCACTAATATATTGTGTAATGACTGCTAAGTTGGTAACTGTTGATCGTCCAGTCATAAAACCGTGCTGCTGAACTGAAACCATTCCCTTAACTTGATTATAAATCTCACAGTGCATGATTTGTTCTAACACTTTAGCAAAATTATTGAGTATTGAGACAGCACGATAATTATGTATGTCACTTCTATCACCTTTTTTATGCACAGGACTAATACGAGCACGTTTCCAAATATTTGGAAATGAGTTCGTACGTAATGCCAAATTAAAAATAATTAACAATGGTTTTACAAAAACAAATTTACAATCTTTGATTAAAAAACTTGGTACTTGATCATCGCCACAAATAAAATTATTTTTTAGTTTGTTAATACTCTTGACCACATCCCCTTCCGTAAGCATATACATATTAGAGGGAACACCAATAATTGGCACTTCACTTCTGTCTTCAACAACAGGTGGTGGTAGGAAGTCAGTGGAAAATAAATTTGCAAATGCTGAAACAATATCTTCTGGCATATTATACACAGCATTCTTATCATGAAGTTGAGGCGGAATCCTAGTGTTTCCAGATTTGCTGCGCATGAAGTTCCAAATCTCCGTGGGGTCATTAATTATTTTGCGTTCTGTTTCAATTATATATTTCTTATAGGCTTCCGAAATTTTTAACTTAATTATAGCTCGTAGTCTATTAAATTCAGAATGATAAAACTCTGAATTAGTTGCTCTCCACTTGCGACGATACTGTTCCTTAGCTTTGATACAATTTTTAATATCACCTGTAAACCATGGTGGAAAAGATGCATTTCTTGGAACAGATATAGATATAGGCACAGTAGCATCAAATATATTATAAATGGCATTATAAAATTCTTGAACAGCTTCATTCACATCAGTATGATTCTCTAGAAAAGACCAATCAGCACAAGTAAGTTTCTCATATAAAATAGGGTAGTTGGCTTTTCTGAAGTTATAACGGTTGTTATTATTACTGGGAAATGCCGCTGCCTTTCTATGTACTGCAATATCCATATACGCTGAGAGAGCAGGGTGATGCAAATCTTCAGTTATAAGTGGCACCTTATCACGTTCCATAATAAATTCCGTATTAATATTAGAGAGTACGAGATCAAGAAGCTTTCCATTTGCATTATAAATCCTGTTGTGCTGTTGAAGTCCCAAAAATATGATAAAATTTTGCAAAATATTTACTTTGGGAGTTTGAGTCGACGATTGATTATATTCGTTATATTGTGGCACATTAAAATCACCCAATATTAAAACCTGTTTATCAGAAACAAGTACTTCCAAGCACTCCAAGAAAATAGCCAGAGATTCATGTGGTATATCCGGCGGAATATACACGACGACCGTATAAAAAGTGAAACAATTCGTTTTGCATTTACAAACAACTATGTCAACTAAGGGAACCAAATTAACTAAGTGTGTGATGTCAAGATTCTCAGTGACTATACTTTCATCAACAGCAAGTAGTACGCCACCTCCAGTAGAGCGTCCAGTAGCGGAACAATTCCTATCACAGCGTATAATATTGTAATTAGAAGTCATAAGTTCTTCATCTAAAATTGAATCATTTAGCCATGTTTCAGTAAGTGCTATTATATCATAACTAATATTATAACAAGCCGATTGGAGAATATGGGTCTTAGTTCTGAGGCCACGAGTATTTTGGTAATATATGTTCATTTTAGCGTGTGTACTGCCGGGCCTATCTAGTTTTCCGAATTCTTGGTGATGGTAGGTATACCACGAATATGTCGAATTTTTAAGTGTAATTCACCATCTGCAGTTCTCTGCATTAATTCGTTCTTCACGGATCGATAATAGTCCGCTTGCATATGAGTCTGATCACGTGAAATATTAAGTCTGTTGAATCTATCAATTTTCTTCAATTTATTACAATTACGAAGAGCATTAATAACAGAAGAATCATTCAAGAGACGTACTTTAATAGGCCTGTTGTTTTGATCACGAGTGGGGTCAAATTTCCCTAATCTTACAGGTTGCACACCAGATTGATCAACATTTAAAACAGGAAGAATCTCATTGATGACACGAACATCATGTTCAATAAGCTGTTGCTTAGAATCACATTTAGGTTCCTTCAATCCATAAATTACAATATTATTTTAACGTTTTTCTCGTTCCATTATCTCCTGAATAATCACTTCAGTGTCCAACTGAGGTAGTTGAGAAGATCGTTGATTTTGATTTATAGAACTTTTTATTTGTTTAATGTCTTCTTGTAACGTAACAATTACAGCTTTAAGTCCCATAATATCATCACCTAATTCAATACATTGTTTGCAATTCCAAGAGAGACCTTTTTTCGAATTTATTTTTCGAACTTCAGATTTTGTAAGATCCACACATAAACATTTAAACTTTTTCTTGCATACGCAGCAATGTACAAACATGTGCTCATCAGCTGACGAGTTGCAGCAGTAACAGATATTCATTATAATTTAAGGAATTATAGGAAAAGGAAAAGATAGACAGGGTTACAATTCTTCACAAACACCGCGCCCGGGGTTGTGACTAATAATATTCGACATACATAGACTAGGCGACGGAAAGGTAACAAAATTAAAACAATGGAAAATAATTGCTCTATTAAATTAAATAAAAATGTTACTGAAATCGGGATTCGATCCACTGATCCTCAGATCCAAAGCTGAGTACGTTAACGTGTGCGCCAAATCGCTAATGTCCGAATGATTTGCCTCGGCAAATGTCACCAATATTAATTGAATTGGTCAGCGGCAATTTCTCACACACAAGTGAGTATTATTTGTAGGTTAGTTTAATAAATTATTGAAAATAATTTTACCTACGTGATGTTACGACGATATAACATATGTATCTTAAGCTTATTACTACACACTTATAATCAACACCTTTTATTTAATTTAATTTAACTTTGAACAGCGTCATATAGGTCAACAATGAACGGTGTCATGCGATGTTTTTTAATTAAATTTATTTTATTTATTAAACGAAATTTGTATTTTTTCAATAACAATGCATATAGTCGGATATATTTGATTGAAATCGTGTTTATATGATCAAATGCATGCCGAAAACATGTGTCACACTTAGGTGCAAGATATTAGGATCATTGCAAAAATTAAATTTTTTTATTTATTAAATGAACTTTCAATTTTTTCAATTACAATGCATAAAGTCGAATTTATTTGATTAAAATCGTGTTTATATGATCAAAAGCATGCCGAAAACATTTGTCGCACTTAGGTGCAAGCTGTTAGGATCATTGCAAAAATTAAATTTATTTTATTTATTAAATGAAATTTCAATTTTTTCAAAAACAATGCCTAAAATCGAATTAATTTGATTGAAATCGTGTTTATATGATCAAATGCATGCCGAAAACATTGTCACACTTATGTGCATAAGGATCATAGCAAAAATTAAATTTATTTTATTTATTAAATGAAATTTCAATTTTTTCAATAACAATGCATAAAGTCGAATTAATTTGATTGAAATCGTATTTATATGATCAAATGCATGCCGAAAACATGTATCGCACTTAGGTGAAAGCTATAGGGATCATTGCAAAAATTAAATTTATTTTATTTATTAAATGAAATTTCAATTTTTTCAATAACAATGCATAAAGTTGAATTAATTTGATTGAAATCGTGTTTAAATGATCAAATGCATGCCGAAATCATGTGTCGCACTTAGGTGCAAGCTGTTAGGATCATTGGAAAAATTAAATTTATTTTATTTATTAAATGAAATTTCTATTTTTTCAATAACAATGCATAAAGTCGAATTTATTTAATTAAAATCAAGTTTAAAAAATCAAATGCATGCCGAAAACATGTGTCACACTTAGGTGCAAGCTGTTAGGAAAATTGCAAAAATTAAATTTATTTTATTTATTAAATGAAATTTCTATTTTTTCAATAACAATGCATAAAGTCGGATATATTTGATTAAAATCGTGTTTATATGATCAAATGCATGCCGAAAACATGTGTCACGCTTAGGTGCAAGCTATTAGGATTATTGCGAAAATTAAATTTATTTTATTTATTAAATGAAATTTCAATTCTTTCAATAACAAGGCATAAAGCCAAATTTATTTGATTGAAATCAAGTTTAAATGATCAAATGCATGCCAGAAACATGTGCCGCACTTAGGTGCAAGCTATTAGGATCATTGCAAAAATTTAATTTATTTTATTTATTAAATGAAATTTCAATTTTTTCAATAACAATGCATAAAGTCGAATTAATTTGATTGAAATTGTGTTTATATGATCAAATGCATGCCGAAAACATGTGTCGCACTTAGGTGCAAGCTGTTAGGGTCATTGCAAAAATTAAATATATTCTATTTATTAAATGAAATTTCAATTTTTTCAATAACAATGCATAAAGTCGAATTAATTTGATTGAAATCGTGTTTATATGATCAAGTGCATGCCGAAAACATGTGTCGCACTTAGGTGCAAGTTGTAAGGATCATTGCAAAAATTAAATTTATTTTATTTATTAAATGAAATTTTAATTTTTTCAATAACAATGCATAAAGTCGGATATATTTGATTAAAAACGTGTTTATTTGATCAAATGCATGCTGAAAACATGTGTCGCACTTACTTGCAAGCTGTTAGGATCATTGCAAAAATTAAATTTATTTTATTTATTAAATGAAATTTCAATTTTTTCAATAACAATGCATAAAGTCGAATTAATTTGATTGAAATCGTGTTTATATGATCAAATACATGCCGAAAATATGTGTCGCACTTAGGTGCAAGCTATTAGGATCATTGCAAAAATTAAATTTATTTTATTTATTAAATGAAATTTCAATTTTTTTAATAACAATGCATAAAGTCGAATTAATTTGATTGAAATCGTGTTTATATGATCAAATGCATGCCGAATACATGTGTCACACTTTGGTGCAAGCTATTAGGATCATTGCAAAAATTTAATTTATTTTATTTATTAAATGAAATTTCAATTTTTTCAATAACAATGCATAAAGTCGAATTAATTTGATTGAAATCGTGTTTATGTGATCAAATGCATGCCGAAAACATGTGTCGCACACAGGTGCAAGCTGTTAGGATCATTGCAAAAATTAAATTTATTTTATTTATTAAATGAAATTTAAATTCTTTCAATAACAATGCATAAAGTCGAATTTATTCAATTGAAATCAAGTTTAAATGATCAAATGCATGCCAAAAACATGTGTTGCACTTAGGTGCAAGCTATTAGGATCATTGCAAAAATTAAATTTATTTTATTTATTAAATGAAATTTCAATTTTTTCAATAACAATGCATAAAGTCGAATTAATTTGATTGAAATCGTGTTTATATGATCAAATACATGCCGAAAACACGTGTCACACTTAGGTGCAAGATATTAGGATTATTGCAAAAATTAAATTTATTTTATTTATTTAATTAAATTTCAATTTTTTCAATAACAATACATAAAGTCGAATTAATTTGATTGAAATCGTGTTTATATGTTTATTCGTTCAAGTCGAATTTATTTGATTAAAATCGTATTTAAATGATCAATTTCATGCCTAAAACATGTGTTGCACTTAGGTACAAGCTGTTAGGATCATTGCAAAAATTAAATTTATTTTATTTATTAAACGAAATTTCTATTTTTTCAATAACAATGCATACAGTCGGATATATTTAATTAAAATCAAGTTTATATGATCAAATGCATGACGAAAACATGTGTCACACTTAGGTGCAAGATATTAGGATCATTGCAAAAAATTAAATTTATTTTATTTATTAAATGAAATTTCAATTTTTTCAATAACATTGCATAAAGCCGAATTAATTTGATTGAAATCGTGTTTAAATTATCAAATGCATGCCAAAAACATGTGTCGCACCTAGGTGCAAGCTATCAGGATCATTGCAAAAATTAAATTTATTTTATTTATTAAATGAAATTTCAATTTTTTCAATAACAATGCATTAAGCTGAATTAATTTGATTGAAATCGTGTTTATATTATCAAATGCATGCCAAAAACATGTGTCGCACTTAGGTGCAAGCTATTAGAATCATTGCAAAAATTAAATTTATTTTATTTATTAAATGAAATTTCAATTTTTTCAATAACATTGCATAAAGTCGAATTTATTTGATTGAAATCAAGTTTAAATGATCAAATACATGCCAAAAACATGTGTCGCACTTAGGTGCAAGCTATTAGGATCACTGCAAAAATTAAATTTATTTTTGAAATTTTTGAAAGGTCGAAACCGGTCTGTAGGTGTTCTGATGGGGGAACAATATTTAATGTTCACATTTATATTGTTATATTTGCCGCCGCTGGCAATGTCCATATCTTGTCGGTGTTAAAGCCACCCGGATTTGGTTCAAGTACAGCATTCAGGCAATAGATTCCGCCACTTTGGCGTTTCTACCTTTAAATTTATTTTATTTATTAAATGAAATTTCAATTTTTTCAAAAACAATGCATAAAGTCTAATTAATTTATTTGAAATCGTGTTTATATGATCAAATCCATGCCGAAAACACTTGTCACACTTAGGTGCAAGCCAATAGGATCATTGCAAAAATTAAATTAATTTTATTTATTAAATGAAATTTCAATATTTTCAATAACAATGCATAAAGTCGAATTTATTTAATTGAAATCAAGTTTATATAATCAAATGCATGCCGAAAACATGTGTCACACTTAGGTGAAAGCTGTTAGGATCATTGCAAAAATTAAATTTATTTTATTTATTAAATGAAATTCCAATATTTTCAATAACAATGCATAAAGTCGAATTTATTTGATTGAAATCAAGTTTATATAATCAAATGCATGCCGAAAACATGTGTCACACTTAGGTAAAAGCTGTTAGGATCATTGCAAAAATTAAATTTATTTAATATTTAATAAATGAAATTCCAATTTTTTCAATAACAATGAATAAAGTCGAATTTATTTGATTGAAATCAAGTTTAAATGATCAAATGCATGCCAAAAACATGTGTCACACTTAGGTGCAAGCTATTAGGATCATTGCAAAAATTAAATTTATTTTATTTATTAAATGGAATTTAAATTTTTTCAATAACAATGCATAAAGTCGAATTTATTTGATTAAAATCGTATTTAAATGATCAAATCCGTGCCTAAAACATGTGTCGCACCTAGGTGCAAGCTTTTAGGATCATTGCAAAAATTAAATTTATTTTATTTATTAAATGAAATTTCAATTTTTTTAATAACAATGCAAAAATTTAAATTAATTTGATTAAAATCGTGTTTATATGATCCAATTCATGCCGAAAACATGTGTCGCACTTAGGTGCAAGCTACTAGGATCATTGCAAAAATTAAATTAATTTTATTTATTAAATGAAATTTCAATTTTTTCAATAACAATGCATAAAGTCGAATATATTTAATTGAAATCAAGTTTAAAAAATCAAATGCATGCCGAAAGCATGTGTCACACTTAGGTGCAAGCTATTAGGATCATTGCAAAAATTAAATTTATTTTATTTATTAAATGAAATTTCAATTTTTTTATTAACAATGCATAAAATCGAATTTATTTGATTAAAATCGTATTTAAATGATCAAATCCGTGCCTAAAACATGTGTCGCACCTAGGTGCAAGCTAGTAGGATCATTGCAAAAATTAAATTTTATTTATTGAATGAAATTTCAATTTTTTCAAAAACAATGCATAAAGTCGAATCTATTTGATTGACATAGTGTTTATATAACTAAATGCATGCCCAAAACTTATGTCACACTTAGGTGCAAGCTACTAGGATTATTGCAAAAATTAAATTTATTTGATTTATTAAATGAAATTTCAATTTTTTCAATAACAATGCATAAAGTCGAATATATTTAATTGAAATCAAGTTTAAAAAATCAAATGCATGCCGAAAGCATGTGTCACACTTAGGTGCAAGCTATTAGGATCATTGCAAAAACTAAATTTATGTTATTTATTAAATGAAATTTCAATTTTTTTATTAACAATGCATAAAATCGAATTTATTTGATTGAAATCGTGTTTATATGATCAAATACATGCCGAAAACATGTGTCACACTTAGGTGCAAGCTACTAGGATCATTGCAAAAATTAAATTAATTTTATTTATTAAATGAAATTTCAATTTTTTCAATAACAATGCATAAAGTCGAAATATTTGATTAAAATCAAGTTTGAAAAATTAAATGCATGCCGAAAACATGTGTCACACTTAGGTGCAAGCTATTTGGATCATTGCAAAAATTAAATTTATTTTATTTATTAAATGAAATTTCAATTTTTTCAATAACAATGCATAAAGCCGAATTAATTTGATTGAAATCGTGTTTATATTATCAAATGCATGCAAAAAACATGTGTCACACTTAGGTGCAAGCTGTTAGGATCATTGCAAAAATTAAATTTATTTTATTTATTAAATGAAATTTCAATATTTTCAATAACAATGCATAAAGTCGAATTTATTTGATTGAAATCAAGTTTAAATGATCAAATGCATGCCAAAAACATGAGTCGCACTGAGGTGCAAGCTATTAGAATCATTGCAAAAATTAAATTTATTTTATTTGTTAAATGAAATTTCAATTTTTTCAATAACAATGCATAAAATCGAATTTATTTGATTGAAATCAAGTTTAAATAAACAAATGCATGCCGAAAACATGAGTCACACTCAGGTGCAGGCTATTAGGATCATTTCAAAAATTAAATTTATTTTATTTATTAAATGAAATTTCAATTTTTTCAATAACAATGCATAAAGTCGAAGTTCTTTCATTGAAATCGTGTTTATATAATCAAATGCATGCCGAAAACATGTGTCGCACTTAGGTGCAAGCTGTTAGGATCATTGCAAAAATTAAATTTAGTTTATTTATTAAATGATATTTCAATTTTTTCAATAACAATGCATAAAGTCGAATTTCATTCATTGAAATCGTGTTTATATGATCAAATGCATGCCGAAAACCTGTGTCGCACTTAGGTGCAAGCTGTTAGGATCATTGCAAAAATTAAATTTATTTTATTTATTAAATGAAATTTTTATTTTTTCAATTACAATGCATAAAGTCGGATATATTTGATTGAAATCGTGTTTATATGATCAAATGCATGCCGAAAACATGTGTCATACTTAGGTGCAAGCTATTAGGATCATTGCAAAAATTAAATTTATTTTATTTATTAAATGAAATTTCAATTTTTTCAATAACAATGCATAAAGTCGAATTTATTTCATTGAAATAGTGTTTACAGGATCAAATGCATGCCGAAAACATGTGTCACACTTAGGTGCAAGCTATTAGGATCATTGCAAAAATTAAATTTAATTTATTTAATAAATGAAATTTCAATTTTTTCAAAAACAATGCATAAAGTCGAATTTATTTGATTAAATCGTATTTAAATGATCAAATCCGTGCCTAAAACATGTGTCGCACTTAGGTGCAAGCTATTGGGATCATTGCGAAAATTAAATGTATTTTATTTATTAAATGAAATTTCTATTTTTTCAATAACAATGCATAAAGTCGGACATATTTGATTAAAATCGTATTTAAATGATCAAATCCATGCCTAAAACATGTGTCGCACTTAGGTGCAAACTATATGGATCATTGCAAAAATTAAATTTAATTTATTTATTAAATGAAATTTCAATTTTTTCAATAACATTGCATAAAGTCGAATTAATTTGATTGAAATCGTGTTTATATGATCAAATGCATGCCGAAAACATGTGTCACACTTAGGTGCAAGCTATTAGGATCATTGCAAAAATTAAATTTATTTTATTTATTGAATGAAATTTCAATTTTTTCAAAAACAATGCATAAAGTCGAATTTATTTGATTGAAATCAAGTTTAAATAAACAAATGCATGCCGAAAACATGTGTCACACTTAGGTGCAAGCTATTAGGATCATTTCCAAAATAAAATTTATTTTATTTATTAAATGAAATTTCAATTTTTTCAATACCAATGCATAAAGTCGAAGTTCTTTCATTGAAATCGTGTTTATATAATCAAATGCATGCAGAAAACATGTGTCGCACTTAGGTGCAAGCTGTTAGGATCATTGCAAAAATTAAATTTATTTTATTTATTAAATGAAATTTCTATTTTTTCAATAACAATGCATAAAGTGGGATATATTTGATTTAAATCTTGTTTATATGATCAAATGCATGCCGAAAACATGTGTCACACTTAGGTGCAAGCTATTAGGATTAATGCGAAAATTAAATTAATTTTATTTATTAAATGAAATTTCAATTCTTTCAATAACAAGGCATAAAGCCGAATTTATTTGATTGAAATCAAGTTTAAATGATCAAATGCATGCCAGAAACATATGCCGCACTTAGGTGCAAGCTATTGGGATCATTGCAAAAATTTAATTTATTTTATTTATTAAATGAAATTTCAATTTTTTCAATAACAATGCATAAAGTCGAATTAATTTGATTGAAATCGTGTTTATATGATCAAATGCATGCCGAAAACATGTGTCGCACTTAGGTGCAAGCTGTTAGGATCATTGCAAAAATTAAATTTATTCTATTTATTAAATGAAATTTCAATTTTTTCAATACCAATGCATAAAGTCGAAGTAATTTGATTGAAATCGTGTTTATATGATCAGGTGCGTGCCGAACACATGTGTCGCACTTAGGTGCAAGTTGTTAGGATCATTGCAAAAATTAAATTTATTTTATTTATTAAATGAAATTTTAATTTTTTCAATAACAATGCATAACGTCGGATATATTTGATTAAAAACGTGTTTATTTGATCAAATGCATGCCGAAAACATGTGTCGCACTTACTTGCAAGCTGTTAGGATCATTGCAAAAATTAAATTTATTTTATTTATTAAATGAAATTTCAATTTTTTCAATAACAATGCATAAAGTCGAATTAATTTGATTGAAATCGTGTTTATATGATTAAATACATGCCGAAAACATGTGTCGCACTTAGGTGCAAGCTATTAGGATCATTGCAAAAATTAAATTTATTTTATTTATTAAATGAAATTTCAATTTTTTTAATAACAATGCATAAAGTCGAATTAATTTGATTAAAATCGTGTTTATATGATCAAATGCATGCCGAATACATGTGTCACACTTTGGTGCAAGCTATTAGGATCATTGCAAAAATTTAATTTATTTTATTTATTAAATGAAATTTCAATTTTTTCAATAACAATGCATAAAGTCAAATTAATTTGATTGAAATCGTGTTTATGTGATCAAATGCATGCCGAAAACATGTGTCGCACACAGGTGCAAGCTGTTAGGATCAATGCAAAAATTAAATTTATTTTATTTATTAAATGAAATTTAAATTCTTTTAATAACAATGCATAAAATCGAATTTATTCAATTGAAATCAAGTTTAAATGATCAAATGCATGCCAAAAACATGTGTCGCACTTAGGTGCAAGCTATTAGGATCATTGCAAAAATTAAATTTATTTTATTTATTAAATGAAATTTCAATTTTTTCAATAACAATGCATAAAGTCGAATTAATTTTATTGAAATCGTGTTTATATGATCAAATACATGCCGAAAACACGTGTCACACTTAGGTGCAAGATATTAGGATTATTGCAAAAATTAAATTTATTTTATTTATTTAATTAAATTTCAATTTTTTCAATAACAATACATAAAGTCGAATTAATTTGATTGAAATCGTGTTTATATGTTTATTCGTTCAAGTCGAATTTATTTGATTAAAATCGTATTTAAATGATCAAATTCATGCCTAAAACATGTGTTGCACTTATGTACAAGCTGTTAGGATCATTGCAATAATTAAATTTATTTTATTTTTTAAACGAAATTTCTATTTTTTCAATAACAATGCATACAGTCGGATATATTTGATTAAAATCAAGTTTATATGATCAAATGCATGACGAAAACATGTGTCACACTTAGGTGCAAGATATTAGGATCATTGCAAAAAATTAAATTTATTTTATTTAGTAAATGAAATTTAGATTTTTTCAATAACAATGCATAAAGTCGAATTTATTTGATTGAAATCGTGTTTATATGATCAAAAGCATGCCGAAAACATTTGTCGCACTTAGGTGCAAGCTGTTAGGATCATTGCAAAAATTAAATTTATTTTATTTATTAAATGAAATTTCAATTTTTTCAAAAACAATGCTTACAGTCGAATTAATTTGATTGAAATCGTGTTTATTTGATTAAATGCATGCCGAAAACATGCGTCACACTTAGGTGCAAGCCATTAGGATCATTGCAAAAATTAAATTTATTTTATTTATTAAATGAAATTTCAATTTTTTCATTAACAATGCATAAAGTCGGGTGTATTTGATTGAAAACGTGTTTATTTGGTCAAATGCATGCCGAAAACATGTGTCGCACTTGGGTGCAAGCTGTTAGGATCATTGCAAAAATTAAATTTATTCTATTTATTAAATGAAATTTCAATTTTTTCAATAACAATGCATAAAGTCGAATTAATTTGATTGAAAACGTGTTTATATGATCAAGTGCATGCCGAAAACATGTGTCGCACTTAGGTGCAAGTTGTTAGGATCATTGCAAAAATTAAATTTATTTTATTTATTAAATGAAATTTTAATTTTTTTAATAACAATGCATAAAGTCGAATATATTTGATTGAAATCGTGTTTATATGATCAAATGCATGCCGAAAACATGTGTCATACTTAGGTGCAAGCTATTAGGATCATTGCAAAAATTAAATTTATTTTATTTATTAAATGAAATTTCAATTTTTTCAATAACAATGCATAAAGTCGAATTTATTTGATTGAAATCAAGTTTAAATGATCAAATGCATGCCAAAAACATGTGTCACACTTAGGTGCAAGCAATTAGGATCATTGCAAAAATTAAATTTATTTTATTTATTAAATGGAATTTCAATTTTTTCAATAACAATGCATAAAGTCGAATTTATTTCATTGAAATCGTGTTTACAAGATCAAATGCATGCCGAAAACATGTGTCACACTTAGGTGCAAGCTATAAGGATCATTGCAAAAATTAAATTTATTTTATTTATTAAATGAAATTTCAATTCTTTCAATAACAATGCATAAAGTCGAATTTATTTGATTGAAATCAAGTTTAAATGATCAAATGCATGCCGAAAACATTGTCACACTTAGGTGCAAGCTATAAGGATCATAGCAAAAATTAAATTTATTTTATTTATTAAATGAAATTTCAATTTTTTCAATAACAATGCATAAAGTCGAATTAATTTGATTGAAATCGTGTTTAAATGATCAAATGCATACCGAAATCATGTGTCGCACTTAGGTGCAAGCTGTTAGGATCATTGGAAAAATTAAATTTATTTTATTTATTAAATGAAATTTCTATTTTTTCAATAACAATGCATACAGTTGAATTTATTTAATTGAAATCAAGTTTAAAAAATCAAATGCATGCCGAAAACATGTGTCACACTTAGGTGCAAGCTGTTAGGATCATTGCAAAAATTAAATTTATTTTATTTATTAAATGAAATTTCTATTTTTTCAATAACAATGCATAAAGTCGGATATATTTGATTAAAATCGTGTTTATATGTTCAAATGCATGCCGAAAACATGTGTCACGTTTAGGTGCAAGCTATTAGGATTATTGCGAAAATTAAATTTATTTTATTTATTAAATGAAATTTCAATTCTTCCAATAACAAGGCATAAAGCCGAATTTATTTGATTGAAATCAAGTTTAAATGATCAAATGCATGCCAGAAACATGTGTCGCACTTAGGTGCAAGCTATTAGGATCATTGCAAAAATTATATTTATTTTATTTATTAAATGAAATTTCAAATTTTTCAATAACAATGCATAAAGTCGAATTAATTTGATTGAAATCGTGTTTATATGATCAAATGCATGCCGAAAACATGTGTCGCACACAGGTGCAAGCTGTTAGGATCATTGCAAAAATTAAAATTATTTTATTTATTAAATGAAATTTCAATTCTTTCAATAACAATGCATAAAGTCGAATTTATTCAATTGAAATCAAGTTTAAATGATCAAATGCATGCCAAAAACATGTGTCGCACACAGGTGCAAGCTATTAGGATCATTGCAAAAATTAAATTTATTTTATTTATTAAATGAAATTTCAATTTTTTCAATAACAATGCATTAAGTCGAATTAATTTGATTGAAATCGTGTTTATATGATCAAATGCATGCCGAAAACATGTGTCGCACGTAGGTGCAAGCTGTTAGGATCATTGCAAAAATTAAATTTATTTGATTTATTAAATAAAATTTCAATTTTTTCAATAACAATGCATAAAATCGAGTTTATTTGATTGAAATCAAGTTTAAATGATCAAATGCATGCCAAAAACATGTGTCACACTTAGGTGCAAGCAATTAGGATCATTGCAAAAATTAAATTTAATTTATTTAATAAATGAAATTTCAATTTTTTCAATAACAATGCATAAAGTCGAATTTATTTGATTAAAATCAAGTTTAAATGATTAAACGCATGCCGAAAACATGTGTCGCACTTAGGTGCAAGCTGTAAGGATCATTGCAAAAATTAAATTTATTTTATTTATTAAATCAAATTTCAATTTTTTCAATAACAATGCATAAAGTTGAATTTATTTAATTGAAATCAAGTTTAAAAAATCAAATGCATGCTGAAAACATGTGTCACACTTAGGTGCAAGCTGTTAGGATCATTGCAAAAATTAAATTTATTTTATTTATTAAATGAAATTTCTATTTTTTCAATAACAATGCAAAAAGTCGGATATATTTGATTAAAATCGTGTTTATATGTTCAAATGCATGCCGAAAACATGTGTCATGTTTAGGTGCAAGCTATTAGGATTATTGCGAAAATTAAATTTATTTTATTTATTAAATGAAATTTCAATTCTTCCAATAACAAGGCATAAAGCCGAATTTATTTGATTGAAATCAAGTTTAAATGATCAAATGCATGCCAGAAACATGTGTCGCACTTAGGTGCAAGCTATTAGTATCATTGCAAAAATTATATTTATTTTATTTATTAAATGAAATTTCAAATTTTTCAATAACAATGCATAAAGTCGAATTAATTTGATTGAAATCGTGTTTATATGATCAAATGCATGCCGAAAACATGTGTCGCACACAGGTGCAAGCTGTTAGGATCATTGCAAAAATTAAATTTATTTTATTTATTAAATGAAATTTCAATTCTTTCAATAACAATGCATAAAGTCGAATTTATTCAATTGAAATCAAGTTTAAATGATCAAATGCATGCCAAAAACATGTGTCGCACACAGGTGCAAGCTATTAGGATCATTGCAAAAATTAAATTTATTTTATTTATTAAATGAAATTTCAATTTTTTCAATAACAATGCATTAAGTCGAATTAATTTTATTAAAATCGTGTTTATATGATCAAATGCATGCCGAAAACATGTGTCGCACGTAGGTGCAAGCTGTTAGGATCATTGCAAAAATTAAATTTATTTGATTTATTAAATAAAATTTCAATTTTTTCAATAACAATGCATAAAATCGAGTTTATTTGATTGAAATCAAGTTTAAATGATCAAATGCATGCCAAAAACATGTGTCACACTTAGGTGCAAGCAATTAGGATCATTGCAAAAATTAAATTTAATTAATTTAATAAATGAAATTTCAATTTTTTCAATAACAATGCATTAAGTCGAATTTATTTGATTAAAATCAAGTTTAAATGATCAAACGCATGCCGAAAACATGTGTCGCACTTAGGTGCAAGCTGTAAGGATCATTGCAAAAATTAAATTTATTTCATTTATTAAACGAAATTTCTATTTTTTTCAATAACAATGCATACAGTCGGACATATTTATTTGATTGAAATCAAGTTTAAATGATCAAATGCACGCCAAAAACATGTGTAGCACTTAGGTGCAAGATATTAGGATCATTGCAAAAATTAAATTTATTTCATTTATTAAACGAAATTTCTATTTTTTTCAATAACAATGCATACAGTCGGACATATTTATTTGATTGAAATCAAGTTTAAATGATCAAAAGCACGCCAAAAACATGTGTAGCACTTAGGTGCAAGATATTAGGATCATTGCAAAAATTAAATTTATTGTATTTATTAAACGAAATTTCAATTTTTTCAATAACAATGCATACAGTCGAATTAATTTGATTGAAATCGTGTTTATATTATCAAGTGCATGCCGAAAACTAGTGTCGCACTTAGGTGCAAGTTGTTAGGATCATTGCAAAAATTAAATTTATTTTATTTATTAAATGAAATTTCAATTTTTTCAATAACAATGCATACAGTCGGATATATTTATTTGATTGAAATCAAGTTTAAATGATCAAAAGCACGCCAAAAACATGTGTAGCACTTAGGTGCAAGATATTAGGATCATTGCAAAAATTAAATTTATTTTATTTATTAAATGAAATTTCAATTTTTTCAATAACAATGCATAAAGTCGAATTAATTTGATTAAAATCGTGTTTATATTATCAAGTGCATGCCGAAAACTAGTGTCGCACTTAGGTGCAAGCTGTTAGGATCATTGCAAAAATTAAATTTATTTTATTTATTAAATGAAATTTCAATTTTTTCAATAACATTGCATAAAGTCGAATTAATTTGATTGAATTCGTGTTTATATTATCAAGTGCATGCCGAAAACATGTGTCACACTTAGGTGCAAGCTATTAGGATCATTGCAAAAATTAAATTTATTTTATTTATTACATGGAATTTCAATTTTTTCAATAACAATGCATAAAGTCGAATTTATTTGATTAAAATCGTATTTAAATGATTAAGTCCATGCCTAAAACATGTGTTGCACTTAGGTGCGAGCTGTTAGGATCATTGCAAAAATTAAATTTATTTTATTTATTAAATGTAATTTCAATTTTTTCAATAACAATGCATAAAGTCGAATTTATTTGATTGAAATCAAGTTTAAATGATCAAATGCATGCCTAAAACATGTGTCGCACTTAGGTGCAAGCTGTTAGGATCATTGCAAAAATTAAGTTTATTTTATTTATTAAATGAAATTTCAGTTTTTTCAATAACAATGCATAAAGTCAAATTTATTTGATTGAAATCAAGTTTAAAAAATCAAATCCATGCCGAAAACATGTGTCACACTTAGGTGCAAGCTATTAGGATCATTGCAAAAATTAAATTTATTTTATTTATTAAATGGAATTTCAATTTTTTCAATAACAATGCATAAAGTCGCATTTATTTGATTAAAAACGTATTTAAATGATCAAATGCATGCCTAAAACATGTGTTGCACTTAGGTGCAAGCTGTTACAATCATTGCAAATATTAAATTTATTTTATTTATTAAACGAAATTTCTATTTTTTCAATAACAATGCATATAGTCGGATATATTTGATTGAAATCGTGTTTATATAATCAAATGCATGCCGAAAACATGTGTCACACTTAGGTGCAAGATATTAGGATCATTGCAAAAATTAAATTTGTTTTATTTATTAAATGAACTTTCAATTTTTTCAATTACAATGCATAAAGTCGAATTGATTTAATTGAAATCGTGTTTATATGATCAAAAGCATGCCGAAAACATTTTTGCACTTAGGTGCAAGCTGTTAGGATCATTGCAAAAATTAAATTTATTTTATTTATTAAATGAAATTTCAATTTTTTCAAAAACAATGCTTAAAGTCGAAATAATTAGATTGAAATCGTATTTATATGATCAAATGCATGCCGAAAACATGTGTCGCACTTAGGTGCAAGCTATAGGGATCATTGCAAAAATTAAATTTATTTATTTTATTAAATGAAATTTCAATTTTTTCAATAACAATGCATAAAGTTGAATTAATTTGATTGAAATCGTGTTTAAATGATCAAATGCATACCGAAATCATGTGTCGCACTTAGGTGCAAGCTGTTAGGATCATTGGAAAAAATAAATTTATTTTATTTATTAAATGAAATTTCTATTTTTTCTATAACAATGCATAAAGTCGAATTTATTTAATTGAAATCAAGTTTAAAAAATCAAATGCATGTCGAAAACATGTGTCACACTTAGGTGCAAGCTGTTAGGATCATTGCAAAAATTAAATGTATTTTATTTATTAAATGAAATTTCTATTTTTTCAATAACAATGCATAAAGTCCGATATATTTGATTAAAATCGTGTTTATATGATCAAATGCATGCCGAAAACATATGTCACGTTTAGGTGCAAGCTATTAGGATTATTGCGAAAATTATATTTATTTTATTTATTAAATGAAATTTCAATTCTTCCAATAACAAGGCATACAGCCGAATTTATTTGATTGAAATCAAGTTTAAATGATCAAATGCATGCCAGAAACATGTGTCGCACTTAGGTGCAAGCTATTAGGATCATTGCAAAAATTATATTTATTTTATTTATTAAATGAAATTTCAGTTTTTTCAATAACAATGCATAAAGTCAAATTTATTTGATTGAAATCAAGTTTAAAAAATCAAATCCATGCCGAAAACATGTGTCACACTTAGGTGCAAGCTATTAGGATCATTGCAAAAATTAAATTTATTTTATTTATTAAATGAAATTTCAATTCTTTCAATAACAATGCATAAAGTCGAATTTATTCAATTGAAATCAAGTTTAAATGATCAAATGCATGCCAAAAACATGTGTCGCTTTTAGGTGCAAGCTATTAGGATCATTGCAAAAATTAAATTTATTTTATTTATTAAATGAAATTTCAATTTTTTCAATAACAATGCATAAAGTCGAATTAATTTGATTGAAATCGTGTTTATATGATCAAATGCATGCCGAAAACATGTGTCACACTTAGGTGCAAGCTATTAGGATCATTGCAAAAATTAAATTAATTTTATTTATTAAATGGAATTTCAATTTTTTCAATAACAATGCATAAAGTCGAATTTATTTGATTAAAATCGTATTCAAATGATCAAGTCCATGCCTAAAACATGTGTCGCACTTAGGTGCAAGCTGTTAGGATCATTGCAAAAATTAAATTTATTTTATTTATTAAATGAAATTTCAATTTTTTCAATAACAATGCATAAAGTAAAATTTATTTGATTGAAATCAAGTTTAATAAATTAAATGCATGCCGAAAACATGTGTCACACTTAGGTGCAAGCTGTTAGGATCATTGCAAAAATTAAATTTATTTTATTTATTAAACGAAATTTCTATTTTTTCAATAACAATGCATACAGTCGGATATATTTGATTGAAATCGTGTTTATATGATCAAATGCATGCCGAAAACATGTGTTGCACTTAGGTACAAGCTGTTAGGATTATTGCAAAAATTAAATTTATTTTATTTATTAAACGAAATTTCTATTTTTTCAATAACAATGCATACAGTCGGATATATTTGATTAAAATCGTGTTTATGTGATCAAAAGCATGCCGCAAACATTTGTCGCACTTAGGTGCAAGCTGTTAGGATCATTGCAAAAATTAAATTTATTTTATTTATTAAATGAAATTTCAATTTTTTCAAAAACAATGCTTAAAGTCGAATTAATTTGATTGAAATCGTGTTTATATGATCAAATACATGCCGAAAACATGTGTCACACTTAGGTGCAAGATATTAGGATTATTGCAAAAATTAAATTTATTTTATTCATTAAATTAAATTTCAATTTTTTCAATAACAATACATAAAGTCGAATTAATTTGATTGAAATCGTGTTTATATGTTTATTCGTTCAAGTCGAATTTATTTGATTAAAATCGTATTTAAATGATTAAATTCATGCCTAAAACATGTGTTGCACTTAGGTACAAGCTGTTAGGATCATTGCAAAAATTAAATTTATTTTATTTATTAAACGAAATTTCTATTTTTTCAATAACAATGCATACAGTCGGATATATTTGATTAAAATCGTGTTTATATGATCAAATGCATGACGAAAACATGTGTCACACTTAGGTGCAAGATATTAGGATCATTGCAAAAAATTAAATTTATTTTAGTTATTAAATGAAATTTAGATTTTTTCAATAACAATGCATAAAGTCGAATTTATTTGATTGAAATCGTGTTTATATGATCAAAAGCATGCCGAAAACATTTGTCGCACTTAGGTGCAAGCTGTTAGGATCATTGCAAAAATCAAATTTATTTTATTTATTAAATGAAATTTCAATTTTTTCAAAAACAATGCTTACAGTCGACTTAATTTGATTGAAATCGTGTTTATATGATTAAATGCATGCTGAAAACATGTGTCACACTTAGGTGCAAGCCATTAGGATCATTGCAAAAATTAAATTTATTTTATTTATTAAATGAATTTTCAATTTTTTCATTGACAATGCATAAAGTCGAATTAATTTGATTGAAATCGTGTTTATATGTTCAATTGCATGCCGAAAACGTTTGTCGCACTTAGGTGCAAGCTGTTAGGATCATTGCAAAAAATAAATGTATTTTATTTATTAAATGAAATTTTAATTTTTTCAATAACAATGCGTAAAGTCGGATATATTTGATTGAAAACGTGTTTATATGATCAAATCCATGCCTAAAACATGTGTCGCACTTAGGTGCAAGCTGTTAGGATCATTGCAAAAATTAAATTTATTTTATTTATTAAATGAAATTTCAATTTTTTCAATAACAATGCATAAAGTAAAATTTATTTGATTGAAATCAAGTTTAATAAATTAAATGCATGCCGAAAACATGTGTCACACTTAGGTGCAAGCTGTTAGGATCATTGCAAAAATTAAATTTATTTTATTTATTAAACGAAATTTCTATTTTTTCAATAACAATGCATACAGTCGGATATATTTGATTGAAATCGTGTTTATATGATCAAATGCATGCCGAAAACATGTGTTGCACTTAGGTACAAGCTGTTAGGATTATTGCAAAAATTAAATTTATTTTATTTATTAAACGAAATTTCTATTTTTTCAATAACAATGCATACAGTCGGATATATTTGATTAAAATCGTGTTTATATGATCAAATGCATGCCGAAAACATGTGTCACACATAGGTGCAAGATATTAGGATCATTGCAAAAATTAAATTTATTTTATTTATTAAATGAAATTTCAATTTTTTCAATAACAATGCATAAAGTCGAATTTATTTGATTGAAATCGTGTTAATATGATCAAAAGCATGCCGCAAACATTTGTCGCACTTAGGTGCAAGCTGTTAGGATCATTGCAAAAATTAAATTTATTTTATTTATTAAATGAAATTTCAATTTTTTCAAAAACAATGCTTAAAGTCGAATTAATTTGATTGAAATCGTGTTTATATGATCAAATACATGCCGAAAACATGTGTCACACTTAGGTGCAAGATATTAGGATTATTGCAAAAATTAAATTTATTTTATTTATTAAATTAAATTTCAATTTTTTCAATAACAATACATAAAGTCGAATTAATTTGATTGAAATCGTGTTTATATGTTTATTCGTTCAAGTCGAATTTATTTGATTAAAATCGTATTTAAATGATTAAATTCATGCCTAAAACATGTGTTGCACTTAGGTACAAGCTGTTAGGATCATTGCAAAAATTAAATTTATTTTATTTATTAAACGAAATTTCTATTTTTTCAATAACAATGCATACAGTCGGATATATTTGATTAAAATCGTGTTTATATGATCAAATGCATGACGAAAACATGTGTCACACTTAGGTGCAAGATATTAGGATCATTGCAAAAAATTAAATTTATTTTAGTTATTAAATGAAATTTAGATTTTTTTAATAACAATGCATAAAGTCGAATTTATTTGATTGAAATCGTGTTTATATGATCAAAAGCATGCCGAAAACATTTGTCGCACTTAGGTGCAAGCTGTTAGGATCATTGCAAAAATCAAATTTATTTTATTTATTAAATGAAATTTCAATTTTTTCAAAAACAATGCTTACAGTCGAATTAATTTGATTGAAATCGTGTTTATATGATTAAATGCATGCTGAAAACATGTGTCACACTTAGGTGCAAGCCATTAGGATCATTGCAAAAATTAAATTTATTTTATTTATTAAATGAATTTTCAATTTTTTCATTGACAATGCATAAAGTCGAATTAATTTGATTGAAATCGTCTTTATATGTTCAATTGCATGCCGAAAACGTTTGTCGCACTTAGGTGCAAGCTATAAGGATCATTGCAAAAATTAAATTTATTTTATTTATTAAATGAAATTTCAATTTTTTCAATAACAATGCATAAAGTCAAATTAATTTGATTGAAATCGTGTTTATATGATCAAATGCATGCCGAAAACATGTGTCGCACTTAGGTGCAAGCTGTTAGGATCATTGCAAAAAATAAATGTATTTTATTTATTAAATGAAATTTTAATTTTTTCAATAACAATGCATAAAGTCGGATATATTTGATTGAAAACGTGTTTATATGATCAAATGCTTGCCGAAAACATGTGTCGCACTTAGGTGCAAGCTATAAGGATCATAGCAAAAATTAAATTTATTTCATTTATTAAATGAAATTTCAATTTATTCAAAAACAATGCTTAAAGTCGAATCTATTTGATTGAAATCAAGTTTAAATGATGAAATGCATGCCAAAAACATGTGTCGCACTTAGGTGCAAGATATTAGGATCATTGCAAAAATTAAATTTATTTTATTTATTACATAGAATTTCAATTTTTTCAATAACAATGCATAAAGTCGAATTTATTTGATTAAAATCGTATTTAAATGATCAAATCCATGCCTAAAACATGTGTTGCACTTAGGTGCGAGCTGTTAGGATCATTGAAAAAATTAAATTTATTTTATTTATTAAATGTAATTTCAATTTTTTCAATAACAATGCATAAAGTCGAATTTATTTGATTGAAATCAAGTTTAAATGATCAGATGCATGCCTAAAACATGTGTCGCACTTAGGTGCAAGCTGTTAGGATCATTGCAAAAATTAAATTTATTTTATTTATTAAATGAAATTTCAATTTTTTCAATAACAATGCATAAAGTCGAATTTATTTGATTAAAATCGTATTTAAATGATCAAATCCATGCCTAAAACATGTGTTGCACTTAGGTGCAAGCTGTTAGAATCATTGCAAATATTAATAATAATAATAATAATAATAATAATATTTCTTTATTGCCCAACAGTACAATACCAATTACAGGACAATATAATTAAAATTATTTTAATAACGGTAATTAACAAAAGTTAATTTCTAAATAATAATGAAATTAAAATATTATATTATAATTATAAAAAAATTATTAACTAATACCAGAAAACAAATAAAATTAAAAGAAAATACATAACAAAGTAAACAGAAGAAACAAAACAAAAATATATGTATATATTACCAGAATCATAATAATAAATTCGGCTTACGTGTAGGAGAATGAAAAATATCCTCTAGTAGATCATTTGCGTATTTACTCATTCTAAAAATTGGTGAGTTTAAGAGCAAATTTGATTTGACGGTCGGTAGATAAAACGTATTTGTGTACCGAGAAGTTAATCTAGGAACAGCAATTTGTACTTTCCCCAGAAGAGCAGGACAGTCAACTAAGTTGTGTAGCAGTTTAAACATCATTGCGGCACTACTATAATCTCGACGACTGGAAAGTGATTCAAAATCATGGCGCATTAATAAATGTTTATAATCAGTATTTCTTTGCGGGTATATTCCATCAATTTTGAATGACAAATACTTTAAACACTGCCTCTGAATCCGCTCAACTGTTAATATGAGATATGTGTAATGGGGAGACCAAATAACAGACGCATATTCAAGTTTGCTCCGAACTAATGCAGAATAAAGTGATTTCATAACGGAAGGATCAGTAAAATATTTGCAAATACGCATTATGAAACCAAGTGATTTAGACGCACTCAGGCATAACTGAGTAATATGGCCAATAAATGTAATTTGAGAGTCAAACAATACCCCGAGATCTCTAACCTCGCTTGACTTAAGTAATACAATACCATTAACATTACAGGCAAAATTAAAACAAGAACGTTTACGAGTGTAGGTAACAACAGAGCACTTCTTAATGTTTAATCTTAACATATTTAACTCGCACCATTGAGTAATTTTGTCCAAATTATCTTGTAGTAAAAGTGCATCACTTACGTTATTACTAGTTGCAAATATTTTCAAATCATCCGCGTATGCTAACACATTACAGGTTAATGAATTAATTAAGTCGTTTATATACAAAATAAATAACAGAGGTCCCAGGTTTGAGCCCTGAGGAACCTCTGTTCTAGAATTAAATTCAAATGACTTGTAGCTATTGTACTGTACATAACTCACACGATTATATAAATAGGACGAAATTAACTGTATAGTAGAATAACTTAATCCAAAAGTTTCCAGCTTATTCAACAAAATTTGATGATCAATTGTATCAAAAGCACGGGAAAAATCCGTGTAAATGACATCTAACTGATCCCGATTATCTAAAACTTCACTAATATATTGTGTAATGACTGCTAAGTTGGTAACTGTTGATCGTCCAGTCATAAAACCGTGCTGCTGAACTGAAACCATTCCCTTAACTTGATTATAAATCTCACAGTGCATGATTTGTTCTAACACTTTAGCAAAATTATTGAGTATTGAGACAGCACGATAATTATGTATGTCACTTCTATCACCTTTTTTATGCACAGGACTAATACGAGCACGTTTCCAAATATTTGGAAATGAGTTCGTACGTAATGCCAAATTAAAAATAATTAACAATGGTTTTACAAAAACAAATTTACAATCTTTGATTAAAAAACTTGGTACTTGATCATCGCCACAAATAAAATTATTTTTTAGTTTGTTAATACTCTTGACCACATCCCCTTCCGTAAGCATATACATATTAGAGGGAACACCAATAATTGGCACTTCACTTCTGTCTTCAACAACAGGTGGTGGTAGGAAGTCAGTGGAAAATAAATTTGCAAATGCTGAAACAATATCTTCTGGCATATTATACACAGCATTCTTATCATGAAGTTGAGGCGGAATCCTAGTGTTTCCAGATTTGCTGCGCATGAAGTTCCAAATCTCCGTGGGGTCATTAATTATTTTGCGTTCTGTTTCAATTATATATTTCTTATAGGCTTCCGAAATTTTTAACTTAATTATAGCTCGTAGTCTATTAAATTCAGAATGATAAAACTCTGAATTAGTTGCTCTCCACTTGCGACGATACTGTTCCTTAGCTTTGATACAATTTTTAATATCACCTGTAAACCATGGTGGAAAAGATGCATTTCTTGGAACAGATATAGATATAGGCACAGTAGCATCAAATATATTATAAATGGCATTATAAAATTCTTGAACAGCTTCATTCACATCAGTATGATTCTCTAGAAAAGACCAATCAGCACAAGTAAGTTTCTCATATAAAATAGGGTAGTTGGCTTTTCTGAAGTTATAACGGTTGTTATTATTACTGGGAAATGCCGCTGCCTTTCTATGTACTGCAATATCCATATACGCTGAGAGAGCAGGGTGATGCAAATCTTCAGTTATAAGTGGCACCTTATCACGTTCCATAATAAATTCCATATTAATATTAGAGAGTACGAGATCAAGAAGCTTTCCATTTGCATTATAAATCCTGTTGTGCTGTTGAAGTCCCAAAAATATGATAAAATTTTGCAAAATATTTACTTTGGGAGTTTGAGTCGACGATTGATTATATTCGTTATATTGTGGCACATTAAAATCACCCAATATTAAAACCTGTTTATCAGAAACAAGTACTTCCAAGCACTCCAAGAAAATAGCCAGAGATTCATGTGGTATATCCGGCGGAATATACACGACGACCGTATAAAAAGTGAAACAATTCGTTTTGCATTTACAAACAACTATGTCAACTAAGGGAACCAAATTAACTAAGTGTGTGATGTCAAGATTCTCAGTGACTATACTTTCATCAACAGCAAGTAGTACGCCACCTCCAGTAGAGCGTCCAGTAGCGGAACAATTCCTATCACAGCGTATAATATTGTAATTAGAAGTCATAAGTTCTTCATCTAAAATTGAATCATTTAGCCATGTTTCAGTAAGTGCTGTTACGTTTCATTTTTCCACACGGAGGATTTTATTCAATATTCGTCTTATTTTCGTTAATTTGAATTTATTAATTACTTATGTATCTCAAGTTGCCTATAATGATTCTCTATAATTAAATTATTTAAAAATTTTGGCGCATGCTCATTTTTTTGTCTTTCGGAACGACCGTTCTGACCATTTTTCTTTCTTTTCGTCTTGGAGTGCGGAAGAGTATATACGGAGTATTAACTGCTAAATTTATTAGTGATTTTATTGATATCACTCCAGTTATCTGGATTTGTATAATTTAGTGAGTTAGAGTCGGTGTTCACTGGTTTAATTAATATTCCCAGTGGCCGATTAATCGATATTTTATCGGATAATTTTACTCTGGAAAAAAAAATATACTCAAGCACGCGTGTTATCAATAACTCCCTTTCTAAGGGGTAAGTAATTTTCAATTTTCTAATTCATTTTACTAAAATATTTCCGTGTGTTTTTAGAGTTTTTTTTTTTTTGTTGGGTTTATGCATGGTATTGAAACATCGCATTTTTACTGGATTTTCCGCGTGGAGATTAATCCCATGGAGTCGATGTGATTTCTTTTCTCTTCGGTGGACGTTATCGCAGGACGTATTTGGTGTCGTTGCTGTACATCCTTCCACGGGTCATCCGTTATCGTCCTACGTGCAGTCGCATCAGGTCAAATCACCGAGGCGAAGACAGCTGATGCCGATGAGTAGTTTTTTTTCTTATTTCTTTCTTTTATCGTAATTATTCTGACATGATATATTATTTATTTAATTGTGTTTTGACGAATTGAAACCGTAACGCTGTAGTGTAATTAACTAATGAATATTTCCGTCTTGTTTTAAATTTCATTGAAAGTAATTGGTATTTTTTTTTCCAATCAATTATTAACAGAGATCCTTAATGTTCACTATTTTTTTTCTTGTTTAATTAAATTGATTTGGGAATTAATTCAATTATTAATTATTAATTATTATTTTTTTAAATCTAACCATTTTCGTAGAATCGATGCAAGTAGTAATAAGATGAATCTTGATGATTGGATCATTAATTCTTGTTTGTGAACCGAAAGATATAGCTATATTTGAGGGCAGAAAGGGTAATGTAACTGAATTAATTGAGAGAAGTGATTACCAGATTATTATTAATGTTTTGTTAATTTTGTTGTACATTGATTTATTGAATTATTTCACATTATATATATATATATATATATTCTCCCCTAAATGTGTTTACTTTATTGTTGTTCGTCATATTACCTCATCAACCATTAAAAGCATTTAATTAATTTGGATAGTTTGAAACTTAACGCGGTATAGTTGCAAATGGAAAGGGAGAGTGCACTTTTCTTGGTTTAAGTAGGTGGTATATTATAAACCAAGTGGCGCCCTTTAAGTACAAATCATTTAAACCTACGACAAACCCTCCATTGAAGCTGGCCGAGGTGCGTCGTTTGCCACCCGCCTTTTCCATGAGCGACCTTTGCATCATTAAATTTTTGGTGATAGATTTTATTTTTGAATTTTAACTTTATCAGTCAAGCGACGCGTGCTAATATACCCTAGGGCTGAAAAGGGTGTAGCATATTTTTGGCGCCCAACGTGGGGCCCTAAATTAAAAGGGATTTGCCCTAAATTGGAAAAAAAATAATAAACTGTTTTTTTGTTAGTTTGATTAATCTTGAATTTGGTTGATTGGTGAGGTAAAGACAACATCATATTGAGGGAAAATTAATTCCGTTGATTTTTAATAATAATTGATTGAAATTATCTCTCTTAAAAATGGTTGTAAATAGATTAACTGTTGATGAGTTACAATATGAATTACGCGTTAGAGGTCTCGATGCAGATGGTAATTGTGATTCGATGAGAAAATGTCTTAGAGGAATAATACGTTTAGAGAGACAGGGGAAAAAATTTCATTGTGTGCCGGTTGTAGATAGTGATTCTGAAATTGAGATTTGTGGGAAGAAAGTAACTGAACTTAAAGACGCAATTGAGGTGTTTTCTGGCTCTGGTAGTTCTAAACGAAAACTTGAAACTAAAATTAATCATCTAATTCCGCGATTAGAAAGAATTGATTCTGAAGATAGTAGGATTATTTCGTCTAGATCTAAATTATTAACTACTCTTATGTCTATTATGGCGGATTTAGATTCAAAAGTAGAATTGGCTTCAAGATCTCTTGACGTGACAATTCCTTCAGATCCTAATTTTTGTGAGGAAGAGGTTCCAAATGTTTCTAGTCCTTCAGGCGTAAATAGGTCAATTAATCAATCTGGGAACGATACGAGTATTAGAGACATTTCCGTGCTAAATTTTAAACCTGTACCGGTGCATAAATGGGACTTGTGTTTTTCTGGTGATGATAATAGTTTAAGTGTAACTTCTTTTCTCGAGAGAGTAGATGAATTGTGTATTGCTAGGAATATTAGCAAAGATGTCCTTTTTCACTCTGCTATTGATTTATTTTCGAGTACTGCCGCAGTATGGTTTAGAGCTAATAGAAATTTAGTTTGTAATTGGGATGATTTAAGAAAATTGTTATTGGAAGAATTCTTACCCTATGATTATAATGATAAATTATGGGAACAAATTAAGTCTCGAACACAGGGTGATAATGAATCCATAGGTGTCTATTTAGCTGTGATGTCGAACTTATTTTCTCGTTTAACTATTCCTGTCAGTGCGAACATAAGGATGCGTGTTCTCCTTAAAAACATTTTGCCATATTTTCAAAATCACCTTAGCTTAATTGATATTACATCTGAAGCTCAGTTGTTAGATCTCTGTAAGAAACTCCAGGTTACGAGGAACTCTATCAGTGCTTTTAAACCTCCTACCAGTAAGTCTGCTTTAGAACCTCAGTTTAGCTATCAATCAGGTAGTAGACAAGTATGTAGTGATGCCGTTGTCGAACCTCGAGTAACAAAATCGTGTTATATTTGTAAAGATCCAAATCACTTAGCTTCGCGGTGTGATAAAATAAAATGTTTTGGTTGTGGTAAAGTTGGTTTTAAGAAACCTCAATGTCCGAATTGTTGTCGTTCGGGAAACGGGAAAAGGGTGTCTTAGGGGGTCGGCTAGGATTCTCTTCAAATTATCCGATCAAAAATTCTAGTGCTGTGTCGAAGAAATGTAATGTCAATGCTGCTCAAAATTTTTCCCAGAGTAACGAATTGTTAAGTAATACTAAACCAGTATTAGATTATATTTTAGCACAAGTGAGAGGTTCTGAGTGCCCTTATGTTAAAATTTCGATTTATGGTAGAGAATTTTATGGGTTATTAGACTCTGGTGCTAATCGGTGCTTTATAAATCAAGATTGTTGGGAAATCTTGAAAGCAATGGGTTTACATTTTAGAAATGTTAGAGGAATTTCTTGTACTGTTGCGAACGGTGACGTTAGTAATTGCGTTGGAATTGTTTCTGTTCCAATTAGATTGAAGGATAAAGTTTCTGTGATTGATTTGTATATAGTTCCTACATTAAGACATATGGTAGTTTTGGGGACATCTTTTTGGATTAAAATGGGTTTTGTTCCTGACCTACGACGTGGAGAGTGGTATTTCTCCTCAGAAGAATTAAATAATTGTCAGTTAAATTCACTAGAGTCTCGTGAACTGTTAACGCGGTGTCAGGTGGATGAGCTAAACAATGTGACGTCAAGCTATTTCGAAAAAGTCTCAGGTTTGTTAGGACGTACAAATCTCGTTCAACATAAAATTGATGTTGACAGCCCCCCAATTAAACAAAGGTATTATCCAGTATCACCACATATTCAGAAATTAATTGATTCCGAATTAGATGATATGCTTCAACATGGTGTAATAGAGAAATCTTCAAGTGCTTGGTCATCTCCCATTTTAATGGTACCTAAGAAAGATGGGTCTTACAGATTTTGTGTCGATTTTAGAAAATTGAATAAGGTAACTAAAAGAGATGGTTATCCCCTTCCTTATATTTCTGCCATTTAGATAAACTGAGAGGGGCCAAATATTTATCCACAATGGATATAAAATCTGCGTATTGGCAAGTTGAGATGGAAGAATCGAGCAAACAGTATACTGCTTTTACTATCCCTGGTCGTGGATTATATCAGTTCACTCGAATGCCTTTTGGGTTGCACAATGCGCCTGCGACTTTTCAGCGTTTAGTAGATTCCGTGCTAGGCCCTGATCTAGAACCATATGTATTCGTTTATTTGGACGATATAATTTTAGTAACTCCTACTTTCGAAAAACACGTCGAGATTTTAAGAGAAATATTCCTTCGGTTAGAAAAGGCTGGGTTAACCTTAAGTGAGGATAAATGTGTATTTTGCAAGCCTGAATTGAAGTATCTGGGTTATGTAGTAAATCGTAGTGGTGTACAGGTGGATCCGGATAAAGTTAAATCGATTGTTGGTATGAAAACCCCTTCTAATCAAACCGAAGTTCGAAGACTTCTGGGTATGGCGTCGTGGTATAGGCGATTTGTTCCGGCTTTTGCGACGTTAGTGGCACCATTAACTGCCTTGTTACACAAACGGAAGACTTTTGTCTGGACTGATGATTGTGATCGTTCTCTCGGAGATATTAAAAATGCTCTAGTTTCTGCACCCATTTTGACATGTCCTGATTTTGATTTGCCTTTTGTATTGCAAACCGATGCATCTGCCTATGGAATTGGCGCGGTCTTAACACAAACACATCAAGACGGCGAACATGTTATTTGTTATATTAGTCGATCCTTGACTTCCGCTGAGCGTAAATATTCAACCACAGAACGAGAGTGTCTGGCGGTAATCTGGGCAATGGAGAAGCTGAGGTGTTATTTGGAAGGTTCTAAGTTTACGGTCGTCACTGATCACTATTCTCTGGTATGGCTGAATAATCTATCACAGCCTCAAGGTCGATTAGGTCGGTGGACGTTGAGACTTCAGCAGTTTGATTTCGATGTTATCCATAGGAAAGGTAAAGACCATGTTGTTGCTGATGCTTTATCTCGTGATTGTTGTACAGAAAATAAAATTGAAAATGTAGATTCGGATTTTTGTTATAATTTAGTTATTGATAGTGTTGAAGTTGATGAGGTTGATGATCCTTGGTATGTTCGTCTTAGTAAAAGTATTGTATCTTTTCCTTTAAAATATCCTCAGTGGCGTGTACACGATAATAAAATCTATAAGTATACTAAAAATAATTCACCTTTTCCTGATAGCAACGAAAAGTGGAAATTAGTAATTCCTAAAAATTTGAGAACGAAACTTATTTTTGAAAATCATGATTCTAGTACTGCGGGTCATTTGGGTGTTTTTAAGACGTTTCATAGAATATCTTCAAAATATTATTGGCCTTGTATGAAAGCCGATATCACTCGATATATTCGACGATGTGCTGTGTGTCAACAATTTAAACCCGAACAGAAAAGTAAAGCTGGGTTAATGGGCTCGAGACCAAAATTGACTAGGCCTTGGCAAGTAATATGCACCGATATTGTAGGTCCGTTACCAAGATCCTCCCATGGATATTGCTATATTCTGGTTGTCTCAGATTGTTTTAGTAAATTTTGTCTCACTTTTCCAATGAGGAAAGCGACGGCTGTTACTGTAGTCAAACATTTAGAGGATAATGTATTTTTGATGTTTGGTGTTCCGCGGACGATTTTGTGTGATAATGGAGTACAATATAAGAGTAGGGAGTTTATTCGGTTGATGGCAAAGTATGGGGTAGACGTGCTCTATAATCCTGTCTATCATCCACAGGCTAACCCTGCCGAAAGGGTTAACCGTGTCCTGAAAACAATGTTGGCTTCGTATGTATCAGAAAATCAGCGAAAGTGGGATGAGGAACTACCGAAGGTGACATGTGCTCTTCGCACTGCCCGTCATGAAGTCACCTCTCATACTCCATTTTTCATAAATTTTGGTAGGGAAATTATTTTAGACGGTACAGATCATCAGAATAATGGGTTTGATGATAGTCAAGTGGAGACTAAGTCCGAAGTCAGAGAAAAATGTTTCCGTAAACTTTATGATACAATTTCCAAGAAATTAATAGAAGCACATTCCCGGGCTAAGGATAGATATAACCTTAGGCGTCGACATGTAGATTACGTGGAAGGTCAATTGGTTTACAAGAAGGAATATTCAATTTCTGATGCTACGAAATTTTATGCTGCTAAGTTGGGGAAAAAGTTTACTGGGCCTTTTCGTATAAAACGCAAGGTTGGGTACAATACTTACGAATTGGAAGACGAATTAGGCGTTTCCAAAGGTATATGGCACGTCAAAGATTTAAAACCTAGTTCGGATTGAGTGATTGGAAAATAAATTGCGAGAGGAGTTGTGATAACGCTTTTGGTCTTGTACTCCATCTTTCGTTGCGAGGTTGGGGCAGCGAAACCCTTAACCGAATGTTTAAGGGGCACTTTAATTTTGTTTTCTTTCCTTCAATAATGTCTTGTTTTTTTGTTGCGAGGTTGGGGCAGCGAAACCCTTAACCGAATGTTTAAGGGGCACTTTAATTTTGTTTTCTTTCCTTCAATAATGTCTTGTTTTTTTTGTTGCGAGGTTGGGGCAGCGAAACCCTTAACCGAATGTTAAAGGGGCAGTTTAATTTTGTTTTTTTTACACGTCTTGTTTTCTTTATTTTTTTTCAATGAAAGTATTAGATCATGTAAACAACATTGGAAATGTGATTTGTGTGATTTTAAATGGCGATGTTTTGATTTTCTTGTGGTAAGAAGATTCACAATTTATTTCGTTAAACGGATTTAACATTACTATTATTGGCTGGTTGATTTACATGTTCAACTTTTCATTTTTTTATTTTTTTTGGTTGTTTCAACTGAAAAAAAAATTTTTGGTTATTCGCATTTTTCGGAAAACATATTTATTTGGGTTATCACTATTTGGTAAGGCATGGAGATGGGAACTGTATCTTTGTTTTCTCGCAATGTTTATCGAATTAGTTTTTTTGGTTTGTTTATTTTATCAATAGTTGTAAAATTGGGTTACATTTATTGCAGACGAAGGTAATATGTTTTGCTGCTCGTGTAAAATTTTGGAGAAATTTTCACTCGGGAAGAAAAGGGGGAGTTGTTACGTTTCATTTTTCCACACGGAGGATTTTATTCAATATTCGTCTTATTTTCGTTAATTTGAATTTATTAATTACTTATGTATCTCAAGTTGCCTATAATGATTCTCTATAATTAAATTATTTAAAAATTTTGGCGCATGCTCATTTTTTTTGTCTTTCGGAACGACCGTTCTGACCATTTTTCTTTCTTTTCGTCTTGGAGTGCGGAAGAGTATATACGGAGTATTAACTGCTAAATTTATTAGTGATTTTATTGATATCACTCCAGTTATCTGGATTTGTATAATTTAGTGAGTTAGAGTCGGTGTTCACTGGTTTAATTAATATTCCCAGTGGCCGATTAATCGATATTTTATCGGATAATTTTACTCTGGAAAAAAAAATATACTCAAGCACGCGTGTTATCAATAACTCCCTTTCTAAGGGGTAAGTAATTTTCAATTTTCTAATTCATTTTACTAAAATATTTCCGTGTGTTTTTAGAGTTTTTTTTTTTTTGTTGGGTTTATGCATGGTATTGAAACATCGCATTTTTACTGGATTTTCCGCGTGGAGATTAATCCCATGGAGTCGATGTGATTTCTTTTCTCTTCGGTGGACGTTATCGCAGGACGTATTTGGTGTCGTTGCTGTACATCCTTCCACGGGTCATCCGTTATCGTCCTACGTGCAGTCGCATCAGGTCAAATCACCGAGGCGAAGACAGCTGATGCCGATGAGTAGTTTTTTTTCTTATTTCTTTCTTTTATCGTAATTATTCTGACATGATATATTATTTATTTAATTGTGTTTTGACGAATTGAAACCGTAACGCTGTAGTGTAATTAACTAATGAATATTTCCGTCTTGTTTTAAATTTCATTGAAAGTAATTGGTATTTTTTTTTCCAATCAATTATTAACAGAGATCCTTAATGTTCACTATTTTTTTTCTTGTTTAATTAAATTGATTTGGGAATTAATTCAATTATTAATTATTAATTATTATTTTTTTAAATCTAACCATTTTCGTAGAATCGATGCAAGTAGTAATAAGATGAATCTTGATGATTGGATCATTAATTCTTGTTTGTGAACCGAAAGATATAGCTATATTTGAGGGCAGAAAGGGTAATGTAACTGAATTAATTGAGAGAAGTGATTACCAGATTATTATTAATGTTTTGTTAATTTTGTTGTACATTGATTTATTGAATTATTTCACATTATATATATATATATATATATTCTCCCCTAAATGTGTTTACTTTATTGTTGTTCGTCATATTACCTCATCAACCATTAAAAGCATTTAATTAATTTGGATAGTTTGAAACTTAACGCGGTATAGTTGCAAATGGAAAGGGAGAGTGCACTTTTCTTGGTTTAAGTAGGTGGTATATTATAAACCAAGTGGCGCCCTTTAAGTACAAATCATTTAAACCTACGACAAACCCTCCATTGAAGCTGGCCGAGGTGCGTCGTTTGCCACCCGCCTTTTCCATGAGCGACCTTTGCATCATTAAATTTTTGGTGATAGATTTTATTTTTGAATTTTAACTTTATCAGTCAAGCGACGCGTGCTAATATACCCTAGGGCTGAAAAGGGTGTAGCAGTGCTATTATATCATAACTAATATTATAACAAGCCGATTGGAGAATATGGGTCTTAGTTCTGAGGCCACGAGTATTTTGGTAATATATGTTCATTTTAGCGTGTGTACTGCCGGGCCTATCTAGTTTTCCGAATTCTTGGTGATGGTAGGTATACCACGAATATGTCGAATTTTTAAGTGTAATTCACCATCTGCAGTTCTCTGCATTAATTCGTTCTTCACGGATCGATAATAGTCCGCTTGCATATGAGTCTGATCACGTGAAATATTAAGTCTGTTGAATCTATCAATTTTCTTCAATTTATTACAATTACGAAGAGCATTAATAACAGAAGAATCATTCAAGAGACGTACTTTAATAGGCCTGTTGTTTTGATCACGAGTGGGGTCAAATTTCCCTAATCTTACAGGTTGCACACCAGATTGATCAACATTTAAAACAGGAAGAATCTCATTGATGACACGAACATCATGTTCAATAAGCTGTTGCTTAGAATCACATTTAGGTTCCTTCAATCCATAAATTACAATATTATTTTAACGTTTTTCTCGTTCCATTATCTCCTGAATAATCACTTCAGTGTCCAACTGAGGTAGTTGAGAAGATCGTTGATTTTGATTTATAGAACTTTTTATTTGTTTAATGTCTTCTTGTAACGTAACAATTACAGCTTTAAGTCCCATAATATCATCACCTAATTCAATACATTGTTTGCAATTCCAAGAGAGACCTTTTTTCGAATTTATTTTTCGAACTTCAGATTTTGTAAGATCCACACATAAACATTTAAACTTTTTCTTGCATACGCAGCAATGTACAAACATGTGCTCATCAGCTGACGAGTTGCAGCAGTAACAGATATTCATTATAATTTAAGGAATTATAGGAAAAGGAAAAGATAGACAGGGTTACAATTCTTCACAAACACCGCGCCCGTGGTTGTGACTAATAATATTCGACATACATAGACTAGGCGACGGAAAGGTAACAAAATTAAAACAATGGAAAATAATTGCTCTATTAAATTAAATAAAAATGTTACTGAAATCGGGATTCGATCCACTGATCCTCAGATCCAAAGCTGAGTACGTTAACGTGTGCGCCAAATCGCTAATGTCCGAATGATTTGCCTCGGCAAATGTCACCAATATTAATTGAATTGGTCAGCGGCAATTTTTCACACACAAGTGAGTATTATTTGTAGGTTAGTTTAATAAATTATTGAAAATAATTTTACCTACGTGATGTTACGACGATATAACATATGTATCTTAAGCTTATTACTACACACTTATAATCAACACCTTTTATTTAATTTAATTTAACTTTGAACAGCGTCATATAGGTCAACAATGAACGGTGTCATGCGATGTTTTTTAATTAAATTTATTTTATTTATTAAACGAAATTTGTATTTTTTCAATAACAATGCATATAGTCGGATATATTTGATTGAAATCGTGTTTATATGATCAAATGCATGCCGAAAACATGTGTCACACTTAGGTGCAAGATATTAGGATCATTGCAAAAATTAAATTTTTTTATTTATTAAATGAACTTTCAATTTTTTCAATTACAATGCATAAAGTCGAATTTATTTGATTAAAATCGTGTTTATATGATCAAATGCATGCCGAAAACATGTGTCACGCTTAGGTGCAAGCTATTAGGATTATTGCGAAAATTAAATTTATTTTATTTATTAAATGAAATTTCAATTCTTTCAATAACAAGGCATAAAGCCGAATTTATTTGATTGAAATCAAGTTTAAATGATCAAATGCATGCCAGAAACATGTGCCGCACTTAGGTGCAAGCTATTAGGATCATTGCAAAAATTTAATTTATTTTATTTATTAAATGAAATTTCAATTTTTTCAATAACAATGCATAAAGTCGAATTAATTTGATTGAAATCGTGTTTATATGATCAAATGCATGCCGAAAACATGTGTCGCACTTAGGTGCAAGCTGTTAGGATCATTGCAAAAATTAAATATATTCTATTTATTAAATGAAATTTCAATTTTTTCAATAACAATGCATAAAGTCGAATTAATTTGATTAAAATCGTGTTTATATGATCAAGTGCATGCCGAAAACATGTGTCGCACTTAGGTGCAAGTTGTAAGGATCATTGCAAAAATTAAATTTATTTTATTTATTAAATGAAATTTTAATTTTTTCAATAACAATGCATAAAGTCGGATATATTTGATTAAAAACGTGTTTATTTGATCAAATGCATGCTGAAAACATGTGTCGCACTTACTTGCAAGCTGTTAGGATCATTGCAAAAATTAAATTTATTTTATTTATTAAATGAAATTTCAATTTTTTCAATAACAATGCATAAAGTCGAATTAATTTGATTGAAATCGTGTTTATATGATCAAATACATGCCGAAAATATGTGTCGCACTTAGGTGCAAGCTATTAGGATCATTGCAAAAATTAAATTTATTTTATTTATTAAATGAAATTTCAATTTTTTTAATAACAATGCATAAAGTCGAATTAATTTGATTGAAATCGTGTTTATATGATCAAATGCATGCCGAATACATGTGTCACACTTTGGTGCAAGCTATTAGGATCATTGCAAAAATTTAATTTATTTTATTTATTAAATGAAATTTCAATTTTTTCAATAACAATGCATAAAGTCGAATTAATTTGATTGAAATCGTGTTTATGTGATCAAATGCATGCCGAAAACATGTGTCGCACACAGGTGCAAGCTGTTAGGATCATTGCAAAAATTAAATTTATTTTATTTATTAAATGAAATTTAAATTCTTTCAATAACAATGCATAAAGTCGAATTTATTCAATTGAAATCAAGTTTAAATGATCAAATGCATGCCAAAAACATGTGTCGCACTTAGGTGCAAGCTATGAGGATCATTGCAAAAATTAAATTTATTTTATTTATTAAATGAAATTTCAATTTTTTCAATAACAATGCATAAAGTCGAATTAATTTGATTGAAATCGTGTTTATATGATCAAATACATGCCGAAAACACGTGTCACACTTAGGTGCAAGATATTAGGATTATTGCAAAAATTAAATTTATTTTATTTATTTAATTAAATTTCAATTTTTTCAATAACAATACATAAAGTCGAATTAATTTGATTGAAATCGTGTTTATATGTTTATTCGTTCAAGTCGAATTTATTTGATTAAAATCGTATTTAAATGATCAATTTCATGCCTAAAACATGTGTTGCACTTAGGTACAAGCTGTTAGGATCATTGCAAAAATTAAATTTATTTTATTTATTAAACGAAATTTCTATTTTTTCAATAACAATGCATACAGTCGGATATATTTAATTAAAATCAAGTTTATATGATCAAATGCATGACGAAAACATGTGTCACACTTAGGTGCAAGATATTAGGATCATTGCAAAAAATTAAATTTATTTTATTTATTAAATGAAATTTCAATTTTTTCAATAACAATGCATAAAGCCGAATTAATTTGATTGAAATCGTGTTTAAATTATCAAATGCATGCCAAAAACATGTGTCGCACCTAGGTGCAAGCTATCAGGATCATTGCAAAAATTAAATTTATTTTATTTATTAAATGAAATTTCAATTTTTTCAATAACAATGCATTAAGCTGAATTAATTTGATTGAAATCGTGTTTATATTATCAAATGCATGCCAAAAACATGTGTCGCACTTAGGTGCAAGCTATTAGAATCATTGCAAAAATTAAATTTATTTTATTTATTAAATGAAATTTCAATTTTTTCAATAACATTGCATAAAGTCGAATTTATTTGATTGAAATCAAGTTTAAATGATCAAATACATGCCAAAAACATGTGTCGCACTTAGGTGCAAGCTATTAGGATCACTGCAAAAATTAAATTTATTTTTGAAATTTTTGAAAGGTCGAAACCGGTCTGTAGGTGTTCTGATGGGGGAACAATATTTAATGTTCACATTTATATTGTTATATTTGCCGCCGCTGGCAATGTCCATATCTTGTCGGTGTTAAAGCCACCCGGATTTGGTTCAAGTACAGCATTCAGGCAATAGATTCCGCCACTTTGGCGTTTCTACCTTTAAATTTATTTTATTTATTAAATGAAATTTCAATTTTTTCAAAAACAATGCATAAAGTCTAATTAATTTATTTGAAATCGTGTTTATATGATCAAATCCATGCCGAAAACACTTGTCACACTTAGGTGCAAGCCAATAGGATCATTGCAAAAATTAAATTAATTTTATTTATTAAATGAAATTTCAATATTTTCAATAACAATGCATAAAGTCGAATTTATTTAATTGAAATCAAGTTTATATAATCAAATGCATGCCGAAAACATGTGTCACACTTAGGTGAAAGCTGTTAGGATCATTGCAAAAATTAAATTTATTTTATTTATTAAATGAAATTCCAATATTTTCAATAACAATGCATAAAGTCGAATTTATTTGATTGAAATCAAGTTTATATAATCAAATGCATGCCGAAAACATGTGTCACACTTAGGTGAAAGCTGTTAGGATCATTGCAAAAATTAAATTTATTTAATATTTAATAAATGAAATTCCAATTTTTTCAATAACAATGAATAAAGTCGAATTTATTTGATTGAAATCAAGTTTAAATGATCAAATGCATGCCAAAAACATGTGTCACACTTAGGTGCAAGCTATTAGGATCATTGCAAAAATTAAATTTATTTTATTTATTAAATGGAATTTAAATTTTTTCAATAACAATGCATAAAGTCGAATTTATTTGATTGAAATCAAGTTTATATAATCAAATGCATGCCGAAAACATGTGTCACACTTAGGTGAAAGCTGTTAGGATCATTGCAAAAATTAAATTTATTTTATTTATTAAATGAAATTTCAATTTTTTCAATAACATTGCATAAAGTCGAATTTATTTGATTGAAATCAAGTTTAAATGATCAAATACATGCCAAAAACATGTGTCACACTTAGGTGCAAGCTAGTAGGATCATTGCAAAAATTAAATTTTATTTATTGAATGAAATTTCAATTTTTTCAAAAACAATGCATAAAGTCGAATCTATTTGATTGACATAGTGTTTATATAACTAAATGCATGCCCAAAACTTATGTCACACTTAGGTGCAAGGTACTAGGATTATTGCAAAAATTAAATTTATTTGATTTATTAAATGAAATTTCAATTTTTTCAATAACAATGCATAAAGTCGAATATATTTAATTGAAATCAAGTTTAAAAAATCAAATGCATGCCGAAAGCATGTGTCACACTTAGGTGCAAGCTATTAGGATCATTGCAAAAATTAAATTTATGTTATTTATTAAATGAAATTTCAATTTTTTTATTACCAATGCATAAAATCGAATTTATTTGATTGAAATCGTGTTTATATGATCAAATACATGCCGAAAACATGTGTCACACTTAGGTGCAAGCTACTAGGATCATTGCAAAAATTAAATTAATTTTATTTATTAAATGAAATTTCAATTTTTTCAATAACAATGCATAAAGTCGAAATATTTGATTAAAATCAAGTTTGAAAAATTAAATGCATGCCGAAAACATGTGTCACACTTAGGTGCAAGCTATATGGATCATTGCAAAAATTAAATTTATTTTATTTATTAAATGAAATTTCAATTTTTTCAATAACAATGCATAAAGCCGAATTAATTTGATTGAAATCGTGTTTATATTATCAAATGCATGCAAAAAACATGTGTCACACTTAGGTGCAAGCTGTTAGGATCATTGCAAAAATTAAATTTATTTTATTTATTAAATGAAATTTCAATATTTTCAATAACAATGCATAAAGTCGAATTTATTTGATTGAAATCAAGTTTAAATGATCAAATGCATGCCAAAACATGAGTCGCACTGAGGTGCAAGCTATTAGAATCATTGCAAAAATTAAATTTATTTTATTTGTTAAATGAAATTTCAATTTTTTCAATAACAATGCATAAAATCGAATTTATTTGATTGAAATCAAGTTTAAATAAACAAATGCATGCCGAAAACATGAGTCACACTCAGGTGCAGGCTATTAGGATCATTTCAAAAATTAAATTTATTTTATTTATTAAATGAAATTTCAATTTTTTCAATAACAATGCATAAAGTCGAAGTTCTTTCATTGAAATCGTGTTTATATAATCAAATGCATGCCGAAAACATGTGTCGCACTTAGGTGCAAGCTGTTAGGATCATTGCAAAAATTAAATTTAGTTTATTTATTAAATGATATTTCAATTTTTTCAATAACAATGCGTAAAGTCGAATTTCATTCATTGAAATCGTGTTTATATGATCAAATGCATGCCCAAAACCTGTGTCGCACTTAGGTGCAAGCTGTTAGGATCATTGCAAAAATTAAATTTATTTTATTTATTAAATGAAATTTTTATTTTTTCAATTACAATGCATAAAGTCGGATATATTTGATTGAAATCGTGTTTATATGATCAAATGCATGCCGAAAACATGTGTCATATTTAGGTGCAAGCTATTAGGATCATTGCAAAAATTAAATTTATTTTATTTATTAAATGAAATTTCAATTTTTTCAATAACAATGCATAAAGTCGAATTTAGTTGATTGAAATCAAGTTTAAATGATCAAATGCATGCCAAAAACATGTGTCACACTTAGGTGCAAGCAATTAGGATCATTGCAAAAATTAAATTTATTTTATTTATTAAATGGAAATTCAATTTTTTCAATAACAATGCATAAAGTCGAATTTATTTCATTGAAATAGTGTTTACAGGATCAAATGCATGCCGAAAACATGTGTCACACTTAGGTGCAAGCTATTAGGATCATTGCAAAAATTAAATTTAATTTATTTAATAAATGAAATTTCAATTTTTTCAATACCAATGCATAAAGTCGAATTTATTTGATTAAAATCGTGTTTACATAATCAAATGCATGCCGAAAACATGTGTCACACTTACGTGCAAGCTGTTAGGATCATTGTAAAAATTAAATTTATTTTATTTATTAAATGAAATTTCAATTTTTTCAAAAACAATGCATAAAGTCGAATTAATTTGATTAAAATCGTGTTTATATAATCAAATGCATGCCGAAAACATGTGTCACACTTAGGTGCAAGCTACTAGGATCATTGCAAAAATTAAATTTATTTTATTTATTAAATGAAATTTCAATTTTTTCAAAAACAATGCATAAAGTCGAATTAATTTGATTGAAATCATGTTTATATAATCAAATGCATGCCGAAAACATGTGTCACACTTAGGTGCAAGCTACTGGGATCATTGCAAAAATTAAATTTATTTTATTTATTAAATGAAATTTCAATTCTTTCAATAACAATGCATAAAGTCAAATTAATTTGATTGAAATCAAGTTTAAATGATCAAATGCATGCCAGAAACATGTGTCGCACTTAGGTGCAAGCTATTAGAATCATTGCAAAAATTAAATTTATTTTATTTATTAAGTGAAATTTCAATTTTTTCAATAACAATGCATAAAGTCGAATTTAGTTGATTGAAATCAAGTTTAAATGATCAAATGCATGCCAAAAACATGTGTCGCACTTAGGTGCGAGCTATTAGGATCATTGCAAAAATTAAATTTATTTTATTTATTAAATGTAATTTCAATGTTTTCAATAACAATGCATAATGTCGAATTTATTTGATTGAAATCAAGTTTATATGATCAAATACATGCCTAAAACATGTGTCGCACTTAGGTGCAAGCTGTTAGGATCATTGCAAAAATTAAATTTATTTTATTTATTAAGTGAAATTTCAATTTTTTCAATAACAATGCATAAAGTCGAATTTAGTTGATTGAAATCAAGTTTAAATGATCAAATGCATGCCAAAAACATGTGTCGCACTTACGTGCAAGCTGTTAGGATCATTGTAAAAATTAAATTTATTTTATTTATTAAATGAAATTTCAATTTTTTCAAAAACAATGCATAAAGTCGAATTAATTTGATTAAAATCGTGTTTATATAATCAAATGCATGCCGAAAACATGTGTCACACTTAGGTGCAAGCTACTAGGATCATTGCAAAAATTAAATTTATTTTATTTATTAAATGAAATTTCAATTTTTTCAAAAACAATGCATAAAGTCGAATTAATTTGATTGAAATCATGTTTATATAATCAAATGCATGCCGAAAACATGTGTCACACTTAGGTGCAAGCTACTGGGATCATTGCAAAAATTAAATTTATTTTATTTATTAAATGAAATTTCAATTCTTTCAATAACAATGCATAAAGTCAAATTAATTTGATTGAAATCAAGTTTAAATGATCAAATGCATGCCAGAAACATGTGTCGCACTTAGGTGCAAGCTATTAGAATCATTGCAAAAATTAAATTTATTTTATTTATTAAGTGAAATTTCAATTTTTTCAATAACAATGCATAAAGTCGAATTTAGTTAATTGAAATCAAGTTTAAATGATCAAATGCATGCCAAAAACATGTGTCGCACTTAGGTGCGAGCTATTAGGATCATTGCAAAAATTAAATTTATTTTATTTATTAAATGTAATTTCAATGTTTTCAATAACAATGCATAATGTCGAATTTATTTGATTGAAATCAAGTTTATATGATCAAATACATGCCTAAAACATGTGTCGCACTTAGGTGCAAGCTGTTAGGATCATTGCAAAAATTAAATTTATTTTATTTATTAAGTGAAATTTCAATTTTTTCAATAACAATGCATAAAGTCAAATTTATTTGATTGAAATCAAGTTTAAAAAATCAAATCCATGCCAAAAACATGTGTCACACTTAGGTGCAAGCAATAAGGATCATAGCAAAAATTCAATTTATTTTATTTATTAAATGGAATTTCAATTTTTTCAATAACACTGCATAAAGTCGAATTTATTTGATTAAAATCGTATTTAAATGATCAAATCCATGCCTAAAACATGTGTTGCACTTAGGTGCAAGCTGTTAGGATCATTGCAAATATTAAATTTATTTTATTTATTAAACGAAATTTCTATTTTTTCAATAACAATGCATAAAGTCGAATTAACTTGATTAAAATCGTGTTTATATGATTATATGCATGCCGAAAACATGTGTTGCACTTAGGTGCAAGCTGTTAGGATCATTGCAAAAATTAAATTTATTTTATTTATTAAATGAAATTTTAATTTTTTCAATAACAATGCATAAAGTCGGATATATTTGATTGAAAACGTGTTTATATGATCAAATGCATGCCGAAAACATGTGTCGCACTTAGGTGCAAGCTATAAGGATCATAGCAAAAATTAAATTTATTTTATTTATTAAATGAAATTTCAATTTATTCAAAAACAATGCTTAAAGTCGAATTTATTTGATTGAAATCAAGTTTAAATGATCAAATGCATGCTAAAAACATGTGTCGCACTTAGGTGCAAGATATTAGGATCATTGCAAAAATTAAATTTATTTTATTTATTAAATGAAATTTCAATTTTTTCAATAACAATGCATAAAGTCAAATTTATTTGATTGAAACCAAGTTTAAAACATCAAATGCATGCCGAAAACATGTGTCACACTTAGGTGCAAGCTATTAGGATCATTGCAAAAATTAAATTTATTTTATTTATTAAATGGAATTTCAATGTATTCAATAACAATGCATAATGTCGAATTTATTTGATTAGAATCGTATTTAAATGATCAAATCCATGCCTAAAACATGTGTTGCACTTAGGTGCCAGCTGTTAGGATCATTGAAAAAATTAAATTTATTTTATCTATTAAATGTAATTTCAATGTATTCAATAACAATGCATAATGTCGAATTTATTTGATTGAAATCAAGTTTAAATGATCAAATGCATGCCTAAAACATGTGTCGCACTTAGGTGCAAGCTGTTAGGATCATTGCAAAAATTAAATTTATTTTATTTATTAAATGAAATTTCAATTTTTTCAATAACAATGCATAAAGTCAAATTTATTTGATTGAAATCAAGTTCAAAAAATCAAATCCATGCCAAAAACATGAGTCACACTTAGGTGCAAGCTATTAGGATCATTGCAAAAATTAAATTTATTTTATTTAATAAATGGAATTTCAATTTTTTCAATAACAATGCATAAAGTCGAATTTATTTGATTAAAATCGTATTTAAATGATCAAATCCATGCCTAAAACATGTGTTGCACTTAGGTGCAAGCTGTTAGGATCATTGCAAATATTAAATTTATTTTATTTATTAAACGAAATTTCTATTTTTTCAATAACAATGCATAAAGTCGAATTAATTTGATTAAAATCGTGTTTATATGATCAAATGCATGCCGAAAACATGTGTCGCACTTAGGTGCAAGCTGTTAGGATCATTGCAAAAATTAAATTTATTTTATTTATTAAATGAAATTTCAATTTTTTCAAAAACAATGCTATAAGTAGAATTAATTTGGTTGAAATCCTGTTTATATGATCTAATGCATGCCGAAAACATGTGTCACACTTAGGTGCAAGCCATAAGGATCATTGCAAAAATTAAATTTATTTTATTTATTAAATGAAATTTCAATTTTTTCAATAACAATGCTAAAGTCTAATTATTTTAATTGAAATCGTGTTTATATGATCAAATGCATGCCGAAAACATGTGTCACACTTAGATGCAAGCTGTTAGGATCATTGCAAAAATTAAATTTATTTTATTTATTAAATGAAATTTCAATTTTAGCGTTAACAATGCATAAAGTCGAATTTATTTGATTGAAATCGTGTTTATATGATCAAAAGCATGCCTAAAACATGTGTCGCACTAAGGTGCAAGCCATTGGAATCATTGCGAAAATTAAATTTATTTTATTTATTAAATGAAATTTCAATTTTTTCAATAACAATGCATAAAGTCGGATTAATTTGATTTAAATTGTGTTTATATGATCAAATGCATGCCGAAAACATGTGTCACACTTAGGTGCAAGCTGTTAGGATCATTGCAAAAATTAAATTTATTTTATTTATTAAATGAAATTTCAATTTTAGCAATAACAATGCATAAAGTCGAATTTATTTGATTGAAATCGTGTTTATATGATCAAAAGCATGCCTAAAACATGTGTCGCACTTAGGTGCAAGCTATTGGGATCATTGGGAAAATTAAATTTATTTTATTTATTAAATGAAATTTCAATTTTTTCAATAACAATGCATAAAGTCGAAATAATTTGATTAAAATCGTGTTAAGATGATCAAATGCATGCCGAAAACATGTGTCACACTTAGGTGCAAGCTATTAGGATCATTGCAAAAATTAAATTTATTTTATTTATTAAATGAAATATCAATTTATTGTATAATAATGCATAACGTCGAATTTATTTGATTGAAATCAAGTTTAAATGATGAAATGCATGCCGAAAACATGTGTCACACTTAGGTGCAAGCTGTTAGGATCACTGCAAAAATTAAATTTATTTTATTTATCAAATGAAATTTCAATTTTTCAACAACAATGCATAAAGTCGAATATAATTGATTAAAATCTAGTTTATATGATCAAATGCATGTTGAAAACATGAGTCACACTTAGGTGCAAGCTATTAGGATCATTGCAAAAATTAAATTTATTTTATTTATTAAATGAAATTACAATTTCCTCAATAACAATGCATAAAGTCGAATTTATTTGATTGAAATCAAGTTTAAATGATCAAATGCATGCCGAAAACATTTGTCATACTTAGGTGCAAGCTATTAGGATCATTGCAAAAATTAAATTTATTTTATTTATTGAATGGAATTTCAATTTTTTCAACTACAATGCATAAACTCGATTTAATTTGATTAAAATCGTGTTTATATGATCAAATGAATGCCGAAAACATGTATCGCACGTAGGTGCAAGCTATTAGGATCATTGCAAAAATTAAATTTAATTTATTTATTGAATGAAATTTCAATTTTTTCAATAACAATGCATAAAGTCGAATTTATTTGATTTAAATCGTATTTAAATGATTAAATCCATGCCCAAAACATGTGTCGCACTTGAGTGCAAGCTATTAGGATCATTTCAAAAATTAAACTTATTTTATTTAATAAATGAAATTTCAATTTTTTCAATAACAATGCATAAAGTAGAATTTTTTTGATTGAAATCAAGTTTAAAAATCAAATGCATGCCGAAAAGATGTGTCACACTAAGGGACAAGCTATTAGGATCATTGCAAAAAATAAATTTAATTTATTTATTGAATGAAATTTAAATTTTTTCAAAAACAATGCATAAAGTCGGAATTAATTTGATTAAAATCGTGTTTATATGATCAAATGCATGCCGAAAACATGTGTCACACTTAGGTGCAAGCTATTAGGATCATTGCAAAAATTAAATTTATTTTATTTATTAAATGAAATTTCAATTTTTTCAATAACAATGCATAAAGTCGAATTTATTTGATTGAAATCGTATTTAAATGATCAAATCCATTTCAAAAACATGTGTCGCACTTAGGTGCAAGCTATTAGGATTATTGCAAAAATTAAATTTATTTTATTTATTAAATGGAATTTCAATTTTTTCAATAACAATGCATAAAGTCAAATTTATTTGATTGAAATCAAGTTTAAAAAATCAAATGCATGCCGAAATTATGTGTCACACTTAGGTGCAAGCTATTAGGATCATTGCAAAATTTAAATTTATTTTATTTATTAAATGGAATTTCAATTTTTTCAATAACAATGCATGAAGTCGAATTTATTTAATTAAAATCGTATTTAAATGATCAAATCCATGCCTAAAACATGTGTCGCACTTAGGTGCAAGCTATTAGGATCATTGCAAAAATTAAATTTATTTTATTTATTAAATGAAATTACAATTTCCTCAATAACAATGCATAAAGTCGAATTTATTTGATTGCAATCAAGTTTAAATGATCAAATGCATGCCGAAAACATGTGTCACACTTAGGTGCAAGCAATTAGGATCATTGCAAAAATTAAATTTATTTTATTTATTAAATGGAATTTAAATTTTTTCAATTACAATGCATGAAGTCGAATTTATTTAATTAAAATCGTATTTAAATGATCAAATCCATGCCTGAAACATGTGTCGCACTTAGGTGCAAGCAATTAGGATCATTGCGAAAATTAAATTTATTTTATTTGTTAAATGAAATTTCTATTTTTTCAATAACAATGCAAAAAGTCGAATTTATTTAATTAAAATCGTATTTAAATGATCAAATGCATGCCTAAAACATGTGTCGCACTTAGGTGCAAGCCATTAGGATCATTGCAAATATTAAATTAATTTTATTTATTAAATGGAATTTTAATTTTTAATACACTTTCGAATAGCGTATAGTGAGGACGTGTTTATCAGAGTGTGCGAATAGAGAGTGGTTGTATACAAGGACAACAAATCTGCAAAGCGAGATCAAATAGCCGTAGGATGGACGTGGATACAGGGGGCGGCCAACCGCCCCCCAGTGAGTCTATAGATATAGATGTAGGCAATAATCATGCTAGCGGTAGCGAAACAGTTGGCGTAGTCGAAGATAGCGGTAGTGCGGCGGAGCGAGCGGTCGCGCAGCGGTCGAACGCGACGCAGATATCTACCCAAGGAACGAGCGATACCGGCACCGGACAGAAAAACTATATAGATCTAAATTTAACGTATGATAACTCGAGCTCAGCTCCATTTGTCGTTCATATCGAACATAAAATTAAACAACTTCGTAAAATACACCCTATGAAAGTAGGATATTATCTGAAATCGTTAAATAACATCAAAAATCATATAGTAACCGTCAAAGATATTGGTATTAATAAAATTAAAGTAGTTCTAAGTAATTATGTCGCGGCAAACAGCCTAGTGAATAATCAAAGACTATTGGAGCAGAACTTAATTGCGTATGTACCTAGGTATTGCGTCGAAACGCGGGGTATCATAAAAGGTGTTGACACAACTTTTGACGAAGACTTTCTGTTGCGTGAAATTGAGGCTAGAGTCCCAGTAAAAGGGGTTAGACGTATGTATAGGAAAATAGAAGAAAACGGAACGTCCACAAAAATCCCCAGGCAAATGATAGTAGTAAGCTTCAAAGGCAAACAAATCCCTGAATATGTCCATATAAATTACGTTGAGTTCCAAGTGGAACAATATATAGCGCCAGTTGTACAATGCTCGAAGTGTTTGCAATTCGGACATACGGCACATCAATGTAACTCAAACAAAACCATTGGCAAAAAATGTAGCGGAGAACATTCCCTAAATGAATCCTGTATTATTCCTCCAAAATGCTTTCACTGCTCGTCAACAGAGCACTCTTCATGGTCGAGAGAGTGCCCAAAATACATTAAACAAAAAGAAATTAAAAGAATTATGGCTGTGCACGGGGTCTCATTTAAGGAGGCCGAATCTTACTCAAACAGCCCAACATTTGCAAAAATCGCCACAAATAACAGATTTGCATCAATCGCGGATAATACGGAATTTCCTAGCCTAACAAAAATTTCGCACAACGTTACAAAACCATATATTCCCCCGAAAAACTCAATAATAACTATTACCAGACCAGACAAAATTATACACAGGGGGAGTAACAATAATACTTCAACAACAAAGAAAAGGAAAGCTTCTTCGCCAACGGAAAACCTGGGAAAACCATGTTTTGCGGAACACCCTTCTACAACATTTGCTTTTACGAAATCTCAACAAGCTACCGAAAATTTAGAAAATATAACTAGCCCACAAGAAAAATTCCTACAGTTAACGAAGGTATTTTTTACTGAATTAAATATATTTATGGAATCTTTAGCAAAAACAGATACAGATGATTCAATAATTTCAAATAAATTTAAAGAATTACGAGATTTTGTATTAGGATATTCTGATGATTTCTTAAACAAATCAAAAACATCATCAAAATGACCCAAAAAAATTTAAAAATCATCCAGTGGAATTCCAGATCAATCAATGCAAATAAAAATAGCCTTACAATAAAACTGCACGAAAATGATTATGACATAGCAATCATTTCTGAAACGTGGTTAAAACCCACGCAAACATTTAACATCAAAAATTATATATGCGTACGGAACGATAGAACAAATGGTAAAGGAGGAGGCGTTTTGATTCTAATAAAAAAGGGTATAAAATTCACTGAATTAAATTTAAAACACAAATCGTTCAAAAACCTCGAAATCTGCGGAATTCAAATACAAAACGATGAGGTACCAATACATATAATATCAGCTTATAGAGCCCCCAATGTAAACATATCAAAGAATCAGTGGGTGAATATATTCACTCAATTACCAACACCGTTAGTATTTGGAGGAGATATGAACGGGCATCACCCACTATGGGGATCCCGCTCTACAAATGTCACAGGGAAGAATATCGCGGAGGCATTAGCGGAACACGAATTAGTTGTAATAAATACTGGAGACCCAACTCGATTCACATCGCCACAAGAAGATACCTCAGCCATTGATATCACGTTAATGTCACCTAACCTAGCCACAAAATCAAACTGGGAGGTAAACGAAGACAGCTTAGGATCCGATCATTTGCCCATATCCATAATAATTGAACTAGAGGCCCAGCGTATCCATAAAAAACATACGACCAGAATATGGAATACAGGCAAAGCCAATTGGAGCCAGTACGAAAGGGCAACAAAAATATGTAACCCTTCGGACACAAACATTGATTTGGAACAGGTGCTAATAAGAAGTGCTAATGAAACGATTCCGAAAATTAATCGAGCAAGAACGAACAAAATCGCACAACCATACTGGATGGATAATGAATGTAAGGAGCTGGAAAAAGAGAATAAAACCCATCTGAAGATATACAAACAAACCAAATTGATAGATGATTACATAAAATGTAAAAAGATCATAGCCAAAATTAAAAAAACACACAAGGAGAAGGCTAGAAATGCGTGGAAAAAGTATTGCGAAAATATAAACAAAACAACTCCAATAGGTGAAATTTGGTCTATGACGAAACGAATATCAAATGCTAAAACTAGTAAAACACGACCGATTCCAGACGAACTATTTGAAAGCTTCATAGAAAAAATGGCACCACCAACGGTTAATAATACCAAAATCAATATAAATGTACTGAATGACACCGAACATCCCTAAACAAAAAATATAACTCTCGAAGAGTTGGAGTGGGCGCTTGGTAGAAGTGAAAACACAGCACCTGGACTCGACGGAATAACGTATGACTTGATTAAAAATAGTGATCAAACTTTTAAAAACTCAATGCTTCAAGAATTCAACAAGTATATTAACAGCGGATGTCCAAACGATAATTTCAATAACATAGTAATCCAACCCATATTAAAACCCGGAAGGGACAGCAGACTCCCCCAGTCGTATAGATTACTCTCCTTACTTCCCTGCATTTTTAAAACATATGAACGAATCATCAAAATTAGACTTGAGTGGTGGTTGGAACAAAATGAGAAGATACCCTATAATCAGTTCGGTTTCCGAAGAAATAAAGGCACTATAGATGCTTTATCAGCCCTGACGACATCTATTCAGAATACATTCACAAAAAATGAATATCACGGCTGCATTTTCCTTGATCTGGAAGGTGCGTATGATGCGGTGATTTTAGACTTACTCGAAAATACGTTGATTAATTTAGGAATGCCAAACAGTATAGCGAGGAATATAATAGACTTATACCGCAATAGGAAAGTGTATATAATTAATAATTACAACTCCATAGTTGGACCTAGAATTACATCTAACGGGTTACCCCAGGGATCGGTGTTGGCACCACTCCTCTTTAATATCTACACCTTTTCTGTGCACAATATCATACCACATAGTATTATACAATACGCGGACGATATATGTATTAACTTCAGGGCAAAAACTCTAAATATAACATACAGGGAAGTAATAAATTCGGTGCGCAAATTCATAGAATGGGCGAAAGCATACGGGTTCGGGTTGTCGCCGGGAAAGGCGGCAATAGTAATATTCTCACGACACCGACCTGACAATAAAACTGGCCTTAAAATCGACAACATAAAAATCGATATCACTAAAACTTACAAGTATCTGGGGTTAATATTAGACAGTAAGTTAAATTGGAAACAGCATATAGAGTACATCAAGAATAAAACAGAAAAAGGTTTTAATATACTTCGATCGATACGGGGAACATGGTGGGGAGCAGACCCGAAAATTATGATACAATTTTACAAAGCATATATACGTTCTATTGTAGACTACAGGTGCATACTCTATGGATCGGCGTGTAAAACGCATTTACAGAAAATAGAGACTATTCAAAATAGAGCCCTCAGAATGGCAATCGGGGCAATGCAATCTTCGCCTTTGGAAGCGGTCTTAGTGGAAACTAAGGAGAAACCACTGCGATATAGGAGAGAATACTTAGCCATCAAATATATTAACAAAATCCAAACCCTACAAATGAATCAACATATTACAAACATAAACGAAGTAGTTACATCGAATTACACCAACAAATATTGGGCTAAGAAGATGGATCCACCTCTGGTAAATGCAGTTGCAGCTATAGGTAATACACGCCCAATACCACATACGATATTTGTACTCAATGCCGAAGAAATTTTCACAGCCATAAAGGTAATAACACCAAATTACAAAGACTCCTCAGACTTAAATAATAGAATAGTGCAAGAACATATAAACAAACTGCCGAAGTACGAAACTATATATACCAATGGCGCCAAAAACACCAATGGGGTAGGATGTAGTATATACGTTCCAGCACGCAAGAAACACATAACATTTAAACTAAACAGCAACACGTCAATATTCAATGCAGAAGGATTCGCAATTATAGAAGCGGTCAAGTGGGCTACAGAAAATAGGAGAAATATTGTCGTACTAACCGACTCCTTCTCTATCCTACAGTGCCTTCAACAAAAATCCGTACATAAATTAAAACACTGGACCATCGGCCAAATCATCACAAAAATAAATGCACTGAACAAGTTAAAATTTGATTGTGTTTTTATATGGGTTAAAGGACACAAAGGCATTACAGGGAATGAGGTGTCAGATCAGTACGCCAAAGAAGCAACAAAGAAGGAAATTTCAGATATAGATGATATTACAGCCGAAGATATAAACTCCGCAATGAACAGAGAAGGGGGAGATAAATGGGGAAAGGAATGGAAGGAACTCTGCAAAAAACACAACAGTCACTATTTTAGGATCCACCCGGAATTACCAAAACATATAGAACATATCTTCAATGAATACGAAAGCAGATACTACGCTACAACGGTAACTCGCTTAAAAATCAATCATGGGTCATTCCCTGCACACCTACATAAAATTAATATAATAGACAGCCCACTTTGTGACTGTGGGATGTATGGAGACATAAATCATATCCTATTCGAGTGTCCTCTGAATGGAATTGAGCGGAACACGCTCTTCGCAAATCTCAAAACATTAGGCATCCAAACACCGTTCAACACAACTCATTTATTAGCAATGAATAATACTGGGATACATCGGGAAATAATTAGGTTTCTAAAAAGTAATAAACCTAAAATATAGTGTAATTAATTAGTGGCGCACGTGTGTATGTACGTGTGTATATACATGTGTACGTATATGTTTATGTATATATATGTAGAATAGATAAGTCAGTGTGTAAACCATCGTCTAGTGTAATCCATTCCATGGGCTCCCTCCAGTACGTGAAACACTCCTAAAGCCGTGAAGGCCCTCACTGGCGAAATCCCATTTCCTATCACTGTGTGTATTGGTGCGTAGTAATTAATTAAAAAAAAAAAAAGAATAATATTAGTAATGATGATACATAGGAGTGATATATATATATATATATATATATATATATATATATAACAATAATAATAAATAAAATATACCATGGTTGTGGCAGATGGCCTAGTAGCCGACGCCAGGAAAGAAAAAAAAAAATGCATAAACTCGAATTAATTTGATTAAAATCGTGTTTACATGATTAAATGAAGGCCGAAAACATGTGTCGCACTTAGGTGCAAGCTATTAGGATCATTGCAAAAATTAAATTTAATTTATTTATTGAATGAAATTTCAATTTTTTCAATAACAATGCATAAAGTCGAATTTATTTGATTGAAATCAAGTTTAAAAAATCAAATGCATGCCGAAAACATGTGTCACACTTAGGTGCAAGCTATTAGGATCATTGCAAAAATTAAATTTAATTTATTTATTGAATGAAATTTCAATTTTTTCAATAACAATGCACAAAGTCGAATTAATTTGATTAAAATCATGTTTATACGATCAAATTAATGCCGAAAACATGTGTCGCATTCAGGTGCAAGCTATTAGGATCATTGCAAAAATTAAATTTAATCTATTTATTGTTTGAAATTTCAATTTTTTGAAAAACAATGAATAAAGTCGAATTTATTTGATTAAAATCGTGTTTATATGATCAAATGTATGCCGAAAACATGTGTCGCACCTAGGTGCAAGCTCCTAGGATTATTGCAAAAATTAAATTTATTTTATTTATTAAATGAAATTTAAATTTTTTCAAAAACAATGCATAAAGTCGAATTTATTTGATTGAAAACAAGTTTCAAAAATCAAATGCATGCCGAAATTATGTGTCACACTTAGGTGCAAGCTATTAGGATCATTGCAAAATTTAAATTTATTTTATTTATTAAATGGAATTTCAATTTTTTCAATAACAATGCATGAAGTCGAATTTATTTAATTAAAATCGTATTTAAATGATCAAATCCATGCCTGAAACATGTGTCGCACTTAGGTGCAAGCAATTAGGATCATTGCAAAAATTAAATTTATTTTATTTATTAAATGGAATTTCAATTTTTTCAATTACAATGCATAAACTCGAATTAATTTGATTAAAATCGTGTTAACATGATTAAATGAAGGCCGAAAACATGTGTCGCACTTAGGTGCAAGCTATTAGGATCATTGCAAAAATTAAATTTGTTTTATTTATTAAATGAAATTTCAATTTTTTCAATAACAATGCATAAAGTCGATTTAATTTGATTAAAATCATGTTTATACGTTCAAATAAATGCCGAAACATGTGTCGCACATAGGTGCAAGCTATTAGGATCATTGCAAAAATTAAATTTAATTTATTTATTGAATGAAATTTCAATTTTTTCAAAAACAATAAATAAAGTAGAACTTGTTTGATTGAAATCGTGTTTACATGATCAAATGCATGCCGAAAACATGTGTCGCACTTAGGTGCAAGCTATTAGGTTTATTGCAAAAATTAAATTTAATTTATTAATTAAACGTGTTTATATGATCAAATGCATGCCGAAAACATGTGTCGTACTTAGGTGCAAGCTATTAGGATCATTGCAAAAATTAAATTTATTTTATTTATTAAATGAAGTTTCAATTTTTTCAATAACAATGCATAAAGTCGAATTAATTTGATTGAAATCGTGTTTATATGATTAAATGCATGCCGAAAACATGTGTCACATTTAGGTGCAAGCCATTAGGATTATTGCAAAAATTAAATTTATTTTATTTATTAAATGAAATTTCAATTTTTTCAATAACAATGCATAAAGTCGAATTAATTTAATTGAAATCGTGTTTATTTAATCAAAAGCATGCCGAAAACATGTGTCACACTTAGGTGCAAGCTGTTGGGATCACTGCGAAAATTAAATTCATTTTATTTATTAAATGAAATTTCTATTTTTTCAATAACAATGCGTAAAGTCGGATATATTTAATTGAAATCGTGTTTATTTGATTAATAGCATGCCTAAAACATGTGTCGCACTTAGGTGCAAGCTATTGGGATCTTTGCAAAAATTAAATTCATTTTATTTATTAAATGAAATTTCTATTTTTTTAATAACAATGCATAAAGTCGGATATATTTGATTAAAATCGTATTTTAATGATCAAATCCATGCCTAAAACATGTGTCGCACTTAGGTGCAAGCTGTTAGGATCATTGCAAAAATTAAATTTATTTTATTTATTAAATGAAATTTCAATTTTTTCAATAACAATGCATAAAGTCGAAATAATTTGATTGAAATCGTGTTTAAATGATCAAATGCAACTTTATGTTTTTGTGATTCACTTATTTATTGGTGGAAATACCGGAGCGTAAGCAACAGGTTGGATTGTAGTATAGGGCCCACCCACTACCCGCCGTATCAACTTTATTTTAACCTAAAAATCCTGTTGGGTCAAAGGAACTTCTTTGGCAAATAGTTGGAAAAATTGAAAATTTACAAAACACGATTTTGTAGTTTAAATTCAAGTGGAACGACGGGCGGGTGGGTGGACCCTGTCCCACCCTCCAATTTACGGATAATAAACCAGAGTTGACATGCCGAAATTATTAATAACTTACTAGCAAGAAAAACATTTAAGACTTTATGTTTTTGTGATTCACTTATTTATTGGTGGAAATATTCGAGCGTGGGCAACAGGTTGGATTGTAGGATAGGGCCCACCCACCACCCGCCGTATCAACGTTATTTTAACCTACAAATCCTGTTGTATTAAAGAAACTTCTTTAGCAAATAATTGCAAAAGTGCAAAATTTACAAAACGCGATTTTGTAGTTTAAATCTAAGCAGAACGAGGGGCGGGCGGGTGGTCAGTGCCCCACCCTCCAATTTACGAATGATAAACACGAGTTTACATGCCGCAATTAATTAATAACACAAAAGTAAGAAAAACATTTAAGACTTCATGTTCTTGTGATTCACTTATTTATTGGTGGAAAAATCAGAGCGTGGGAAACAAATTGGATTGTAGGATAGGGCCCACCCACCACCCGTCGTACTAACTTTATTTTAACCTACAAATCTTGTTGGGTTAAGGGAATTTCTTTGGCAAATAATTGGAAAAGTTGAAAATTTACAAAACACGATTTTGTAGTTTAAATCCAGGTGGAACGAGAGGCGGGTGGGTGGGCCCTGTCCCACCCTCCAGTTTACGGATGATAAACAAGAGTTTACATGCCGAAATTAATTAATAACACAAGAGTAAAAAAAAACATTTAAGACTTTATGTTTTAATGATTCACTTATTTATTGGTGGAAATATCGGAGCGTGGGAAACGGGTTTGATTGTAGGATAGGGCCCACCCACCACCCGTCGTATTATCTTTATTTTAACCTACAAATCTTGTTGTGTTAAAGAAACTTCTTTAGCAAACAATTAAAAAAGTTGAAAATTTACAAAACACGATTTTGTAGTTTAAATCCAACTAGAACGAGGGGCGGCTGGGTGGGCCCTGTCCCATTAAATGAAATTTCAATTTTTTCAATAACAATGCATAAAGTCGAATTAAATTGATTGAAATTGTGTTTATATGATCAAATGCATGCCGAAAACAAATGTCGCACTTAGGTGCAAGCTATTGGGATCATTGCGAAAATTGAATTCATTTTATTTATTAAATGAAATTTCAATTTTTTCAATAACAATGCATAAAGTCGAATTAATTTGATTGAAATCACGTTTATATGATTAAATGCATGAAGAAAACATGTGTCACACTTAGGTGCAAACTACTAGGATCATTGCAAAAATTAAATTTATTTTATTTAATAAATGAAATTTCAATTTTTTCAATAACAATGCAGAAAGTCCAATTTCTTTGATTGAAATCAAGTTTAAATGATCAAATGCATGCCGAAAACATGTTTCGCACTTAGGTGCAAGCTATTGGGATCATTGCGAAAATTAAATTCATTTTATTTATTAAATGAAATTTCAATTTTTTCAATAACAATGCATAAAGTCGAATTAATTTGATTGAAATCGTGTTTATATGATCAAATGCATGCCGAAAACATATGTCGCACTTAGGTGCAAGCTATTGGGATCATTGCGAAAATTAAATTCATTTTATTTATTAAATGAAATTTCAATTTTTTCAATAACAATGCATAAAGTCAAATTAATTTGATTGAAATCGTGTTTATATGATCAAATGCATGCCGAAAACATGTGTCGCACTTAGGTGCAAGCTATTGGGATCATTGCGAAAATTAAATTAATTTTATTTATTAAATGAAATTTCAATTTTTTTAATAACAATGCATAAAGTCGAATTAATTTGATTGAAATCGTGTTTATATGATTAAATGCATGCCGAAAACATGTGTCGCACTTAGGTGCAAGCTGTTGGGATCATGGCGAAAATTAAATTCATTTATTTATTAAATGAAATTTCTATTTTTTTAATAACAATGCATAAAGTCGAATTAAATTGATTGAAATTGTGTTTATATGATCAAATGCATGCCGAAAACATGTGTCGTACTTAGGTGCAAGCTATTAGGATCATTGCAAAAATTAAATTTATTTTATTTATTAAATGAAATTTCAATTTTTTCAATAACAATGCATAAAGTCGAATTAATTTGATTGAAATCGTGTTTATATGATCAAATGCATGCCGAAAACATGTGTCACATTTAGGTGCAAGCCATTAGGATCATTGCAAAAATTAAATTTATTTTATTTATTAAATGAAATTTCAATTTTTTCAATAACAATGCATAAAGTCGAATTAATTTAATTGAAATCGTGTTTATTTAATCAAAAGCATGCCGAAAACATGTGTCACACTTAGGTGCAAGCTGTTGGGATCATTGCGAAAATTAAATTCATTTTATTTATTAAATGAAATTTCTATTTTTTCAATAACAATGCGTAAAGTCGGATATATTTAATTGAAATCGTGTTTATTTGATTAATAGCATGCCTAAAAATGTGTCGCACTTAGGTGCAAGCTATTGGGATCTTTGCGAAAATTAAATTCATTTTATTTATTAAATGAAATTTCTATTTTTTTAATAACAATGCATAAAGTCGGATATATTTGATTAAAATCGTATTTAAATGATCAAATCCATGCCTAAAACATGTGTCGCACTTAGGTGCAAGCTGTTGGGATCATTGCAAAAATTAAATTTATTTTATTTATTAAATGAAATTTCAATTTTTTCAATAACAATGCATAAAGTCGAAATAATTTGATTGAAATCGTGTTTATATGATCAAATGCATGCCGAAAACATGTGTCACACTTAGGTGCAAGCCATCAGGATCATTGCAAAAATTAAATTTATTTTATTTATTAATTGAAATTTTAATTTTTTCAAAAACAATGCATAAAGTCGAATTAATTTGATTGAAATCGTGTTTAAATGATCAAATGCATGCCGAAAACATGTGTCACACTTAGGTGCAAGCCATTAGGATCATTGCAAAAATTAAATTTATTTTATTTATTAAATGAAATTTCAATTTTTTCAATAACAATGCATAAAGTCGAATTAATTTAATTGAAATCGTGTTTATTTAATCAAAAGCATGCCGAAAACATGTGTCGCACTTAGGTGCAAGCTATTGGGATCTTTGCGAAAATTAAATTCATTTTATTTATTAAATGAAATTTCTATTTTTTTAATAACAATGCATAAAGTCGGATATATTTGATTAAAATCGTATTTAAATGATCAAATTCATGCCTAAAACATGTGTCGCACTTAGGTGCAAGCTGTTAGGATCATTGCAAAAATTAAATTTATTTTATTTATTAACCCATTTCCTCCCGCTGGTGCGTTTTCGCACCATCATAAAAACAATTTTTTTAAATCAATTTAATTAATTAATTTCGTTAGTTTAGACATGCCAAAGTTTTAACAAGATACCAAATATGTATTTGGTATTGAAATTTTCCTGATATATACATTTTTAGTTGGCAAAATCATAAGTGGAATATGTACATTTTTGAACGTATAAACCTAGTTTTATTCATAAATTTACTACTAATTTAAAAAAAATAGATTTTTGAAAAGTAAGGCCCGTGATATCATGTACATATATATTATTTATAATATTTGTAAACATTCGATTTTTTTCGCTTACCATACATTTGTTATAACCATTCATATTTTGTCGGTGCGAAAACGAACCACTGGGAACATCTGATAACTCTAGTGTAAATAGTCACATCAAAATAGCTTTATTAAAGTATTGGATTTCAAAACAAATATATATGTCGAATTCTTGATTCCTGTGCGTTTTGTAATGGTGCCTTTGCTGGCGCAATGGAAAGAATGTAAACAAATATGAAGGGCAATAAATCTCGCACTTGTGTGTGTGTTTAGATATGAAAATGTATTCCTCAGTTTAAGTTTGCTAGCAAACGTGTATGGTTGTAATTGTTATAATTGTTAAAATGAGTGCAATAAAATGTTTAACACAACGAGAATTAGAAGAAACACTAAAAGACGTTCTTGATGAACTGGAAATCGAAAGAGGGCAGGGTATGTGAAATATTTATATAACAGTATATTTTATAAAAATAAATTATACTTTCATTTAGAATGTGTTGATGCTGTGTACATACCACCCGAAGTTGACGAAATAACAGATGAAGAAGTATTTGAAGATGATAACTGCCACGAAAATCATAATGACAATGCAGATATTGTTGGTACATATGAATTACAAATGAATCTACAAATTCCCAGTACAGAAGATTATGATTCTTCGGACGAAGAAACACTTTATTCAAAAAAACAGCGCTTATCAGCTATGAACCCTACTTGGGTAAATGGAGAATTGGAATATACACATACAGCAATAAGCATGGAACATCAGGATCTTGAACAACTAGAACAAGAGTTGGGAGGGAAAAATCCGTTGGAGGTATTTTTTTTATTTTTTGATGACGAAGTACAAAATTTAATAGTAAACTATAGTTTAAAATATGAAAGTGATAACAATCGCCATAAGTATCAGTTTTATCATTCTGATCTATTAAATTTTATTGGAATTATGTTGTTTTCTGGGTACCACACTTTACCTCAAATAAGTATGTATTGGTCTTCAGAAGAAGATAAAGGCGTAGAAATAGTAAAAAACTCTATGAGTCGCAATAAATTTCAACAAATAAAACAAAATTTACATTTGTCTGATAATAGTTTGCTTGACAAAAATGATAAATTTAGCAAAGTGCGTCCATTCTTGGATATAATAAATAAAAAATATAAACAGTGGGGTATTTTTTCTTACAATTTGTCTATAGACAAACAAATGGTGCCTTATTTTGGTAGGCACTCATGTAAACAGTTCATAAAAGGAAAACCAGTCAGATTTGGCTTTAAAATTTGGTGCATATGCTCTTCTGATGGGTATTTGTTCAATTTTGAGCCCTACGGAGGTGCAGCATCTAATTCTACAAAGTCTGGATTAGGTCTAGGAGGTGATGTCATTATGAAAATGTTATCAGTTGTAAAAAATCCTATGCATCATAGGATATTTTTTGATAATTTTTTTTCCTCTTTCAAGTTGTTTGTACATTTAAAAAGTAAAGGATTTTTTGCAACAGGCACAATTAGGGACAATAGAACAAACCGATGTCCCTTAGAAAATTCAAAAAAAAATTCAAAAAAACAACGTGGCACGTTTGATTCCGTATATGATAATAATTCAAAAATTTCGATGGTCCGATGGAATGACAACTCTGTTGTTACAGTATGTAGCAACAATTTAAATGTTCGGCCCATCAATAAAGCCAAAAGATATGACAGAAAAAACAAAAAAGAAATTTTTATTAATCAGCCCGACGTTATTTGTCAATACAATAAATATATGGGAGGAGTTGATTTGCATGACAATGGTATTGCAAATTATCGTTGCCAAATTTATGGCAAAAAATGGTGGTGGCCAATTTTTTGCAATACCATTGACAGCATAATAGTAAATGCTTGGAAAATTTATAACAGAGCAAATAAAACAAAACTTTCACAAATCGATTTCAAATCCTTTATTGCTATTAGACTTTTAAAACTAGAAGTTGTACCTAGAAAACACGTTCAAACTACGTCAGAAGGAGAGAGACATGATAACTATAACCATTTGGTCATTTCTCATCCCCAAAAAATCAGAAGGCGTTGCAAAATTTGCAAAAATCACACAATTCATATGTGTTCGAAATGTAAACAACATCTCCACATAAACTGTTTTGTACTTTATCACAAAAAATAAAAATAAATATTCCCATATCTTCCCAGTGGTTCATTTTCGCACCAAAAAAAGTTCATGTTATTTTAAATGTTTTTTGTATGTAAAGTTACTATTAGAACTTATAGTGAATAGTTTAAGTGAAATAAAATATAAATTATATAATACAAACAATAAAAAATAAAAAAAATGTCCAATGTATCTATTTCTTTACAACATATGTTACCAGTGGTTCGTTTTCGCACCATCCCAAATTTTAAAAACGAACACTAAAAAAATTATTTTTTTCACGTAATATGTTTCATTTGCCGTTAATCCCTTCAGAAGTTACATTGTTGATACTAGTTTTTTAACGATTCATCCCTTGGGAGGAAATGGGTTAAATGAAATTTCAATTTTTTCAATACCAATGCATAAAGTCGAATTAATTTGATTGAAATCGTGTTTATATGATCAAATGCATGCCGAAAACATGTGTCGCACTTAGGTGCAAGCCATCAGGATCATTGCAAAAATTAAATTTATTTTATTTATTAAATGAAATTTTAATTTTTTTAAAAACAATGCATAAAGTCGAATTGATTTGATTGAAATCGTATTTAAATGATCAAATCCATATGTAAAACATGTGTCGCACTTAGGTGCAAGCTGTTAGGATGATTGCAAAAATTAAATTTATTTTATTTATTAAATGAAATTTTAATTTTTTCAAAAACAATGAATAAAGTCGAATTAATTTGATTGAAATCGTATTTAAATTATCAAATCCATGCCTAAAACATGTGTCGCACTTAGGTGCAAGCTGTTAGGATCATTGTAAAAATTAGATTTATTTTATTTATTAAATGAAATTTCAATTTTTTCAATAACAATGCATAAAGTCGAATTAAGTTGATTGAAATCGTATTTAAATTATCAAATCCATGCCTAAAACATGTGTCGCACTTAGGTGCAAGCTGTTAGGATCATTGCAAAAATTAGATTTATTTTATTTATTAAATGAAATTTCAATTTTTTCAATAACAATGCATAAAGTCGAATTAATTTGATTGAAATCGTGTTTATATGATCAAATGCATGCCGAAAACATGTGTCGCACTTAGGTGCAAGCCATCAGGATCATTGCAAAAATTAAATTTATTTTATTTATTAAATGAAATTTTAATTTTTTTAAAAACAATGCATAAAGTCGAATTGATTTGATTGAAATCGTATTTAAATGATCAAATCCATATGTAAAACATGTGTCGCACTTAGGTGCAAGCTATTAGGATGATTGCAAAAATTAAATTTATTTTATTTATTAAATGAAATTTTAATTTTTTCAAAAACAATGAATAAAGTCGAATTAATTTGATTGAAATCGTATTTAAATGATCAAATCCATGCCTAAAACATGTGTCGCACTTAGGTGCAAGCTGTTAGGATCATTGTAAAAATTAGATTTATTTTATTTATTAAATGAAATTTCAATTTTTTCAATAACAATGCATAAAGTCGAATTAAGTTGATTGAAATCGTGTTTATATGATCAAATGCATGCCGAAAACATGTGTCACACTTAGGTGCAAGCCATCAGGATCATTGCAAAAATTAAATTTATTTTATTTATTAAATGAAATTTTAATTTTTTTAAAAACAATGCATAAAGTCGAATTGATTTGATTAAAATCGTATTTAAATGATCAAATCCATGTGTAAAACATGTGTCGCACTTAGGTGCAAGCTGTTAGGATCATTGCAAAAATTAAATTTATTTTATTTATTAAATGAAATTTTAATTTTTTCAAAAACAATGCATAAAGTCGAATTAATTTGATTGAAATCGTATTTAAATGATCAAATCCTTGCCTAAAACATGTGTCGCACTTAGGTGCAAGCTGTTAGGATCATTGCAAAAATTAAATTTATTTTATTTATTAAATGAAATTTCAATTTTTTCAATAACAATGCATAAAGTCGAATTAATTTGATTGAAATCGTATTTAAATTATCAAATCCATGCCTAAAACATGTGTCGCACTTAGGTGCAAGCTGTTAGGATGATTGCAAAAATTAAATTTATTTTATTTATTAAATGAAATTTTAATTTTTTCAAAAACAATGAATAAAGTCGAATTAATTTGATTGAAATCGTATTTAAATTATCAAATCCATGCCTAAAACATGTGTCGCACTTAGGTGCAAGCTGTTAGGATGATTGCAAAAATTAAATTTATTTTATTTATTAAATGAAATTTTAATTTTTTCAAAAACAATGAATAAAGTCGAATTAATTTGATTGAAATCGTATTTAAATTATCAAATCCATGCCTAAAACATGTGTCGCACTTAGGTGCAAGCTGTTAGGATCATTGCAAAAATTAGATTTATTTTATTTATTAAATGAAATTTCAATTTTTTCAATAACAATGCATAAAGTCGAATTAATTTGATTGAAATCGTGTTTATATGATCAAATGCATGCCGAAAACATGTGTCGCACTTAGGTGCAAGCCATCAGGATCATTGCAAAAATTAAATTTATTTTATTTATTAAATGAAATTTTAATTTTTTTAAAAACAATGCATAAAGTCGAATTGATTTGATTGAAATCGTATTTAAATGATCAAATCCATATGTAAAACATGTGTCGCACTTAGGTGCAAGCTATTAGGATGATTGCAAAAATTAAATTTATTTTATTTATTAAATGAAATTTTAATTTTTTCAAAAACAATGAATAAAGTCGAATTAATTTGATTGAAATCGTATTTAAATTATCAAATCCATGCCTAAAACATGTGTCGCACTTAGGTGCAAGCTGTTAGGATGATTGCAAAAATTAAATTTATTTTATTTATTAAATGAAATTTTAATTTTTTCAAAAACAATGAATAAAGTCGAATTAATTTGATTGAAATCGTATTTAAATTATCAAATCCATGCCTAAAACATGTGTCGCACTTAGGTGCAAGCTGTTAGGATCATTGCAAAAATTAGATTTATTTTATTTATTAAATGAAATTTCAATTTTTTCAATAACAATGCATAAAGTCGAATTAATTTGATTGAAATCGTGTTTATATGATCAAATGCATGCCGAAAACATGTGTCGCACTTAGGTGCAAGCCATCAGGATCATTGCAAAAATTAAATTTATTTTATTTATTAAATGAAATTTTAATTTTTTTAAAAACAATGCATAAAGTCGAATTGATTTGATTGAAATCGTATTTAAATGATCAAATCCATATGTAAAACATGTGTCGCACTTAGGTGCAAGCTATTAGGATGATTGCAAAAATTAAATTTATTTTATTTATTAAATGAAATTTTAATTTTTTCAAAAACAATGAATAAAGTCGAATTAATTTGATTGAAATCGTATTTAAATGATCAAATCCATGCCTAAAACATGTGTCGCACTTAGGTGCAAGCTGTTAGGATCATTGTAAAAATTAGATTTATTTTATTTATTAAATGAAATTTCAATTTTTTCAATAACAATGCATAAAGTCGAATTAAGTTGATTGAAATCGTGTTTATATGATCAAATGCATGCCGAAAACATGTGTCACACTTAGGTGCAAGCCATCAGGATCATTGCAAAAATTAAATTTATTTTATTTATTAAATGAAATTTTAATTTTTTTAAAAACAATGCATAAAGTCGAATTGATTTGATTAAAATCGTATTTAAATGATCAAATCCATGTGTAAAACATGTGTCGCACTTAGGTGCAAGCTGTTAGGATCATTGCAAAAATTAAATTTATTTTATTTATTAAATGAAATTTTAATTTTTTCAAAAACAATGCATAAAGTCGAATTAATTTGATTGAAATCGTATTTAAATGATCAAATCCTTGCCTAAAACATGTGTCGCACTTAGGTGCAAGCTGTTAGGATCATTGCAAAAATTAAATTTATTTTATTTATTAAATGAAATTTCAATTTTTTCAATAACAATGCATAAAGTCGAATTAATTTGATTGAAATCGTGTTTATATGATCAAATGCATGCCGAAAACATGTGTCGCACTTAGGTGCAAGCCATCAGGATCATTGCAAAAATTAAATTTATTTTATTTATTAAATGAAATTTTAATTTTTTTAAAAACAATGCATAAAGTCGAATTGATTTGATTGAAATCGTATTTAAATGATCAAATCCATGTGTAAAACATGTGTCACACTTAGGTGCAAGCCATCAGGATCATTGCAAAAATTAAATTTATTTTATTTATTAAATTAAATTTTAATTTTTTCAAAAACAATGCATAAAGTCGAATTAATTTGATTGAAATCGTGTTTATATGATCAAATGCATGATGAAAACATGTGTCACACTTAGGTGCAAGCCATCAGGATCATTGCAAAAATTAAATTTATTTTATTTATTAAATGAAATTTCAATTTTTTCAATAACAATGCATAAAGTCGAATTAATTTAATTGAAATCGTGTTTATTTGATCAAAAGCATAAATAAAACATGTGTCGCACTTAGGTGCAAGCTGTTGGGATCATTGCGAAAATTAAATTCATTTTATTTATTAAATGAAATTTCTGTTTTTTCAATAACAATGCGTAAAGTCGGATATATTTAATTGAAATCGTGTTTATTTGATTAATAGCATGCCTAAAACATGTGTCGCACTTCAGTGCAAGCTATTGGGATCTTTGCGAAAATTAAATTCATTTTATTTATTCAATGAAATTTATATTTTTTTAATACCAATGCATAAAGTCGGATATATTTGATTAAAATCGTATTAAAATGATCAAATCCATGCCTAAAACATGTGTCGCACTTAGGTGCAAGCTGTTAGGATCATTGCAAAAATTAAATTTAATTTATTTATTAAATGAAATTTCAATTTTTTCAATAACAATGCATAAAGTCGAAATAATTTGATTAAAATCGTGTTTATATGATCAAATGCATGCCGAAAACATGTGTCACACTTAGGTGCAAGCTATCAGGATCATTGCAAAAATTAAATTTATTTTATTTATTAAATGAAATTTTAATTTTTTCAAAAACAATGCATAAAGTCGAAATAATTTGATTGAAATCGTATTTAAATGATCAATTCCATGCCTAAAACATGTGTCGCACTTAGGTGCAAGCTGTTAGGATCATTGCAAAAATTAAATTTATTTTATTTATTAAATGAAATTTTAATTTTTTCAAAAACAATGCATAAAGTCGAATTAATTTGATTGAAATCGTGTTTAAATGATCAAATGCATGCCGAAAACATGTGTCACACTTAGGTGCAAGCCATTAGGATCATTGCAAAAATTAAATTTATTTTATTTATTAAATGAAATTTCAATTTTTTCAATAACAATGCATAAAGTCGAATTAATTTAATTGAAATCGTGTTTATTTGATCAAAATCATGCCGAAAACATGTGTCGCACTTAGATGCAAGCTATTGGGATCTTTGCGAAAATTAAACTCATTTTATTTATTAAATGAAATTTCTATTTTTTTAATAACAATGCATAAAGTCGGATATATTTGATTAAAATCGTATTAAAATGATCAAATCCATGCCTAAAACATGTGTCGCACTTAGGTGCAAGCTGTTAGGATCATTGCAAAAATTAAATTTAATTTATTTATTAAATGAAATTTCAATTTTTTCAATAACAATGCATAAAGTCGAAATAATTTGATTGAAATCGTGTTTATATGATCAAATGCATGCCGAAAACATGTGTCACACTTAGGTGCAAGCCATCAGGATCATTGCAAAAATTAAATTTATTTTATTTATTAAATGAAATTTCAATTTTTTCAATAACAATGCATAAAGTCGAATTAATTTGATTGAAATCGTGTTTATATGATCAAATGCATGATGAAAACATGTGTCACACTTAGGTGCAAGCCATCAGGATCATTGCAAAAATTAAATTTATTTTATTTATTAAATGAAATTTCAATTTTTTCAATAACAATGCATAAAGTCGAATTAATTTAATTGAAATCGTGTTTATTTGATCAAAAGCATAAATAAAACATGTGTCGCACTTAGGTGCAAGCTGTTGGGATCATTGCGAAAATTAAATTCATTTTATTTATTAAATGAAATTTCTGTTTTTTCAATAACAATGCGTAAAGTCGGATATATTTAATTGAAATCGTGTTTATTTGATTAATAGCATGCCTAAAACATGTGTCGCACTTTAGTGCAAGCTATTGGGATCTTTGCGAAAATTAAATTCATTTTATTTATTAAATGAAATTTCTATTGTTTTAATAACAATGCATAAAGTCGGATATATTTGATTAAAATTGTATTTAAATGATCAAATCCATGCCTAAAACATGTGTCGCACTTAGGTGCAAGCTGTTAGGATCATTGCAAAAATTAAATTTAATTTATTTATTAAATGAAATTTCAATTTTTTCAATAACAATGCATAAAGTCGAAATAATTTGATTGAAATCGTGTTTATATGATCAAATACATGCCGAAAACATGTGTCACACTTAGGTGCAAGCCATCAGGATCGTTGCAAAAATTAAATTTATTTTATTTATTAAATGAAATTTTAATTTTTTCAAAAACAATGCGTAAAGTCGAATTAATTTGATTGAAATCGTATTTAAATGATCAAATCCATGCCTAAAACATGTGTCGCACTTAGGTGCAAGCTGTTAGGATCATTGCAAAAATTAAATTTATTTTATTTATTAAATAAAATTTCAATTTTTTCAATAACAATGCATAAAGTCGAATTAATTTGATTGAAATCGTGTTTATATGATCAAATGCATGCCGAAAACATGTGTCACACTTAGGTGCAAGCCATCAGGATCATTGCAAAAATTAAATTTATTTTATTTATTAAATGAAATTTTAATTTTTTCAAAAACAATGCATAAATTCGAATTAATTTGATTGAAATCGTGTTTAAATGATCAAATGCATGCCGAAAACATGTGTCACACTTAGGTGCAAGCCATTAGGATCATTGCAAAAATTAAATTTATTTTATTTATTAAATGAAATTTCAATTTTTTCAATAACAATGCATAAAGTCGAATTAATTTAATTGAAATCGTGTTTATTTGATCAAAATCATGCCGAAAACATGTGTCGCACTTAGATGCAAGCTATTGGGATCTTTGCGAAAATTAAACTCATTTTATTTATTAAATGAAATTTCTATTTTTTTAATAACAATGCATAAAGTCGGATATATTTGATTAAAATCGTATTAAAATGATCAAATCCATGCCTAAAACATGTGTCGCACTTAGGTGCAAGCTGTTAGGATCATTGCAAAAATTAAATTAAATTTATTTATTAAATGAAATTTCAATTTTTTCAATAACAATGCATAAAGTCGAAATAATTTGATTGAAATCGTGTTTATATGATCAAATGCATGCCGAAAACATGTGTCACACTTAGGTGCAAGCCATCAGGATCATTGCAAAAATTAAATTTATTTTATTTATTAAATGAAATTTTAATTTTTTCAAAAACAAAGCATAAAGTCGAATTAATTTGATTGAAATCGTGTTTATACGATCAAATGCATGCCGAAAACATGTGTCACACTTAGGTGCAAGCCATCAGGATCATTGCAAAAATTAAATTTATTTTATTTATTAAATGAAATTTTAATTTTTTCAAAAACAATGCATAAAGTTAAATTAATTTGATTGAAATCGTGTTTAAATGATCAAATGCATGCCGAAAACATGTGTCACACTTAGGTGCAAGCCATTAGGATCATTGCAAAAATTAAATTTATTTTATTTATTAAATGAAATTTCAATTTTTTCAATAACAATGCATAAAGTCGAATTAATTTAATTGAAATCGTGTTTATTTGATCAAAAGCATGCCTAAAACATGTGTCGCACTTAGGTGCAAGCTGTTGGGATCATTGCGAAAATTAAATTCATTTTATTTATTAAATGAAATTTCTATTTTTCCAATAACAATGCGTAAAGTCGGATATATTTAATTGAAATCGTGTTTATTTGATTAATAGCATGCCTAAAACATGTGTCGCACTTTGGTGCAAGCTATTGGGATCTTTGCGAAAATTAAATTCATTTTATTTATTCAATGAAATTTATATTTTTTTAATACCAATGCATAAAGTCGGATATATTTGATTAAAATCGTATTAAAATGATCAAATCCATGCCTAAAACATGTGTCGCACTTAGGTGCAAGCTGTTAGGATCATTGCAAAAATTAAATTTAATTTATTTATTAAATGAAATTTCAATTTTTTCAATAACAATGCATAAAGTCGAATTAATTTGATTAAAATCGTGTTTATATGATCAAATGCATGCCGAAAACATGTGTCACACTTAGGTGCAAGCCATCAGGATCATTGCAAAAATTAAATTTATTTTATTTATTAAATGAAATTTTAATTTTTTCAAAAACAAAGCATAAAGTCGAATTAATTTGATTGAAATCGTGTTTATACGATCAAATGCATGCCGAAAACATGTGTCACACTTAGGTGCAAGCCATCAGGATCATTGCAAAAATTAAATTTATTTTATTTATTAAATGAAATTTTAATTTTTTCAAAAACAATGCATAAAGTTAAATTAATTTGATTGAAATCGTGTTTAAATGATCAAATGCATGCCGAAAACATGTGTCACACTTAGGTGCAAGCCATCAGGATCATTGCAAAAATTAAATTTATTTTATTTATTAAATGAAATTTTAATTTTTTCAAAAACAAAGCATAAAGTCGAATTAATTTGATTGAAATCGTGTTTATACGATCAAATGCATGCCGAAAACATGTGTCACACTTAGGTGCAAGCCATCAGGATCATTGCAAAAATTAAATTTATTTTATTTATTAAATGAAATTTTAATTTTTTCAAAAACAATGCATAAAGTCGAATTAATTTAATTGAAATCGTGTTTATTTGATCAAAAGCATGCCTAAAACATGTGTCGCACTTAGGTGCAAGCTGTTGGGATCATTGCGAAAATTAAATTCATTTTATTTATTAAATGAAATTTCTATTTTTCCAATAACAATGCGTAAAGTCGGATATATTTAATTGAAATCGTGTTTATTTGATTAATAGCATGCCTAAAACATGTGTCGCACTTTGGTGCAAGCTATTGGGATCTTTGCGAAAATTAAATTCATTTTATTTATTCAATGAAATTTATATTTTTTTAATACCAATGCATAAAGTCGGATATATTTGATTAAAATCGTATTAAAATGATCAAATCCATGCCTAAAACATGTGTCGCACTTAGGTGCAAGCTGTTAGGATCATTGCAAAAATTAAATTTAATTTATTTATTAAATGAAATTTCAATTTTTTCAATAACAATGCATAAAGTCGAAATAATTTGATTGAAATCGTGTTTATATGATCAAATGCATGCCGAAAACATGTGTCACACTTAGGTGCAAGCCATCAGGATCATTGCAAAAATTAAATTTATTTTATTTATTAAATGAAATTTTAATTTTTTCAAAAACAAAGCATAAAGTCGAATTAATTTGATTGAAATCGTGTTTATACGATCAAATGCATGCCGAAAACATGTGTCACACTTAGGTGCAAGCCATCAGGATCATTGCAAAAATTAAATTTATTTTATTTATTAAATGAAATTTTAATTTTTTCAAAAACAATGCATAAAGTTAAATTAATTTGATTGAAATCGTGTTTAAATGATCAAATGCATGCCGAAAACATGTGTCACACTTAGGTGCAAGCCATTAGGATCATTGCAAAAATTAAATTTATTTTATTTATTAAATGAAATTTCAATTTTTTCAATAACAATGCATAAAGTCGAATTAATTTAATTGAAATCGTGTTTATTTGATCAAAAACATGCCTAAAACATGTGTCGCACTTAGGTGCAAGCTGTTGGGATCATTGCGAAAATTAAATTCATTTTATTTATTAAATGAAATTTCTATTTTTTCAATAACAATGCGTAAAGTCGGATATATTTAATTGAAATCGTGTTTATTTGATTAATAGCATGCCTAAAACATGTGTCGCACTTTGGTGCAAGCTATTGGGATCTTTGCGAAAATTAAATTCATTTTATTTATTCAATGAAATTTATATTTTTTTAATACCAATGCATAAAGTCGGATATATTTGATTAAAATCGTATTAAAATGATCAAATCCATGCCTAAAACATGTGTCGCACTTAGGTGCAAGCTGTTAGGATCATTGCAAAAATTAAATTTAATTTATTTATTAAATGAAATTTCAATTTTTTCAATAACAATGCATATAGTCGAATTAATTTGATTAAAATCGTGTTTATATGATCAAATGCATGCCGAAAACATGTGTCACACTTAGGTGCAAGCCATCAGGATCATTGCAAAAATTAAATTTATTTTATTTAATAAATGAAATTTTAATTTTTTCAAAAACAATGCATAAAGTCGAATTAATTTGATTGAAATCGTGTTTAAATGATCAAAAGCATGCCGAAAACATGTGTCACACTTAGGTGGAAGCTATTAGGATCATTGCAAAAATTAATTTTTTTTTATTTATTAAATGAAATTTCAATTTTTTCAAAAACAATGCATAAAGTCGAATTAATTTGATTGAAATCGTGTTTATATTATCAAATGCATGCCGAAAACATATGTCACACTTGGGTGCAAGCCATTAGGATCATATCAAAAATTAAATTTATTTTATTTATTAAATGAAATTTCAATTTTTTCAATAACGATGCATAAAGTCGAATTAATTTGATTGAAATCGTGTTTACATGATCAAATGCATGCCGAAAACATGTGTCACACTTAGGTGCAAGCCATTAGGATCATTGCAAAAATTAAATTTATTTTATTTATTAAATGAAATTTCAATTTTTTCAATAACAATGCATAAAGTCGAATTAATTTGATTGAAATCGTGTTTACTAGATCAAATGCATGCCGAAAACATGTGTCACACTTAGGTGCAAGCCATTAGGATCATTGCAAAAATTAAATTTATTTTATTTATTAAATGAAATTTCAATTTTTTCAATAACAATGCATAAAGTCGAATTAATTTGATTAAAATCGTGTTTATATGATCAAATCCAAGCCTAAAACAGATGTCGCACTTAGGTGCAAGCTATTAGGATCATTGCAAAAATTAAATTTATTTTATGTATTAAATGAAATTTCAATTTTTTTAATAACAATGCAAAAAGTCGAATTAATTTGATTGAAATCGTGTTTACATGATCAAATGCATGCCGAAAACATGTGTCACACTTAGGTGCAAGCCATTAGGATCATTGCAAAAATTAAATTTATTTTATTTATTAAATGAAATTTCAATTTTTTCAATAACATTGAATAAAGTCCAATGTATTTGATTAAAATCGTATTTAAATGATCAAATCCAAGCCTAAAACATGTGTCGCACTTTGGTGCAAGCTATTAGGATCATTGCAAAAATTAAATTTATTTTATTTATTAAATCAAATTTCTATTTTTTCAATAACAATGCATAAAGTCGAATTAATTTGATTAAAATCGTGTTTAAATGATCAAATGCATGCCCAAAACATGTGTCGCACTTAGGTGCAAGCATTTAGGATCATTGCGAAAATTAAATTTATTTTATTTATTAAATGAATCTTCAATTTTTTCAAAAACAATGCATAAAGTCGAATTTAATTGGTTGAAATCGTGTTTAAATGATCAAATGCATGCCTAAAACATGTGTCGCACTTAGGTGCAAGCTATTAGGATCATTGCAAAAATTAAATTCAATTTATTTATTAAATGAAATTTCAATTTTTTCAAAAACAATGCATAAAGTCGAATATATTTGATTAATATCGTATTTAAATGATCAAATGCATGCCTAAAACATGTGTCGCACTTAGTTACAAGCTATTAGGATCATTGCAAAAATGAAATTTATTTTATTTATTAAATGAAATTTCAATTTTTTCTAATACAATGCATAAAGTCGAATTTATTTGATTAAAATCAAGTTCATATGATCAAATGCTTGCCAAAAACATGTGTCGCACTTAGGTGCAAGCTATCAGGATCATTGCAAAAATTTAATTTCTTTTATTTATGTAATGGAATTTCAATTTTTTCAATAACAATGCATAAAGTCGAATTTATTTGATTGAAATCAAGTTCATATGATCAAATGCTTGCCAAAAACATGTGTCGCACTTAGGTGCAAGCTATCGGGATCATTGCAAAAATTAAATTTATTTTATTTATGTAATGGAATTTCAATTTTTTCAATAACAATGCATAAAGTCTGATTTATTTGATTAAAATCGTGTTTAAATGATCAAATCCATGCCTAAAACATGTGTCGCACTTAGGTGCAAGCTGTTAGGATCATTGCAAAAATAAATTTATTTTATTTATTGAATGGATTTTCAATTTTTTCAATAACAATGCATTAAGTCGAATTAATTTGATTAAAATTGTGTTTAAATAATTAAATGCATGCCATAAACATGTGTCGCACTTAGGTGCAAGCCATTAGGATCATTGCGAAAATAAAATTTATTTTATTTATTAAATGGAATTTCAATTTTTTCAATAACAATGCATAAAGTCGACTTTATTTGATTAAAATCGTGTTTAAATGATCAAATGCATGCCTAAAACATGTGTCGCACTTAGGTGCAAGCTGTTATGATCATTGCAAAAATTAAATTTATTTTATTTATTAAATGAAATTTCAATTTTCTCAATAACAATGCATAAAGTCGAATTTATTTGATTAAAATCGTGTTTAAATGATCAAATGCATGCCTAAAACATGTGTCGCACTTAGGTGCAAGCTGTTAGGAGCATTGCAAAAATATATTTATTTTATTTATTGAATGGATTTTCAATTTTTTCAATAACAATGCATTAAGTCGAATTAATTTGATTAAAATTGTGTTTAAATAATTAAATGCATGCCAAAAACATGTGTCGCACTTAGGTGCAAGCCATTAGGATCATTGCGAAAATAAAATTTATTTTATTTATTAAATGGAAATTCAATTTTTTCAATAACAATGCATAAAGTCGACTTTATTTGATTAAAATCGTGTTTAAATGATCAAATCCATGCCTAAAACATGTGTCGCACTTAGGTGCAAGCTGTTATGATCATTGCAAAAATTAAATTTATTCTATTTATTAAATGAAATTTCAATTTTCTCAATAACAATGCATAAAGTCGAATTTATTTGATTAAAATCGTGTTTAAATAATCAAATGAATGCCTAAAACATGTGTCGCACTTAGGTGCAAGCTGTTAGGATCATTGCAAAAATAAATTTATTTTATTTATTGAATGGATTTTCAATTTTTTCAATAACAATGCATTAAGTCGAATTATATTGATTAAAATTGTGTTTAAATAATTAAATGCATGCCAAAAACATGTGTCGCACTTAGGTGCAAGCCATTAGGATCATTGCGAAAATAAAATTTATTTTATTTATTAAATGGAATTTCAATTTTTTCAATAACAATGCATAAAGTCGAATTTATTTGGTTGAAATCAAGTTCATATGATCAAATGCATGCCAAAAACATATTTCGCACTTAGGTGCTAGCTATTAGGATCATTGCGAAAAATAAATTTATTTTATTTATTAAATGAAATTTCTATTTTTTCAATACCAATGCAAAAAGTCGAATTTATTTGATTGAAATCATGTTTATATGATCAAATGCATGCCGAAAACATGTGTCGCAATTAGGTGCAAGCTATTAGGATCATTGCAAAAATTAAATTTATTTTATTTATTAAATGGAATTTCAATTGTTTCAATAACAATGCATAAAGTCGAATTTATTTGATTAAAATCGTGTTAAAATGATCAAATGCATGCCTAAAACATGTGTCGCACTTAGGTGCAAGCTGTTAGGATCATTGCAAAAATAAATTTATTTTATTTATTGAATGGAATTTCAATTTTTTCAATAACAATGCATTAAGTCGAATTAATTTGATTAAAATCGTGTTTAAATAATTAAATGCATGCCAAAAACATGTGTCGCACTTAGGTGCAAGCTATTAGGATCATTGCAAAAATTAAATTTATTTTATTTATTAAATGGAATTTCAATTTTTTTAATAACAATGCATAAAGTCGAATTTATTGGATTAAAATCGTGTTTAAATGATCAAATGCATGCCTGAAACATGTGTCGCACTTAGGTGCAAGCTGTAAGGATCATTGCAAAAATAAATTTATTTTATTTATTGAATGGATTTTCAATTTTTGTAATAACAATGCATTAAGTCGAATTAATTTGATTAATTCCGTGTTTAAATAATTAAATGCATGCCAAAAACATGTGTCGCACTTAGGTGCAAGCCATTAGGATCATTGCGAAAATTAAATTTATTTTATTTATTAAATGGAATTTCAATTTTTTCAATAACAATGCATAAAGTCGACTTTATTTGATTAAAATCGTTTTTAAATAATTAAATGCATGCCAAAAACATGTGTCGCACTTAGGTGCAAGCTATTAGGATCATTGCGAAAATTAAATTTACTTTATTTATTAAATGAAATTTCTATTTTTTCAATAACAATGCAACAAGTCGAATTTATTTGATTAAAATCGTGTTTATATGATCAAATGCATGCCGAAAACATGTGTCGCACTTAGGTGCAAGTTATTACGATCATTGCAAAAATTAAATTTAATTTATTTATTAAATGAAATTTCAAGTTTTTCAAAAACAATGCATAAAGTCGAATTTATTTGATTGAAATCGTGTTTATATGACCAAAAGCATGCCCAAAATATGTGTCGCACTTAGGTGCAAGCTATTAGGATCATTGCGAAAATTAAATGTATTTTATTTATTAAATGAAATTTCTATTTTTTCAATAACAATGATAAAAGTCGAATTTATTTGATTGAAATCGTGTTTATATGATCAAATGCATGCCGAAAACATGTGTCGCACTTAGGTGCAAGCTATTAGGATCATTGCAAAAATTAAATTTATTTTATTAATTAAATGAAATTACAATTTTTTCAATAACAATGCATAAAGTCTAATTTATTTGATTGAAATCAAGTTTAAATGATCAAATGCATGCCAAAAACACGTGTCGCACTTAGGTGCAAGCTTTTAGGATGATTGCAAAAATTAAATTTATTTTATTTATTGAATGGAATTTCAATTTTTTCAATAACAATGCATAAAGTCGAATTTATTTGATTGAAATCAAGTTTAAATGGTTAAATGCATGCCAAAAACATGTGTCGCACTTAGGTGCAAGCTTTTAGGATTATTGCAAAAATTAAATTTATTTTATTTATTAAATGGAATTTCAATTTTTTCAATAACAATGAATAAAGTCGAATTTATTTGATTGAAATCAAGTTTATATGATCAAATGCATGCCAGAAACATGTATCGCACTTAGGTGCAAGCTATTAGGATCATTGCGAAAATTAAATTTATTTTATTTGTTAAATGAAATTTCTATTTTTTTCAATAAAAATTCAAAAAGTCGAATTTATTTGATTGAAATCGTGTTTAAATGATCAAAAGCATGCCGAAAACATGTGTCGCAGTTAGGTGCAAGCCTTTAGGATCATTGCAAAAATTAAATATATTTTATTTATTAACGGGAATTAAAATTTTTCCTATAACAATGCATAAAGTCGAATTCATTTGATTAAAATCGTGTTTGAATTATCAAATGCATGCCTGAAACATGTGTCGCACTTAGGTGCAAGCTGTTAGGATCATTGCAAAAATAAATTTATTTTATTTATTGAATGGATTTTCAATTTTTTCAATAACAATGCAAAAAGTCGAATTTATTTAATTGAAATCGTGTTTATATGATCAAATGCATGCTGAAAACATATGTCGCACTTAGGTGCGAGCTATTAGGATCATTGCGAAAAATAAATTTACTTTATTTATTAAATGAAATTTAAATTTTTTCAATGACAATGCATAAAGTCGAATTTATTTGATTAATATCGTATTTAAATGATCAAATGCATGCCTAAAACATGTGTCGCACTTAGGTGCAAGCTATTAGGATCATTCAAAAATTAAATTTATTTTATTTATTAAATAGAATTTTAATTTTTTTTAATAACAATGCATAATGTGGAATTTTTTTGATTAAAATCGGATTTCAATGATCAAATCTATGCCTAAAACATGTGTCGCACTTAGGTGCAAGCTATTAGGATCATTGCAAAAATAAATTTATTTTATTTATTGGATGGATTTTCAATTTTTTCAATAACAATGCAAAAAGTCGAATTTATTTAATTGAAATCGTGTTTATATGATCAAATGCATGCCGAAAACATATGTCGCACTTAGGTGCGAGCTATCAGGATCATTGCTAAAATTAAATTTATTTTATTTATTAAATGGAATTTCAATTTTTTCAATAACAATGCATAAAGTAGAATTTATTTGATTTAAATCAAGTTTAAATGATCAAATGCATGCCAAAAACATGTGTCGCACTTAGGTGCAAGCTATTAGGATCATTGCGAAAATTAAATTTACTTTATTTATTAAATGAAATTTAAATTTTTTCAATGACAATGCATAAAGTCGAATTTATTTTATTGAAATCGTGTTTAAATGATCAAATGCATGCCTAAAATATGTGTCGCACTTAGGTGCAAGCTGTTAGGATCATTGCAAAAATAAATTTATTTTATTTATTGAATGGAATTTCAATTTTTTCAATAACAATGCATTAAGTCGAATTAATTTGATTAAAATCGTGTTTAAATAATTAAATGCATGCCAAAAACATGTGTCGCACTTAGGTGCAAGCTATTAGGATCATTGCAAAAATTAAATTTATTTTATTTATTAAATGGAATTTCAATTTTTTTAATAACAATGCATAAAGTCGAATTTATTGGATTAAAATCGTGTTTAAATGATCAAATGCATGCCTGAAACATGTGTCGCACTTAGGTGCAAGCTGTAAGGATCATTGCAAAAATAAATTTATTTTATTTATTGAATGGATTTTCAATTTTTTCAATAACAATGCAAAAAGTCGAATTTATTTAATTGAAATCGTGTTTATATGATCAAATGCATGCTGAAAACATATGTCGCACTTAGGTGCGAGCTATTAGGATCATTGCGAAAAATAAATTTATTTTATTTATTAAATGAAATTTCTATTTTTTCAATAACAATGCAAAAAGTCGAATTTATTTGATTGAAATCATGTTTATATGATCAAATGCATGCCGAAAACATGTGTCGCAATTAGGTGCAAGCTATTAGGATCATTGCAAAAATTAAATTTATTTTATTTATTAAATGGAATTTCAATTTTTTCAATAACAATGCATAAAGTCGAATTTATTTGATTAAAATCGTGTTTAAATGATCAAATGCATGCCTAAAACATGTGTCGCACTTAGGTGCAAGCTGTTAGGATCATTGCAAAAATAAATTTATTTTATTTATAGAATGGAATTTCAATTTTTTCAATAACAATGCATTAAGTCGAATTAATTTGATTAATATCGTGTTTAAATAATTAAATGCATGCCAAAAACATGTGTCGCACTTAGGTGCAAGCCATTAGGATCATTGCGAAAATTAAATTTATTTTATTTATTAAATGGAATTTTAATTTTTTCAATAACAATGCATAAAGTCGACTTTATTTGATTAAAATCGTTTTTAAATAATTAAATGCATGCCAAAAACATGTGTCGCACTTAGGTGCAAGCTATTAGGATCATTGCGAAAATTAAATTTACTTTATTTATTAAATGAAATTTCTATTTTTTCAATAACAATGCAAAAAGTCGAATTTATTTGATTAAAATCGTGTTTATATGATCAAATGCATGCCGAAAACATGTGTCGCACTTAGGTGCAAGTTATTACGATCATTGCAAAAATTAAATTTAATTTATTTATTAAATGAAATTTCAAGTTTTTCAAAAACAATGCATAAAGTCGAATTTATTTGATTGAAATCGTGTTTATATGATCAAATGCATGCCGAAAACATGTGTCGCACTTGGGTGCAAGCTATTAGGATCATTGCAAAAATTAAATTTATTTTATTTATTAAATGAAATTACAATTTTTTCAATAACAATGCATAAAGTCTAATTTATTTGATTGAAATCAAGTTTAAATGATCAAATGTATGCCAAAAACACGTGTTGCACTTAGGTGCAAGCTTTTAGGATGATTGCAAAAATTAAATTTATTTTATTTATTGAATGGAATTTCAATTTTTTCAATAACAATGCATAAAGTCGAATTTATTTGATTGAAATCAAGTTTAAATGGTTAAATGCATGCCAAAAACATGTGTCGCACTTAGGTGCAAGCTTTTAGGATTATTGCAAAAATTAAATTTATTTTATTTATTAAATGGAATTTCAATTTTTTCAATAACAATGAATAAAGTCGAATTTATTTGATTGAAATCAAGTTTATATGATCAAATGCATGTTAGAAACATGTGTCGCACTTAGGTGCAAGCTATTAGGATCATTGCGAAAATTAAATTTATTTTATTTGTTAAATGAAATTTCTATTTTTTTCAATAAAAATTCAAAAAGTCGAATTTATTTGATTGAAATCGTGTTTAAATGATCAAAAGCATGCCGAAAACATGTGTCGCAGTTAGGTGCAAGCCTTTAGGATCATTGCAAAAATTAAATATATTTTATTTATTAACGGGAATTAAAATTTTTCCTATAACAATGCATAAAGTCGAATTCATTTGATTAAAATCGTGTTTGAATTATCAATTGCATGCCTGAAACATGTGTCGCACTTAGGTGCTAGCTATCAGGATCATTGCAACAATTAAATTTATTTTATTTATTAAATGGAATTTCAATTTTTTCAATAACAATGCATAAAGTCGAATTTATTTGATTAATATCGTATTTAAATGATCAAATGCATGCCTAAAACATGTGTCGCACTTAGGTGCAAGCTATTAGGATCATTCAAAAATTAAATTTATTTTATTTATTAAATAGAATTTTAATTTTTTTTAATAACAATGCATAATGTGGAATTTATTTGATTAAAATCGGATTTCAATGATCAAATCTATGCCTAAAACATGTGTCGCACTTAGGTGCAAGCTATTAGGATCATTGCAAAAATAAATTTATTTTATTTATTGAATGGATTTTCAATTTTTTCAATAACAATGCAAAAAGTCGAATTTATTTAATTGAAATCGTGTTTATATGATCAAATGCATGCCGAAAACATATGTCGCACTTAGGTGCGAGCTATCAGGATCATTGCTAAAATTAAATTTATTTTATTTATTAAATGGAATTTCAATTTTTTCAATAACAATGCATAAAGTAGAATTTATTTGATTTAAATCAAGTTTAAATGATCAAATGCATGCCAAAAACATGTGTCGCACTTAGGTGCAAGCTATTAGGATCATTGCGAAAATTAAATTTACTTTATTTATTAAATGAAATTTAAATTTTTTCAATAACAATGCATAAAGTCGAATTTATTTTATTGAAATCGTGTTTAAATGATCAAATGCATGCCTAAAACATGTGTCGCACTTAGGTGCAAGCAATTAGGATCATTGCAAATGTTAAATTAATTTTATTTATTAAATGGAATTTTAATTTTTTCAATAACACTTAGGTGCAAGCTATTAGGATCATTGCAAAAATTAAATTTATTTTATTTATTGAATGGAATTTCAAGTTTTTCAATAACAATGCATAAAGTCGAATTTATTTGATTAAAATCGTGTTTAAATGATCAAATGCATGCCTAAGACAAGTGTCGCACTTAGGTGCAAGCTATAAGGTTCATTGCAAAAATTAAATTTATTTTATTTATTAAATGGTATTTCAATTTTTTCAATAACAATGCAAAAGTTTGAATTAATTTGATTAAAATCGTATTAAAATGATCAATTTCATGCCTAAAACATATGTCGTACTTAGGTGCATGCTGTAAGGATCATTGCAAAAATTAAATTTATTTTATTTATTAAATGAAATTTCAATTTTTTTTATAACAAAGCATAAAGTCAAATTTATTTGATTGAAATCGTGTTTATATGATCAAATGCATGCCGAAAACATGCGTCGCACTTAGGTGCCAGATATTAGGATCATTGCGAAAATTAAATTTAATTTATTTATTTAATGAAATTTCTTTTTTTTTATTAACAATGCATAAAGTAAAATCTATTTTAATGAAATCGTGTTTATATAACCAAAAGCATGCCAAAGACATGTGACGCACTTAGTTGGTAGCCTTTAGGATCATTGCTAAAATTAAATTTAATTTATTTACTAAATGAAATTTCAATTTCTTCATTAACAATGCATACAGTGAAATCTATTTTAATGAAATTGTGTTTATACGACCAAAAGCATGCCGAAAACATGTGTCGCACATAGGTGCCAGCTATTAGGATCATTGCAAAAATTAAATTTATTTTATTTATTAAATGAAGTTTCAATTTTTTCAATGACAATGCATAAAGTCGAAATAATTTGATTCAAATCGTGTTTATATGATCAAATGCATGCCGAAAACATGTGTTGTACTTAGGTGCAAGCTATTAGGATCATTGCAAAAATTAAATTTATTTTATATATTAAATGAAATTTCAATTTTTTTAATAACAATGCATAAAGTCGAATTAATTTGATTGAAATCGTGTTTTTATGATCAAATGCATGCCGAAAACATGTGTCACATTTAGGTGCAAGCCATTAGGATCATTGCAAAAATTAAATTTATTTTATTTATTAAATGAAATTTCAATTTTTTCAATAACAATGCATAAAGTCGAATTAATTTAATTGAAATCGGGTTTATTTAATCAAAAGCATGCCGAAAACATGTGTCACACTTAGGTGCAAGCTGTTGGGATCATTGCGAAAATTAAATTCATTTTATTTATTAAATGAAATTTCTATTTTTTCAATAACAATGCGTAAAGTCGGATATATTTAATTGAAATCGTGTTTATTTGATTAATAGCATGCCTAAAACATGTGTCGCACTTAGGTGCAAGCTATTGGGATCTTTGCGAAAATTAAATTCATTTTATTTATTAAATGAAATTTCTATTTTTTTAATAACAATGCATAAAGTCGGAAATATTTGATTAAAATCGTATTTAAATGATCAAATCCATGCCTAAAACATGTGTCGCACTTAGGTGCAAGCTGTTGGGATCATTGCAAAAATTAAATTTATTTTATTTATTAAATGAAGTTTCAATTTTTTCAATGACAATGCATAAAGTCGAAATAATTTGATTGAAATCGTGTTTATATGATTAAATGCATGCCGAAAACATGTGTCGTACTTAGGTGCAAGCTATTAGGATCATTGCAAAAATTAAATTTATTTTATTTATTAAATGAAATTTCAATTTTTTCAATAACAATGCATAAAGTCGAATTAATTTGATTGAAATCGTGTTTATATGATCAAATGCATGCCGAAAACATGTGTCACATTTAGGTGCAAGCCATTAGGATCATTGCAAAAATTAAATTTATTTTATTTATTAAATGAAATTTCAATTTTTTCAATAACAATGCATAAAGTCGAATTAATTCAATTGAAATCGTGTTTATTTAATCAAAAGCATGCCGAAAACATGTGTCACACTTAGGTGCAAGCTGTTGGGATCATTGCGAAAATTAAATTCATTTTATTTATTAAATGAAATTTCTATTTTTTCAATAACAATGCGTAAAGTCGGATATATTTAATTGAAATCGTGTTTATTTGATTAATAGCATGCCTAAAACATGTGTCGCACTTAGGTGCAAGCTATTGGGATCTTTGCGAAAATTAAATTCATTTTATTTATTAAATGAAATTTCTATTTTTTTAATAACAATGCATAAAGTCGGATATATTTGATTAAAATCGTATTTAAATGATCAAATCCATGCCTAAAACATGTGTCGCACTTAATTGCAAGCTGTTGGGATCATTGCAAAAATTAAATTTATTTTATTTATTAAATGAAATTTCAATTTTTTCAATAACAATGCATTAAGTCGAAATAATTTGATTGAAATCATGTTTATATGATCAAATGCATGCCGAAAACATGTGTCACACTTAGGTGCAAGCCATCAGGATCATTGCAAAAATTAAATTTATTTTATTTATTAAATGAAATTTTAATTTTTTCAAAAACAATGCATAAAGTCGAATTAATTTGATTGAAATCGTATTTAAATGATCAAATATATGCCTAAAACATGTGTCGCACTTAGGTGCAAGCTGTTAGGATACTTGCAAAAATTAAATTTATTTTATTTATTAAATGAAATTTCAATTTTTTCAATAACAATGCATAAAGTCGAATTAATTCAATTGAAATCGTGTTTATTTAATCAAAAGCATGCCGAAAACATGTGTCACACTTAGGTGCAAGCTGTTGGGATCATTGCGAAAATTAAATTCATTTTATTTATTAAATGAAATTTCTATTTTTTCAATAACAATGCGTAAAGTCGGATATATTTAATTGAAATCGTGTTTATTTGATTAATAGCATGCCTAAAACATGTGTCGCACTTAGGTGCAAGCTATTGGGATCTTTGCGAAAATTAAATTCATTTTATTTATTAAATGAAATTTCTATTTTTTTAATAACAATGCATAAAGTCGGATATATTTGATTAAAATCGTATTTAAATGATCAAATCCATGCCTAAAACATGTGTCGCACTTAATTGCAAGCTGTTGGGATCATTGCAAAAATTAAATTTATTTTATTTATTAAATGAAATTTCAATTTTTTCAATAACAATGCATTAAGTCGAAATAATTTGATTGAAATCATGTTTATATGATCAAATGCATGCCGAAAACATGTGTCACACTTAGGTGCAAGCCATCAGGATCATTGCAAAAATTAAATTTATTTTATTTATTAAATGAAATTTTAATTTTTTCAAAAACAATGCATAAAGTCGAATTAATTTGATTGAAATCGTATTTAAATGATCAAATATATGCCTAAAACATGTGTCGCACTTAGGTGCAAGCTGTTAGGATACTTGCAAAAATTAAATTTATTTTATTTATTAAATGAAATTTCAATTTTTTCAATAACAATGCATAAAGTCGAATTAATTTGATTGAAATCGCGTTTATATGATCAAATGCATGCCGAAAACATGTGTCACACTTAGGTGCAAGCCATCAGGATCATTGCAAAAATTAAATTTATTTTATTTATTAAATGAAATTTTAATTTTTTCAAAAACAATGCACAAAGTCGAATTAATTTGATTGAAATCGTATTTAAATGATCAAATCCATGCCTAAAACATGTGTCGCACTTAGGTGCAAGCTGTTAGGATCATTGCAAAATTTAAATTTATTTTATTTATTAAATGAAATTTTAATTTTTTCAAAAACAATGCATAAAGTCGAATTAATTTGATTGAAATCGTGTTTAAATGATCAAATGCATGCCGAAAACATGTGTCACACTTAGGTGCAAGCCATTAGGATCATTGCAAAAATTAAATTTATTTTATTTATTTAATGAAATTTCAATTTTTTCAAAAACAATGCATAAAGTCGAATTAATTTAATTGAAATCGTGTTTATTTGATCAAAAGCATGCCGAAAACATGTGTCGCACTTAGGTGCAAGCTATTGGGATCTTTGCGAAAATTAAATTCATTTTATTTATTAAATGAAATTTCTATTTTTTTAATGACAATGCATAAAGTCGGATATATTTGATTAAAATCGTATTTAAATGATCAAATCCATGCCTAAAACATGTGTCGCACTTAGGTGCAAGCTGTTAGGATCATTGCAAAAATTAAATTTATTTTATTTATTAAATGAAATTTCAATTTTTTCAATAACAATGCATAAAGTCGAATTAATTTGATTGAAATCGTGTTTATATGATCAAATGCATGCCGAAAACATGTGTTGCACTTAGGTGCAAGCCATCAGGATCATTGCAAAAATTAAATTTATTTTATTTATTAAATAAAATTTTAATTTTTTTAGAAACAATGCATAAAGTCGAATTGATTAAATCGTATTTAAATGATCAAATCCATGTGTAAAACATGTGTCGCACTTAGGTGCAAGCTGTTAGGATCATTGCAAAAATTAAATTTATTTTATTTATTAAATGAAATTTCAATTTTTTCAATAACAATGCATAAAGTCGAATTAATTTGTTTGAAATCGTGTTTATATGATCAAATGCATGCCGAAAACATGTGTCACACTTAGGTGCAAGCCATCAGGATCATTGCAAAAATTAAATTTATTTTATTTATTAAATGAAATTTCAATTTTTTCAATAACAATGCATAAAGTCGAATTAATTTAATTGAAATCGTGTTTATTTGATCAAAAACATAAATAAAACATGTGTCGCACTTAGGTGCAAGCTGTTGGGATCATTGCGAAAATTAAATTCATTTTATTTATTAAATGAAATTTCTATTTTTTCAATAACAATGCGTAAAGTCGGATATATTTAATTGAAATCGTGTTTATTTGATTAATAGCATGCCTAAAACATGTGTCGCACTTTAGTGCAAGCTATTGGGATCTTTGCGAAAATTAAATTCATTTTATTTATTCAATGAAATTTATATTTTTTTAATACCAATGCATAAAGTCGGATATATTTAATTAAAATCGTATTAAAATGATCAAATCCATGCCTAAAACATGTGTCGCACTTAGGTGCAAGCTGTTAGGATCATTGCAAAAATTAAATTTAATTTATTTATTAAATGAAATTTCAATTTTTTCAATAACAATGCATAAAGTCGAAATAATTTGATTGAAATCGTGTTTATATGATCAAATGCATGCCGAAAACATGTGTCACACTTAGGTGCAAGCTATCAGGATCATTGCAAAAATTAAACTTAATTTATTTATTAAATGAAATTTCAATTTTTTCAATAACAATGCATAAAGTCGAAATAATTTGATTGAAATCGTATTTAAATGATTAAATCCATGCCTAAAACATGTGTCGCACTTAGGTGCAAGCTGTTAGGATCATTGCAAAAATTAAATTTATTTTATTTATTAAATAAAATTTCAATTTTTTCAATAACAATGCATAAAGTCGAATTAATTTGATTGAAATCTTTTTTAAATGATCAAATCCATGCCTAAAACATGTGTCGCACTTAGGTGCAAGCTGTTAGGATCATTGCAAAAATTAAATTTATTTTATTTATTAAATAAAATTTCAATTTTTTCAATAACAATGCATAAAGTCGAATTAATTTGATTGAAATCGTGTTTATATGATCAAATGCATGCCGAAAACATGTGTCACACTTAGGTGCAAGCCATCAGGATCATTGCAAAAATTAAATTTATTTTATTTATGAAATGAAATTTTAATTTTTTCAAAAACAATGCATAAAGTCGAATTAATTTGATTGAAATCGTGTTTAAATGATCAAATGCATGCCGAAAACATGTGTCACACTTAGGTGCAAGCCATTAGGATCATTGCAAAAATTAAATTTATTTTATTTATTAAATGAAATTTCAATTTTTTCAATAACAATGCATAAAGTCGAATTAATTTAATTGAAATCGTGTTTATTTGATCAAAAGCATGCCGAAAACATGTGTCACACTTAGGTGCAAGCTGTTGGGATCATTGCGAAAATTAAATTCATTTTATTTATTAAATGAAATTTCTATTTTTTCAATAACAATGCGTAAAGTCGGATATATTTAATTGAAATCGTGTTTATTTGATTAATAGCATGTCTAAAACATGTGTCGCACTTAGGTGCAAGCTATTGGGATCTTTGCGAAAATTAAATTCATTTTATTTATTAAATGAAATTTCTATTTTTTTAATAACAATGCATAAAGTCGGATATATTTGATTAAAATCGTATTTAAATGATCAAATCCATGCCTAAAACATGTGTCGCACTTAATTGCAAGCTGTTGGGATCATTGCAAAAATTAAATTTATTTTATTTATTAAATGAAATTTCAATTTTTTCAATAACAATGCATTAAGTCGAAATAATTTGATTGAAATCATGTTTATATGATCAAATGCATGCCGAAAACATGTGTCACACTTAGGTGCAAGCCATCAGGATCATTGCAAAAATTAAATTTATTTTATTTATTAAATGAAATTTTAATTTTTTCAAAAACAATGCATAAAGTCGAATTAATTTGATTGAAATCGTATTTAAATGATCAAATATATGCCTAAAACATGTGTCGCACTTAGGTGCAAGCTGTTAGGATCCTTGCAAAAATTAAATTTATTTTATTTATTAAATGAAATTTCAATTTTTTCAATAACAATGCATAAAGTCGAATTAATTTGATTGAAATCGCGTTTATATGATCAAATTCATGCCGAAAACATGTGTCACACTTAGGTGCAAGCCATCAGGATCATTGCAAAAATTAAATTTATTTTATTTATTAAATGAAATTTTAATTTTTTCAAAAACAATGCACAAAGTCGAATTAATTTGATTGAAATCGTATTTAAATGATCAAATCCATGCCTAAAACATGTGTCGCACTTAGGTGCAAGCTGTTAGGATCATTGCAAAATTTAAATTTATTTTATTTATTAAATGAAATTTTAATTTTTTCAAAAACAATGCATAAAGTCGAATTAATTTGATTGAAATCGTGTTTAAATGATCAAATGCATGCCGAAAACATGTGTCACACTTAGGTGCAAGCCATTAGGATCATTGCAAAAATTAAATTTATTTTATTTATTAAATGAAATTTCAATTTTTTCAATAACAATGCATAAAGTCGAATTAATTTAATTGAAATCGTGTTTATTTGATCAAAAGCATGCCGAAAACATGTGTCGCACTTAGGTGCAAGCTATTGGGATCTTTGCGAAAATTAAATTCATTTTATTTATTAAATGAAATTTCTATTTTTTTAATGACTATGCATAAAGTCGGATATATTTGATTAAAATCGTATTTAAATGATCAAATCCATGCCTAAAACATGTGTCGCACTTAGGTGCAAGCTGTTAGGATCATTGCAAAAATTAAATTTATTTTATTTATTAAATGAAATTTCAATTTTTTCAATAACAATGCATAAAGTCGAATTAATTTGATTGAAATCGTGTTTATATGATCAAATGCATGCCGAAAACATGTGTTGCACTTAGGTGCAAGCCATCAGGATCATTGCAAAAATTAAATTTATTTTATTTATTAAATAAAATTTTAATTTTTTTAGAAACAATGCATAAAGTCGAATTGATTAAATCGTATTTAAATGATCAAATACATGTGTAAAACATGTGTCGCACTTAGGTGCAAGCTGTTAGGATCATTGCAAAAATTAAATTTATTTTATTTATTAAATGAAATTTCAATTTTTTCAATAACAATGCATAAAGTCGAATTAATTTGTTTGAAATCGTGTTTATATGATCAAATGCATGCCGAAAACATGTGTCACACTTAGGTGCAAGCCATCAGGATCATTGCAAAAATTAAATTTATTTTATTTATTAAATGAAATTTCAATTTTTTCAATAACAATGCATAAAGTCGAATTAATTTAATTGAAATCGTGTTTATTTGATCAAAAACATAAATAAAACATGTGTCGCACTTAGGTGCAAGCTGTTGGGATCATTGCGAAAATTAAATTCATTTTATTTATTAAATGAAATTTCTATTTTTTCAATAACAATGCATAAAGTCGGATATATTTAATTGAAATCGTGTTTATTTGATTAATAGCATGCCTAAAACATGTGTCGCACTTTAGTGCAAGCTATTGGGATCTTTGCGAAAATTAAATTCATTTTATTTATTCAATGAAATTTATATTTTTTTAATACCAATGCATAAAGTCGGATATATTTAATTAAAATCGTATTAAAATGATCAAATCCATGCCTAAAACATGTGTCGCACTTAGGTGCAAGCTGTTAGGATCATTGCAAAAATTAAATTTAATTTATTTATTAAATGAAATTTCAATTTTTTCAATAACAATGCATAAAGTCGAAATAATTTGATTGAAATCGTGTTTATATGATCAAATGCATGCCGAAAACATGTGTCACACTTAGGTGCAAGCTATCAGGATCATTGCAAAAATTAAACTTAATTTATTTATTAAATGAAATTTCAATTTTTTCAATAACAATGCATAAAGTCGAAATAATTTGATTGAAATCGTATTTAAATGATTAAATCCATGCCTAAAACATGTGTCGCACTTAGGTGCAAGCTGTTAGGATCATTGCAAAAATTAAATTTATTTTATTTATTAAATAAAATTTCAATTTTTTCAATAACAATGCATAAAGTCGAATTAATTTGATTGAAATCTTTTTTAAATGATCAAATCCATGCCTAAAACATGTGTCGCACTTAGGTGCAAGCTGTTAGGATCATTGCAAAAATTAAATTTATTTTATTTATTAAATAAAATTTCAATTTTTTCAATAACAATGCATAAAGTCGAATTAATTTGATTGAAATCGTGTTTATATGATCAAATGCATGCCGAAAACATGTGTCACACTTAGGTGCAAGCCATCAGGATCATTGCAAAAATTAAATTTATTTTATTTATTAAATAAAATTTCAATTTTTTCAATAACAAAGCATAAAGTCGAATTAATTTGATTGAAATCGTGTTTATATGATCATCCCTTCCCACCTTATAAACATTATAGACCACTTCTTATCCAACAGATCCCTTAAAGTCCGAATACGACTATCATATTCATATCCCTTCATTTCAGAGCAAGGTGTTCCCCAAGGGTCCCCTCTATCTCCCCTGCTTTACAATCTCTACTGCTCCGACATATACAATACCAATCCCGCATCATTTAATCCTTCAGCATATGCCCTATTGTTTGCAGATGACACTGCTCTAGTTGCACACAACGTAACACTTGAAAAAGCAATGACAACCCTGCAACAGCTGATTGACACTTTGCAACACTGGTTCGCAAAATGGCGCATCAAAATTAACTGCGATAAATCACAGCTCCTTATTCCTTACCATAAACCCTCACCTTCATCGCCTTCACTATTAATCAATAATTCACCTATAGTTCCATCCCAGTGCTGTAAATACTTAGGTATTTATTTTGACAACAAACTTTCATTTAAACAACATTCTAAATTAATCAAAATTAAAATTACAACCAGAGCCAAGCACTTTAGGGCATTAACTTATAAAAATAAAGGCATTTCAATTAAAACCGCTATAATAATCTACAAAACTATTTGTCGCCCGCTTATTGATTATGGCTGCATCCTGTTTCCCCAATCCAGTCCCAAAACATCCCAAAATATTAAGGTTGCAGAGCGCTCTGCTTTAAGACTACTAACGAAACTACGTCATCCTAACAATCCTCTCCACAATCCCTCAAACACCCTTCTGTATGAAAAAACCAAAATAACACCCATTTAAGAGCGTATACTGTCCATCATAGGCAAATTTGCTTCAAAAGAATCGAACAGAGCACTTTTAAACAAGTTCTGCTTACCTCGAAATCCTACTATCCTTCCCAAATTCAAAAATCCACAGATCACTACTCATCAGTTCATAAATTCATTTAATGTAAATACATCTTTATCATAATTCATCACATCAATAATTTGTTAACCTTAAGTGTACATAAAAGGGCCGAAAGACTATTGGTCGATAGCCCTTTCACAGTATAGATTTGTAAATTGTTGTACTATGTAAATAATAACTCTATGTGTGCTTACTGTGAATAAAGATGTTTGTATATATATGATCAAATGCATGCCGAAAACATGTGTCACACTTAGGTGCAAGCCATCAGGATCATTGCAAAAATTAAATTTATTTTATTTATTAAATAAAATTTCAATTTTTTCAATAACAAAGCATAAAGTCGAATTAATTTGATTGAAATCGTGTTTATATGATCAAATGCATGCCGAAAACATGTGTCACACTTAGGTGCAAGCCATCAGGATCATTGCAAAAATTAAATTTATTTTATTTATTAAATGAAATTTTAATTTTTTCAAAAACAATGCATAAAGTCAAATTAATTTGATTGAAATCGTGTTTAAATGATCAAATGCATGCCGAAAACATGTGTCACACTTAGGTGCAAGCCATCAGGATCATTGCAAAAATTAAATTTATTTTATTTATTAAATAAAATTTCAATTTTTTCAATAACAAAGCATAAAGTCGAATTAATTTGATTGAAATCGTGTTTATATGATCAAATGCATGCCGAAAACATGTGTCACACTTAGGTGCAAGCCATCAGGATCATTGCAAAAATTAAATATATTTTATTTATTAAATGAAATTTTAATTTTTTCAAAAACAATGCATAAAGTCAAATTAATTTAATTGAAATCGTGTTTATTTGATCAAAAGCATGCCTAAAACATGTGTCGCACTTAGGTGCAAGCTGTTGGGATCATTGCGAAAATTAAATTCATTTTATTTATTAAATGAAATTTCTATTTTTTTAATAACAATGCGTAAAGTCGGATATATTTAATTAAAATCGTGTTTATTTGATTGATAGCACGCCTAAAACATGTGTCGCACTTTGGTGCAAGCTATTGAGATCTTTGCGAAAATTAAATTCATTTTATTTATTCAATGAAATTTATATTTTTTTAATACCAATGCATAAAGTCGGATATATTTGATTAAAATCGTATTAAAATGATCAAATCCATGCCTAAAATATGTGTCGCACTTAGGTGCAAGCTGTTAGGATCATTGCAAAAATTAAATTTAATTTATTTATTAAATGAAATTTCAATTTTTTCAATAACAATGCATAAAGTCGAATTAATTTGATTAAAATCGTGTTTATATGATCAAATGCATGCCGAAAACATGTGTCACATTTAGGTGCAAGCCATCAGGATCATTGCAAAAATTAAATTTATTTTATTTATTAAATGAAATTTTAATTTTTTCAAAAACAATGCATAAAGTCGAATTAATTTGATTGAATTCGTGTTTAAATGATCAAAAGCATGCCGAAAACATGTGTCACACTTAGGTGGAAGCTATTAGGATCATTGCAAAGATTAAATTTATTTTATTTATTAAATGAAATTTCAATTTTTTCAATAACAATGCTTAAGTCGAATTAATTTGATTGAAATCGTGTTTATATGATCAAATGCATGCCGAAAACATGTGTCACACTTAGGTGCAAGCTATTAGGATCATTGCAAAAATTAAATTAATTTTATTTATTAAATGAAATTTAAATTTTTTCAATAACAATGCATAAAGTCGAATTAGTTTGATTGAAATCGTGTTTATATGATCAAATGCATGCCGAAAACATATGTCACACTTAGGTGGAAGCTATTAGGATCATTGCAAAAATTAAATTTTTTTTATTTATTAAATGAAATTTCAATTTTTTCAAAAACAATGCATAAAGTCGAATTATTTTGATTGAAATCGTGTTTATATTATCAAATGCATGCCGAAAACATGTGTCACACTTGGGTGCAAGCCATTAGGATCATTGCAAAAATTAAATTTATTTTATTTATTAAATGAAATTTCAATTTTTTCAATAACGATGCATAAAGTCGAATTAATTTGATTGAAATCGTGTTTATATGATCAAATGCATGCCGAAAACATGTGTCACACTTAGGTGGAAGCTATAAGGATCATTGCAAAAATAAAATTTATTTTATTTATTAAATGTAATTTCAATTTTTTCAATAACAATGCATAAAGTCGAATTAATTTATTTGATATCGTGTTTATATGATCAAATCAATGCCTAAAATATGTGTCGCACTTAGGTGCAAGCTGTTGGGATAATTGCGAAAATTAAATTCATTTTATTTATTAAATGAAATTTCTATTTTTTCAATAACAATGCATAAAGTCGGATATATTTAATTGAAATCGTGTTTATTTGATCAAAAGCATGCCTAAAACATGTGTCGCACATAGGTGCAAGCTATTGGGATCATTGCGAAAATTAAATTCATTTTATTTATTAAATTAAATTTCTATTTTTTCAATAACAATGCATAAAGTCGGATATATTTCATTAAAATCGTATTTAAAGGATCAAATCCATGCCTAAAACAAGTGTCGCACTTAGGTGCAAGCCATTAGGATCATTGCAAAAATTAAATTTATTTTATTTATTAAATGAAATTTCAATTTTTTCAATAACAATGCATAAAGTCGAATTAATTTGATTGAAATCGTGTTTACATGATCAAATGCATGCCGAAAACATGTGTCACACTTAGGTGCAAGCCATTAGGATCTTTGCAAAAATTAAATTTATTTTATTTATTAAATGAAATTTAAATTTTTTCAATAACATTGAATAAAGTCCAATGTATTTGATTAAAATCGTATTTAAATGATCAAATCCATGCCTAAAACATGTGTCGCACTTAGGTGCAAGCTATTAGGATCATTGCAAAAATTAAATTTATTTTATTTATTAAATCAAATTTCTATTTTTTCAATAACAATGCATAAAATCGAATTAATTTGATTAAAATCGTGTTTAAATAATCAAATGCATGCCTGAAACATGTGTCGCACTTAGGTGCAAGCTATCAGGATCATTGCAAAAATTAAATTCAATTTATTTATTAAATTAAATTTCAATTTTTTCAAAAACAATGCATAAAATCGAATTTATTTGATTGAAATCGTGTTTATATGACCAAAAGCATGCCCAAAACATGTGTCGCACTTAGGTGCAAGCTTTTAGGATCATTGCGACAATTAAATTTATTTTATTTATTAAATGAATCTTCAATTTTTTCAAAAACAATGCATAAAGTCGAATTTAATTGGTTGAAATCGTGTTTAAACAATCAAATGCATGCCTAAAACATGTGTCGCACTTAGGTGCAAGCTATTAGGATCATTGCAAAAATTAAATTCAATTTATTTATTAAATGAAATTTTAATTTTTTCAAAAACAATGCATAAAGTCAAATTTATTTGATTGAAATCGTGTTTATATGACCAAAGGCATGCCCAAAACATGTGTCGCACTTCGGTGCAAGCTATAAGGATCATTGCAAAAATTAAATTTATTTTATTTATTAAATGAAATTTCATTTTTTTCAATAACAATGCATAAAGTCGAATTTATTTTATTGAAATCAAGTTTAATTGATCAAATGCATGCCGAAAACATGTGTCACACTTAGGTGCAAGCTATTAGGATCATTGCAAAAATTAAATTTAACTTATTTATTAAATGAAATTTCAATTTTTTCAATAACAATGCATAAAGTCGAATTTATTTGATTAAAATCGTGTTTAAATGATCAAATACATGCCTGAAACTAGTGTCGCACTTAGGTGCAAGCCATTAGGATCATTGCAAAAATTAAATGTGTTTTATTTATCAAATGAAATTTCAATTTTTTCAATAAAAATGCATAAAGTCAAAAATATTTGATTGAAATCGTGTTTATATTATCAAATGCATGCCGAAAACATGTGTCACACTTAGGTGCAAGCTATTAGGATCATTGCAAATATTAAATTTATTTTATTTATTAAATGGAATTTCAATTTTTTCAATAACAATGCATAAAGTCGAATTAATTTGATTGAAATCGTGTTTATATGACCAAAAGGATGCCCAAAACATGTGTCGCACTTAGGTGCAAGCTATAAGGATCATTGCAAAAATTAAATTTATTTTATTTATTAAATTAAATTTCAATTTTTTCAATACCAATGCATAAAGTCGAATTTATTTGATTAAAATCGTGTTTATATGATCAAATGCATGCCAAAACCATGTTTCGCACTTAGGTGCAAGCTATTAGGATCATTGCAAAAATTAAATATATTTTATTTATTAAATGGAATTTCAATTTTTTCAATAACAATGCATAAAGTCTAATTTATTTGATTATAATCGTGTTTAAATGATCAAATCCATGCCTAAAACATATGTCGCACTTAAATGCAAGCTGCTAGGATCATTGCAAAAATTAAATTTATTTTATTTATTAAATGAAATTTCAATTTTTTTAATAACAATGCATAAAGTCAAATTTATTTGATTGAAATCGTGTTTATATGATCAAATGCATGCCTAAAATATGTGTCGCACTTAGGTGCAAGCTCTTAGGATCATTGCGAAAATTAAATTTATTTAATTTTTTAAATGAAATTTCTATTTTTTCAAATAACAATGCAAAAAGTCGAATTTATTTGATTAAAATCGTGTTTATATAATCAAATGCATGCCGAAAACATGTGTCGCACTAAGGTGCAAGCTATAAGGATCATTGCAAAAATTAAATATATTTTATTTATTAACGGGAATTTAAATTTTTCCTATAACAATGCATAAAGTCGAATTCATTTGATTAAAATCGTGTTAAAATGATTAAATGCATGCCTGAAACATGTGTCGCACTTAGGTGCAAGCTATCAGGATCATTGCAAAAATTAAATTTATTTTATTTATTAAATGGAATTTCAATTTTTTCATTAACAATGCATAAAGTCGAATATATTTGATTAATATCGTATTTAAATGATCAAATGCATGCCTAAAACATGTGTCGCACTTAGTTACAAGCTATTAGGATCATTGCAAAAATGAAATTTATTTTATTTATTAAATGAAATTTCAATTTTTTCTAATACAATGCATAAAGTCGAATTTATTTGATTAAAATCAAGTTCATATGATCAAATGCTTGCCAAAAACATGTGTCGCACTCAGGTGCAAGCTATCAGGATCATTGCAAAAATTTAATTTCTTTTATTTATGTAATGGAATTTCAATTTTTTCAATAACAATGCATAAAGTCTAATTTATTTGATTAAAATCGTGTTTAAATGATCAAATGCATGCCTGAAACATGTGTCGCACTTAGGTGCAAGCTGTTATGATCATTGCAAAAATTAAATTTATTTTATTTATTAAATGAAATTTCAATTTTTTCAATAACAATGCATAAAGTCGAATTTATTTGATTAAAATCGTGTTTGAATGATCAAATGCATGCCTAAAACATGTGTCGCACTTAGGTGCAAGCTGTTAGGATCATTGCAAAAATAAATTTATTTTATTTATTGAATGGATTTTCAATTTTTTCAATAACAATGCATTAAGTCGAATTAATTTGATTAAAATTGTGTTTAAATAACTAAATGCATGCCTAAAACATGTGTCGCACTTAGGTGCAAGCCATTAGGATCATTGCGAAAATAAAATTTATTTTATTTATTAAATGGAATTTCAATTTTTTCAATAACAATGCATAAAGTCGAATTTATTTGGTTAAAATCAAGTTCATATGATCAAATGCATGCCAAAAACATATTTTGCACTTAGGTGCTAGCTATTAGGATCATTGCGAAAAATAAATTTATTTTATTTATTAAATGAAATTTCTATTTTTTCAATAACAATGCAAAAAGTCGAATTTATTTGATTGAAATCATATTTATATGATCAAATGCATGCCGAAAACATGTGTCGCAATTAGGTGCAAGCTATTAGAATCATTGCAAAAATTAAATTTATTTTATTTATTAAATGGAATTTCAATTTTTTCAATAACAATGCATAAAGTCGAATTTATTTGATTAAAATCGTGTTTAAATGATCAAATGCATGCCTAAAACATGTGTCGCACTTAGGTGCAAGCTGTTAGGATCATTGCAAAAATAAATTTATTTTATTTATTGAATGGAATTTCAATTTTTTCAATAACAATGCATTAAGTCGAATTTATTTGATTGAAATCAAGTTTAAATGATCAAATGCATGCCAAAAACACGTGTCGCACTTAGGTGCAAGCTTTTAGGATGATTGCAAAAATTAAATTTATTTTATTTATTAAATGGAATTTCATTTTTTTCAATGAAAATTCAAAAAGTCGAATTTATTTGATTGAAATCGTGTTTAAATGATCAAAAGCATGCCGAAAACATGTGTCACACTTAGGTGCAAGCCATTAGGATCATTGCAAAAATTAAATTTATTTTATTTATTAAATGAAATTTCAATTTTTTCAATAACAATGCATAAAGTCGAAATAATTTGATTGAAATCGTATTTAAATGATTAAATCCATGCCTAAAACATGTGTCGCACTTAGGTGCAAGCTGTTAGGATCATTGCAAAAATTAAATTTATTTTATTTATTAAATAAAATTTCAATTTTTTCAATAACAATGCATAAAGTCGAATTAATTTGATTGAAATCTTTTTTAAATGATCAAATCCATGCCTAAAACATGTGTCGCACTTAGGTGCAAGCTGTTAGGATCATTGCAAAAATTAAATTTATTTTATTTATTAAATAAAATTTCAATTTTTTCAATAACAATGCATAAAGTCGAATTAATTTGATTGAAATCGTGTTTATATGATCAAATGCATGCCGAAAACATGTGTCACACTTAGGTGCAAGCCATCAGGATCATTGCAAAAATTAAATTTATTTTATTTATGAAATGAAATTTTAATTTTTTCAAAAACAATGCATAAAGTCGAATGAATTTGATTGAAATCGTGTTTAAATGATCAAATGCATGCCGAAAACATGTGTCACACTTAGGTGCAAGCCATTAGGATCATTGCAAAAATTAAATTTATTTTATTTATTAAATGAAATTTCAATTTTTTCAATAACAATGCATAAAGTCGAATTAATTTAATTGAAATCGTGTTTATTTGATCAAAAGCATGCCGAAAACATGTGTCGCACTTAGGTGCAAGATATTGGGATCTTTGCGAAAATTAAATTCATTTTATTTATTAAATGAAATTTCTATTTTTTTAATAACAATGCATAAAGTCGGATATATTTGATTTAAATCGTATTAAAATGATCAAATCCATGCCTAAAACATGTGTCGCACTTAGGTGCAAGCTGTTTTGATCATTGCAAAAATTAAATTTATTTTATTTATTAAATGAAATTTCAATTTTTTCAATAACAATGCATAAAGTCGAATTAATTTGATTGAAATCGTGTTTATATGATTAAATGCATGCTGAAAACATGTGTCACACTTAGGTGCAAGCCATCAGGATCATTTCAAAAATTAAATTTATTTTATTTATTAAATGAAATTTTAATTTTTTTTAAAACAATGCATAAAGTCGAATTAATTTGATTGAAATCTTTTTTAAATGATCAAATCCATGCCTAAAACATGTGTCGCACTTAGGTGCAAGCTGTTAGGATCATTGCAAAAATTAAATTTATTTTATTTATTAAATAAAATTTCAATTTTTTCAAAAACAATGCATAAAGTCGAATGAATTTGATTGAAATCGTGTTTAAATGATCAAATGCATGCCGAAAACATGTGTCACACTTAGGTGCAAGCCATTAGGATCATTGCAAAAATTAAATTTATTTTATTTATTAAATGAAATTTCAATTTTTTCAATAACAATGCATAAAGTCGAATTAATTTAATTGAAATCGTGTTTATTTGATCAAAAGCATGCCGAAAACATGTGTCGCACTTAGGTGCAAGATATTGGGATCTTTGCGAAAATTAAATTCATTTTATTTATTAAATGAAATTTCTATTTTTTTAATAACAATGCATAAAGTCGGATATATTTGATTTAAATCGTATTAAAATGATCAAATCCATGCCTAAAACATGTGTCGCACTTAGGTGCAAGCTGTTTTGATCATTGCAAAAATTAAATTTATTTTATTTATTAAATGAAATTTCAATTTTTTCAATAACAATGCATAAAGTCGAATTAATTTGATTGAAATCGTGTTTATATGATCAAATGCATGCCGAAAACATGTGTCACACTTAGGTGGAAGCTATAAGGATCATTGCAAAAATAAAATTTATTTTATTTATTAAATGAAATTTCAATTTTTTCAATAACAAAGCATAAAGTCGAATTAATTTGATTGAAATCGTGTTTATATGATCAAATGCATGCCGAAAACATGTGTCACACTTAGGTGCAAGCCATCAGGATCATTGCAAAAATTAAATTTATTTTATTTATTAAATGAAATTTTAATTTTTTCAAAAACAATGCATAAAGTCAAATTAATTTAATTGAAATCGTGTTTATTTGATCAAAAGCATGCCTAAAACATGTGTCGCACTTAGGTGCAAGCTGTTGGGATCATTGCGAAAATTAAATTCATTTTATTTATTAAATGAAATTTCTATTTTTTTAATAACAATGCGTAAAGTCGGATATATTTAATTAAAATCGTGTTTATTTGATTGATAGCACGCCTAAAACATGTGTCGCACTTTGGTGCAAGCTATTGAGATCTTTGCGAAAATTAAATTCATTTTATTTATTCAATGAAATTTATATTTTTTTAATACCAATGCATAAAGTCGGATATATTTGATTAAAATCGTATTAAAATGATCAAATCCATGCCTAAAACATGTGTCGCACTTAGGTGCAAGCTGTTAGGATCATTGCAAAAATTAAATTTAATTTATTTATTAAATGAAATTTCAATTTTTTCAATAACAATGCATAAAGTCGAATTAATTTGATTAAAATCGTGTTTATATGATCAAATGCATGCCGAAAACATGTGTCACATTTAGGTGCAAGCCATCAGGATCATTGCAAAAATTAAATTTATTTTATTTATTAAATGAAATTTTAATTTTTTCAAAAACAATGCATAAAGTCGAATTAATTTGATTGAATTCGTGTTTAAATGATCAAAAGCATGCCGAAAACATGTGTCACACTTAGGTGGAAGCTATTAGGATCATTGCAAAGATTAAATTTATTTTATTTATTAAATGAAATTTCAATTTTTTCAATAACAATGCTTAAGTCGAATTAATTTGATTGAAATCGTGTTTATATGATCAAATGCATGCCGAAAACATGTGTCACACTTAGGTGCAAGCTATTAGGATCATTGCAAAAATTAAATTAATTTTATTTATTAAATGAAATTTAAATTTTTTCAATAACAATGCATAAAGTCGAATTAGTTTGATTGAAATCGTGTTTATATTATCAAATGCATGCCGAAAACATATGTCACACTTAGGTGGAAGCTATTAGGATCATTGCAAAAATTAAATTTTTTTTATTTATTAAATGAAATTTCAATTTTTTCAAAAACAATGCATAAAGTCGAATTATTTTGATTGAAATCGTGTTTATATTATCAAATGCATGCCGAAAACATGTGTCACACTTGGGTGCAAGCCATTAGGATCATTGCAAAAATTAAATTTATTTTATTTATTAAATGAAATTTCAATTTTTTCAATAACGATGCATAAAGTCGAATTAATTTGATTGAAATCGTGTTTATATGATCAAATGCATGCCGAAAACATGTGTCACACTTAGGTGGAAGCATTAAGGATCATTGCAAAAATAAAATTTATTTTATTTATTAAATGTAATTTCAATTTTTTCAATAACAATGCATAAAGTCGAATTAATTTATTTGATATCGTGTTTATATGATCAAATCAATGCCTAAAATATGTGTCGCACTTAGGTGCAAGCTGTTGGGATAATTGCGAAAATTAAATTCATTTTATTTATTAAATGAAATTTCTATTTTTTCAATAACAATGCATAAAGTCGGATATATTTAATTGAAATCGTGTTTATTTGATCAAAAGCATGCCTAAAACATGTGTCGCACATAGGTGCAAGCTATTGGGATCATTGCGAAAATTAAATTCATTTTATTTATTAAATTAAATTTCTATTTTTTCAATAACAATGCATAAAGTCGGATATATTTCATTAAAATCGTATTTAAATGATCAAATCCATGCCTAAAACAAGTGTCGCACTTAGGTGCAAGCCATTAGGATCATTGCAAAAATTAAATTTATTTTATTTATTAAATGAAATTTCAATTTTTTCAATAACAATGCATAAAGTCGAATTTATTTGATTTAAATCGTGTTTATATGATCAAATCCAAGCCTAAAACAGATGTCGCACTTAGGTGCAAGCTATTAGGATCATTGCAAAAATTAAATTTATTTTATTTATTAAATGAAATTTCAATTTTTTTAATAACAATGCAAAAAGTCGAATTAAGTTGATTGAAATCGTGTTTACATGATCAAATGCATGCCGAAAACATGTGTCACACTTAGGTGCAAGCCATTAGGATCTTTGCAAAAATTAAATTTATTTTATTTATTAAATGAAATTTAAATTTTTTCAATAACATTGAATAAAGTCCAATGTATTTGATTAAAATCGTATTTAAATGATCAAATCCATGCCTAAAACATGTGTCGCACTTAGGTGCAAGCTATTAGGATCATTGCAAAAATTAAATTTATTTTATTTATTAAATCAAATTTCTATTTTTTCAATAACAATGCATAAAATCGAATTAATTTGATTAAAATCGTGTTTAAATAATCAAATGCATGCCTGAAACATGTGTCGCACTTAGGTGCAAGCTATCAGGATCATTGCAAAAATTAAATTCAATTTATTTATTAAATTAAATTTCAATTTTTTCAAAAACAATGCATAAAATCGAATTTATTTGATTGAAATCGTGTTTATATGACCAAAAGCATGCCCAAAACATGTGTCGCACTTAGGTGCAAGCTTTTAGGATCATTGCGACAATTAAATTTATTTTATTTATTAAATGAATCTTCAATTTTTTCAAAAACAATGCATAAAGTCGAATTTAATTGGTTGAAATCGTGTTTAAACAATCAAATGCATGCCTAAAACATGTGTCGCACTTAGGTGCAAGCTATTAGGATCATTGCAAAAATTAAATTCAATTTATTTATTAAATGAAATTTTAATTTTTTCAAAAACAATGCATAAAGTCAAATTTATTTGATTGAAATCGTGTTTATATGACCAAAGGCATGCCCAAAACATGTGTCACACTTAGGTGCAAGCTATTAGGATCATTGCAAAAATTAAATTTAACTTATTTATTAAATGAAATTTCAATTTTTTCAATAACAATGCATAAAGTCGAATTTATTTGATTAAAATCGTGTTTAAATGATCAAATACATGCCTGAAACTAGTGTCGCACTTAGGTGCAAGCCATTAGGATCATTGCAAAAATTAAATGTGTTTTATTTATCAAATGAAATTTCAATTTTTTCAATAAAAATGCATAAAGTCAAAAATATTTGATTGAAATCGTGTTTATATTATCAAATGCATGCCGAAAACATGTGTCACACTTAGGTGCAAGCTATTAGGATCATTGCAAATATTAAATTTATTTTATTTATTAAATGGAATTTCAATTTTTTCAATAACAATGCATAAAGTCGAATTAATTTGATTGAAATCGTGTTTATATGACCAAAAGGATGCCCAAAACATGTGTCGCACTTAGGTGCAAGCTATAAGGATCATTGCAAAAATTAAATTTATTTTATTTATTAAATGGAATTTCAATTTTTTCAATACCAATGCATAAAGTCGAATTTATTTGATTAAAATCGTGTTTATATGATCAAATGCATGCCGAAAACATGTGTCGCACTTAGGTGCAAGCTATCAGGATCATTGCAAAAATTAAATATATTTTATTTATTAAATGGAATTTCAATTTTTTCAATAACAATGCATAAAGTCTAATTTATTTGATTATAATCGTGTTTAAATGATCAAATCCATGCCTAAAACATATGTCGCACTTAAATGCAAGCTGCTAGGATCATTGCAAAAATTAAATTTATTTTATTTATTAAATGAAATTTCAATTTTTTTAATAACAATGCATAAAGTCAAATTTATTTGATTGAAATCGTGTTTATATGATCAAATGCATGCCTAAAATATGTGTCGCACTTAGGTGCAAGCTCTTAGGATCATTGCGAAAATTAAATTTATTTAATTTTTTAAATGAAATTTCTATTTTTTCAAATAACAATGCAAAAAGTCGAATTTATTTGATTAAAATCGTGTTTATATAATCAAATGCATGCCGAAAACATGTGTCGCACTAAGGTGCAAGCTATAAGGATCATTGCAAAAATTAAATATATTTTATTTATTAACGGGAATTTAAATTTTTCCTATAACAATGCATAAAGTCGAATTCATTTGATTAAAATCGTGTTAAAATGATTAAATGCATGCCTGAAACATGTGTCGCACTTAGGTGCAAGCTATCAGGATCATTGCAAAAATTAAATTTATTTTATTTATTAAATGGAATTTCAATTTTTTCATTAACAATGCATAAAGTCGAATATATTTGATTAATATCGTATTTAAATGATCAAATGCATGCCTAAAACATGTGTCGCACTTAGTTACAAGCTATTAGGATCATTGCAAAAATGAAATTTATTTTATTTATTAAATGAAATTTCAATTTTTTCTAATACAATGCATAAAGTCGAATTTATTTGATTAAAATCAAGTTCATATGATCAAATGCTTGCCAAAAACATGTGTCGCACTCAGGTGCAAGCTATCAGGATCATTGCAAAAATTTAATTTCTTTTATTTATGTAATGGAATTTCAATTTTTTCAATAACAATGCATAAAGTCTAATTTATTTGATTAAAATCGTGTTTAAATGATCAAATGCATGCCTGAAACATGTGTCGCACTTAGGTGCAAGCTGTTATGATCATTGCAAAAATTAAATTTATTTTATTTATTAAATGAAATTTCAATTTTTTCAATAACAATGCATAAAGTCGAATTTATTTGATTAAAATCGTGTTTAAATGATCAAATGCATGCCTAAAACATGTGTCGCACTTAGGTGCAAGCTGTTAGGATCATTGCAAAAATAAATTTATTTTATTTATTGAATGGATTTTCAATTTTTTCAATAACAATGCATTAAGTCGAATTAATTTGATTAAAATTGTGTTTAAATAACTAAATGCATGCCTAAAACATGTGTCGCACTTAGGTGCAAGCCATTAGGATCATTGCGAAAATAAAATTTATTTTATTTATTAAATGGAATTTCAATTTTTTCAATAACAATGCATAAAGTCGAATTTATTTGGTTAAAATCAAGTTCATATGATCAAATGCATGCCAAAAACATATTTTGCACTTAGGTGCTAGCTATTAGGATCATTGCGAAAAATAAATTTATTTTATTTATTAAATGAAATTTCTATTTTTTCAATAACAATGCAAAAAGTCGAATTTATTTGATTGAAATCATATTTATATGATCAAATGCATGCCGAAAACATGTGTCGCAATTAGGTGCAAGCTATTAGAATCATTGCAAAAATTAAATTTATTTTATTTATTAAATGAAATTTCTATTTTTTTCAATGAAAATTCAAAAAGTCGAATTTATTTGATTGAAATCGTGTTTAAATGATCAAAAGCATGCCGAAAACATGTGTCGCACTTAGGTGCAAGCCTTTAGGATCATTGCAAAAATTAAATATATTTTATTTATTAACGGGAATTAAATTTTTTCCTATAACAAGGCATAAAGTCGAATTCATTTGATTAAAATCGTGTTTGAATTATCAAATGCATGCCTGAAACATGTGTCGCACTTAGGTGCTAGCTATCAGGATCATTGCAAAAATTAAATTTATTTTATTTATTGAATGGATTTTCAATTTTTTCAATAACAATGCAAAAAGTCGAATTTATTTAATTGAAATCGTGTTTATATGATCAAATGCATGCCGAAAACATATGTCGCACTTAGGTGCGAGCTATCAGGATCATTGCAAAAATTAAATTTATTTTATTTAATAAATGGAATTTCAATTTTTTCAATAACAATGCATAAAGTAGAATTTATTTGATTAAAATCAAGTTTAAATGATCAAATGCATGCCAAAAACATGTGTTGCACTTAGGTGCAAGCAATTAGGATCATTGCGAAAATTAAATTTACTTTATTTATTAAATGAAATTTAAATTTTTTTAATAACAAAGCATAAAGTCAAATTTATTTGATTGAAATCGTGTTTATATGATCAAATGCATGCCGAAAACATGCGTCGCACTTAGGTGCAAGCTATTACGATCATTGCAAAAATTAAATTTAATTTATTAATTAAACGAAATTTCAATTTTTTCAAAAACAATGCATAAAGTCGAATTTATTTGATTGAAATCGTGTTTATATGACCAAAAGCATGCCTAAAATATGTGTCGCACTTAGGTGCAAGCTATTAGGTTCATTGCGAAAATTAAATTTATTTTATTTATTAAATGTAATTTCTATTTTTTCAATAACAATGCAAAAAGTCGAATTTATTTGATTGAAATCGTGTTTATATGATCAAATGCATGCCGAAAACATGTGTCGCACTTAGGTGCCAGATATTAGGATCATTGCGAAAATTAAATTTAATTTATTCATTAAATGAAATTTAAATTTTTTCATCAACAACGCATTAAGTCGAATTTATTTGATTGAAATCGTGTTTATACGACCAAAAGCATATCGAAAACCTGTGTTGCACTTAGGTGCTAGCTATCAGGATCATTGCGAAAATTAAATTTTATTTATTTATTAAATGAAATTTTAATTTCTTCATTAACAATGCATAAAGTGAAATCTATTTTAATAAAATTGTGTTTATACGACCAGAAGCATGCCGAAAACATGTGTCGCACTTAGGTGCAAGCTGTTAGGATCATTGCGAAAATTAAATTTAATTTATTTAATAAATGAAATTTCAATTTTTCCATTAACAATGCATAAAGTTAAATCTATTTTATTAAAATAGTGTTTATATGACCAAAAGCATGCCGAAAACATATATTGCACTTAGGTGCAAGCTGTTAGGATCATTGCGAAAATTAAATTTAATTTATTCATTAAATGAAATTTAAATTTTTTCATCAACAACGCGTAAAGTCGCATTTATTTGATTGAAATCGTGTTTATACGACCAAACGCATATCGAAAACCTGTGTTGCACTTAGGTGCTAGCTATCAGGATCATTGCGAAAATTAAATTTTATTTATTTTTTAAATGAAATTTCACTTTTTTCATTAACAATGCATCAAGTCCAATCTATTTTAATGAAATCGTGTTTATTTGACCAAAAGCATGCCGAAAACATGTGTCGCACTTAGGTGCTAGCTATTAGGATCATTGCGAAAATTAAATTAAATTTATTTATTAAATGAAATTTCATTTTTTTCATCAACAACGCATAAAGTCGAATTTAATTGATTGAAATCGTGTTTATATGACCAAATTTATGCCGAAAACAAGTGTCGCATTTAGGTGCTAGCTATTAGGTCATTGCAAAAATTAAATTAAATTTATTTATTAAATGAAATTTCAATATTTTCAATAACAATGCATAAAGTCAAATTTATTTGATCGAAATCGTGTTTATATGACCAAAAGCATGCTGAAAACATGTGTTGCATTTTGGGTCTGGCTATCAGGATCATTGCAAAAATTAAATTTATTTTTATTTTTTAAATGAAATTTTAATTTTTTTATTAACAATGCATAAAATCGAACATGACGCAACTTTTTTTTAATGGAAACCATAGTTGGCTATGACCTCACTGTTACATAGTTATTTCTAAAAATATGTGAGTTACAGTCATTTTCAAGTTTTATTATTGCACCGCGTGCCGTGCGGGTTCGAATCCCAGCCCGGGCGAAAGATTTTTCGGAGATCGAGAAGTATTCGCTCCGGTCGATGGTTGTTGTATACGTCTGACATTATTCATTTGCTCATTTATTCATCCAAAAATGGTACATAAAAAGTAGCCTCCTTGAGCTGGCCACATGGGCTACGATCCCGAGGCCAAAAAAAGTTTTATTATAAATTAAATTAATAGTTGGCTATGAAAAAGATGAAAGTAAAACAATTGCAGTTGTTTATAACCACAATAAAGTATTGTAGTTATTATTTTTATAGAGATAAACAAAGTTGACAAAAAAACTTCGTATAGTAATTCTTTAATTATAAAAATATTAACAGGATCGTTTGATCAAAACTGCAGTCACTAATGAATAAACAGTATGATATTAACAAACGTTTTATTTAAATAATAATAGGAGACACATTTTAATATTACAAAAGATGCTCAAAAAATCCACCATTAATATTATGGCATAAATTACATCGTTTTAAAATTTAATTTGTCCCCTATTATTATTTAAATAAAACGCACTTTTACTTATTTAATATCACACTGTTTATTTATTAATGACTGCATTTTCGATCAAACGACCCTATTATTATTTTGATAATTAAAGAATGATTATACTTTATAGTGTTTTTTGTCAACTTTGTTTATCTTTATAAAAATAATAAAAATAATATTTTATTGTTATTATAAACAACTGCAATTGTTTTACTTTCGTCTTTTTCAACGCTAACTATTTTTTTGATTTATAATAAATCTTAAAAATGACTGTAACTCACTTATTTTTAGAAATAACTATATAATAACTGCGTCATTTCTCGGAAAATAATGGCGGTAAAATTTTTCTGAATTAGTTTATTAAGCTGCGTAAAATGATCTACAACTTTGTCCTTTACAGTGCTTTTCTATCTGTCATAATAACCGAGATATAATTATTTGAAAAAATTGACACTTTTTACATTATTCAAAATATCCACTTTTTTTAAAACCCTGTATTTAACGGGATTCACCCCGTACATTTAAGAATTAATTAAAATATAAAATATAAAACAAAATACAAAATAAAATATTCAAATGAAATATAAAAATACAAAAGTTAAAATTACAATTTAAAATTTCGATAACTTTGAGACGACAAACAAAAAAAAACAAGTAAAAACAACACAATGCAATACGCTAGACATAAATAATTAAAATAATGAAAACCCCCACAAGAAATTTGCAATTATGTAAATTTAACCAAAAACAAATATCGAGAAATCTATTCGTGATAAATTAGATTTAAAGTCAGAAATATTATTTGAAAACAGTTTAAAATTGGCGTTATTTATCAGGCCACTCGCTACTATTAAAGTCCGTGATAAGGGTGCATCGAAAACCAATCGGTTTAAGTTCAAAGGAGCAATCAATGTGACTATTAATGTGACTATTGAAATCGAGTCAATTTTTGCGTGAGTTATGAATTTTTGAAAATAATATTTTAAGTTAAGTAATAAAATTTGTAAAATCCTACAAGTGTAACGAATTTTAAATTCATTTAAACTTTAAAATTTGTACTCTATGATAAAAAAAAATCAGAAAAAAATATATTGAATTGCAGAAAAATTTGTAAAATTCTACAAGTGTAACGAGTTTTAAATTCCAATCAAAATTCAATTTCTGCATTATTTTAATCATTGAATTGATGAGCCAAATTTGCTTTAAAAAATTAAGATCTACGAACAAGACAATGCATTTCTGATTTTCCGTTAAATCAATTGTCAAATTATAGCTGAAAACAAATGACAACATTTTAAACAATGTCTGGGGAAACGAAATATGCATTCTACGAATTTAAAAGTTGTAAAAATTTAATAAAAGTTCAACTTCTACGTAAAAAAAATAAACATTTTTGATTTTTTATCTTAGGTTAAAACAAAACAGCAATTTTTCAAACTGAAAATGGGAAAACAAAAATTGCTTAGAAGGATAGAAAAAAAAATCAAAGGAGAAATCCGTTTTAAGAGTTTAAAATTAATTGAAAAAATTATAGATTTCGGATTTCGAATAAAAATGAGTGCCAAATCCGAGATTGAAAAGAAACAGCAACATACCAAAATCGAAAATTGTACGATTTAAAAAATTAATCATTGAATAAATATTTCTTTTAATTGGTTATTTAAGCTCCAGAAAATAAACCCATTTGATGGTGAGAAAGCTAACTGCAAGTGCTATTTAGTAAGAAGGTAAATGTAATTATAAGATTATGTACGATTTGTCAATGAGATATTTATCTGATGGTCTCTCTACTAATGCCGTATTTTTTGTATACTTTATTGTAGCATAACATAAATGAACTATTGTCCCTACTACACCGTTATTTATATATTCAGTTGTTATTAAATCACATTGAAAAATTCACAATATTTTATTCATTCAATAAAGTTTAATTAATTTCATTTAATCGCTCACCAACAGTAGGAACTATCTTCATAACTGATAATCCATTTCTATTAATATAATTTTCAATATTCTGCACACACTAAAACACGCAACCACTCACTCACTCGGGGGAAGGTAAACTGCGGAATAGAACGGTTAACAATGACTAAAAATAGATTTAATCTGGAATGCGTTCATGCATCGTGGATACGGATTGATAACAGACGACAAAAGAATGTGTTTATTGCAAACATCTACGCCGGATACTAATTGCCTCCGGGGCAAAGGTCAAATGATTCGGCGGTTCGCACCTGGCAAAATTTTCCAGTTCCACCGGTGAGTTTCTTTGGTGTTTTAGATTTTAACAGCGCAACGGAGTGTTATTCTTGAATTTTAATATTTGAGTTCACTGGAATTTGAAATACTTTCATTTGATCAGGCGGCGAAGTTGTGAAAATTTCTTCTATCAAGTTCGACGGCTCGAAAAAAATAGAAAAATAATAGCCATCGACGTTAAACTTTCTAGAATAACTAGAAATGCATTCTAGATTAGGATTTCGTGAAAATCCATTTACGCTCTTTCACCGGATTTTAAAATGTTTTCATTTGATCAGGCGGAGAAGTTGTGAAAATTGAAAAATACGAAATAGCAGAATAATCGTTTATTAATACACGCTCTGTGGCGTAAATGTGGTGTAAGCTTTGGAGTGTTACAACCCTCTATTAGAATCTTCCACACACATGCATATAGATCCAGTAAAATTTAATTCTAATTTAAATCTTCAATGAACAAACCTTAATAAAACTAAAAATAAATTAAATTTAACATACCTGTGATGGCATTATCATTCAATTGTTTATTCAAATTAATATATTAGACATTTATACTTTTACTTAAAAACACAGTACATTGTTGCTTTTAAATTAATGTGAAATGTAATAATTATGGCAAAAATATTTGTTGTGTGCACCCTGTGATGATTGATAAAAGTGAGTAATTTTCCGTGTGAGCATTTTTCGTGTGCGCAATTATCACTGTGCGTTATTTTCTGTGTGCGGAGTTTTTCATGTGAGCATTATTCCGTGTGATGAGTTTTCGTGTGCGGAGTTTTCGCTGTGCGCAGTTTTCTGTGCGCAGTATTCTCGTGAGCAGTCTTCCTGTGCGGATATATCACCGAACCGTTGCATTTAGGTGCTGGCTATTAGAATCATTGCAAAAATTAAATAAAATTGATTTATTAAATGAAATTTCAATTTTTTCAATAACAATGCTTAAAGTCGAAATTATTTGATTGAAATCGTGTTTATATGACTAAATGCATGCCGAAAACATTTGTCGCATTTTGGTGCTAGCCTATAGGATCATTGCAAAAATTGAATTTAATTAATTTATAAAATGAAGCTTAAATTTGTTCATTAACAATGCATAAAGTCAAATCTATTTTAATGGAATCGTGTTTATATGACATATCGCATGCCGAAAACATGTGTTGCATTTTGGTGCTAACTGTTAGGATCATTTCAAAAATTAAATTAAATTTATTTATTAAATAAAATTTCATTTTTTTCAATAACAATGCATAAACTCGAATTTATTTAATTGAAATCGTGTTTATATGATCAAATGCATGCCGAAAACATGTGTCGCACTTAGGTGCTAGGTATTAGGATCATTGCAAAAATTAAATTAAATATATTTATTAAATGAAATTTCTATTTTTTTATTAACAATGCATAAAGTCAAATCTATTTTAATAAAATCGTGTTTATATAATTAAAAGCACGCCGAAAACATGTGTTGCACTTTGGTGCTATCATTGCGAAACTTAAATTTAATTTATTTATTAAATGAAATTTTAATTTTTTCATTAACAATGCATAAAGTCAAATCTATTTTAATAAAATAGTGTTTATATGACCAAAAGCTTGCCGAAAGCATGTGTCGCACTTAGGTGCTAGCTATTAGGATCATTGCGAAAACTAAATTTTATTTATTTATTAAATGAAATTTCTATTTTTTTATTAACAATGCATAAAGTCAAATCTATTTTATTGAAATCGTGTTTATATGACCAAAAGCATGTCGAAGACATGTGTCGCACTTACGTGCTAGCTATTAGGATCATTGCGAAAATAAAATTGAATATATTTATTATATGAAATTTCTATATTTTCATTAACAACGCATAAAGTCAAATCTATTTTAATAAAATAGTGTTTATATGACCAAAAGCATGCGGAAAACCTGTGTCGCACTTAATTGATAGCTGTTAGAATCATTACGAAAATTACATTTAATTTATTTTTTAAATGAAATTTCTATTTTGGCATTAACAATGCATAAAGTCAAATCTATTTTAATAAAATCGTGTTTATATGACAAAAGCATGCGGAAAACCTGTGTCGCACTTAGGTGCTAAGTATTAGGATCATTGCGAAAATTAAATTTAATTTATTCATTAAATGAAATTTCAATTTTTTTATTAACAATGCATAAAGTCAAATCTATTTTAATGAAATCGTGTTTATATAATTGAAAGCACGCCGAAAACATGTGTTGCACTTTGGTGCTATCATTGCGAAAATTAAATTTAATTTATTTATTAAATGAAATTTTAATTTTTTCATTAACAATGCATAAAGTCAAATCTATTTTTATAAAATAGTGTTTATATGACCAAAAGCATGCCGAAAGCATGTGTCGCACTTAGGTGCTAGCTATTAGGATCATTGCGAAAATTAAATTTAATTTATTTATTAAATGAAATTTCAATTTTTTCGTTAACAATGCATAAAGTCAAATATATTTTAATGTAATAATGTTTATATGACCAAAAGCATGCCGAAAACATGTGTCGCACTTAGGTGCTAGCTATTAGGATCATTGCGAAAATTAAATTTAATTTATTTATTAAATGAAATTTCAATTTTTTCATTAACAATGCATAAAGTCAAATCTATTTTAATGAAATCGTGTTTATATGATCAAAAGCATGCTGAAAACATTTGTCGCACTTAGGTGCTAGCCATTAGGTTTATTGCGAAAATTAAATTAAATTTATTTTCCATATGAAATTTCTATTTTTTCATTAACAATGCATAAAGTCAAAACTATTTTAATAAAATCGTATTTATATGATCTTAAGCATGCCGAAAACATGTGTCGCACTTAAGTGCTGGCTATTAGGAACATTGCGAAAATTATATTTTATTTATTTATTAAATTAAATTTCAATTTTTTAATTTACAATGCATAAAGTCAAATCTATTTTAATAGAAAACTTGTTTATTTGACCAAAAGCATGCCGAAAACATGTGTCGCACTTAGGTGCTAGCTATTAGAATTATTGCAAAAACAAATTTAATTTATTTATTAAATGAAATATTAATTTTTTCATTAACAATGCATAAAGGTAAAATTATATTGATAAAATAGTGTTTATATGACCAAAAGCATGAAGAAAACATGTGATGCACTTAAGTGCTAGCTATTAGGATCATTGCGAAAAATAAATTTAATTTATTTATTAAATGAAATTTCAATTTTTTCGTTAACAATGCATAAAGTCAAATATATTTTAATGTAATAATGTTTATATGACCAAAAGCATGCCGAAAACATGTGTCGCACTTAGGTGCTAGCTATTAGGATCATTGCGAAAATTAAATTTAATTTATTAATTAAATGAAATTTCAATTTTTCATTACCAATGCATAAAGGTAAAATTATTTTATTAAAATAGAGTTTATAAGACCAAAAGCATGCCGAAAACATGTGTCGCACTTAGGTGCTAGCCTTTAGGTTCATTGCGAAAATTAAAATTAATTTATTAATTAAATGAAATTTGAATTTTTTCATTAACAATGCATAAAGTCAAATCTATTTTAATGAAATAGTGTTTATATGACCAAAACCATGCGGAAAACATGTGGCGCACTTAGGTGCTAGCTATTAGGATCATTGCGAAAATTAAATTTAATTTATTTATTAAATGAAATTTTAATTTTTTTATTAATAATGCATAAGGTCAAATCTATTTTAATGAAATAGTGTTTATATGACCAAAAGCATGCCGTAACATGTGTTGCACTTAGGTGCTAGCTATTAGGATCATTGCGAAAATTAATTTTAATTTATTTATTAAATGAAATTTCAATGTTTTCATTAACAATGCATAAAGTCAAATCTATTTTAATGAAATAGTGTTTATATGACCAAAAGCATGCCGAAAACATGTGTCGCACTTAGGTGCTAACTATTAGGATCATTGCGAAAATTAAATTTAATTTATTGATTAAATGAAATTTCTGTTTTTTTATTAACAATGCATAAAATCAAATCTATTTTAATGCAATCGTGTTTATATGATTAAAAGCATGCCAAAAACATGTGTTGCACTTAGGTGCTAGCCATAAGGATCATTGCGAAAATTTAATTTAATTTATTTATTAAATGAAATTTCAATTTTTTCATTACCAATGCATAAAATTAAAATTTTTTGAGAAAATAGTGTTTATATGACCAAAAGCATGCGGAAAACATGTGTCGCACTTAGGTGCTAGCCATTAGGATCATTGCGAAAATTAAATTTAATTTATTTATTAAATGAAATTTCTATTTTTTCGATAACAATGCATAAAGCTAAAATTATTTTGATAAAATAGTGTTTATATAACCAAAAGCATGCGGAAAACATGTGTCGCACTTAGGTGCTGGCCTTTAGGATCATTGCGAAAATTAAATTTAATTTATTTATTAAATGAAATTTCTGTTTTTTTATGAACAATGCATAAAGTCAAATCTATTTTAATGAAATCGTGTTTATATGATTAAAAGCATGCCGAAAACATGTGATGCACTTAGGTGCTAACCATTAGGATCATTGCGAAAATTAAATTAAATTTATTTATTAAATGAAATTTCAATTTTTTCATTAACAATGCATAAAGTTAAAATTATTTTGATAAAATAGTGTTTATATGACCAAAAGCATGCGGAAAACATGTGTCGCACTTAGGTGCTAGCCATTACGATCATTGCGAAAATTAAATTTAATTTATTTATTAAATGAAATTTCTATTTTTGGTTTAACAATGCATAAAGTCAAATCTATTTTAATAAAATAGTGTTTATATGACCAAAAGCATGCCGAAAACGTGTGTCGCACTGAGGTGCTAACCATTAGGATCATTGCGAAAATTAAATTTAATTTATTTATTAAATGAAATTTTTATTTTTGCATTAACAATGCATAAAGTCAAATCTTTTTTAATAAAATAGTGTTTATATGACCAAAAGCATGCCGAAAACATGTGTCGCACTTAGGTGCTAACTATTAGGATCATTGCGAAAATTAAATTTAATTTATTTATTAAATGAAATTTCTATTTTTGCATTAACAATGCATAAAGTCAAATCTATTTTAATGAAATCGTTTTTATATGACCAAAAGCATGACGAAAACATGTGTCGCTCTTAGGTGCTAGCTATCAGGAGCATTGCGAAAATTAAATTAAATTTATTTACCATTTAAAATTTCTATTTTTTCATTAACAATGCATAAAGTCAAAACTATTTTAATAAAATCGTATCTATATGACCTCAAGCATGCCGAAAACATGTGTCGCACTTAGGTGCTGGCTATTAGGAACATTGCGAAAATTATATTTTATATATTTATTAAATTAAATTTCAATTTTTTCATTCACAATGCATAAAGTCAAATCTATTTTAATAAAAAACTTGTTTATTTGACCAAAAGCATGCCGAAAACATGTGCCGCACTTAGGTGCTAGCTATTAGGATTATTGCAAAAACAAATTTAATTTATTTATTAAATGAAATATTAATTTTTTCATTAACAATGCATAAAGGTAAAATTATTTTGATAAAATAGTGTTTATATGACCAAAAGCATGAAGAAAACATGTGTTGCACTTAGGTGCTAGCTATTAGGATCATTGCGAAAATTAAATTTAATTTATTTATTAAATGAAATTTCAATTTTTTCATTAACAATGCATAAAACCAAATCTATTTTAATGAAATAGTGTTTATATGACCAAAAGCATGCCGAAAACATGTGTCGCACTTAGGTGCTAACTATTAGGATCATTGCGAAAATTAAATTTAATTTATTTATTAAATGAAATTTCTGTTTTTTATGAACAATGCAGAAAGTCAAATCTATTTTAATGAAATCGTGTTTATATGATTAAAAGCATGCCGAAAACATGTGTTGCACTTAGGTGCTAGCCATAAGGATCATTGCGAAAATTTAATTTAATTTATTTATTAAATGAAATTTCAATTCTTTCATTACCAATGCATAAAATTAAAATTTTTTGATAAAATAGTGTTTATATGACCAAAAGCATGAGGAAAACATGTGTCGCACTTAGGTGCTAGCCATTAGGATCATTGCGAAAATTAAATGTAATTTATTTATTAAATGAAATTTCAATTTTTTCGATAACAATGCATAAAGCTAAAATTATTTTGATAAAATAGTGTTTATATAACCAAAAGCATGCGGAAAACATGTGTCGCACTTTGGTGCTAGCCATCAGGATCATTGCGAAAATTAAATTAAATTTATTTATTAAATGAAATTTCAATTTTTGCATTAACAATGCATAAAGTCAAATCTATTTTAAATGAAATCGTGTTTATATGACTATAAGCATGCGGAAACCATGTGTCGCACTTAGGTGCTAACTATCAGGATCATTGCGAAAATTAATTTTAATTTATTTATTAAATGAAATTTCAATTTTTTCATTAACAATGCATAAAGTCAAATCTATTTTAATGAAATCGTGTTTATATGATCAAAAGCATGCCGAAAACATGGGTCGCACTTTGGCGCTAACTATTAGGATCATTGCGAAAATTAAATTAAATTTATTTATTAAATGAAATTTCTGTTTTTTTATTAACAATGCATAAAGTCAAATCTATTTTAATAAAATCGTGTTTATACGACCAAAAGCATGCCGAAAACATGTATTCGACTTGGGTGCTAGCTTTTAGGATCTTTGCGAAAATTAAATTTAATTTATTTATCATATGAAATTTCTATTTTTTCATTTACAATGCATAAAGTCAAATCTATTTTAAAAAAATCGTATTTATACGACCAAAAGCATGCCAAAAACATGTATTCCACTTAGGTGCTAGCCATAAGGATCATTGCGAAAATTAAATTTAGTTAATTTATTAAATGAAATTTCTATTTTTGCGTTAACAATGCATAAAGACAAATCTATTTTATTGATATCGTGTTTATATGACCAAAAGCATGCGGAAAACATGTGTCGCATTTAGGTGCTAACTATTAGGATCATTGCGAAAATTAAATTTAATTTATTTATTAAATGAAATTTTTATTTTTGCATTAACAATGCATAAAGTCAAATCTATTTTATTAAAATAGTGTTTATATGACCAAATGCATGCCGAAAACATGTGTCGCACTTAGGTGCTAGCTATTAGGATCATTGCGAAAATTAAATTTAATTTATTTATTCAATGAAATTTAAATTTTTTCATTAACAATGCATAAAGTTAAATCTATTTTAACAAAATAGTGTTTATATGACCAAACGCATGCCAAAAACATGTGTCGTACTTAGGTGCTGGCCATTAGGATCATTGCGAAAATTAAAATTAATTTATTAATTAAATGAAATTTTAATTTTTTTATTAACAATGCATAAAGTCAAATCCATTTTAATAAAATAGTGTTTATATGACCAAAAGCATGCCAAAACATGTGTTGCACTTAGGTGCTGGCTATTAGGATCATTGCGAAAATTAAATTTAATTTATTTATTAAATGAAATTTCAATTTTTTCATTAACAATGCATAAAGTCAAATCTATTTTAATAAAATAGTGTTTATATGACCAAAAGCATGCCGAAAACATCTGTTGCACTTAGGTGCTAACTATTTAGATCATTGCGAAAATTAAATTTAATTTATTTATTAAATGAAATTTCTGTTTTTTTATTAACAATGCATAAAGTCAAATCTATTTTAATGAAATCGTGTTTATATGATTAAAAGCATACCGAAAACATGTGTTGCACTTAGGTGCTAGCCATAAGGATCATTGCGAAAATTAAATTTAATTTATTTATTAAATGAAATTTCAATTTTTTCATTACCAATGCATAAAATTAAAATTATTTTGATGAAATAGTGTTTATATGACCAAAAGCATGCGGAAAACATGTGTCGCACTTAGGTGCTAGCTATTAGGATCATTGCGAACATTAAATTTAATTTATTTATTAAATGAAATTTCAATTTTTTCATTAACAATGCATAAAGTCAAATCTATTTTAATGAAATAGTGTTTATGTGACCAAAAGCATGCCAAAACATGTGTTGCACTTAGGTGATAGCTATTAGGATCATTGCGAAAATTAAATTTAATTTATTTATTAAATGAAATTTCAATGTTTTCATTAACAATGCATAAAGTTGAAATTATTTTGATAAAATAGTGTTTATATGACCAAAAGCATGCCAAAACATGAGTCGCACTTAGGTGCTAGCTATTAGGATCATTGCGAAAATTAAATTTAATTTATTTATTAAATGAAATTTCCATTTTTTCATTAACAATGCATAAAGTCAAATCTATTTTAATGAAATAGTGTTTATATGACCAAAAGCATGCCGAAAACATGTGTCGCACTTAGGTGCAAGCCATTAGGTTTATTGCGAAAATTAAATTAAATTTATTTCTCATATGAAATTTCTATTTTTTCATTAACAATGCATAAAGTCATATCTATTTTAATTGAATAGTGTTTATATGACCAAAAGCATGCCAAACACATGTGTCGCACTTGGGTGCTGGCTATTAGGATCATTGCGAAAATTATATTTAATTTATTTATTAAATGAAATTTCAATTTTTTCATTACCAATGCATAAAATTAAAATTATTTTGATGAAATAGTGTTTATATGACCAAAAGCATACGGAAAACATGTGTCGCACTTAGGTGCTAGCTATTAGGATCATTGCGAAACCTAAATTTAATTTATTTATTAAATGAAATTTCAATTTTTTCATTACCAATGCATAAAATTAAAATTATTTTGATGAAATAGTGTTTATATGACCAAAAGCATACGGAAAACATGTGTCGCACTTAGGTGCTAGCTATTAGGATCATTGCGAAAACTAAATTTAATTTATTTATTAAATGACAATTCTATTTTTTTATTAACAATTCATAAAGTCAAATCTATTTTAATAAAATAGTGTTTATATGACCAAAATAATGCGAAAAACCTGTGTCGCACTTAATTGATAGCTATTAAAATCATTACGAAAATTAAATTTAATTTATTTATTAAATGGAATTTCAATTTTTTCATTAACAATGCATAAAGTCAAATCTATTTTAATTAAATCGTGTTTATATGACCAAAAGCATGCTGAAAAGATGTGTCGCACTTAGGTGCTAGCCATTAGGTTTATTGCGAAAATTAAATTAAATTTATTTCTCATATGAAATTTCTATTTTTTCATTAACAATGCATAAAGTCATATCTATTTTAATTGAATAGTGTTTATATGACCAAAAGCATGCCGAACACATGTGTCGCACTTGGGTGCTGGCTATTAGGATCATTGCGAAAATTATATTTAATTTATTTATTAAATGAAATTTCAATTTTTTCCTTAACAATGCATGAAGTCAAATCTATTTTAATTTAATAGTTTTTATATGACCGCAAGCATGCCGAAAACATGTGTCGCACTTAGGTGCCGGCTATTAGGATCATTGCGAAAATTATATTTAGTTTATTTATTAAATGAAAATTCAATTTTTTCATTAACAATGCATAAAGTCAAATCTATTTTAATAAAAACTTGTTAATTTGACCAAAAGCTTGCCGAAAACATGTGTCGCACTTAGGTGCAAGCCATTAGGTTTATTGCGAAAATTAAATTAAATTTATTTCTCATATGAAATTTCTATTTTTTCATTAACAATGCATAAAGTCATATCTATTTTAATTGAATAGTGTTTATATGACCAAAAGCATGCCGAACACATGTGTCGCACTTGGGTGCTGGCTATTAGGATCATTGCGAAAATTAAATTTAATTTATTTATTAAATGCAATTTCAATTTTTTCATTAACAATGCATAAAGTCAAATATATTTTAATGAAATAATGTTTATGTGACCAAAAGCATGCCGAAAACATGTGTCGCACTTAGGTGCTAGCTATTAGGATCATTGCGAAAACTAAATTTAATTTATTTATTAAATGAAAATTCTATTTTTTAATTAACAATGCATAAAGTCAAATCTATTTTTACGAAATCGTGTTTATATGACCAAAAGCATGTCGAAGACATGTGTCGCACTTACGTGCTAACTAGTAGGATCATTGCGAAAATTAAATTGAATATATTTATTATATTAAATTTCTATTTTTTCATTAACAATGCATAAAGTCAAATCTATTTTAATAAAATAGTGTTTATATGACCAAAAGCATGCGAAAAACCTGTGTCGCACTTAATTGATAGCTATTAGAATCATTACGAAAATTAGATTTAATTTATTTATTAAATGAAATTTCAATTTTTTCATTAACAATGCATAAAGTCAAATCTATTTTAATGAAATCGTGTTTATATGACCAAAAGCATGCTGAAAAGATGTGACGCACTTAGGTGCTAGCAATTAGGTTTATTGCGAAAATTAAATTAAATTTATTTCTCATATGAAATTTCTATTTTTTCATTAACAATGCATAAAGTCATATCTATTTTAATTGAATAGTGCTTATATGACCAAAAGCATGCTGAACACATGTGTCGTACTTGGGTGCTAGCTATTAGGATTATTGCGAAAATCAAATTTAATTTATTTATTAAATGAAATATTAATTTTTTCATTAACAATGCATAAAGTTAAAATTATTTTGATAAAACAGTGTTTATTTGACCAAAAGCATGAAGAAAACATGTGTTGCACTTAGGTGCTGGCTATTAGGTTCATTGCGAAAATTAAATTTAATTTATTTATTAAATGCAATTTCAATTTTTTCATTAACAATGCATAAAGTCAAATATATTTTAATGAAATAATGTTTATGTGACCAAAAGCATGCCGAAAACATCTGTCGCACTTAGGTGCTAGCTATTAGGATCATTGGGAAAATTAAATTTAATTTATTTTTTAAATGAAATTTCTATTTTTGCATTAACAATGCATAAAGTCAAATCTATTTAAAAAAAATCGTGTTTATACGACCAAAAGCATGCCGAAAACATGTATTCCACATAGGTGCTAGCTATTAGGATCATTGCGAAAATTAATTTTAATTTATTTATTAAATGAAATTTCAATTTTTTCATTAACAATGCATAAAGTCAAATCTATTTTAATGAAATCGTGTTTATATGATCAAAAGCATGCCGTAAACATGGGTCGCACTTTGGTGCTAACTATTAGGATCATTGCGAAAATTAAATTAAATTTATTTATTAAATGAAATTTCTGTTTTTTTATTAACAATGCATAAAGTCAAATCTATTTTAATAAAATCGTGTTTATATGACCAAAAGCATGCGGAAAACATGTGTCGCATTTAGGTGCTAACTATTAGGATCATTGCGAAAATTAAATTTAATTTATTTATTAAATGAAATTTTTATTTTTGCATTAACAATGCATAAAGTCAAATCTAATTTAATAAAATCATGTTTATATGACCAAAAGCATGCGGAAAACATGTGTCGCATTTAGGTGCTAACCATCAGGATCATTGCGAAAATTAAATTTAATTTATTTATTAAATGAAATTTTAATTTTTTCATTAACAATGCATAAAGTCAAATCTATTTTATTAAAATAGTGTTTATATGACCAAATGCATGCCGAAAACATGTGTCGCACTTAGGTGCTAGCTATTAGGATCATTGCGAAAATTAAATTTAATTTATTCATTAAATGAAATTTCAATTTTTTCATTAACAATGCATAAAGTTAAATCTATTTTAACAAAATAGTGTTTATATGACCAAACGCATGCCAAAAACATGTGTCGTACTTAGGTGCTGGCCGTTAGGATCATTGCGAAAATTAAAATTAATTTATTAATTAAATGAAATTTTAATTTTTTTATTAACAATGCATAAAGTCAAATACATTTTAACAAAATAGTGTTTATATGACCAAAAGCATGCCAAAACATGTGTCGCACTTAGGTGCTAGGTATTAGGATCATTGCGAAAATTAAATTTAATTTATTTATTAAATGAAATTTCAATTTTTTCATTAACAATGCATAAAGTCAAATCGATTTTAATAAAATAGTGTTTATATGACCAAAAGCATGCCGAAAACATCTGTTGCACTTAGATGCTAACTATTTAGATCATTGCGAAAATTAAATTTAATTTATTTATTAAATGAAATTTCTGTTTTTTTATTAACAATGCATAAAGTCAAATCTATTTTAATGAAATCGTGTTTATATGATTAAAAGCATGCCGAAAACATGTGTTGCACTTAGGTGCTAGCCATAAGGATCATTGCAACAATTAAATTTATTTTATTTATTAAATGAAATTTCAATTTTTTCAATAACAATGCATAAAGTCGAATTAATTTGATTGAAATCGTGTTTATATGATCAAATGCATGCCTAAAACATGTGTCGCTCAAAGGTGCAAGCTATAAGGATCCTTGCCAAAATTTAATTTATTTTATTTATTAAATGAAATTTCAATTTTTTCAATAACAACGCATTAAGTCGAATTAATTTGATTGAAATCGTGTTTATATGATCAAATGCATGCCGAAACCATGTGTCACACGTAGGTGCAAGATATTAGGATCATTGCAAAAATTAAATTTATTTTATTTATTAAATGAAATTTCAATTTTTTCAATAACAATGCATAAAGTCGAAGTAATTTGATTAAAATCGTGTTTATATGATCAAATGCATGCCTAAAACATGTGTCGCACTTGGGTGCAAGATATTAGGATCATTGCAAAAATTAAATTTATTTTATTTATTAAATGAAATTTCAATTCTTTCAATAACAATGCACAAAGTCGAATTTATTTGATTAAAATCAAGTTGAAATGATCAAATGCAAGCCAAAACCATGTGTCGCATTTGAGTGCTAGATATTAGGATCATTGCAAAAATTAAATTTATTTTATTTATTAAATGAAATTTCAATTTTTTCAATAACAATGCATAAAGTCTAATTTATTTGATTGAAATCAAGTTTAAAAAATCAAATGCATGCCGAAAACATGTGTCACACTTAGGTGCGAGCTATTGGGATCATTGCAAAAATTAAATTTATTTTATTTATTAAACGAAATTTCTATTTTTTCAATAACAATGCATACTGTCGGATATATTTGATTGAAATCGTGTTTAAATGATCAAATGCATGCCGAAAACATGTGTCACACTTAGGTGCAAGATATTAGGATCATTGCAAAAATTAAATTTATTTTATTTATTAAATGAAATTTCAATTTTTTCAATAACAATGCATAAAGTCGAATTAATTTGATTGAAATCGTGTTTATATAATCAAATGCATGCCGAAAACATATGTCGCTCTTAGGTGCAAGCTATAAGGATCATTGCAAAAATTAAATTTATTTTATTTATTAAATGAAATTTCAATTTTTTCAATAACAATGCATAAAGTCGAATTAATTTGATTTAAATCGTGTTTATATGATCAAATGCATGCCGAAAACATGTGTCACACGTAGGTGCAAGATATTAGGATCATTGCAAAAATTAAATTTATTTTATTTATTAAATGAAATTTCAATTTTTTCAATAACAATGCATAAAGTCGAATTAATTTGATTGAAATCGTGTTTATATGATCAAATGCATGCCGAAAACATGTGTCGCTCTTAGGTGCAAGCGATAAGGATCAATGCAGAAATTAAATTTATTTTATTTATTAAATGAAATTTCAATTTTTTCAATAACAATGCATAAAGTCGAATTAATTTGATTGAAATCGTGTTTATATGATCAAATGCATGCCGAAAACATGTGTCGCTCTTAGGTGCAAGCTATAAGGATCATTGCAAAAATTAAATTTATTTTATTTATTAAATGAAATTTCAATTTTTTCAGTAACAATGCATAAAGTCGAATTGGTTTGATTGAAATCTTGTTTATATGATCAAATGCATGCCGAAAACATGTGTCACACTTAGGTGCGAGATATTAGGATCATTGCAAAAATTAAATTTATTTAATTTATTAAATGAAATTTCAATTTTTTTAATAACAATGCATAAAGTCGAATTAATTTGATTGAAATCGTGTTTATATGATCAAATGCATGCCATAAACATGTGTAGCACTTAGGTGCAAGCTATAAGGATCATTGCAAAAATTAAATTTATTTTATTTATTAAATGAAATTTCAATTTTTTCAATAACAATGCATAAAGTCGAAATAATTTGATTGAAATCGTGTTTATATGATCAAGTGCATGCCGAAAACATGTGTCACACTTAGGTGCAAGCCATAAGGATCATTGCAAAAATTAAATTTATTTTATTTATTAAATGAAATTTTAATTTTTTCAATAACAATGCATAAAATCAAATTAATTTGATTGAAATCGTGTTTATATGATCAAATGCATGCCGAAAACATGTGTCGCACCTGGGTGCAAGCTGTTAGGATCATTGCAAAAATTACATTTATTTTATTTATTAAATGAAATTTCAATTCTTTCAATCACAATGCATAAAGTCGAATTTATTTAATTGAAATCAAGTTTAAATGATCAAATGCATGCCCAAAACATGTGTCGCACTTAGGTGCAAGTTGTTAGGATCATTGCAAATATTAAATTAATTTTATTTATTAAATAAAATTTCTATTTTTTTAATAACAATGCATAAAGTGGAATATATTTGATTGAAATCGTGTTTATATAATCAAATGCATGCCAAATACATGTGTCACACTTTATTGCAAGCTATTAGGATCATTGCAAAAATTACATTTATTTTATTTATTAAATGAAATTTCAATTTTTTCAATAACAATGCATAAAGTCGAATTAATTTGATTAAAATCGTGTTTATATGATCAAATGCATGCCGAAAACATGTGTCGCACTTAGGTGCAAGCCATAAGGATCATTTCAAAAATTAAATTTATTTTATTTATTAAATGAAATTTCAATTTTTTCAATAACAATGAATTAAGTCGAATTAATTTGATTAAAATCGTGTTTATATGATCAAATGCATGCCGAAAACATGTGTCACACTTAGGTGCAAGCCATAAGGATCATTGCAAAAATTAAATTTATTTTATTTATTAAATGAAATTTCAATTTTTTCAAAAACAATGCTTAAAGTCGAATTACTTTGATTAAAATCGTTTTTATATGATCAAATGCATGCCGAAAACATGTGTTACACTTAGGTGCAAGCCATAAGGATCATTGCAAAAATTAAATTTATTTTATTTATTAAATGAAATTTCAATTTTTTCAATAACAATGAATAAAGTCGAATTAATTTGATTAAAATCGTTTTTATATGATCAAATGCATGCCGAAAACATGTGTTACACTTAGGTGCAAGCCATAAGGATCATTGCAAAAATTAAATTTATTTTATTTATTAAATGAAATTTCAATTTTTTCAATAACAATGAATAAAGTCGAATTAATTTGATTGAAATCGTGTTTATATGATCAAATGCATGCCATAAACATGTGTCGCACGGTGCAAGCTATAAGGATCATTGCAAAAATTAAATTTATTTTATTTATTAAATGAAATTTCAATTTTTTCAATAACAATGCATCAAGTTGAATTAATTTGATTGAAATCGTGTTTATATGATCAAATGCATGCCGAAAACATGTGTCGCACTTAGGTGCAAGCTATAGGGATCATTGCAAAAATTAAATTTATTTTATTTATTAAATGAAATTTCAATTTTTTCAATAACAATGCATAAAGTCGAATTAATTTATTGAAATCGTGTTTATATGATCAAATGCATGCCGAAAACATGTGTCGCACTTAGGTGCAAGCTATAAGGATCATTGCAAAAATTAAATTTATTTTATTTATTAAATGAAATTTCTATTTTTTCAATAACAATGCATACAGTCGGATATATTTGATTGAAATCGTGTTTATATGATCAAATGCATGCCGAAAAGATGTGTCACACTTAGGTGCAAGATATAAGGATCATTGCAAAAATTATTTTTTTTTATTTATTAAATGAAATTTCAATTTTTTCAAAAACAATGATTTAAGTCGAATTAATTTGTTAGAAATCGTGTTTATATGATCAATTTCATGCCGAAAACATGTGTCACACTTAGGTGCAAGCCATAAGGATCATTGCAAAAATTAAATTTATTTTATTTATTAAATGAAATTTCAATTGTTTCAATAACAATGCATAAAGTCGAATTAATTTGATTGAAATCGTGTTTATATGATCAAATGCATGCCGAAAACATGTGTCGCACTTAGGTGCAAGCTATTAGGATCATTGCAAAAATTAAGTTTATTTTATTTATTAAAAGGAATTTAAATTTTTTCAAAAACAATGCATAAAGTCGAATTAAAGTCGAATTAATTTGTTTGAAATCGTGTTTATATGATCAAATGCATGCCGAAAACATGTGTCGCACCTAGGTGCAAGCTGTTAGGATCATTGCAAAAATTACATTTATTTTATTTATTAAATGAAATTTCAATTATTTCAATCACAATGCATAAAGTCGAATTAATTTGATTGAAATCGTGTTTATATGATCAAATGCATGCCGAAAACATGTGTCACACTTAGGTGCAAGCTGTTAGGATCATTGCAAAAATTAAATTTATTTAATTTATTAAATGAAATTTCAATTTTTTCAATCACAATGCATAAAGTCGAATTTATTTAATTGAAATCAAGTTTAAATGATCAAATGCATGCCCAAAACATGTGTCGCACTTAGGTGCAAGTTGTTAGGATCATTGCAAATATTAAATTAATTTTATTTATTAAATAAAATTTCTATTTTTTTAATAACAATGCATAAAGTCGAATATATTTGATTGAAATCGTGTTTATATGATCAATTGCATGCCGAAAACATGTGTCACACTTAGGTGCAAGCCATAAGGATCATTGCAAAAATTAAATTTATTTTATTTATTAAATGAAATTTCAATTGTTTCAATAACAATGCATAAAGTCGAATTAATTTGATTGAAATCGTGTTTATATGATCAAATGCATTCCGAAAACATGTGTCGCTCTTAGGTGCAAGCTATAAGGATCATTGCAAAAATTAAATTTATTTTATTTATTAAATGAAATTTCAATTTTTTCAATAACAATGCATAAAGTCGAATTAATTTGATTAAAATCGTGTTTATATGATCAAATGCATGCCGAAAACATGTGTCGCTCTTAGGTGCAAGCTATAAGGATCAATGCAGAAATTAAATTTATTTTATTTAATAAATGAAATTTCAATTTTTTCAATAACAATGCATAAAGTCGAATTAATTTGATTGAAATCGTGTTTATATGATCAAATGCATGCCGAAAACATGTGTCGCTCTTAGGTGCAAGCTCTAAGGATCAATGCAGAAATTAAATTTATTTTATTTATTAAATGAAATTTCAATTTTTTCAATAACAATGCATAAAGTCGAATTAATTTGATTGAAATCGTGTTTATATGATCAAATGCATGCTGAAAACATGTGTCGCTCTTAGGTGCAAGCTATAAGGATCATTGCAAAAATTAAATTTATTTTATTTATTAAATGAAATTTCAATTGTTTCAATAACAATGCATAAAGTCGAATTAATTTGATTAAAATCGTGTTTATATGATCAAATGCATGCCGAAAACATGTGTCGCACTTAGGTGCAAGCTATAAGGATCATTGCAAAAATTAAATTTATTTTATTTATTAAATGAAATTTCTATTTTTTCAATAACAATGCATACAGTCGGATATATTTGATTGAAATCGTGTTTATATGATCAAATGCATGCCGAAAAGATGTGTCACACTTAGGTGCAAGATATAAGGATCATTGCAAAAATTATTTTTTTTTATTTATTAAATGAAATTTCAATTTTTACAATCACAATGCATAAAGTCGAATTAATTTGATTGAAATCGTGTTTATATGATCAATTGCATGCCGAAAACATGTGTCACACTTAGGTGCAAGCCATAAGGATCATTGCAAAAATTAAATTTATTTTATTTATTAAATGAAATTTCAATTGTTTCAATAACAATGCATAAAGTCGAATTAATTTGATTGAAATCGTGTTTATATGATCAAATGCATTCCGAAAACATGTGTCGCTCTTAGGTGCAAGCTATAAGGATCATTGCAAAAATTAAATTTATTTTATTTATTAAATGAAATTTCAATTTTTTCAATAACAATGCATAAAGTCGAATTAATTTGATTAAAATCGTGTTTATATGATCAAATGCATGCCGAAAACATGTGTCGCTCTTAGGTGCAAGCTATAAGGATCAATGCAGAAATTAAATTTATTTTATTTAATAAATGAAATTTCAATTTTTTCAATAACAATGCATAAAGTCGAATCAATTTGATTGAAATCGTGTTTATATGATCAAATGCATGCCGAAAACATGTGTCGCTCTTAGGTGCAAGCTATAAGGATCAATGCAGAAATTAAATTTATTTTATTTATTAAATGAAATTTCAATTTTTTCAATAACAATGCATAAAGTCGAATTAATTTGATTGAAATCGTGTTTATATGATCAAATGCATGCCGAAAACATGTGTCGCTCTTAGGTGCAAGCTATAAGGATCATTGCAAAAATTAAATTTATTTTATTTATTAAATGCAATTTCAATTTTTTCAATAACAATGCATAAAGTCGAATTAATTTGATTAAAATCGTGTTTATATGATCAAATGCATGCCGAAAACATGTGTCGCACTTAGGTGCAAGCTATAAGGATCATTGCAAAAATTAAATTTATTTTATTTATTAAATGAAATTTCTATTTTTTCAATAACAATGCATACAGTCGGATATATTTGATTGAAATCGTGTTTATATGATCAATTGCATGCCGAAAACATGTGTCACACTTAGGTGCAAGCCATAAGGATCATTGCAAAAATTAAATTTATTTTATTTATTAAATGAAATTTCAATTGTTTTAATAACAATGCATAAAGTCGAATTAATTTGATTGAAATCGTGTTTATATGATCAAATGCATTCCGAAAACATGTGTCGCTCTTAGGTGCAAGCTATAAGGATCATTGCAAAAATTAAATTTATTTTATTTATTAAATGAAATTTCAATTTTTTCAATAACAATGCATAAAGTCGAATTAATTTGATTAAAATCGTGTTTATATGATCAAATGCATGCCGAAAACATGTGTCGCTCTTAGGTGCAAGCTATAAGGATCAATGCAGAAATTAAATTAATTTTATTTAATAAATGAAATTTCAATTTTTTCAATAACAATGCATAAAGTCGAATTAATTTGATTGAAATCGTGTTTATATGATCAAATGCATGCCGAAAACATGTGTCGCTCTTAGGTGCAAGCTATAAGGATCAATGCAGAAATTAAATTTATTTTATTTATTAAATGAAATTTCAATTTTTTCAATAACAATGCATAAAGTCGAATTAATTTGATTGAAATCGTGTTTATATGATCAAATGCATGCCGAAAACATGTGTCGCTCTTAGGTGCAAGCTATAAGGATCATTGCAAAAATTAAATTTATTTTATTTATTAAATGAAATTTCAATTTTTTCAATAACAATGCATAAAGTCGAATTAATTTGATTAAAATCGTGTTTATATGATCAAATGCATGCCGAAAACATGTGTCGCACTTAGGTGCAAGCTATAAGGATCATTGCAAAAATTAAATTTATTTTATTTATTAAATGAAATTACTATTTTTTCAATAACAATGCATACAGTCGGATATATTTGATTGAAATCGTGTTTATATGATCAAATGCATGCCGAAAAGATGTGTCACACTTAGGTGCAAGATAAAAGGATCATTGCAAAAATTATTTTTTTTTATTTATTAAATGAAATTTCAATTTTTTCAAAAACAATGATTTAAGTCGAATTAATTTGTTAGAAATCGTGTTTATATGATCAATTGCATGCCGAAAACATGTGTCACACTTAGGTGCAAGCCATAAGGATCATTGCAAAAATTAAATTTATTTTATTTATTAAATGAAATTTCAATTGTTTCAATAACAATGCATAAAGTCGAATTAATTTGATTGAAATCGTGTTTATATGATCAAATGCATGCCGAAAACATGTGTCGCACTTAGGTGCAAGCTATTAGGATCATTGCAAAAATTAAGTTTATTTTATTTATTAAAAGGAATTTAAATTTTTTCAAAAACAATGCATAAAGTCGAATTAAAGTCGAATTAATTTGTTTGAAATCGTGTTTATATGATCAAATGCATGCCGAAAACATGTGTCGCACCTAGGTGCAAGCTGTTAGGATCATTGCAAAAATTACATTTATTTTATTTATTAAATGAAATTTCAATTATTTCAATCACAATGCATAAAGTCGAATTAATTTGATTGAAATCGTGTTTATATGATCAAATGCATGCCGAAAACATGTGTCACACTTAGGTGCAAGCTGTTAGGATCATTGCAAAAATTAAATTTATTTAATTTATTAAATTAAATTTCAATTTTTTCAATAACAATGCATAAAGTCGAATTAATTTGATTGAAATCGTGTTTATATGATCAAATGCATGCCGAAAACATGTGTCACACTTAGGTGCAAGCTGTTAGGATCATTGCAAAAATTAAATTTATTTAATTTATTAAATTAAATTTCAATTTTTTCAATAACAATGCATAAAGTCGAATTAATTTGATTGAAATCGTGTTTATATGATCAAATGCATGCCGAAAACATGTGTCACACTTAGGTGCAAGCCATAAGGATCATTGCAAAAATTAAATTTATTTTATTTATTAAATGAAATTTCAATTTTTTCAAAAACAATGCATCAAGTCGAATTAATTTGATTGAAATCGTGTTTATATGATCAAATGCATGCTGAAAACATGTGTCGCACTTAGGTGCAAGCTATAAGGATCATTGCAAAAATTAAATTTATTTTATTTATTAAATGAAATTTCAATTTTTTCAATAACAATGCATAAAGTCGAATTAATTTGATTGAAATCGTGTTTATATGATCAAATGCACGCCGAAAACATGTGTCATACTTAGGTGCAAGATATTAGGATCATTGCAAAAATTAATTTTTTTTATTTATTAAATGAAATTTCAATTTTTCCAAAAACAATGATTTAAGTCGAATTACTTTGATTGAAATCGTGTTTATATGATCAAATGCATACCGAAAACATGTGTCAAACTTAGGTGCAAGCCATAAGAATCATTGCAAAAATTAAATTTATTTTATTTATTAAATGAAATTTCAATTTTTTCAATAACAATGAATAAAGTCGAATTAATTTAATTGAAATCGTGTTTATATGATCAAATGCATGCCGAAAACATGTGTCGCACTTAGGTGCAAGCTATAAGGATCATTGCAAAAATTAAATTTATTTTATTTATTAAATGAAATTTCAATTTTTTCTATAACAATGCATACAGTCGGATACATTTGATTGAAATCTTGTTTATATGATCAAATGCATGCCGAAAACATGTGTCATACTTTGGTGCAAGATATTAGGTTCATTGCAAAAATGAATTTTTTTTATTTATTAAATGAAATTTAAATTTTTTCAAAAACAATGATTTAAGTCGAATTACTTTGATTGAAATCGTGTTTATATGATCAAATGCATGCCGAAAACATGTGTCACACTTAGGTGCAAGCCATAAGGATCATTGCAAAAATTAAATTTATTTTATTTATTAAATGAAATTTCAATTTTTTCAATAACAATGAATAATGTCGAATTAATTCGATTGAAATCGCGTTTATATGATCAAATGCATGCCACAAACATGTGTCGCACTTAGGTGCAAGCTATAAGGATCATTTTTTCAATAACAATGCATAAAGTCGAATTACGAAAACATGTGTCGCACTTAGGTGCAAGCTGTTAGGATCATTGCAAAAATTAAATTTATTTTATTTATTAAATGAAATTTCAATTTTTTCTATAACAATGCATACAGTCGGATACATTTGATTGAAATCGTGTTTATATGATCAAATGCATGCCGAAAACATGTGTCATACTTAGGTGCAAGATATTAGGATCATTGCAAAAATTAAATTTTTTTATTTATTAAATGAAATTTCAATTTTTTCAAAAACAATGATTTAAGTCGAATTACTTTGATTGAAATCGTGTTTATATGATCAAATGCATACCGAAAACATGTGTCAAACTTAGGTGCAAGCCATAAGAATCATTGCAAAAATTAAATTTATTTTATTTATTAAATGAAATTTCAATTTTTTCAATAACAATGAATAAAGTCGAATTAATTTAATTGAAATCGTGTTTATATGATCAAATGCATGCCGAAAACATGTGTCGCACTTAGGTGCAAGCTATAAGGATCATTGCAAAAATTAAATTTATTTTATTTATTAAATGAAATTTCAATTTTTTCTATAACAATGCATACAGTCGGATACATTTGATTGAAATCTTGTTTATATGATCAAATGCATGCCGAAAACATGTGTCATACTTTGGTGCAAGATATTAGGTTCATTGCAAAAATTAATTTTTTTTATTTATTAAATGAAATTTAAATTTTTTCAAAAACAATGATTTAAGTCGAATTACTTTGATTGAAATCGTGTTTATATGATCAAATGCATGCCGAAAACATGTGTCACACTTAGGTGCAAGCCATAAGGTTCATTGCAAAAATTAAATTTATTTTATTTACATCGTGCATCGATGTTGAAAGATCGCAGTCAATTGTGCTCCGCATTTTTAGTGATTATTAGTGGTTAATACTTAGTCATTAATTGTGAAAATTGGTGTGCCGTTTCCTTCACTAATCATAAACACGGTTAGTAAATCTTAGCTCATTAGATTAAGGATTACTCTGTTAATTTGTTATTTTATTTTATTTTATTGCGGTAAATTTCCACCGCTTGAGCGGTGCAAGGCCGAGTTCGCGAAAAAACGAATCATTCGTCGTATCGATTATCTTTTTCTATCGACGGCCATTGAACTGCTTATTCTTTTATTTTGTGTTTACCTATTAATTGTATTTTTAATATTCATTCATCTCCCTCACTATATTATCCCTTACCTTTCCGTGGTCTACCTTGTTTGTTTTTTTTAAGTTCCTCACAATCGACCCTGTGAGGTGAAGAGTGTGACCCTTGTTTTCCTCTGTTAATTATTATTGCTAATTATAATGCCTATCAATTGTAATATCTGTAAACTGAATATCAGTCCTCGTTCAGACTCCCTTAAATGCCATGGTAAATGTGGTAAATGGTTTCATGCAAATTGTTTAAATTACACTATTGATTTAATCGAATACTATATTAACGAAGGTAAAAAACGCGATGGTGACCATTGGAGTTGTCATGTCTGTTTACCTAATGATCCTTCGGCAAAACCAAGAGAGCTTGGCACATCCTCGACTATTACTGACACTATTAAAAGTGTTCTTAAAAAGGAACTGGCTACACTTTTTAAAGTAGAATTTCAAGCAGCAATGCAGGGCATATTTAGTGAAATCGGTGAAATGAAAGAACGTATCTCTAAGCTCGAGAATACATCTGCAGTTGGAACATCTAATATTTTGATGGAGGCTAATTTAGTGGCCGAAATGGAAGATCGGCAGCAACGTGCTGCAAATATCATGGTGTATAACATTCCTGAATCGTCCGGATCAACCGATGAGAGAATTGAGAAGGATCTAATTGAAATTAAATCCATCTTAAATTTAGGCAACGATAATTTCCGTCCGTTAAAAGCGATTCGCGTTGGAAAATCAACCGGCAAAACTAGACCAATCAAGCTTTCATTTCAATCTCGTGAGTCTGCCATCAATATTTTTAAAGCAGCCAAAGCAGTCGATACAGGAAAAGTTCGATTTTCTAGTGATAGAACAAAGCTGCAACGAGAACACCTGGCATCTTTAAAAGAAGAGTTAGATATACGCAGAGTCAACGGTGAACGGGACCTAACCATCAAATATTTTAAAGGGTTTCCGTCAATAGTTTCATCGAATAAAAATACTAATTCAAAAAACTGAAGATTTATTTTCAGAACGTTGGCGGCATTCGCTCTAAACTTTATAATTTTAATCTAAATGTTAATTTAACTAATTATGATATTATAATAATTGTTGAAACGTGGTTAGATTCAACTGTATCTGATAGCGAGCTAGGTCTTCGTGATTTTACTATATATAGGTGCGACCGTTTTGATAAAACCAAGTCACGGGGCGGAGGTGTCATGATAGCTGTTCGCTCATATCTAAGCAGCAGTATTGTGAATGTACATTCTAACCTTGAAGAATTATATGTTATAGTAAGTAATAATCTAATTATCTCCTCTGTTTATATTCCGCCTCAATCATACTCGTCACTGTATATAGATTATTGTTCTTCTATTAATTATGTTTGCAATTTATATCCTAATTTTAAATTCCTTTTCTGCGGTGATTTTAATATGCCGCATGCCTCGTGGAGTTCGGACTCTAACAGCATTTTATCAACCGGTAATAATTGTATTAACGCTCAAATTGTAACTGAATCTCTGGAATTTCACAACTTACGTCAAATGAATGTTATTCCTAATAACCGTGGCGTGTTTATAGATTTAGTGCTTTCTAATCTTTCCAGATTTTCCGTATCGCTGTCAGATGACCCTTTATTTAATGACAGTTTACATCATGTTTCGTATGACTTTTATGTTAATACTAGGGATGTCGTCGAGTCCCTTGATTATAGGGACATTATATATGATTTTAAAGCGGCTGATTATTCGAAAATTACTTTGTTTTTATCCAGTATCTCATGGAAGGTCATCCAGTTATCCTAAATGGTTCAATTCGTCATTGATAAACTTAATTAAACTTAAAAAAAAGCACATATTCAGTACAAAAGTAGTGGTAAATATGAATTCTATGAACAATTTAAACTACTTCGCGCTCAATGTAATACTCTTGGCGACCAGCTCTATTTAAATTATATTGCTCAAATAGAATCAAACATTTCTACCAATACCAGATCGTTTTGGAGTTATGTGAATGAGACCAGAAAAACATCGGGTTTTCCTAAGTGTATGCACCTTAAAGACAAATCTTGCTGTTCTGGTGATAGCTGTGCTAACTTATTTGCAGAACACTTCTCTAATGTTTATGTCAGTAATGATAATTCAAATAATGTAGGTTCAGTTTTTGCGGTTAATACTGACTTGGTCAATTTGTGTAATTTTGAAATTAACATTGCTGACATTTTTGATGCAATATGCTCCTTGTCTGATTCATGCAATCCAGGTCCCGATGGTATACCTGATTTTTTCGTGAAACAATGTATATTTTCTCTGACTACTCCGTTATACCTAATTTTTAATTTATCTCTCAAATCATGTTTGTTCCCTACGACTTGGAAGAAAAGTTTTGTCAAGCCGATATTCAAAAGTGGCTGTAGGAGTAATATTGAAGATTATAGGGGGATTTCAATTCAATCTGTTTTTCCTAAAATATTTGATAAACTTATTGCCAGTCAGTTAATGTTCGCCTGCAAAAATATTATCTGCAATGAGCAACACGGCTTTTGTGATGGGAGATCGACTGTATCCAACTTATTAGTTTATCAATCTTATATCATTAATGCATTAGAGAAAAATTGTCAAGTGGATGCAATCTACACCGATTTCTCAAAAGCATTCGATCGTGTTTCTCATTCGAAATTAGTGTATAAATTACATTCTATGGGATTTGGGGACTCTATAACTAAGTGGATTCTCAGCTATTTGTCTGATAGACAGCAGTGTGTCAAAATTAATAATTTTGTCTCTAAGCCTATCCCCGTAACATCAGGGGTACCGCAGGGGTCTCACTGTGGTCCAATATTGTTCCTACTTTTCATTAACGATCTTGGTGCTTATGTTAAACACTGTAATTTTTTACTTTTTGCGGACGATCTCAAAATCTTTCAAATGATTAATACTCCTTCTGATGCAGCTCACCTACAAGATGATTTAGATAATATATATAATTGTTGCTTAGACAATAACTTGCATTTCAATATTAGTAAATGCTTGTCGATATCTTTTAGAAGGGGCCGTGCTGTTGAAAATAATTACTCAATAAATGGTCAAATGTTACCAACTGTAAAACAGGTTAAAGACCTTGGTGTTTTATTCGACAGTTCCTTCTCCTTCTCTAAACATATTGACAGCATTTGTTGTAAGGCTTTCCAAACGCTTGGTTTTGTTAATAGATTTTCAAGAAATTTTTCACTGGATACACAGAAAACTTTATTTACCTCTTTAGTACGTCCTCAACTTGAATATGCTTCTTGTATTTGGTCTCCGTCTTATCATAATAAAATTAATCAAATTGAGCGAGTTCAAAATAAATTTTTGATGACTATTTCTTTTAAAAGTGGTATCAATAGAGTTGACTATAGTCGTAGTAGTATGCTATTATCTCTTAATCTAATTTCCTTACGAGAAAGACGAATACATGCGGATTTATGTATTCTATATAAGTTGGTCAACGGGCAAATTAATTGCAGTGAGTTACTTGCATGTTTGAATTTTGTTATTCCCTTCAAAACAAGAAATGGCAATGTTTTCCGCGAAATTTGTTATAAGTCTAATTTTGCAAGAAATTCGGCAATTTGTAGAATACTCCGGCTGTGTAATCGTGTCTCTTCGTCTCCTCATTTTATGTTATATTGCGCATCGTATATTAAATTTAAATATCACCTGAAGTTTATTGACTTATGTGCTCTTACCAATATATAGCGGTTTTAGTTACTGGTAATGAGATTTAGTTTATTTATTAAGTTTCTGTAATCGTAATTGTTAATATTATCTTAAAGTTTTTATATTTCACATTGATGCTTTTATTTATTTCGTTGTTTATTAATTTATATTTATCTGTTTGTTATTTTATACTTTATTGTAAAAAGGTTGAATCCGTAAATAAAGTTATTATTATTATTATTATTATTATTATTTATTAAATGAAATTTCAATTTTTTCAATAACAATGAATAATGTCGAATTAATTTGATTGAAATCGTGTTTATATGATCAAATGCATGACGAAAACATGTGTCGCACTTAGGTGCAAGCTATAAGGATCATTGCAAAAATTAAATTTATTTTATTTATTAAATGAAATTTCAATTTTTTCAAAAACAATGCATCAAGTCGAATTAATTTGATTGAAATCGTGTTTATATGATCAAATGCATGCCATAAACATGTGTCGCACTTAGGTGCAAGCTATAAGGATCATTGCAAAAATTAAATTTATTTTATTTATTAAATGAAATTTCAATTTTTTCAATAACAATGCATAAAGTCGAATTAATTTGATTGAAATCGTGTTTATATGATCAAATGCATGCCGAAAACATGTGTCGCACTTAGGTGCAAGCCATAAGGATCATTGCAAAAATTAAGTTTATTTTATTTATTAAATGAAATTTCAATTTTTTCAATAACAATGAATAAAGTCTAATTAATTTGATTAAAATCGTGTTTATATGATCAAATGCATGCCGAAAACATGTGTCACACTTAGGTGCCATAAGGATCATTGCAAAAATTAAATTTATTTTATTTATTAAATGAAATTTCAATTTCTTCAAAAACAATGCTTAAAGTCGAATTACTTTGATTGAAATCGTGTTTATATGATCAAATGCATGCCGAAAACATGTGTCACACTTAGGTGCAAACCATTAGGATCATTGCAAAAATTAAATTTATTTTATTTAATTAATGAAATTTCAATTTTTTCAATAACAATGAATAGAGTCGAATTAATTTGATTAAAATCGTGTTTATATGATCAAATGCATGCCATAAACATGTGTCGCACTTAGGTGCAAGCTATAAGGATCATTGCAAAAATTAAATTTATTTTATTTATTAAATGAAATTTCAATTTTTTCAATAACAATGCATCAAGTTGAATTAATTTGATTGAAATCGTGTTTATATGATCAAATGCATGCCGAAAACATGTGTTGCACTTAGGTGCAAGCTATAGGGATCATTGCAAAAATTAAATTTATTTTATTTATTAAATGAAATTTCAATTTCTTCAAAAACAGTGCTTAAAGTCGAATTACTTTGATTGAAATCGTGTTTATATGATCAAATGCATGCCGAAAACATGTGTCGCACTTAGGTGCAAACTGTTAGGATCATTGCAAAAATTAAATTTATTTTATTTATTAAATGAAATTTCAATTTTTTCAATAACAATGCATAAAGTCGAATTAATTTGATTGAAATCGTGTTTATATGATCAAATGCATGCCGAAAACATGTGTCACACTTAGGTGCAAAATATAGGGATCATTGCAAAAATTATTTGTTTTTATTTATTAAATGAAATTTCATTTTTTTCAAAAACAATGATTTAAGTCGAATTAATTTGATTGAAATCGTGTTTATATGATCAATTACATGCCGAAAACATGTGTCACACTTAGGTGCAAGCCATAAGGATCATTGCAAAAATTAAATTTATTTTATTTATTAAATGAAATTTCAATTTTTTCAATAACATTGCATAAAGTCGAATTAATTTGATTGAAATCGTGTTTATATGATTAAATGCATGCCGAAAACATGTGTCGCACTTAGGTGCAAGCTATTAGGATCATTGCAAAAATTAAATTTATTTTATTTATTAAAAGGAATTTAAGTTTTTTCAAAAACAATGCATAAAGTCAAATTAATTTGATTGAAATCGTGTTTATATGATCAAATGCATGCCGAAAACATGTGTCGCACTTAGGTGCAAGCTGTTAGGATCATTGCAAAAATTACATTTATTTTATTTATTAAATGAAATTTCAATTCTTTCAATCACAATGCATAAAATCGAATTTATTTATTTGAAATCAAGTTTAAATAATTAAATGCATGCCCAAAACATGTGTCGCACTTAGGTGCAAGCTGTTAGGATCATTGCAAAAATTAAATTTATTTTATTTATTAAATGAAATTTCAATTTTTTCAATAACAATGCATAAAGTCGAATTATATTGATTGAAATCGTGTTTATATGATCAAATGCATGCCGAAAACATGTGTCGCACTTAGGTGCAAGCTGTTAGGATCATTGCAAAAATTAAATTTATTTTATTTATTAAATGAAATTTCAATTTTTTCTATAACAATGCATACAGTCGGATACATTTGATTAAAATCGTGTTTATATGATCAAATGCATGCCGAAAACATGAGTCATACTTAGGTGCAAGGTATTAGGTTCATTGCAAAAATTAAATTTTTTTATTTATTAAATTAAATTTCAATTTTTTCGAAAACAATGATTTAAATCGAATTACTTTAATTGAAATCGTGTTTATATGATCAAATGCATGCCGAAAACATGTGTCGCACTTAGGTGCAAGCTATAAGGATCATTGCAAAAATTAAATTTATTTTATTTATTAAATGAAATTTCAATTTTTTCAATAACAATGCATAAAGTCGAATTAATTTGATTGAAATCGTGTTTATATGATCAAATGCATGCCGAAAACATGTGTCGCACTTAGGTGCAAGCCATAAGGATCATTGCAAAAATTAAGTTTATTTTATTTATTAAATGAAATTTCAATTTCTTCAAAAACAATGCTTAAAGTCGAATTACTTTGATTGAAATCGTGTTTATATGATCAAATGCATGCCGAAAACATGTGTCACACTTAGGTGCAAACCATAAGGATCATTGCAAAAATTAAATTTATTTTATTTAATTAATGAAATTTCAATTTTTTCAATAACAATGAATAGAGTCGAATTAATTTGATTAAAATCGTGTTTATATGATCAAATGCATGCCATAAACATGTGTCGCACTTAGGTGCAAGCTATAAGGATCATTGCAAAAATTAAATTTATTTTATTTATTAAATGAAATTTCAATTTTTTCAATAACAAAGCATCAAGTTGAATTAATTTGATTGAAATCGTGTTTATATGATCAAATGCATGCCGAAAACATGTGTTGCACTTAGGTGCAAGCTATAGGGATCATTGCAAAAATTAAATTTATTTTATTTATTAAATGAAATTTCAATTTTTTCAATAACAATGCATAAAGTCGAATTAATTTGATTTAAATCGTGTTTATATGATTAAATGCATGCCGAAAACATGTGTCGCACTTAGGTGCAAACTGTTAGGATCATTGCAAAAATAAAATTTATTTTATTTATTAAATGAAATTTCTATTTTTTCAATAACAATGCATACAGTCGGATATACTTGATTGAAATCGTGTTTATATGATCAAATGCATGCCGAAAACATGTGTCACACTTAGGTGCAAAATATAGGGATCATTGCAAAAATTATTTGTTTTTATTTATTAAATGAAATTTCATTTTTTTCAAAAAAAATGATTTAAGTCGAATTAATTTGATTGAAATCGTGTTTATATGATCAATTGCATGCCGAAAACATGTGTCACACTTAGGTGCAAGCCATAAGGATCATTGCAAAAATTAAATTTATTTTATATATTAAATGAAATTTCAATTTTTTCAATAACATTGCATAAAGTCGAATTAATTTGATTGAAATCGTGTTTATATGATTAAATGCATGCCGAAAACATGTGTCGCACTTGGGTGCAAGCTATTAGGATCATTGCAAAAATTAAATTTATTTTATTTATTAAAAGGAATTTAAGTTTTTTCAAAAACAATGCATAAAGTCAAATTAATTTGATTGAAATCGTGTTTATATGATCAAATGCATGCCGAAAACATGTGTCGCACCTAGGTGCAAGCTGTTAGGATCATTGCAAAAATTACATTTATTTTATTTATTAAATGAAATTTCAATTCTTTCAATCACAATGCATAAAATCGAATTTATTTATTTGAAATCAAGTTTAAATGATTAAATGCATGCCCAAAACATGTGTCGCACTTAGGTGCAAGCTGTTAGGATCATTGCAAAAATTAAATTTATTTTATTTATTAAATGAAATTTCAATTTTTTCAATAACAATGCATAAAGTCGAATTATATTGATTGAAATCGTGTTTATATGATCAAATGCATGCCGAAAACATGTGTCGCACTTAGGTGCAAGCTGTTAGGATCATTGCAAAAATTAAATTTATTTTATTTATTAAATGAAATTTCAATTTTTTCTATAACAATGCATACAGTCGGATACATTTGATTAAAATCGTGTTTATATGATCAAATGCATGCCGAAAACATGTGTCATACTTAGGTGCAAGGTATTAGGTTCATTGCAAAAATTAAATTTTTTTATTTATTAAATTAAATTTCAATTTTTTCGAAAACAATGATTTAAATCGAATTACTTTGATTGAAATCGTGTTTATATGATCAAATGCATGCCGAAAACATGTGTCGCACTTAGGTGCAAGCTATAAGGATCATTGCAAAAATTAAATTTATTTTATTTATTAAATGAAATTTCAATTTTTTCAATAACAATGCATAAAGTCGAATTAATTTGATTGAAATCGTGTTTATATGATCAAATGCATGCCGAAAACATGTGTCGCACTTAGGTGCAAGCCATAAGGATCATTGCAAAAATTAAATTTATTTTATTTATTAAATGAAATTTCAATTTTTTCCATAACAATGAATAAAGTCGAATTAATTTGATTAAAATCGTGTTTATATGATCAAATGCATGCCGAAAACATGTGTCACGCTTAGGTGCAAGCCATAAGGATCATTGCAAAAATTAAATTTGTTTTATTTATTAAATGAAATTTCAATTTTTTTAAAAACAATGCTTAAAGTCGAATTACTTTGATTGAAATCGTGTTTATATGATCAAATGCATGCCGAAAACATGTGTCACACTTAGGTGCAAGCCATAAGGATCATTGCAAAAATTAAATTTATTTTATATATTAAATGAAATTTCAATTTTTTCAATAACAATGAATAAAGTCGAATTAATTTGATTGAAATCGTGTTAATATGATCAAATGCATGCCGAAAACATGTGTCGCACTTAGGTGCAAGCTATAAGGATCATTGCAAAGATTAAATTTATTTTATTTATTAAATATAATTTCAATTTTTTCAATAACAATGCATAAAGTCGAATTAATTTTATTGAAATCGTGTTTATATGATCAAATGAATGCCGAAAACATGTGTCGCACTTAGGTGCAAGCCATAAGGATCATTGCAAAAATTAAATTTATTTTATTTATTAAATGAAATTTCAATTTTTTCAATAACAACGCTTAAAGTCGAATTACTTTGATTGAAATCGTGTTTATATGATCAAATGCATGCCGAAAACATGTATCACACTTAGGTGCAAGCCATAAGGATCATTGCAAAACTTAAATTTATTTTATTTATTAAATAAAATTTCAATTTTTTCAATAACAATGCATAAAGTCGAATTAATTTTATTGAAATCGTGTTTATATGATCAAATGCATGCCGAAAACATGTATCACACTTAGGTGCAAGCTATAAGGATCATTGCAAAGATTAAATTTATTTTATTTATTAAATAAAATTTCAATTTTTTCAATAACAATGCATAAAGTCGAATTAATTTTATTGAAATCGTGTTTATATGATCAAATGCATGCCGAAAACATGTGTCGCACTAAGGTGCAAGCTGTTAGGATCATTGCAAAAATTAAATTTATTTTATTTATTAAATGAAATTTCAATTTTTTCAATAACAATGCATAAAGTCGAATTGGTTTGATTGAAATCGTGTTTATATGATCAAATGCATGCCGAAAACATGTGTCGCACTTAGGTGCAAGCCATAAGGATCATTGCAAAAATTAAATTTATTTTATATATTAAATGAAATTTCAATTTTTTCAATAACAATGAATAAAGTCGAATTAATTTGATTGAAATCGTGTTAATATGATCAAATGCATGCCGAAAACATGTGTCGCACTTAGGTGCAAGCTATAAGGATCATTGCAAAGATTAAATTTATTTTATTTATTAAATATAATTTCAATTTTTTCAATAACAATGCATAAAGTCGAATTAATTTTATTGAAATCGTGTTTATATGATCAAATGCATGCCGAAAACATGTATCACACTTAGGTGCAAGCTATAAGGATCATTGCAAAAATTAAATTTATTTTATTTATTAAATGAAATTTCAATTTTTTCAATAACAATGCATAAAGTCGAATTGGTTTGATTGAAATCGTGTTTATATGATCAAATGCATGCCGAAAACATGTGTCACACTTAGGTGCAAGCCATAAGGATCATTGCAAAAATTAAATTTATTTTATATATTAAATGAAATTTCAATTTTTTCAATAACAATGAATAAAGTCGAATTAATTTGATTGAAATCGTGTTAATATGATCAAATGCATGCCGAAAACATGTGTCGCACTTAGGTGCAAGCTATAAGGATCATTGCAAAGATTAAATTTATTTTATTTATTAAATATAATTTCAATTTTTTCAATAACAATGCATAAAGTCGAATTAATTTTATTGAAATCGTGTTTATATGATCAAATGAATGCCGAAAACATGTGTCGCACTTAGGTGCAAGCCATAAGGATCATTGCAAAAATTAAATTTATTTTATTTATTAAATGAAATTTCAATTTTTTCAATAACAACGCTTAAAGTCGAATTACTTTGATTGAAATCGTGTTTATATGATCAAATGCATGCCGAAAACATGTATCACACTTAGGTGCAAGCCATAAGGATCATTGCAAAACTTAAATTTATTTTATTTATTAAATAAAATTTCAATTTTTTCAATAACAATGCATAAAGTCGAATTAATTTTATTGAAATCGTGTTTATATGATCAAATGCATGCCGAAAACATGTATCACACTTAGGTGCAAGCTATAAGGATCATTGCAAAGATTAAATTTATTTTATTTATTAAATAAAATTTCAATTTTTTCAATAACAATGCATAAAGTCGAATTAATTTTATTGAAATCGTGTTTATATGATCAAATGCATGCCGAAAACATGTGTCGCACTAAGGTGCAAGCTGTTAGGATCATTGCAAAAATTAAATTTATTTTATTTATTAAATGAAATTTCAATTTTTTCAATAACAATGCATAAAGTCGAATTATATTGATTGAAATCGTGTTTATATGATCAAATGCATGCCGAAAACATGTGTCGCACTAAGGTGCAAGCTATTAGGATCATTGCAAAAATTAAATTTATTTTATTTATTAAAAGGAATTTCAATTTTTTCAAAAACAATGCATAAAGTCGAATTAATTTGATTGAAATCGTGTTTATATGATCAAATGCATGCCAAAAACATGTGTCGCACCTGGGTGCAAGCTGTTAGGATCATTGCAAAAATTAAATTTACTTTATTTAATAAATGAAATTTCTATTTTTTCAATAACAATGCATAAAGTCGGATATATTTGATTGAAATCGTGTTTATATAATCAAATGCATGCCGAATACAGGTGTCACACTTTGGTGCAAGCTATTAGGATCATTGCAAAAATTACATTTATTTTATTTATTAAATGAAATTTCAATTCTTTCAATCACAATGCATAAAGTTGAATTTATTTGATTGAAATCGTGTTTATATGATCAAAAGCATGCCGAAAACATTTGTCGCACTTAGGTGCAAGCTGTTAGGATCATTGCAAAAATTAAATTTATTTTATTTATTAAATGAAATTTCAATTTTTTCAAAAACAATGCTTACAGTCGAATTAATTTGATTAAAATCTTGTTTATATGATTAAATGCATGCCGAAAACATGTGTCACACTAAGGTGCAAGCCATTAGGATCATTGCAAAAATTAAATTTATTTTATTTATTAAATGAAATTTCAATTTTTTCAATAACAATGCATAAAGTCGAATTAATTTGATCGAAATCGTGTTTATATGATCAAATTCATGCCGAAAACATGTGTCGTACTTAGGTGCAAGCTATAAGGATCATTGCAAAAATTAAATTTATTTAATTTATTAAATGAAATTTAAATTTTTTCAATAACAATGCATAAAGTCGAATTAATTTGATTGAAATCAAGTTTAAATGATTATATGCATTCCTAAAACATGTGTCGCACTTAGGAGCAAGCTGTTAGGATCATTGCAAAAATTAAATTTATTTTATTTATTAAATGAAATTTCAAATTTTGCAATACCAATGCATAAAGTCAAATTAATTTGATTGAAATCTTGTTTATATGATCAAATGCATGCCGGAAACATTTGTCGCACTTAGGTGCAAGCTGTTAGGGTCATTGCAAAAATTAAATTTATTTTATTTATTAAATGAAATTTCAATTTTTTCAAAAACAATGCTTAAAGTCGAATTAATTTGATTGAAATCGTGTTTATATGATCAAATTATGCCGAAAACATGTGTCACACTTAGGTGCAAGCCATAAGGATCATTGCAAAAATTAAATTTATTTTATTTATTAAATGAAATTTCAATTTTTTCAATAACAATGCATAAAGTCGAATTAATTTGATTTAAATCGTGTTTATATGATCAAATGCATGCCGAAAACATGTGTCACACGTAGGTGCAAGATATTAGGAACATTGCAAAAATTAAATTTATTTTATTTATTAAATGAAATTTCAATTTTTTCAATAACAATGCATAAAGTCGAATTAATTTGATTGAAATCGTGTGTTTATATGATCAAATGCATGCCGAAAACATGTGTCGCTCTTAGGTGCAAGCTATAAGGATCATTGCAAAAATTAAATTAATTTTATTTATTAAATGAAATTTCAATTTTTTCAATAACAATGCATAAAGTCGAATTGGTTTGATTGAAATCGTGTTTATATGATCAAATGCATGCCGAAAACATGTGTCACACTTAGGTGCGAGATATTAGGATCATTGCAAAAATTAAATTTATTTAATTTATTAAATGAAATTTCAATTTATTCAATAACAATGCATAACGTCGAATTAATTTGATTGAAATCGTGTTTATATGATCAAATGCATGCCGAAAACATGTGTCGCACTTAGGTTCAAGCCATAAGGATCATTGCAAAAATTAAATTTATTTTATTTATTAAATGAAATTTCAATTTTTTCAAAACCAATGAATTAAGTCGAATTAATTTGATTAAAATCGTGTTTATATGATCAAATGCATGCCGAAAACATGTGTTGCACTTAGGTGCAAGCTATAGGGATCATTGCAAAAATTAAACTTATTTTATTTATTAAATGAAATTTCAATTTTTTCAATAACAATGCATAAAGTCGAATTAATTTGATTTAAATCGTGTTTATATGATCAAATGCATGCCGAAAACATGTGTCGCACTTAGGTGCAAACTGTTAGGATCATTGCAAAAATAAAATTTATTTTATTTATTAAATGAAATTTCTATTTTTTCAATAACAATGCATACAGTCGGATATACTTGATTGAAATCGTGTTTATATGATCAAATGCATGCCGAAAACATGTGTCACACTTAGGTGCAAAATATAGGGATCATTGCAAAAATTATTTGTTTTTATTTATTAAATGAAATTTCATTTTTTTCAAAAACAATGATTTAAGTCGAATTAATTTGATTGAAATCGTGTTTATATGATCAATTGCATGCCGAAAACATGTGTCACACTTAGGTGCAAGCCATAAGGATCATTGCAAAAATTAAATTTATTTTATTTATTAAATGAAATTTCAATTTTTTCAATAACATTGCATAAAGTCAAATTAATTTGAATGAAATCGTGTTTATATGATCAAATGCATGCCGAAAACATGTGTCGCACCTAGGTGCAAGCTGTTAGGATCATTGCAAAAATTAAATTTATTTTATTTATTAAATCAAATTTCAATTTTTTCAATAACAATGCATAAAGTCGAATTATATTGATTGAAATCGTGTTTATATGATCAAATGCATGCCGAAAACATGTGTCGCACTTAGGTGCAAGCTGTTAGGATCATTGCAAAAATTAAATTTATTTTATTTATTAAATCAAATTTCAATTTTTTCAATAACAATGCATAAAGTCGAATTATATTGATTGAAATCGTGTTTATATGATCAAATGCATGCCGAAAACATGTGTCGCACTTAGGTGCAAGCTGTTAGGATCATTGCAAAAATTACATTTATTTTATTTATTAAATGAAATTTTAATTCTTTCAATCACAATGCATAAAATCGAATTTGATTATTTGAAATCAAGTTTAAATGATTAAATGCATGCCCAAAACATGTGTCGCACTTAGGTGCAAGCTGTTAGGATCATTGCAAAAATTAAATTTATTTTATTTATTAAATCAAATTTCAATTTTTTCAATAACAATGCATAAAGTCGAATTATATTGATTGAAATCGTGTTTATATGATCAAATGCATGCCGAAAACATGTGTCGCACTTAGGTGCAAGCTGTTAGGATCATTGCAAAAATTAAATTTATTTTATTTATTAAATGAAATTTCAATTTTTTCTATAACAATGCATACAGTCGGATACATTTGATTAAAATCGTGTTTATATGATCAAATGCATGCCGAAAACATGTGTCATACTTAGGTGCAAGGTATTAGGTTCATTGCAAAAATTAAATTTTTTTATTTTTTAAATTAAATTTCAATTTTTTCGAAAACGATGATTTAAATCGAATTACTTTGATTGAAATCGTGTTTATATGATCAAATGCATGCCGAAAACATGTGTCGCACTTAGGTGCAAGCTATAAGGATCATTGCAAAAATTAAATTTATTTTATTTATTAAATGAAATTTCAATTTTTTCAATAACAATGCATAAAGTCGAATTAATTTGATTGAAATCGTGTTTATATGATCAAATGCATGCCGAAAACATGTGTCGCACTCAGGTGCAAGCCATAAGGATCATTGCAAAAATTAAATTTATTTTATTTATTAAATGAAATTTCAATTTTTTCCATAACAATGAATAAAGTCGAATTAATTTGATTAAAATCGTGTTTATATGATCAAATGCATGCCGAAAACATGTGTCACGCTTAGGTGCAAGCCATAAGGATCATTGCAAAAATTAAATTGGTTTTATTTATTAAATGAAATTTCAATTTTTTCAAAAACAATGCTTAAAGTCGAATTACTTTGATTGAAATCGTGTTTATATGATCAAATGCATGCCGAAAACATGTGTCACACTTAGGTGCAAGCCATAAGGATCATTGCAAAAATTAAATTTATTTTATATATTAAATGAAATTTCAATTTTTTCAATAACAATGAATAAAGTCGAATTAATTTGATTGAAATCGTGTTTATATGATCAAATGCATGCCGAAAACATGTGTCGCACTTAGGTGCAAGCTATAAGGATCATTGCAAAAATTAAATTTATTTTATTTATTAAATGAAATTTCAATTTTTTCAATAACAATGCATAAAGTCGAATTAATTTGATTGAAATCGTGTTTATATGATCAAATGCATGCCGAAAACATGTGTCGCACTTAGGTGCAAGCCATAAGGATCATTGCAAAAATTAAATTTATTTTATTTATTAAATGAAATTTCAATTTTTTCCATAACAATGAATAAAGTCGAATTAATTTGATTAAAATCGTGTTTATATGATCAAATGCATGCCGAAAACATGTGTCACGCTTAGGTGCGAGCCATGAGGATCATTGCAAAAATTAAATTTATTTTATTTATTAAATGAAATTTCAATTTTTTCAATAACAACGCTTAAAGTCGAATTACTTTGATTGAAATCGTGTTTATATGATCAAATGCATGCCGAAAACATGTATCACACTTAGGTGCAAGCCATAAGGATCATTGCAAAACTTAAATTTATTTTATATATTAAATGAAATTTCAATTTTTTCAATAACAATGAATAAAGTCGAATTAATTTGATTGAAATCGTGTTTATATGATCAAATGCATGCCAAAAACATGTGTCGCACTTAGGTGCAAGCTATAAGGATCATTGCAAAGATTAAATTTATTTTATTTATTAAATAAAATTTCAATTTTTTCAATAACAATGCATAAAGTCGAATTAATTTTATTGAAATCGTGTTTATATGATCAAATGCATGCCGAAAACATGTGTCGCACTTAGGTGCAAGCTGTTAGGATCATTGCAAAAATTAAATTTATTTTATTTATTAAATGAAATTTCTATTTTTTCAATAACAATGCATACAGTCGGATTTATTTGATTGATATCGTGTTTATATGATCAAATGCATGCCGAAAACATGTGTCACACTTAGGTGCAAGATATAAGGATCATTGCAAAAATTATTTTTTTTTTTTTATTAAATGAAATTTCAATTCTTTCAATCACAATGCATAAAGTCGAATTTATTTATTTGAAATCAAGTTTGAATGATCAAATGCATGCCCAAAACATGTGTCGCACCTGGGTGCAAGCTGATAGGATCATTGCAAAAATTAAATTTATTTTATTTATTAAATGAAATTTCTATTTTTTCAATAACAATGCATAAAGTCGAATTATATTGATTGAAATCGTGTTTATATGATCAAATGCATGCCGAAAACATGTGTCGCACAAAGGTGCAAGCTGTTAGGATCATTGCAAAAATTAAATTTATTTTATTTATTAAATGAAATTTCAATTTTTTCAATAACAATGCATAAAGTCGAATTATATTGATTGAAATCGTGTTTATATGATCAAATGCATGCCGAAAACATGTGTCGCACTAAGGTGCAAGCTATTAGGATCATTGCAAAAATTAAATTTATTTTATTTATTAAAAGGAATTTCAATTTTTTCAAAAACAATGCATAAAGTCGAATTAATTTGATTGAAATCGTGTTTATATGATCAAATGCATGCCGAAAACATGTGTCGCACTAAGGTGCAAGCTATTAGGATCATTGCAAAAATTAAATTTATTTTATTTATTAAAAGGAATTTCAATTTTTTCAAAAACAATGCATAAAGTCGAATTAATTTTATTGAAATCGTGTTTATATGATCAAATGCATGCCGAAAACATGTGTCGCACTTAGGTGCAAGCTGTTAGGATCATTGCAAAAATTAAATTTACTTTATTTAATTAATGAAATTTCTATTTTTTCAATAACAATGCATAAAGTCGGATATATTTGATTGAAATCGTGTTTATATAATCAAATGCATGCCGAATACAGGTGTCACACTTTGGTGCAAGCTATTAGGATCATTGCAAAAATTACAATTATTTTATTTATTAAATGAAATTTCAATTCTTTCAATCACAATGCATAAAGTCGAATTTATTTGATTGAAATCGTGTTTATATGATCAAAAGCATGCCGAAAACATTTGTCGCACTTAGGTGCAAGCTGTTAGGATCATTGCAAAAATTAAATTTATTTTATTTATTAAATGAAATTTCAATTTTTTCAAAAACAATGCTTACAATCGAATTAATTTGATTGAAAACTTGTTTATATGATTAAATGCATGCCGAAAACATGTGTCACACTAAGGTGCAAGCCATTAGGATCATTGCAAAAATTAAATTTATTTTATTTATTAAATGAAATTTCAATTTTTTCAATAACAATGCATAAAGTCGAATTAATTTGATCGAAATCGTGTTTATATGATCAAATTCATGCCGAAAACATGTGTCGTACTTAGGTGCAAGCTATAAGGATCATTGCAAAAATTAAATTTATTTAATTTATTAAATGAAATTTAAATTTTTTCAATAACAATGCATAAAGTCGAATTAATTTGATTGAAATCAAGTTTAAATGATTATATGCATTCCTAAAACATGTGTCGCACTTAGGAGCAAGCTGTTAGGATCATTGCAAAAATTAAATTTATTTTATTTATTAAATGAAATTTCAAATTTTTCAATACCAATGCATAAAGTCAAATTAATTTGATTGAAATCTTGTTTATATGATCAAATGCATGCCGGAAACATTTGTCGCACTTAGGTGCAAGCTGTTAGGGTCATTGCAAAAATTAAATTTATTTTATTTATTAAATGAAATTTCAATTTTTTCAAAAACAATGCTTAAAGTCGAATTAATTTGATTGAAATCGTGTTTATATGATCAAATGCATGCCGAAAACATGTGTCACACTTGGGTACAAGCCATAAGGATCATTGCCAAAATTAAATTTATTTTATTTATTAAATGAAATTTTATTTTTTTCAATAAAAATGCATAAAGTCGAATTAATTTGATTGAAATCGTGTTTATATGATCAAATGCATGCCGAAAACTTGTGTCGCATTTAGGTGCAAGCTATAAGGATTATTGCAAAAATTAAATTTATTTAATTTATTAAATGAAATTTCAATTTTTTCAATAACAATGCAAAAAGTCGAATTAATTTGATTGAAATCGTGTTTATATGATCAAATGCATGCCGAAAAAATGTGTCGCACTTAGGTGCAAGCTATTAGGATCATTGCAAAAATTAAATTTATTTAATTTATTAAATGAAATTTCAATTTTTTCAATAACAATGCCTAAAGTCGAATTAATTTGATTGAAATCGTGTTTACATGATCAAATGCATGCCGAAAACATGTGTCGCTCTTAGGTGCAAGCTATAAGGATCATTGCAAAAATTAAATTTATTTTATTTATTAAATGAAATTTCAATTTTTTCAATAACAATGCATAAAGTCGAATTAATTTGATTGAAATCGTGTTTATATGATCAAATGCATGCCGAAAACATGTGTCGCTCTTAGGTGCAAGCTATAAGGATCATTGCAAAAATTAAATTTATTTTATTTATTAAATAAAATTTCAATTTTTTCAATAACAATGCATAAAGTCGAATTAATTTGATTTAAATCGTGTTTATATGATCAAATGCATGCCTAAAACATGTGTCACACGTAGGTGCAAGATATTAGGATCATTGCAAAAATTAAATTTATTTTATTTATTAAATGAAATTTCAATTTTTTCAATAACAATGCATAAAGTCGAATTAATTTGATTGAAATCGTGTTTATATGATCAAATGCATGCCGAAAACATGTGTCGCTCTTAGGTGCAAGCTATAAGGATCATTGCAAAAATTAAATTAATTTTATTTATTAAATGAAATTTCAATTTTTTCAATAACAATGCATAAAGTCGAATTGGTTTGATTGAAATCGTGTTTATATGATCAAATGCATGCCGAAAACATGTGTCACACTTAGGTGCGAGATATTAGGATCATTGCAAAATTTAAATTTATTTAATTTATTAAATGAAATTTCAATTTATTCAATAACAATGCATAACGTCGAATTAATTTGATTGAAATCGTGTTTATATGATCAAATGCATGCCGAAAACATGTGTCGCACTTAGGTTCAAGCCATAAGGATCATTGCAAAAATTAAATTTATTTTATTTATTAAATGAAATTTCAATTTTTTCAAAACCAATGAATTAAGTCGAATTAATTTGATTAAAATCGTGTTTATATGATCAAATGCATGCCGAAAACATGTGTCACACTTAGGTGCAAGCCATAAGGATCATTGCAAAAATTAAATTTATTTTATTTATTAAATGAAATTTCAATTTTTTCAAAAACAATGCTTAAAGTCGAATTACTTTGATTGAAATCGTGTTAAAATGATCAAATGCTTGCCGAAAACATGTGTTACACTTAGGTGCAAGAGATAAGGATCATTGCAAAAATTAAATTTATTTTATTTATTAAATGAAATTTCAATTTTTTCAATAACAATGAATAAAGTCGAATTAATTTGATTGAAATCGTGTTTATATGATCAAGTGCATGCCATAAACATGTGTCGCACTTAGATGCAAGCTGTTAGGATCATTGCAAAAATTACATTTATTTTATTTATTAAATGAAATTTCAATTATTTCAATCACAATGCATAAAGTCAAATTAATTTGATTGAAATCGTGTTTACATGATCAAATGCATGCCGAAAACATGTGTCACACTTCGGTGCGAGATATTAGGATCATTGCAAAAATTAAATTTATTTAATTTATTAAATGAAATTTCAATTTTTTCAATAACAATGCATAAAGTCGAATTAATTTGATTGAAATCGTGTTTAAATGATCAAATGCATGCCGAAAACATGTGTCACACTTAGGTGCAAGCCATAAGGATCATTGCAAAAATTAAATTTATTTTATTTATTAAATGAAATTTCAATTTTTTCAATAACAATGCATAAAGTCGAAATAATTTGATTGTAATCGTGTTTATATGATCAAATGCATGCCGAAAACATGTGTCACACTTAGGTGCAAGCCATAAGGATCATTGCAAAAATTAAATTTATTTTATTTATTAAGTGAAATTTCAATTTTTTCAATAACAATGCATAAAGTCGAAATAATTTGATTAAAATCGTGTTTATATGATCAAATGCATGCCGAAAACATGTGTCACACTTAGGTGCAAGCCATAAGGATCATTGCAAAAATTAAATTTATTTTATTTATTAAATGAAATTTTAATTTTTTCAATAACAATGCATAAAGTCGAATTAATTTGATTGAAATCGTGTTTATATGATCAAATGCATGCCGAAAACATGTGTCACACTTAGGTGCAAGCCATAAGGATCATTGCAAAAATTAAATTTATTTTATTTATTAAATGAAATTTCAATTTTTTCAATAACAATGCATAAAGTCGAATTAATTTGATTGAAATCGTGTTTATATGATCAAATGCATGCCAAAAACATGTGTCACACTTAGGTGCAAGCCATAAGGATCATTGCAAAAATTAAATTTATTTTATTTATTAAATGAAATTTCAATTTTTTCAATAACAATGCATAAAGTCGAATTAATTTGATTGAAATCGTGTTTATATGATCAAATGCATGCCGAAAACATGTGTCGCACCTGGGTTGAAGCTGTTAGGATCATTGCAAAAATTTAATTTACTTTATTTATTAAATGAAATTTCAATTCTTTCAATCACAATGCATAAAGTCGAATTTATTTATTTGAAATCAAGTTTAAATGATCAAATGCATGCCCAAACCATGTGTCGCACCTGGGTGCAAGCTGAAAGGATCATTGCAAAAATTAAATTAATTTTATTTATTAAATGAAATTTCTATTTTTTCAATAACAATGCATAAAGTCGAATTATATTGATTGAAATCGTGTTTATATGATCAAATGCATGCCGAAAACATGTGTCGCACTAAGGTGCAAGCTGTTAGGATCATTGCAAAAATTAAATTTATTTTATTTATTAAATGAAATTTCTATTTTTTCAATAACAATGCATAAAGTCGAATTATAAAAATTGAAATCGTGTTTATATGATCAAATGCATGCCGAAAACATGTGTGGCACTAAGGTGCAAGCTATTAGGATCATTGCAAAAATTAAATTTATTTTGTTTATTAAAAGGAATTTCAATTTTTTTAAAAACAATGCATAAAGTCGAATTAATTTAATTGAAATCGTGTTTATATGATCAAATGCATGCCAAAAACATGTGTCGCACCTGGGTGCAAGCTGTTAGGATCATTGCAAAAATTTAATTTACTTTATTTATTAAATGAAATTTCTATTTTTTCAATAACAATGCATAAAGTCGGATATATTTGATTGAAATCGTGTTTATATAATCAAATGCATGCCGAATACATGTGTCACACTTTGGTGCAAGCTATTAGGATCATTGCAAAAATTACATTTATTTTATTTATTAAATGAAATTTCAATTCTTTCAATCACAATGCATAAAGTCGAATTTATTTGATTGAAATCGTGTTTATATGATCAAAATCATGCCGAAAACATTTGTCGCACTTAGGTGCAAGCTGTTAGGATCATTGCAAAAATTAAATTTATTTTATTTATTAAATGAAATTTCAATTTTTTCAAAAACAATGCTTACAGTCAAATTAATTTGATTGAAATCTTGTTTATATGATTAAATGCATGCCGAAAACATGTGTCACACTAAGGTGCAAGCCATTAGGATCATTGCAAAAATTAAATTTATTTTATTTATTAAATGAAATTTCAATTTTTTCAATAACAATGCATAAAGTCGAATTAATTTGATCGAAATCGTGTTTATATGATCAAATTCATGCCGAAAACATGTGTCGTACTTAGGTGCAAGCTATAAGGATCATTGCAAAAATTAAATTTATTTAATTTATTAAATGAAATTTAAATTTTTTCAATAACAATGCATAAAGTCGAATTAATTTGAATGAAATCAAGTTTAAATGATTATATGCATTCCCAAAACATGTGTCGCACTTAGGAGCAAGCTGTTAGGATCATTGCAAAAAATAAATTTATTTTATTTATTAAATGAAATTTCAAATTTTTCAATACCAATGCATAAAGTCAAATTAATTTGATTGAAATCGTGTTTATATGATCAAATGCATGCCGGAAACATTTGTCGCACTTAGGTGCAAGCTGTTAGGGTCATTGCAAAAATTTAATTTATTTTATTTATTAAATGAAATTTCAATTTTTTCAATAACAGTGAATAAAGTCGAATTAATTTGATTGAAATCTTGTTTATATGATCAAGTGCATGCCATAAACATGTGTCGCACTTAGGTGCAAGCTATAAGGATCATTGCAAAAATTAAATTTATTTTATTTATTAAATGAAATTTAAATTTTTTCAATAACAATGCATAAAGTCGAATTAATTTGAATGAAATCAAGTTTAAATGATTATATGCATTCCCAAAACATGTGTCGCACTTAGGAGCAAGCTGTTAGGATCATTGCAAAAATTAAATTTATTTTATTTAATAAATGAAATTTCAAATTTTTCAATACCAATGCATAAAGTCAAATTAATTTGATTAAAATCTTTTTTAAATGATCAAATCCATGCCTAAAACATGTGTCGCACTTAGGTGCAAGCTGTTAGGATCATTGCAAAAATTAAATTTATTTTATTTATTAAATAAAATTTCAATTTTTTCAATAACAATGCATAAAGTCGAATTAATTTGATTGAAATCGTGTTTATATGATCAAATGCATGCTGAAAACATGTGTCACACTTAGGTGCAAGCCATCAGGATCATTGCAAAAATTAAATTTATTTTATTTATTAAATAAAATTTCAATTTTTTCAATAACAATGCATAAAGTCGAATTAATTTGATTGAAATCTTTTTTAAATGATCAAATCCATGCCTAAAACATGTGTCGCACTTAGGTGCAAGCTGTTAGGATCATTGCAAAAATTAAATTTATTTTATTTATTAAATAAAATTTCAATTTTTTCAATAACAATGCATAAAGTCGAATTAATTTGATTGAAATCGTGTTTATATGATCAAATGCATGCCGAAAACATGTGTCACACTTAGGTGCAAGCCATTAGGATCATTGCAAAAATTAAATTTATTTTATTTATTAAATGAAATTTCAATTTTTTCAATAACAATTCATAAAGTCGAATTAATTTACTTGAAATCGTGTTTATTTGATCAAAAGCATGCCGAAAACATGTGTCGCACTTAGGTGCAAGATATTGGGATCTTTGCGAAAATTAAATTCATTTTATTTATTAAATGAAATTTCTATTTTTTTAATAACAATGCATAAAGTCGGATATATTTGATTTAAATCGTATTAAAATGATCAAATCCATGCCTAAAACATGTGTCGCACTTAGGTGCAAGCTGTTTTGATCATTGCAAAAATTAAATTTATTTTATTTATTAAATGAAATTTGAATTTTTTCAATAACAATGCATAAAGTCGAATTAATTTGATTGAAATCGTGTTTATATGATTAAATGCATGCCGAAAACATGTGTCACACTTAGGTGCAAGCCATCAGGATCATAGCAAAAATTAAATTTATTTTATTTATTAAATGAAATTTTAATTTTTTTTAAAACAATGCATAAAGTCGAATTAATTTGATTGAAATCGTATTTAAATGATCAAATCCATGTGTAAAACTGGTGTCGCACTTAGGTGCAAGCTGTTAGGATCATTGCAAAAATTAAATTTATTTTATTTATTAAATGAAATTTCAATTTTTTCAATAACAAAGCATAAAGTCGATATAATTTGATTGAAATCGTGTTTATATGATCAAATGCATGCCGAAAACATGTGTCACACTTAGGTGCAAGCCATCAGGATCATTGCAAAAATTAAATTTATTTTATTTATTAAATGAAATTTCAATTTTTTCAATAACAAAGCATAAAGTCGAATTAATTTGATTGAAATCGTGTTTATATGATCAAATGCATGCCGAAAACATGTGTCACACTTAGGTGCAAGCCATCAGGATCATTGCAAAAATTAAATTTATTTTATTTATTAAATGAAATTTTAATTTTTTCAAAAACAATGCATAAAGTCAAATTAATTTGATTGAAATCGTGTTTAAATGATCAAATGCATGCCGAAAACATGTGTCACACTTAGGTGCAAGCCATTAGGATCATTGCAAAAATTAAATTTATTTTATTTATTAAATGAAATTTCAATTTTTTCAATAACAATGCATAAAGTCGAATTAATTTAATTGAAATCGTGTTTATTTGATCAAAAGCATGCCTAAAACATGTGTCGCACTTAGGTGCAAGCTGTTGGGATCATTGCGAAAATTAAATTCATTTCAAATAAAACGAATAACTTTGTTAGTATCACTTTATTAACTTGGAGTAGTTACTATAGTTTCGACAATTTCAGCTTGTCATTTTCAAACTATGAATATTTACATTACGATTGTACATTTATATATTTTTATTTTTACAGAGCATTGAACAGGGGGGAGAATATTAGGTCGGTCTGGTCGTTGATGAGTGGGATGTCCGGATTACGCTTAACCTTGAAAACTTCGATGGACTCGAGTAAATCCATTTTTAATCCCTTCTCGGTAAAATGGATCATCTCGAGTACATCTTTTTCAAAGGAATGTTCATTTTCCCTAATGTGATTCGCGAACGTTGATTTGTTATTAATATTTTTATATGCGCTGATGTGTTCTTTTAGACGGGTGTTGAAATTGCGTCCTGACTGACCAATATATTCTCCTTGACAACTTGCACATTTTAACTTATATATACCAGATTTGGACATTTTATGAATGGGCGTTTTATTATTAAAGATAATATTACTTATTTTACTTGGGGACTTTAAAGCAACGCTAATATTGTGTTTTTCTAAAATGGATTTAATTTTATGCGTAATTTTACCGAAAAATGTTAATGTTCTAAAGTTAGAGTTTGGTGTTTTATTTAAAGCATATAAGTATTTTTGAATCGAGTTAAGCTCTTGTGTCTGAATTAATTTATTTATTAAATTATGTGAATAACCATTATTAATTGCCAGAGATTGTATGATTTTGATTTCGTTGTTATATGATTGGTTAGAAAGTGGAATAGTTTTAGCTCTATAGATCATAGTTTCAAATGCAGCTAATTTGTGTTTGAAAGTGTGTCTTGAATTATTAGGAATTAATGTGTCTGTGAATGTAGGTTTCCTGTATATGTCAAATTTAAATGTATTGTGTGTGCTTCTAGTTATGGAGAGGTCTAAGAATTTAATATTTTGATTGTCTTCTTTTTCAAGTGTGAATTTAATATTAGGGTGTATATTGTTTATTTCATGAAGAAATTGTTGTAGTTGTCTATCTGTTCCTTTGAAACATGCAAGTACGTCGTCCACATATCTGTACCAGAATTGTATATGTGTTTTGGCTGAGTTTAATTTTAATATTTTTTGGGTTATATTAAGCATAAAAATTTCTGCTAGTAACCAGGTCATCATTCATGAATTTTTAGAATTAACAAATATCATTTTAGACAATAACTATTTTTCATTTGAAAACAAATTTTATAAACAAAATGAAGGCTTAGCAATGGGCTCCCCGTTAAGTCCGTTACTAGCAGAAATTTTTATGCTTAATATAACCCAAAAAATATTAAAATTAAACTCAGCCAAAACACATATACAATTCTGGTACAGATATGTGGACGACGTACTTGCATGTTTCAAAGGAACAGATAGACAACTACAACAATTTCTTCATGAAATAAACAATATACACCCTAATATTAAATTCACACTTGAAAAAGAAGACAATCAAAATATTAAATTCTTAGACCTCTCCATAACTAGAAGCACACACAATACATTTAAATTTGACATATACAGGAAACCTACATTCACAGACACATTAATTCCTAATAATTCAAGACACACTTTCAAACACAAATTAGCTGCATTTGAAACTATGATCTATAGAGCTAAAACTATTCCACTTTCTAACCAATCATATAACAACGAAATCAAAATCATACAATCTCTGGCAATTAATAATGGTTATTCACATAATTTAATAAATAAATTAATTCAGAAACAAGAGCTTAACTCGATTCAAAAATACTTATATGCTTTAAATAAAACACCAAACTCTAACTTTAGAACATTAACATTTTTCGGTAAAATTACGCATAAAATTAAATCCATTTTAGAAAAACACAATATTAGCGTTGCTTTAAAGTCCCCAAGTAAAATAAGTAATATTATCTTTAATAATAAAACGCCCATTCATAAAATGTCCAAATCTGGTATATATAAGTTAAAATGTGCAAGTTGTCAAGGAGAATATATTGGTCAGTCAGGACGCAATTTCAACACCCGTCTAAAAGAACACATCAGCGCATATAAAAATATTAATAACAAATCAACGTTCGCGAATCACATTAGGGAAAATGAACATTCCTTTGAAAAAGATGTACTCGAGGTGATCCATTTTACCGAGAAGGGATTAAAAATGGATTTACTCGAGTCCATCGAAGTTTTCAAGGTTAAGCGTAATCCGGACATCCCACTCATCAACGACCAGACCGACCTAATATTCTCCCCCCTGTTCAATGCTCTGTAAAAATAAAAATATATAAATGTACAATCGTAATGTAAATATTCATAGTTTGAAAATGACAAGCTGAAATTGTCGAAACTATAGTAACTACTCCAAGTTAATAAAGTGATACTAACAAAGTTATTCGTTTTATTTGAATTATTCAAAATGTATCACGAAGTGAAAGCCTCCACAATTACTTATTTAAATTCATTTTATTTATTAAATGAAATTTCTATTTTTTCAATAACAATGCGTAAAGTCGGATATATTTAATTAAAATCGTGTTTATTTGATTAATAGCACGCCTAAAACATGTGTCGCACTTTGGTGCAAGCTATTGGGATCTTTGCGAAAATTAAATTCATTTTATTTATTCAATGAAATTTATATTTTTTTAATACCAATGCATAAAGTCGGATATATTTGATTAAAATCGTATTAAAATGATCAAATTCATGCCTAAAACATGTGTCGCACTTAGGTGCAAGCTGTTAGGATCATTGCAAAAATTAAATTTAATTTATTTATTAAATGAAATTTCAATTTTTTCAATAACAATGCATAAAGTCGAATTAATTTGATTAAAATCGTGTTTATATGATCAAATGCATGCCGAAAACATGTGTCACATTTAGGTGCAAGCCATCAGGATCATTGCAAAAACTAAATTTATTTTATTTATTAAATGAAATTTTAATTTTTTCAAAAACAATGCATAAAGTCGAATGAATTTGATTGAATTCGTGTTTAAATGATCAAAAGCATGCCGAAAACATGTGTCACACTTAGGTGGAAGCTATTAGGATCATTGCAAAGATTAAATTTATTTTATTTATTAAATGAAATTTCAATTTTTTCAATAACAATGCTTAAGTCGAATTAATTTGATTGAAATCGTGTTTATATGATCAAATGCATGCCGAAAACATGTGTCACACTTAGGTGCAAGCTATTAGGATCATTGCAAAAATTAAATTAATTTTATTTATTAAATGAAATTTAAATTTTTTCAATAACAATGCATAAAGTCGAATTAATTTGATTGAAATCGTGTTTATATGATCAAATGCATGCCGAAAACATATGTCCCACTTAGGTGGAAGCTATTAGGATCATTGCAAAAATTAAATTTTTTTTATTTAATAAATGAAATTTAAATTTTTTCAAAAACAATGCATAAAGTCGAATTAATTTGATTGAAATCGTGTTTATATTATCAAATGCATGCCGAAAACATGTGTCACACTTGGGTGCAAGCCATTAGGATCATTGCAAAAATTAAATTTATTTTATTTATTAAATGAAATTTCAATTTTTTCAATAACAATGCATAAAGTCGAATTATTTTGATTGAAATCGTGTTTATATGATCAAATGCATGCCGAAAACATGTGTCGCACTTAGGTGCAAGCTGTTAGGATCATTGCAAAAATTAAATTTATTTTATTTATTAAATAAAATTTCAATTTTTTCAATAACAATGCATAAAGTCGAATTAATTTGATTGAAATCGTGTTTATATGATCAAATGCATGCCGAAAACATGTGTCACACTTAGGTGCAAGCTGTTAGGATCATTGCAAAAATTAAATTTATTTTATTTATTAAATGAAATTTCAATTTTTTCAATAACAATGCATAAAGTCGAATTAATTTGATTGAAATCGTGTTTATATGATCAAATGCATGCCGAAAACATGTGTCGCACTTAGGTGCAAGCTGTTAGGATCATTGCAAAAATTAAATTTATTTTATTTATTAAATGAAATTTCAATTTTTTCAATAACAATGCATAAAGTCGAATTAATTTGATTGAAATCGTGTTTATATGATCAAATGCATGCCGAAAACATGTGTCGCACTTAGGTGCAAGCTGTTAGGATCATTGCAAAAATTAAATTTATTTTATTTATTAAATGAAATTTCAATTTTTTCAATAACAATGCATAAAGTCGAATTAATTTGATTAAAATCGTGTTTATATGATCAAATGCATGCCGAAAACATGTGTCGCACTTAGGTGCAAGCTGTTGGGATCATTGCAAAAATTAAATTTATTTTATTTATTAAATAAAATTTCAATTTTTTCAATAACAATGCATAAAGTCGAATTAATTTGATTGAAATCGTGTTTATATGATCAAATGCATGCCGAAAACATGTGTCACACTTGGGTGCAAGCTGTTAGGATCATTGCAAAAATTAAATTTATTTTATTTATTAAATAAAATTTCAATTTTTTCAATAACAATGCATAAAGTCGAATTAATTTGATTGAAATCGTGTTTATATGATCAAATGCATGCCGAAAACATGTGTCGCACTTAGGTGCAAGCTGTTAGGATCATTGCAAAAATTAAATTTATTTTATTTATTAAATAAAATTTCAATTTTTTCAATAACAATGCATAAAGTCGAATTAATTTGATTGAAATCTTTTTTAAATGATCAAATCCATGCCTAAAACATGTGTCGCACTTAGGTGCAAGCTGTTAGGATCATTGCAAAAATTAAATTTATTTTATTTATTAAATAAAATTTCAATTTTTTCAATAACAATGCATAAAGTCGAATTAATTTGATTGAAATCGTGTTTATATGATCAAATGCATGCCGAAAACATGTGTCACACTTAGGTGCAAGCCATCAGGATCATTGCAAAAATTAAATTTATTTTATTTATGAAATGAAATTTTAATTTTTTCAAAAACAATGCATAAAGTCGAATTAATTTGATTGAAATCGTGTTTATATGATCAAATGCATGCCGAAAACATGTGTCACACTTAGGTGCAAGCTATTAGGATCATTGCAAAAATTAAATTAATTTTATTTATTAAATGAAATTTAAATTTTTTCAATAACAATGCATAAAGTCGAATTAATTTGATTGAAATCGTGTTTATATGATCAAATGCATGCCGAAAACATATGTCACACTTAGGTGGAAGCTATTAGGATCATTGCAAAAATTAATTTTTTTTTATTTATTAAATGAAATTTCAATTTTTTCAAAAACAATGCATAAAGTCGAATTAATTTGATTGAAATCGTGTTTATATTATCAAATGCATGCCGAAAACATGTGTCACACTTGGGTGCAAGCCATTAGGATCATTGCAAAAATTAAATTTATTTTATTTATTAAATGAAATTTCAATTTTTTCAATAACAATGCATAAAGTCGAATTATTTTGATTGAAATCGTGTTTATATGATCAAATGCATGCCGAAAACATGTGTCGCACTTAGGTGCAAGCTGTTAGGATCATTGCAAAAATTAAATTTATTTTATTTATTAAATAAAATTTCAATTTTTTCAATAACAATGCATAAAGTCGAATTAATTTGATTGAAATCGTGTTTATATTATCAAATGCATGCCGAAAACATGTGTCACACTTAGGTGCAAGCTGTTAGGATCATTGCAAAAATTAAATTTATTTTATTTATTAAATAAAATTTCAATTTTTTCAATAACAATGCATAAAGTCGAATTAATTTGATTGAAATCGTGTTTATATGATCAAATGCATGCCGAAAACATGTGTCGCACTTAGGTGCAAGCTGTTAGGATCATTGCAAAAATTAAATTTATTTTATTTAATAAATAAAATTTCAATTTTTTCAATAACAATGCATAAAGTCGAATTAATTTGATTGAAATCGTGTTTATATGATCAAATGCATGCCGAAAACATGTGTCGCACTTAGGTGCAAGCTGTTAGGATCATTGCAAAAATTAAATTTATTTTATTTATTAAATGAAATTTCAATTTTTTCAATAACAATGCATAAAGTCGAATTAATTTGATTAAAGTCGTGTTTATATGATCAAATGCATGCCGAAAACATGTGTCGCACTTAGGTGCAAGCTGTTAGGATCATTGCAAAAATTAAATTTATTTTATTTATTAAATAAAATTTCAATTTTTTCAATAACAATGCATAAAGTCGAATTAATTTGATTGAAATCGTGTTTATATGATCAAATGCATGCCGAAAACATGTGTCACACTTGGGTGCAAGCTGTTAGGATCATTGCAAAAATTAAATTTATTTTATTTATTAAATAAAATTTCAATTTTTTCAATAACAATGCATAAAGTCGAATTAATTTGATTGAAATCGTGTTTATATGATCAAATGCATGCCGAAAACATGTGTCGCACTTAGGTGCAAGCTGTTAGGATCATTGCAAAAATTAAATTTATTTTATTTATTAAATAAAATTTCAATTTTTTCAATAACAATGCATAAAGTCGAATTAATTTGATTGAAATCTTTTTTAAATGATCAAATCCATGCCTAAAACATGTGTCGCACTTAGGTGCAAGCTGTTAGGATCATTGCAAAAATTAAATTTATTTTATTTATTAAATAAAATTTCAATTTTTTCAATAACAATGCATAAAGTCGAATTAATTTGATTGAAATCGTGTTTATATGATCAAATGCATGCCGAAAACATGTGTCACACTTAGGTGCAAGCCATCAGGATCATTGCAAAAATTAAATTTATTTTATTTATGAAATGAAATTTTAATTTTTTCAAAAACAATGCATAAAGTCGAATTAATTTGATTGAAATCGTGTTTAAATGATCAAATGCATGCCGAAAACATGTGTCACACTTAGGTGCAAGCCATTAGGATCATTGCAAAAATTAAATTTATTTTATTTATTAAATGAAATTTCAATTTTTTCAATAACAATGCATAAAGTCGAATTAATTTAATTGAAATCGTGTTTATTTGATCAAAAGCATGCCGAAAACATGTGTCGCACTTAGGTGCAAGATATTGGGATCTTTGCGAAAATTAAATTCATTTTATTTATTAAATGAAATTTCTATTTTTTTAATAACAATGCATAAAGTCGGATAGATTTGATTTAAATCGTATTAAAATGATAAAATCCATGCCTAAAACATGTGTCGCACTTAGGTGCAAGCTGTTTTGATCATTGCAAAAATTAAATTTATTTTATTTATTAAATGAAATTTCAATTTTTTCAATAACAATGCATAAAGTCGAATTAATTTGATTGAAATCGTGTTTATATGATTAAATGCATGCCGAAAACATGTGTCACACTTAGGTGCAAGCCATCAGGATCATTGCAAAAATTAAATTTTTTTTATTTATTAAATGAAATTTCAATTTTTTCAAAAACAATGCATAAAGTCGAATTAATTTGATTGAAATCGTGTTTATATTATCAAATGCATGCCGAAAACATGTGTCACACTTGGGTGCAAGCCATTAGGATCATTGCAAAAATTAAATTTATTTTATTTATTAAATAAAATTTCAATTTTTTCAATAACAATGCATAAAGTCGAATTAATTTGATTGAAATCGTGTTTATATGATCAAATGCATGCCGAAAACATGTGTCACACTTAGGTGCAAGCTGTTAGGATCATTGCAAAAATTAAATTTATTTTATTTATTAAATAAAATTTCAATTTTTTCAATAACAATGCATAAAGTCGAATTAATTTGATTAAAATCGTGTTTATATGATCAAATGCATGCCGAAAACATGTGTCGCACTTAGGTGCAAGCTGTTAGGATCATTGCAAAAATTAAATTTATTTTATTTATTAAATAAAATTTCAATTTTTTCAATAACAATGCATAAAGTCGAATTAATTTGATTGAAATCGTGTTTATATGATCAAATGCATGCCGAAAACATGTGTCACACTTGGGTGCAAGCTGTTAGGATCATTGCAAAAATTAAATTTATTTTATTTATTAAATAAAATTTCAATTTTTTCAATAACAATGCATAAAGTCGAATTAATTTGATTGAAATCGTGTTTATATGATCAAATGCATGCCGAAAACATGTGTCGCACTTAGGTGCAAGCTGTTAGGATCATTGCAAAAATTAAATTTATTTTATTTATTAAATAAAATTTCAATTTTTTCAATAACAATGCATAAAGTCGAATTAATTTGATTGAAATCTTTTTTAAATGATCAAATCCATGCCTAAAACATGTGTCGCACTTAGGTGCAAGCTGTTAGGATCATTGCAAAAATTAAATTTATTTTATTTATTAAATAAAATTTCAATTTTTTCAATAACAATGCATAAAGTCGAATTAATTTGATTGAAATCGTGTTTATATGATCAAATGCATGCCGAAAACATGTGTCACACTTAGGTGCAAGCCATCAGGATCATTGCAAAAATTAAATTTATTTTATTTATGAAATGAAATTTTAATTTTTTCAAAAACAATGCATAAAGTCGAATTAATTTGATTGAAATCGTGTTTATATGATCAAATGCATGCCGAAAACATGTGTCACACTTAGGTGCAAGCTATTAGGATCATTGCAAAAATTAAATTAATTTTATTTATTAAATGAAATTTAAATTTTTTCAATAACAATGCATAAAGTCGAATTAATTTGATTGAAATCGTGTTTATATGATCAAATGCATGCCGAAAACATATGTCACACTTAGGTGGAAGCTATTAGGATCATTGCAAAAATTAAATTTTTTTTATTTATTAAATGAAATTTAAATTTTTTCAAAAACAATGCATAAAGTCGAATTAATTTGATTGAAATCGTGTTTATATTATCAAATGCATGCCGAAAACATGTGTCACACTTGGGTGCAAGCCATTAGGATCATTGCAAAAATTAAATTTATTTTATTTATTAAATGAAATTTCAATTTTTTCAATAACAATGCATAAAGTCGAATTATTTTGATTGAAATCGTGTTTATATGATCAAATGCATGCCGAAAACATGTGTCGCACTTAGGTGCAAGCTGTTAGGATCATTGCAAAAATTAAATTTATTTTATTTATTAAATAAAATTTCAATTTTTTCAATAACAATGCATAAAGTCGAATTAATTTGATTTAAATCGTGTTTATATGATCAAATGCATGCCGAAAACATGTGTCACACTTAGGTGCAAGCTGTTAGGATCATTGCAAAAATTAAATTTATTTTATTTATTAAATAAAATTTCAATTTTTTCAATAACAATGCATAAAGTCGAATTAATTTGATTGAAATCGTGTTTATATGATCAAATGCATGCCGAAAACATGTGTCGCACTTAGGTGCAAGCTGTTAGGATCATTGCAAAAATTAAATTTATTTTATTTATTAAATAAAATTTCAATTTTTTCAATAACAATGCATAAAGTCGAATTCATTTGATTGAAATCGTGTTTATATGATCAAATGCATGCCGAAAACATGTGTCGCACTTAGGTGCAAGCTGTTAGGATCATTGCAAAAATTAAATTTATTTTATTTATTAAATGAAATTTCAATTTTTTCAATAACAATGCATAAAGTCGAATTAATTTGATTAAAATCGTGTTTATATGATCAAATGCATGCCGAAAACATGTGTCGCACTTAGGTGCAAGCTGTTAGGATCATTGCAAAAATTAAATTTATTTTATTTATTAAATAAAATTTCAATTTTTTCAATAACAATGCATAAAGTCGAATTAATTTGATTGAAATCGTGTTTATATGATCAAATGCATGCCGAAAACATGTGTCACACTTGGGTGCAAGCTGTTAGGATCATTGCAAAAATTAAATTTATTTTATTTATTAAATAAAATTTCAATTTTTTCAATAACAATGCATAAAGTCGAATTAATTTGATTGAAATCGTGTTTATATGATCAAATGCATGCCGAAAACATGTGTCGCACTTAGGTGCAAGCTGTTAGGATCATTGCAAAAATTAAATTTATTTTATTTATTAAATAAAATTTCAATTTTTTCAATAACAATGCATAAAGTCGAATTAATTTGATTGAAATCTTTTTTAAATGATCAAATCCATGCCTAAAACATGTGTCGCACTTAGGTGCAAGCTGTTAGGATCATTGCAAAAATTAAATTTATTTTATTTATTAAATAAAATTTCAATTTTTTCAATAACAATGCATAAAGTCGAATTAATTTAATTGAAATCGTGTTTAAATGATCAAATGCATGCCGAAAACATGTGTCACACTTAGGTGCAAGCCATTAGGATCATTGCAAAAATTAAATTTATTTTATTTATGAAATGAAATTTTAATTTTTTCAAAAACAATGCATAAAGTCGAATTAATTTGATTGAAATCGTGTTTATATGATCAAATGCATGCCGAAAACATGTGTCACACTTAGGTGCAAGCTATTAGGATCATTGCAAAAATTAAATTAATTTTATTTATTAAATGAAATTTAAATTTTTTCAATAACAATGCATAAAGTCGAATTAATTTGATTGAAATCGTGTTTATATGATCAAATGCATGCCGAAAACATATGTCACACTTAGGTGGAAGCTATTAGGATCATTGCAAAAATTAAATTTTTTTTATTTATTAAATGAAATTTAAATTTTTTCAAAAACAATGCATAAAGTCGAATTAATTTGATTGAAATCGTGTTTATATTATCAAATGCATGCCGAAAACATGTGTCACACTTGGGTGCAAGCCATTAGGATCATTGCAAAAATTAAATTTATTTTATTTATTAAATGAAATTTCAATTTTTTCAATAACAATGCATAAAGTCGAATTATTTTGATTGAAATCGTGTTTATATGATCAAATGCATGCCGAAAACATGTGTCGCACTTAGGTGCAAGCTGTTAGGATCATTGCAAAAATTAAATTTATTTTATTTATTAAATAAAATTTCAATTTTTTCAATAACAATGCATAAAGTCGAATTAATTTGATTGAAATCGTGTTTATATGATCAAATGCATGCCGAAAACATTTGTCACACTTAGGTGCAAGCTGTTAGGATCATTGCAAAAATTAAATTTATTTTATTTATTAAATAAAATTTCAATTTTTTCAATAACAATGCATAAAGTCGAATTAATTTGATTGAAATCGTGTTTATATGATCAAATGCATGCCGAAAACATGTGTCGCACTTAGGTGCAAGCTGTTAGGATCATTGCAAAAATTAAATTTATTTTATTTATTAAATAAAATTTCAATTTTTTCAATAACAATGCATAAAGTCGAATTAATTTGATTGAAATCGTGTTTATATGATCAAATGCATGCCGAAAACATGTGTCGCACTTAGGTGCAAGCTGTTAGGATCATTGCAAAAATTAAATTTATTTTATTTATTAAATGAAATTTCAATTTTTTCAATAACAATGCATAAAGTCGAATTAATTTGATTAAAATCGTGTTTATATGATCAAATGCATGCCGAAAACATGTGTCGCACTTAGGTGCAAGCTGTTAGGATCATTGCAAAAATTAAATTTATTTTATTTATTAAATAAAATTTCAATTTTTTCAATAACAATGCATAAAGTCGAATTAATTTGATTGAAATTGTGTTTATATGATCAAATGCATGCCGAAAACATGTGTCACACTTGGGTGCAAGCTGTTAGGATCATTGCAAAAATTAAATTTATTTTATTTATTAAATAAAATTTCAATTTTTTCAATAACAATGCATAAAGTCGAATTAATTTGATTGAAATCGTGTTTATATGATCAAATGCATGCCGAAAACATGTGTCGCACTTAGGTGCAAGCTGTTAGGATCATTGCAAAAATTAAATTTATTTTATTTATTAAATAAAATTTCAATTTTTTCAATAACAATGCATAAAGTCGAATTAATTTGATTGAAATCTTTTTTAAATGATCAAATCCATGCCTAAAACATGTGTCGCACTTAGGTGCAAGCTGTTAGGATCATTGCAAAAATTAAATTTATTTTATTTATTAATTAAAATTTCAATTTTTTCAATAACAATGCATAAAGTCGAATTAATTTGATTGAAATCGTGTTTATATGATCAAATGCATGCCGAAAACATGTGTCACACTTAGGTGCAAGCCATCAGGATCATTGCAAAAATTAAATTTATTTTATTTATGAAATGAAATTTTAATTTTTTCAAAAACAATGCATAAAGTCGAATTAATTTGATTGAAATCGTGTTTAAATGATCAAATGCATGCCGAAAACATGTGTCACACTTAGGTGCAAGCCATTAGGATCATTGCAAAAATTAAATTTATTTTATTTATTAAATGAAATTTCAATTTTTTCAATAACAATGCATAAAGTCGAATTAATTTAATTGAAATCGTGTTTATTTGATCAAAAGCATGCCGAAAACATGTGTCGCACTTAGGTGCAAGATATTGGGATCTTTGCGAAAATTAAATTCATTTTATTTATTAAATGAAATTTCTATTTTTTTAATAACAATGCATAAAGTCGGATATATTTGATTTAAATCGTATTAAAATGATCAAATCCATGCCTAAAACATGTGTCGCACTTAGGTGCAAGCTGTTTTGATCATTGCAAAAATTAAATTTATTTTATTTATTAAATGAAATTTCAATTTTTTCAATAACAATGCATAAAGTCGAATTAATTTGATTGAAATCGTGTTTATATGATTAAATGCATGCCGAAAACATGTGTCACACTTAGGTGCAAGCCATCAGGATCATTGCAAAAATTAAATTTATTTTATTTATTAAATGAAATTTTAATTTTTTTTAAAACAATGCATAAAGTCGAATTAATTTGATTGAAATCGTATTTAAATGATCAAATCCATGTGTAAAACTGGTGTCGCACTTAGGTGCAAGATGTTAGGATCATTGCAAAAATTAAATTTATTTTATTTATTAAATGAAATTTCAATTTTTTCAATAACAAAGCATAAAGTCGAATTAATTTGATTGAAATCGTGTTTATATGATCAAATGCATGCCGAAAACATGTGTCACACTTAGGTGCAAGCCATCAGGATCATTGCAAAAATTAAATTTATTTTATTTATTAAATGAAATTTCAATTTTTTCAATAACAAAGCATAAAGTCGAATTAATTTGATTGAAATCGTGTTTATATGATCAAATTCATGCCGAAAACATGTGTCACACTTAGGTGCAAGCCATCAGGATCATTGCAAAAATTAAATTTATTTTATTTATTAAATGAAATTTTAATTTTTTCAAAAACAATGCATAAAGTCAAATTAATTTGATTGAAATCGTGTTTAAATGATCAAATGCATGCCGAAAACATGTGTCACACTTAGGTGCAAGCCATTAGGATCATTGCAAAAATTAAATTTATTTTATTTATTAAATGAAATTTCAATTTTTTCAATAACAATGCATAAAGTCGAATTAATTTAATTGAAATCGTGTTTATTTGATCAAAAGCATGCCTAAAACATGTGTCGCACTTAGGTGCAAGCTGTTGGGATCATTGCGAAAATTAAATTCATTTTATTTATTAAATGAAATTTCTATTTTTTCAATAACAATGCGTAAAGTCGGATATATTTAATTAAAATCGTGTTTATTTGATTAATAGCACGCCTAAAACATGTGTCGCACTTTGGTGCAAGCTATTGGGATCTTTGCGAAAATTAAATTCATTTTATTTATTCAATGAAATTTCAATTTTTTCAATAACAATGCATAAAGTCGAATTAATTTGATTGAAATCGTGTTTATATGATCAAATGCATGCCGAAAACATGTGTCGCACTTAGGTGCAAGCTGTTAGGATCATTGCAAAAATTAAATTTATTTTATTTATTAAATAAAATTTCAATTTTTTCAATAACAATGCATAAAGTCGAATTAATTTGATTGAAATCGTGTTTATATGATCAAATGCATGCCGAAAACATGTGTCGCACTTAGGTGCAAGCTGTTAGGATCATTGCAAAAATTAAATTTATTTTATTTATTAAATAAAATTTCAATTTTTTCAATAACAATGCATAAAGTCGAATTAATTTGATAAAATCGTGTTTATATGATCAAATGCATGCCGAAAACATGTGTCACACTTGGGTGCAAGCTGTTAGGATCATTGCAAAAATTAAATTTATTTTATTTATTAAATGAAATTTCAATTTTTTCAATAACAATGCATAAAGTCGAATTAATTTGATAAAATCGTGTTTATATGATCAAATGCATGCCGAAAACATGTGTCGCACTTAGGTGCAAGCTGTTAGGATCATTGCAAAAATTAAATTTATTTTATTTATTAAATGAAATTTCAATTTTTTCAATAACAATGCATAAAGTCGAATTAATTTGATTAAAATCGTGTTTATATGATCAAATGCATGCCGAAAACATGTGTCGCACTTAGGTGCAAGCTGTTAGGATCATTGCAAAAATTAAATTTATTTTATTTATTAAATAAAATTTCAATTTTTTCAATAACAATGCATAAAGTCGAATTAATTTGATAAAATCGTGTTTATATGATCAAATGCATGCCGAAAACATGTGTCACACTTGGGTGCAAGCTGTTAGGATCATTGCAAAAATTAAATTTATTTTATTTATTAAATAAAATTTCAATTTTTTCAATAACAATGCATAAAGTCGAATTAATTTGATTGAAATCGTGTTTATATGATCAGATGCATGCCGAAAACATTTGTCGCACTTAGGTGCAAGCTGTTAGGATCATTGCAAAAATTAAATTTATTTTATTTATTAAATAAAATTTCAATTTTTTCAATAACAATGCATAAAGTCGAATTAATTTGATTGAAATTGTGTTTATATGATCAGATGCATGCCGAAAACATGTGTCGCACTTAGGTGCAAGCCATTAGGATCATTGCAAAAATTAAATTTATTTTATTTATTAAATGAAATTTCAATTTTTTCAATAACAATGCATAAAGTCGAATTAATTTAATTGAAATCGTGTTTATTTGATCAAAAGCATGCCTAAAACATGTGTCGCACTTAGGTGCAAGCTGTTTTGATCATTGCAAAAATTAAATTTATTTTATTTATTAAATGAAATTTCAATTTTTTCAATAACAATGCATAAAGTCGAATTAATTTGATTGAAATCGTGTTTATATGATTAAATGCATGCCGAAAACATGTGTCACACTTAGGTGCAAGCCATCAGGATCATTGCAAAAATTAAATTTATTTTATTTATTAAATGAAATATTAATTTTTTTTAAAACAATGCATAAAGTCGAATTAATTTGATTGAAATCGTATTTAAATGATCAAATCCATGTGTAAAACTGGTGTCGCACTTAGGTGCAAGCTGTTAGGATCATTGCAAAAATTAAATTTATTTTATTTATTAAATGAAATTTCAATTTTTTCAATAACAAAGCATAAAGTCGAATTAATTTGATTGAAATCGTGTTTATATGATCAAATGCATGCCGAAAACATGTGTCACACTTAGGTGCAAGCCATCAGGATCATTGCAAAAATTAAATTTATTTTATTTATTAAATGAAATTTCAATTTTTTCAATAACAAAGCATAAAGTCGAATTAATTTGATTGAAATCGTGTTTATATGATCAAATTCATGCCGAAAACATGTGTCACACTTAGGTGCAAGCCATCAGGATCATTGCAAAAATTAAATTTATTTTATTTATTAAATGAAATTTTAATTTTTTCAAAAACAATGCATAAAGTCAAATTAATTTGATTGAAATCGTGTTTAAATGATCAAATGCATGCCGAAAACATGTGTCACACTTAGGTGCAAGCCATTAGGATCATTGCAAAAATTAAATTTATTTTATTTATTAAATGAAATTTCAATTTTTTCAATAACAATGCATAAAGTCGAATTAATTTAATTGAAATCGTGTTTATTTGATCAAAAGCATGCCTAAAACATGTGTCGCACTTAGGTGCAAGCTGTTGGGATCATTGCGAAAATTAAATTCATTTTATTTATTAAATGAAATTTCTATTTTTTCAATAACAATGCGTAAAGTCGGATATATTTAATTAAAATCGTGTTTATTTGATTAATAGCACGCCTAAAACATGTGTCGCACTTTGGTGCAAGCTATTGGGATCTTTGCGAAAATTAAATTCATTTTATTTATTCAATGAAATTTATATTTTTTTAATACCAATGCATAAAGTCGGATATATTTGATTAAAATCGTATTAAAATGATCAAATTCATGCCTAAAACATGTGTCGCACTTAGGTGCAAGCTGTTAGGATCATTGCAAAAATTAAATTTAATTTATTTATTAAATGAAATTTCAATTTTTTCAATAACAATGCATAAAGTCGAATTAATTTGATTAAAATCGTGTTTATATGATCAAATGCATGCCGAAAACATGTGTCACATTTAGGTGCAAGCCATCAGGATCATTGCAAAAACTAAATTTATTTTATTTATTAAATGAAATTTTAATTTTTTCAAAAACAATGCATAAAGTCGAATTAATTTGATTGAATTCGTGTTTAAATGATCAAAAGCATGCCGAAAACATGTGTCACACTTAGGTGGAAGCTATTAGGATCATTGCAAAGATTAAATTTATTTTATTTATTAAATGAAATTTCAATTTTTTCAATAACAATGCTTAAGTCGAATTAATTTGATTGAAATCGTGTTTATATGATCAAATGCATGCCGAAAACATGTGTCACACTTAGGTGCAAGCTATTAGGATCATTGCAAAAATTAAATTAATTTTATTTATTAAATGAAATTTAAATTTTTTCAATAACAATGCATAAAGTCGAATTAATTTGATTGAAATCGTGTTTATATGATCAAATGCATGCCGAAAACATATGTCACACTTAGGTGGAAGCTATTAGGATCATTGCAAAAATTAAATTTTTTTTATTTATTAAATGAAATTTCAATTTTTTCAAAAACAATGCATAAAGTCGAATTAATTTGATTGAAATCGTGTTTATATTATCAAATGCATGCCGAAAACATGTGTCACACTTGGGTGCAAGCCATTAGGATCATTGCAAAAATTAAATTTATTTTATTTATTAAATGAAATTTCAATTTTTTCAATAACGATGCATAAAGTCGAATTAATTTGATTGAAATCGTGTTTATATGATCAAATGCATGCCGAAAACATGTGTCACACTTAGGTGGAAGCTATAAGGATCATTGCAAAAATAAAATTTATTTTATTTATTAAATGAAATTTCAATTTTTTCAATAACAATGCATAAAGTCGAATTAATTTGATTGATATCGTGTTTATATGATCAAATCAATGCCTAAAATATGTGTCGCACTTAGGTGCAAGCTGTTGGGATAATTGCGAAAATTAAATTCATTTTATTTATTAAATGAAATTTCTATTTTTTCAATAACAATGCATAAAGTCGGATATATTTAATTGAAATCGTGTTTATTTGATCAAAAGCATGCCTAAAACATGTGTCGCACATAGGTGCAAGCTATTGGGATCATTGCGAAAATTAAATTCATTTTATTTATTAAATTAAATTTCTATTTTTTCAATAACAATGCATAAAGTCGGATATATTTGATTAAAATCGTATTTAAATGATCAAATCCATGCCTAAAACAAGTGTCGCACTTAGGTGCAAGCCATTAGGATCATTGCAAAAATTAAATTTATTTTATTTATTAAATGAAATTTCAATTTTTTCAATAACAATGCATAAAGTCGAATTAATTTGATTGAAATCGTGTTTACATGATTAAATGCATGCCCAAAACATGTGTCACACTTAGGTGCAAGCCATTAGGATCATTGCAAAAATTAAATTTATTTTATTTATTAAATGAAATTTCAATTTTTTCAATAACAATGCATAAAGTCGAATTAATTTGATTTAAATCGTGTTTATATGATCAAATCCAAGCCTAAAACAGATGTCGCACTTAGGTGCAAGCTTTTAGGATCATTGCAAAAATTAAATATATTTTATTTATTAAATGAAATTTCAATTTTTTTAATAACAATGCAAAAAGTCGAATTAATTTGATTGAAATCGTGTTTACATGATCAAATGCATGCCGAAAACATGTGTCACACTTAGGTGCAAGCCATTAGGATCTTTGCAAAAATTAAATTTATTTTATTTATTAAATGAAATTTAAATTTTTTCAATAACATTGAATAAAGTCCAATGTATTTGATTAAAATCGTATTTAAATGATCAAATCCATGCCTAAAACATGTGTCGCACTTAGGTGCAAGCTATTAGGATCATTGCAAAAATTAAATTTATTTTATTTATTAAATCAAATTTCTATTTTTTCAATAACAATGCATAAAGTCGAATTAATTTGATTAAAATCGTGTTTAAATGATCAAATGCATGCCTGAAACATGTGTCGCACTTAGGTGCAAGCTATCAGGATCATTGCAAAAATTAAATTCAATTTATTTATTAAATTAAATTTCAATTTTTTCAAAAACAATGCATAAAGTCAAATTTATTTGATTGAAATCGTGTTTATATGACCAAAGGCATGCCCAAAACATGTGTCGCACTTCGGTGCAAGCTATAAGGATCATTGCAAAAATTAAATTTATTTTATTTAATAAATGAAATTTCATTTTTTTCAATAACAATGCATAAAGTCGAATTTATTTTATTGAAATCAAGTTTAATTGATCAAATGCATGCCGAAAACATGTGTCACACTTAGGTGCAAGCTATTAGGATCATTGCAAAAATTAAATTTAACTTATTTATTAAATGAAATTTCAATTTTTTCAATAACAATGCATAAAGTCGAATTTATTTGATTAAAATCGTGTTTAAATGATCAAATACATGCCTGAAACTAGTGTCGCACTTAGGTGCAAGCCATTAGGATCATTGCAAAAATTAAATGTGTTTTATTTATCAAATGAAATTTCAATTTTTTCAATAAAAATGCATAAAGTCAAAAATATTTGATTGAAATCGTGTTTATATTATCAAATGCATGCCGAAAACATGTGTCACACTTAGGTGCAAGCTATTAGGATCATTGCAAATATTAAATTTATTTTATTTATTAAATGGAATTTCAATTTTTTCAATAACAATGCATAAAGTCGAATTAATTTGATTGAAATCGTGTTTATATGACCAAAAGGATGCCCAAAACATGTGTCGCACTTAGGTGCAAGCTATAAGGATCATTGCAAAAATTAAATTTATTTTATTTATTAAATGGAATTTCAATTTTTTCAATACCAATGCATAAAGTCGAATTTATTTGATTAAAATCGTGTTTATATGATTAAATGCATGCCGAAAACATGTGTCGCACTTTGGTGCAAGCTATCAGGATCATTGCAAAAATTAAATATATTTAATTTATTAAATGGAATTTCAATTTTTTCAATAACAATGCATAAAGTCTAATTTATTTGATTATAATCGTGTTTAAATGATCAAATCCATGCCTAAAACATATGTCGCACTTAAATGCAAGCTGCTAGGATCATTGCAAAAATTAAATTTATTTTATTTATTAAATGAAATTTCAATTTTTTTAATAACAATGCATAAAGTCAAATTTATTTGATTGAAATCGTGTTTATATGATCAAATGCATGCCTAAAATATGTGTCGCACTTAGGTGCAAGCTCTTAGGATCATTGCGAAAATTAAATTTATTTAATTTTTTAAATGAAATTTCTATTTTTTTAAATAACAATGCAAAAAGTCGAATTTATTTGATTAAAATCATGTTTATATAATCAAATGCATGCCGAAAACATGTGTCGCACTAAGGTGCAAGCTATAAGGATCATTGCAAAAATTAAATATATTTTATTTATTAACGGGAATTTAAATTTTTCCTATAACAATGCATAAAGTCGAATTCATTTGATTAAAATCGTGTTAAAATGATTAAATGCATGCCTGAAACATGTGTCGCACTTAGGTGCAAGCTATCAGGATCATTGCAAAAATTAAATTTATTTTATTTATTAAATGGAATTTCAATTTTTTCATTAACAATGCATAAAGTCGAATATATTTGATTAATATCGTATTTAAATGATCAAATGCATGCCTAAAACATGTGTCGCACTTAGTTACAAGCTATTAGGATCATTGCAAAAATTAAATTTATTTTATTTATTAAATGGAATTTCAAGTTTTTCAATAACAATGCATAAAGTCGAATTTATTTGATTAAAATCGTGTTTAAATGATCAAATGCATGCCTAAGACAAGTGTCGCACTTAGGTGCAAGCTATTAGGATCATTGCAAAAATTAAATTTATTTTATTTATTAAATGGTATTTCAATTTTTTCAATAACAATGCATAAGTTTGAATTAATTTGATTAAAATCGTATTAAAATGATCATTTTCATGCCTAAAACATATGTCGTACTTAGGTGCATGCTGTAAGGATCATTGCAAAAATTAAATTTATTTTATTTATTAAATGAAATTTCAATTTTTTTAATAACAAAGCATAAAGTCAAATTTATTTGATTGAAATCGTGTTTATATGATCAAATGCATGCCGAAAACATGCGTCGCACTTAGGTGCAAGCTATTACGATCATTGCAAAAATTAAATTTAATTTATTAATTAAACGAAATTTCAATTTTTTCAAAAACAATGCATAAAGTCGAATTTATTTGATTGAAATCGTGTTTATATGACCAAAAGCATGCCTAAAATATGTGTCGCACTTAGGTGCAAGCTATTAGGTTCATTGCGAAAATTAAATTTATTTTATTTATTAAATGTAATTTCTATTTTTTCAATAACAATGCAAAAAGTCGGATATATTTGATTAAAATCGTATTTAAATGATCAAATCCATGCCTAAAACAAGTGTCGCACTTAGGTGCAAGCCATTAGGATCATTGCAAAAATTAAATTTATTTTATTTATTAAATGAAATTTCAATTTTTTCAATAACAATGCATAAAGTCGAATTAATTTGATTGAAATCGTGTTTACATGATTAAATGCATGCCGAAAACATGTGTCACACTTAGGTGCAAGCCATTAGGATCATTGCAAAAATTAAATTTATTTTATTTATTAAATGAAATTTCAATTTTTTCAATAACAATGCATAAAGTCGAATTAATTTGATTTAAATCGTGTTTATATGATCAAATCCAAGCCTAAAACAGATGTCGCACTTAGGTGCAAGCTTTTAGGATCATTGCAAAAATTAAATATATTTTATTTATTAAATGAAATTTCAATTTTTTTAATAACAATGCAAAAAGTCGAATTAATTTGATTGAAATCGTGTTTACATGATCAAATGCATGCCGAAAACATGTGTCACACTTAGGTGCAAGCCATTAGGATCTTTGCAAAAATTAAATTTATTTTATTTATTAAATGAAATTTAAATTTTTTCAATAACATTGAATAAAGTCCAATGTATTTGATTAAAATCGTATTTAAATGATCAAATCCATGCCTAAAACATGTGTCGCACTTAGGTGCAAGCTATTAGGATCATTGCAAAAATTAAATTTATTTTATTTATTAAATCAAATTTCTATTTTTTCAATAACAATGCATAAAGTCGAATTAATTTGATTAAAATCGTGTTTAAATGATCAAATGCATGCCTGAAACATGTGTCGCACTTAGGTGCAAGCTATCAGGATCATTGCAAAAATTAAATTCAATTTATTTATTAAATTAAATTTCAATTTTTTCAAAAACAATGCATAAAGTCAAATTTATTTGATTGAAATCGTGTTTATATGACCAAAGGCATGCCCAAAACATGTGTCGCACTTCGGTGCAAGCTATAAGGATCATTGCAAAAATTAAATTTATTTTATTTAATAAATGAAATTTCATTTTTTTCAATAACAATGCATAAAGTCGAATTTATTTTATTGAAATCAAGTTTAATTGATCAAATGCATGCCGAAAACATGTGTCACACTTAGGTGCAAGCTATTAGGATCATTGCAAAAATTAAATTTAACTTATTTATTAAATGAAATTTCAATTTTTTCAATAACAATGCATAAAGTCGAATTTATTTGATTAAAATCGTGTTTAAATGATCAAATACATGCCTGAAACTAGTGTCGCACTTAGGTGCAAGCCATTAGGATCATTGCAAAAATTAAATGTGTTTTATTTATCAAATGAAATTTCAATTTTTTCAATAAAAATGCATAAAGTCAAAAATATTTGATTGAAATCGTGTTTATATTATCAAATGCATGCCGAAAACATGTGTCACACTTAGGTGCAAGCTATTAGGATCATTGCAAATATTAAATTTATTTTATTTATTAAATGGAATTTCAATTTTTTCAATAACAATGCATAAAGTCGAATTAATTTGATTGAAATCGTGTTTATATGACCAAAAGGATGCCCAAAACATGTGTCGCACTTAGGTGCAAGCTATAAGGATCATTGCAAAAATTAAATTTATTTTATTTATTAAATGGAATTTCAATTTTTTCAATACCAATGCATAAAGTCGAATTTATTTGATTAAAATCGTGTTTATATGATTAAATGCATGCCGAAAACATGTGTCGCACTTTGGTGCAAGCTATCAGGATCATTGCAAAAATTAAATATATTTAATTTATTAAATGGAATTTCAATTTTTTCAATAACAATGCATAAAGTCTAATTTATTTGATTATAATCGTGTTTAAATGATCAAATCCATGCCTAAAACATATGTCGCACTTAAATGCAAGCTGCTAGGATCATTGCAAAAATTAAATTTATTTTATTTATTAAATGAAATTTCAATTTTTTTAATAACAATGCATAAAGTCAAATTTATTTGATTGAAATCGTGTTTATATGATCAAATGCATGCCTAAAATATGTGTCGCACTTAGGTGCAAGCTCTTAGGATCATTGCGAAAATTAAATTTATTTAATTTTTTAAATGAAATTTCTATTTTTTTAAATAACAATGCAAAAAGTCGAATTTATTTGATTAAAATCATGTTTATATAATCAAATGCATGCCGAAAACATGTGTCGCACTAAGGTGCAAGCTATAAGGATCATTGCAAAAATTAAATATATTTTATTTATTAACGGGAATTTAAATTTTTCCTATAACAATGCATAAAGTCGAATTCAATTGATTAAAATCGTGTTAAAATGATTAAATGCATGCCTGAAACATGTGTCGCACTTAGGTGCAAGCTATCAGGATCATTGCAAAAATTAAATTTATTTTATTTATTAAATGGAATTTCAATTTTTTCATTAACAATGCATAAAGTCGAATATATTTGATTAATATCGTATTTAAATGATCAAATGCATGCCTAAAACATGTGTCGCACTTAGTTACAAGCTATTAGGATCATTGCAAAAATGAAATTTATTTTATTTATTAAATGAAATTTCAATTTTTTCTAATACAATACATAAAGTCGAATTTATTTGATTAAAATCAAGTTCATATGATCAAATGCTTGCCAAAAACATGTGTCGCACTCAGGTGCAAGCTATCAGGATCATTGCAAAAATTTAATTTCTTTTATTTATGTAATGGAATTTCAATTTTTTGAATAACAATGCATAAAGTCTAATTTATTTGATTAAAATCGTGTTTAAATGATCAAATGCATGCCTGAAACATGTGTCGCACTTAGGTGCAAGCTGTTATGATCATTGCAAAAATTAAATTTATTTTATTTATTAAATGAAATTTCAATTTTTTCAATAACAATGCATAAAGTCGAATTTATTTGATTAAAATCGTGTTTAAATGATCAAATGCATGCCTAAAACATGTGTCGCACTTAGGTGCAAGCTGTTAGGATCATTGCAAAAATAAATTTATTTTATTTATTGAATGGATTTTCAATTTTTTCAATAACAATGCATTAAGTCGAATTAATTTGATTAAAATTGTGTTTAAATAATTAAATGCATGCCAAAAACATGTGTCGCACTTAGGTGCAAGCCATTAGGATCATTGCGAAAATAAAATTTATTTTATTTATTAAATGGAATTTCAATTTTTTCAATAACAATGCATAAAGTCGAATTTATTTGGTTAAAATCAAGTTCATATGATCAAATGCATGCCAAAAACATATTTCGCACTTAGGTGCTAGCTATTAGGATGATTGCGAAAAATAAATTTATTTTATTTATTAAATGAAATTTCTATTTTTTCAATAACAATGCAAAAAGTCGAATTTATTTGATTTAAATCATATTTATATGATCAAATGCATGCCGAAAACATGTGTCGCAATTAGGTGCAAGCTATTAGGATCATTGCAAAAATTAAATTTATTTTATTTATTAAATGGAATTTCAATTTTTTCAATAACAATGCATAAAGTCGAATTTATTTGATTAAAATCGTGTTTAAATGATCAAATGCATGCCTAAAACATGTATCGCACTTAGGTGCAAGCTGTTAGGATCATTGCAAAAATAAATTTATTTTATTTATTGAATGGAATTTCAATTTTTTCAATAACAATGCATTAAGTCGAATTTATTTGATTGAAATCAAGTTTAAATGATCAAATGCATGCCAAAAACACGTGTCGCACTTAGGTGCAAGCTTTTAGGATGATTGCAAAAATTAAATTTATTTTATTTATTAAATGGAATTTCAATTTTTTCAATAACAATGAATAAAGTCGAATTTATTTGATTGAAATCAAGTTTATATGATCAAATGCATGCCAGAAACATGTGTCGCACTTAGGTGCAAGCTATTAGGATCATTGCGAAAATTAAATTTATTTTATTTGTTAAATGAAATTTCTATTTTTTCAATAACAATGCAAAAAGTCGAATTTATTTGATTGAAATCGTGTTTATATGATCAAAGGCATGAGTAAAACATGTGTCGCACTTAGGTGCAGGCTATTACGATCATTGCAAAAATTAATATTAATTTATTTATTAAATGAAATTTTAATTTTTTCAAAAACAAAGCATAAAGTCGAATTTATTTGATTGAAATCGTGTTTATATAACCAAAAGCATGCCTAAAATATGTGTCGCACTTAGGTGTAAGCTATTAGGATCATTGCGAAAATTAAATTTATTTTATTTATTAAATGAAATTTCTATTTTTTTCAATGAAAATTCAAAAAGTCGAATTTATTTGATTGAAATCGTGTTTAAATGATCAAAAGCATGCCGAAAACATGTGTCGCACTTAGGTGCAAGCCTTTAGGATCATTGCAAAAATTAAATATATTTTATTTATTAACGGGAATTAAATTTTTTCCTATAACAATGCATAAAGTCGAATTCATTTAATTAAAATCGTGTTTGAATTATCAAATGCATGCCTGAAACATGTGTCGCACTTAGGTGCTAGCTATCAGGATCATTGCAAAAATTAAATTTATTTTATTTATTAAATGGAATTTCAATTTTTTCAATAACAATGCATAAAGTCGAATTTATTTGATTAATATCGTATTTAAATGATCAAATGCATGCCTAAAACATGTGTCGCACTTAGGTGCAAGCTATTAGGATCATTCAAAAATTAAATTTATTTTATTTATTAAATAGAATTTTAATTTTTTTTAATAACAATGCATAATGTGGAATTTATTTGATTAAAATCGGATTTAAATGATCAAATCTATGCCTAAAACATGTGTCGCACTTAGGTGCAAGCTATTAGGATCATTGCAAAAATAAATTTATTTTATTTATTGAATGGATTTTCATTTTTTTCAATAACAATGCAAAAAGTCGAATTTATTTAATTGAAATCGTGTTTATATGATCAAATGCATGCCGAAAACATATGTCGCACTTAGGTGCGAGCTATCAGGATCATTGCAAAAATTAAATTTATTTTATTTATTAAATGGAATTTCAATTTTTTCAATAACAATGCATAAAGTAGAATTTATTTGATTAAAATCAAGTTTAAATGATCAAATGCATGCCAAAAACATGTGTTGCACTCAGGTGCAAGCTATTAGGATCATTGCGAAAATTAAATTTACTTTATTTATTAAATGAAATTTAAATTTTTTCAATAACAATGCATAAAGTCGAATTTATTTTATTGAAATCGTGTTTAAATGATCAAATGCATGCCTAAAACATGTGTCGCACTTAGGTGCAAGCAATTAGGATCATTGCAAATATTAAATTAATTTTATTTATTAAATGGAATTTTAATTTTTTCAATAACACTTAGGTGCAAGCTATTAGGATCATTGCAAAAATTAAATTTATTTTATTTATTAAATGCAATTTCAAGTTTTTCAATAACAATGCATAAAGTCGAATTTATTTGATTAAAATCGTGTTTAAATGATCAAATGCATGCCTAAGACAAGTGTCGCACTTAGGTGCAAGCTATTAGGATCATTGCAAAAATTAAATTTATTTTATTTATTAAATGGTATTTCAATTTTTTCAATAACAATGCATAAGTTTGAATTAATTTGATTAAAATCGTATTAAAATGATCATTTTCATGCCTAAAACATATGTCGTACTTAGGTGCATGCTGTAAGGATCATTGCAAAAATTAAATTTATTTTATTTATTAAATGAAATTTCAATTTTTTTAATAACAAAGCATAAAGTCAAATTTATTTGATTGAAATCGTGTTTATATGATCAAATGCATGCCGAAAACATGCGTCGCACTTAGGTGCAAGCTATTACGATCATTGCAAAAATTAAATTTAATTTATTAATTAAACGAAATTTCAATTTTTTCAAAAACAATGCATAAAGTCGAATTTATTTGATTGAAATCGTGTTTATATGACCAAAAGCATGCCTAAAATATGTGTCGCACTTAGGTGCAAGCTATTAGGTTCATTGCGAAAATTAAATTTATTTTATTTATTAAATGTAATTTCTATTTTTTCAATAACAATGCAAAAAGTCGAATTTATTTGATTGAAATCGTGTTTATATGATCAAATGCATGCCGAAAACATGTGTCGCACTTAGGTGCCAGATATTAGGATCATTGCGAAAATTAAATTTAATTTATTTATTTAATGAAATTTCTTTTTTTTATTAACAATGCATAAAGTAAAATCTATTTTAATGAAATCGTGTTTATATAACCAAAAGCATGCCAAAGACATGTGACGCACTTAGTTGGTAGCCTTTAGGATCATTGCTAAAATTAAATTTAATTTATTTACTAAATGAAATTTCAATTTCTTCATTAGCAATGCATACAGTGAAATCTATTTTAATGAAATTGTGTTTATACGACCAAAAGCATGCCGAAAACACGTGTCGCACATAGGTGCCAGCTATTAGGATCATTGCGAAAATTAAATTTAATATATTTATTATATGAAATTTCTATTTTTTCATTAACAATGCATAAAGTCAAATCTATTTTAATGAAATCGTATTAATTTGACCAAAGGAATGCTGAAATAATGTGACGCGCTTAGGTGCTAGCTATTAGGATCATTGCGAAAATTAAATTTGATTTATTTATTAAATGAAATTTAATTTTTTTCATTAACAATGCATAAAGTCAAATCTATTTTATTGAAATAGTGTTTATATGACCAAAAGCATGCCGAAAACATGTGTCGCACTTAGGTGCTAGCTATTAGGATCATTGCGAAAATTGAATTTAATTAATTTATTAAATGAAATTTCAATTTTTTCATTAACAATGCATAAAGTCAAATCTATTTTATTGAAATAGTGTTTATATGACCAAAAGAATGCCGAAAACATATATCGCACTTAGGTGCAAGCTGTTAGGATCATTGCGAAAATTAAATTTAATTTATTCATTAAATGAAATTTAAATTTTTTCATCAACAACGCATTAAGTCGAATTTATTTGATTGAAATCGTGTTTATACGACCAAAAGCATATCGAAAACCTGTGTTGCACTTAGGTGCTAGCTATCAGGATCATTGCGAAAATTAAGATTTATTTATTTATTAAATGAAATTTTAATTTCTTCATTAACAATGCATAAAGTGAAATCTATTTTAATAAAATTGTGTTTATACGACCAAAAGCATGCCGAAAACATGTGTCGCACTTAGGTGCAAGCTGTTAGGATCATTGCGAAAATTAAATTTAATTTATTTAATAAATGAAATTTCAATTTTTCCATTAACAATGCATAAAGTTAAATCTATTTTATTAAATAAGTGTTTATATGACCAAAAGCATGCCGAAAACATATATTGCACTTAGGTGCAAGCTGTTAGGATCATTGCGAAAATTAAATTTATCTTATTCATTAAATGAAATTTAAATTTTTTCATCAACAACGCGTAAAGTCGCATTTATTTGATTGAAATCGTGTTTATACGACCAAACGTATATCGAAAACCTGTGTTGCACTTAGGTGCTAGCTATCAGGATCATTGCGAAAATTATATTTTATTTATTTTTTAAATGAAATTTCACTTTTTTCATTAACAATGCATCAAGTCCAATCTATTTTAATGAAATCGTGTTTATTTGACCAAAAGCATGCCGAAAACATGTGTCGCACTTAGGTGCTAGCTATTAGGATCATTGCGAAAATTAAATTAAATTTATTTATTAAATGAAATTTCATTTTTTTCATCAACAACGCATAAAGTCGAATTTAATTGATTGAAATCGTGTTTATATGACCAAATTTATGCCGAAAACAAGTGTCGCATTTAGGTGCTAGCTATTAGGTCATTGCAAAAATTAAATTAAATTTATTTATTAAATGAAATTTCAATATTTTCAATAACAATGCATAAAGTCAAATTTATTTGATCGAAATCGTGTTTATATGACCAAAAGCATGCTGAAAACATGTGTTGCATTTTGGGTCTGGCTATCAGGATCATTGCAAAAATTAAATTTATTTTTATTTTTTAAATGAAATTTTAATTTTTTTATTAACAATGCATAAAATCGAACATGACGCAACTTTTTTTTTAATGGAAACCATAGTTGGCTATGACCTCACTGTTACATAGTTATTTCTAAAAATATGTGAGTTACAGTCATTTTCAAGTTTTATTATTGCACCGCGTGCCGTGCGGGTTCGAATCCCAGCCCGGGCGAAAGATTTTTCGGAGATCGAGAAGTATTCGCTCCGGTCGATGGTTGTTGTATACGTCTGACATTATTCATTTGCTCATTTATTCATCCAAAAATGGTACATAAAAAGTAGCCTCCTTGAGCTGGCCACATGGGCTACGATCCCGAGGCCAAAAAAAGTTTTATTATAAATTAAATTAATAGTTGGCTATGAAAAAGATGAAAGTAAAACAATTGCAGTTGTTTATAACCACAATAAAGTATTGTAGTTATTATTTTTATAGAGATAAACAAAGTTGACAAAAAAACTTCGTATAGTAATTCTTTAATTATAAAAATATTAACAGGATCGTTTGATCAAAACTGCAGTCACTAATGAATAAACAGTATGATATTAACAAACGTTTTATTTAAATAATAATAGGAGACACATTTTAATATTACAAAAGATGCTCAAAAAATCCACCATTAATATTATGGCATAAATTACATCGTTTTAAAATTTAATTTGTCCCCTATTATTATTTAAATAAAACGCACTTTTACTTATTTAATATCACACTGTTTATTTATTAATGACTGCATTTTCGATCAAACGACCCTATTATTATTTTGATAATTAAAGAATGATTATACTTTATAGTGTTTTTTGTCAACTTTGTTTATCTTTATAAAAATAATAAAAATAATATTTTATTGTTATTATAAACAACTGCAATTGTTTTACTTTCGTCTTTTTCAACGCTAACTATTTTTTTGATTTATAATAAATCTTAAAAATGACTGTAACTCACTTATTTTTAGAAATAACTATATAATAACTGCGTCATTTCTCGGAAAATAATGGCGGTAAAATTTTTCTGAATTAGATTATTAAGCTGCGTAAAATGATCTACAACTTTGTCCTTTACAGTGCTTTTCTATCTGTCATAATAACCGAGATATAATTATTTGAAAAAATTGACACTTTTTACATTATTCAAAATATCCACTTTTTTGAAAACCCTGTATTTAACGGGATTCACCCCGTACATTTAAGAATTAATTAAAATATAAAATATAAAACAAAATACAAAATAAAATATTCAAATGAAATATAAAAATACAAAAGTTAAAATTACAATTTAAAATTTCGATAACTTTGAGACGACAAACAAAAAAAAACAAGTAAAAACAGCACAATGCAATACGCTAGACATAAATAATTAAAATAATGAAAACCCCCACAAGAAATTTGCAATTATGTAAATTTAACCAAAAACAAATATCGAGAAATCTATTCGTGATAAATTAGATTTAAAGTCAGAAATATTATTTGAAAACAGTTTAAAATTGGCGTTATTTATCAGGCCACTCGCTACTATTAAAGTCCGTGATAAGGGTGCATCGAAAACCAATCGGTTTAAGTTCAAAGGAGCAATCAATGTGACTATTAATGTGACTATTGAAATCGAGTCAATTTTTGCGTGAGTTATGAATTTTTGAAAATAATATTTTAAGTTAAGTAATAAAATTTGTAAAATCCTACAAGTGTAACGAATTTTAAATTCATTTAAACTTTAAAATTTGTACTCTATGATAAAAAAAAATCAGAAAAAAATATATTGAATTGCAGAAAAATTTGTAAAATTCTACAAGTGTAACGAGTTTTAAATTCCAATCAAAATTCAATTTCTGCAATATTTTAATCATTGAATTGATGAGCCAAATTTGCTTTAAAAAATTAAGATCTACGAACAAGACAATGCATTTCTGATTTTCCGTTAAATCAATTGTCAAATTATAGCTGAAAACAAATGACAACATTTTAAACAATGTCTGGGGAAACGAAATATGCATTCTACGAATTTAAAAGTTGTAAAAATTTAATAAAAGTTCAACTTCTACGTAAAAAAAATAAACATTTTTGATTTTTTATCTTAGGTTAAAACAAAACAGCAATTTTTCAAACTGAAAATGGGAAAACAAAAATTGCTTAGAAGGATAGAAAAAAAAATCAAAGGAGAAATCCGTTTTAAGAGTTTAAAATTAATTGAAAAAATTATAGATTTCGGATTTCGAATAAAAATGAGTGCCAAATCCGAGATTGAAAAGAAACAGCAACATACCAAAATCGAAAATTGTACGATTTAAAAAATTAATCATTGAATAAATATTTCTTTTAATTGGTTATTTAAGCTCCAGAAAATAAACCCATTTGATGGTGAGAAAGCTAACTGCAAGTGCTATTTAGTAAGAAGGTAAATGTAATTATAAGATTATGTACGATTTGTCAATGAGATATTTATCTGATGGTCTCTCTACTAATGCCGTATTTTTTGTATACTTTATTGTAGCATAACATAAATGAACTATTGTCCCTACTACACCGTTATTTATATATTCAGTTGTTATTAAATCACATTGAAAAATTCACAATATTTTATTCATTCAATAAAGTTTAATTAATTTCATTTAATCGCTCACCAACAGTAGGAACTATCTTCATAACTGATAATCCATTTCTATTAATATAATTTTCAATATTCTGCACACACTAAAACACGCAACCACTCACTCACTCGGGGGAAGGTAAACTGCGGAATAGAACGGTTAACAATGACTAAAAATAGATTTAATCTGGAATGCGTTCATGCATCGTGGATACGGATTGATAACAGACGACAAAAGAATGTGTTTATTGCAAACATCTACGCCGGATACTAATTGCCTCCGGGGCAAAGGTCAAATGATTCGGCGGTTCGCACCTGGCAAAATTTTCCAGTTCCACCGGTGAGTTTCTTTGGTGTTTTAGATTTTAACAGCGCAACGGAGTGTTATTCTTGAATTTTAATATTTGAGTTCACTGGAATTTGAAATACTTTCATTTGATCAGGCGGCGAAGTTGTGAAAATTTCTTCTATCAAGTTCGACGGCTCGAAAAAAATAGAAAAATAATAGCCATCGACGTTAAACTTTCTAGAATAACTAGAAATGCATTCTAGATTAGGATTTCGTGAAAATCCATTTACGCTCTTTCACTGGATTTTAAAATGTTTTCATTTGATCAGGCGGAGAAGTTGTGAAAATTGAAAAATACGAAATAGCAGAATAATCGTTTATTAATACACGCTCTGTGGCGTAAATGTGGTGTAAGCTTTGGAGTGTTACAACCCTCTATTAGAATCTTCCACACACATGCATATAGATCCAGTAAAATTTAATTCTAATTTAAATCTTCAATGAACAAACCTTAATAAAACTAAAAATTAATTAAATTTAACATACCTGTGATGGCATTATCATTCAATTGTTTATTCAAATTAATATATTAGACATTTATACTTTTACTTAAAAACACAGTACATTGTTGCTTTTAAATTAATGTGAAATGTAATAATTATGGCAAAAATATTTGTTGTGTGCACCCTGTGATGATTGATAAAAGTGAGTAATTTTCCGTGTGAGCATTTTTCGTGTGCGCAATTATCACTGTGCGTTATTTTCTGTGTGCGGAGTTTTTCATGTGAGCATTATTCCGTGTGATGAGTTTTCGTGTGCGGAGTTTTCGCTGTGCGCAGTTTTCTGTGCGCAGTATTCGCGTGAGCAGTCTTCCTGTGCGGATATATCACCGAACCGTTGCATTTAGGTGCTGGCTATTAGAATCATTGCAAAAATTAAATAAAATTTATTTATTAAATGAAATTTCAATTTTTTCAATAACAATGCTTAAAGTCGAAATTATTTGATTGAAATCGTGTTTATATGACCAAATGCATGCCGAAAACATGTGTCGCATTTTGGTGCTAGCCTATAGGATCATTGCAAAAATTGAATTTAATTAATTTATAAAATGAAGCTTAAATTTGTTCATTAACAATGCATAAAGTCAAATCTATTTTAATGGAATCGTGTTTATATGACATATCGCATGCCGAAAACATGTGTTGCATTTTGGTGCTAACTGTTAGGATCATTTCAAAAATTAAATTAAATTTATTTATTAAATAAAATTTCATTTTTTTCAATAACAATGCATAAACTCGAATTTATTTAATTGAAATCGTGTTTATATGATCAAATGCATGCCGAAAACATGTGTCGCACTTAGGTGCTAAGTATTAGGATCATTGCAAAAATTAAATTAAATTTATTTATTAAATGAAATTTCTATTTTTTTATTAACAATGCATAAAGTTAAATCTATTTTAATGAAATCGTGTTTATATAATTAAAAGCACGCCGAAAACATGTGTTGCACTTTGGTGCTATCATTGCGAAACTTAAATTTAATTTATTTATTAAATGAAATTTTAATTTTTTCATTAACAATGCATAAAGTCAAATCTATTTTAATAAAATAGTGTTTATATGACCAAAAGCATGCCGAAAGCATGTGTCGCACTTAGGTGCTAGCTATTAGGATCATTGCGAAAACTAAATTTTATTTATTTATTAAATGAAATTTCTATTTTTTTATTAACAATGCATAAAGTCAAATCTATTTTATTGAAATCGTGTTTATATGACCAAAAGCATGTCGAAGACATGTGTCGCACTTACGTGCTAGCTATTAGGATCATTGCGAAAATAAAATTGAATATATTTATTATATGAAATTTCTATATTTTCATTAACAACGCATAAAGTCAAATCTATTTTAATAAAATCGTGTTTATATGACCAAAAGCATGCGGAAAACCTGTGTCGCACTTAATTGATAGCTGTTAGAATCATTACGAAAATTACATTTAATTTATTTTTTAAATGAAATTTCTATTTTGGCATTAACAATGCATAAAGTCAAATCTATTTTAATAAAATCGTGTTTATATGACAAAAGCATGCGGAAAACCTGTGTCGCACTTAGGTGCTAAGTATTAGGATCATTGCGAAAATTAAATTTAATTTATTCATTAAATGAAATTTCAATTTTTTTATTAACAATGCATAAAGTCAAATCTATTTTAATGAAATCGTGTTTATATAATTGAAAGCACGCCGAAAACATGTGTTGCACTTTGGTGCTATCATTGCGAAAATTAAATTTAATTTATTTATTAAATGAAATTTTAATTTTTTCATTAACAATGCATAAAGTCAAATCTATTTTTATAAAATAGTGTTTATATGACCAAAAGCATGCCGAAAGCATGTGTCGCACTTAGGTGCTAGCTATTAGGATCATTGCGAAAATTAAATTTAATTTATTTATTAAATGAAATTTCAATTTTTTCGTTAACAATGCATAAAGTCAAATATATTTTAATGTAATAATGTTTATATGACCAAAAGCATGCCGAAAACATGTGTCGCACTTAGGTGCTAGCTATTAGGATCATTGCGAAAATTAAATTTAATTTATTTATTAAATGAAATTTCAATTTTTTCATTAACAATGCATAAAGTCAAATCTATTTTAATGAAATCGTGTTTATATGATCAAAAGCATGCTGAAAACATTTGTCGCACTTAGGTGCTAGCCATTAGGTTTATTGCGAAAATTAAATTAAATTTATTTACCATATGAAATTTCTATTTTTTCATTAACAATGCATAAAGTCAAAACTATTTTAATAAAATCGTATTTATATGATCTTAAGCATGCCGAAAACATGTGTCGCACTTAAGTGCTGGCTATTAGGAACATTGCGAAAATTATATTTTATTTATTTATTAAATTAAATTTCAATTTTTTAATTTACAATGCATAAAGTCAAATCTATTTTAATAGAAAACTTGTTTATTTGACCAAAAGCATGCCGAAAACATGTGTCGCACTTAGGTGCTAGCTATTAGAATTATTGCAAAAACAAATTTAATTTATTTATTAAATGAAATATTAATTTTTTCATTAACAATGCATAAAGGTAAAATTATATTGATAAAATAGTGTTTATATGACCAAAAGCATGAAGAAAACATGTGATGCACTTAAGTGCTAGCTATTAGGATCATTGCGAAAAATAAATTTAATTTATTTATTAAATGAAATTTCAATTTTTTCGTTAACAATGCATAAAGTCAAATATATTTTAATGTAATAATGTTTATATGACCAAAAGCATGCCGAAAACATGTGTCGCACTTAGGTGCTAGCTATTAGGATCATTGCGAAAATTAAATTTAATTTATTAATTAAATGAAATTTCAATTTTTCATTAACAATGCATAAAGTTAAAATTATTTTATTAAAATAGAGTTTATAAGACCAAAAGCATGCCGAAAACATGTGTCGTACTTAGGTGCTAGCCTTTAGGTTCATTGCGAAAATTAAAATTAATTTATTAATTAAATGAAATTTGAATTTTTTCATTAACAATGCATAAAGTCAAATCTATTTTAATGAAATAGTGTTTATATGACCAAAACCATGCTGAAAACATGTGGCGCACTTAGGTGCTAGCTATTAGGATCATTGCGAAAATTAAATTTAATTTATTTATTAAATGAAATTTTAATTTTTTTATTAATAATGCATAAGGTCAAATCTATTTTAATGAAATAGTGTTTATATGACCAAAAGCATGCCGTAACATGTGTTGCACTTGGGTGCTAGCTATTAGGATCATTGCGAAAATTAATTTTAATTGATTTATTAAATGAAATTTCAATGTTTTCATTAACAATGCATAAAGTCAAATCTATTTTAATGAAATAGTGTTTATATGACCAAAAGCATGCCGAAAACATGTGTCGCACTTAGGTGCTAACTATTAGGATCATTGCGAAAATTAAATTTAATTTATTTATTAAATGAAATTTCTGTTTTTTTATTAACAATGCATAAAATCAAATCTATTTTAATGCAATCGTGTTTATATGATTAAAAGCATGCCAAAAACATGTGTTGCACTTAGGTGCTAGCCATAAGGATCATTGCGAAAATTTAATTTAATTTATTTATTAAATGAAATTTCTGTTTTTTTATGAACAATGCATAAAGTCAAATCTATTTTAATGAAATCGTGTTTATATGATTAAAAGCATGCCGAAAACATGTGATGCACTTAGGTGCTAACCATTAGGATCATTGCGAAAATTAAATTAAATTTATTTATTAAATGAAATTTCAATTTTTTCATTAACAATGCATAAAGTTAAAATTATTTTGATAAAATAGTGTTTATATGACCAAAAGCATGCGGAAAACATGTGTCGCACTTAGGTGCTAGCCATTAGGATCATTGCGAAAATTAAATTTAATTTATTTATTAAATGAAATTTCTATTTTTGCTTTAACAATGCATAAAGTCAAATCTATTTTAATAAAATAGTGTTTATATGACCAAAAGCATGCCGAAAACGTGTGTCGCACTGAGGTGCTAACCATTAGGATCATTGCGAAAATTAAATTTAATTTATTTATTAAATGAAATTTTTATTTTTGCATTAACAATGCATAAAGTCAAATCTTTTTTAATAAAATAGTGTTTATATGACCAAAAGCATGCCGTAACATGTGTTGCACTTGGGTGCTAGCTATTAGGATCATTGCGAAAATTAATTTTAATTGATTTATTAAATGAAATTTCAATGTTTTCATTAACAATGCATAAAGTCAAATCTATTTTAATGAAATAGTGTTTATATGACCAAAAGCATGCCGAAAACATGTGTCGCACTTAGGTGCTAACTATTAGGATCATTGCGAAAATTAAATTTAATTTATTTATTAAATGAAATTTTTATTTTTGCATTAACAATGCATAAAGTCAAATCTTTTTTAATAAAATAGTGTTTATATGACCAAAAGCATGCCGAAAACATGTGTCGCACTTAGGTGCTAACTATTAGGATCATTGCGAAAATTAAATTTAATTTATTTATTAAATGAAATTTCTATTTTTGCATTAACAATGCATAAAGTCAAATCTATTTTAATGAAATCGTTTTTATATGACCAAAAGCATGACGAAAACATGTGTCGCTCTTAGGTGCTAGCTATCAGGAGCATTGCGAAAATTAAATTAAATTTATTTACCATTTAAAATTTCTATTTTTTCATTGACAATGCATAAAGTCAAAACTATTTTAATAAAATCGTATTTATATGACCTCAAGCATGCCGAAAACATGTGTCGCACTTAGGTGCTGGCTATTAGGAACATTGCGAAAATTATATTTTATATATTTATTAAATTAAATTTCAATTTTTTCATTCACAATGCATAAAGTCAAATCTATTTTAATAAAAAACTTGTTTATTTGACCAAAAGCATGCCGAAAATATGTGCCGCACTTAGGTGCTAGCTATTAGGATTATTGCAAAAACAAATTTAATTTATTTATTAAATGAAATATTAATTTTTTCATTAACAATGCATAAAGGTAAAATTATTTTGATAAAATAGTGTTTATATGACCAAAAGCATGAAGAAAACATGTGTTGCACTTAGGTGCTAGCTATTAGGATCATTGCGAAAATTAAATTTAATTTATTTATTAAATGAAATTTCAATTTTTTCATTAACAATGCATAAAGTCAAATATATTTTAATGTAATAATGTTTATATGGCCAAAAGCATGCCGTAACATGTGTTGCACTTAGGTGCTAGCTATTAGGATCATTGCGAAAATTAATTTTAATTTATTTATTAAATGAAATTTCAATTTTTTCATTAACAATGCATAAAACCAAATCTATTTTAATGAAATAGTGTTTATATGACCAAAAGCATGCCGAAAACATGTGTCGCACTTAGGTGCTAACTATTAGGATCATTGCGAAAATTAAATTTAATTTATTTATTAAATGAAATTTCTGTTTTTTTATTAACAATGCATAAAATCAAATCTATTTTAATGCAATCGTGTTTATATGATTAAAAGCATGCCGAAAACATGTGTTGCACTTAGGTGCTAGCCATAAGGATCATTGCAAAAATTTAATTTAATTTATTTATTAAATGAAATTTCAATTTTTTCATTACCAATGCATAAAATTAAAATTTTTTGATAAAATAGTGTTTATATGACCAAAAGCATGAGGAAAACATGTGTCGCACTTAGGTGCTAGCCATTAGGATCATTGCGAAAATTAAATGTAATTTATTTATTAAATGAAATTTCAATTTTTTCGATAACAATGCATAAAGCTAAAATTATTTTGATAAAATAGTGTTTATATAACCAAAAGCATGCGGAAAACATGTGTCGCACTTTGGTGCTAGCCATTAGGATCATTGCGAAAATTAAATTAAATTTATTTATTAAATGAAATTTCAATTTTTGCATTAACAATGCATAAAGTCAAATCTATTTTAAATGAAATCGTGTTTATATGACTATAAGCATGCGGAAACCATGTGTCGCACTTAGGTGCTAACTATCAGGATCATTGCGAAAATTAAATTAAATTTATTTTTTAAATGAAATTTCTGTTTTTTTATTAACAATGCATAAAGTCAAATCTATTTTAATGAAATCGTGTTTATTTGATTAAAAGCATGCCGAAAACATGAGTTGCACTTAGGTGCTAGCCTTAAGGATCATTGCGAAAATTAAATTAAAATTATTTATTAAATGAAATTTCAATTTTTTCATTAACAATGCATAAAGTTAAAATTATTTCGATAAAATAGTGTTTATATGACCAAAAGCATGCGGAAAACAGGTGTCGCACTTAGGTGCTGGCCATTAGGATCATTGCGAAAATTAAATTTAATTTATTTATTAAATGAAATTTCTGTTTTTTATGAACAATGCAGAAAGTCAAATCTATTTTAATGAAATCGTGTTTATATGATTAAAAGCATGCCGAAAACATGTGTTGCACTTAGGTGCTAGACATTAGGATCATTGCGAAAATTAAATTTAATTTATTTATTAAATGAAATTTCTATTTTTGCATTAACAATGCATAAAGTCAAATCTTTTTTAATAAAATAGTATTTATATGACCAAAAGCATGCCGAAAACTTGTGTCGCACTTAGGTGCTAACTATTAGGATCATTGCGAAAATTAAATTTAATTTATTTATTAAATGAAATTTCTATTTTTGCATTAACAATGCATAAAGTCAAATCTATTTTAATGAAATCGTTTTTATACGACCAAAAGCATGACGAAAACATGTGTCGCACTTTGGTGCTAACTATTAGGATCATTGCGAAAATTAAATTAAATTTATTTAGTAAATGAAATTTCTGTTTTTTTATTAACAATGCATAAAGTCAAATCTATTTTAATAAAATCGTGTTTATACGACCAAAAGCATGCCGAAAACATGTATTCGACTTGGGTGCTAGCTATTAGGATCATTGCGAAAATTAATTTTAATTTATTTATTAAATGAAATTTCAATTTTTTCATTAACAATGCATCAAGTCAAATCTATTTTAATAAAATCGTGTTTATATGATCAAAAGCATGCCGAAAACATGGGTCGCACTTTGGTGCTAACTCTTAGGATCATTGCGAAAATTAAATTAAATTTATTTATTAAATGAAATTTCTATTTTTGCATTAACAATGCATAAAGTCAAATCTATTTTAAAAAAATCGTGTTTATACGACCAAAAGCATGCCGAAAACATGTATTCCACTTAGGTGCTAGCCATAAGGATCATTGCGAAAATTAAATTTAATTAATTTATTAAATGAAATTTCTATTTTTGCGTTAACAATGCATAAAGACAAATCTATTTTATTGATATCGTGTTTATATGACCAAAAGCATGCGGAAAACATGTGTCGCATTTAGGTGCTAACTATTAGGATCATTGCGAAAATTAAATTATTTTATTTATTAAATGAAATTTTTATTTTTGCATTAACAATGCATAAAGTCAAATCTATTTTATTAAAATAGTGTTTATATGACCAAATGCATGCCGAAAACATGTGTCGCACTTAGGTGCTAGCTATTAGGATCATTGCGAAAATTAAATTTAATTTATTTATTCAATGAAATTTAAATTTTTTCATTAACAATGCATAAAGTTAAATCTATTTTAACAAAATAGTGTTTATATGACCAAACGCATGCTAAAAACATGTGTCGTACTTAGGTGCTGGCCATTAGGATCATTGCGAAAATTAAAATTAATTTATTAATTAAATGAAATTTTAATTTTTTTATTAACAATGCATAAAGTCAAATCTATTTTAATAAAATAGTGTTTATATGACCAAAAGCATGCCAAAACATGTGTCGCACTTAGGTGCTAGCTATTAGGATCATTGCGAAAATTAAATTTAATTTATTTATTAAATGAAATTTCAATTTTTTCATTAACAATGCATAAAGTCAAATCTATTTTAATAAAATAGTGTTTATATGACCAAAAGCATGCCGAAAACATCTGTTGCACTTAGGTGCTAACTATTTAGATCATTGCGAAAATTAAATTTAATTTATTTATTAAATGAAATTTCTGTTTTTTTATTAACAATGCATAAAGTCAAATCTATTTTAATGAAATCGTGTTTATATGATTAAAAGCATGCCGAAAACATGTGTTGCACTTAGGTGCTAGCCATAAGGATCATTGCGAAAATTAAATTTAATTTATTTATTAAATGAAATTTCATTTTTTTCATTACCAATGCATAAAATTAAAATTATTTTGATGAAATAGTGTTTATATGACCAAAAGCATGCGGAAAACATGTGTCGCACTTAGGTGCTAGCTATTAGGATCATTGCGAACATTAAATTTAATTTATTTATTAAATGAAATTTCAATTTTTTCATTAACAATACATAAAGTCAAATCTATTTTAATGAAATAGTGTTTATGTGACCAAAAGCATGCCAAAACATGTGTTGCACTTAGGTGATAGCTATTAGGATCATTGCGAAAATTAAATTTAATTTATTTATTAAATGAAATTTCAATGTTTTCATTAACAATGCATAAAGTTGAAATTATTTTGATAAAATAGTGTTTATATGACCAAAAGCATGCCAAAACATGAGTCGCACTTAGGTGCTAGCTATTAGGATCATTGCGAAAATTAAATTTAATTTATTTATTAAATGAAATTTCAATTTTTTCATTAACAATGCATAAAGTCAAATCTATTTTAATGAAATAGTGTTTATATGACCAAAAGCATGCCGAAAACATGTGTCGCACTTAGGTGCTAACTATTAGGATCATTGCTAAAATTAAATTTAATTTATTTATTAAATGAAATTTCTGTTTTTTTATTAATAATGCATAAAGTCAAATCTATTTTAATGAAATCGTGTTTATATGATTAAAAGCATGCCGAAAACATGTGTTGCGTTTAGGTGCTAGCCATAAGGATCATTGCGAAAATTAAATTTAATTTATTTATTAAATGAAATTTCAATTTTTTCATTAACAATGCATAAAGTCAAATCTATTTTAATGAAATAGTGTTTATATGACCAAAAGCATGCCGAAAACATGTGTTGCACTTAGGTGCTAGCCATAAGGATCATTGCAACAATTAAATTTATTTTATTTATTAAATGAAATTTCAATTTTTTCAATAACAATGCATAAAGTCGAATTAATTTGATTGAAATCGTGTTTATATGATCAAATGCATGCCTAAAACATGTGTCGCTCTAAGGTGCAAGCTATAAGGATCCTTGCCAAAATTTAATTTATTTTATTTATAAAATGAAATTTCAATTTTTTCAATAACAACGCATTAAGTCGAATTAATTTGATTAAAATCGTGTTTATATGATCAAATGCATGCCGAAAACATGTGTCACACGTAGGTGCAAGATATTAGGATCATTGCAAAAATTAAATTTATTTTATTTATTAAATGAAATTTCAATTTTTCTATAACAATGCATAAAGTCGAAGTAATTTGATTAAAATCGTGTTTATATGATCAAATGCATGCCTAAAACATGTGTCGCACTTGGGTGCAAGATATTAGGATCATTGCAAAAATTAAATTTATTTTATTTATTAAATGAAATTTCAATTCTTTCAATAACAATGCACAAAGTCGAATTTATTTGATTGAAATCAAGTTGAAATGATCAAATGCAAGCCAAAACCATGTGTCGCATTTGAGTGCTAGATATTAGGATCATTGCAAAAATTAAATTTATTTTATTTATTAAATGAAATTTCAATTTTTTCAATAACAATGCATAAATTCTAATTTATTTGATTGAAATCAAGTTTAAAAAATCAAATGCATGCCGAAAACATGTGTCCCACTTAGGTGCGAGCTATTAGGATCATTGCAAAAATTAAATTTATTTTATTTATTAAACGAAATTTCTATTTTTTCAATAACAATGCATACTGTCGGATATATTTGATTAAAATCGTGTTTATATGATCAAATGCATGCCGAAAACATGTGTCACACTTAGGTGCAAGATATTAGGATCATTGCAAAAATTAAATTTATTTTATTTATTAAATGAAATTTCAATTTTTTCAATAACAATGCATAAAGTCGAATTAATTTGATTGAAATCGTGTTTATATAATCAAATGCATGCCGAAAACATATGTCGCTCTTAGGTGCAAGCTATAAGGATCATTGCAAAAATTAAATTTATTTTATTTATTAAATGAAATTTCAATTTTTTCAATAACAATGCATAAAGTCGAATTAATTTGATTTAAATCGTGTTTATATGATCAAATGCATGCCGAAAACATGTGTCACACGTAGGTGCAAGATATTAGGATCATTGCAAAAATTAAATTTATTTTATTTATTAAATGAAATTTCAATTTTTTCAATAACAATGCATAAAGTCGAATTAATTTGATTGAAATCGTGTTTATATGATCAAATGCATGCCGAAAACATGTGTCGCTCTTAGGTGCAAGCTATAACGATCATTGCAAAAATTAAATTTATTTTATTTATTAAATGAAATTTCAATTTTTTCAGTAACAATGCATAAAGTCGAATTGGTTTGATTGAAATCTTGTTTATATGATCAAATGCATGCCGAAAACATGTTTTACACTTAGGTGCGAGATATTAGGACCATTGCAAAAATTGAATTTATTTAATTTATTAAATGAAATTTCAATTTTTTCAATAACAATGCATAAAGTCGAAATAATTTGATTGAAATCGTGTTTATATGATCAAGTGCATGCCGAAAACATGTGTGTCACACTTAGGTGCAAGCCATAAGGATCATTGCAAAAATTAAATTTATTTTATTTATTAAATGAAATTTTAATTTTTTCAATAACAATGCATAAAATCAAATTAATTTGATTGAAATCGTGTTTATATGATCAAATGCATGCCGAAAACATGTGTCGCACCTGGGTGCAAGCTGTTAGGATCATTGCAAAAATTACATTTATTTTATTTATTAAATGAAATTTCAATTCTTTCAATCACAATGCAAAAAGTCGAATTTATTTAATTGAAATCAAGTTTAAATGATCAAATGCATGCCCAAAACATGTGTCGCACTTAGGTGCAAGTTGTTAGGATCATTGCAAATATTAAATTAATTTTATTTATTAAATAAAATTTCTATTTTTTTAATAACAATGCATAAAGTCGAATATATTTGATTGAAATCGTGTTTATATAATCAAATGCATGCCAAATACATGTGTCACACTTTATTGCAAGCTATTAGGATCATTGCAAAAATTACATTTATTTTATTTATTAAATGAAATTTCAATTCTTTCAATCACAGTGCATCAAGTCGAATTAATTTGATTGAAATCATGTTTATATGATCAAATGCATGCCGAAAACATGTGTCGCACTTAGGTGCAAGCTATAAGGATCATTGCAAAAATTAAATTTATTTTATTTATTAAATGAAATTTCAATTTTTTCAATAACAATGCATAAAGTCGAATAATTTGATTAAAATCGTGTTTATATGATCAAATGCATGCCGAAAACATGTGTCGCACTTAGGTGCAAGCCATAAGGATCATTTCAAAAATTAAATTTATTTTATTTATTAAATGAAATTTCAATTTTTTCAATAACAATGAATTAAGTCGAATTAATTTGATTAAAATCGTGTTTATATGATCAAATGCATGCCGAAAACATGTGTTACACTTAGGTGCAAGCCTTAAGGATCATTGCAAAAATTAAATTTATTTTATTTATTAAATGAAATTTCAATTTTTTCAATAACAATGAATAAAGTCGAATTAATTTGATTAAAATCGTTTTTATATGATCAAATGCATGCCGAAAACATGTGTTACACTTAGGTGCAAGCCATAAGGATCATTGCAAAAATTAAATTTATTTTATTTATTAAATGAAATTTCAATTTTTTCAATAACAATGAATAAAGTCGAATTAATTTGATTGAAATCGTGTTTATATGATCAAATGCATGCCATAAACATGTGTCGCACGGTGCAAGCTATAAGGATCATTGCAAAAATTAAATTTATTTTATTTATTAAACGAAATTTCTATTTTTTCAATAACAATGCATACTGTCGGATATATTTGATTAAAATCGTGTTTATATGATCAAATGCATGCCGAAAACATGTGTCACACTTAGGTGAAAGATATTAGGATCATTGCAAAATTTAAATTTATTTTATTTATTAAATGAAATTTCAATTTTTTCAATAACAATGCATAAAGTCGAATTAATTTGATTGAAATCGTGTTTATATAATCAAATGCATGCCGAAAACATATGTCGCTCTTAGGTGCAAGCTATAAGGATCATTGCAAAAATTAAATTTATTTTATTTATTAAATGAAATTTCAATTTTTTCAATAACAATGCATAAAGTCGAATTAATTTGATTTAAATCGTGTTTATATGATCAAATGCATGCCGAAAACATGTGTCACACGTAGGTGCAAGATATTAGGATCATTGCAAAAATTAAATTTATTTTATTTATTAAATGAAATTTCAATTTTTTCAATAACAATGCATAAAGTCGAATTAATTTGATTGAAATCGTGTTTATATGATCAAATGCATGCCGAAAACATGTGTCGCTGTTAGGTGCAAGCTATAAGGATCATTGCAAAAATTAAATTTATTTTATTTATTAAATGAAATTTCAATTTTTTCAGTAACAATGCATAAAGTCGAATTGGTTTGATTGAAATCTTGTTTATATGATCAAATGCATGCCGAAAACATGTTTTACACTTAGGTGCGAGATATTAGGATCATTGCAAAAATTGAATTTATTTAATTTATTAAATGAAATTTCAATTTTTTCAATAACAATGCATAAAGTCGAAATAATTTGATTGAAATCGTGTTTATATGATCAAGTGCATGCCGAAAACATGTGTGTCACACTTAGGTGCAAGCCATAAGGATCATTGCAAAAATTAAATTTATTTTATTTATTAAATGAAATTTTAATTTTTTCAATAACAATGCATAAAATCAAATTAATTTGATTGAAATCGTGTTTATATGATCAAATGCATGCCGAAAACATGTGTCGCACCTGGGTGCAAGCTGTTAGGATCATTGCAAAAATTACATTTATTTTATTTATTAAATGAAATTTCAATTCTTTCAATCACAATGCAAAAAGTCGAATTTATTTAATTGAAATCAAGTTTAAATGATCAAATGCATGCCCAAAACATGTGTCGCACTTAGGTGCAAGTTGTTAGGATCATTGCAAATATTAAATTAATTTTATTTATTAAATAAAATTTCTATTTTTTTAATAACAATGCATAAAGTCGAATATATTTGATTGAAATCGTGTTTATATAATCAAATGCATGCCAAATACATGTGTCACACTTTATTGCAAGCTATTAGGATCATTGCAAAAATTACATTTATTTTATTTATTAAATGAAATTTCAATTCTTTCAATCACAGTGCATCAAGTCGAATTAATTTGATTGAAATCATGTTTATATGATCAAATGCATGCCGAAAACATGTGTCGCACTTAGGTGCAAGCTATAAGGATCATTGCAAAAATTAAATTTATTTTATTTATTAAATGAAATTTCAATTTTTTCAATAACAATGCATAAAGTCGAATAATTTGATTAAAATCGTGTTTATATGATCAAATGCATGCCGAAAACATGTGTCGCACTTAGGTGCAAGCCATAAGGATCATTTCAAAAATTAAATTTATTTTATTTATTAAATGAAATTTCAATTTTTTCAATAACAATGAATTAAGTCGAATTAATTTGATTAAAATCGTGTTTATATGATCAAATGCATGCCGAAAACATGTGTTACACTTAGGTGCAAGCCTTAAGGATCATTGCAAAAATTAAATTTATTTTATTTATTAAATGAAATTTCAATTTTTTCAATAACAATGAATAAAGTCGAATTAATTTGATTAAAATCGTTTTTATATGATCAAATGCATGCCGAAAACATGTGTTACACTTAGGTGCAAGCCATAAGGATCATTGCAAAAATTAAATTTATTTTATTTATTAAATGAAATTTCAATTTTTTCAATAACAATGAATAAAGTCGAATTAATTTGATTGAAATCGTGTTTATATGATCAAATGCATGCCATAAACATGTGTCGCACGGTGCAAGCTATAAGGATCATTGCAAAAATTAAATTTATTTTATTTATTAAATGAAATTTCAATTTTTTCAATAACAATGCATCAAGTTGAATTAATTTGATTGAAATCGTGTTTATATGATCAAATGCATGCCGAAAACATGTGTCGCACTTAGGTGCAAGCTATAGGGATCATTGCAAAAATTAAATTTATTTGATTTATTAAATGAAATTTCAATTTTTTCAATAACAATGCATAAAGTCGAATTAATTTATTGAAATCGTGTTTATATGATCAAATGCATGCCGAAAACATGTGTCGCACTTAGGTGCAAGCTATAAGGATCATTGCAAAAATTAAATTTATTTTATTTATTAAATGAAATTTCAATTTTTTCAATAACAATGCATAAAGTCGAATAATTTGATTAAAATCGTGTTTATATGATCAAATGCATGCCGAAAACATGTGTCGCACTTAGGTGCAAGCCATAAGGATCATTTCAAAAATTAAATTTATTTTATTTATTAAATGAAATTTCAATTTTTTCAATAACAATGAATTAAGTCGAATTAATTTGATTAAAATCGTGTTTATATGATCAAATGCATGCCGAAAACATGTGTTACACTTAGGTGCAAGCCTTAAGGATCATTGCAAAAATTAAATTTATTTTATTTATTAAATGAAATTTCAATTTTTTCAATAACAATGAATAAAGTCGAATTAATTTGATTAAAATCGTTTTTATATGATCAAATGCATGCCGAAAACATGTGTTACACTTAGGTGCAAGCCATAAGGATCATTGCAAAAATTAAATTTATTTTATTTATTAAATGAAATTTCAATTTTTTCAATAACAATGAATAAAGTCGAATTAATTTGATTGAAATCGTGTTTATATGATCAAATGCATGCCATAAACATGTGTCGCACGGTGCAAGCTATAAGGATCATTGCAAAAATTAAATTTATTTTATTTATTAAATGAAATTTCAATTTTTTCAATAACAATGCATCAAGTTGAATTAATTTGATTGAAATCGTGTTTATATGATCAAATGCATGCCGAAAACATGTGTCGCACTTAGGTGCAAGCTATAGGGATCATTGCAAAAATTAAATTTATTTGATTTATTAAATGAAATTTCAATTTTTTCAATAACAATGCATAAAGTCGAATTAATTTATTGAAATCGTGTTTATATGATCAAATGCATGCCGAAAACATGTGTCGCACTTAGGTGCACGCTATAAGGATCATTGCAAAAATTAAATTTATTTTATTTATTAAATGAAATTTCTATTTTTTCAATAACAATGCATACAGTCGGATATATTTGATTGAAATCGTGTTTATATGATCAAATGCATGCCGAAAAGATGTGTCACACTTAGGTGCAAGATATAAGGATCATTGCAAAAATTATTTTTTTTTATTTATTAAATGAAATTTCAATTTATTTAAAAACAATGATTTAAGTCGAATTAATTTGTTAGAAATCGTGTTTATATGATCAATTTCATGCCGAAAACATGTGTCACACTTAGGTGCAAGCCATAAGGATCATTGCAAAAATTAAATTTATTTTATTTATTAAATGAAATCTCAATTGTTTCAATAACAATGCATAAAGTCGAATTAATTTGATTGAAATCGTGTTTATATGATTAAATGCATGCCGAAAACATGTGTCGCACTTAGGTGCAAGCTATTAGGATCATTGCAAAAATTAAGTTTATTTTATTTATTAAAAGGAATTTAAATTTTTTCAAAAACAATGCATAAAGTCGAATTAAAGTCGAATTAATTTGTTTGAAATCGTGTTTATATGATCAAATGCATGCCGAAAACATGTGTCGCACCTAGGTGCAAGCTGTTAGGATCATTGCAAAAATTAAATTTATTTTTTTTTTTTTTTTTTTTTTTTTTTTTTTTTTTTTTTTGGCGTAGGCTTTTTGCCGTTCAGCCACTAACGAAAATTAAAAGGATGTTACGTAGACGATAGGATTAACAAGGGATACTCTTCACACCAAGGGGTAGTTCAAGGCGACTTTTAAACAAACAGGTATACCACGGTTAATGGGTTACATTACTGAGGTACATAAACAAAGGATAACAATTCTAAATTTTAATCTTAGACCTTATAAAGAAATTTACCAGGCAATTGAAAATATCTAAATTATTCAAACTAAGTAGATAGTTGGCGTTAATTGGGTATTCCAATTTAAAATATTTAAGGTCGTAGTTTAACTGATTAATATTTCCAAGATTTAGAGGACATTCAAATAAAATATGGTTTATATCTCCAAACCCACCACAAGTACATAGTGGATCTGAGTTTATCCGGATAAAATGTAGGTGACAAGGGGTTAGACAATGGGTAGTTTTCAGACGAAAGATGGTCGACGAGAGAAGTTTAGGTGAATATTTTTGAATGTACGCTATATTTTTAGGAAGGGTATTATGGATTCTTTTGTAGTTTGTTTTACCAGAACCATAACTTAACCATTGCTTCTCCCACTCCCTAAAGATGGATTTTTTAAATTCCGCAACAAAATCGGAATATGGTAATCGAACATGGAGTGGAATGTTTTTATCATCGATGCTAGCTTTTGCCAACGAGTCGGCATCTTCATTGCCTTTAATATTGCTATGGGCTTTTACCCATACTATTTTTACGACACAGTGGAGATTATTTAGCTTCTCCAATGAGATTATTATTTTATAAATAATTGAGTTGCAAACCTTACCTGGTCGATAATTTTTTATAGCTTTAAGAACAGAGAGACTGTCTGAGAATATAATAGCATCTTTAGTGTTCATAATGGCCCATTCAAGGGCTTCAAGAACGGCTAGTGCTTCCGCCGTAAATACTGTAGCTATTTCCGGCAAACGTTTACAAAAATGTAATTTATTGGCTGGAATGACACATGCATATGCTGCCCCCTGTCTAGTTTTTGAGCCATCAGTAAAAATGTGCGTGGCTGATGGGATTTGATCTACTACCCTCTCAAGTATTTGATTATTTTGTGAAGGAACCGTTGAATATTGTGGAATAATTATGTCCGGTACCATACTAAGGCACCCATATCCTAAATTTGAGGAGATACTGGTACTATCAGTAATCAAATTTACATGGGCCGTGTCTAGGAATGATTGGTATATCAATGGTGTTGTCTTATTTCTCCAATAGCTACTAGTTAATCCTGATACTGACGCTGTACATACTGTATTTAAAGAATACTGACAATTATTTGATCGCATCTTTAATACAAATTTATATGATATTACTCTTCTTCTCAACTCTAGAGGCAATTCCCCTACTTCAGCTAAAAGAGTTTCGCAAGGGGTGGAATTCATTGCACCCAAACAGATACGAAGTGACTTGTATTGAATCCTGTCTACACTCTTAAGGAGTGTTTTAGATGCTTGCCCATAGAACATACATCCATAATCAAGGATTGAACGGATATATGCCCGATAGAACAGAAGAGTACAACTGACGTCACTGCCCCATTTAATTTTAGTAACTGCTTTAATGATGTTTATGCCTTTTGCGCATTTATTTTGGATATGCAGGATATGCGGCTTCCAAAGTAGTTTCTTATCCAGAACGACACCCAAATATTTGTACGAGCTAACAATGGGGATGGAGCCGGGTACCGTATTAACACAATCAGGTAGCCGATCCCTGTGCCTACTAAAGATCATTACAGATGATTTACTTAGTGACAATTGAAAACCGTTCAATACAGACCAATCACTAACTTTATCTATTATCATTGCGCATCTATTCAGCGATTCACCAAGATTGTTACACGAAATGTGGAAACAAAAATCATCAGCGTATTGGATGCATTTGAGCCTATTATTAGTAATCTGGTGGAGATCATGGGTGTATATATTAAATAAAATAGGGGCTAAGACAGATCCTTGCATTAATCCCGAGGAAGTTTTCCGAGGTCCATGCAGCTTAAAGCCATCCCTTATGTATATATGCCTGTCCATGAAAATAGCAACAATATTGTTAGATACCTTTTGAGAAAGGCCAATCGCAACCAGTTTGTCTCTGAGAATTAACAAGTTGACCGAGTCATAGGCTTTGGTAAAATCGATAAAGATAGAAGCATGATATGCGTTACTCGAGAATGTGTTATGAATGTTAGCGATCAGGTCCGTTAAAGCGTCCGTAGTGCCCCTCCCGCTTCTAAAACCATAGACGCTGGGATTTAACTTAGAGATGTGTTCTAGAAACCAGTTCAAACGGGTTTTAATTAGGCGCTCGTATGTTTTCAGGATACAAGAAGCGAGTGATATCGGTCTGTATGAAGAGGCCAAGGAACAATCTTTACCAATCTTTCTCAGAAGGACTATAATAACTGGGTTTAATAAGTCCTCTCGCTTTGAAAGAACCCACCAATTATTAAATATGTTGAGTAAATACTCTACACCTTTAGCAGGCAGTTGCCTAAGCATATTATATGTTATTCCATCCAGACCGGGGGATGTATTTGTCGAGTGTTTGATGGCATTATTGAATTCAGTCAAGTTAAAAGGTTCATCCAGATTAAGTCCTGAAGATGGGCAAGGATCTGAATTGCGGAATGTGTCAGGGTCGATACTATTTGAAGGCGGAGCTAGGGTATTTTCGACTTCGGCTATCAATTCCGAGGAAAGCGGTTTGTTGTGTACGCCGCAATTAGTTATTTTTTTAATAGACTTCCAGATATCGGACACAGGACACCCTGCGTTTATGTTTGAACAAAAAGTCATCCAAGATAATCTAGCCTTTTCCTTGAACCTACGTTTTGTGGAAGCCGCTATATTCTTATAATGTAAGAAGTTATTATATGTGGGATTAATTTTGTATTCTAGTAAACATTTTTGTCGGTTTTTAGTTAATTCATGACATTCGCTATCCCACCATACTGGAAGTCTCTTGCACCGATTGGACTTATCTTTGCGTTTCATGCATAAATCTGCAGCATTGGTTAGAGCTGCTATAAAGGAAATTAGATTTGGGTTTCCACAAGTGACTTCAAGTTCCTGATTTATTATTGCTTGGAATTCTGACCAATCGACGTTTGTTTCGTACCAACCTATCTTGTCCGTAGAATCATACCTTACAGGTTTACTGATAGCCCATTCAGTTATAACCGGGAAATGGTCAGAACCCAGGGTATCATCATAAACATTCCAAGTACATTTGGGAACTAAGTTACCGGGAACCAGAGTAAGATCCAAAATAGACGGACTATTACCATGAGAGATTCTAGTGGGATTGCCATCATTAATAGCGCAATAATTAAAATTGTCTATAGTGTCAACAAAATCTGAACTCTCACTATCGCAAAAACTAGAGCCCCACAATGGGTGGTGATAATTGAAATCACCACAGATAACTGAGTTACTAGGTATGTTGGAGAACAAAACATTCCACTCTGATTTATTAACTTTTACATTAGGCGGTCTATAGATATTGATCAGATTGATACCTGAGTTGTTTAATAGGAGCCTGACTCCTAAGGTCTCCAATTTATTATTTGGATTATATGACATATCTATCTCCTTAAAACTGTACATATTTGAGATAAGAATTAACACGCCTCCGTGTCCTTTCTCTCGATCTTTCCTAATACTAGTGAATCCTGGAATATCAAAGTTAAAACTAGGTTTTAACCATGTTTCAACGATTAATGCAACGTCGAATTGGTTATTCATTATGAAATGCAGAAAGCTTTGCTTATTAGCAATGAGAGAACGAGCATTCCACTGGACAACTTTAATACTATTGTGATTCGCCATTTTTATTGCAGATTACAGAATTATTCTGATTAATGTTGGATTTCGAGTACTCCATATTAAGCTTTTCGGTAATAGATGCGATGAAGTTTCTGATCGGACCATCATACTCTTTAGAAGCGCCTGTAGGATTTTCTAACAATTTCTTAAATGAATTAATGTCTTCCATCACAGATTGTTTAAAGGCTATAAATTCATCCCTAAATGGGTTAGGGATTATAGGTTGAGCGGCAGGGCTTGAACCAGATGACCAATTAAATCTGATAAGCGGCTGAATGGGAGAGGAGGGTTTTCTCTTTTTGTTAGCACTAGCGTGAACTGCTATATTCCTTTTAGGGAAGTCCTTATTTATTTTTTTGGGATTTTTTTCAGCTAATAGCGGGAATTCATTCAGGTTTTCTAGGACTGAAAACCTGTTTGGATAATTGGTACTTGATTTAAGACTATTAGCAAAAGACGGATTGTTAAATATTTGTTCTGCCTCTTTAAATGCTACATTATGCTTGGCCATAATATCCTTAATTGACTTTTGCTTCTGATACATATGGCACCCCCTGTAAGTAGAGTTATGCTCTGAAGATTTACAAAAGATGCACAAAATATTGCTAGTGCAGTCCCCCTCGTGACTATCTGCACATTGCCTACACCTACGCTTACCCTTACACTGTCTGCTAGTGTGACCATATAGTAAACAATTGAAGCATTGAAGAACAGGTTGAACAAAGGTGGAAACTTCAAACCTACAACTATATATGTATATGTGCGACGGTAACTTATTACCTTTAAATGTCACAACAACTGCCTCTCTTTTGATTAAATTAAAAGATCCGTCGTCGTTGTTTTTCTTGCGCATGATTCGTCTTAAATTTACAATAGGGATTTCGCTTACAAAGTCATCAACCAAAAGGTCAATATCCAGAGTGGTGTCTACTCCTTTTATCACGCCTTTTCTTTCTACCACATGCCGGGGCACATATGCGACCAACTTATTTGCCTTAATGATAGTATGATCGATTAATTCATTCGCCGCGGGATAATCTTTAAATTCTGCCTTAATTCTATTACGACCAATAGTATTCACTTTTAAAAGACTATCCTTAAATTTATTTACAGAATGCAATATTTTCCCCACTTTCATGGGATGCAATTTACTTATGTCTGTGGAAATACTTTCAATAAATATAATGAATGGGCCCTCATTTAAATTATTGTATTTTAAAGTGATGTCTATCGATTTTATTTCGCTGGAATCCTTCCGCAAAAACTTATCTACTGTATCGGACGACCCGGGCTCGGGCGCGGATACGTCCATAGCGTGATCTCCGTGGCGGCTCACGCCGCTGGAGAATAAATTTAACCAAGACCAATTCTAGTGTATTATACTAGGAGAAACAAACCCAAAAGAGTAGCAAGCCCTCAGAGACTGAGCCTACCTTAATTGAGTGATAAATAATAAGTTATAATTAGTTTAACGGGTACTTATCGATACAAAACTCGAGAGCTGCGACAACGATACACACTGTACGGCTGCTAGACTCGAACTCTAAATTTATTTAATTTATTAAATGAAATTTCAATTTTTTCAATCACAATGCATAAAGTCGAATTTATTTAATTGAAATCAAGTTTAAATGATCAAATGCATGCCCAAAACATGTGTCGCACTTAGGTGCAAGTTGTTAGGATCATTGCAAATATTAAATTAATTTTATTTATTAAATAAAATTTCTATTTTTTTTAATAACAATGCATAAAGTCGAATATATTTGATTGAAATCGTGTTTACATAATCAAATGCATGCCAAATACATGTGTCACACTTTATTGCAAGCTATTAGGATCATTGCAAAAATTAAATTTATTTTATTTATTAAATGAAATTTCAATTGTTTCAATAACAATGCATAAAGTCGAATTAATTTGATTGAAATCGTGTTTATATGATCAAATGCATGCCGAAAACATGTGTCACACTTAGGTGCAAGCCATAAGGATCATTGCAAAAATTAAATTTATTTTATTTATAAAATGAAATTTCAATTTTTTCAATAACAATGCATAAAGTCGAAATAATTTGATTAAAATCGTGTTTATATGATCAAATGCATGCCGAAAACATGTGTCATACTTAAGTGCAAGATATTAGGATCATTGCAAAAATTAAATTTTTTTATTTATTAAATGAAATTTCAATTTTTTCAAAAACAATGATTTAAGTCGAATTACTTTGATTGAAATCGTGTTTATATGATCAAATGCATGCCGAAAACATGTGTCACACTTAGGTGCAAGCCATAAGGATCATTGCAAAAATTAAATTTATTTTATTTATTAAATGAAATTTCAATTTTTTCAAAAACAATGCTTAAAGTCGATTTACTTTGATTGAAATCGTGTTTATATGATCAAATGCATGCCGAAAACATGTGTCACACTTAGGTGCAAGCCATAAGGATCATTGCAAAAATTAAATTTATTTTATTTATTAAATGAAATTTCAATTTTTTCAATAACAATGAATAAAGTCGAATTCATTTGATTGAAATCGTGTTTATATGATCAAATGCATGCCGAAAACATGTGTCGCTCTTAGGTGCAAGCTATAAGGATCAATGCAGAAATTAAATTTATTTTATTTATTAAATGAAATTTCCATTTTTTCAATAACAATGCATAAAGTCGAATTAATTTGATTGAAATCGTGTTTATATGATCAAATGCATGCCGAAAACATATGTCGCTCTTAGGTGCAAGCTATAAGGATCATTGCAAAAATTAAATTTATTTTATTTATTAAATGAAATTTCAATTTTTTCAATAACAATGCATAAAGTCGAATTAATTTGATTGAAATCGTGTTTATATGATCAAATGCATGCCGAAAACATGTGTCGCTCTTAGGTGCAAGCTATAAGGATCATTGCAAAAATTAAATTTATTTTATTTATTAAATGAAATTTCAATTTTTTCAATAACAATGCATAAAGTCGAATTAATTTGATTAAAATCGTGTTTATATGATCAAATGCATGCCGAAAACATGTGTCGCACTTAGGTGCAAGCTATAAGGATCATTGCAAAAATTAAATTTATTTTATTTATTAAATGAAATTTCTATTTTTTCAATAACAATGCATACAGTCGGATATATTTGATTGAAATCGTATTTATATGATCAAATGCATGCCGAAAAGATGTGTCACACTTAGGTGCAAGATATAAGGATCATTGCAAAAATTATTTTTTTTTATTTATTAAATGAAATTTCAATTTTTTCTAAAACAATGATTTAAGTCGAATTAATTTGTTACAAATCGTGTTTATATGATCAATTGCATGCCGAAAACATGTGTCACACTTAGGTGCAAGCCATAAGGATCATTGCAAAAATTAAATTTATTTTATTTATTAAATGAAATTTCAATTGTTTCAATAACAATGCATAAAGTCGAATTAATTTGATTGAAATCGTGTTTATATGATCAAATGCATTCCGAAAACATGTGTCGCTCTTAGGTGCAAGCTATAAGGATCATTGCAAAAATTAAATTTATTTTATTTATTAAATGAAATTTCAATTTTTTCAATAACAATGCATAAAGTCGAATTAATTTGATTAAAATCGTGTTTATATGATCAAATGCATGCCGAAAACATGTGTCGCTCTTAGGTGCAAGCTATAAGGATCAATGCAGAAATTAAATTTATTTTATTTAATAAATGAAATTTCAATTTTTTCAATAACAATGCATAAAGTCGAATTAATTTGATTGAAATCGTATTTATATGATCAAATGCATGCCGAAAACATGTGTCGCTCTTAGGTGCAAGCTATAAGGATCAATGCAGAAATTAAATTTATTTTATTTATTAAATGAAATTTCAATTTTTTCAATAACAATGCATAAAGTCGAATTAATTTGATTGAAATCGTGTTTATATGATCAAATGCATGCCGAAAACATGTGTCGCTCTTAGGTGCAAGCTATAAGGATCATTGCAAAAATTAAATTTATTTTATTTATTAAATGAAATTTCAATTGTTTCAATAACAATGCATAAAGTCGAATTAATTTGATTAAAATCGTGTTTATATGATAAATTGCATGCCGAAAACATGTGTCGCACTTAGGTGCAAGCTATAAGGATCATTGCAAAAATTAAATTTATTTTATTTATTAAATGAAATTTCTATTTTTTCAATAACAATGCATACAGTCGGATATATTTGATTGAAATCGTGTTTATATGATCAAATGCATGCCGAAAAGATGTGTCACACTTAGGTGCAAGATATAAGGATCATTGCAAAAATATTTTTTTTTTATTTATTAAATGAAATTTCAATTTTTACAATCACAATGCATAAAGTCGAATTAATTTGATTGAAATCGTGTTTATATGATCAATTGCATGCCGAAAACATGTGTCACACTTAGGTGCAAGCCATAAGGATCATTGCAAAAATTAAATTTATTTTATTTATTAAATGAAATTTCAATTGTTTCAATAACAATGCATAAAGTCGAATTAATTTGATTGAAATCGTGTTTATATGATCAAATGCATTCCGAAAACATGTGTCGCTCTTAGGTGCAAGCTATAAGGATCATTGCAAAAATTAAATTTATTTTATTTATTAAATGAAATTTCAATTTTTTCAATAACAATGCATAAAGTCGAATTAATTTGATTAAAATCGTGTTTATATGATCAAATGCATGCCGAAAACATATGTCGCTCTTAGGTCCAAGCTATAAGGATCAATGCAGAAATTAAATTTATTTTATTTAATAAATGAAATTTCAATTTTTTCAATAACAATGCATAAAGTCGAATTAATTTGATTGAAATTGTGTTTATATGATCAAATGCATGCCGAAAACTTGTGTCGCTCTTAGGTGCAAGCTATAAGGATCAATGCAGAAATTAAATTTATTTTATTTATTAAATGAAATTTCAATTTTTTCAATAACAATGCATAAAGTCGAATTAATTTGATTGAAATCGTGTTTATATGATCAAATGCATGCCGAAAACATGTGTCGCTCTTAGGTGCAAGCTATAAGGATCATTGCAAAAATTAAATTTATTTTTTTTTTATATTAACAAAGAAACTGTTTTATTTAAAGTTCCAAAATGTATCACGAAGTTAACGCCTCAACCATCAATCAATTAAATTTATTTTATTTATTAAATGAAATTTCAATTTTTTCAATAACAATGCATAAAGTCGAATTAATTTGATTAAAATCGTGTTTATATGATCAAATGCATGCCGAAAACATGTGTCGCACTTAGGTGCAAGCTATAAGGATCATTGCAAAAATTAAATTTATTTTATTTATTAAATGAAATTTCTATTTTTTCAATAACAATGCATACAGTCGGATATATTTGATTGAAATCGTGTTTATATGATCAAATGCATGCCGAAAAGATGTGTCACACTTAGGTGCAAGATAAAAGGATCATTGCAAAAATTATTTTTTTTTATTTATTAAATGAAATTTCAATTTTTTCAAAAACAATGATTTAAATCGAATTAATTTGTTAGAAATCGTGTTTATATGATCAATTGCATGCCGAAAACATGTGTCACACTTAGGTGCAAGCCATAAGGATCATTGCAAAAATTAAATTTATTTTATTTATTAAATGAAATTTCAATTGTTTCAATAACAATGCATAAAGTCGAATTAATTTGATTGAAATCGTGTTTATATGATCAAATGCATGCCGAAAACATGTGTCGCACTTAGGTGCAAGCTATTAGGATCATTGCAAAAATTAAGTTTATTTTATTTATTAAAAGGAATTTAAATTTTTTCAAAAACAATGCATAAAGTCGAATTAAAGTCGAATTAATTTGTTTGAAATCGTGTTTATATGATCAAATGCATGCCGAAAACATGTGTCGCACCTAGGTGCAAGCTGTTAGGATCATTGCAAAAATTACATTTATTTTATTTATTAAATGAAATTTCAATTATTTCAATCACAATGCATAAAGTCGAATTAATTTGATTGAAATCGTGTTTATATGATCAAATGCATGCCGAAAACATGTATCACACTTAGGTGCAAGCTGTTAGGATCATTGCAAAAATTAAATTTATTTAATTTATTAAATGAAATTTCAATTTTTTCAATAACAATGCATAAAGTCGAATTAATTTGATTGAAATCGTGTTTATATGATCAAATGCATGCCGAAAACATGTGTCACACTTAGGTGCAAGCCATAAGGATCATTGCAAAAATTAAATTTATTTTATTTATAAAATGAAATTTCAATTTTTTCAATAACAATGCTTAAAGTCGAAATAATTTGATTAAAATCGTGTTTATATGATCAAATGCATGCCGAAAACATGTGTCATACTTAAGTGCAAGATATTAGGATCATTGCAAAAATTAATTTTTTTTATTTATTAAATGAAATTTCAAGAGAGAGAGAGAGACAATCTTTATTCAGACAATAAAAACATAAATTAACAAAAGTAGAGTAATTCTAAATATACAAAATGAGGTTGTTAGTCTGTCTGGGCTATCGACCGAAGGTCTTTCTGCCCTGTCTGAAGTTGATTGTGAACGCAAGATCTAATATTAAGTGTAGGTTAACTGTCCTGGTGATTCGCGCTAATGTATTGATGAAGTGTGAGTAGGGGAAATTTATACTTGGGAAGGATGTTATGGTTTCGGGAAATACAGAATTTATTTATTGAGTTGAAGTTATCTGGGTTGGCTGCAAATTTTGTATTTAGGTCTAGTATACGTTGGGATATCGGGACTACTTGAGTGGTTTCGTAGAGGAGTTCGTTAGAAGGATTATGGAGTGGGTTATCGGGATGCCTAAGTTTGGTTAAGGATCTGAGGGCTGATTTTTCGGCGACTTGAATATGGTGAAGTGTGGAAGGACGGATTTGGGAGAAGAGTATGCAACTGTAATCAAGCAAGGGGCGACATATCGACTTATATATGTTAACGGCCGTTGCAGTGCTAATACCTTGTTGTTTGTATGTTAGGGATCGGAAATGCCTTGCCCTTGTCTTGAGTTTTGTTTTAATGCTGATGGAATATGGTTTGAATGATAGTTTAGAGTCGAAGAGAATGCCTAGGTACTTACTGAAATTTCAATTTTTTCAAAAACAATGATTTAAGTCGAATTACTTTGATTGAAATCGTGTTTATATGATCAAATGCATGCCGAAAACATGTGTCACACTTAGGTGCAAGCCATAAGGATCATTGCAAAAATTAAATTTATTTTATTTATTAAATGAAATTTCAATTTTTTCAAAAACAATGCTTAAAGTCGATTTACTTTGATTGAAATCGTGTTTATATGATCAAATGCATGCCGAAAACATGTGTCACACTTAGGTGCAAGCCATAAGGATCATTGCAAAAATTAAATTTATTTTATTTATTAAATGAAATTTCAATTTTTTCAAAAACAATGCATCAAGTCGAATTAATTTGATTGAAATCGTGTTTATATGATCAAATGCATACTGAAAACATGTGTCGCACTTAGGTGCAAGCTATAAGGATCATTGCAAAAATTAAATTTATTTTATTTATTAAATGAAATTTCAATTTTTTCAATAACAATGCATAAAGTCGAATTAATTTGATTGAAATCGTGTTTATATGATCAAATGCATGCCGAAAACATGTGTCATACTTAGGTGCAAGATATTAGGATCATTGCAAAAATTAATTTTTTTTATTTATTAAATGAAATTTCAATTTTTCCAAAAACAATGATTTAAGTCGAATTACTTTGATTGAAATCGTGTTTATATGATCAAATGCATACCGAAAACATGTGTCAAACTTAGGTGCAAGCCATAAGAATCATTGCAAAAATTAAATTTATTTTATTTATTAAATGAAATTTCAATTTTTTCAATAACAATGAATAAAGTCGAATTAATTTAATTGAAATCGTGTTTATATGATCAAATGCATGCCGAAAACATGTGTCGCACTTAGGTGCAAGCTATAAGGATCATTGCAAAAATTAAATTTATTTTATTTATTAAATGAAATTTCAATTTTTTCTATAACAATGCATACAGTCGGATACATTTGATTGAAATCTTGTTTATATGATCAAATGCATGCCGAAAACATGTGTCATACTTTGGTGCAAGATATTAGGTTCATTGCAAAAATTAATTTTTTTTATTTATTAAATGAAATTTAAATTTTTTCAAAAACAATGATTTAAGTCGAATTACTTTGATTGAAATCGTGTTTATATGATCAAATGCATGCCGAAAACATGTGTCACACTTAGGTGCAAGCCATAAGGATCATTGCAAAAATTAAATTTATTTTATTTATTAAATGAAATTTCAATTTTTTCAATAACAATGAATAATGTCGAATTAATTTGATTGAAATCGCGTTTATATGATCAAATGCATGCCACAAACATGTGTCGCACTTAGGTGCAAGCTATAAGGATCATTTTTTCAATAACAATGCATAAAGTCGAATTACAAAAACATGTGTCGCACTTAGGTGCAAGCTGTTAGGATCATTGCAAAAATTAAATTTATTTTATTTATTAAATGAAATTTCAATTTTTTCTATAACAATGCATACAGTCGGATACATTTGATTGAAATCGTGTTTATATGATCAAATGCATGCCGAAAACATGTGTCATACTTAGGTGCAAGATATTAGGATCATTGCAAAAATTAAATTTTTTTATTTATTAAATGAAATTTCAATTTTTTCAAAAACAATGATTTAAGTCGAATTACTTTGATTGAAATCGTGTTTATATGATCAAATGCATACCGAAAACATGTGTCAAACTTAGGTGCAAGCCATAAGAATCATTGCAAAAATTAAATTTATTTTATTTATTAAATGAAATTTCAATTTTTTCAATAACAATGAATAAAGTCGAATTAATTTAATTGAAATCGTGTTTATATGATCAAATGCATGCCGAAAACATGTGTCGCACTTAGGTGCAAGCTATAAGGATCATTGCAAAAATTAAATTTATTTTATTTATTAAATGAAATTTCAATTTTTTCTATAACAATGCATACAGTCGGATACATTTGATTGAAATCTTGTTTATATGATCAAATGCATGCCGAAAACATGTGTCATACTTTGGTGCAAGATATTAGGTTCATTGCAAAAATTATTTTTTTTTATTTATTAAATGAAATTTAAATTTTTTCAAAAACAATGATTTAAGTCGAATTACTTTGATTGAAATCGTGTTTATATGAGATCAAATGCATGCCGAAAACATGTGTCACACTTAGGTGCAAGCCATAAGGATCATTGCAAAAATTAAATTTATTTTATTTATTAAATGAAATTTCAATTTTTTCAAAAACAATGAATAATGTCGAATTAATTTGATTGAAATCGTGTTTATATGATCAAATGCATGACGAAAACATGTGTCGCACTTAGGTGCAAGCTATAAGGATCATTGCAAAAATTAAATTTATTTTATTTATTAAATGAAATTTCAATTTTTTCAATAACAATGCATAAAGTCGAATTAATTTGATTGAAATCGTGTTTATATGATCAAATGCATGCCGAAAACATGTGTCGCACTTAGGTGCAAGCCATAAGGATCATTGCAAAAATTAAATTTATTTTATTTATTAAAAGGAATTTAAGTTTTTTCAAAAACAATGCATAAAGTCAAATTAATTTGATTGAAATCGTGTTTATATGATCAAATGCATGCCGAAAACATGTGTCGCACTTAGGTGCAAGCTGTTAGGATCATTGCAAAAATTACATTTATTTTATTTATTAAATGAAATTTCAATTCTTTCAATCACAATGCATAAAATCGAATTTATTTATTTGAAATCAAGTTTAAATGATTAAATGCATGCCCAAAACATGTGTCGCACTTAGGTGCAAGCTGTTAGGATCATTGCAAAAATTAAATTTATTTTATTTATTAACTGAAATTTCAATTTTTTCAATAACAATGCATAAAGTCGAATTATATTGATTGAAATCGTGTTTATATGATCAAATGCATGCCGAAAACATGTGTCGCACTTAGGTGCAAGCTGTTAGGATCATTGCAAAAATTAAATTTATTTTATTTATTAAATGAAATTTCAATTTTTTCTATAACAATGCATACAGTCGGATACATTTGATTAAAATCGTGTTTATATGATCAAATGCATGCCGAAAACATGTGTCATACTTAGGTGCAAGGTATTAGGTTCATTGCAAAAATTAAATTTTTTTATTTATTAAATTAAATTTCAATTTTTTCGAAAACAATGATTTAAATCGAATTACTTTGATTGAAATCGTGTTTATATGATCAAATGCATGCCGAAAACATGTGTCGCACTTAGGTGCAAGCTATAAGGATCATTGCAAAAATTAAATTTATTTTATTTATTAAATGAAATTTCAATTTTTTCAATAACAATGCATAAAGTCGAATTAATTTGATTGAAATCGTGTTTATATGATCAAATGCATGCCGAAAACATGTGTCGCACTTAGGTGCAAGCCATAAGGATCATTGCAAAAATTAAGTTTATTTTATTTATTAAATGAAATTTCAATTTTTTCAATAACAATGAATAAAGTCGAATTAATTTGATTAAAATCGTGTTTATATGATCAAATGCATGCCGAAAACATGTGTCACACTTAGGTGCAAGCCATAAGGATCATTGCAAAAATTAAATTTATTTTATTTATTAAATGAAATTTCAATTTCTTCAAAAACAATGCTTAAAGTCGAATTACTTTGATTGAAATCGTGTTTATATGATCAAATGCATGCCGAAAACATGTGTCACACTTAGGTGCAAACCATAAGGATCATTGCAAAAATTAAATTTATTTTATTTAATTAATGAAATTTCAATTTTTTCAATAACAATGAATAGAGTCGAATTAATTTGATTAAAATCGTGTTTATATGATCAAATGCATGCCATAAACATGTGTCGCACTTAGGTGCAAGCTATAAGGATCATTGCAAAAATTAAATTTATTTTATTTATTAAAGGAAATTTCAATTTTTTCAATAACAATGCATCAAGTTGAATTAATTTGATTGAAATCGTGTTTATATGATCAAATGCATGCCGAAAACATGTGTTGCACTTAGGTGCAAGCTATAGGGATCATTGCAAAAATTAAATTTATTTTATTTATTAAATGAAATTTCAATTTTTTCAATAACAATGCATAAAGTCGAATTAATTTGATTTAAATCGTGTTTACATGATCAAATGCATGCCGAAAACATGTGTCGCACTTAGGTGCAAACTGTTAGGATCATTGCAAAAATAAAATTTATTTTATTTATTAAATGAAATTTCTATTTTTTCAATAACAATGCATACAGTCGGATATACTTGATTGAAATCGTGTTTATATGATCAAATGCATGCCGAAAACATGTGTCACACTTAGGTGCAAAATATAGGGATCATTGCAAAAATTATTTGTTTTTATTTATTAAATGAAATTTCATTTTTTTCAAAAACAATGATTTAAGTCGAATTAATTTGATTGAAATCGTGTTTATATGATCAATTGCATGCCGAAAACATGTGTCACACTTAGGTGCAAGCCATAAGGATCATTGCAAAAATTAAATTTATTTTATTTATTAAATGAAATTTCAATTTTTTCAATAACATTGCATAAAGTCGAATTAATTTGATTTAAATCGTGTTTATATGATTAAATGCATGCCGAAAACATGTGTCGCACTTAGGTGCAAGCTATTAGGATCATTGCAAAAATTAAATTTATTTTATTTATTAAAAGGAATTTAAGTTTTTTCAAAAACAATGCATAAAGTCAAATTAATTTGATTGAAATCGTGTTTATATGATCAAATGCATGCCGAAAACATGTGTCGCACCTAGGTGCAAGCTGTTAGGATCATTGCAAAAATTACATTTATTTTATTTATTAAATGAAATTTCAATTCTTTCAATCACAATGCATAAAATCGAATTTATTTATTTGAAATCAAGTTTAAATGATTAAATGCATGCCCAAAACATGTGTCGCACTTAGGTGCAAGCTGTTAGGATCATTGCAAAAATTAAATTTATTTTATTTATTAAATGAAATTTCAATTTTTTCTATAACAATGCATACAGTCGGATACATTTGATTAAAATCGTGTTTATATGATCAAATGCATGCCGAAAACATGTGTCATACTTAGGTGCAAGGTATTAGGTTCATTGCAAAAATTAAATTTTTTTATTTATTAAATGAAATTTCAATTTTTTCAAAAACAATGCTTAAAGTCGAATTACTTTGATTGAAATCGTGTTTATATGATCAAATGCATGCCGAAAACATGTGTCACACTTAGGTGCAAGCCATAAGGATCATTGCAAAAATTAAATTTATTTTATATATTAAATGAAATTTCAATTTTTTCAATAACAATGAATAAAGTCGAATTAATTTGATTGAAATCGTGTTTATATGATCAAATGCATGCCGAAAACATGTGTCGCACTTAGGTGCAAGCTATAAGGATCATTGCAAAGATTAAATTTATTTTATTTATTAAATATAATTTCAATTTTTTCAATAACAATGCATAAAGTCGAATTAATTTTATTGAAATCGTGTTTATATGATCAAATGAATGCCGAAAACATGTGTCGCACTTAGGTGCAAGCCATAAGGATCATTGCAAAAATTAAATTTATTTTATTTATTAAATGAAATTTCAATTTTTTCAATAACAACGCTTAAAGTCGAATTACTTTGATTGAAATTGTGTTTATATGATCAAATGCATGCCGAAAACATGTATCACACTTAGGTGCAAGCCATAAGGATCATTGCAAAACTTAAATTTATTTTATATATTAAATGAAATTTCAAATTTTTCAATAACAATGAATAAAGTCGAATTAATTTGATTGAAATCGTGTTTATATGATCAAATGCATGCCGAAAACATGTGTCGCACTTAGGTGCAAGCTATAAGGATCATTGCAAAGATTAAATTTATTTTATTTATTAAATAAAATTTCAATTTTTTCAATAACAATGCATAAAGTCGAATTAATTTTATTGAAATCGTGTTTATATGATCAAATGCATGCCGAAAACATGTGTCGCACTTAGGTGCAAGCTGTTAGGATCATTGCAAAAATTAAATTTATTTTATTTATTAAATGAAATTTCTATTTTTTCAATAACAATGCATACAGTCGGATTTATTTGATTGATATCGTGTTTATATGATCAAATGCATGCCGAAAACATGTGTCACACTTAGGTGCAAGATATAAGGATCATTGCAAAAATTATTTTTTTTTTTTTATTAAATGAAATTTCAATTCTTTCAATCACAATGCATAAAGTCGAATTTATTTATTTGAAATCAAGTTTGAATGATCAAATGCATGCCCAAAACATGTGTCGCACCTGGGTGCAAGCTGATAGGATCATTGCAAAAATTAAATTTATTTTATTTATTAAATGAAATTTCTATTTTTTCAATAACAATGCATAAAGTCGAATTATATTGATTGAAATCGTGTTTATATGATCAAATGCATGCCGAAAACATGTGTCGCACTAAGGTGCAAGCTGTTAGGATCATTGCAAAAATTAAATTTATTTTATTTATTAAATGAAATTTCAATTTTTTCAATAACAATGCATAAAGTCGAATTATATTGATTGAAATCGTGTTTATATGATCAAATGCATGCCGAAAACATGTGTCGCACTAAGGTGCAAGCTATTAGGATCATTGCAAAAATTAAATTTATTTTATTTATTAAAAGGAATTTCAATTTTTTCAAAAACAATGCATAAAGTCGAATTAATTTGATTGAAATCGTGTTTATATGATCGAATGCATGCCAAAAACATGTGTCGCACCTGGGTGCAAGCTGTTAGGATCATTGCAAAAATTAAATTTACTTTATTTAATAAATGAAATTTCTATTTTTTCAATAACAATGCATAAAGTCGGATATATTTGATTGAAATCGTGTTTATATAATCAAATGCATGCCGAATACAGGTGTCACACTTTGGTGCAAGCTATTAGGATCATTGCAAAAATTACATTTATTTTATTTGTTAAATGAAATTTCAATTCTTTCAATCACGATGCATAAAGTCGAATTTATTTGATTGAAATCGTGTTTATATGATTAAAAGCATGCCGAAAACATTTGTCGCACTTAGGTGCAAGCTGTTAGGATCATTGCAAAAATTAAATTTATTTTATTTATTAAATGAAATTTCAATTTTTTCAAAAACAATGCTTACAGTCGAATTAATTTGATTGAAATCTTGTTTATATGATTAAATGCATGCCGAAAACATGTGTCACACTAAGGTGCAAGCCATTAGGATCATTGCAAAAATTAAATTTATTTTATTTATTAAATGAAATTTCAATTTTTTCAATAACAATGCATAAAGTCGAATTAATTTGATCGAAATCGTGTTTATATGATCAAATTCATGCCGAAAACATGTGTCGTACTTAGGTGCAAGCTATAAGGATCATTGCAAAAATTAAATTTATTTAATTTATTAAATGAAATTTAAATTTTTTCAATAACAATGCATAAAGTCGAATACATTTTATTGAAATCGTGTTTATATGATCAAATGCATGCCGAAAACATGTGTCGCACTTAGGAGCAAGCTGTTAGGATCATTGCAAAAATTAAATTTATTTTATTTATTAAATGAAATTTCAAATTTTTCAATACCAATGCATAAAGTCAAATTAATTTGATTGAAATCTTGTTTATATGATCAAATGCATGCCGGAAACATTTGTCGCACTTAGGTGCAAGCTGTTAGGGTCATTGCAAAAATTAAATTTATTTTATTTATTAAATGAAATTTCAATTTTTTCAAAAACAATGCTTAAAGTCGAATTAATTTAATTGAAATCGTGTTTATATGATCAAATGCATGCCGAAAACATGTGTCACACTTAGGTGCAAGCCATAAGGATCATTGCCAAAATTAAATTTATTTTATTTATTAAATGAAATTTTATTTTTTTCAATAAAAATGCCTAAAGTCGAATTAATTTGATTGAAATCGTGTTTACATGATCAAATGCATGCCGAAAACATGTGTCGCTCTTAGGTGCAAGCTATAAGGATCATTGCAAAAATTAAATTTATTTTATTTATTAAATGAAATTTCAATTTTTTCAATAACAATGCATAAAGTCGAATTAATTTGATTGAAATCGTGTTTATATGATCAAATGCATGCCGAAAACATGTGTCGCTCTTAGGTGCAAGCTATAAGGATCATTGCAAAAATTAAATTTATTTTATTTATTAAATGAAATTTCAATTTTTTCAATAACAATGCATAAAGTCGAATTAATTTGATTTAAATCGTGTTTATAAGATCAAATGCATGCCGAAAACATGTGTCACACGTAGGTGCAAGATATTAGGATCATTGCAAAAATTAAATTTATTTTATTTATTAAATGAAATTTCAATTTTTTCAATAACAATGCATAAAGTCGAATTAATTTTTTTGAAATCGTGTTTATATGATCAAATGCATGCCGAAAACATGTGTCGCTCTTAGGTGCAAGCTATAAGGATCATTGCAAAAATTAAATTAATTTTATTTATTAAATGAAATTTCAATTTTTTCAATAACAATGCATAAAGTCGAATTGGTTTGATTGAAATCGTGTTTATATGATCAAATGCATGCCGAAAACATGTGTCACACTTAGGTGCGAGATATTAGGATCATTGCAAAAATTAAATTTATTTAATTTATTAAATGAAATTTCAATTTATTCAATAACAATGCATAACGTCGAATCAATTTGATTGAAATCGTGTTTATATGATCAAATGCATGCCGAAAACATGTGTCGCACTTAGGTTCAAGCCATAAGGATCATTGCAAAAATTAAATTTATTTTATTTATTAAATGAAATTTCAATTTTTTCAAAAGCAATGAATTAGGTCGAATTAATTCGATTAAAATCGTGTTTATATGATCAAATGCATGCCGAAAACATGTGTTGCACTTAGGTGCAAGCTATAGGGATCATTGCAAAAATTAAATTTATTTTATTTATTAAATGAAATTTCAATTTTTTCAATAACAATGCATAAAGTCGAATTAATTTGATTTAAATCGTGTTTATATGATCAAATGCATGCCGAAAACATGTGTCGCACTTAGGTGCAAACTGTTAGGATCATTGCAAAAATAAAATTTATTTTATTTATTAAATGAAATTTCTATTTTTTCAATAACAATGCATACAGTCGGATAAACTTGATTGAAATCGTGTTTATATGATCAAATGCATGCCGAAAACATGTGTCACACTTAGGTGCAAAATATAGGGATCATTGCAAAAATTATTTGTTTTTATTTATTAAATGAAATTTCATTTTTTTCAAAAACAATGATTTAAGTCGAATTAATTTGATTGAAATCGTGTTTATATGATTAAATGCATGCCGAAAACATGTGTCGCACTTAGGTGCAAGCTATTAGGATCATTGCAAAAATTAAATTTATTTTATTTATTAAAAGGAATTTAAGTTTTTTCAAAAACAATGCATAAAGTCAAATTAATTTGATTGAAATCGTGTTTATATGATCAAATGCATGCCGAAAACATGTGTCGCACCTAGGTGCAAGCTGTTAGGATCATTGCAAAAATTACATTTATTTTATTTATTAAATGAAATTTCAATTCTTTCAATCACAATGCATAAAATCGAATTTATTTATTTGAAATCAAGTTTAAATGATTAAATGCATGCCCAAAACATGTGTCGCACTTAGGTGCAAGCTGTTAGGATCATTGCAAAAATTAAATTTATTTTATTTATTAAATGAAATTTCAATTTTTTCAATAACAATGCATAAAGTCGAATTATATTGATTGAAATCGTGTTTATATGATCAAATGCATGCCGAAAACATGTGTCGCACTTAGGTGCAAGCTGTTAGGATCATTGCAAAAATTAAATTTATTTTATTTATTAAATGAAATTTCAATTTTTTCTATAACAATGCATACAGTCGGATACATTTGATTAAAATCGTGTTTATATGATCAAATGCATGCCGAAAACATGTGTCATACTTAGGTGCAAGGTATTAGGTTCATTGCAAAAATTAAATTTTTTTATTTTTTAAATTAAATTTCAATTTTTTCGAAAACAATGATTTAAATCGAATTACTTTGATTGAAATCGTGTTTATATGATCAAATGCATGCCGAAAACATGTGTCGCACTTAGGTGCAAGCTATAAGGATCATTGCAAAAATTAAATTTATTTTATTTATTAAATGAAATTTCAATTTTTTCAATAACAATGCATAAAGTCGAATTAATTTGATTGAAATCGTGTTTATATGATCAAATGCATGCCGAAAACATGTGTCGCACTTAGGTGCAAGCCATAAGGATCATTGCAAAAATTAAATTTATTTTATTTATTAAATGAAATTTCAATTTTTTCCATAACAATGAATAAAGTCGAATTAATTTGATTAAAATCGTGTTTATATGATCAAATGCATGCCGAAAACATGTGTCACGCTTAGGTGCAAGCCATAAGGATCATTGCAAAAATTAAATTTGTTTTATTTATTAAATGAAATTTCAATTTTTTCAAAAACAATGCTTAAAGTCGAATTACTTTGATTGAAATCGTGTTTATATGATCAAATGCATGCCGAAAACATGTGTCACACTTAGGTGCAAGCCATAAGGATCATTGCAAAAATTAAATTTATTTTATATATTAAATGAAATTTCAATTTTTTCAATAACAATGAATAAAGTCGAATTAATTTGATTGAAATCGTGTTTATATGATCAAATGCATGCCGAAAACATGTGTCGCACTTAGGTGCAAGCTATAAGGATCATTGCAAAGATTAAATTTATTTTATTTATTAAATATAATTTCAATTTTTTCAATAACAATGCATAAAGTCGAATACATTTTATTGAAATCGTGTTTATATGATCAAATGCATGCCGAAAACATGTGTCGCACTTAGGTGCAAGCCATAAGGATCATTGCAAAAATTAAATTTATTTTATTTATTAAATGAAATTTCAATTTTTTCAATAACAACGCTTAAAGTTGAATTACTTTGATTGAAATCGTGTTTATATGATCAAATGCATGCCGAAAACATGTATCACACTTAGGTGCAAGCCATAAGGATCATTGCAAAACTTAAATTTATTTTATATATTAAATGAAATTTCAATTTTTTCAATAACAATGAATAAAGTCGAATTAATTTGATTGAAATCGTGTTTATATGATCAAATGTATGCCGAAAACATGTGTCGCACTTAGGTGCAAGCTATAAGGATCATTGCAAAGATTAAATTTATTTTATTTATTAAATAAAATTTCAATTTTTTCAATAACAATGCATAAAGTCGAATTAATTTTATTGAAATCGTGTTTATATGATCAAATGCATGCCGAAAACATGTGTCGAACTTAGGTGCAAGCTGTTAGGATCATTGCAAAAATTAAATTTATTTTATTTATTAAATGAAATTTCTATTTTTTCAATAACAATGCATACAGTCGAATTATATTGATTGAAATCGTGTTTATATGATCAAATGCATGCCGAAAACATGTGTCGCACTAAGGTGCAAGCTATTAGGATCATTGCAAAAATTAAATTTATTTTATTTATTAAATGAAATTTCAATTTTTTCAATAACAATGCATAAAGTCGAATTATATTGATTGAAATCGTGTTTATATGATCAAATGCATGCCGAAAACATGTGTCGCACTAAGGTGCAAGCTATTAGGATCATTGCAAAAATTAAATTTATTTTATTTATTAAAAGGAATTTAAATTTTTTCAAAAACAATGCATAAAGTCGAATTAATTTGATTGAAATCGTGTTTATATGATCAAATGCATGCCAAAAACATGTGTCGCACCTGGGTGCAAGCTGTTAGGATCATTGCAAAAATTAAATTTACTTTATTTAATAAATGAAATTTCTATTTTTTCAATAACAATGCATAAAGTCGGATATATTTGATTGAAATCGTGTTTATATAATCAAATGCATGCCGAATACAGGTGTCACACTTTGGTGCAAGCTATTAGGATCATTGCAAAAATTACATTTATTTTATTTATTAAATGAAATTTCAATTCTTTCAATCACAATGCATAAAGTCGAATTTATTTGATTGAAATCGTGTTTATATGATCAAAAGCATGCCGAAAACATTTGTCGCACTTAGGTGCAAGCTGTTAGGATCATTGCAAAAATTAAATTTATTTTATTTATTAAATGAAATTTCAATTTTTTCAAAAACAATGCTTACAGTCGAATTAATTTGATTGAAAACTTGTTTATGTGATTAAATGCATGCCGAAAACATGTGTCACACTAAGGTGCAAGCCATTAGGATCATTGCAAAAATTAAATTTATTTTATTTATTAAATGAAATTTCAATTTTTTCAATAACAATGCATAAAGTCGAATTAATTTGATCGAAATCGTGTTTATATGATCAAATTCATGCCGAAAACATGTGTCGTACTTAGGTGCAAGCTATAAGGATCATTGCAAAAATTAAATTTATTTAATTTATTAAATGAAATTTAAATTTTTTCAATAACAATGCATAAAGTCGAATTAATTTGATTGAAATCAAGTTTAAATGATTATATGCATTCCTAAAACATGTGTCGCACTTAGGAGCAAGCTGTTAGGATCATTGCAAAAATTAAATTTATTTTATTTATTAAATGAAATTTCAAATTTTTCAATACCAATGCATAAAGTCAAATTAATTTGATTGAAATCTTGTTTATATGATCAAATGCATGCCGGAAACATTTGTCGCACTTAGGTGCAAGCTGTTAGGGTCATTGCAAAAATTAAATTTATTTTATTTATTAAATGAAATTTCAATTTTTTCAAAAACAATGCTTAAAGTCGAATTAATTTGATTGAAATCGTGTTTATATGATCAAATGCATGCCGAAAACATGTGTCACACTTAGGTGCAAGCCATAAGGATCATTGCCAAAATTAAATTTATTTTATTTATTAAATGAAATTTTATTTTTTTCAATAAAAATGCATAAAGTCGAATTAATTTGATTGAAATCGTGTTTATATGATCAAATGCATGCCGAAAACTTGTGTCGCACTTAGGTGCAAGCTATAAGGATTATTGCAAAAATTAAATTTATTTAATTTATTAAATGAAATTTCAATTTTTTCAATAACAATGCAAAAAGTCGAATTAATTTGATTGAAATCGTGTTTATATGATCAAATGCATGCCGAAAAAATGTGTCGCACTTAGGTGCAAGCTATTAGGATCATTGCAAAAATTAAATTTATTTAATTTATTAAATGAAATTTCAATTTTTTCAATAACAATGCCTAAAGTCGAATTAATTTGATTGAAATCGTGTTTACATGATCAAATGCATGCCGAAAACATGTGTCGCTCTTAGGTGCAAGCTATAAGGATCATTGCAAAAATTAAATTTATTTTATTTATTAAATGAAATTTCAATTTTTTCAATAACAATGCATAAAGTCGAATTAATTTGATTGAAATCGTGTTTATATGATCAAATGCATGCCGAAAACATGTGTCGCTCTTAGGTGCAAGCTATAAGGATCATTGCAAAAATTAAATTTATTTTATTTATTAAATGAAATTTCAATTTTTTCAATAACAATGCATAAAGTCGAATTAATTTGATTTAAATCGTGTTTATATGATCAAATGCATGCCGAAAACATGTGTCACACGTAGGTGCAAGATATTAGGATCATTGCAAAAATTAAATTTATTTTATTTATTAAATGAAATTTCAATTTTTTCAATAACAATGCATAAAGTCGAATTAATTTGATTGAAATCGTGTTTATATGATCAGATGCATGCCGAAAACATGTGTCGCTCTTAGGTGCAAGCTATAAGGATCATTGCAAAAATTAAATTAATTTTATTTATTAAATGAAATTTCAATTTTTTCAATAACAATGCATAAAGTCGAATTGGTTTGATTGAAATCGTGTTTATATGATCAAATGCATGCCGAAAACATGTGTCACACTTAGGTGCGAGATATTAGGATCATTGCAAAAATTAAATTTATTTAATTTATTAAATGAAATTTCAATTTATTCAATAACAATGCATAACGTCGAATTAATTTGATTGAAATCGTGTTTATATAATCAAATGCATGCCGAAAACATGTGTCGCACTTAGGTTCAAGCCATAAGGATCATTGCAAAAATTAAATTTATTTTATTTATTAAATGAAATTTCAATTTTTTCAAAACCAATGAATTAAGTCGAATTAATTTGATTAAAATCGTGTTTATATGATCAAATGCATGCCGAAAAGATGTGTCGCACTTAGGTGCAAGCTATAGGGATCATTGCAAAAATTAAATTTATTTTATTTATTAAATGAAATTTCATTTTTTTTAATAACAATGCATAAAGTTAAAATAATTTGATTGAAATCGTGTTTATATGATCAAATGCATGCCGAAAACATGTGTCGCACTTAGGTGCAAGCTGTTAGGATCATTGCAAAAATTACATTTATTTTATTTATTAAATGAAATTTCAATTCTTTCAATCACAATGCATAAAGTCAAATTAATTTGATTGAAATCGTATTTATATGATCAAATGCATGCCGGAAACATTTGTCGCACTTAGGTGCAAGCTGTTAGGGTCATTGCAAAAATTAAATTTATTTTATTTATTAAATGAAATTTCAATTTTTTCAAAAACAATGCTTAAAGTCGAATTAATTTGATTGAAATCGTGTTTATATGATCAAATGCATGCCGAAAACATGTGTCACACTTAGGTGCAAGCCATAAGGATCATTGCCAAAATTAAATTTATTTTATTTATTATATGAAATTTCATTTTTTTCAATAAAAATGCATAAAGTCGAATTAATTTGATTGAAATCGTGTTTATATAATCAAATGCATGCCGAAAACTTGTGTCGCACTTAGGTGCAAGCTATTAGGATTATTGCAAAAATTAAATTTATTTAATTTATTAAATGAAATTTCAATTTTTTCAATAACAATGCAAAAAGTCGAATTAATTTTATTGAAATCGTGTTTATATGATCAAATGCATGCCGAAAAAATGTGTCGCACTTAGGTGCAAGCTATTAGGATCATTGCAAAAATTAAATTTATTTAATTTATTAAATGAAATTTCAATTTTTTCAATAACAATGCCTAAAGTCGAATTAATTTGATTGAAATCGTGTTTACATGATCAAATGCATGCCGAAAACATGTGTCGCACTTAGGTGCAAGCTATAAGGATCATTGCAAAAATTAAATTTATTTTATTTATTAAATGAAATTTCAATTTTTTCAATAACAATGCATAAATTAGAATTAATTTGATTGAAATCGTGTTTATATGATCAAATGCATGCCGAAAACATGTGTCGCTCTTAGGTGCAAGCTATAAGGATCATTGCAAAAATTAAATTTATTTTATTTATTAAATGAAATTTCAATTTTTTCAATAACAATGCATAAAGTCGAATTAATTTGATTTAAATCGTGTTTATATGATCAAATGCATGCCGAAAACATGTGTCACACGTAGGTGCAAGATATTAGGATCATTGCAAAAATTAAATTTATTTTATTTATTAAATGAAATTTCAATTTTTTCAATAACAATGCATAAAGTCGAATTAATTTGATTGAAATCGTGTTTATATGATCAAATGCATGCCGAAAACATGTGTCGCTCTTAGGTGCAAGCTATAAGGATCATTGCAAAAATTAAATTAATTTTATTTATTAAATGAAATTTCAATTTTTTCAATAACAATGCATAAAGTCGAATTGGTTTGATTGAAATCGTGTTTATATGATCATATGCATGCCGAAAACTTGTGTCACACTTAGGTGCGAGATATTAGGATCATTGCAAAAATTAAATTTATTTAATTTATTAAATGAAATTTCAATTTATTCAATAACAATGCATAACGTCGAATTAATTTGATTGAAATCGTGTTTATATGATCAAATGCATGCCGAAAACATGTGTCGCACTTAGGTTCAAGCCATAAGGATCATTGCAAAAATTAAATTTATTTTATTTATTAAATGAAATTTCAATTTTTTCAATAACAATGAATTAAGTCGAATTAATTTGATTAAAATCGTGTTTATATGATCAAATGCATGCCGAAAACATGTGTCACACTTAGGTGCAAGCCATAAGGATCATTGCAAAAATTAAATTTATTTTATTTATTAAATGAAATTTCAATTTTTTCAAAAAGAATGCTTAAAGTCGAATTACTTTGATTGAAATCGTGTTAAAATATTCAAATGCTTGCCGAAAACATGTGTTACACTTAGGTGCAAGCCATAAGGATCATTGCAAAAATTAAATTTATTTTATTTATTAAATGAAATTTCAATTTTTTCAATAACAATGAATAAAGTCGAATTAATTTGATTGAAATCGTGTTTATATGATCAAGTGCATGCCATAAACATGTGTCGCACTTAGGTGCAAGCTATAAGGATCATTGCAAAAATTAAATTTATTTTATTTATTAAATGAAATTTCAATTTTTTCAATAACAATGCATCAAGTTGAATTAATTTGATTAAAATCGTGTTTATATGATCAAATGCATGCCGAAAAGATGTGTCGCACTTAGGTGCACGCTATAGGGATCATTGCAAAAATTAAATTTATTTTATTTATTAAATGAAATTTCATTTTTTTTAATAACAATGCATAAAGTCGAAATAATTTGATTGAAATCGTGTTTATATGATTAAATGCATGCCGAAAACATGTGTCGCACTTAGATGCAAGCTGTTAGGATCATTGCAAAAATTACATTTATTTTATTTATTAAATGAAATTTCAATTCTTTCAATCACAATGCATAAAGTCAAATTAATTTGATTGAAATCGTGTTTATATGATCAAATGCATGCCGAAAACATGTGTCACACTTAGGTGCGAGATATTAGGATCATTGCAAAAATTAAATTTATTTAATTTATTAAATGAAATTTCAATTTTTTCAATAACAATGCATAAAGTCGAATTAATTTGATTGAAATCGTGTTTAAATGATCAAATGCATGCCGAAAACATGTGTTACACTTAGGTGCAAGCCATAAGGATCATTGCAAAAATTAAATTTATTTTATTTATTAAATGAAATTTCAATTTTTTCAATAACAATGCATAAAGTCGAAATAATTTGATTGTAATCGTGTTTATATGATCAAATGCATGCCGAAAACATGTGTCACACTTAGGTGCAAGCCATAAGGATCATTGCAAAAATTAAATTTATTTTATTTATTGCATGCCGAAAACATGTGTCACACTTAGGTGCAAGCCATAAGGATCATTGCAAAAATTAAATTTATTTTATTTATTAAGTGAAATTTCAATTTTTTCAATAACAATGCATAAAGTCGAAATAATTTGATTGAAATCGTGTTTATATGATCAAATGCATGCCGAAAACATGTGTCACACTTAGGTGCAAGCCATAAGGATCATTGCAAAAATTAAATTTATTTTATTTATTAAATGAAATTTTAATTTTTTCAATAACAATGCATAAAGTCGAATTAATTTGATTGAAATCGTGTTTATATTATCAAATGCATGCCGAAAACATGTGTCACACTTAGGTGCAAGCCATAAGGATCATTGCAAAAATTAAATTTATTTTATTTATTAAATGAAATTTCAATTTTTTCAATAACAATGCATAAAGTCGAATTAATTTGATTTAAATCGTGTTTATATGATCAAATGCATGCCGAAAACATGTGTCACACGTAGGTGCAAGATATTAGGATCATTGCAAAAATTAAATTTATTTTATTTATTAAATGAAATTTCAATTTTTTCAATAACAATGCATAAAGTCGAATTAATTTGATTGAAATCGTGTTTATATGATCAGATGCATGCCGAAAACATGTGTCGCTCTTAGGTGCAAGCTATAAGGATCATTGCAAAAATTAAATTAATTTTATTTATTAAATGAAATTTCAATTTTTTCAATAACAATGCATAAAGTCGAATTGGTTTGATTGAAATCGTGTTTATATGATCAAATGCATGCCGAAAACATGTGTCACACTTAGGTGCGAGATATTAGGATCATTGCAAAAATTAAATTTATTTAATTTATTAAATGAAATTTCAATTTATTCAATAACAATGCATAACGTCGAATTAATTTGATTGAAATCGTGTTTATATGATCAAATGCATGCCGAAAACATGTGTCGCACTTAGGTTCAAGCCATAAGGATCATTGCAAAAATTAAATTTATTTTATTTATTAAATGAAATTTCAATTTTTTCAAAACCAATGAATTAAGTCGAATTAATTTGATTAAAATCGTGTTTATATGATCAAATGCATGCCGAAAAGATGTGTCGCACTTAGGTGCAAGCTATAGGGATCATTGCAAAAATTAAATTTATTTTATTTATTAAATGAAATTTCATTTTTTTTAATAACAATGCATAAAGTTAAAATAATTTGATTGAAATCGTGTTTATATGATCAAATGCATGCCGAAAACATGTGTCGCACTTAGGTGCAAGCTGTTAGGATCATTGCAAAAATTACATTTATTTTATTTATTAAATGAAATTTCAATTCTTTCAATCACAATGCATAAAGTCAAATTAATTTGATTGAAATCGTATTTATATGATCAAATGCATGCCGGAAACATTTGTCGCACTTAGGTGCAAGCTGTTAGGGTCATTGCAAAAATTAAATTTATTTTATTTATTAAATGAAATTTCAATTTTTTCAAAAACAATGCTTAAAGTCGAATTAATTTGATTGAAATCGTGTTTATATGATCAAATGCATGCCGAAAACATGTGTCACACTTAGGTGCAAGCCATAAGGATCATTGCCAAAATTAAATTTATTTTATTTATTATATGAAATTTCATTTTTTTCAATAAAAATGCATAAAGTCGAATTAATTTGATTGAAATCGTGTTTATATAATCAAATGCATGCCGAAAACTTGTGTCGCACTTAGGTGCAAGCTATTAGGATTATTGCAAAAATTAAATTTATTTAATTTATTAAATGAAATTTCAATTTTTTCAATAACAATGCAAAAAGTCGAATTAATTTTATTGAAATCGTGTTTATATGATCAAATGCATGCCGAAAAAATGTGTCGCACTTAGGTGCAAGCTATTAGGATCATTGCAAAAATTAAATTTATTTAATTTATTAAATGAAATTTCAATTTTTTCAATAACAATGCCTAAAGTCGAATTAATTTGATTGAAATCGTGTTTACATGATCAAATGCATGCCGAAAACATGTGTCGCTCTTAGGTGCAAGCTATAAGGATCATTGCAAAAATTAAATTTATTTTATTTATTAAATGAAATTTCAATTTTTTCAATAACAATGCATAAATTAGAATTAATTTGATTGAAATCGTGTTTATATGATCAAATGCATGCCGAAAACATGTGTCGCTCTTAGGTGCAAGCTATAAGGATCATTGCAAAAATTAAATTTATTTTATTTATTAAATGAAATTTCAATTTTTTCAATAACAATGCATAAAGTCGAATTAATTTGATTTAAATCGTGTTTATATGATCAAATGCATGCCGAAAACATGTGTCACACGTAGGTGCAAGATATTAGGATCATTGCAAAAATTAAATTTATTTTATTTATTAAATGAAATTTCAATTTTTTCAATAACAATGCATAAAGTCGAATTAATTTGATTGAAATCGTGTTTATATGATCAAATGCATGCCGAAAACATGTGTCGCTCTTAGGTGCAAGCTATAAGGATCATTGCAAAAATTAAATTAATTTTATTTATTAAATGAAATTTCAATTTTTTCAATAACAATGCATAAAGTCGAATTGGTTTGATTGAAATCGTGTTTATATGATCATATGCATGCCGAAAACTTGTGTCACACTTAGGTGCGAGATATTAGGATCATTGCAAAAATTAAATTTATTTAATTTATTAAATGAAATTTCAATTTATTCAATAACAATGCATAACGTCGAATTAATTTGATTGAAATCGTGTTTATATGATCAAATGCATGCCGAAAACATGTGTCGCACTTAGGTTCAAGCCATAAGGATCATTGCAAAAATTAAATTTATTTTATTTATTAAATGAAATTTCAATTTTTTCAATAACAATGAATTAAGTCGAATTAATTTGATTAAAATCGTGTTTATATGATCAAATGCATGCCGAAAACATGTGTCACACTTAGGTGCAAGCCATAAGGATCATTGCAAAAATTAAATTTATTTTATTTATTAAATGAAATTTCAATTTTTTCAAAAAGAATGCTTAAAGTCGAATTACTTTGATTGAAATCGTGTTAAAATATTCAAATGCTTGCCGAAAACATGTGTTACACTTAGGTGCAAGCCATAAGGATCATTGCAAAAATTAAATTTATTTTATTTATTAAATGAAATTTCAATTTTTTCAATAACAATGAATAAAGTCGAATTAATTTGATTGAAATCGTGTTTATATGATCAAGTGCATGCCATAAACATGTGTCGCACTTAGGTGCAAGCTATAAGGATCATTGCAAAAATTAAATTTATTTTATTTATTAAATGAAATTTCAATTTTTTCAATAACAATGCATCAAGTTGAATTAATTTGATTAAAATCGTGTTTATATGATCAAATGCATGCCGAAAAGATGTGTCGCACTTAGGTGCACGCTATAGGGATCATTGCAAAAATTAAATTTATTTTATTTATTAAATGAAATTTCATTTTTTTTAATAACAATGCATAAAGTCGAAATAATTTGATTGAAATCGTGTTTATATGATTAAATGCATGCCGAAAACATGTGTCGCACTTAGATGCAAGCTGTTAGGATCATTGCAAAAATTACATTTATTTTATTTATTAAATGAAATTTCAATTCTTTCAATCACAATGCATAAAGTCAAATTAATTTGATTGAAATCGTGTTTATATGATCAAATGCATGCCGAAAACATGTGTCACACTTAGGTGCGAGATATTAGGATCATTGCAAAAATTAAATTTATTTAATTTATTAAATGAAATTTCAATTTTTTCAATAACAATGCATAAAGTCGAATTAATTTGATTGAAATCGTGTTTAAATGATCAAATGCATGCCGAAAACATGTGTTACACTTAGGTGCAAGCCATAAGGATCATTGCAAAAATTAAATTTATTTTATTTATTAAATGAAATTTCAATTTTTTCAATAACAATGCATAAAGTCGAAATAATTTGATTGTAATCGTGTTTATATGATCAAATGCATGCCGAAAACATGTGTCACACTTAGGTGCAAGCCATAAGGATCATTGCAAAAATTAAATTTATTTTATTTATTGCATGCCGAAAACATGTGTCACACTTAGGTGCAAGCCATAAGGATCATTGCAAAAATTAAATTTATTTTATTTATTAAGTGAAATTTCAATTTTTTCAATAACAATGCATAAAGTCGAAATAATTTGATTGAAATCGTGTTTATATGATCAAATGCATGCCGAAAACATGTGTCACACTTAGGTGCAAGCCATAAGGATCATTGCAAAAATTAAATTTATTTTATTTATTAAATGAAATTTTAATTTTTTCAATAACAATGCATAAAGTCGAATTAATTTGATTGAAATCGTGTTTATATTATCAAATGCATGCCGAAAACATGTGTCACACTTAGGTGCAAGCCATAAGGATCATTGCAAAAATTAAATTTATTTTATTTATTAAATGAAATTTCAATTTTTTCAATAACAATGCATAAAGTCGAATTAATTTGATTGAAATCGTGTTTATATGATCAAATGCATGCCAAAAACATGTGTCGCACCTGGGTGCAAGCTGTTAGGATCATTGCAAAAATTTAATTTACTTTATTTATTAAATGAAATTTCAATTCTTTCAATCACAATGCATAAAGTCGAATTTATTTATTTGAAATCAAGTTTAAATGATCAAATGCATGCCCAAACCATGTGTCGCACCTGGGTGCAAGCTGAAAGGATCATTGCAAAAATTAAATTAATTTTATTTATTAAATGAAATTTCTATTTTTTCAATAACAATGCATAAAGTCGAATTATATTGATTGAAATCGTGTTTATATGATCAAATGCATGCCGAAAACATGTGTCGCACTAAGGTGCAAGCTGTTAGGATCATTGCAAAAATTAAATTTATTTTATTTATTAAATGAAATTTCTATTTTTTCAATAACAATGCTTAAAGTCGAATTATTAAAATTGAAATCGTGTTTATATGATCAAATGCATGCCGAAAACATGTGTGGCACTAAGGTGCAAGCTATTAGGATCATTGCAAAAATTAAATTTATTTTATTTATTAAAAGGAATTTCAATTTTTTCAAAAACAATGCATAAAGTCGAATTAATTTAATTGAAATCGTGTTTATATGATCAAATGCATGCCAAAAACATGTGTCGCACCTGGGTGCAAGCTGTTAGGATCATTGCAAAAATTTAATTTACTTTATTTATTAAATGAAATTTCTATTTTTTCAATAACAATGCATAAAGTCGGATATATTTGATTGAAATCGTGTTTATATAATCAAATGCATGCCGAATACATGTGTCACACTTTGGTGCAAGCTATTAGGATCATTGCAAAAATTACATTTATTTTATTTATTAAATGAAATTTCAATTCTTTCAATCACAATGCATAAAGTCGAATTTATTTGATTGAAATCGTGTTTATATGATCAAAAGCATGCCGAAAACATTTGTCGCACTTAGGTGCAAGCTGTTAGGATCATTGCAAAAATTAAATTTATTTTATTTATTAAATGAAATTTCAATTTTTTCAAAAACAATGCTTACAGTCAAATTAATTTGATTGAAATCTTGTTTATATGATTAAATGCATGCCGAAAACATGTGTCACACTAAGGTGCAAGCCATTAGGATCATTGCAAAAATTAAATTTATTTTATTTATTAAATGAAATTTCAATTTTTTCAATAACAATGCATAAAGTCGAATTAATTTGATCGAAATCGTGTTTATATGATCAAATTCATGCCGAAAACATGTGTCGTACTTAGGTGCAAGCTATAAGGATCATTGCAAAAATGAAATTTATTTAATTTATTAAATGAAATTTAAATTTTTTCAATAACAATGCATAAAGTCGAATTAATTTGAATGAAATCAAGTTTAAATGATTATATGCATTCCCAAAACATGTGTCGCACTTAGGAGCAAGCTGTTAGGATCATTGCAAAAAATAAATTTATTTTATTTATTAAATGAAATTTCAAATTTTTCAATACCAATGCATAAAGTCAAATTAATTTGATTGAAATCGTGTTTATATGATCAAATGCATGCCGAAAACATGTGTCGCACTTAGGTGCAAGCTATAGGAATCATTGCAAAAATTAAATTTATTTTATTTATTAAATGAAATTTCATTTTTTTTAATAACAATGCATAAAGTCGAAATAATTTGATTGAAATCGTGTTTATATGATCAAATGCATGCCGAAAACATGTGTCGCACTTAGGTGCAAGCTGTTAGGATCATTGCAAAAATTACATTTATTTTATTAATTAAATAAAATTTCAATTCTTTCAATCACAATGCATAAAGTCGAATTAATTTGATTGAAATCGTGTTTATATGATCAAATGCATGCCGAAAACATGTATCGCACTTAGGTGCAAGCTGTTAGGATCATTGCAAAAATTACATTTATTTTATTTATTAAATGAAATTTCAATTCTTTCAATCACAATGCATAAAGTCGAATTAATTTGATTGAAATCGTGTTTATATGATCAAATGCATGCCGAAAACATGTGTCGCACTTAGGTGCAAGCTGTTAGGATCATTGCAAAAATTACATTTATTTTATTTATTAAATGAAATTTCAATTCTTTCAATCACAATGCATAAAGTCGAATTTATTTATTTGAAATCAAGTTTAAATGATCAAATGCATGCCCAAACCATGTGTCGCACCTGGGTGCAAGCTGAAAGGATCATTGCAAAAATTAAATTAATTTTATTTATTAAATGAAATTTCTATTTTTTTAATAACAATGCATAAAGTCGAATTATATTGATTGAAATCGTGTTTATATGATCAAATGCATGCCGAAAACATGTGTCGCACTTAGGTGCAAGCTGTTAGGATCATTGCAAAAATTACATTTATTTTATTTATTAAATGAAATTTCAATTCTTTCAATCACAATGCATAAAGTCGAATTTATTTATTTGAAATCAAGTTTAAATGATCAAATGCATGCCCAAACCATGTGTCGCACCTGGGTGCAAGCTGAAAGGATCATTGCAAAAATTAAATTAATTTTATTTATTAAATGAAATTTCTATTTTTTTAATAACAATGCATAAAGTCGAATTATATTGATTGAAATCGTGTTTATATGATCAAATGCATGCCGAAAACATGTGTCGCACTTAGGTGCAAGCTGTTAGGATCATTGCAAAAATTACATTTATTTTATTTATTAAATGAAATTTCAATTCTTTCAATCACAATGCATAAAGTCGAATTAATTTGATTGAAATCGTGTTTATATGATCAAATGCATGCCGAAAACATTTGTCACACTTAGTTGCGAGATATTAGGATCATTGCAAAAATTAAAATAATTTTATTTATTAAATGAAATTTCTATTTTTTCAATAACAATGCATAAATTCGAATTATGTTGATTAAAATCGTATTTATATGATCAAATGCATGCCGAAAACATGTGTCGCACTTAGGTGCAAGCTGTTAGGATCATTGCAAAAATTACATTTATTTTATTTATTAAATGAAATTTCAATTCTTTCAATCACAATGCATAAAGTCGAATACATTTGATTGAAATCGTGTTTATATGATCAAATGCATGCCGAAAACATGTGTCGCACCTGGGTGCAAGCTGTTAGGATCATTGCAAAAATTACATTTATTTTATTTATTAAATGAAATTTCAATTCTTTCAATCACAATGCATAAAGTCGAATTTATTTATTTGAAATCAAGTTTAAATGATCAAATGCATGCCCAAACCATGTGTCGCACCTGGGTGCAAGCTGAAAGGATCATTGCAAAAATTAAATTAATTTTATTTATTAAATGAAATTTCTATTTTTTCAATAACAATGCATAAAGTCGAATTAATTTGATTGAAATCGTGTTTATATGATCAAATGCATGCCGAAAACATGTGTCGCACCTGGGTGCAAGCTGTTAGGATCATTGCAAAAATTACATTTATTTTATTTATTAAATGAAATTTCAATTCTTTCAATCACAATGCATAAAGTCGAATTTATTTATTTGAAATCAAGTTTAAATGATCAAATGCATGCCCAAACCATGTGTCGCACCTGGGTGCAAGCTGAAAGGATCATTGCAAAAATTAAATTTATTTTATTTATTTAATGAAATTTCTATTTTTTCAATAACAATGCATAAAGTCGAATTATAAAAATTGAAATCGTGTTTATATGATCAAATGCATGCCGAAAACATGTGTGGCACTAAGGTGCAAGCTATTAGGATCATTGCAAAAATTAAATTTATTTTATTTATTAAAAGGAATTTCAATTTTTTCAAAAACAATGCATAAAGTCGAATTAATTTGATTGAAATCGTGTTTATATAATCAAATGCATGCCAAAAACATGTGTCGCACCTGGGTGCAAGCTGTTAGGATCATTGCAAAAATTTAATTTACTTTATTTATTAAATGAAATTTCTATTTTTTCAATAACAATGCATAAAGTCGGATATATTTGATTGAAATCGTGTTTATATAATCAAATGCATGCCGAATACATGTGTCACACTTTGGTGCAAGCTATTAGGATCATTGCAAAAATTACATTTATTTTATTTATTAAATGAAATTTCAATTCTTTCAATCACAATGCATAAAGTCGAATTTATTTGATTGAAATCGTGTTTATATGATCAAAAGCATGCCGAAAACATTTGTCGCACTTAGGTGCAAGCTGTTAGGATCATTGCAAAAATTAAATTTATTTTATTTATTAAATGAAATTTCAATTTTTTCAAAAACAATGCTTACGGTCGAATTAATTTGATTGAAATCTTGTTTATATGATTAAATGCATGCCGAAAACATGTGTCACACTAAGGTGCAAGCCATTAGGATCATTGCAAAAATTAAATTTATTTTATTTATTAAATGAAATTTCAATTATTTCAATAACAATGCATAAAGTCGAATTAATTTGATCGAAATCGTGTTTATATGATCAAATGCATGCCAAAAACATGTGTCGCACCTGGGTGCAAGCTGTTAGGATCATTGCAAAAATTTAATTTACTTTATTTATTAAATGAAATTTCTATTTTTTCAATAACAATGCATAAAGTCGGATATATTTGATTGAAATCGTGTTTATATAATCAAATGCATGCCGAATACATGTGTCACACTTTGGTGCAAGCTATTAGGATCATTGCAAAAATTACATTTATTTTATTTATTAAATGAAATTTCAATTCTTTCAATCACAATGCATAAAGTCGAATTTATTTGATTGAAATCGTGTTTATATGATCAAAAGCATGCCGAAAACATTTGTCGCACTTAGGTGCAAGCTGTTAGGATCATTGCAAAAATTAAATTTATTTTATTTATTAAATGAAATTTCAATTTTTTCAAAAACAATGCTTACCGTCGAATTAATTTGATTGAAATCTTGTTTATATGATCAAATTCATGCCGAAAACATGTGTCGTACTTAGGTGCAAGCTATAAGGATCATTGCAAAAATTAAATTTATTTAATTTATTAAATGAAATATAAATTTTTTCAATAACAATGCATAAAGTCGAATTAATTTGAATGAAATCAAGTTTAAATGATTATATGCATTCCCAAAACATGTGTCGCACTTAGGAGCAAGCTGTTAGGATCAGAAATTTCAAATTTTTCAATACCAATGCATAAAGTCAAATTAATTTGATTGAAATCGTGTTTATATGATCAAATGCATGCCGAAAACATGTGTCGCACTTAGGTGCAAGCTATAGGGATCATTGCAAAAATTAAATTTATTTTATTTATTAAATGAAATTTCATTTTTTTTAATAACAATGCATAAAGTCGAAATAATTTGATTGAAATCGTGTTTATATGATCAAATGCATGCCGAAAACATGTGTCGCACTTAGGTGCAAGCTGTTAGGATCATTGCAAAAATTACATTTATTTTATTTATTAAATGAAATTTCAATTCTTTCAATCACAATGCATAAAGTCGAATTAATTTGATTTAAATCGTGTTTATATGATCAAATGCATGCCGAAAACATTTGTCACACTTAGGTGCGAGATATTAGGATCATTGCAAGAATTAAATTTATTTAATTTATTAAATGAAATTTCAATTTTTTCAATAACAATGCATAAAATCGAATTAATTTGATTGAAATCGTGTTTATATGATCAAATGCATGCCGAAAACATGAGTCACACTTAGGTGCAAGCCATAAGGATCATTGCAAAAATTAAATTTATTTTATTTATTAAATGAAATTTCAATTTTTTCAATAACAATGCATAAAGTCAAAATAATTTGATTAAAATCGTGTTTATATTGTCAAATGCATGCCGAAAACATGTGTCACACTTAGGTGCAAGCCATAAGGATCATTGCAAAAATTAAATTTATTTTATTTATTAAATGAAATTTTAATTTTTTCAATAACAATGCATAAAGTCAAATTAATTTGACTGAAATCGTGTTTATATGATCAATTGCATGCCGAAAACATGTGTCACACTTAGGTGCAAGCCATAAGGATCATTGCAAAAATTAAATTTATTTTATTTATTAAATGAAATTTCAATTTTTTCAATAACAATGCATAAAGTCGAAATAATTTGATTAAAATCGTGTTTATATGATCTAATGCATGCCGAAAACATGTGTCACACTTAGGTGCAAGCCATAAGGATCATTGCAAAAATTAAATTCATTTTATTTATTAAATGAAATTTTAATTTTTTCAATAACAATGCATAAAGTCGAATTAATTTGATTGAAATCGTGTTTATATGATCAAATGCATGCCGAAAACATGTGTCACACTTAGGTGCAAGCCATAAGGATCATTGCAAAAATTAAATTTATTTTATTTATTAAATGAAATTTCAATTTTTTCAATAACAATGCATAAAGTAGAATTAATTTGATTAAAATCGTGTTTATATGATCAAATGCATGCCGAAAACATGTGTCGCACTTAGGTGCAAGCTATTAGGATCATTGCAAAAATTAAATTTATTTTATTTATTAAAAGGAATTTCAATTTTTTCAAAAACAATGCATAAAGTCGAATTAATTTGATTCAAATCGTGTTAATATGATCAAATGCATGCCGAAAACATGTGTCGCACCTGGGTGCAAGCTGATAGGATCATTGCAAAAATTAAATTTATTTTATTTATTAAATGAAATTTCTATTTTTTCAATAACAATGCATAAAGTCGAATTTATTAATTTGAAATCAAGTTTAAATGATCAAATGCATGCCCAAAACATATGTCGCACTTGGGTGCAAGCTGATAGGATCATTGCAAAAATTAAATTTATTTTATTTATTAAATGAAATTTCTATTTTTTCAATAACAATGCATAAAGTCGAATTATATTGATTGAAATCGTGTTTATATGATCAAATGCATGCCGAAAACAAGAGTCGCACTAAGGTGCAAGCTTTTAGGATCATTGCAAAAATTAAATTTATTTTATTTATTAAATGAAATTTCAATTTTTTCAATAACAATGCATAAAGTCGAATTATATTGATTGAAATCGTGTTTATATGATCAAATGCATGCCGAAAACATGTGTCGCACTAAGGTGCAAGCTGTTAGGATCATTGCAAAAATTAAATTTATTTTATTTATTAAATGAAATTTCTATTTTTTCAATAACAATGCATAAAGTCGAATTAATTTGATTAAAATCGTGTTTATATGATCAAATGCATGCCGAAAACATGTGTCGCACTAAGGTGCAAGCTATTAGGATCATTGCAAAAATTAAATTTATTTTATTTATTAAAAGGAATTTCAATTTTTTCAAAAACAATGAATAAAGTCGAATTAATTTGATTAAAATCGTGTTTATATGATCAAATGCATGCCAAAAACATGTGTCGCACCTGGGTGCAAGCTGTTAGGATCATTGCTAAAATTAAATTTACTTTATTTATTAAATGAAATTTCTATTTTTTCAATAACAATGCATAAAGTCGGATATATTTGATTGAAATCGTGTTTATATAATCAAATGCATGCCGAATACATGTGTCACACTTTGGTGCAAGCTATTAGGATCATTGCAAAAATTACATTTATTTTATTTATTAAATGAAATTTCAATTCTTTCAATCACAATGCATAAAGTCGAATTTATTTGATTGAAATCGTGTTTATATGATCAAAAGCATGCCAAAAACATTTGTCGCACTTAGGTGCAAGCTGTTAGGATCATTGCAAAAATTAAATTTATTTTATTTATTAAATGAAATTTAAATTTTTTCAAAAACAATGCTTACAGTCGAATTAATTTGATTGAAATCTTGTTTATATGATTAAATGCATGCCGAAAACATGTGTCACACTAAGGTGCAAGCCATTAGGATCATTGCAAAAATTAAATTTATTTTATTTATTAAATGAAATTTCAAATTTTTCAATAACAATGCATAAAGTCGAATTAATTTGATCGAAATCGTGTTTATATGATCAAATTTATGCCGAAAACATGTGTCGTACTTAGGTGCAAGCTATAAGGATAATTGCAAAAATTAAATTTATTTAATTTATTAAATGATATTTAAATTTTTTCAATAACAATGCATAAAGTCGCATTAATTTGAATGAAATCAAGTTTAAATGATTATATGCATTCCTAAAACATGTGTCGCACTTAGGAGCAAGCTGTTAGGATCATTGCAAAAATTAAATTTATTTTATTTATTAAATGAAATTTCAAATTTTTCAATACCAATGCATAAAGTCAAATTAATTTGATTGAAATCGTGTTTATATGATCAAATGCATGCCGAAAACATGTGTCACACTTAGGTGCAAGCCATAAGGATCATTGCCAAAATTAAATTTATTTTATTTATTAAATGAAATTTCATTTTTCTCAATAACAATGCATAAAGTCGAATTAATTTGATTGAAATCGTGTTTATATGATCAAATGCATGCCGAAAACATGTGTCGCACTTAGGTGCAAGCTATAAGGATTATTGCAAAAATTAAATTTATTTAATTTATTAAATGAAATTTCAATTTTTTCAAAAACAATGCAAAAAGTCGAATTAATTTGATTGAAATCGTGTTTATATGATCAAATGCATGCCGAAAAAATGTGTCGCACTTAGGTGCAAGCTATTAGGATCATTGCAAAAATTAAATTTATTTAATTTATTAAATGAAATTTCAATTTTTTCAATAACAATGCCTAAAGTCGAATTAATTTGATTGAAATCGTGTTTACATGATCAAATGCATGCCGAAAACATGTGTCGCTCTTAGGTGCAAGCTATAAGGATCATTGCAAAAATTAAATTTATTTTATTTATTAAATGAAATTTCAATTTTTTCAATAACAATGCATAAAGTCGAATTAATTTGATTGAAATCGTGTTTATATGATCAAACGCATGCCAAAAACATGTGTCACACTTAGGTGCAAGCCATAAGGATCATTGCAAAAATTAAATTTATTTTATTTATTAAATGAAATTTCAATTTTTTCAATAACAATGCATAAAGTCGAATTAATTTGATTGAAATCGTGTTTATATGATCAAATGCATGCCGAAAACATGTGTCGCACTTAGGTGCAAGCTATAGGGATCATTGCAAAAATTAAATTTATTTTATTTATTAAATGAAATTTCATTTTTTTTAATAACAATGCATAAAGTCGAAATAATTTGATTGAAATCGTGTTTATATGATCAAATGCATGCCGAAAACATGTGTCGCACTTAGGTGCAAGCTGTTAGGATCATTGCAAAAATTACATTTATTTTATTAATTAAATGAAATTTCAATTCTTTCAATCACAATGCATAAAGTCGAATTAATTTGATTGAAATCGTGTTTATATGATCAAATGCATGCCGAAAACATGTGTCGCACTTAGGTGCAAGCTGTTAGGATCATTGCAAAAATTACATTTATTTTATTTATTAAATGAAATTTCTATTTTTTTAATAACAATGCATAAAGTCGAATTATATTGATTGAAATCGTGTTTATATGATCAAATGCATGCCGAAAACATGTTTCGCACTTAGGTGCAAGCTGTTAGGATCATTGCAAAAATTACATTTATTTTATTTATTAAATGAAATTTCAATTCTTTCAATCACAATGCATAAAGTCGAATTAATTTGATTGAAATCGTGTTTATATGATCAAATGCATGCCGAAAACATTTGTCACACTTAGGTGCGAGATATTAGGATCATTGCAAAAATTAAATTAATTTTATTTATTAAATGAAATTTCTATTTTTTCAATAACAATGCATAAAGTCGAATTATATTGATTAAAATCGTGTTTATATGATCAAATGCATGCCAAAAACATGTGTCGCACCTGGGTGCAAGCTGTTAGGATCATTGCAAAAATTTAATTTACTTTATTTATTAAATGAAATTTCTATTTTTTTCAATAACAATGCATAAAGTCGGATATATTTGATTGAAATCGTGTTTATATAATCAAATGCATGCCGAATACATGTGTCACACTTTGGTGCAAGCTATTAGGATCATTGCAAAAATTAAATTTATTTAATTTATTAAATGAAATTTCAATTTTTTCAAAAACAATGCAAAAAGTCGAATTAATTTGATTGAAATCGTGTTTATATGATCAAATGCATGCCGAAAAAATGTGTCGCACTTAGGTGCAAGCTATTAGGATCATTGCAAAAATTAAATTTATTTAATTTATTAAATGAAATTTCAATTTTTTCAATAACAATGCCTAAAGTCGAATTAATTTGATTGAAATAGTGTTTACATGATCAAATGCATGCCGAAAACATGCGTCGCTCTTAGGTGCAAGCTATAAGGATCATTGCAAAAATTAAATTTATTTTATTTATTAAATGAAATTTCAATTTTTTCAATAACAATGCATAAAGTCGAATTAATTTGATTGAAATCGTGTTTATATGATCAAACGCATGCCGAAAACATGTGTCACACTTAGGTGCAAGCCATAAGGATCATTGCAAAAATTAAATTTATTTTATTTATTAAATGAAATTTCAATTTTTTCAATAACAATGCATAAAGTCGAATTAATTTGATTGAAATCGTGTTTATATGATCAAATGCATGCCGAAAACATTTGTCACACTTAGGTGCGAGATATTAGGATCATTGCAAAAATTAAATTTATTTAATTTATTAAATGAAATTTCAATTTTTTCAATAACAATGCATAAAGTCGAATTATATTGATTGAAATCGTGTTTATATGATCAAATGCATGCCGAAAACATGTGTCGCACTTAGGTGCAAGCTGTTAGGATCATTGCAAAAATTACATTTATTTTATTTATTAAATGAAATTTCAATTCTTTCAATCACAATGCATAAAGTCGAATTAATTTGATTGAAATCGTGTTTATATGATCAAATGCATGCCGAAAACATTTGTCACACTTAGGTGCGAGATATTAGGATCATTGCAAAAATTAAATTAATTTTATTTATTAAATGAAATTTCTATTTTTTCAATAACAATGCATAAAGTCGAATTATATTGATTAAAATCGTGTTTATATGATCAAATGCATGCCGAAAACATGTGTGGCACTAAGGTGCAAGCTATTAGGATCATTGCAAAAATTAAATTTATTTTATTTATTAAAAGGAATTTCAATTTTTTCAAAAACAATGCATAAAGTCGAATTAATTTGATTGAAATCGTGTTTATATGATCAAATGCATGCCAAAAACATGTGTCGCACCTGGGTGCAAGCTGTTAGGATCATTGCAAAAATTTAATTTACTTTATTTATTAAATGAAATTTCTATTTTTTTCAATAACAATGCATAAAGTCGGATATATTTGATTGAAATCGTGTTTATATAATCAAATGCATGCCGAATACATGTGTCACACTTTGGTGCAAGCTATTAGGATCATTGCAAAAATTACATTTATTTTATTTATTAAATGAAATTTCAATTCTTTCAATCACAATGCATAAAGTCGAATTTATTTGATTGAAATCGTGTTTATATGATCAAAAGCATGCCGAAAACATTTGTCGCACTTAGGTGCAAGCTGTTAGGATCATTGCAAAAATTAAATTTATTTTATTTATTAAATGAAATTTCAATTTTTTCAAAAACAATGCTTACAGTCGAATTAATTTGATTGAAATCTTGTTTATATAATTAAATGCATGCCGAAAACATGTGTCACACTAAGGTGCAAGCCATTAGGATCATTGCAAAAATTAAATTTATTTTATTTATTAAATGAAATTTCAATTTTTTCAATAACAATGCATAAAGTCGAATTAATTTGATAGAAATCGTGTTTATATGATCAAATTCATGCCGAAAACATGTGTCGTACTTAGGTGCAAGCTATAAGGATCATTGCAAAAATTAAATTTATTTAATTTATTAAATGAAATTTAAATTTTTTCAATAACAATGCATAAAGTCGAATTAATTTGAATGAAATCAAGTTTAAATGATTATATGCATTCCCAAAACATGTGTCGCACTTAGGAGCAAGCTGTTAGGATCATTGCAAAAATTAAATTTATTTTATTTAATAAATGAAATTTCAAATTTTTCAATACCAATGCATAAAGTCAAATTAATTTGATTGAAATCGTGTTTATATGATCAAATGCATGCCGAAAACATGTGTCGCACTTAGGTGCAAGCTATAGGGATCATTGCAAAAATTAAATTTATTTTATTTATTAAATGAAATTTCATTTTTTTTAATAACAATGCATAAAGTCGAAATAATTTGATTGAAATCGTGTTTATATGATCAAATGCATGCCGAAAACATGTGTCGCACTTAGGTGCAAGCTGTTAGGATCATTGCAAAAATTACATTTATTTTATTTATTAAATGAAATTTCAATTCTTTCAATCACAATGCATAAAGTCGAATTAATTTGATTGAAATCGTGTTTATATGATCAAATGCATGCCGAAAACATTTGTCACACTTAGGTGCGAGATATTAGGATCATTGCAAGAATTAAATTTATTTAATTTATTAAATGAAATTTCAATTTTTTCAATAACAATGCATAAAGTCGAATTAATTTGATTGAAATCGTGTTTATATGATCAAATGCATGCCGAAAACATGTGTCACACTTAGGTGCAAGCCATAAGGATCATTGCAAAAATTAAATTTATTTTATTTATTAAATGAAATTTCAATTTTTTCAATAACAATGCATAAAGTCAAAATAATTTGATTGAAATCGTGTTCATATGGTCAAATGCATGCCGAAAACATGTGTCACACTTAGGTGCAAGCCATAAGGATCATTGCAAAAATTAAATTTATTTTATTTATTAAATGAAATTTTAATTTTTTCAATAACAATGCATAAAGTCAAATTAATTTGATTGAAATCGTGTTTATATGATCAATTGCATGCCGAAAACATGTGTCACACTTAGGTGCAAGCCATAAGGATCATTGCAAAAATTAAATTTATTTTATTTATTAAATGAAATTTCAATTTTTTCAATAACAATGCATAAAGTCGAAATAATTTGATTAAAATCGTGTTTATATGATCAAATGCATGCCGAAAACATGTGTCACACTTAGGTGCAAGCCATAAGGATCATTGCAAAAATTAAATTTATTTTATTTATTAAATGAAATTTTAATTTTTTCAATAACAATGCATAAAGTCGAATTAATTTGATTGAAATCGTGTTTATATGATCAAATGCATGCCGAAAACATGTGTCACACTTAGGTGCAAGCCATAAGGATCATTGCAAAAATTAAATTTATTTTATTTTTTAAATGAAATTTCAATTTTTTCAATAACAATGCATAAAGTCGAATTAATTTGATTAAAATCGTGTTTATATGATTAAATGCATGCCGAAAACATGTGTCGCACTTAGGTGCAAGCTATTAGGATCATTGCAAAAATTAAATTTATTTTATTTATTAAAAGGAATTTCAATTTTTTCAAAAACAATGCATAAAGTCGAATTAATTTGATTCAAATCGTGTTAATATGATCAAATGCATGCCGAAAACATGTGTCGCACCTGGGTGCAAGCTGATAGGATCATTGCAAAAATTAAATTTATTTTATTTATTAAATGAAATTTCTATTTTTTCAATAACAATGCATAAAGTCGAATTTATTAATTTGAAATCAAGTTTAAATGATCAAATGCATGCCCAAAACATATGTCGCACCTGGGTGCAAGCTGATAGGATCATTGCAAAAATTAAATTTATTTTATTTATTAAATGAAATTTCTATTTTTTCAATAACAATGCATAAAGTCGAATTATATTGATTGAAATCGTGTTTATATGATCAAATGCATGCCGAAAACATGAGTCGCACTAAGGTGCAAGCTTTTAGGATCATTGCAAAAATTAAATTTATTTTATTTATTAAATGAAATTTCAATTTTTTCAATAACAATGCATAAAGTCGAATTATATTGATTGAAATCGTGTTTATATGATCAAATGCATGCCGAAAACATGTGTCGCACTAAGGTGCAAGCTGTTAGGATCATTGCAAAAATTAAATTTATTTTATTTATTAAATGAAATTTCTATTTTTTCAATAACAATGCATAAAGTCGAATTAATTTGAATGAAATCAAGTTTAAATGATTATATGCATTCCCAAAACATGTGTCGCACTTAGGAGCAAGCTGTTAGGATCATTGCAAAAATTAAATTTATTTTATTTAATAAATGAAATTTCAAATTTTTCAATACCAATGCATAAAGTCAAATTAATTTGATTGAAATCGTGTTTATATGATCAAATGCATGCCGAAAACATGTGTCGCACTTAGGTGCAAGCTATAGGGATCATTGCAAAAATTAAATTTATTTTATTTATTAAATGAAATTTCATTTTTTTTAATAACAATGCATAAAGTCGAAATAATTTGATTGAAATCGTGTTTATATGATCAAATGCATGCCGAAAACATGTGTCGCACTTAGGTGCAAGCTGTTAGGATCATTGCAAAAATTACATTTATTTTATTTATTAAATGAAATTTCAATTCTTTCAATCACAATGCATAAAGTCGAATTAATTTGATTGAAATCGTGTTTATATGATCAAATGCATGCCGAAAACATTTGTCACACTTAGGTGCGAGATATTAGGATCATTGCAAGAATTAAATTTATTTAATTTATTAAATGAAATTTCAATTTTTTCAATAACAATGCATAAAGTCGAATTAATTTGATTGAAATCGTGTTTATATGATCAAATGCATGCCGAAAACATGTGTCACACTTAGGTGCAAGCCATAAGGATCATTGCAAAAATTAAATTTATTTTATTTATTAAATGAAATTTCAATTTTTTCAATAACAATGCATAAAGTCAAAATAATTTGATTGAAATCGTGTTCATATGGTCAAATGCATGCCGAAAACATGTGTCACACTTAGGTGCAAGCCATAAGGATCATTGCAAAAATTAAATTTATTTTATTTATTAAATGAAATTTTAATTTTTTCAATAACAATGCATAAAGTCAAATTAATTTGATTGAAATCGTGTTTATATGATCAATTGCATGCCGAAAACATGTGTCACACTTAGGTGCAAGCCATAAGGATCATTGCAAAAATTAAATTTATTTTATTTATTAAATGAAATTTCAATTTTTTCAATAACAATGCATAAAGTCGAAATAATTTGATTAAAATCGTATTTATATGATCAAATGCATGCCGAAAACATGTGTCACACTTAGGTGCAAGCCATAAGGATCATTGCAAAAATTAAATTTATTTTATTTATTAAATGAAATTTTAATTTTTTCAATAACAATGCATAAAGTCGAATTAATTTGATTGAAATCGTGTTTATATGATCAAATGCATGCCGAAAACATGTGTCACACTTAGGTGCAAGCCATAAGGATCATTGCAAAAATTAAATTTATTTTATTTATTAAATGAAATTTCAATTTTTTCAATAACAATGCATAAAGTCGAATTAATTTGATTAAAATCGTGTTTATATGATCAAATGCATGCCGAAAACATGTGTCGCACTTAGGTGCAAGCTATTAGGATCATTGCAAAAATTAAATTTATTTTATTTATTAAAAGGAATTTCAATTTTTTCAAAAACAATGCATAAAGTCGAATTAATTTGATTCAAATCGTGTTAATATGATCAAATGCATGCCGAAAACATGTGTCGCACCTGGGTGCAAGCTGATAGGATCATTGCAAAAATTAAATTTATTTTATTTATTAAATGAAATTTCTATTTTTTCAATAACAATGCATAAAGTCGAATTTATTAATTTGAAATCAAGTTTAAATGATCAAATGCATGCCCAAAACATATGTCGCACCTGGGTGCAAGCTGATAGGATCATTGCAAAAATTAAATTTATTTTATTTATTAAATGAAATTTCTATTTTTTCAATAACAATGCATAAAATCGAATTATATTGATTGAAATCGTGTTTATATGATCAAATGCATGCCGAAAACATGAGTCGCACTAAGGTGCAAGCTTTTAGGATCATTGCAAAAATTAAATTTATTTTATTTATTAAATGAAATTTCAATTTTTTCAATAACAATGCATAAAGTCGAATTATATTGATCGAAATCGTGTTTATATGATCAAATGCATGCCGAAAACATGTGTCGCACCTGGGTGCAAGCTGTTAGGATCATTGCAAAAATTAAATTTACTTTATTTATTAAATGAAATTTCTATTTTTTCAATAACAATGCATAAAGTCGGATATATTTGATTGAAATCGTGTTTATATAATCAAATGCATGCCGAATACATGTGTCACACTTTGGTGCAAGCTATTAGGATCATTGCAAAAATTACATTTATTTTATTTATTAAATGAAATTTCAATTCTTTCAATCACAATGCATAAAGTCGAATTTATTTGATTGAAATCGTGTTTATATGATCAAAAGCATGCCGAAAACATTTGTCGCACTTAGGTGCAAGCTGTTAGGATCATTGCAAAAATTAAATTTATTTTATTTATTAAATGAAATTTCAATTTTTTCAAAAACAATGTTTACAGTCGAATTAATTTGATTGAAATCTTGTTTATATGATTAAATGCATGCCGAAAACATGTGTCACACTAAGGTGCAAGCCATTAGGATCATTGCAAAAATTAAATTTATTTTATTTATTAAATGAAATTTCAAATTTTTCAATAACAATGCATAAAGTCGAATTAATTTGATCGAAATCGTGTTTATATGATCAAATTTATGCCGAAAACATGTGTCGTACTTAGGTGCAAGCTATAAGGATCATTGCAAAAATTAAATTTATTTAATTTATTAAATGATATTTAAATTTTTTCAATAACAATGCATAAAGTCGCATTAATTTGAATGAAATCAAGTTTAAATGATTATATGCATTCCTAAAACATGTGTCGCACTTAGGAGCAAGCTGTTAGGATCATTGCAAAAATTAAATTTATTTTATTTATTAAATGAAATTTCAAATTTTTCAATACCAATGCATAAAGTCAAATTAATTTGATTGAAATCGTGTTTATATGATCAAATGCATGCCGGAAACATTTGTCGCACTTAGGTGCAAGCTGTTAGGGTAATTGCAAAAATTAAATTTATTTTATTTATTAAATGAAATTTCAATTTTTTAAAAAACAATGCTTAAAGTCGAATTAATTTGATTGAAATCGTGTTTATATGATCAAATGCATGCCGAAAACATGTGTCACACTTAGGTGCAAGCCATAAGGATCATTGCCAAAATTAAATTTATTTTATTTATTAAATGAAATTTCATTTTTCTCATTAACAATGCATAAAGTCGAATTAATTTGATTGAAATCGTGTTTATATGATCAAATGCATGCCGAAAACATGTGTCGCACTTAGGTGCAAGCTATAAGGATTATTGCAAAAATTAAATTTATTTAATTTATTAAATGAAATTTCAATTTTTTCAAAAACAATGCAAAAAGTCGAATTAATTTGATTGAAATCGTGTTTATATGATCAAATGCATGCCGAAAAAATGTGTCGCACTTAGGTGCAAGCTATTAGGATCATTGCAAAAATTAAATTTATTTAATTTATTAAATGAAATTTCAATTTTTTCAATAACAATGCCTAAAGTCGAATTAATTTGATTGAAATCGTGTTTACATGATCAAATGCATGCCGAAAACATGTGTCGCTCTTAGGTGCAAGCTATAAGGATCATTGCAAAAATTAAATTTATTTTATTCATTAAATGAAATTTCAATTTTTTCAATAACAATGCATAAAGTCGAATTAATTTGATTGAAATCGTGTTTATATAATCAAATGCATGCCGAAAACATGTGTCGCTCTTAGGTGCAAGCTATAAGGATCATTGCAAAAATTAAATTTATTTTATTTATTAAATGAAATTTCAATTTTTTCAATAACAATGCATAAAGTCGAATTAATTTGATTGAAATCGTGTTTATATGATCAAACGCATGCCGAAAACATGTGTCGCACCTGGGTGCAAGCTGTTAGGATCATTGCAAAAATTACATTTATTTTATTTATTAAATGAAATTTCAATTCTTTCAATCACAATGCATAAAGTCGAATTTATTTAATTGAAATCAAGTTTAAATGATCAAAAGCATGCCGAAAACATGTGTCGCAGTTAGGTGCAAGCCTTTAGGATCATTGCAAAAATTAAATATATTTTATTTATTAACGGGAATTAAAATTTTTCCTATAACAATGCATAAAGTCGAATTCATTTGATTAAAATCGTGTTTGAATTATCAAATGCATGCCTGAAACATGTGTCGCACTTAGGTGCTAGCTATCAGGATCATTGCAAAAATTAAATTTATTTTATTTATTAAATGGAATTTCAATTTTTTCAATAACAATGCATAAAGTCGAATTTATTTGATTAATATCGTATTTAAATGATCAAATGCATGCCTAAAACATGTGTCGCACTTAGGTGCAAGCTATTAGGATCATTCAAAAATTAAATTTATTTTATTTATTAAATAGAATTTTAATTTTTTTTAATAACAATGCATAATGTGGAATTTATTTAATTAAAATCGGATTTTAATTATCAAATCTATGCCTAAAACATGTGTCGCACTTAGGTGCAAGCTATTAGGATCATTGCAAAAATAAATTTATTTCATTTATTGAATGGATTTTCAATTTTTTCAATAACAATGCAAAAAGTCGAATTTATTTAATTGAAATCGTGTTTATATGATCAAATGCATGCCGAAAACATATGTCGCACTTAGGTGCGAGCTATCAGGATCATTGCTAAAATTAAATTTATTTTATTTATTAAATGGAATTTCAATTTTTTCAATAACAATGCATAAAGTAGAATTTATTTGATTTAAATCAACTTTAAATGATCAAATGCATGCCAAAAACATGTGTCGCACTTAGGTGCAAGCTATTAGGATCATTGCGAAAATTAAATTTACTTTATTTATTAAATGAAATTTAAATTTTTTCAATAACAATGCATAAAGTCGAATTTATTTTATTAAAATCGTGTTTAAATAATCAAATGCATGCCTAAAACATGTGTCGCACTTAGGTGCAAGCAATTAGGATCATTGCAAATATTAAATTAATTTTATTTATTAAATGGAATTTTAATTTTTTCAATAACAATGCATAAAGTCGAATTTATTTGATTAAAATCGTGTTTAAATGATCAAATGCATGCCTAAGACAAGTGTCGCACTTAGGTGCAAGCTATTAGGATCATTGCAAAAATTTAATTTATTTTATTTATTAAATGGAATTTCAAGTTTTTCAATAACAATGCATAAAGTCGAAATTATTTGATTAAAATCGTGTTTAAATGATCAAATGCATGCCTAAGAGAAGTGTCGCACTTAGGTGCAAGCTATTAGGTTCATTGCAAAAATTAAATTTATTTTATTTATTAAATGGTATTTCAATTTTTTCAATAACAATGCATAAGTTTGAATTAATTTGATTAAAATCGTATTAAAATGATCAATTTCATGCCTAAAACATATGTCGTACTTAGGTGCATGCTGTAAGGATCATTGCAAAAATTAAATTTATTTTATTTATTAAATGAAATTTCAATTTTTTTTATAACAAAGCATAAAGTCAAATTTATTTGATTGAAATCGTGTTTATATGATCAAATGCATGCCGAAAACATGCGTCGCACTTAGCTGCAAGCTATTACGATCATTGCAAAAATTAAATTTAATTTATTAATTAAACGAAATTTCAATTTTTTCAAAAACAATGCATAAAGTCGAATTTATTTGATTGAAATCGTGTTTATATGACCAAAAGCATGCCTAAAATATGTGTCGCACTTAGGTGCAAGCTATTAGGATCATTGCGAAAATTAAATTTATTTTATTTATTAAATGGAATTTCAAGTTTTTCAATAACAATGCATAAAGTAGAATTTATTTGATTGAAATCGTGTTTATATGATCAAATGCATGCCGAAAACATGTGTCGCACTTAGGTGCCAGATATTAGGATCATTGCGAAAATTAAATTTAATTTATTTATTTAATGAAATTTCTTTTTTTTATTAACAATGCATAAAGTAAAATCTATTTTAATGAAATCGTGTTTATATAACCAAAAGCATGCCAAAGACATGTGACGCACTTAGTTGGTAGCCTTTAGGATCATTGCTAAAATTAAATTTAATTTATTTACTAAATGAAATTTCAATTTCTTCATTAACAATGCATACAGTGAAATCTATTTTAATGAAATTGTGTTTATACGACCAAAAGCATGCCGAAAACATGTGTCGCACATAGGTGCCAGCTATTAGGATCATTGCAAAAATTAAATTTATTTTATTTATTAAATGAAGTTTCAATTTTTTCAATGACAATGCATAAAGTCGAAATAATTTGATTGAAATCGTGTTTATATGATCAAATGCATGCCGAAAACATGTGTCGTACTTAGGTGCAAGCTATTAGGATCATTGCAAAAATTGAATTTATTTTATATATTAAATGAAATTTCAATTTTTTTAATAACAATGCATAAAGTCGAATTAATTTGATTAAAATCGTGTTTATATGATCTAATGCATGCCGAAAACATGTGTCACATTTAGGTGCAAGCCATTAGGATCATTGCAAAAATTAAATTTATTTTATTTATTAAATGAAATTTCAATTTTTTCAATAACAATGCATAAAGTCGAATTAATTTAATTGAAATCGTGTTTATTTAATCAAAAGCATGCCGAAAACATGTGTCACACTTAGGTGCAAGCTGTTGGGATCATTGCGAAAATTAAATTCATTTTATTTATTAAATGAAATTTCTATTTTTTCAATAACAATGCGTAAAGTCGGATATATTTAATTGAAATCGTGTTTATTTGATTAATAGCATGCCTAAAACATGTGTCGCACTTAGGTGCAAGCTATTGGGATCTTTGCGAAAATTAAATTCATTTTATTTATTAAATGAAATTTCTATTTTTTTAATAACAATGCATAAAGTCGGATATATTTGATTAAAATCGTATTTAAATGATCAAATCCATGCCTAAAACATGTGTCGCACTTAGGTGCAAGCTGTTGGGATCATTGCAAAAATTAAATTTATTTTATTTATTAAATGAAATTTCAATTTTTTCAATAACAATGCGAAAAGTCGAATTAATTTGATTGAAATCGTGTTTATATGATCAAATGCATGCCGAAAACATGTGTCACATTTAGGTGCAAGCCATTAGGATCATTGCAAAAATTAAATTTATTTTATTTATTAAATGAAATTTCAATTTTTTCAATAACAATGCATAAAGTCGAATTAATTTAATTGAAATCGTGTTTATTTAATCAAAAGCATGCCGAAAACATGTGTCACACTTAGGTGCAAGCTGTTGGGATCATTGCGAAAATTAAATTCATTTTATTTATTAAATGAAATTTCTATTTTTTCAATAACAATGCGTAAAGTCGGATATATTTAATTGAAATCGTGTTTATTTGATTAATAGCATGCCTAAAACATGTGTCGCACTTAGGTGCAAGCTATTGGGATCTTTGCGAAAATTAAATTCATTTTATTTATTAAATGAAATTTCTATTTTTTTAATAACAATGCATAAAGTCGGATATATTTGATTAAAATCGTATTTAAATGATCAAATCCATGCCTAAAACATGTGTCGCACTTAGGTGCAAGCTATTAGGATCATTGCAAAAATTAAATTTATTTTATTTATTAAATGAAATTTCAATTTTTTCAATAACAATGCATAAAGTCGAATTAATTTGATTGAAATCGTGTTTATATGATCAAATGCATGCCGAAAACATGTGTCACATTTAGGTGCAAGCCATTAGGATCATTGCAAAAATTAAATTTATTTTATTTATTAAATGAAATTTCAATTTTTTCAATAACAATGCATAAAGTCGAATTAATTTAATTGAAATCGTGTTTATTTAATCAAAAGCATGCCGAAAACATGTGTCACACTTAGGTGCAAGCCATCAGGATCATTGCAAAAATTAAATTTATTTTATTTATTAAATGAAATTTTAATTTTTTCAAAAACAATGCATAAAGTCGAATTAATTTGATTGAAATCGTATTTAAATGATCAAATATATGCCTAAAACATGTGTCGCACTTAGGTGCAAGCTGTTAGGATCATTGCAAAAATTAAATTTATTTTATTTATTAAATGAAATTTCAATTTTTTCAATAACAATGCATGAAGTCGAATTAATTTGATTGAAATCGTGTTTATATGATCAAATGCATGCCGAAAACATGTGTCACACTTAGGTGCAAGCCATCAGGATCATTGCAAAAATTAAATTTATTTTATTTATTAAATGAAATTTTAATTTTTTCAAAAACAATGCATAAAGTCGAATTAATTTGATTGAAATCGTATTTAAATGATCAAATCCATGCCTAAAACATGTGTCGCACTTAGGTGCAAGCTGTTAGGATCATTGCAAAATTTAAATTTATTTTATTTATTAAATGAAATTTTAATTTTTTCAAAAACAATGCATAAAGTCGAATTAATTTGATTGAAATCGTGTTTAAATGATCAAATGCATGCCGAAAACATGTGTCACACTTAGGTGCAAGCCATTAGGATCATTGCAAAAATTAAATTTATTTTATTTATTAAATGAAATTTCAATTTTTTCAATAACAATGCATAAAGTCGAATTAATTTAATTGAAATCGTGTTTATTTGATCAAAAGCATGCCGAAAACATGTGTCGCACTTAGGTGCAAGCTATTGGGATCTTTGCGAAAATTAAATTCATTTTATTTATTAAATGAAATTTCAATTTTTTTAATAACAATGCATAAAGTCGGATATATTTGATTAAAATCGTATTTAAATGATCAAATCCATGCCTAAAACATGTGTCGCACTTAGGTGCAAGCTGTTAGGATCATTGCAAAAATTAAATTTATTTTATTTATTAAATGAAATTTCAATTTTTTCAATAACAATGCATAAAGTCGAATTAATTTGATTGAAATCGTGTTTATATGATCAAATGCATGCCGAAAACATGTGTTGCACTTAGGTGCAAGCCATCAGGATCATTGCAAAAATTAAATTTATTTTATTTATTAAATAAAATTTTAATTTTTTTAGAAACAATGCATAAAGTCGAATTGATTAAATCGTATTTAAATGATCAAATACATGTGTAAAACATGTGTCGCACTTAGGTGAAGCTGTTAGGATCATTGCAAAAATTAAATTTATTTTATTTATTAAATGAAATTTCAATTTTTTAAATAACAATGCATAAAGTCGAATTAATTTGTTTGAAATCGTGTTTATATGATCAAATGCATGCCGAAAACATGTGTCACACTTAGGTGCAAGCCATCAGGATCATTGCAAAAATTAAATTTATTTTATTTATTAAATGAAATTTCAATTTTTTCAATAACAATGCATAAAGTCGAATTAATTTAATTGAAATCGTGTTTATTTGATCAAAAACATAAATAAAACATGTGTCGCACTTAGGTGCAAGCTGTTGGGATCATTGCGAAAATTAAATTCATTTTATTTATTAAATGAAATTTCTATTTTTTCAATAACAATGTGTAAAGTCGGATATATTTAATTGAAATCGTGTTTATTTGATTAATAGCATGCCTAAAACATGTGTCGCACTTTAGTGCAAGCTATTGGGATCTTTGCGAAAATTAAATTCATTTTATTTATTCAATGAAATTTATATTTTTTTAATACCAATGCATAAAGTCGGATATATTTAATTAAAATCGTATTAAAATGATCAAATCCATGCCTAAAACATGTGTCGCACTTAGGTGCAAGCTGTTAGGATCATTGCAAAAATTAAATTTAATTTATTTATTAAATGAAATTTCAATTTTTTCAATAACAATGCATAAAGTCGTAATAATTTGATTGAAATCGTGTTTATATGATCAAATGCATGCCGAAAACATGTGTCACACTTAGGTGCAAGCCATCAGGATCATTGCAAAAATTAAATTTATTTTATTTATTAAATGAAATTTTAATTTTTTCAAAAACAATGCATAAAGTCGAATTAATTTGATTGAAATCGTATTTAAATAATCAAATCCATGCCTAAAACATGTGTCGCACTTAGGTGCAAGCTGTTAGGATCATTGCAAAAATAAAATTTATTTTATTTATTAAATGAAATTTCAATTTTTTCAATAACAATGCATAAAGTCGAATTAATTTGATTAAAATCATGTTTATATGATCAAATGCATGCCGAAAACATGTGTCACACTTAGGTGCAAGCTATCAGGATCATTGCAAAAATTAAATTTATTTTATTTATTAAATGAAATTTTAAATTTTTCAAAAACAATGCATAAAGTCGAATTAATTTGATTGAAATCGTATTTAAATGATTAAATCCATGCCGAAAACATGTGTCACACTTAGGTGCAAGCCATTAGGATCATTGCAAAAATTAAATTTATTTTATTTGTTAAATGAAATTTCAATTTTTTCAATAACAATGCATAAAGTCGAATTAATTTAATTGAAATCGTGTTTATTTGATCAAAAGCATGCCGAAAACATGTGTCGCACTTAGGTGCAAGCTATTGGGATCTTTGCGAAAATTAAATTCATTTTATTTATTAAATGAAATTTCTATTTTTTTAATAACAATGCATAAAGTCGGATATATTTGATTAGAATCGTATTAAAATGATCAAATCCATGCCTAAAACATGTGTCGCACTTAGGTGCAAGCTGTTAAGATCATTGCAAAAATTAAATTTAATTTATTTATTAAATGAAATTTCAATTTTTTCAATAACAATGCATAAAGTCGAAATAATTTGATTAAAATCGTGTTTATATGATCAAATGCATGCCGAAAACATGTGTCACACTTAGGTGCAAGCCATCAGGATCATTGCAAAAATTAAACTTAATTTATTTATTAAATGAAATTTCAATTTTTTCAATAACAATGCATAAAGTCGAAATAATTTGATTGAAATCGTATTTAAATGATTAAATCCATGCCTAAAACATGTGTCGTACTTAGGTGCAAGCTGTTAGGATCATTGCAAAAATTAAATTTATTTTATTTATTAAATAAAATTTCAATTTTTTCAATAACAATGCATAAAGTCGAATTAATTTGATTGAAATCGTATTTAAATGATCAAATCCATGCCTAAAACATGTGTCGCACTTAGGTGCAAGCTGTTAGGATCATTGCAAAAATTAAATTTATTTTATTTATTAAATAAAATTTCAATTTTTTCAATAACAATGCATAAAGTCGAATTAATTTGATTGAAATCGTGTTTATATGATCAAATGCATGCCGAAAACATGTGTCACACTTAGGTGCAAGCCATCAGGATCATTGCAAAAATTAAATTTATTTTATTTATGAAATAAAATTTTAATTTTTTCAAAAACAATGCATAAAGTCGAATTAATTTGATTGAAATCGTGTTTAAATGATCAAATGCATGCCGAAAACATGTGTCACACTTAGGTGCAAGCCATTAGGATCATTGCAAAAATTAAATTTATTTTATTTATTAAATGAAATTTCAATTTTTTCAATAACAATGCATAAAGTCGAATTAATTTAATTTAAATCGTGTTTATTTGATCAAAAGCATGCCGAAAACATGTGTCGCACTTAGGTGCAAGATATTGGGATCTTTGCGAAAATTAAATTCATTTTATTTATTAAATGAAATTTCTATTTTTTTAATAACAATGCATAAAGTCGGATATATTTGATTAAAATCGTATTAAAATGATCAAATCCATGCCTAAAACATGTGTCGCACTTAGGTGCAAGCTGTTAGGATCATTGCAAAAATTAAAATTATTTTATTTATTAAATGAAATTTCAATTTTTTCAATAACAATGCATAAAGTCGAATTAATTTGATTGAAATCGTGTTTATATGATTAAATGCATGCCGAAAACATGTGTCACACTTAGGTGCAAGCCATCAGGATCATTGCAAAAATTAAATTTATTTTATTTATTAAATAAAATTTTAATTTTTTTAAAAACAATGCATAAAGTCGAATTAATTTGATTGAAATCGTATTTAAATGATCAAATCCATGTGTAAAACTGGTGTCGCACTTAGGTGCAAGCTGTTAGGATCATTGCAAAAATTAAATTTATTTTATTTATTAAATGAAATTTCAATTTTTTCAATAACAAAGCATAAAGTCGAATTAATTTGATTGAAATCGTGTTTATATGATCAAATGCATGCCGAAAACATGTGTCACACTTAGGTGCAAGCCATCAGGATCATTGCAAAAATTAAATTTATTTTATTTATTAAATGAAATTTCAATTTTTTCAATAACAAAGCATAAAGTCGAATTAATTTGATTGAAATCGTGTTTATATGATCAAATGCATGCCGAAAACATGTGTCACACTTAGGTGCAAGCCATCAGGATCATTGCAAAAATTAAATTTATTTTATTTATTAAATGAAATTTTAATTTTTTCAAAAACAATGCATAAAGTCAAATTAATTTGATTGAAATCGTGTTTAAATGATCAAATGCATGCCGAAAACATGTGTCACACTTAGGTGCAAGCCATCAGGATCATTGCAAAAATTAAATTTATTTTATTTATTAAATGAAATTTCAATTTTTTCAATAACAAAGCATAAAGTCGAATTAATTTGATTGAAATCGTGTTTATATGATCAAATGCATGCCGAAAACATGTGTCACACTTAGGTGCAAGCCATCAGGATCATTGCAAAAATTAAATTTATTTTATTTATTAAATGAAATTTCAATTTTTTCAATAACAATGCATAAAGTCGAATTAATTTAATTGAAATCGTGTTTATTTGATCAAAAACATAAATAAAACATGTGTCGCACTTAGGTGCAAGCTGTTGGGATCATTGCGAAAATTAAATTCATTTTATTTATTAAATGAAATTTCTATTTTTTCAATAACAATGCGTAAAGTCGGATATATTTAAATAAAATCGTGTTTATTTGATTAATAGCACGCCTAAAACATGTGTCGCACTTTAGTGCAAGCTATTGGGATCTTTGCGAAAATTAAATTCATTTTATTTATTCAATGAAATTTATATTTTTTTAATACCAATGCATAAAGTCGGATATATTTAATTAAAATCGTATTAAAATGATCAAATCCATGCCTAAAACATGTGTCGCACTTAGGTGCAAGCTGTTAGGATCATTGCAAAAATTAAATTTAATTTATTTATTAAATGAAATTTCAATTTTTTCAATAACAATGCATAAAGTCGTAATAATTTGATTGAAATCGTGTTTATATGATCAAATGCATGCCGAAAACATGTGTCACACTTAGGTGCAAGCCATCAGGATCATTGCAAAAATTAAATTTATTTTATTTATTAAATGAAATTTTAATTTTTTCAAAAACAATGCATAAAGTCGAATTAATTTGATTGAAATCGTATTTAAATAATCAAATCCATGCCTAAAACATGTGTCGCACTTAGGTGCAAGCTGTTAGGATCATTGCAAAAATAAAATTTATTTTATTTATTAAATGAAATTTCAATTTTTTCAATAACAATGCATAAAGTCGAATTAATTTGATTAAAATCATGTTTATATGATCAAATGCATGCCGAAAACATGTGTCACACTTAGGTGCAAGCTATCAGGATCATTGCAAAAATTAAATTTATTTTATTTATTAAATGAAATTTTAAATTTTTCAAAAACAATGCATAAAGTCGAATTAATTTGATTGAAATCGTATTTAAATGATTAAATCCATGCCGAAAACATGTGTCACACTTAGGTGCAAGCCATTAGGATCATTGCAAAAATTAAATTTATTTTATTTGTTAAATGAAATTTCAATTTTTTCAATAACAATGCATAAAGTCGAATTAATTTAATTGAAATCGTGTTTATTTGATCAAAAGCATGCCGAAAACATGTGTCGCACTTAGGTGCAAGCTATTGGGATCTTTGCGAAAATTAAATTCATTTTATTTATTAAATGAAATTTCTATTTTTTTAATAACAATGCATAAAGTCGGATATATTTGATTAGAATCGTATTAAAATGATCAAATCCATGCCTAAAACATGTGTCGCACTTAGGTGCAAGCTGTTAAGATCATTGCAAAAATTAAATTTAATTTATTTATTAAATGAAATTTCAATTTTTTCAATAACAATGCATAAAGTCGAAATAATTTGATTGAAATCGTGTTTATATGATCAAATGCATGCCGAAAACATGTGTCACACTTAGGTGCAAGCCATCAGGATCATTGCAAAAATTAAACTTAATTTATTTATTAAATGAAATTTCAATTTTTTCAATAACAATGCATAAAGTCGAAATAATTTGATTGAAATCGTATTTAAATGATTAAATCCATGCCTAAAACATGTGTCGTACTTAGGTGCAAGCTGTTAGGATCATTGCAAAAATTAAATTTATTTTATTTATTAAATAAAATTTCAATTTTTTCAATAACAATGCATAAAGTCGAATTAATTTGATTGAAATCGTATTTAAATGATCAAATCCATGCCTAAAACATGTGTCGCACTTAGGTGCAAGCTGTTAGGATCATTGCAAAAATTAAATTTATTTTATTTATTAAATAAAATTTCAATTTTTTCAATAACAATGCATAAAGTCGAATTAATTTGATTGAAATCGTGTTTATATGATCAAATGCATGCCGAAAACATGTGTCACACTTAGGTGCAAGCCATCAGGATCATTGCAAAAATTAAATTTATTTTATTTATGAAATAAAATTTTAATTTTTTTCAAAAACAATGCATAAAGTCGAATTAATTTGATTGAAATCGTGTTTAAATGATCAAATGCATGCCGAAAACATGTGTCACACTTAGGTGCAAGCCATTAGGATCATTGCAAAAATTAAATTTATTTTATTTATTAAATGAAATTTCAATTTTTTCAATAACAATGCATAAAGTCGAATTAATTTAATTTAAATCGTGTTTATTTGATCAAAAGCATGCCGAAAACATGTGTCGCACTTAGGTGCAAGATATTGGGATCTTTGCGAAAATTAAATTCATTTTATTTATTAAATGAAATTTCTATTTTTTTAATAACAATGCATAAAGTCGGATATATTTGATTAAAATCGTATTAAAATGATCAAATCCATGCCTAAAACATGTGTCGCACTTAGGTGCAAGCTGTTAGGATCATTGCAAAAATTAAAATTATTTTATTTATTAAATGAAATTTCAATTTTTTCAATAACAATGCATAAAGTCGAATTAATTTGATTGAAATCGTGTTTATATGATTAAATGCATGCCGAAAACATGTGTCACACTTAGGTGCAAGCCATCAGGATCATTGCAAAAATTAAATTTATTTTATTTATTAAATAAAATTTTAATTTTTTTAAAAACAATGCATAAAGTCGAATTAATTTGATTGAAATCGTATTTAAATGATCAAATCCATGTGTAAAACTGGTGTCGCACTTAGGTGCAAGCTGTTAGGATCATTGCAAAAATTAAATTTATTTTATTTATTAAATGAAATTTCAATTTTTTCAATAACAAAGCATAAAGTCGAATTAATTTGATTGAAATCGTGTTTATATGATCAAATTCATGCCGAAAACATGTGTCACACTTAGGTGCAAGCCATCAGGATCATTGCAAAAATTAAATTTATTTTATTTATTAAATGAAATTTCAATTTTTTCAATAACAAAGCATAAAGTCGAATTAATTTGATTGAAATCGTGTTTATATGATCAAATGCATGCCGAAAACATGTGTCACACTTAGGTGCAAGCCATCAGGATCATTGCAAAAATTAAATTTATTTTATTTATTAAATGAAATTTTAATTTTTTCAAAAACAATGCATAAAGTCAAATTAATTTGATTGAAATCGTGTTTAAATGATCAAATGCATGCCGAAAACATGTGTCACACTTAGGTGCAAGCCATTAGGTTCATTGCAAAAATTAAATTTATTTTATTTATTAAATGAAATTTCAATTTTTTCAATAACAATGCATAAAGTCGAATTAATTTAATTGAAATCGTGTTTATTTGATCAAAAGCATGCCTAAAACATGTGTCGCACTTAGGTGCAAGCTGTTGGGATCATTGCGAAAATTAAATTCATTTTATTTATTAAATGAAATTTCTATTTTTTCAATAACAATGCGTAAAGTCGGATATATTTAAATAAAATCGTGTTTATTTGATTAATAGCACGCCTAAAACATGTGTCGCACTTTGGTGCAAGCTATTGGTATCTTTGCGAAAATTAAATTCATTTTATTTATTCAATGAAATTTATATTTTTTTAATACCAATGCATAAAGTCGGATATATTTGATTAAAATCGTATTAAAATGATCAAATCCATGCCTAAAACATGTGTCGCACTAAGGTGCAAGCTGTTAGGATCATTGCAAAAATTAAATTTAATTTATTTATTAAATGAAATTTCAATTTTTTCAATAACAATGTATAAAGTCGAATTAATTTGATTAAAATCGTGTTTATATGATCAAATGCATGCCGAAAACATGTGTCACATTTAGGTGCAAGCCATCAGGATCATTGCAAAAATTAAATTTATTTTATTTATTAAATGAAATTTTAATTTTTTCAAAAACAATGCATAAAGTCGAATTAATTTGATTGAATTCGTGTTTAAATGATCAAAAGCATGCCGAAAACATGTGTCACACTTAGGTGGAAGCTATTAGGATCATTGCAAAAATTAAATTTATTTTATTTATTAAATGAAATTTCAATTTTTTCAATAACAATGCTTAAGTCGAATTAATTTGATTGAAATCGTGTTTATATGATCAAATGCATGCCGAAAACATGTGTCACACTTAGGTGCAAGCTATTAGGATCATTGCAAAAATTAAATTAATTTTATTTATTAAATGAAATTTAAATTTTTTCAATAACAATGCATAAAGTCGAATTAATTTGATTGAAATCGTGTTTATATGATCAAATGCATGCCGAAAACATATGTCACACTTAGGTGGAAGCTATTAGGATCATTGCAAAAATTAAATTTTTTTTATTTATTAAATGAAATTTCAATTTTTTCAAAAACAATGCATAAAGTCGAATTAATTTGATTGATATCGTGTTTATATGATCAAATCCATGCCTAAAATATGTGTCGCACTTAGGTGCAAGCTGTTGGGATAATTGCGAAAATTAAATTCATTTTATTTATTAAATGAAATTTCTATTTTTTCAATAACAATGCATAAAGTCGGATATATTTAATTATAATCGTGTTTATTTAATCAAAAGCATGCCTAAAACATGTGTCGCACATAGGTGCAAGCTATTGGGATCATTGCGAAAATTAAATTCATTTTATTTATTAAATTAAATTTCTATTTTTTCAATAACAATGCATAAAGTCGGATATATTTGATTAAAATCGTATTTAAATGTTCAAATCCATGCCTAAAACAAGTGTCGCACTTAGGTGCAAGCCATTAGGATCATTGCAAAAATTAAATTTATTTTATTTATTAAATGAAATTTCAATTTTTTCAATAACAATGCATAAAGTCGAATTAATTTGATTGAAATCGTGTTAACATGATCAAATGCATGCCGAAAACATGTGTCACACTTAGGTGCAAGCCATTAGGATCATTGCAAAAATTAAATTTATTTTATTTATTAAATGAAATTTCAATTTTTTCAATAACAATGCATAAAGTCGAATTAATTTGATTTAAATCGTGTTTATATGATCAAATCCAAGCCTAAAACAGATGTCGCACTTAGGTGCAAGCTATTAGGATCATTGCAAAAATTAAATTTATTTTATTTATTAAATGAAATTTCAATTTTTTTAATAACAATGCAAAAAGTCGAATTAATTTGATTGAAATCGTGTTGACATGATCAAATGCATGCCGAAAACATATGTCACACTTAGGTGCAAGCCATTAGGATCTTTGCAAAAATTAAATTTATTTTATTTATTAAATGAAATTTAAATTTTTTCAATAACATTGAATAAAGTCCAATGTTTTTGATTAAAATCATATTTAAATGATCAAATCCATGCCTAAAACATGTGTCGCACTTAGGTGCAAGCTATTAGGATCATTGCAAAAATTAAATTTATTTTATTTATTAAATCAAATTTCTATTTTTTCAATAACAATGCATAAAGTCGAATTAATTTAATTAAAATCGTGTTTAAATGATCAAATGCATGCCTGAAACATGTGTCGCACTTAGGTGCAAGCTATCAGGATAATTGCAAAAATTAAATTCAATTTATTTATTAAATTAAATTTCAATTTTTTCAAAAACAATGCATAAAATCGAATTTATTTGATTGAAATCGTGTTTATATGACCAAAAGCATGCCCAAAACATGTGTCGCACTTAGGTGCAAGCTTTTAGGATCATTGCGACAATTAAATTTATTTTATTTATTAAATGAATCTTCAATTTTTTCAAAAACAATGCATAAAGTCGAATTTAATTGGTTGAAATCGTGTTTAAATAATCAAATGCATGCCTAAAACATGTGTCGCACTTAGGTACAAACTATTAGGATCATTGCAAAAATTAAATTCAATTTATTTATTAAATGAAATTTTAATTTTTTCAAAAACAATGCATAAAGTCAAATTTATTTGATTGAAATCGTGTTTATATGACCAAAGGCATGCCCAAAACATGTGTCGCACTTCGGTGCAAGCTATAAGGATCATTGCAAAAATTAAATTTATTTTATTTATTAAATGAAATTTCATTTTTTTCAATAACAATGCATAAAGTCGAATTTATTTTATTAAAATCAAGTTTAATTGATCAAATGCATGCCGAAAACATGTGTCACACTTAGGTGCAAGCTATTAGGATCATTGCAAAAATTAAATTTAACTTATTTATTAAATGAAATTTCAATTTTTTCAATAACAATGCATAAAGTCGAATTTATTTGATTAAAATCAAGTTCATATGATCAAATGCTTGCCAAAAACATGTGTCGCACTTAGGTGCAAGCTATCAGGATCATTGCAAAAATTTAATTTCTTTTATTTATGTAATGGAATTTCAATTTTTTCAATAACAATGCATAAAGTCTAATTTATTTGATTAAAATCGTGTTTAAATGATCAAATGCATGCCTGAAACATGTGTCGCACTTAGGTGCAAGCTGTTATGATCATTGCAAAAATTAAATTTATTTTATTTATTAAATGAAATTTCAATTTTTTCAATAACAATGCATAAAGTCGAATTTATTTGATTAAAATCGTGTTAAAATGATCAAATGCATGCCTAAAACATGTGTCGCACTTAGGTGCAAGCTGTTAGGATCATTGCAAAAATAAATTTATTTTATTTATTGAATGGATTTTCAATTTTTTCAATAACAATGCATTAAGTCGAATTAATTTGATTAAAATTGTGTTTATATAATTAAATGCATGCCAAAAACATGTGTCGCACTTAGGTGCAAGCCATTAGGATCATTGCGAAAATAAAATTTATTTTATTTATTAAATGGAATTTCAATTTTTTCAATAACAATGCATAAAGTCGAATTTATTTGGTTAAAATCAAGTTCATATGATCAAATGCATGCCAAAAACATATTTCGCACTTAGGTGCTAGCTATTAGGATCATTGCGAAAAATAAATTTATTTTATTTATTAAATGAAATTTCTATTTTTTCAATAACAGTGCAAAAAGTCGAATTTATTTGATTGAAATCATATTTATATGATCAAATGCATGCCGAAAACATGTGTCGCAATTAGGCGCAAGCTATTAGGATCATTGCAAAAATTTAATTTATTTTATTTATTAAATGGAATTTCAATTGTTTCAATAACAATGCATAAAGTCGAATTTATTTGATTAAAATCGTGTTTAAATGATCAAATGCATGCCTAAAACATGTGTCGCACTTAGGTGCAAGCTGTTAGGATCATTGCAAAAATAAATTTATTTTATTTATTGAATGGAATTTCAATTTTTTCAATAACAATGCATTAAGTCGAATTTATTTGATTGAAATCAAGTTTAAATGATCAAATGCATGCCAAAAACACGTGTCGCACTTAGGTGCAAGCTTTTAGGATGATTGCAAAAATTAAATTTATTTTATTTATTAAATGGAATTTCAATTTTTTCAATAACAATGAATAAAGTCGAATTTATTTGATTGAAATCAAGTTTATATGATCAAATGCATGCCAGAAACATGTGTCGCACTTAGGTGCAAGCTATTAGGATCATTGCGAAAATTAAATTTATTTTATTTGTTAAATGAAATTTCTATTTTTTCAATAACAATGCAAAAAGTCGAATTTATTTGATTGAAATCGTGTTTATATGATCAAAGGCATGAGTAAAACATGTGTCGCACTTAGGTGCAGGCTATTCCGATCATTGCAAAAATTAATATTAATTTATTTATTAAATGAAATTTTAATTTTTTCAAAAACAATGCATAAAGTCGAATTTATTTGATTGAAATCGTGTTTATATGACCAAAAGCATGCCTAAAATATGTGTCGCACTTAGGTGTAAGCTATTAGGATCATTGCGAAAATTAAATTTATTTTATTTATTAAATGAAATTTCTATTTTTTTCAATGAAAATTCAAAAAGTCGAATTTATTTGATTGAAATCGTGTTTAAATGATCAAAAGCATGCTGAAAACATGTGTCGCACTTAGGTGCAAGCCTTTAGGATCATTGCAAAAATTAAATATATTTTATTTATTAACGGGAATTAAATTTTTTCCTATAACAATGCATAAAGTCGAATTCATTTGATTAAAATCGTGTTTGAATTATCAAATGCATGCCTGAAACATGTGTCGCACTTAGGTGCTAGCTATCAGGATCATTGCAAAAATTAAATTTATTTTATTTATTAAATGGAATTTCAATTTTTTCAATAACAATGCATAAAGTCGAATTTATTTGATTAATATCGTATTTAAATGATCAAATGCATGCCTAAAACATGTGTCGCACTTAGGTGCAAGCTATTAGGATCATTCAAAAATTAAATTTATTTTATTTATTAAATAGAATTTTAATTTTTTTTAATAACAATGCATAATGTGGAATTTATTTGATTAAAATCGGATTTAAATGATTAAATCTATGCCTAAAACATGTGTCGCACTTAGGTGCAAGCTATTAGGATCATTGCAAAAATAAATTTATTTTATTTATTGAATGGATTTTCAATTTTTTCAATAACAATGCAAAAAGTCGAATTTATTTAATTGAAATCGTGTTTATATGATCAAATGCATGCCGAAAACATATGTCGCACTTAGGTGCGAGCTATCAGGATCATTGCAAAAATTAAATTTATTTTATTTATTAAATGGAATTTCAATTTTTTCAATAACAATGCATAAAGTAGAATTTATTTGATTAAAATCAAGTTTAAATGATCAAATGCATGCCAAAAACATGTGTTGCACTTAGGTGCAAGCTATTAGGATCATTGCGAAAATTAAATTTACTTTATTTATTAAATGAAATTCAAATTTTTTCAATAACAATGCATAAAGTCGAATTTATTTGATTAATATCGTATTTAAATGATCAAATGCATGCCTAAAACATGTGTCGCACTTAGGTGCAAGCTATTAGGATCATTCAAAAATTAAATTTATTTTATTTATTAAATAGAATTTTAATTTTTTTTTAATAACAATGCATAATGTGGAATTTATTTGATTAAAATCGGATTTAAATGATTAAATCTATGCCTAAAACATGTGTCGCACTTAGGTGCAAGCAATTAGGATCATTGCAAATATTAAATTAATTTTATTTATTAAATGGAATTTTAATTTTTTCAATAACACTTAGGTGCAAGCTATAAGGATTATTGCAAAAATTAAATTTATTTTATTTATTAAATGAAATTTCAAGTTTTTCAATAACAATGCATAAAGTCGAATTTATTTGATTAAAATCGTGTTTAAATGATCAAATGCATGCCTAAGACAAGTGTCGCACTTAGGTGCAAGCTATTAGGATCATTGCAAAAATTAAATTTATTTTATTTATTAAATGGTATTTCAATTTTTTCAATAACAATGCATAAGTTTGAATTAATTTGATTAAAATCGTATTAAAATGATCATTTTCATGCCTAAAACATATGTCGTACTTAGGTGCATGCTGTAAGGATCATTGCAAAAATTAAATTTATTTTATTTATTAAATGAAATTTCAATTTTTTTAATAACAAAGCATAAAGTCAAATTTATTTGATTGAAATCGTGTTTATATGATCAAATGCATGCCGAAAACATGCGTCGCACTTAGGTGCAAGCTATTACGATCATTGCAAAAATTAAATTAAATTTATTAATTAAACGAAATTTCAATTTTTTCAAAAACAATGCATAAAGTCGAATTTATTTGATTGAAATCGTGTTTATATGACCAAAAGCATGCCTAAAATATGTGTCGCACTTAGGTGCAAGCTATTAGGTTCATTGCGAAAATTAAATTTATTTTATTTATTAAATGTAATTTCTATTTTTTCAATAACAATGCAAAAAGTCGAATTTATTTGATTGAAATCGTGTTTATATGATCAAATGCATGCCGAAAACATGTGTCGCACTTAGGTGCCAGATATTAGGATCATTGCGAAAATTAAATTTAATTTATTTATTTAATGAAATTTCTTTTTTTTATTAACAATGCATAAAGTAAAATCTATTTTAATGAAATCGTGTTTATGTAACCAAAAGCATGCCAAAGACATGTGACGCACTTAGTTGGTAGCCTTTAGGATCATTGCTAAAATTAAATTTAATTTATTTACTAAATGAAATTTCAATCTCTTCATTAACAATGCATACAGTGAAATCTATTTTAATGAAATCGTATTAATTTGACCAAAGGAATGCTGAAATAATGTGACGCGCTTAGGTGCTAGCTATTAGGATCATTGCGAAAATTAAATTTGATTTATTTATTAAATGAAATTTAATTTTTTTCATTAACAATGCATAAAGTCAAATCTATTTTATTGAAATAGTGTTTATATGACCAAAAGCATGCCGAAAACATATATCGCACTTAGGTGCAAGCTGTTAGGATCATTGCGAAAATTAAATTTAATTTATTCATTAAATGAAATATAAATTTTTTCATCAACAACGCATTAAGTCGAATTTATTTGATTGAAATCGTGTTTATACGACCAAAAGCATATCGAAAACCTGTGTTGCACTTAGGTGCTAGCTATCAGGATCATTGCGAAAATTAAATTTTATTTATTTATTAAATGAAATTTTAATTTCTTCATTAACAATGCATAAAGTGAAATCTATTTTAATAAAATTGTGTTTATACGACCAAAAGCATGCCGAAAACATGTGTCGCACTTAGGTGCAAGCTGTTAGGATCATTGCGAAAATTAAATTTAATTTATTTAATAAATGAAATTTCAATTTTTCCATTAACAATGCATAAAGTTAAATCTATTTTATTAAAATAGTGTTTATATGACCAAAAGCATGCCGAAAACATATATTGCACTTAGGTGCAAGCTGTTAGGATCATTGCGAAAATTAAATTTAATTTATTCATTAAATGAAATTTAAATTTTTTCATCAACAACGCGTAAAGTCGCATTTATTTGATTGAAATCGTGTTTATACGACCAAACGCATATCGAACACCTGTGTTGCACTTAGGTGCTAGCTATCAGGATCATTGCGAAAATTAAATTTTATTTATTTTTTAAATGAAATTTCACTTTTTTCATTAACAATGCATCAAGTCCAATCTATTTTAATGAAATCGTGTTTATTTGACCAAAAGCATGCCGAAAACATGTGTCGCACTTAGGTGCTAGCTATTAGGATCATTGCGAAAATTAAATTAAATTTATTTATTAAATGAAATTTCATTTTTTTCATCAACAACGCATAAAGTCGAATTTAATTGATTGAAATCGTGTTTATATGACCAAATTTATGCCGAAAACAAGTGTCGCATTTAGGTGCTAGCTATTAGGTCATTGCAAAAATTAAATTAAATTTATTTATTAAATGAAATTTCAATATTTTCAATAACAATGCATAAAGTCAAATTTATTTGATCGAAATCGTGTTTATATGACCAAAAGCATGCTGAAAACATGTGTTGCATTTTGGGTCTGGCTATCAGGATCATTGCAAAAATTAAATTTATTTTTATTTTTTAAATGAAATTTTAATTTTTTTATTAACAATGCATAAAATCGAACATGACGCAACTTTTTTTTTAGTGGAAACCATAGTTGGCTATGACCTCACTGTTACATAGTTATTTCTAAAAATATGTGAGTTACAGTCATTTTCAAGTTTTATTATTGCACCGCGTGCCGTGCGGGTTCGAATCCCAGCCCGGGCGAAAGATTTTTCGGAGATCGAGAAGTATTCGCTCCGGTCGATGGTTGTTGTATACGTCTGACATTATTCATTTGCTCATTTATTCATCCAAAAATGGTACATAAAAAGTAGCCTCCTTGAGCTGGCCACATGGGCTACGATCCCGAGGCCAAAAAAAGTTTTATTATAAATTAAATTAATAGTTGGCTATGAAAAAGATGAAAGTAAAACAATTGCAGTTGTTTATAACCACAATAAAGTATTGTAGTTATTATTTTTATAGAGATAAACAAAGTTGACAAAAAAACTTCGTATAGTAATTCTTTAATTATAAAAATATTAACAGGATCGTTTGATCAAAACTGCAGTCACTAATGAATAAACAGTATGATATTAACAAACGTTTTATTTAAATAATAATAGGAGACACATTTTAATATTACAAAAGATGCTCAAAAAATCCACCATTAATATTATGGCATAAATTACATCGTTTTAAAATTTAATTTGTCCCCTATTATTATTTAAATAAAACGCACTTTTACTTATTTAATATCACACTGTTTATTTTTTAATGACTGCATTTTCGATCAAACGACCCTATTATTATTTTGATAATTAAAGAATGATTATACTTTATAGTGTTTTTTGTCAACTTTGTTTATCTTTATAAAAATAATAAAAATAATATTTTATTGTTATTATAAACAACTGAAATTGTTTTACTTTCGTCTTTTTCAACGCTAACTATTTTTTTGATTTATAATAAATCTTAAAAATGACTGTAACTCACTTATTTTTAGAAATAACTATATAATAACTGCGTCATTTCTCGGAAAATAATGGCGGTAAAATTTTTCTGAATTAGTTTATTAAGCTGCGTAAAATGATCTACAACTTTGTCCTTTACAGTGCTTTTCTATCTGTCATAATAACCGAGATATAATTATTTGAAAAAATTGACACTTTTTACATTATTCAAAATATCCACTTTTTGAAAACCCTGTATTTAACGGGATTCACCCCGTACATTTAAGAATTAATTAAAATATAAAATATAAAACAAAATACAAAATAAAATATTCAAATGAAATATAAAAATACAAAAGTTAAAATTACAATTTAAAATTTCGATAACTTTGAGACGACAAACAAAAAAAAACAAGTAAAAACAACACAATGCAATACGCTAGACATAAATAATTAAAATAATGAAAACCCCCACAAGAAATTTGCAATTATGTAAATTTAACCAAAAACAAATATCGAGAAATCTATTCGTGATAAATTAGATTTAAAGTCAGAAATATTATTTGAAAACAGTTTAAAATTGGCGTTATTTATCAGGCCACTCACTACTATTAAAGTCCGTGATAAGGGTGCATCGAAAACCAATCGGTTTAAGTTCAAAGGAGCAATCAATGTGACTATTAATGTGACTATTGAAATCGAGTCAATTTTTGCGTGAGTTATGAATTTTTGAAAATAATATTTTAAGTTAAGTAATAAAATTTGTAAAATCCTACAAGTGTAACGAATTTTAAATTCATTTAAACTTTAAAATTTGTACTCTATGATAAAAAAAAATCAGAAAAAAATATATTGAATTGCAGAAAAATTTGTAAAATTCTACAAGTGTAACGAGTTTTAAATTCCAATCAAAATTCAATTTCTGCATTATTTTAATCATTGAATTGATGAGCCAAATTTGCTTTAAAAAATTAAGATCTACGAACAGAACAATGCATTTCTGATTTTCCGTTAAATCAATTGTCAAATTATAGCTGAAAACAAATGACAACATTTTAAACAATGTCTGGGGAAACGAAATATGCATTCTACGAATTTAAAAGTTGTAAAAATTTAATAAAAGTTCAACTTCTACGTAAAAGAAATAAACATTTTTGATTTTTTATCTTAGGTTAAAACAAAACAGCAATTTTTCAAACTGAAAATGGGAAAACAAAAATTGCTTAGAAGGATAGAAAAAAAAATCAAAGGAGAAATCCGTTTTAAGAGTTTAAAATTAATTGAAAAAATTATAGATTTCGGATTTCGAATAAAAATGAGTGCCAAATCCGAGATTGAAAAGAAACAGCAACATACCAAAATCGAAAATTGTACGATTTAAAAAATTAATCATTGAATAAATATTTCTTTTAATTGGTTATTTAAGCTCCAGAAAATAAACCCATTTGATGGTGAGAAAGCTAACTGCAAGTGCTATTTAGTAAGAAGGTAAATGTAATTATAAGATTATGTACGATTTGTCAATGAGATATTTATATGATGGTCTCTCTACTAATGCCGTATTTTTTGTATACTTTATTGTAGCATAACATAAATGAACTATTGTCCCTACTACACCGTTATTTATATATTCAGTTGTTATTAAATCACATTGAAAAATTCACAATATTTTATTCATTCAATAAAGTTTAATTAATTTCATTTAATCGCTCACCAACAGTAGGAACTATCTTCATAACTGATAATCCATTTCTATTAATATAATTTTCAATATTCTGCACACACTAAAACACGCAACCACTCACTCACTCGGGGGAAGGTAAACTGCGGAATAGAACGGTTAACAATGACTAAAAATAGATTTAATCTGGAATGCGTTCATGCATCGTGGATACGGATTGATAACAGACGACAAAAGAATGTGTTTATTGCAAACATCTACGCCGGATACTAATTGCCTCCGGGGCAAAGGTCAAATGATTCGGCGGTTCGCACCTGGCAAAATTTTCCAGTTCCACCGGTGAGTTTCTTTGGTGTTTTAGATTTTAACAGCGCAACGGAGTGTTATTCTTGAATTTTAATATTTGAGTTCACTGGAATTTGAAATACTTTCATTTGATCAGGCGGCGAAGTTGTGAAAATTTCTTCTATCAAGTTCGACGGCTCGAAAAAAATAGAAAAATAATAGCCATCGACGTTAAACTTTCTAGAATAACTAGAAATGCATTCTAGATTAGGATTTCGTGAAAATCCATTTACGCTCTTTCACTGGATTTTAAAATGTTTTCATTTGATCAGGCGGAGAAGTTGTGAAAATTGAAAAATACGAAATAGCAGAATAATCGTTTATTAATACACGCTCTGTGGCGTAAATGTGGTGTAAGCTTTGGAGTGTTACAACCCTCTATTAGAATCTTCCACACACATGCATATAGATCCAGTAAAATTTAATTCTAATTTAAATCTTCAATGAACAAACCTTAATAAAACTAAAAATAAATTAAATTTAACATACCTGTGATGGCATTATCATTCAATTGTTTATTCAAATTAATATATTAGACATTTATACTTTTAATTAAAAACACAGTACATTGTTGCTTTTAAATTAATGTGAAATGTAATAATTATGGCAAAAATATTTGTTGTGTGCACCCTGTGATGATTGATAAAAGTGAGTAATTTTCCGTGTGAGCATTTTTCGTGTGCGCAATTATCACTGTGCGTTATTTTCTGTGTGCGGAGTTTTTCATGTGAGCATTATTCCGTGTGATGAGTTTTCGTGTGCGGAGTTTTCGCTGTGCGCAGTTTTCTGTGCGCAGTATTCGCGTGAGCAGTCTTCCTGTGCGGATATATCACCGAACCGTTGCATTTAGGTGCTGGCTATTAGAATCATTGCAAAAATTAAATAAAATTTATTTATTAAATGAAATTTCAATTTTTTCAATAACAATGCTTAAAGTCAAAATTATTTGATTGAAATCGTGTTTATATGACCAAATGCATGCCGAAAACATGTGTCGCATTTTGGTGCTAGCCTATAGGATCATTGCAAAAATTGAATTTAATTAATTTATAAAATGAAGCTTAAATTTGTTCATTAACAATGCATAAAGTCAAATCTATTTTAATGGAATCGTGTTTATATGACATATCGCATGCCGAAAACATGTGTTGCATTTTGGTGCTAACTGTTAGGATCATTTCAAAAATTAAATTAAATTTATTTATTAAATAAAATTTCATTTTTTTCAATAACAATGCATAAACTCGAATTTATTTAATTGAAATCGTGTTTATATGATCAAATGCATGCCGAAAACATGTGTCGCACTTAGGTGCTAAGTATTAGGATCATTGCAAAAATTAAATTAAATTTATTTATTAAATGAAATTTCTATTTTTTTATTAACAATGCATAAAGTCAAATCTATTTTAATGAAATCGTGTTTATATAATTAAAATCACGCCGAAAACATGTGTTGCACTTTGGTGCTATCATTGCGAAAATTAAATTTAATTTATTTATTAAATGAAATTTTAATTTTTTCATTAACAATGCATAAAGTCAAATCTATTTTAATAAAATAGTGTTTATATGACCAAAAGCATGCCGAAAGCATGTGTCGCACTTAGGTGCTAGCTATTAGGATCATTGCGAAAACTAAATTTTATTTATTTATTAAATGAAATTTCAATTTTTTTATTAACAATGCATAAAGTCAAATCTATTTTATTGAAATCGTGTTTATATGACCAAAAGCATGTCGAAGACATGTGTCGCACTTACGTGCTAGCTATTAGGATCATTGCGAAAATAAAATTGAATATATTTATTATATGAAATTTCTATATTTTCATTAACAATGCATAAAGTCAAATCTATTTTAATAAAATAGTGTTTATAGGACCAAAAGCATGCGGAAAACCTGTGTCGCACTTAATTGATAGCTGTTAGAATCATTACGAAAATTACATTTAATTTATTTTTTAAATGAAATTTCTATTTTGGCATTAACAATGCATAAAGTCAAATCTATTTTAATAAAATCGTGTTTATATGACAAAAGCATGCGAAAAACCTGTGTCGCACTTAGGTGGTAAGTATTAGGATCATTGCGAAAATTAAATTTAATTTATTCATTAAATGAAATTTCAATTTTTTTATTAACAATGCATAAAGTCAAACCTATTTTAATGAAATCGTGTTTATATAATTGAAAGCACGCCGAAAACATGTGTTGCACTTTGGTGCTATCATTGCGAAAATTAAATTTAATTTATTTATTAAATGAAATTTTAATTTTTTCATTAACAATGCATAAAGTCAAACCTATTTTTATAAAATAGTGTTTATATGACCAAAAGCATGCCGAAAGCATGTGTCGCACTTAGGTGCTAGCTATTAGGATCATTGCGAAAATTAAATTTAATTTATTTATTAAATGAAATTTCAATTTTTTCGTTAACAATGCATAAAGTCAAATATATTTTAATGTAATAATGTTTATATGACCAAAAGCATGCCGAAAACATGTGTCGCACTTAGGTGCTAGCTATTAGGATCATTGCGAAAATTAAATTTAATTTATTTATTAAATGAAATTTCAATTTTTTCATTAGCAATGCATAAAGTCAAATCTATTTTAATGAAATCGTGTTTATATGATCATAAGCATGCTGAAAACATTTGTCGCACTTAGGTGCTAGCCATTAGGTTTATTGCGAAAATTAAATTAAATTTATTTACCATATGAAATTTCTATTTTTTCATTAACAATGCATAAAGTCAAAACTATTTTAATAAAATCGTATTTATATGATCTTAAGCATGCCGAAAACATGTGTCGCACTTAAGTGCTGGCTATTAGGAACATTGCGAAAATTATATTTTATTTATTTATTAAATTAAATTTCAATTTTTTCATTTACAATGCATAAAGTCAAATCTATTTTATTAGAAAACTTGTTTATTTGACCAAAAGCATGCCGAAAACATGTGTCGCACTTAGGTGCTAGCTATTAGAATTATTGCAAAAACAAATTTAATTTATTAATTAAATGAAATATTAATTTTTTCATTAACAATGCATAAAGGTAAAATTATATTGATAAAATAGTGTTTATATGACCAAAAGCATGAAGAAAACATGTGATGCACTTAAGTGCTAGCTATTAGGATCATTGCGAAAAATAAATTTAATTTATTTATTAAATGAAATTTCAATTTTTTCGTTAACAATGCATAAAGTCAAATATATTTTAATGTAATAATGTTTATATGACCAAAAGCATGCCGAAAACATGTGTCGCACTTAGGTGCTAGCTATTAGGATCATTGCGAAAATTAAATTTAATTTATTAATTAAATGAAATTTCAATTTTTCATTAACAATGCATAAAGTTAAAATTATTTTATTAAAATAGAGTTTATAAGATCAAAAGCATGCCGAAAACATGTGTCGCACTTAGGTGCTAGCCTTTAGGTTCATTGCGAAAATTAAAATTAATTTATTAATTAAATGAAATTTGAATTTTTTCATTAACAATGCATAAAGTCAAATCTATTTTAATGAAATAGTGTTTATATGACCAAAACCATGCGGAAAACATGTGGCGCACTTAGGTGCTAGCTATTAGGATCATTGCGAAAATTAAATTTAATTTATTTATTAAATGAAATTTTAATTTTTTTATTAATAATGCATAAGGTCAAATCTATTTTAATGAAATAGTGTTTATATGACCAAAAGCATGCCGTAACATGTGTTGCACTTAGGTGCTAGCTATTAGGATCATTGCGAAAATTAATTTTAATTTATTTATTAAATGAAATTTCAATGTTTTCATTAACAATGCATAAAGTCAAATCTATTTTAATGAAATAGTGTTTATATGACCAAAAGCATGCCGAAAACATGTGTCGCACTTAGGTGCTAACTATTAGGATCATTGCGAAAATTAAATTTAATTTATTTATTAAATGAAATTTCTATTTTTGCATTAACAATGCATAAAGTCAAATCTATTTTAATAAAATCGTTTTTATACGACCAAAAGCATGCCGAAAACATGTGTCGCACTTAGGTGCTGGCTATTAGGAACATTGCGAAAATTATATTTTATACCGGGTGTGGCACTTAAGACGCCTCGGACCATAGCTCCTTTACGATAAAAGCTATCGAAAAAAATCTAAGAACAAAGTGGTGCATAGTTACCGTCGCTATGTTTCAAAAATATTTCTAATCATCAGTGGCGTGCCGTACTCCAGTGGCGTACCAAACTTATGTTTTTTTAAATGGAATGCCCTATTTTTTATTGCAGATTTGGAAAGTGCTCGACGAGTACTTACTTTTTTATCTAACATGTTATATCCTTCACTTTAGCGGTTTCGCTGTTATAACCCCTTCTTTCAAAATTGCGCCCCATTTTTGAGATTTTTTTGTAGAGAAACTAATTGACGCTGGCGCCTAAATTTTGAATTGAGGTACAGGTTAAGACCTCGTATACCTTCACATAATTTTTTTTCGGGTAATTTATGGAAAAAAAATCATTTTTGATTGATCTTCGCATGTTGTCATTTTTTCCGAAAATTTCAAATGGCACCCCCCTAAAAAAATTACGGCATTGTACAGCCAAAACTCTAAATTTTTCATTGGAGTAAAAAAAATTACACATTGCATAACAAAATTTCGGAGAAAAAAGGAATTTCATCGCAAATGTCGGGAAACGTTTTCCGTTCCCAAGTGTGCCATGAGAAAACAAATACACAAATACGGTCAACATAATAGTATGTACCTATTTATTCAACATGATATGAAAAATGCAGATAAAGAAAATTTAACAACTTAAACTAAATGTTCGAAATGATGACCTTCCTACTGGAGGCATAACCGCAACTTCGACTCACTGGCTCTAGACACTGCCCTAAGGACTTCTGGTGATATACCGCGGAAAGCCGCGCGGATTCTCTCCCTCATATCCTCGACAGTAGTTGGTACCGTCCTGTAAACCTCGTCTTTGATATGGCCCCAAAGGAAGAAGTCAAGGGGAGTGAGGTCTGGTGATCTTGGCGGCCACCTCACAGGACCCCCACGACCAATCCAGGAGTCCGGAAACGTTTCATCGAGAAATTCCCGAACGACACAGCTATTATGTGCAGAAGCTCCATCGTGCTGGAAAACTATCTGTCGAAGAGCGGCTAGAGGGACATTTTTCAAGAGATCATCCAAGTCGTCGCGAAGGAACCTCAAATAACTGTTGCCGTTCAGGTGCCCCTCGATGAAATAAGGACCCAAAAGGTGTTCTCCAAGTATGCCTCCCCAAACATTCAGCGACCATCTTTGCTGGTGGTTTATCATTCGCATGGCTTGTGGGTTTTCATCGGCGTAATAATGGTAGTTGTGGCGATTGACATGCCCATTTCTATGGAACGTTGCTTCATCAGAAAATAATACGCGCATAAGAAATGATTCCTCCTGCTCAATTTTGTTGATGGCCCACATGCAGAAATCTTGCCTCGCTTGAAAATCTTGAGGTTGCAATTCTTGGTGCAGTTGAATCTTAAATGGACGGAATTTCTACTTTTTAAGAACACGATGTACGGATCGCGTTGAAATATCGTGATTCCTACTAATATCACGGATACTGGTATGAGGATCTTCAATAACTGCCTCCAGAACCTGCAGTTCATTATTTTCGGTAATAACTGCCTTCTTTCTAACTCTCCTTGGCCGTTTCACACTTCTCGTAGTAGTAAATCTCTCCAACACTTTTTGAAACGCACGTTCATTTGGATGTGCAGCATACACTCGTGATGCCAAGAAACAATTCTTGTTACATTCTCCAAGAATAAATATCATGTCAACCATTTCCTCTTGAGTTCGGAAAATTTTTAGAACGTTTATGAAAAATGACTTATGGCTGCTACTGACGTCTAATAATTTACTTTGACAATTACCAATCTTTTGTTTTCTCATGGCACACTTGGGAACGGAAAACGTTTCCCGACATTTGCGATGAAATTCCTTTTTTCTCCGAAATTTTGTTATGCAATGTGTAATTTTTTTTACACCAATGAAAAATTTAGAGTTTTGGCTGTACAATGCCGTAATTTTTTTAGGGGGGTGCCATTTGAAATTTTCGGAAAAAATGACAACATGCGAAGATCAATCAAAAATTATTTTTTTTCCATAAATTACCCGAAAAAAAATTATGTGAAGGTATACGAGGTCTTAACCTGTACCTCAATTCAAAATTTAGGCGCCGGCGTCAATTAGTTTCTCTACAAAAAAATCTCAAAAATGGGGCGCAATTTTGAAAGAAGGGGTTATAACAGCGAAACCGCTTAAGTGAAGGGTATAACATGTTGGATAAAAAAGTAAGTACTCGTCGAGCACTTTCCAAATCTGCAATAAAAAATAGGGCATTGCATTTAAAAAAACATAAGTTTGGTACGCCACTGGAGTACGGCACGCCACTAATGATTAGAAATATTTTTGAAACATAGCGACGGTAACTATGCACCACTTTGTTCTTAGATTTTTTTCGATAGCTTTTATCGTAAAGGAGCTATGGTCCGAGGCGTCTTAAGTGCCACACCCGGTATATTTATTAAATTAAATTTCAATTTTTTCATTCACAATGCATAAAGTCAAATCTATTTTAATAAAAAACTTGTTTATTTGACCAAAAGCATGCCGAAAACATGTGCCGCACTTAGGTGCTAGCTATTAGGATTATTGCAAAAACAAATTTAATTTATTTATTAAATGAAATATTAATTTTTTCATTAACAATGCATAAAGGTAAAATTATTTTGATAAAATAGTGTTTATATGACCAAAAGCATGAAGAAAACATGTGTTGCACTTAGGTGCTAGCTATTAGGATCATTGCGAAAATTAAATTTAATTTATTTATTAAATGAAATTTCAATTTTTTCATTAACAATGCATAAAGTCAAATATATTTTAATGTAATAATGTTTATATGGCCAAAAGCATACCGTAACATGTGTTGCACTTAGGTGCTAGCTATTAGGATCATTGCGAAAATTAATTTTAATTTATTTATTAAATGAAATTTCAATTTTTTCCTTAACAATGCATAAAACCAAATCTATTTTAATGAAATAGTGTTTATATGACCAAAAGCATGCCGAAAACATGTGTCGCACTTAGGTGCTAACTATTAGGATCATTGCGAAAATTAAATTTAATTTATTTATTAAATGAAATTTCTGTTTTTTTATTAACAATGCATAAAATCAAATCTATTTTAATGCAATCGTGTTTATATGATTAAAAGCATGCCGAAAACATGTGTTGCACTTAGGTGCTAGCCATAAGGATCATTGCGAAAATTTAATTTAATTTATTTATTAAATGAAATTTCAATTTTTTCATTACCAATGCATAAAATTAAAATTTTTTGATAAAATAGTGTTTATATGACCAAAAGCATGAGGAAAACATGTGTCGCACTTAGGTGCTAGCCATTAGGATCATTGCGAAAATTAAATGTAATTTATTTATTAAATGAAATTTCAATTTTTTCGATAACAATGCATAAAGCTAAAATTATTTTGATAAAATAGTGTTTATATAACCAAAAGCATGCGGAAAACATGTGTCGCACTTTGGTGCTAGCCATTAGGATCATTGCGAAAATTAAATTAAATTTATTTATTAAATGAAATTTCAATTTTTGCATTAACAATGCATAAAGTCAAATCTATTTTAAATAAAATCGTGTTTATATGACCATAAGCATGCGGAAACCATGTGTCGCACTTAGGTGCTAACTATCAGGATCATTGCGAAAATTAAATTTAATTTATTTTTTAAATGAAATTTCTGTTTTTTTATTAACAATGCATAAAGTCAAATCTATTTTAATGAAATCGTGTTTATTTGATTAAAAGCATGCCGAAAACATGAGTTGCACTTAGGTGCTAGCCTTAAGGATCATTGCGAAAATTAAATTAAATTTATTTATTAAATGAAATTTCAATTTTTTCATTAACAATGCATAAAGTTAAAATTATTTCGATAAAATAGTGTTTATATGACCAAAAGCATGCGGAAAACAGGTGTCGCACTTAGGTGCTGGCCATTAGGATCATTGCGAAAATTAAATTTAATTTATTTATTAAATGAAATTTCTGTTTTTTATGAACAATGCAGAAAGTCAAATCTATTTTAATAAAATCGTGTTTATATGATTAAAAGCATGCCGAAAACATGTGTTGCACTTAGGTGCTAGACATTAGGATCATTGCGAAAATTAAATTTAATTTATTTATTAAATGAAATTTCTATTTTTGCATTAACAATGCATAAAGTCAAATCTTTTTTAATAAAATAGTATTTATATGACCAAAAGCATGCCGAAAACTTCTGTCGCACTTAGGTGCTAACTATTAGGATCATTGCGAAAATTAAATTTAATTTATTTATTAAATGAAATTTCTATTTTTTCGATAACAATGCATAAAGCTAAAACTATTTTGATAAAATAGTGTTTATATAACCAAAAGCATGCGGAAAACATGTGTCGCACTTAGGTGCTGGCCTTTAGGATCATTGCGAAAATTAAATTTAATTTATTTATTAAATGAAATTTCTGTTTTTTTATGAACAATGCATAAAGTCAAATCTATTTTAATGAAATCGTGTTTATATGATTAAAAGCATGCCGAAAACATGTGATGCAATTAGGTGCTAACTATTAGGATCATTGCGAAAATTAAATTAAATTTATTTATTAAATGAAATTTCAATTTTTTCATTAACAATGCATAAAGTTAAAATTATTTTGATAAAATAGTGTTTATATGACCAAAAGCATGCGGAAAACATGTGTCGCACTTAGGTGCTAGCCATTAGGATCATTGCGAAAATTAAATTTAATTTATTTATTAAATGAAATTTCTATTTTTGCTTTAACAATGCATAAAGTCAAATCTATTTTAATAAAATAGTGTTTATATGACCAAAAGCATGCCGAAAACGTGTGTCGCACTGAGGTGCTAACCATTAGGATCATTGCGAAAATTAAATTTAATTTATTTATTAAATAAAATTTTTATTTTTGCATTAACAATGCATAAAGTCAAATCTGTTTTAATAAAATAGTGTTTATATGACCAAAAGCAAGCCGAAAACATGTGTCGCACTTAGGTGCTAACTATTAGGATCATTGCGAAAATTAAATTTAATTTATTTATTAAATGAAATTTCTATTTTTGCATTAACAATGCATAAAGTCAAATCTATTTTAATGAAATCGTTTTTATACGACCAAAAGCATGACGAAAACATGTGTCGCTCTTAGGTGCTAGCTATCAGGAGCATTGCGAAAATTAAATTAAATTTATTTACCATTTAAAATTTCTATTTTTTCATTAACAATGCATTAAGTCAAAACTATTTTAATAAAATCGTAGTTATATGACCTCAAGCATGCCGAAAACATGTGTCGCACTTAGGTGCTGGCTATTAGGAACATTGCGAAAATTATATTTTATATATTTATTAAATTAAATTTCAATTTTTTCATTCACAATGCATAAAGTCAAATCTATTTTAATAAAAAACTTGTTTATTTGACCAAAAGCATGCCGAAAACATGTGCCGCACTTAGGTGCTAGCTATTAGGATTATTGCAAAAACAAATTTAATTTATTTATTAAATGAAATATTAATTTTTTCATTAACAATGCATAAAGGTAAAATTATTTTGATAAAATAGTGTTTATATGACCAAAAGCATAAAGAAAACATGTGTTGCACTTAGGTGCTAGCTATTAGGATCATTGCGAAAATTAAATTTAATTTATTTATTAAATGAAATTTCAATTTTTTCATTAACAATGCATAAAGTCAAATATATTTTAATGTAATAATGTTTATATGGCCAAAAGCATGCCGTAACATGTGTAGCACTTAGGTGCTAGCTATTAGGATCATTGCGAAAATTAATTTTAATTTATTTATTAAATGAAATTTAAATTTTTTCATTAACAATGCATAAAACCAAATCTATTTTAATGAAATAGTGTTTATATGACCAAAAGCATGCCGAAAACATGTGTCGCACTTAGGTGCTAACTATTAGGATCATTGCGAAAATTAAATTTAATTTATTTATTAAATGAAATTTCTGTTTTTTTATTAACAATGCATAAAATCAAATCTATTTTAATGCAATCGTGTTTATATGATTAAAAGCATGCCGAAAACATGTGTTGCACTTAGGTGCTAGCCATAAGGATCATTGCGAAAATTTAATTTAATTTATTTATTAAATGAAATTTCAATTTTTTCATTACCAATGCATAAAATTAAATTTTTTTGATAAAATAGTGTTTATATGACCAAAAGCATGAGGAAAACATGTGTCGCACTTAGGTGCTAGCCATTAGGATCATTGCGAAAATTAAATGTAATTTATTTATTAAATGAAATTTCAATTTTTTCGATAACAATGCATAACGCTAAAACTATTTTGATAAAATAGTGTTTATATAACCAAAAGCATGCGGAAAACATGTGTCGCACTTTGGTGCTAGCCATTAGGATCATTGCGAAAATTAAATTAAATTTATTTATTAAATGAAATTTCAATTTTTTTATTAACAATGCATAAAGTCAAATCTATTTTAATGAAATCGTGTTTATTTGATTAAAAGCATGCCGAAAACATGAGTTGCACTTTGGTGCTAGCCTTAAGGATCATTGCGAAAATTAAATTATATTTATTTATTAAATGAAATTTCAATTTTTTCATTAACAATGCATAAAGTTAAAATTATTTCGATAAAATAGTGTTTATATGACCAAAAGCATGCGGAAAACAGGAGTCGCACTTTGGTGCTAACTATTAGGATCATTGCGAAAATTAAATTAAATTTATTTATTAAATGAAATTTCTGTTTTTTTATTAACAATGCATAAAGTCAAATCTATTTTAATAAAATCGTGTTTATATGACCAAAAGCATGCGGAAAACATGTGTTGCACTTAGGTGCTAGCTTTTAGGATCTTTGCGAAAATTAAATTTAATTTATTTATCATATGAAATTTCTATTTTTTCATTTACAATGCATAAAGTCTAATCTATTTAAAAAAAATCGTATTTATACGACCAAAAGCATGCCAAAAACATGTATTCCACTTAGGTGCTAGCCATAAGGATCATTGCGAAAATTAAATTTAATTAATTTATTAAATGAAATTTCTATTTTTGCGTTAACAATGCATAAAGACAAATCTATTTTATTGATATCGTGTTTATATGACCAAAAGCATGCGGAAAACATGTGTCGCATTTAGGTGCTAACTATTAGGATCATTGCGAAAATTAAATTTAATTTATTTATTAAATGAAATTTTTATTTTTGCATTAACAATGCATAAAGTCAAATCTATTTTATTAAAATAGTGTTTATATGACCAAATGCATGCCGAAAACATGTGTCGCACTTAGGTGCTAGCTATTAGGATCATTGCGAAAATTAAATTTAATTTATTTATTAAATGAAATTTAAATTTTTTCATTAACAATGCATAAAGTTAAATCTATTTTAACAAAATAGTGTTTATATGACCAAACGCATGCCAAAAACATGTGTCGTACTTAGGTGCTGGCCATTAGGATCATTGCGAAAATTAAAATTAATTTATTAATTAAATGAAATTTTAATTTTTTTATTAACAATGCATAAAGTCAAATCCATTTTAATAAAATAGTGTTTATATGACCAAAAGCATGCCAAAACATGTGTCGCACTTAGGTGCTAGCTATTAGGATCATTGCGAAAATTAAATTTAATTTATTTATTAAATGAAATTTCAATTTTTTCATTAACAATGCATAAAGTCAGATCTATTTTAACAAAATAGTGTTTATATGACCAAAAGCATGCCGAAAACATCTGTTGCACTTAGGTGCTAACTATTTAGATCATTGCGAAAATTAAATTAAATTTATTTATTAAATGAAATTTCAAATCTATTTTAATGAAATCGTGTTTATATGATTTAAAGCATGCCGAAAACATGTGTTGCACTTAGGTGCTAGCCATAAGGATCATTGCGAAAATTAAATTAAATTTATTTATTAAATGAAATTTCAATTTTTTCATTACCAATGCATAAAATTAAAATTATTTTGATGAAATAGTGTTTATATGACCAAAAGCATGCGGAAAACATGTGTCGCACTTAGGTGCTAGCTATTAGGATCATTGCGAAAATTAAATTTAATTTATTTATTAAATGAAATTTCAATTTTTTCATTAACAATGCATAAAGTCAAATCTATTTTAATGAAATAGTGTTTATATGACCAAAAGCATGCCAAAACATGTGTTGCACTTAGGTGATAGCTATTAGGATCATTGCGAAAATTAAATTTAATTTATTTATTAAATGAAATTTCAATGTTTTCATTAACAATGCATAAAGTTGAAATTATTTTGATAAAATAGTGTTTATATGACCAAAAGCATGCCAAAACATGAGTCGCACTTAGGTGCTAGCTATTAGGATCATTGCGAAAATTAAATTTAATTTATTTATTAAATGAAATTTCAATTTTTTCATTAACAATGCATAAAGTCAAATCTATTTTAATGAAATAGTGTTTATATGACCAAAAGCATGCCGAAAACATGTGTCGCACTTAGGTGCTAACTATTAGGATCATTGCGAAAATTAAATTTAATTTATTTATTAAATGAAATTTCTGTTTTTTTATTAATAATGCATAAAGTCAAATCTATTTTAATGAAATCGTGTTTATATGATTAAAAGCATGCCGAAAACACGTGTTGCGTTTAGGTGCTAGCCATAAGGATCATTGCGAAAATTAAATTTAATTTATTTATTAAATGAAATTTCAATTTTTTCATTACCAATGCATAAAATTAAAATTATTTTGATGAAATAGTGTTTATATGACCAAAAGCATACGGAAAACATGTGTCGCACTTAGGTGCTAGCTATTAGGATCATTGCGAAAATTAAATTTAATTTATTTATTAAATGAAATTTCAATTTTTTCAATAACAAAGCTTAAAGTCGAAATTGTTTGATTGAAATCGTGTTTATATGACCGACAGCATGCCGAAAACATGTGTCGCATATTGGTGCCAGCTGTTAGGATCATTGCAAAAATTGAATTTAATTTATTTATAAAATGAAATTTCAATTTTTTTAATAACAATGCATAAAGTCGAATTTGATTGATCGACGTCGTGTTTATATGACCTATCGCATGCCGAAAACATGTGTCACATTTTGGTGCTAACGGTTAGGATCATTTCAAAAATTAAATTAAATTTATTTATTAAATAAAATTTCATTTTTTTCAATAACAATGCATAAAGTCGAATTTATTTGATTGAATTCCTGTTGAAATTATCAAATGAATGCCGAAAACATGTGTCGCACTTAGGTGCTAGCTATTAGGATCATTGCGAAAACTAAATTTAATTTATTTATTAAATGAAAATTCTATTTTTTTAATAACAATGCATAAAGTCAAATCTATTTTTATGAAATCGTGTTTATATGACCAAAAGCATGTGGAAGACATGTGTCGCACTTACGTGCTAGCTAGTAGGATCATTGCGAAAATTAAATTGAATATATTTATTATATTAAATTTCTATTTTTTCATTAACAATGCATAAAGTCAAATCTATTTTAATAAAATAGTGTTTATATGACCAAAAGAATGCGAAAAACCTGTGTCGCACTTAATTGATAGCTATTAAAATCATTACGAAAATTAAATTTAATTTATTTATTAAATGGAATTTCAATTTTTTCATTAACAATGCATAAAGTCAAATCTATTTTAATGAAATCGTGTTTATATGACCAAAAGCATGCTGAAAAGATGTGTCGCACTTAGGTGCTAGCCATTAGGTTTATTGCGAAAATTAAATTAAATTTATTTCTCATATGAAATTTCTATTTTTTCATTAACAATGCATAAAGTCATATCTATTTTAATTGAATAGTGTTTATATGACCAAAAGCATGCCGAAAACATGTGTCGCACTTAGGTGCCGGCTATTAGGATCATTGCGAAAATTATATTTAATTTATTTATTAAATGAAAATTCAATTTTTTCATTAACAATGCATAAAGTCAAATCTATTTTAATAAAAACTTGTTCATTTGACCAAAAGCTTGCCGAAAACATGTGTCGCACTTAGGTGCAAGCCATTAGGTTTATTGCGAAAATTAAATTAAATTTATTTCTCATATGAAATTTCTATTTTTTCATTAACATTGCATAAAGTCATATCTATTTTAATTGAATAGTGTTTATATGACCAAAAGCATGCCGAACACATGTGTCGCACTTGGGTGCTAGCTATTAGGATTATTGCGAAAATCAAATTTAATTTATTTATTAAATGAAATATTAATTTTTTCATTAACAATGCATAAAGTTAAAATTATTTTGATAAAATAGTGTTTATATGACCAAAAGCATGAAGAAAACATGTCTTGCACTTAGGTGCTGGCTATTAGGTTCATTGCGAAAATTAAATTTAATTTATTTATTAAATGCAATTTCAATTTTTTCATTAACAATGCATAAAGTCAAATATATTTTAATGAAATAATGTTTATGTGACCAAAAGCATGCCGAAAACATGTGTCGCACTTAGGTGCTAGCTATTAGGATCATTGCGAAAACTAAATTTAATTTATTTATTAAATGAAAATTCTATTTTTTTATTAACAATGCATAAAGTCAAATCTATTTTTACGAAATCGTGTTTATATGACCAAAAGCATGTCGAAGACATGTGTCGCACTTACGTGCTAGCTAGTAGGATCATTGCGAAAATTAAATTGCATATATTTATTATAATAAATTTCTATTTTTTCATTAACAATGCATAAAGTCAAATCTATTTTAATAAAATAGTGTTTATATGACCAAAAGCATGCGAAAAACCTGTGTCGCACTTAATTGATAGCTATTGTCATTGACATGTGTCGCATTTAGGTGCTAACCATCAGGATCATTGCGAAAATTAAATTTAATTTATTTATTAAATGAAATTTTAATTTTTTCATTAACAATGCATAAAGTCAAATCTATTTTATTAAAATAGTGTTTATATGACCAAATGCATGCCGAAAACATGTGTCGCACTTAGGTGCTAGCTATTAGGATCATTGCGAAAATTAAATTTAATTTATTTATTAAATGAAATTTCAATTTTTTCATTAACAATGCATAAAGTTAAATCTATTTTAACAAAATAGTGTTTATATAACCAAACGCATGCCAAAAACATGTGTCGTAATTAGGTGCTGGCCATTAGGATCATTGCGAAAATTAAAATTAATTTATTAATTAAATGAAATTTTAATTTTTTTATTAACAATGCATAAAGTCAAATACATTTTAATAAAATAGTGTTTATATGACCAAAAGCATGCCAAAACATGTGTCGCACTTAGGTGCTAGGTATTAGGATCATTGCGAAAATTAAATTTAATTTATTTATTAAATGAAATTTCAATTTTTTCATTAACAATGCATAAAGTCAAATCTATTTTAATAAAATAGTGTTTATATGACCAAAAGCATGCCGAAAACATCTGTTGCACTTAGATGCTAACTATTTAGATCATTGCGAAAATTAAATTTAATTTATTTATTAAATGAAATTTCTGTTTTTTTATTAACAATGCATAAAGTCAAATCTATTTTAATGAAATCGTGTTTATATGATTAAAAGCATGCCGAAAACATGTGTTGCACTTAGGTGCCAGCCATAAGGATCATTGCAACAATTAAATTTATTTTATTTATTAAATGAAATTTCAATTTTTTCAATAACAATGCATAAAGTCGAATTAATTTGATTGAAATCGTGTTTATATGATCAAATGCATGCCTAAAACATGTGTCGCTCTAAGGTGCAAGCTATAAGGATCCTTGCCAAAATTTAATTTATTTTATTTATTAAATGAAATTTCAATTTTTTCAATAACAACGCATTAAGTCGAATTATTTTGATTGAAATCGTGTTTATATGATCAAATGCATGCCGAAAACATGTGTCACACGTAGGTGCAAGATATTAGGATCATTGCAAAAATTAAATTTATTTTATTTATTAAATGAAATTTAAATTTTTTCAATAACAATGCATAAAGTCGAATTAATTTGATTAAAATCGTGTTTATATGATCAAATGCATGCCTAAAACATGTGTCGCACTTGGGTGCAAGATATTAGGATCATTGCAAAAATTAAATTTATTTTATTTATTAAATGAAATTTCAATTCTTTCAATAACAATGCACAAAGTCGAATTTATTTGATTGAAATCAAGTTGAAATGATCAAATGCAAGCCAAAACCATGTGTCGCATTTGAGTGCTAGATATTAGGATCATTGCAAAAATTAAATTTATTTTATTTATTAAATGAAATTTTAATTTTTTCAATAACAATGCATAAAGTCTAATTTATTTGATTGAAATCAAGTTTAAAAAATCAAATGCATGCCGAAAACATGTGTCACACTTAGGTGCGAGCTATTAGGATCATTGCAAAAATTAAATTTATTTTATTTATTAAACGAAATTTCTATTTTTTCAATAACAATGCATACTGTCGGATATATTTGATTGAAATCGTGTTTATATGATCAAATGCATGCCGAAAACATGTGTCACACTTAGGTGCAAGATATTAGGATCATTGCAAAAATTAAATTTATTTTATTTATTAAATGAAATTTCAATTTTTTCAATAACAATGCATAAAGTCGAATTAATTTGATTGAAATCGTGTTTATATGATCAAATGCATGCCAAAAACATATGTCGCTCTTAGGTGCAAGCTATAAGGATCATTGCAAAAATTAAATTTATTTTATTTATTAAATGAAATTTCAATTTTTTCAATAACAATGCATAAAGTCGAATTAATTTGATTGAAATCGTGTTTATATGATCAAATGCATGCCGAAAACATGTGTCGCTCTTAGGTGCAAGCTATAAGGATCATTGCAAAAATTAAATTTATTTTATTTATTAAATGAAATTTCAATTTTTTCAGTAACAATGCATAAAGTCGAATTGGTTTGATTGAAATCTTGTTTATATGATCAAATGCATGCCGAAAACATGTGTCACACTTAGGTGCGAGATATTAGGATCATTGCAAAAATTAAATTTATTTAATTTATTAAATGAAATTTCAATTTTTTCAATAACAATGCATAAAGTCGAATTAATTTGATTGAAATCGTGTTTATATGATCAAATGCATGCCATAAACATGTGTAGCACTTAGGTGCAAGCTATAAGGATCATTGCAAAAATTAAATTTATTTTATTTATTAAATGAAATTTCAATTTTTTCAATAACAATGCATAAAGTCGAAATAATTTGATTGAAATCGTGTTTATATGATCAAGTGCATGCCGAAAACATGTGTCACACTTAGGTGCAAGCCATAAGGATCATTGCAAAAATTAAATTTATTTTATTTATTAAATGAAATTTTAATTTTTTCAATAACAATGCATAAAATCAAATTAATTTGATTGAAATCGTGTTTATATGATCAAATGCATGCCGAAAACATGTGTCGCACTTAGGTGCAAGTTGTTAGGATCATTGCAAATATTAAATTAATTTTATTTATTAAATAAAATTTCTATTTTTTTAATAACAATGCATAAAGTCGAATATATTTGATTGAAATCGTGTTTATATAATCAAATGCATGCCAAATACATGTGTCACACTTTATTGCAAGCTATTAGGATCATTGCAAAAATTACATTTATTTTATTTATTAAATGAAATTTCAATTCTTTCAATCACAATGCATAAAGTCGAATTTATTTAATTGAAATCAAGTTTAAATGATCAAATGCATGCCCAAAACATGTGTCGCACTTAGGTGCAAGTTGTTAGGATCATTGCAAATATTAAATTAATTTTATTTATTAAATAAAATTTCTATTTTTTTAATAACAATGCATAAAGTCGAATATATTTGATTGAAATCGTGTTTATATAATCAAATGCATGCCAAATACATGTGTCACACTTTATTGCAAGCTATTAGGATCATTGCAAAAATTACATTTATTTTATTTATTAAATGAAATTTCAATTCTTTCAATCACAATGCATAAAGTCGAATTTATTTAATTGAAATCAAGTTTAAATGATCAAATGCATGCCCAAAACATGTGTCGCACTTAGGTGCAAGTTGTTAGGATCATTGCAAATATTAAATTAATTTTATTTATTAAATAAAATTTCTATTTTTTTAATAACAATGCATAAAGTCGAATATATTTGATTGAAATCGTGTTTATATAATCAAATGCATGCCAAATACATGTGTCACACTTTATTGCAAGCTGTTAGGATCATTGCAAAAATTACATTTATTTTATTTATTAAATGAAATTTCAATTCTTTCAATCACAATGCATAAAGTCGAATTTATTTAATTGAAATCAAGTTTAAATGATCAAATGCATGCCCAAAACATGTGTCGCACTTAGGTGCAAGTTGTTAGGATCATTGCAAATATTAAATTAATTTTATTTATTAAATAAAATTTCTATTTTTTTAATAACAATGCATAAAGTCGAATATATTTGATTGAAATCGTGTTTATATAATCAAATGCATGCCAAATACATGTGTCACACTTTATTGCAAGCTATTAGGATCATTGCAAAAATTACATTTATTTTATTTATTAAATGAAATTTCAATTCTTTCAATCACAGTGCATCAAGTCGAATTAATTTGATTGAAATCGTGTTTATATGATCAAATGCATGCCGAAAACATGTGTCGCACTTAGGTGCAAGCCATAAGGATCATTTCAAAAATTAAATTTATTTTATTTATTAAATGAAATTTCAATTTTTTCAATAACAATGAATTAAGTCGAATTAATTTGATTAAAATCGTGTTTATATGATCAAATGCATGCCGAAAACATGTGTCACACTTAGGTGCAAGCCATAAGGATCATTGCAAAAATTAAATTTATTTTATTTATGAAATGAAATTTCAATTTTTTCAAAAACAATGCTTAAAGTCGAATTACTTTGATTAAATTCGTTTTTAAATGATCAAATGCATGCCGAAAACATGTGTTACACTTAGGTGCAAGCCATAAGGATCATTGCAAAAATTAAATTTATTTTATTTATTAAATGAAATTTCAATTTTTTCAATAACAATGAATAAAGTCGAATTAATTTGATTAAAATCGTTTTTATATGATCAAATGCATGCCGAAAACATGTGTTACACTTAGGTGCAAGCCATAAGGATCATTGCAAAAATTAAATTTATTTTATTTATTAAATGAAATTTCAATTTTTTCAATAACAATGCATCAAGTTAAATTAATTTGATTGAAATCGTGTTTATATGATCAAATGCATGCCGAAAACATGTGTCGCACTTAGGTGCAAGCTATAGGGATCATTGCAAAAATTAAATTTATTTTATTTATTAAATGAAATTTCAATTTTTTCAATAACAATGCATAAAGTCGAATTAATTTATTGAAATCGTGTTTATATGATCAAATGCATGCCGAAAACATGTGTCGCACTTAGGTGCAAGCTATAAGGATCATTGCAAAAATTAAATTTATTTTATTTATTAAATGAAATTTCTATTTTTTTAATAACAATGCATACAGTCGGATATATTAGATTGAAATCGTGTTTATATGATCAAATGCATGCCGAAAAGATGTGTCACACTTAGGTGCAAGATATAAGGATCATTGCAAAAATTATTTTTTTTTATTTATTAAATGAAATTTCAATTTTTTCAAAAACAATGATTTAAGTCGAATTAATTTGTTAGAAATCGTGTTTATATGATCAATTGCATGCCGAAAACATGTGTCACACTTAGGTGCAAGCCATAAGGATCATTGCAAAAATTAAATTTATTTTATTTATTAAATGAAATTTCAATTGTTTCAATAACAATGCATAAAGTCGAATTAATTTGATTGAAATCGTGTTTATATGATCAAATGCATGCCGAAAACATTTGTCACACTTAGGTGCAAGCTGTTAGGATCATTGCAAAAATAAATTTATTTTATTTATTGAATGGATTTTCAATTTTTTCAATAACAATGCATTAAGTCGAATTAATTTGATTAAAATTGTGTTTAAATAATTAAATGCATGCCAAAAACATGTGTCGCACTTAGGTGCAAGCCATTAGGATCATTGCGAAAATAAAATTTATTTTATTTATGTAATGGAATTTCAATTTTTTCAATAACAATGCATAAAGTCTAATTTATTTGATTAAAATCGTGTTTGAATGATCAAATGCATGCCTGAAACATGTGTCGCACTTAGGTGCAAGCTGTTATGATCATTGCAAAAATTAAATTTATTTTATTTATTAAATGAAATTTCAATTTTTTCAATAACAATGCATAAAGTCGAATTTATTTGATTAAAATCGTGTTAAAATGATCAAATGCATGCCTAAAACATGTGTCGCACTTAGGTGCAAGCTGTTAGGATCATTGCAAAAATAAATTTATTTTATTTATTGAATGGATTTTCAATTTTTTCAATAACAATGCATTAAGTCGAATTAATTTGATTAAAATTGTGTTTAAATAATTAAATGCATGCCAAAAACATGTGTCGCACTTAGGTGCAAGCCATTAGGATCATTGCGAAAATAAAATTTATTTTATTTATTAAATGGAATTTCAATTTTTTCAATAACAATGCATAAAGTCGAATTTATTTGGTTAAAATCAAGTTCATATGATCAAATGCATGCCAAAAACATATTTCGCACTTAGGTGCTAGCTATAAGGATCATTGCGAAAAATAAATTTATTTTATTTATTAAATGAAATTTCTATTTTTTCAATAACAGTGCAAAAAGTCGAATTTATTTGATTGAAATCATATTTATATGATCAAATGCATGCCGAAAACATGTGTCGCAATTAGGTGCAAGCTATTAGGATCATTGCAAAAATTAAATTTATTTTATTTATTAAATGGAATTTCAATTTTTTCAATAACAATGCATAAAGTCGAATTTATTTGATTAAAATCGTGTTTAAATGATCAAATGCATGCCTAAAACATGTGTCGCACTTAGGTGCAAGCTGTTAGGATCATTGCAAAAATAAATTTATTTTATTTATTGAATGGAATTTCAATTTTTTCAATAACAATGCATTAAGTCGAATTTAGTTGATTGAAATCAAGTTTAAATGATCAAATGCATGCCAAAAACACGTGTCGCACTTAGGTGCAAGCTTTTAGGATGATTGCAAAAATTAAATTTATTTTATTTATTAAATGGAATTTCAATTTTTTCAATAACAATGAATAAAGTCGAATTTATTTGATTGAAATCAAGTTTATATGATCAAATGCATGCCAGAAACATGTGTCGCACTTAGGTGCAAGCTATTAGGATCATTGCGAAAATTAAATTTATTTCATTTGTTAAATGAAATTTCTATTTTTTCAATAACAATGCAAAAAGTCGAATTTATTTGATTGAAATCGTGTTTATATGATCAAAGGCATGAGTAAAACATGTGTCGCACTTAGGTGCAGGCTATTCCGATCATTGCAAAAATTAATATTAATTTATTTATTAAATGAAATTTTCATTTTTTCAAAAACAATGCATAAAGTCGAATTTATTTGATTGAAATCGTGTTTATATGACCAAAAGCATGCCTAAAATATGTGTCGCACTTAGGTGTAAGCTATTAGGATCATTGCGAAAATTAAATTTATTTTATTTATTAAATGAAATTTCTATTTTTTTCAATGAAAATTCAAAAAGTCGAATTTATTTGATTGAAATCGTGTTTAAATGATCAAAAGCATGCTGAAAACATGTGTCGCACTTAGGTGCAAGCCTTTAGGATCATTGCAAAAATTAAATATATTTTATTTATTAACGGGAATTAAATTTTTTCCTATAACAATGCATAAAGTCGAATTCATTTGATTAAAATCGTGTTTGAATTATCAAATGCATGCCTGAAACATGTGTCGCACTTAGGTGCTAGCTATCAGGATCATTGCAAAAATTAAATTTATTTTATTTATTAAATGGAATTTCAATTTTTTCAATAACAATGCATAAAGTCGAATTTATTTGATTAATATCGTATTTAAATGATCAAATGCATGCCTAAAACATGTGTCGCACTTAGGTGCAAGCTATTAGGATCATTCAAAAATTAAATTTATTTTATTTATTAAATAGAATTTTAATTTTTTTTAATAACAATGCATAATGTGGAATTTATTTGATTAAAATCGGATTTAAATGATTAAATCTATGCCTAAAACATGTGTCGCACTTAGGTGCAAGCTATTAGGATCATTGCAAAAATAAATTTATTTTATTTATTGAATGGATTTTCAATTTTTTCAATAACAATGCAAAAAGTCGAATTTATTTAATTGAAATCGTGTTTATATGATCAAATGCATGCCGAAAACATATGTCGCACTTAGGTGCGAGCTATCAGGATCATTGCAAAAATTAAATTTATTTTATTTATTAAATGGAATTTCAATTTTTTCAATAACAATGCATAAAGTAGAATTTATTTGATTAAAATCAAGTTTAAATGATCAAATGCATGCCAAAAACATGTGTTGCACTTAGGTGCAAGCTATTAGGATCATTGCGAAAATTAAATTTACTTTATTTATTAAATGAAATTCAAATTTTTTCAATAACAATGCATAAAGTCGAATTTATTTGATTAATATCGTATTTAAATGATCAAATGCATGCCTAAAACATGTGTCGCACTTAGGTGCAAGCTATTAGGATCATTCAAAAATTAAATTTATTTTATTTATTAAATAGAATTTTAATTTTTTTTTAATAACAATGCATAATGTGGAATTTATTTGATTAAAATCGGATTTAAATGATTAAATCTATGCCTAAAACATGTGTCGCACTTAGGTGCAAGCAATTAGGATCATTGCAAATATTAAATTAATTTTATTTATTAAATGGAATTTTAATTTTTTCAATAACACTTAGGTGCAAGCTATTAGGATTATTGCAAAAATTAAATTTATTTTATTTATTAAATGAAATTTCAAGTTTTTCAATAACAATGCATAAAGTCGAATTTATTTGATTAAAATCGTGTTTAAATGATCAAATGCATGCCTAAGACAAGTGTCGCACTTAGGTGCAAGCTATTAGGATCATTGCAAAAATTAAATTTATTTTATTTATTAAATGGTATTTCAATTTTTTCAATAACAATGCATAAGTTTGAATTAATTTGATTAAAATCGTATTAAAATGATCATTTTCATGCCTAAAACATATGTCGTACTTAGGTGCATGCTGTAAGGATCATTGCAAAAATTAAATTTATTTTATTTATTAAATGAAATTTCAATTTTTTTAATAACAAAGCATAAAGTCAAATTTATTTGATTGAAATCGTGTTTATATGATCAAATGCATGCCGAAAACATGCGTCGCACTTAGGTGCAAGCTATTACGATCATTGCAAAAATTAAATTAAATTTATTAATTAAACGAAATTTCAATTTTTTCAAAAACAATGCATAAAGTCGAATTTATTTGATTGAAATCGTGTTTATATGACCAAAAGCATGCCTAAAATATGTGTCGCACTTAGGTGCAAGCTATTAGGTTCATTGCGAAAATTAAATTTATTTTATTTATTAAATGTAATTTCTATTTTTTCAATAACAATGCAAAAAGTCGAATTTATTTGATTGAAATCGTGTTTATATGATCAAATGCATGCCGAAAACATGTGTCGCACTTAGGTGCCAGATATTAGGATCATTGCGAAAATTAAATTTAATTTATTTATTTAATGAAATTTCTTTTTTTTATTAACAATGCATAAAGTAAAATCTATTTTAATGAAATCGTGTTTATGTAACCAAAAGCATGCCAAAGACATGTGACGCACTTAGTTGGTAGCCTTTAGGATCATTGCTAAAATTAAATTTAATTTATTTACTAAATGAAATTTCAATTTCTTCATTAACAATGCATACAGTGAAATCTATTTTAATGAAATCGTATTAATTTGACCAAAGGAATGCTGAAATAATGTGACGCGCTTAGGTGCTAGCTAT